>CM066038.1:122872991-124122991 GCA_033557465.1 Ichthyophis bannanicus | reverse complement strand
CGAGAAAGCTCACAAATAAATAAATAAATAAATAAATATTCAACCACACTAACCTTGTATGTGCTGTTGAATATCTAGGTTTAAGGCATTTTTATGGTTTAGTTGGCTGTAAACTGTGTAAATGCCTTTCCAGTATCGGGCCCCTAAACTCTTTGATATCTATATGTGTTTTATTGACTCCAGCAAGGCTTTTGACTGTGTAAACCATGAAAAACGTTGGGCCACATTAAGAAGCATGGGCATACCAGAACACCTGATCATACTCTTGCACAACCTTTATATTGATCAAGAAGCAACAGCTCAAATGGAACAAGGAGAAACAGAATGGTTTAAAATCAGCAAAGGTGTATGACGAGGTTGCATACTTTCCTCCTACCCATTTAATTTATATGCAGAATAAATCATCAGAGAAGCAGGACTGTATGAAGACAACAGAGGTGTGAAGTCTGACAGGAGGCTCATCAGCAACCTTCACTATGCTGATACCACCACATTACTGGCTGAAAGTGAAGACGATCTGAAACATTTCCTTCTCAAGATCAAGGGGCTTGTTTACAAAGTCACGGTAGCGGTTTCTGATCGTTATCGGAGCCGCGGCCCCCATAATGATCAGAAACCACTACCACGGCTTTGTAAACAAGCCCCCAAGGAACATAGTCTTAAAATGGGCCTACATCTTAATGTAAAGAAGACAAAGATCTTGACAACTGGCAAAATCAATAAGTTCATTGTTGATGGAGAAAAAATAGAAATAGCGGACAACTTTAACCTACTTGGATCAATTATCAATAAAGAAACAACAAGCAGTCAAGAAATCAGACGACGCATTGCTCTTGGCAGAATGGCTATGAAGGATCTAGACAAGATTCTCAAGAGCAGAGCTGTCTCTCTCCACACAAAGATTCGACTTGTTCAAACCATGGTATTTTCAATAATATCATATGGATGCAAAAGTCAGACAGTGAAAAAGATAGGAAGAAAATTGAAGCTTTTGAATTATGGTGCTAGCAACTAATACTGTGTATCCCATGGACTGCCCAAAGAACAAACCAGTCAGTACTAGAGGAGATCAAACTTAAACTTTCTTTAGAAGCTCAGATGACAAGACTTCGACTTTCATAGTTTGGACACATCATGCGAAGATAGAGATCATTAGAGAAAGACATCATGCTTGGCAAGGTATAAGGTCAATGCAAAAGAGGAAGGCCGGCAATGAGATGGATCGATACAATAATATTAGCTATGGGTGCCACTCTGTCAACAATGAGAGCCGCCTGACTGAAGACCGAACACAGTTTCGGACAACTATCCAAAGGGTCGCCATGAGTCAACACCAACTCGACAGCACTTAACAACAAAAACAAACTCTTTGAATATTAGCCTTATAGGGTTTTAACACTTCAAAATGCACATCAGTGGCAGCTGTGCTCCTGCCTATGATATTATTTATTTATTTATTTACATTCTCTTCTATACTGTGCTATTCAAATCAGTGTGGTTTACATACAACAGAACCATATACAAAGTAGTCGGGCTGCATTGTATTTTTAATGAACAGGAACTACAACTTGGATATAACTGGGGTAACTATCTACAAAGATCACAGACTGGCAGGCATGATCTATACATAAGGCATTCTTGCTTTACTTCATTACAGTAACATCTACAGTTGTGGTCCACATTATTGGCACCATTGCAGTTCAACCCCTTAATGTCAAATATCTCATAAAAAGAAGTGGCCAATAAAATGGCTTTGGACTATATATGCACACATATTTGACACATAAAAGAATCAAATAAAACAAGACAAATTAAAAAAGGAAATAGTAGTAAATAGTATAAAAACTGGGACATTGCCCGGAAATGATTATAAACAATTCAAATCAGTTTGAACAGAAAAAACACATTCCCATTGCAGTAAAATTAGACACACATGTGATCAACTGTCAATTCTCACATGACCTGAATCAACCAATGAATGATGGATCTAATGTTTAAAATGGCCACATTCACTCCTTGTTCCATTTTTACAATGGTGAAGACAAGAGAACTACCTGAGACCATCATCATTATCACCAAATATCAAACTTCAAAGGGATACAATGTCATCTCCAAAGACCTTGGGATTCCTGTGTCTACTGTTCATAATGTTATTAAGAAGTTTTCTGCTCATGGAACTGTCAAGAACCTCCCAGGACGTGGTGGGAAGAGGAAAATCAATCCAAGAAGGTTAGTGCGAACTATTGAAAAACCACCACATTCAACATCCAAAGAGCTTAAGGCTGACCTGGAGCAATCTGAAATGGTGGTTTAAAACCACACAAAGAAGGACAAAGGAGGACCCCACTGCTCAAAGACAGACATAAAAAGGAACACTTACTCTTTATCTAAACCCACCTTGAGAAACCACAATCCTTCTGGGAAAATGTTCTGTGGACAGATAAAACCAATCTTGAGCTTTTTGGCAATGCAGACCAGCGATATATTTACAGGCAAAGAAATGAAGCTTATAAGGAAAAACACCCTTCCTACAGTTAAATATAGTGGAGGTTCCATAATGTTGTAGGGCTGTTTTGTTTCCTCAGGAACTGGAGGCCTGGAATGTACAAGAAAGGAATCATGATGTTAGAGATCTACCAAGGTATTTTGGAGCAAAATGTACTACTTAGTGTCTGAAAACCTAGGTCTGGGTCAAAGGTCCTCCAGCAGGACAATGACCCAAAACATATATCCAAAAGAACAAAAGGATGGTTTAAAAGGAACAAATGGACCATTTTAAACTAGCCAGCAATGAGTCCTGATCTCAATCCAATCGAGAACCTTTGGAAGGAGATGAAATCTGCCATTGATAAAAGGAATCCTGGAAATATTCATGAACTAGAACAAATCACAGTGAAGAGTTTGGAGAAGCTACCGGCAGACAGATGTATAAAACTTATAGATGGCTATAAGAAACGTTTGGAGGCTGTCATCACTGCCAAGGGTTGTGTAACCAAATATTAGTGAAGGATGCCATTAATGCTATCCAGGTCATATTTTTTTTCTGAGAAATTACAATGTCGAAGTTGCACACACATCTTTATTTTGTTGTATATTTTTGAACAAACTATTAAAACATTATGATGACATACAGTTGGAATATTTCCAATTATTTCTCAGGATATTGTTCACACCATGCAAGAGTAACAATAATGTTGACCACAATGGTAAGAATAATGGACTAATGGCCACAACTTGGAAATGTAGTACCAACTGGGGAGGAGCCACTGGGGATCACTCTAGTCAATTTTGGACACTGGAGATGGTGTAAGTTACATAATGAGAGGAATACAAAAGAAACCTAGGGGATTCCCATCCCACCACTTCTTAATTGGCCACCATTTTAATGTGATGGCCTCAGAGTACAGTTTTCACTGGAATCCACTGTACAAGCAGAAAACACTAATGATATACCAGAGCAGGAATTTCTGCCTTCTTAGATTATGGATCCTGTCAATGTCATATCCTCAACATATACCATCTTGGGGTGCAAAAGTCATACTCAGGGTTTGAACCTGAACATTGTGCATTGCAGTACACCGTGCTACTTTTGAGACATTGATTTAGTCCTTACCATAGATACTTTTTGATTTTTGTCTTTGCTATACCTTTCCTACAGCCAAGCATCTTGGATTCAAAATTTCTATCAAATTGGAGAGCTTTTAGATATGAATTGGCAATAAAAATTCATCACAATATAACTGGGCCCATGTTGGTGTGCACTAGAGATGTATCAGATTAGGGATTTCTCTCTTCACTATCTGTTATCTGTTATTTAGATTATGCCTTTCCAGTAGTAGTTCAAGGTGAGTTACAATCAGGTTCAATGAGAATTTCCGTGTCCCCAGAGGGCTTACAATCTAAGTTTGTTCTACTGTTTTTCATGTCTGTATATTATCAGAAGTGAATGATCAATTTCTTCTGCTTTATCTTAACATTGCATGAACTTTTGAAACAGAAAACATAGCTTCAGGCTTTTCTTTGTTATAGGGCTCTTTTACTAAAGTGCACTATGCAGTTAATGAGCAATTTAGCATGTGTTATTGCGCACTCATGGTAACAGTTACCACAGGGATCATGATAGATAATGCACGCTGATTTTAACACTGAGTGGGCTGGTTTGGGGTGGAGAGCACATTGCAATTAGCATAGGGGTATAAATCATGTGTTGTCAATGTTACCATTAGCATGAATTTGCCTAATGCCACCACAATAGGTGGAGGTAAGTGCACTCTGAGTAATAGCACCTTGTGTTAGGGTACACATATGTGTGGTAACTGTTGGGAATGTGTTGGTCATGCCCCTGACAATTACCATGGAGTTTGTATGCTCAGTGCACACTAAACACATGCTAAGTGCAAACATCTACCGCACTTTAGTGAAAGAGCCCCTACATGTGGGAGCGACACCATTGATGTTGAGCTTCCTTCCTAATAGGTCAATGCATTAAATTTTGGATAATTAAAAAATACTAATCAAGCATTCTTTTGAGATGTAGATCTGACTTGCTTTAAAAGCGTAACAGAAACAATATGTTATCTGTTAATTAAAAGGTCTTCTGCATCACTAAGTCTGTGTTTCAATGAAATTTCTAAATGGACGTCCCTCACTCCCTTGTCCTTCTCATCCACCTTCTTCTGCAAAAATTCAGTCTAGTTGTTTATATCGCTATGTATAAGCAGATCCATTGTAAGGGTGTTCTATTTTTGAATGGGGAAGATATGAAAAATAGATAAACACAAGCTGCATAGATACTATAAACTGTGTCACGCCACCACCACTTGCCTCTAGCTCAGAGGGGCGTAGTTATTAGAGGAACTTTCTGCTATCCGCTTTTTCAGCTTTTTCAAACTATTTCCCTGCAGTGTCCTCTGGGAAATATAGTCTTTGTTTAGCTGTATGGGTGCATCAGGCAGAAAGTTGTAGTTAGGCTCAACGAGGTAAGGCAAATGACAGAAATTTATTTTGTACACAATGGTTTGAACATACCACATACAGGATTATTTGTTCAGTACTCTTTGAAGTAGAGCATTGTCCAAAAACAAACCCAAACACAAAAATGGCTGTTTAAAGGTTCTCTATAGTTCAGGATACACAGTCTTTAACAGCAAGGATATTGCATTCCCTTTTTAGCCTTGCTGGCTAAAGCACAAAAACAAAATCACATTTAAAGTCTGTGGTAGTTTAGCTTCTATTCAACTTCCAACCTTTCTTGGCTACCTTCCAAGTAAACAAATATAATCCAGGGGCAACAGAAAGCTTTGGTCCAATAGCTACTTTAGCTTACCCCAGTGTCAGCATTCCGGCAACAGGTGGTTAACAAGCTTATATCACAGTTCCAGGCTTGCTCCTTAGTCGCCGTAAACTTCCCCTTTACAAACACGAGGGAATCACCACCACCCTGCTTGTGGACTATGGGTACCTTTTTCGTGGAAGACTTTCTTTCAAGACTGGCTTGTTTTCTCTACATTCCCAGGTTTAAAGCTTGGCAAAAGGAACAATCCATGGGAGTGTCCTCATCATTCAGCTTCACCTCGGGCTCCCCCAGCTGCATGGGTTCTGACTCCCGGTCTTGCTCACAGTGCTCAGCTAACAGCCTCCCAGGGCATCTTGGAGTCTCTCTTGTTCCTGGCCCCAAACTCTCCTGCAGACGTGCTATATGCCAATTAGCACTTTCTTCTCCTGGAAGCTCAGTTCCTCTGCTCTGCTCAGCACTAGTCAAGCTTCCCTTGCTTGTATCTGTGCCTCTGCTCGTGTCAGCCTGGCTTCCTGCTTCTCTTCCCCCTCTCTCATACTCTGGCCTAGGTTTATACTTCCAGGGCTCTAGCTCCAACTCCTCCCTACCCAGGTGACGGCAATCAGCCTGACTTCGGGCACCTGAGTGCTTGGAGCATTCACTGCCTAAGGGGTTCTGGGCCCTGTATCCTCGCTCCCTTATTCCACTAGGGGGAGCATGAAATGTGGGCCAGGTAGAAGTTTTCTGATTGCTGGAGGTGTTTGTGGCTTTCCTACCCTGACTTGGTAAAAGGGGCCCTTTACTAGGGTGAATTCCCTGTCTCTTTGTCCTCCCCCAGACTCCAGATAGGCCTCCTTGCCACATACCCCCCTACTCAAGATATTACGGGCTGGCGGAGGTTGTTGAAGCTCCTTCGAACAGTCCGTAATCCTGGATAAGGCATCTGCATTGTGGTGTAGCTTCCCTGCCCGATGCTCTACCTTAGATAAACCGGCCACCCCAGATCTTTCCTGCCAGGGTTTGAGCACGTTTATATGGTAAATTTGTCTGCAACCCTTACTACTCTCTACCTCATAGGACACTGGGCCTACTTGTCTGACGACTTTTCACGGTCCCCTCCATTGGAACTCAAATTTTGGGGCGGCGCCCGTCACCATTACTAGGACTTTCTCTCCCAAAACTTGCTGGCGGGGTTTCGCATCCTGATCATATCGCTCCTTCTGGTGAGTTTGACTAGCCCATAAATTCTCCTCAGCAACCTGGGAAGTCCTACTTAACCGCCCTCTTAAATCTTGGAGAAAGTGCAAGACTCCCATAGCCTCTTTCTCAGGCTCTATCCATTGCTCCTGTAATATATCCAGGACTCCCCTAGGGGCTCGACCATACATTAATTCATAAGGGGATACCCCCAGGGAGGGCTGTACCCGCTCTCTGCAGGCATACAGAAAAGGAAGCAACCCATCCCACTCTGCCATGTTCCCGTCTAAGCCTCGTCTTAGCATCTGTTTTATTGTCTGATTTAGCCTTTCTACCAGGCCATTAGACTGGGGGTGATAGGCGGCCGTTTTCACATGTTGCACTCCGAAAGCGTCCCAGACCTGTGCCAGGTATTTGGACAAAAAATTGGACCCACGGTCCATTAATATTTCCCGGGGAGAATCTACTTCGCAAAATAGTTTTACTACTTCTAATGCTATTGTTTTGGCAGAAATGTTGCGTAAAGGGACTGCCCATGGAAATCTGGTGGCTAGATCCACCATAACGAGAATATACTGAAACCCATGGGGGGTTTTTACCAGGGGCCCAACTATGTCCATGGCAATTCATCCGATAGGGTCAGAAATTATGGGGGTTGGGATCATGGGCACTACTGGAGGCCGAGTAGCCATGACCCGCTGACACGAGGGGCAGGCAGCACAAAACCGGGCAGTTTCTCTAAAGACCCCAGGCCAGTAAAAATGTACAAGGATCTGGTCCAGGGTTCCCTGCACCCCTTTGTGGCCGTCGACCGGATGGTCATGGGCCAGCCTTAGGACCAATCCCTTAAAAACTGCGGGCACTACCAACTGTTTCCTGACCGTCCCTGTCCGGGGCTCGCGACTCTCCCTGTATAATATCCCTTTGTCCAAAAGAAATCTAGGAAGGGCATCTCGTGCCACCTGGGCGTACTCAAATGCCCGGGTAAGTGCCGGGTCTGCCTGCTCCTTAGGGAAGGACGGGAACTTTTCAACCAACTCGGCAGATACCCAGGGTAACCATTGGCCAGTCACTATCTCAGCCCTTCCCTGAGCCCTACACCACCTTTCGCGGCATTTGACAGCCCTCTCCTTCTTGATTCTAGAAGATGGAGGGTTCTCCAGGTCATCAGGCGAGGGCAAAACACTCAGAGAATCCTCAGGGGACCCGTCCCTTCGGGCCTTGGTCTGAGACCGGGTGGACACAAACCTGACCTTCTGCTTTAGGCCTTTTTGTAATCCTTCCCTAAATTGGGGCCAATCCCTTCCCAATACTAAATCGTAGGGGAGTTTTGGAACCACTGCCACAAGAATTTCATTCTGCGCCCCAACCCTTTTATCACCACTTTGTACACAGGGTAGAAATAAGCAGCTCCATGGATGCACCTAATTTGGACCTGCCCTTCCGGCTTCCTCTGGCGAGACTCATCCTGGGCCTCAATTGCCTGCCAAAGCTTTCGTGACACCATGCTTTGGTCTGCCCCAGAGTTGAGCAGAGCATGGGTAGTGACCCCCTGTATGTTAACACTTAAGAGAAATCCCTCTCCTAGATGTTTCACATTGGTACCAGTTAACCCAATGTGGGCTTTGCATCCCCTCTGCAGGTGTCCCATCTTCCCACAATGATAGCATTTTTTTTCAGCCCACTTAACCTCCTGAGCAGACACACAAGTTTTTAGACATTTTACATTATTTCCCTGTTTCTTTTCTGATAAATCAAAACTGGCCTCTGCCCCTATTTTTGGAGGGCCCGCCTTTGGGAGAAATGCCAATTCAGCTTCCATGTAGCGCTCCACCAAAACGGTTGCCTCTCCTGTGCTCTGGCAGTTTTGCTGAATCAGAAAAGATTGTACCCTTTTTGGTACTGCAGCCATAAATTGCTCCAATATCATCATATCCACCACCATATCCATAGTTTTCCCTTCCGGGGCTAGCCACTTAAAAGCTAAACCTCAAATTCTCTGACCTAAGGCCTTAGGTGTCTCTCTGACCTTTAAGGCCGTGGCTCTAAACATACAGTGATACAACATTTTCGTTAACCCTAATCGGTCTCTAATTGCATTTTTCACTGACTTATAGTCCATGGCCTTGGCAGCTGGCATAGCCCTATATGCGGCTAGTGCTTCTCCTGTTAAGGAGGTTGCCAATCGCACCACCCATTGGCTAGCTGGCCAACCCACGGCTTGAGCCACCCTCTCGAATGACTCCAAGAAGTCATCTATGTCATCATCAGGAGAAAGTTTTCCAAAATTAAATGCCCCGCTGGTGTGTGGGCCTGCTAGATTGTCCATTTGCGGCATCGCTGGTCCCTCCGGGGTTAGAGTTCCTCCACTTCCTTGCCTTTGGGAAGTAATAAGGGCTTCCACTAAGTCCAGGACACGCTTTTGCTGCTCCCTCATAGCCGCCGCCACATTCTCTTGCGCTAGCTGGGCCAACTCCTGCTGTCGTTGAAATTGAGTTGTCATCCATTGTACCAGCTCTTTTGGATCCATCTCCGGTGATACCTTGCTCATGCGTTGACTCTCGAGCAACAAAAAAAATGTGTCTTTTCCGCCAACCTTCTGTGCTATAAATCTTGTAAGTGTATATCCTGGATGGTAGAAAATCCTGAATGGTAGAAAATCCTCACAACTACGCCACTGTCACGCCACCACCATTTGCCTCTAGCTTAGAGGGGCATGGTTATTAGAGGAACTTTCCGCTATATGCTTTTTCAGATTTTTCAAACTATTTCCCTGCAGTGTCCTCTGGGAAATGTAGTATTTGTTTAGCTGTATGGTGCATCAGGCAGAAAGTTGTAGTTAGGCTCAACGAGGTAAGGCAAATGACAGAAATTTATTTTGTACACAATGGTTCGAACATACCACATACAGGATTATTTGTTCAGGACTCTTTGAAGTAGAGCATTGTCCAAAAACAAACCCAAACACAAAAATGGCTGTTTAAAGGTTCTCTATAGTTCAGGATACACAGTCTTTAACAGCAAGGATATTGCATTCCCTTTATAGCCTTGCTGGCTAAAGCACAAAAACAAAATCACATTTAAAGTCTGTGGTAGTTTAGCTTCTCTTCAGCTTCCAACCTTTCATGGCTACCTTCCAAGTAAACAAATATAATCCAGGGGCAACAGAAAGCTTTGTTCCAATAGTTACTTTAGCTTACCCCAGTGTCAGCATTCCGGCAACAGGTGGTTAACAAGCTTATATCACAATTCCAGGCCTGCTCCTTAGTTGCCGTAAACCTCCCCTTTACAAACACGAGGGAATCACCGCCACCCTGCTTGTGGAGTACGGGTACCTTTTTCCTGGAAGACCTCTTTCAAGACTGGCTTGTTTTCTCTACGTTCCCAGGTTTAAAGCTTGGCAAAAGGAACAATCCATGGGAGTGTCCTCATCATTCAGCTTCACCTCAGGCTCTCCCAGCTGCATGGGTTCTGACTCCCCGTCTTGCTCACAGTGCTCAGCTAACAGCCTCCCAGGGCATCTTGGAGTCTCTCTTGTTCCTGGCCCCAAACTCTCCTGCAGACGTGCTATATGCCAATTAGCACTTTCTTCTCCTGGAAGCTCAGTTCCTCTGCTCTGCTCAGCACTAGTCAAGCTTCCCTTGCTTGTGTCTGTGCCTCTGCTCGTGTCAGCCTGGCTTCCTGCTTCTCTTCCCCCTCTCTCATACTCTGGCCTAGGTTTATACTTCCAGGGCTCTAGCTCCAATTCCTCCCTACCCAGGTGATGGCAATCAGCCTGACTTCGGGCACCTGATTGCTTGGAGCATTCACTGCCTAAGGGGTTCTTGGCCCTGAATCCTCTCTAACTTATTCCACTAGGGGGAGCATGAAATGTGGGCCAGGTGGAAGTTTTCTGATTGCTGGAGGTGTTTGTGGCTTTCCTACCCTGACTTGGTAAAAGGGGGCCCTTTACTAGGGTGAATTCCCTGTCTCTTTGTCCTCCCCCAGACTCCAGATAGGCCTCCTTGCCACAACGGGTAAAAATGTTTGCTGTTTGAGAATTTACAGTCCAAATGGTATTAACACTAAAATGCTTCAAAAGTGCTGCGTGTCTCATGAAGACAAATAGAATGCTACCATGAAAGAGTGTGTTTTCAGGTGAAACTCAATAGTGGAGAAGTAGGTTTAATAAATGCTAACTCTCTTAGATAGTCCAGCCAGTCATTTTACATAGAAATAATAAAAATAATTGAATGGAGCCTGCTGACTTGCTCTGAAGCTTTTCTTGTTCATTGAATTCTGTTGTACATGTCATAAAAGAAGACGAGGAAAATGAATAGCCGAAGAAACAACAGTAAAGAGGAATGCTGTGGGAAAATAGATGGATCACAGCATGAGACTAGAATATATTACACGATGGCAAAGACGAAGGACATAATTTGCTAAACCAATTTGCTTTATTGTGAACTAAGTATTCCAAACTGGGTGCAAGGTTTACACCAATAATCAAAGCAAAAGTCCACTCAGGCTTTTTACCTGTGGAGATTGTGCCTGTGGTTCATCTATTGTTAGCAATGCACATAGTTTTGATTGTACAAAACAAGCCTGTTGTTGAATACCCTGATGTCTCCTTACCCCTGCAATCACTTCTGCCATTGCAAAGTAGAAGATAAGTGCATTGTTGAATAAAGTGCATTATTTTATCTGCTTATAGGTTAGGTAATAATGAAAGAGTCTACTTTTGTTAATAACATATTGTTTGGCTTAGGAGATAGGTTCATGACTGTCCTCGTATGCACAAAACTGTTTGGAGACATTTCCACAAACGGATACCTTTGATTATTGCCTTCTCTGTATCTATGGGAAAATCCTTAGTAAATCAGCCATACATGACTAGCTTCTTACCTCTGAGGTACCCTATGGTAATAGGGTGCCAATTTTCTCTATAGTTTCAGAACAGGCAGAACCAATCCCGATGTTACCCACTACATGAATAGGCTTACAGTCTTATTTTTCTTAATGAATGAAATAGGAAAATCAGAGTTGCACGTCTCTGTATGCAATTGGACAAAACCAGAACTGGATCAACCTGTACTGAAAATATGGACTTTTGGTTCAAAATTCAGGAAAAAAGGGTTTTCATAATGGGGGTCATTTTAGAAGTCCTATTTGTGCTTTGGATGTCTACAACGGGGCATAGAGATGTCCAAAGCATAGAGATTGTCTCCAGAGCCATTTTAGAGGTCAACTCTGGGGATGGTCCCAACATGAGGATGTCCAGATCTGAACAGGAGCATGAAGGAGGCCTGGCCAGGATGTTCCCAGGAATTGGAATGTCCCCACCTGATCACAGAAATGTCTGGTATCATGTCAAACTTTAGACCTGTTCCAAGGTGAACATGCATCTGAAAAGTGATCATTTTAGCTGAAAAACATCCAGCAAGTAACTGAGCAAACTAACAATCTCTAACAAATATCTAATTTTGCTTCTTACTAATTATTAAGTTTGGGGAATGCTGAAAAATATAAAAGTATAAGTATAAAACCTGAATGCTGAAAAATATAAAAGTATAAGTATGAAAAGTATAAGTATAAAACCTTTTTTCTGGGCTCTATACAGCAACTTCTTTGAGCGCTTATCTCTTCCTTAACTATAGGTTATAATCTTCTCCATGACAGAAATATTTATCTTTTGTCCATGTCCATATCTCAGGCATTTGTTTGCTGCATTCTCTTCTTTCTTAATATTTAGTATGGCAGAAATTAAATTCAATAGATGTGTCGCTGCTTCTTAGCATACATGTGCATTTAAGGAATACTTTTATGCAGTTTATTTTGGGCATAAATGCCTGTATACATGTGTAAAAGGCCTCTTAGGAAATTATGTCATTCATAAAAGTATGCACGATGACAAGAAGATGTGTACTTCTACGCAATGCAGGTGTAGGAATGTTAAGAGGCATCGTCTGGGCAGAGCAAGGACTGAATCATAAGTATACACAAAATAAAATGTGGCATATATGAATACTCATAAGCAGGTGTAAATGTGTGATTACTGCAGGCTTTCTGAAAAGATTTTAAAAAGACATAGGACCCAGTCTTTTCTTTCTAAAATAGCCCCCCAATAGGTACCTACCTAGGCATCCTGTTATAGAATTAATCTCCATGTGCTATGATAAGTCTATCAAGCTATAAGCGAGTAATTGTCAAATAGCCTGGGTAGTTGCAGACTATGTAGAAGCTTTAAATATGTATACTGCATGCAGATTTTGAAAGAGAAACTACCTTCAATGGGGGCAAATTTTAAATTCAGTAAGGGGCTTGCAGTCGATTGATACAGTGCAGAAGGATACCCCTATGAAGAGAGGCTAAAAAGATTAGGGCTCTTTAACCTGGAAAAGAGATGGCTGAGGGGAGATATGATAGAAGTCTATAAATTAATGAACGGAGTGGAACGGGTAAACGTAGATCGATTGTTTACGTTATAAGAATATAGAAAGACTAGGGGATATGCAATGAAACTACAGGATAAACTATTTAAGACTAATAAAAGAAAATATTTTTTTCATTCAACGTGTAATCAAACTCTGGAATTTGTTATCGGAGGATGTAGTAAAGGCTGTTAGTGTAGCTGGGTTTAAAAAAGGTCTGGACAAGTTCCTGGAGGAAAGGACCATAAACCATTATTAAGAAGGGACCCAGGATATCAATGTTTGACCCAATACAAGCATTGTGGAACCTGTGTCTTTTGGGGAAACTGCTAGGTACATATGACCTAGATTGGCCACTGTATGGTCTGACCCAGTATGGCATATCTTATGTTCTTATGTAAGCCAACGCTTTCCTCTACTCTATCTCAGGAGGATGGTTTTCAGCCATATTATTTTATCTGGGTAAATCACTTTTTACACATATAAATGGCTCTCAGGCCTAAAACAAAGTCTGCAATGAAAACATTTCCCCTTACTTCTTTTAATATATCTTCAGATATTATACAGTATTGAAGAGCAGTGTTCATCTGACTGATTTATTTATTTATTTGGCTAACATTTTATACGCTTTTCCCAGAGGTCAAAGTGCTGTTCATTGAACAGATTAAACAACATTTACATGGAACATTAACTTTATACAATAAGGATTAAAGAACAGAAACTTGTCATAGGTGTAGGCAGGGATGAACTACCTTTAACTATATACAGTGAGCCCGATCCCAAAAGGGGCACATCTGGACTGTCTGGGTGCCCTCATTGTTTCTACTTCATGGGTGCAGGATCGGGCCCTGGGATGACCCCCACATGCCCCTGCATCACTGCAGGGATGTCCTCTACGTGGCACAACCTGCCCACTGCCTTTGTGACCCCTGATTCCCCACCACCCGACCCCGAAGTGAGTCACTGGGGCCCAGATCAGGAGGCGGGGTCTCACTGTGAGTGTCCCATTGCTCTAGTTGAGGGGCTGCTTGGCTCTGAGGGGGGCTGCCAGCCAGGATCGGAGGGGCGCCCACTCTTATTCCACCTTGGAGGTGGAATAAGCAGAACGTCCCCATGGCGATCCCCGGACATACGGGGCTGTCACTGGAATTGGCCCTGTATGTCCAGGGGTCAGTCCCGCCCATGCTCCACCCATTCTCCACCCCCATACTGCCTCCGTTCCTCGCAGCATGTGCAGCAGCTCTGTACATGCATTGGGTCTGGGAGGCAGCAATGGCTGAGAGCAGATAGAGGCACTGGATGTCCCATCAGGATGTCCAGCCCCACTATTCACCTTAGTGGATCGGGCCCAGTGTGTTCTTCATACAGGAGGAAGTGTTTGGGAGGGGGGTTAAGTGGAGGTGGGTCCAAAGTGGAGGGTGAACATGTGGGTTTTGAGGAAGGTGTGGAGGTCTTTGGTGTTTCTTATGGAGTCAGAGAGGGAGTTCCAGGATGTTGGATCATAGAGCTTAAAGAATCTGATGCATACTTGCTACATGCTTTTTATTTTTGCTTGGGGGATGACTAGAGTGTTCTTTTGGATGATCTTCATGGTCTGTTTGTCTGCAGTGAAGCATTGTTGTAGCTCATGGTATGAGGGTTTGTTCAAGTTGAATAGTGCATATAACATGATGTCATCTGCATAGATGTGATATTTGATGTTATGTGATTGGATGATGATACAGAGTGGTTGGATATAGATATTGAAGAGAAGTGCAGAGAGGGTGGATCCTTGGGGGACACCTTGAATCTGGATGTATTGTGTTGATGATAGTGATCCAATCCTTATCTGCTGGAGCCTGTTGTGTAGGTAGACTTGGAACCATTTTTTTTTTTATTATAAATTTTATTTAGATTTTTCCAAAAAACAAACAATAAACAAACCATCATATCACACAGCAAACAACTAAGAAAAAAAACCACAAAGCACACTCCCTCTCACCCTACCACCAACCCTCCACCAACCCCCCCTCCCCCCAGGTCCTATCAAAGTAACACCACACTACAGTACAAAATAGGAGCACAGATCAAGCAATTGTCTACCCAACCAACCACCCATCCCTTTAGGCACCTTAGATTTTGGCCGCCTCCCCAAACTCCAGGAGCGCCCTCCACTTACTCTGTTTATAAGGGGACTGCAATTCTCCTTTCCGGGGCATTAGTTCAAATTTAGTGTAAGTACAAACTAGGCCCCATCAGGCTTGCCAGTGGAGGCAAGAAATTTCTTTCCAATTCCTCATCCGATGGCATAGGGCAATACCTAACAAAAAGTCTAGAAGAAACGCATCTTTACCACACCTTAGTGGGATGCCCAAGAGTGAACGAAAGACTACAATTTCCCAGGTGAGGGGAACACTAAGGCCAAGCACTTTTTGCACTGATTCCCATACCTGCGACCAATAAGCTTGGAGCTTAAGACAGTCAAAGACAACATGTCTAAAAGTACCTAGTTCTTTTTGATACACCCAACATTTATCACTGACCCTCTTGTCCCATCTACTAAGGCGCACCGGGGTTATGTAGGCCCTATGGGCGAAGAAAAATAACGTTTGAGTTACAGAGGCAGACCTAGTAACTCGTATCAGGGTAGACCAGAATTTCTCCCAACCCATTAGTGACAAGCCAACACCAGTATCTCTCTCCCAAGCACCCCCCAGATTACCCAAGACTCCAGGACCGACATACTTCAACATTTTATACAAGAGGGAGACCTTCCCCATGGTGGCCTGCACTTGCTCAATTGTGGAGTCCAATTTCCCCTCCAGCTTCAGCTGCCGGACATCTCCAAGCGCCCCCACGAGACAATGTTTCTGCTTGGAACCATTTTAATATGGCATCTTGTATTCCTATTCATTGTAGGAGGATGTTATGGTTGATGGTGTCAAAGGCTGCTGATATATCAAGGAATATGAGTATGAAACCTTGGTGAGTGTTCTGAATTCCTTTTATGAGGTTGTTCATGAGGGAAGTTAAAAGTGTTTCCACTCCAAGGTGCATTCAGAATCCATGTTGTTGTAGATCAAGCAGGGCATGGGTGTCAAGGTATTCTTGCAATTGGTTTTGGACAGTCTTCTTAATTATTTTGGCCATGAATGATAGGCTTGCTATGGGTCTGTAGGAGGCAGGGTCAGAGGGGTCAAGGTGGGTTTATATAACAGAGGATGGATTGAGAAGGTTTTTAGACAGATTGGTAACTTGCCATGCAGTAGGGAGCGTTGAGTGAGTTTTGCGAGGAATGGGGAAGTTCAGATTTGGTGGCTTTGATCCAACTGACCAGGCAGGGATCCGGGGGGGAGGGGGGGGGCTGTTGTAGTGTTGAGGGATGTTATGGTGCTCTCTATGTTTTTAGTAGTGATGTGTTCGAAGATGGTCCATGAGTGGGGTAGATTGTAGTAGTAGGCTTGTTTGGGCTGTGGGTTGAGGGTGGTGAGTAGAGTAGTAGTCAGGCAGTTGTGGGGTGATGGAGCTGTTGGATGTATTGTCGCAGGGAGATTTTGTGAGTTCTTTTACTAGGGTGACTAGCTCTCTTGGGCAGTTGAGTAATCTTTGAATTAGTATGGTGTGGTAGCTTTGCTTGGAGTGGTTTGTGGCATGGTTGTATTTTCTTAGGAGGGTCATATAGTAGGATTGGTCTGTGGGTAGGCAAGATTTTCTCCATTTGCATTCTTGTCTTCATAGTTGTGATTTTAGTTTTTGAAGGTCTGGGGTGTACCATGGAGTCTGTTTGTGGACAGTGGTCTGTAGGTGGGTCGAAACTGAGGCTGATTTACTGATGGTTTTGGTTCCAGGTGGTCATGGTTGTGTTCAAGTCCAAAATATTGGTGTTCCGGACTTGAACACAATATTGGTGTTGAGAATTGGGGAAATGTGGGTGAGGAAGGATTCTTTGTTGAATTGCTTGAAGTGGCTCTTGTGTAGATTATGAGATGAGGTTTGTTTTTGGGAGGCACGGAAGGGGAGCTAATCACAAACAACATACAGAATGAGAACATTGTGCACATTTGGTTCATTAGCATATCTTAAATGTAGTGCCTGAAAAAATCAGTTTAATACGCATTAATTGATGAATCCGTATGCATACAATCAATTTGCAGACATTACAAAGTACAAATGTATGAAGCAACATGAAAATCAATACAATTCTGAAAAAAACCCTAATTTATTCACTGTGCACATTCCTAGAATGTTCTGTATATTGTAAGAAGATAGTAATAGGCACAATGAAGCATCAGACTTGTTTGTTCTTATCAAATTTGAGAATAAACATTTTCCAGATTTATTTAATTTCAAGAAAAAAGACTTACTGTTAAAGGTGTACAGTATTGTGGTTTAATGCTTTCTTAATGGCACTTTTAGGGACCCTTTTTCTAAAATGTGGTAAGTTTTTGAATTTACTGCTTGCTAGATGAAAAAAATCATTACATAATAAGTGTGAAGCCTGTGCAGTAACTGTTAGGGGCATGGCCCACATCTGCCCTGCAGCTCCCGTACAGAGAAGGCATGTGCTGCGTGGTAAATCCACTGGCAGATAGTTCAGTAAGTGCACCCATGTCACCTGCCGGTGTAGTTACCATGGCCCCATGTATTAAATTACTTGAGCTCTAAGCATCAACCCCCATCAACATCCCCTCCCCCCACTCCCAAATCAGCACCACAGTCATTCCCCAGTCTCAATCAGTAGCAGCATCACTCCCCTCCCTCCCCCATCCCCATGGTATTCTTCACTTTACGGTAGATTGACAAACTAATGTTGATAAAAAGAAATGCAGAGGCAGAGTCTGAAGTTACCAGATATGTGGGACAGTTTACCCACAGCCATATGGTTATCAGCAGATCACATAGAACTATGCTGACTAGTTGATGTCCATTTATCTGACATATGACAAGATTTCTTTCTTAGAAAATATACTTGAATCAAACCACAAGAAGGACTGAAGTATCAGAATATGGGGATCCAAGTAAGCCTTCATAAAGCCCTTTGGTAGTGGTGCTCAAGCCAGGGAGGGGGTTAGCTAAATGAAAAGAATGACTTGTTCCTAAAGGGATGGAGAGAGGGTCCAAACCCTTTCTATTATAGGCATAAACCAAGGATTCTATTAGCACAGCCAAGGCTATCTGTTGCCCGAGTCAGCTATGGCCTTAAAGCAGTGACAGACAGGTAATTCTGGGTGCAGCTGTACTATTACCATAAAAGCCAACAGTCTTGTTGAATGGAGAGGATTGCCCAGTAGAGACTAGCCAAATTGTCTCCTGGTAGGATCATAATCATATTTGTCCAAGGTGAGCATATGGATCCGAGACATTTCTTCTCCTTGTAGGCTTTAGCCATCTCTGTTAAGGCCTTGGCCTTATTTGCACGATATCGCTGAAGGATTACTACTACTTCTGAGCATTTGTAAAGCACTACAAGACGTACACAGCACTGCACAGACATGTAAGAGACAGTCCCTACTCATTAGAGCTTACAATCTAGCCAAGATAGACAACACAGAAGGTATAGACAGAGATAAAACAAGGGGGAATAGTAAGATCAGGTGAGTCAAGATCCAAAAGCAGAAGTGAAAAGGTGAGTTTTCAGCCTGGATTTGAAAAGGGTCAGAGAAGGTGCCTGGCGTACAGACACAGGTAGTTTGTTCTATGCGTAAGGTGCAACAAGGTGAAAAGAGCAAAGTCTGGAGTTAGCAATAGAAGAGAAGGGCACAGATAGAAGCAATTTGCCAGAAAAGCAGAGTTCCCGAGGGTGGTGTAAGGAGAGATAAGAGAAGAAAGGTAGTGAGGAGCTACAGAGTGAATGCACTTATAGGTCAGCAGGAGAAGTTTGAAATGGATGCGGCAATGGATAGGAAGCCAACAAAGTGATTTGAGAAGAGGGGTAATATTGGCATGATAAGGTTTACGGAAGATTAGCTGTTGTAGTGTTGAGGGATGTTATGGTGCTTTCCATATTTTTAGTAGTGATGTGTTCGAAGATGGTCCATGAGTGGGGCAGATTGTGGTAGTAGGCTTCTTTGGGCTGTGGTTTGAGGGTGGTGAGTAGAGTAGAGTCAGGCAGTTTTTCTGGGGTGATGGAGCTGTTAGATGTATTGTCACAGGGAGATTTTGTGAATTCTTTTACTAGGGTGACTAGCTCTCTTGGGCAGTTGAGTAATCTTTGAATTAGTTTGGTGTGGTAGCTTTGCTTGGAGTGGTTTGTGGCATGGTTGTATTTCCTTAGGAGGGTCATATAGTAGGATTGGCCTGTGGGTAGGCGAGATTTTCTCCATTTACATTCTTATCTTCATAGTTGTGATTTTTGTTTTTGAAGGTCTGGGGTGTACCATGGGGTCTGTTTGTGGACAGTGGTCTATAGGTGGGTTGAAACTGAGGCTGATTTACTAATGGTTTTGGTTCCAGGTGGTCATGGTTGTGTTCAAGTCCAAAATATTGGTGAACAGATTGAAGGGGAGAGAGATGATTCAAAGGTAGACCACAAGGAGTAGGTTACAGAAGTTAAGATGAGAGGTGATTAAGGAGTGGATAAGTGTCTTGGTAGTGTGTTCAGAAAGGAATGGGCAGATTTTGTTGATGTTATAGAGAAAGAAATGGCAGGTCTTAGCTATCAGATGTATATGGGTGGAGAAAGAGAGAGAGGAGTCAAAGACAACCTCAAGGTTGCGAGCCGAGGAAACAGGGAGGAGTAGAGAATTATCCACAGAGACTTAGAAAGGAGGAAGAGAAGAGGAGGTTTTAGGGTGAAAAATAAGAAGCTCAGTCTTGGCCATGTTCAATTTCAAGCAGCGGTGAGACATCCAAGCAGGAATGTCAGAAAGGCAGGCAGAGATTTATTTATTTATTTGGTTTTATATACCACGCTATTTATAATTCAGTGTGGTTTACAAGGAACAAGAACAGAAATTACATAGAACAAGTTTGTATAACAACAAAATACATAGTACAGCTTTAGAGAATCTGGGTCTAGATTGCCAGAGAGATTTCAGGTGTAGAGAGGTAGATCTGGGAGTCATCAGCATAAAGATGGTAATGAAAGCCATGAGAAGAGATGAGCGCACCAAGGGACTGGGTATAGAGAGAGAAAAGGAGCAGACCCAAGACAGATTCTTGGGGTTCAGCAACTGAGAGCAGGATAGCAGCAGAGGAGGAGCCACCAGAACCAACACTGAAAGAGCGATGGAAGAGATAAGAGGAGAACTAGGATAGCACAGAGCCCTTAAAACCAAGCGAGGACAGGGTATCAAGGAGAAGGTTGTGGTCAAGTGTCAAAAGCAGCAGAGAGCAAGAAAGATGAGGACAGAGTAAAGGCCCTTGGATTTTGCCAGGAACAAGTCATTGGAGACTTTGGCAAGAGCCGTTTCAGTAGAGTGTAAAGGATGAAAGTTGGATTGTAAAGGATCCAAGAGGGCATGGGAGGAGAGGAAGTCAATCCAGCAGTGGTGAACCGCGCATTCAAATAGTTTAGAAATGAAGGGGAGGAGGGAGATGGGTCGATAATTAGGACAGGTAGGATCAAGTGAGGGTTTCTTGAGGAGAGGTGTAACTACAGAATGCTTGAAGGCTGCAGGGACAGTTGAGATGGGTTGATAATATGAGAGATGGAAGGGACAACAGTGGAGGAGATGGAGCTGAGGAGACGGATGGGGATAGGTAGTGAGTTTAGAGGAAGAAAGAAGGGAGGAGTGGCCTAGAGGTCAGGACAAGGTACCTCAGGCCAGAGGGCCAGGGGTTCAATTCCCACCTGGGAACAGCAATCTCAGGCTGGAGGGACTGGGGTTTCTAGTCCTATAGGCACTCCTTGTGGCCTTGGGCAAGCCACTTAACCCTCCATTGCCTCAGGTACACATAGATTGTGAGCCCTTTGGGGACGAGGGAATGTATCCAGTACCTGCTTTTAGTGATTGTAAACCACTCTGATACCCTTCAGCCTGGGCGGTATATCAAGAAATTGCATAAACATAAACTTAAGGTGTGCAGTTTCCTCTTCAGAGATCACAGAAAAGGAGGAGAGTGTAGCAGAGGTAGAGGGGAAGTTGGGAATAAAGAGGTAGAGGAGGGGAAGGAGGTGGAATAGCTCACTTTATGGGGAATTGGAGGGTGATCTTGTAGATTTTGTCATGGAAATATTTCACTTGATCAGGCAGTTTGTTTATTTGTTGTGTCTTGCTGAAATGTGTGTGAAGTTGGGTGATTCATGGTTGACAAATTTTCACATCATTTTATTAAAACAACTGGCAAAACAGATGTGACCTTACATAAGTGTAGAGATTGTTTGGATGTAGTGGCATGCAGCAGCCGATGATATCCAGTGTTCCTACTAGAGTATTACAATATATATTGAAGAAGGAATAACATGTTCCAGAACAGGGGAGGTTTCTTCTGCCCACTTACATCATTCTGGAAGGAGACTCCTCTGGAAGGGAAAATTCAAGACATATTTCAACAACTCCCAAAGGCATAAAGTAAATCAGATGCCTTGAAGTTACAACCAGACTCAGTTGAAAGATTCCAAATTCTCCCTATCATCCATTAGCCAGACTGTTAATATGAACAAACAACAATCTCTGAAATGCCTGTATGCAAATTCTAGAAGTCTAAAAAAATTAGATGGGTGAGTTAGAATATATAGCACTGAATGAAAGATTAGATATAACTGACATCTCAAAGGCCTGGTGGAAGGACGATAACCAATGGGACACTGTGATGCCAGGCTACAAACTATATCAAAATGATGGGGTAGATCACATAGGTAGAGAGGTGGGAGAAAAGTTTCTAGATGAAATAAATGACTGCTTTGTAGAACAGCTGGTTCAAAAACCAACTCAAGGAGAAGCTATTTTAGATCTAGTACTTAGTGGAATGCAGGATCTAGCGCAAGAGGTTATTGTGTTGGAGCTGCTTGGCAATAACAATCATAACATGATCACAATTGATTTAATACATGGTGGGAGGATAACTACAGTTACACAATGCAAAGTTCCAGACCAGGAATCATCACTCAGAAAAAGGATCTGGCGTTATCGTGGATAGTATGTTGAAACCCTCTGCCTAGTGTGCAGTCACAGCCAAGAAAACAAATAGAATGCTAGGAATAGTAAGGAAAGGAATAGAAAATAAAACCAAGAATATTACAATGCCTCTGTATTGCTGCAGTTCTGGTCACCATACCTTACAAAGGATATAGCAGAACTGGAAAAGGTACAGAGAAGAGTGACCAAAATGGCAAAGGAAATGGAAGGATATCCCTATGAAGAAAGGCTTAAAAGGTTAGATCTCTTCATCTTGAAAAAGAGATGACTGAGAGGAGATATGAGAGAGGTCTATAAAATAATGAATGGAGTGGGACGGTTAAACATAGATCAGTTGTTTACTTCTTCAAAAAGTAGAAAAACTAGGGGACATGCAATGAAGCTACAATGTAGCACATTTAAGATTAATTGGAGAAAATATTTTTTCACTCAGCGCATAATCAAACTCTGGAATTCATTACCGGAGGACGTTGTAAAAGTTGTTAGTGTAGCTGGGTTCAAAACAGGTTTTGACAATTCCTGGAGGAAAGGTTCATAAACCATTATTAAAGAGGACTGGGGAAATCCACTACTTATTCCTGGGACCAGCAGAATGGAATGTGTTTGCCTTTGGGAATCCATCAGGTACTTGAGACCTGGAATGGCTACTGTTGGAAACAGGATACTGGGCTTGATGAACCCTTAGTCTGGCCCAGTATGGCATATCTTATGTTCTTATGTTTGCTCTTGAGGGGCAGATGAAGGATGGTTATTCACCAGTTCCAATTGCCTTCTTGAGAAGAGTTTGAGACATAGAAGAGACAGACAAGAGAACAGATGGAAAGTTTACTATGCAAAACCTGCCAGCACACCCACTGGCTCTTAGGAAAGGGTTCCTGCCTATGAAGGGAATAGAGTGCCACATCCTTTAGCGGTGAGAGAGAAGATTCCAAGGACCACATTCAAGTACAGTTGAACAGCACTTGTGAAACCCAGAGCAACTACAGATCAGTATTGGGGACCTGCATCACCAGCTCTAGAGAAAGATAATCAGTGACTAGTAACACCAGAGTCCTGAATGAGACCCAGACGAGTATTGGGGACCTGTGGCTGCATCCCTACCCGCTCCAGGTACACTGAGAAACTTATTAATTCAGGGAAACCATAAGAGGTTCTACAAGTGTGGAAGTACATGAAAAAAGTTGGATTTTCTTATCCAGCCTAAAAGAGAGAGTACTTAAACCTTACCAAGCAATATAATATAGAGGAAGAAAATCTTAATCTTTGTGTAAGCATTTCTAGAGTAAAGTGGAGGAGTTACATTTTACTGTCTCTGCTAGTTCCAGTTCCAGTTGCTATTGTTATGTGTCAATGACCCCAACGTTTAAATAAGCCCTTGGTTCAGAACACAGTTAAGTGCCAAGACTTCCCAGCATATTGTGATCCCCTTTCAAGGAACCCTGATATTTAAATTTCAGGAGCTAAGCCTGAGTGACTGAAGGGGTCCTGAAATTATGTGACCACATGTTTGCCAAACAGCATAAGAACCACTGTAAGGACTATACATGGAAAGGAGTTTACATATGAAACAAACTGATATTTCCATCTCAAGGGTGGCAGTAATGAAAATCCTGTTGGAACTGAAATATTTGTTTCTTGATATATTTCTCTATATTTCTTTAAATGGAATTGTTTTCTGTATGGAAAGCTTAACTTTTCTTACATTAATGAGCATTAACCAAGGAACTTTTTTTAAACAATTGATCTCCGAGTTGCATGTAGCTCTAAGATTTTATGTAAAGCTTTGCAAGATATTATTGTTTATCTCCTGTCTTGAAAAATGTATAACCTAAGGTTACTTCTTAAATTTTGTGAATAAAGGTAATCATTGTGTGTCTTCAACAAAACATTTGATTCTGCTCGGAGTCTATAACATTCTGAACAATCTATGTGTCTCACTTCAAAAAATCTTCTTTGGAAAGCTTCCAGTTATTATACAAAGTAAAATCTTGTAAAACACTGAGCATGAAAGACTTATTTTTAAAGTAAAATTGGCTGGAAAAAAGTCTGAAGTTGTTCATTTATTTTTCAAAAGATAGCAATGTTAGATATAAGTATGAATAAAATATAAAGCTGAGCAGTAATGTCAAGAAATGCTAACAGTATTTATATTTAGCGCTGCAGTAGTAATAATGTCATAATGCAGAGAAGCTGTGGAGTAATGAGTTAGAAAAGGCAGCCAAACCGAAAACCCCTTGATAGTTTCAGCATATATGTTGCATTTAAAATATATGCAGAACCTGTCCTCATAGTTTCTTCTAATCTCATGGGTGGACCAAGCCTTTATCTGCAGACATCTTTATCTTCTTCATGTTTACTATACTAGGACCATTAAAGAGAGCACTATGGGGATTATTTGGAAGGGCTACACGTGATTTGGATTTGCCAGTTACACTGGAAAAATATGCAAGTTGTGGGCACTGTTCCCTCTAAGCTGTGCGCGTGTGCGTGCGCACACACCTCAACGAGCGAGCGCACATACTTTACAACAGAGCGCACAAAAATTACGGTTCTGATTCTGATAGAAAACAACACAAACGTCTTAAAATTTAAAAGTTGTGATTGTAATTACTAGAAATTTTCCACTTCATTTAGTAATCGTCTATTTTCATTTCATTTGATTAAAATCAATGTGGTGTGCATACTGTATTCTGACGTGTAGTCAAATTTTAAAGTATATAACTCTGAGTGTCGTTATGTGGTGCACAAAAATTTAACCTTCCTTCAAAAGCTGCACAGCTGATATTTTATGCGCACACAGCCAACAGAAAATTATAGGGAACATTGGTTGTGGGCACGCACAAATCGCCATTTTGGAAAGACTGATATAGAGGGCACATCCATTACAAACATTTGCATGGGGGTGTTTTGAGGCGTGACAATGAAGTGTATTCAAGATGCACATCCAGAATGTATTTCTGAAGTGCCTGGATATGTATAAGACGTTGCCCTTGTAGATGCTGTGCTAGACCTGCAATAAAGGTGGAAAAATCTAGGGACTTTGCTATTTGCTTGGACTGACTGTGTTAGTGGAATTGGAGGATATTGACGATTGAACCCCTTGCCTGACTGTCATCTCTGTGCATGTACATGTTCTATCAACAGTCCTCCCTGTGCCTGTCCTATCCATTATCTGACCACTTCTCAAACCTTCCCAGACTCTATCCCATCTGTTTCAAGCCCTGCAAGTGCATGCAAGATATTTATGGCCTGCTATATCCTACACAATTATGCATTGCGATGAAGACAACCCCTGCCAGGCCCATAGGACATAGCACAGGAAGAGGCAGATGGAGACGCAGAGGTACCAGAGCATGGTGACACAGGATACGCATATCAACGGGGTTTGACTGCAAGGAATGACCTCATACACAAGCACTTCCTGTGAAGATGAATGTTTATTGACAAAGTTAGTGCATATGAATAACAAAGCATGACCTAGAACACACATCAACCCCCTCTCTCACCACCCCCCATGCAGGACCCATATCCTTATACACTCCCACACACTCTCCTCCTCACACATCCAGCACTCCCAACCCCCCTTCCCCTCACACACACTGCATCTTGCAATACTCCCCCTTTATCTAACCTAACCTAACCTCCTTGTAACATTAGCAACAGTCCCTTTGCACTACCCTTTCAACCTTCCCTATAGTTAGATGACTTGCTATCACCAGAATTGTAAATAATTCGTAAATAAGTTATTTTTGGAATTATGTAAACGTTGATTACCTTTTCCAGCACGAGTTATATTGTTGAAATGTTTTAATGCACCGGTTGTTTTAATTGTAAAACGCTTTGATTCCCTGATATAGCGGTATAAAAAACTCACAAATAAATAAATAATACCCCCCTCTCAACTACCCTGGCCTTCCCATGCCCCCACCAGCCCCCTTGTCCCAGCACAGCCAACACAAGCAGATCCCTGAAGATATGACCTTAAGACTTGCCCCATCCATGTCCCCTCCCATTGCTTCGGTCTTTCCTCCCCTAGCCAATGGCACAAGCATCTGAACCTGAGTTACAATAATGGTTGGCATGCTGGGTAGAGTATCGCTGGAATCAGAGGAGGCGTGTCTGTCCCCTTCATGTATATCAGCTTGCTCTATGGCATCATGAAAGCCCAAAAATAGCTGTTTGAGATGACACAGGAGTGTCAGAGGTCTGTGCATGCCTAGCTCTAAGGGTGCTGCTGCTGGTGGTAGCAGCAGGAGTAGTGGGAGCTGATGCCTGTTTTATGGCATGGACAAGAAGATGGACCATCAGATGAATGCATAGCAGAAGGGGTGTCACTCCTCATGTCTTCTAGGTATTCCTGTATTGATGCAAGGAGTAGGCAGGTGCAGGGGTCCAGATGCTCTGTAGCTGCCAGCTGATGCTTCTAAAATGCAATGGATTGGCGCATCAGCTCCAATTTCTCCACACTCTGTGCATGGTGTGCACTGTTCTGCTGGAATAGTAGTTATGCACACTACATAAATTTCTGGGACTGCTCCCCAGGTCCTCTGCTGTGCTGTAATCATCTGCATGGATGGTGAAGGTAACTCTATGTTGGACTTCTGTCTCCATGGCCTCCTCCTGGGTATTGTGGGCTGTAGTTTCATGGCTGGTGGTCTCAGGTACATTGGACTGCCTGTCCACCACCACTGAGGACTCTATAGCCAGGACATCATCATCTGTAGATTGTTTAATTTTAATTTTAATTTAATTAACAAGTTTTTATATACCGCACCTTCCAATGTTCAGTTGCGGTTTACATTGAACAACAGTAAACAAGGCAATGCTGTTTTTACATATAACAATGTGAGGTTACAAAGAAAATTCAGATCAAACTTATAATTAACATCAAACTTATAATTAACAGTTTTAACTATGTACAAGGAACAGGATTATAAATTATGTACAAGGTATGTATGATTCAAAAGCATCGGTTTGGGGTTTTGGTACTTATACTAGTTCAGCTTTGGTTAGGTTATCTGGTGAATCTATCCTTTTTCTTGTTGAAAAGGTGAGTTTGTCAAAGAACCGTAGTGTGTTGTGAATAAATATGTTTTGAGTTTTTTCCTGAACTCCATAATTTGAGGTAATGATCTGAGTTCCGATGGAATGTTGTTCCAAATTATAGGGGCAGCATGGTAGAATGCTTTCATGTTCGTTGATTTTTTAGCCTTTATGAATTCCTTTGGTGTTTTTAGTTTGTTTATTTGGTCTCTCATTTGCAGATTATGATTGGGTTCTTTATTGATAAGGAGGTTTAATGTAGGAGGTGCTGTATTATTTAGGACTTTGTAGGTAGTTAGGAGAGTTTTATATTGTATTCGGCATTGAATCGGGAGCCAGTGTAGATACTCTAATATTGGTGTTATATGATGGAATGGTGGGGCATTCATTATAGTCCTGGCTGCTGTGTTTTGTGCTAGTTGGAGTTTTTTTAGGTTTTGTTTTGTTACGCCTATTAGGGTTAGATTCGCAAAGTCAAAATGGGGGGTTATTATTGCTTGTATTATACGTTGAAAATCCTGTAGGTGCAGTAGGGGGCGGAGCTGTTTTAATACTTTAAGTTTAAAGTAAACTTTTTTTGTTATATTCCTTATATGCGTGTCCATACTGAGGTGTTTGTCTAGTATTACACCTAGGTAACGTATTTCGGTACTTATTTTAATATCGTTATTTTGCAATGTGATATGTGTTGGGGGGATGAATGTTATATTTTTAGTTACTATTAGGGCTTCCGTTTTAGTGTGATTTATGTATAAGTTGTTTTCAATTAGCCAATTTGTTATTTCATTGAGGCAGGTATTTATAAGAAGTGTGGGAATATTAGGAATTGTGAATGGGACATACATCATTATGTCGTCCGCATAAAGGTGGTAATAGACGTTGAATTTTTTAAATATTTGACAGATGTGTTTTAGGTAGATATTAAATAGTAGCGCTGACAGTGCAGAGCCCTGGGGGAGGCTTAGTTCTTGGTTATAAGTTTTTGAGGTGAGGTTACCAATTCTTACCGTTTGAGTTCGATCACTTAAATAAGATGAGAACCAGTTAAGAACTGTGGATTGTATTCCGATTTGTCTTAGTTTGTTAATCATTGTTGAGTGGTGGACACTGTCAAAGGCTGCGGAGATGTCAATGAATATAAGTAGGAATGCCTGTTTTGAATTATCAATACCTCTTACTAGGGTATCGATTAGAACTGTTAGTAGTGATTCCACCCCATGGTGAGGGCGAAACCCATACTGTTGATCATCAAGAGGGGCTGAACTATCAATGTATTCTTGGGTCTGAATTTGTACTGCTTTTTCGATTGGTTTGGCCATGAACGGTATACTTGATATGGGTCTGTAGGATTTGGGTGATGTTTTGTCGAGGGTGGGGTTTTTTAGTATTGGGCGAATCTGTGCGTGTTTTAATGAAGGGGGTAGGTACCCATTTTTTAGCGAAAGATTTATTATGGGGAGGATGAATTGTGAGAGTATAGGTAAGGAGCTCTTTATCCATGTTACTGGACAAGGGTCGAGGAGTGAGGTTGTTGTATTTATATTTGTTATAATGTTCTTGAGTGCAGTTTTAGTTAGGGGTTGGAAATCTTTCCACTCATCTGTAAAATGGGTTTGGGGTATGTGTTTTGGTTTTGGTAACTGGGGGAGGGACATGACTTTATTCGTGTAGTAGTCGGCCAAGTTCTGTGGGGAAATTTCTGTAATTTCAGTGCTGGAGTTGTGGGTGTTATTTGTTAACCTTTGGGCTATTGAGAATAGTTCTCTAGGTCTGTTTATTGCATTGTTGAGTATAGAGGAGTGGTAATTTTTCTTGGCTTTGTTAATTGCATCTTTATATGCATTAAGGAGAGTGATGTATGAATCTTTATTAATGGGGTTTTTGTTTTTTCTCCAGTTGCATTCCGCTTTCCTTAGGTTTCTTTTCATTAGGTTTAGTGTTTTATTGTACCATGGGGCTTGGTCAGCTTTAGGGTGAGTGTTTTTCTTCGTGGCTTGCTTATTGGCAGCTGCATTGTTGATGACTTCGTGCCAGTTCTTTACTGCTACATCAAGATTTTGTGGTGACATAGTTAATTTAGGGATTGTCATGTCTAAAAACTCCTCTTCGTTATATTTTTTAAATCTGTAGGGAGGGGCAGTAGTTGGTGTTCGTTTAACTGATATGTTATTGATAGTAATTTGAAAGTTGATGAGATGATGGTCTGACCAGGGAGTTGAGGTACATTTGAGGGAGTTGGGGTTATAAAATTTGTAAAGTATATCTGGTAGAAGGACCAGGTCAAGTATGTTCCCTTTACTGTGTGTGCTGGCATTTACTATTTGGTGAAAGTCCATATCTGTGGTGGATTCTAAGAAGAGGGAGGTGTATGATGTTGGTAAGGAGGGGAGGTTAAAGTCACCAAGCATTAGTATTGGATTTTGGTCGGTGGAGGAGCTTAGGAATTCAATTAAGGGGTCCAGGTTTTCTGATTGTTGGTCTGGTGGTCTATAAATTAAGCAGACTTTCAGGTTGCCAATTTGTGTAATGATTGTATCAATGTTCGTGGGTAAGTGAGATTGTAGTTTTTTTGCTTTTAGCTCCTTTTTTAGCATTATTAGTACTCCACCACCTTTTTTGTGAGTTCTGTGTGTAAAAAAGGTGTCATAATCATTATTGCTCAGTTGGTTTAAATATACAGTATCTGTGTCTGTTAACCATGTTTCTGTTACACATAATATGTCTGGTTTTTGTTTGTCTAATATATCTGTGAATATAGGCAATTTATTTTTCATTGATCTGGCATTAATTAGATATATTGATAATGAATCAGGAGTTGTTCCTGGGTTAAGGTTTTTAGATTGCAAGGGTGAGCTGTAGTTTATGTGAATTAGTCTATGGTGGTTTATTTTAGGGTGGTGTTCTGGGTAGAGTTGCCATGTTGAGAGGCTGCTTCTTGTTGGGCTGTGTATGATTGGGATGTTTTTAAAGTTATTGTTATTTAGACTGTGTGCTATAATAGTTAGGATAGAGATGGTGAAGCAGAATAATGGTAGTCTAGTTTTGGAAGTGTTAGGTGATATCATTTTGATATCGATTACCTATATTACTGATAACAGTAATTGGTTGTCTTACTGACAACAGTAACAGACTTAGGCTGGGTGTTGTGGAGTGAGGGCTTTTGTTAGGTGTGTTGACAATGGGCAGTGTGGGTTGGGGTGTGGCCACTGGTAATAGTTTCGGTTAGGTTGGGATATTTAGAAATGGCTAAACACTTTATTTCAGGTTATAACAGTGTATTCCTATAATGTGTGATGGTAAGACGGTAAGAGCAATCCTATCTGAATTGATACTGATAACAGTAGAGATGTAATGATGATATTAGTTATTACAGCAGACAATTGTAGTTACTGACGGCAGTATGAGCAATTATGAGTTATTACAACAATTAATTGTATTTACTGATAACAGTATAAGCAATTAGGTTGGGTATGCTAGGAGAAAAGTCTGATCTATGATAAAATTAGTTGTATAACTGGAAACATTAAGGTGCGTCTTATTAATATATTACTGACAACGGTAACGATATAATGCTTAATATAGTACAATTGATATTGTTGAGATTCAATCGCAATTGTAGTATACTGGCAACAGTATGGCATTAAAGCACAGTGGGTACTATTAGTTAGAATACTGGCAACAGTATATCAATGAAGCACAGTGAATTGTGTTTGTTATAATACTGGTTACAGTAAGTTGTAGGTTACTACGTAATACTGGCAACAGTAGATCATTAAAGCATAGTAGGTTGTATTTGTATTTCTTAGGTTTGTAATCTAAGTAACTATGGGGTGTTTATATATAATTTACGTCACCAAGTTCAGTTGTTGGGGGAAAGTCTGTTTGAATGGTTGTAGCTGGTATACTTGCGATTGAGAGGTTGCTGTGAGGATTTGGTACGCGAGCTCGACCCTGGTGGAGCTCAGCTGTACTCTGTTGCAGTTGTTGGTGTCGGTGTGAGCTCCAAAACCTCCATGCGCCTTCTCCTGAAGTGGTGGCTAGCTCTGTTCTAGGTGTGTCTTCTGCTTTCTTTTGTGGATTGTTGGAGTGCCACTGCCTAAGGGCCACGCAAAAGGGCCCTCTGGCGAGGCCCTCAGGCGCGGGTCCGCCAGGCGCGGTCACGCCTGCCGGCGCGAACTTTTAAAGCTGGTGGAGCTGCTCCGATTGGCCAGAGATGGCTTCCTGGGCTTCCCTCGCCTCTGGAGGCTCGATCCCCCGGCTGGGGAGAGCTGATGAAGGAGGCGGGTTGTTGAGTCTTGTGCAGTGAATACTCCCCTGGGGGAGTGCAGAGACCAGGAGTGTTGACCTGTGAGAAATCAACAGAACCATCATTATCTGTAAGTGAACAAAGCAATGATATCACTCGCTATGTATGTAATGTCTATAAACCACAGAAATATGTCATTGTTGCATGCATGTAGCAAAGACAACTGCACCACACCAATAATTATCACTAATGTCTGACAGTGGCTGCTACCCATAGGAGCAAACATGGCATGGCTATATCTTCGTAGGCAACAGCAGAGAGAAGCAGACCTTTGGGATGCATAGAACAGGGAAATGCAGCAGCCAACCATGGTTGTACTGCTCCACTCTCCAAGGGCACACCCTCATGGCCTTGTGCAAATTTGGACCATGCCTGGTAGGACCATGAAGTATTGCTAATAGTTTCTAAGCAGATAGAGAATCCACTCGATGATAGACCCTAACAAAGGGGGAAGCATGATTGTGGTCTGCACATACAGCACTATAGCAATGGAACTAGCAGGTCACATCTGTTCCCAAATGACACCCTTGTGTTGTATTGCAGTAGATATGTGGTATGGTGAAAACCAGTCCTAGAGTGCTAGCTCATGGTTCAAACAGAATGCACATGAAGTGGGGGTTATGGGAGCACTGCACAGACACTGAAGTTGTTATGTATAGAGAGGGGTGTATCATGATATGTACAGACGTGTCTGGAATTGGGGCACATATAATCCTGCATCATAGTACTTATGTGTAACTCTGTCCTCCCTTACCCCCAATGCAGACTGTTGTGCTCCATATATGTCAATAGTCAGCCTTGATGCAGGTAAATGTGTGATAGCAAGCTAGCAGTTGCAGAGTATGAGTGGGTGGATGATGTTGGCAGCAATACAGATGAAGAGGCATGCAAGGTGTATAAAATGGTAGATAACAAGAATATGCTTACCCTGATCTTGGGATGCCCTGGATGTGTCCAGACAGGACTATACCAAGTCATAAATGTGCCCTGTGCAATTTACACATTTGGCATGACCCTCCCCCCCCCCATCACATTTGCTCCATGCCCAGCATCGCATCATCTTACCCCACATTTCCAGCCAACTCCCCCCTCCACCCCCATCATGCTACCTGCCCTTGCCCTGCTGCTGCTTTTTTGTTCCCTCATCGGCAGTGGCACCAACAGCAGGGAAGCGGACCTGATCGCAAATGAAAAAAAAAAAGAAACGTGGTCTTTCCAACTCCATGCTTCACGCAGGTTTAATCCCTCCCTCCTCTGACGTAGGTTCAGGTCAGAAGAGGGAGAGACCAGACCAGCCATTCAAGCATGGAGTTACAAAGCCCTGTATTTGAATGGCTGGTCTGGTCCTTCCCTCCTCTGACACCTGCCTATATTAAAGGAGGGAGGGATCAAACCTGCGTGCAAACACGGAGTCGGAAAGACCCCTGTGATTTCTTTTTAAATTTGAAATCAGGTCCGCCCTGCTGCTGCCACCACCATTGCCACCCAGGGAACACAAAAATAAGTGGCAGGGCAAGGGCAGGCAGCATGGGAGGTAGCTGAGGTCAGCCGAGCCAAATACATCCTAATCTTTTGCTCCCTGTGCAGTTGCATCGCTCGCACAGGGCTAGGTACAGTGCTGCGTCCAGGCTCCCCATTCTCTCCACAGTGGCAACGTCGATGGTACAGAGCACCTGCTGTTCTAGCTCACTGAGTAGGAGAGGCTGACCATCAGGACCTATGGCCTTCACATTTTTTGCATGTTGTCATGTGGACTTGCCTCCATTTCCTTTTCACATCCTCAATATTGTGGATATTGTGATATATGTCCAGCCACTGCCTCTGCATTTGATAAGCGCAGAACATACTAACATAGTATATGATGGCAGATAAAGACTAGTATGGTCCATCTAGTCTGCCCAGCAAGTGGCAAGAGTACGTACACCTGCCGCTCCGTGCAGGTCACCCTTCCCCATGTTTTTATTCAGGAGCGTAGTCACCGCTCCATGCAGGTCACCCCTAGTTGTTGAGATATAAGAAATAGTTACATTTATTTTGATTTTATAAAGGGATATGCTGTGTCTGTCCCATGCCACTTTGAATTCTTTCACTGTATTTGCCCTCATCACTTTCATCGGGAGGACATACCAAGCATCCACCATCCTTTCAGTGAAAAAGTATTTCCTGATGTTGCCTTTCAGTTTGCCCCCTTGCAGCTTCATGTTATGCCCTCTAGTTTTACAGCTGTCCCATCTTTGAAAAATATATGTTTGTTCATTAGTACTCTCTAAGTATCTAAAGGTGTGTATCATATCTCCCCTATTCCTCTTTCCTCTAGTGTATACATATAACCATAACCATAATCATAACCATAACCATAACCATACATATGTAGGTCTTCAAGTCTCTTCTCATACATCTTCTGGCGCAGGCTCCAAATCATTTTGGTCCCCTTCCTCTGAACCGTTTCAAGTCTTTTTATATCCTTTGTGAGATATGGTCACCAAAACTGAACAATGTCAATGTCAGCCCTACCAATAGCATTTGTAAAATGGACCTGGCCACATCCCAAGTGGCCCTTAAATGCACATTTACGTGGGTGGGTAGGAAGTCTCTAATTTGGGCATCAATGTTTATGAAATGGCCCACAAACATGGACATGGCCATTGTTGTACAAGTGTGTGTTGGCCGTTCTGTGGACACGTCCAGGCTGTTTCTTTCACAGAATTTTTGTTCCATCCATTGCCATGATCCCTGGATTCCCCCATCTCCCTTTCGGATAGCGCTGCAATGCATATGCCATTTCAGAGTCACCGGTATGGTGGAGGGTGGACATAGCAGATATGTATGTGAACTGTTTGGGTGGAAGCACCACACCTACAGGTGTTTGTCTTGGAGGTCCCCTCAACCCCAACCTCTCCCCCTCAATAATTAGCCACTATCAGTTGCAGTATGAATGGTGATGATGGCAGTTTTCTGTGCACTTTTATTGACTTGTTTGTGACTGTAACTGGTATAATGTTCTCTGTTTCTGCTGTAGTTGGTGGTCTGGAGCGTATAGGGATACTGCTGGCAGGGAGCCTTCAGTGTAGGATGTGAACTGCTTTTGCATTGTAAGCTTATGTGGCCTACTGTGCCCTCCCACCCTATTTTTACCTATGTATATAGTGGCAGAGGGGTATGGCCTTTTAACTAGTTTTATATTGTATGAATATGTGGCCTACTAAGCTTCCCGTGGCCTGTTTTTACCCACACAATACTCCAAATGAGGTCGCACCAGAGACTTATACAGAGGCACTATCACCTCCTTTTGTCTGCTGGCCATTCCTCTCCCTATGCACTCAAGCAGGGAGGAGTAGCCTAGTGGTTGGGGCAAGTTACCTCAGGCCAGAAGGTCAGGGGTTCAAATCCCACTAGAGGACAGCAACCTTGAGCCGGAAGGACTGGTATCTAGTCCCACAGGTGCTCCTTGTGGTCTTGGGTAAGCCACTTAACCCTCCATTGCCCATGTTCCCTGTAAATAGTTATCTCCAAGTTATAGTGCCCTGTTCAATGTAATTTCAGTTTGTTCAATGTAAACCGCCTTGATATCATGAAAGGCGGTATATAAGAAATGTTAAATAAATAAATAAATAAATGTATATAATGGAAAGGGATGTGGCCTTTGACCTTGTAGGTTTGCTGTCATTCCCTGTATTACAGCAGACCTACAGACATATATTTACTGTCATTTCCAGTATAAAAATGTTTGTAGTATAAAAGCATCTCATGCAACTCCTAGAGGATAGTGATGACAGTCGTTTGGCTGATTCCCATCTGATAGATATCCCCCTTCCCCTTACCTATCTAAGATAAGAGACATCTTTGACACAGCAGTGTGGATTGCAGTAGCTGCAAGTGCCACAGAGTCCTGGGTATCAGAGCTCGCTGAGACTTGGAGGATCATGCATGCATTCCCACTTTAACAACTATGCAGCACAGGGGCAATTTCTCCAAATGGGTTCGTTTTACGCATACCGTGACAGTCATGAACCTCACTTCTAAGCCAGGGTTTGTGGAGTATGATCTCAGTCTCTCAAATTTTCTGCTAATGTTGAGGAAGAGTCTGTGTTCATTCTACACAGGTCACACAGAATATCCAGAGTGAAGGTGAGCATCTCTCAGTCGGTGACTGCTTGTAATGAGATGGTTGTGCTGCTAGGGGTCCAAGCACACAGTTTGGTAGCCAGCGATGATGACAGGTATTACATATGTCCTGCATGGTCCCCATGTCACCTTGATTTTGTCTATCTAGGGTAGGAGGCCATACCTTTTCCCAACCTTGTGTGTTTGCTATACAGGGTACTGGACATACAACCCCTCCCCTCCCCCCCCCCAGCTGTTGTTCTGTACATATATGCTGTGGTGACTGACAACCTCATTAAGAAATGCTCCTTGCTCTATTTGGCTCTAACATTTGTATGACTGTAATTGTCTTCATGTGTTGCAACTGCTGTGATGTGAACATTAATTAATGTCATCCATACATTTCTCAGTTGTGCTATTGCTTTCCTCAACATCTGAACTGATGTGCAGCATGATGTATGACAAACACACAGGTCCACAATGCTCTCAGAACTCTCTCCTCAGTGCTGGGCAAGCTGATGTGAAAGTGGGTGGCTACAAGGATGTGCAGTCTTTAGAAAGAACATTGGGCACAGTAAACCATATTTGCTAAACAGTGGCGTAGAAGTGGGATGAGAACAGAACATAAGAAAAGCTGAATTACAACTTTCATACCAGTACTTTGGTCACACTCAGAAACTGACCTCAAACCTGTGAATCTAGCAGGAGTTGCTCCTGGGGGATTGTTGAAACCAGTCTGCTCTTACCTATGTTATGTATTGGTGGTGACTATTGTTCCTGTTTTTCTGAATGACCTCTGGTTTGTAAGGCCTGGGGCTCTCTGGAATGTATAAACAGCATACGAGTATGTCACCTTTCGGACTCAGACTCTACTGATTGTTATGTTGGCATGTTCACATGCTACGTAGTCTGTGATGGCATATGAGCATATATTAGCAGAAAGTTCTACCTGAGCTAATCCATATCAGGTGTGTCCCAATACATGATTATTGCTATGTGCAGAACCAGGATCTTTCCTGGTCTTAGGAAATGTCTCTGAGTGTCTATATGTACAAGTATTCATAGACCAGCTAGCCCTTGGACTTGGCAACATATCAGCACTTGGAATATATCTCAACTGCAGGGGTCCTTACATTATAAGGGCAGCATATGCAGCAGTCATATCCCATAGAGTGCAGAACGCATAATCCTAGGGTCACTCAGGAAGCAGGATCAACAATCCTCACAGATACAGTTCTGAGCTGGTAGCTTGGGTCCTACCCCCATAGCAGCAGCTGTCATTGCTCATCTGGCAAGGAGGGGGAAAGTCATGCCCTTGTGCTACTGTGTATGGGAGAGACTGATGTCACACATTAACCAATACCACAGCTCTGTTTCAATAAAGTGTTGCCACACAACATAATAATGCATACATTTTCAGATATGAGGGCTCATCCACACATTGGTGTCACTCCGGTACAGTCCTGATTGGTTGGGGCACATACTTTACCTATGCCTGTGTGTGGCTACATGCACAGCTCTCACATGTGTGCTGCCATTCCATCCATGACTCTGACAACTGCACTGTGTGTGCTAATAACCCTGCCTGTTTATCTTTTGGTTGTGTTACATCCCTGACTACCAGCAGGTGCCCCCCTCTTGACCCCCCCCCCCCCCCATTTCAATGCAGCATTACATGCATATCTTACACTGTGCAAAACCACTGTTGTATGGCTCTTTGGACCTGTATTCTGACCATAGCTACCACTCCACAGGCATAGGTCTGTGCTTGGGGTGCTGCCACATCATGTGCAGATCTCCAGGGATGTGAGGGGAAGAGAACTTCTTCCTACTTCAGGACAAGCCTTCAAAGGAGCAGGCCTTCTTCATTACTAACGTTAACCTGCCTAAAAGTCATGGTGTCTCCACTCTGTTGGTTCTGCGAGTGGGGAAAAAGAAGGGGACTGGCCTCATCCTGTTTCCTACTGCATGTGCACATCTCCCTCTCAGACCGAGGAGGTTTCTCCAGGGACATGTACCCATTAGGGAAGGGTTAGGATTTACTATAGTTGTTGATTCAATCTTTAGGCATTAGCTAAGTGGCTGGTGGATGTGAAGATCGCGTAGTAACATGCCTGTCTGGTGTGAAGGTAGGAGACCTCATACGCCACCTAGACCAGGTTTCAGATAGTGCTGGGGAGGAACCTGCTGTCTTGATAAATGTTGATATCAATGACATAGAAAAGTGTGGAATGAAGATTTTACAGCCCAAATTTAGGCTCTTAGATGATCTAGTAACATAGCATATGATGGCAGATAAAGATCAGCATGGTCCATCTAGTTGGCCCAGCAAGGTGGCAAGAGCAGGTGCACCTATCGCTCCGTGCAGGTCACCCCTATTTGTTGAGATATCAGAGACAGTTAAGTTTATTTTGATTTTATCCTGTTACTATAAAGGAATCCACTGTGTCTTGCCATTTTGAATTCTGTCACTGTATTTGCCCCACCACTTCCATCGGGAAAGCATTCAAAGCATCCACCACCCTGTCAGTAAAAAGTATTTCCTGACATTGCCTTTCAGTTTACCACCTTGCAGCTTCATGTTATGCCCTTTAGTTTTACAATTTCTCCATCTTTGAAAAAGAGTATTAATGAACAAACAAACCTAAGTATTTAAAGGTGTGTATCATATCTCCCCTGTCCCTCCTCTCCTCTAGCGTATACCTATTTAGATCTTCATGTCTTTTCTCATACGTTTTCTGGCACAGGCTCTAAAATTTTTGGTCACCTCCTCTGAACCATTTCCATTTTTTTTATATCCTTTGTGAGATATGGTCTCCAAAACTGAACACAATATTCCAAGTGAGGCCTCATCAGCGACTTGTACAGTGGCTTTAGTAACTCCTCCTCCTTTCTGCTGATAATTTCATTCTGTATGCAACCCAGCATCCTTTTGGCTTTGGCCACCACCTTGGTACACTGTTTCACCACCTTGAGATCCCCAGAAACAATCACTCCGAGATCCTTCTCCTGGTCCATGCAGACCAACCTCTTGCCCCCTATCGCATATAGTTCCCTTGGATTTCTGCATTCCAAGTGCATGGCACTGCACTTCTTCACATTAAAACGTTATTGCCAAGCATTAGACTATTCTTCCAGCTTTTGAAGATCTTTCTTCATATTATTCACTCCCTCAGGGGAGTCCACTCTGCGACAAATTTTTGTGTCATCTGCACAAAGACAGACTTTTTCATTCAGTTCTTCAGCAATATCACTCACAAATACATTCAAGGAAGTTGAAATCCAGAACATCTAGGGTAGCAATTTCTGAAATGCTTCCCATTCCACGCGCTGGGCCCCAAAAGGCAGGCAGAACTCCAGAGTCTCTATGCGTGGATAGTGTGTTTTGGATTTGTTACGAACTGGGCAACATTCTGAGGAAAGGCAGGGCTTTTTCAAAAGGATGGGCTCAATCTGAACTTGAATGGAACTCTGAATGCCCCACTCCTCTCCTCTTCTCTCTCCCTCAAGCTTTCCCCTTCCCCCCCCTCTCCACAATCATCAAATCTAATATAGTAGCACCATCCCCCAATGATCACGAACGAGGTATAGATTTTACACCACAAAGACAGAATCTCATATGAGAATTATAATCTAATTATGTATATATTAATGATTTCAGCTGACACTTTACCTGTTGCTAGTTCTGTTAAAAACAACATCATCATTATTGTAAACCACTCTGATTACACAAGAGAGCAGTATAATAAATAAATGAATAAATAAATTAACCTTTAAAAAGGAGATCAGCTTTTAAACTAGCTCAGAAGGGAAAGCTGACAGTCGCCCAAGAGCACATGGACCAGAAGGATGTATCCTTGAAGGATATTAGCAAAACAGGGAAGTTAGAGTATCCTGACAGAGAGGTTCCAATAAAGATAAAAGTAACCCAGATGCCCTTAAGTACAGAGCTAAAAGATACTAAATTACCCCCATCAATTGATAACCAAATTAATATGAATAAAATGCAACCTCTAAAATGCCTCTATGCAAATGCTAGAAGTCAAAAAATAAGATGGGAGGGTAGAATATATAGCACTAAATGAAAGTTTAGATATGATTGGCATCTTAGAGACCTGGTGGAAGGAGGACAACCAATGGTACACTCTGATACCTGGGTACAAAGTATATTGCAATGATAGGGTAGATCAAATTGGTGCAGGGGTTGCGCTCTATGGGCATTGAGTCGCACAGGATTAAAGTTTTGCAGGAGACAAAATACACTGTAGAAAATGGATAGAAATTCCTTGTAAAAAGGGGAAGACGATAGCAGTAGGAGTGTATTACCAACCGCCTGGTCAGAATGAACAGATGGATGATGAAATGCTAAAAGAAATCAGGGAAGCTAACAAAGTGATATGTGTGATTTCAATTACCCTGGTATCGACTGGTTCACTGTTACAGAAGAATATGCTAGGGAGATAAATGGGCCAGTATTCAGTTGCGCGGGTTATGCACCGCATCGGCACATAGTCCTGCCTGCTGACCTCTAAACCCAATAATTCAATGACATGGCAACAGCATTGAATATCCAGGTTAGGCGGCGAGGGGATTCACCTGCAGAGTCTAACTGGGTAGCAGCGATATTGGACCGCTAGCCGGTTAGCCATTCATGCCTCTCTCCACCCTCTCTCCACCCCAGAACGCCCCCAACACACCCTGATGCTAACTGGATGGCATCAGGGCGTGTAGAGGACATAGATGTAAATATTCAACAGCACTAACCATGTTGATGCCATTGAATATTCCCATCTAAGGCATTTATATGGTTTACAGGCTGTAAACCATGTAAATGCCTTTTGAATATCGGGGCCCAAAGTTTCTAGATGAAATAAATGACCATTTCTTGGAGCAGCTGGTTCATGAACCAAGAGGGGAAGCTATTTTGGACCTAGTCCTTCGTGGAACACAGGATCCGGTGTAAGAGATAAGGGTGTTGGGGCCACTTGGCAATAGTGATCATAGCATGATTGTATTTGATGTAATAAATGGAGGAAGAACAACAAGGAAATCCACAGTACTATCTTTTAACTTTCAAAAGGGAGACTATGGTAAAATGAGGAAACTAGTTAAGAAAAAACTAAAAGGAGCATTTGCAAAGGCTAAAGATTTACATCAAGCATGGGCATTGTTTATAAATACTATCTTGGAAGCCCAGACCAGATGTATTCCACACTTTAAAAAAAAGTGGAAGTAAGGCCAAAATACCACCAGCATGATTTAAAGGTAAGGTCAGAGATGCTGTTGTATCTAAAAATAATGTACAAAAATATAGGCTCCAACGAGTAGACCTTGATAAATTGGAAGACTGGATGTCCAAATGGCAGATGAAATTTATTGTAGACAAATGCAGAGTTATGCACTTAGAAAAGAACCCACCCAAACTATGGCTACACAATGCAAGGTTCCACTTTAGGAACCACCTCCCAGGAGAAAGATTTAGGCATCATTGTGGATGATACATTGAAACCTACTGCCCATTGTGCAGCAGCAGCCAAGAAAGCAAATAGAATGCTAGGAATCATAAAGAAAGGAATGGAGAATGGAATGGAATGATACAGAGGATATTATAATCCCTCTGTATCATTCCATGGTGCGACCACACCTTGAATACTGTGTGCAATTCTGGTCTCCGTATCTTAAAAAGAATATAGCAGAATTAGAAAAGGTACAGAGAAGAGCCACCAAAATGGTCAAGGAGATGGAAGGATACCCCTATGAGGACAGGCGTAACAGGTTAGTGCTCTTCAACTTGGAGAAGAGATGGCTAGGGGTAGGAATGATAGAGTTTTATAAATCAATGGATAGAATGGAAGGGGTAAAAGTAGATTGGTTGTTTATACTATCAAAAGTAGAAAGATTAGCAGGCACACAATGAAGTTACAATATAACCCATTTAAGACTAATAAGAGAAAATATTTTTCCACTCAACGCAGAACCAAACGCTGGAGTTTGTTACCAGAGAATGTAGTAAAAGCCATTAGTGTAGCTGGGTTTAAAAAAGTTTTGAACAAGTTCCTGGAGGAAAGGTCCATAAACCATTATTGAAGAGGACCTGGGAAATTACTACTGCTACTACTATTAATCATTTATATAGTGCTACAAGGCATACACAGTGCTGCACAAACACAAAGAAGATGGTCCCTGTTCAAAGAGCTCACAACCTAGTCCAGATGGATGGTACAAGACAGAAGAAACAAGTGGTAAAAGGGAAGGAGACAAGGAGAATAAGGGATTAGGAATCAAAAGTTGATTTGATGAGGTAAGCCTTTAGCATGGATTTGAAGATGGGGAGAGAAGAGACTTGATGTGAAGAAATAGAAAGTTTGTTCCAGGCATAAGGAGCAGCAGGATGAAAAGATTGAAGCCTGGAGTTGGCAGTAGAAGAAAAGGGCATTGAGAGAAGAAGGCCAGCCGAGGAGCAGAGTTCACAAGGAGGGGGGAGGGTGAGTAGGGAGAAAGAAGAGAAGAAAAGTAATGAGGAGCAGTGGAGTGAATGCATTTGAGTTAAAAGAAGTAGTTTGAATTGGATACGGAAGTGGTAGGGGAGCCAGTGAAGAGATTTTAGAAGAGGAATGAGTGTATTGGGGCTGGCAGAAAATTAGTCATGCAGCAGAGTACTGAATGGATAGAAGAGGAGAAAGATAGCACTGAGGGAGAACTGCCAGGAGGAGATTACAATAGTCCAGATTGGAGGTGACTAAAGAATGGGACAAGAGCTTTAGTAATGTGTTCAGAGAGAAAGGGAAGGATTTTGTTAATGTTGTAGAGGAATAAGTGACAGGTTTTGACTATCTGTTGTCTATGAGTGGAGAAGGAAAGGGAGGAGTCAAAGACAACCCCAAGGTTATGGGCTGAGGAAACAGGGAGAAGATGCGTATTGTCAACAGTGATAGAGAACGGAGGAAGGGGGAGGAAGGTTTAGAGGGAAAAATAAGGAGTTCAGTTTAATTTTGTTTAATTTTAATTGGTGGTTAGACATCCAGGCATTGATGTCAAATAAGCAGGCAGAGATGCGATCTTGGAGACAAGGAGAGATGTCAGGAGTGGATAGATAGATTTCAGAGTCATCAGCATAAATGTGATATTGAAAACCGTGGTAAGAAATAAGAGCACCAAGGGACTGGATAGAGAGAGAGAAAAGGAGAGGGCCCAGAACAGCTCTTGGGGTACATCAACTGAGAAAGGGATAGCAGTAGAGGAGGAACCACCGGAACAGACACTGAAAGAGTGATTTTATTTATTTATTTCACATTCTTATATACTGCCTTATCTGGCAATCAAGGCGGTTTACAATAAACAGAACTTGGACATTACAAACAAAGTTAACTATGCACAATAACAGTAATAACTATTTACAGTTTAACTGATATGAAAGGTAAAGTGGATACAAGGACAATTTGATGTTCCATAGGTGGTATATGATACTGGAGAGATATGAAAAGAACCAAGACAGCACAGAGTCCTTAAAACCAAGAGAGGAGAGGGTGTCAAGAAGGAGGAGGTGATCAACAGTATCAAAAGCAGCAGAAAGGTCCAGAAGAATGAGAACTGAGTAAAGGCCTTTGGACTTGGTGAGAAATAAATCACTGGAGACTTTGGCAAGAGCCGTTTCAATAAAATGAAAGGGACAAAAACCAGATTGAGGTGGATTGAGGAGGGCATGAGAGGAGAGAAATTTGAGAAAGTGGCAAAGAACCACATGTTCAAGAAGTTTGGAGATGAATTGGAGAAGGGAGATGGGTCAATAATTAGAAAGGCAAGAAGAGTCAAGTGATGGTTTTTTTTAGAAGAGGAGTGATTACAGCATATTTTAAGGCTGAGGGGAAGGTTGCAGTGCAGAGCAAAAGGTTAAGAATATGTGAGATGGAATGGACAATAGAGGAGGTGATGGAGCTGAGGAGGAGAATGGGTATGCGATCAGAACAGCAGGAAAGGAGAAGAGAGGTTTCATCATCTGAGGTTTTAGAAAAGGATGAAAGGGTGAAAGAGATTGAAGGAAAAAGTTGGTACTGGAGAGGGGGAAGAGGAAGTGAAGAAAAAGAGTTAGAAGATTTGTGGGGAATTGAAGAGTAATCTTATGTACTTTATCATGGAAATAGCTAGAGTTTGGGTAGAGAGAGAAGAAGGAATAGGAGGTGGAGGAATTGAGGGTAGAAAAGAGACAGCGGGAGTTGGAGGCAAGATGGTTAGTCAAAAGGTTAAAATAGTTTTGCTTTGTAAGAGCAATGGTAGACTGGAAAGAAGTAAGCATGAATTTGAAGTGAAGAAAGTCAGAGAGGGAGCAGGATTTGAAGCAGGAGCACTCAGCTGAGTGGGCACAGGAACGTAGATAGCAGGTAGTTGAAGACAACCAAGGCTGAAATAAAGTGCATCTCACAGGACATGTTATGAGAGAAGCAAGGGAGTCCAGGATAGAGGAGAGGGCAGCATTAAAAGAAGTTACTGCTACATAAACACATTGAGAGGACAAAGTATAAGAAAGAAGGGGTGAGACAGCATGAAGATTCCTAAAGTTATAAGAGAAGAATGTCTGAGGTGGGGGGGAGTGATGAAGAGTGAAGCTTAACAGGTGATGGTCAGATAAGGAAATAACTGAGGCACAGAAATTAGAGGGTAAACAATTGGAATAGAAAATGAGGTCAAGGCAGTGAGCTAGCTGATGAATGGAGGCAGACAAGCAGAGTTGGAGGTTGAAGGAGGTGGTAAGTGAGAGGATTTTGGATGTATGGGGGTCAAAGGGGTTATAAATATGAAAATTACGTCACCGAGAATAAAGGAGGGGGAAGAAGAGTCCAGGAAGGAGAGCCAAGAACCAAAAACAGTTAGGAAGGTAGAGGCAGACTTATCAGGGGGTCTATAGATGACAGCAATCCAGAGAGGAAGGAGACTAAAAAGACAAAAGGAATGAACTTCAAAGGAGAGAAAGGAATGGGTTTGAGGTAGAGGGAAGAGTTGAAATTGACAAGAAGGAGACAGTAGAAAGCCAACACCACCACCACCGCGGCCATAGGAACAAGGGGGTTAAGAGAACTGGTAGCCACCATGACAAAGGACAGCAACTGAAGCATTGACATCAGGAAGTAGCCAGGTTTCACTAAGAGTGAGAAGACTGAAAGCATGAGACATGAAGAGATCATGGATAAAAGGAAGATTATTAGAAATGGAGTGAGCATTCCTTAGGGCGCATGAGAAGGGGAGAGAGGAGAGGGATATGAATGAGATTACGGAGATGGAGAGGGGATCTAATAAGGTGGTGATAGAGAAGAGAAGAGGGACCAGGGTTCTGATTAATATCACCAGAAGATAGGACGAGAAGGAGAAGAAAAGTGTGAGGGAGAGTAAAGACAGTATGGCAGAAAGAAGGATGAGGTTGTTTGAGCGAGGAAGGGGAGGGAACAATGAGAGGAATAAGAAAGTGAAGCTTAAGAGCAGAAGAAAGGGTTGAGGGTAAGATAGGGGAGGAAATAGGGCAGTTGTAGAGAGGCAGGGAAGGATGGAAAAGAGGTGGGGGGGAGTGGTAAGATGGCAGAGGGAGGGAAGAAGGTTAGGGAGGATTAGAAGGAAGAAGAAAGAAGAAAGTGGGATCACAGGGGTTAGTAAAGGGGAGTTACAAAGAAGAAGGGGGAGGGGGATACCAGAGGAATAAGCGAGTAGCAGTGAGAAGGAAAGAGGGAGGCAAATCTGGTAATAAGTAGTCACTACGAAAGTAAGAGAAGGGGAATGACCAGGCAGTGCATTTACAACATAGTGAATGAGGCGCAGTAAGGGTAAACACAGGTAAGAGTAGACAATGTTAAATAAATTATATAGCAGGATAGCCTTGTGGCTGGTGAAATTAAGGTAGTACAGATTTACATAACAGCATCTTATAAGAGTAGAAACCTTTGGACAGTATGGTTTGTGATCAGGGTTCGCAGAGTTGAGTGCTCTCAAAGGCCACGCCTAAGGTCCACACCAAGAGCCCTTTGGCATGGCCCTACGGCACAGGTGAACCCGAGTGCTGTTTAAATTTGAATTGCTCCTATGCACCCCAATTGGCTGCTCCGATGGGCAGGAGGAGCTTAGCTCAAGCCGACAGCAGCAGCTCCAACAAGAAATCCACTGCTTACCCCGGGACAGTTTTTGTGGAACCTGTACGCCTTTTTGGAACCTGCCAGGTACTTGTGAGCTGGATTGGCCACTGTTGGAAACAAGATACTGGGCTTGATTAACCTTGGTCTGACCCAGTATGGCATTTCTTAGGTTCTTATGTTCATGCTGGACATGTTGGCACATCTTGCATGTTTATCATTCTTGCATGTCCCCGGCACCATATTTCTGGTCACACAGACATCTACTTCACTCGGCTGCCATCCACATCTATATTTTGGAACATCTGTACAGCTATTTTACATGCATTGCACATGTTCATGAGCGCTTTTGTAAAAATGCTGGTACTCTACAGAAGTTTACGTTTGCACATATCCAGAGTAGCCTACATGTCCATTCTAAATTGTGCTTTCACATTAATAAATATAGTTATTTGACCATTTATTTATTTCCTTTCATTGCATTTCAAAAGAAGAAAATCTCTGTTACAGTCTAGGGGACTTGTTTGCTAAAGATTAGCGCTTGTTGATGAATGCTGATAAACGTTAGGCACTACTGATGTGCTTTTATTTCTAGGTTTTATGGCAGATGCTCATTAACTTTCGTTGAGGTGTGTTAAGGTTTAGTAAATATGGTCCTAGGAGTACATATTCAACACAAATTATTTGGTATATTTGGGCATCTTAAAAATCTCAATGTCAAATCACTTGTGCACATGTATACCTATGAAATTGATTTGCATATGTCAAAAAGTTGTAGTGCATGTAGAAATCAATTTGTGCAAAAACACAAAAATCAAACAAACTTCATTTAAAGTGAAAACAAGCCACATTTTTTTTTCTGGCACACTTATACTGTAGGCAATGATTAAGCCGCAGACATTTACATAAACATTTTTAATTTGATCTAAGGAAGCCTGTATGTCCTACAGTCATATTAAAAATGCAAACGCCTGCTCACACTCTTCTTCCCCATTCAAAAAAGTCTGTAAATTTAGAAAATCCAGAATGAAAGCAACACCTATTTCCCATTGACTAAATCTCTCCCAAGAATGCTTGGAATTACCCTAAGATTTACCGCAGATGTTTCGTATCTAGCGTCCTTTAACTTTGGCTATTAACATGCATTAGATGCAAAACCTTGGAACACCTTAGTAAATAGAGGCCTATGAATCAGTCCTTTGAACCAGATTTAGAAAAGCTTTAAATGACTTATTTTATTTCTTCTGAACTGGAGTCTGTCACCTTGGTAAAAATCTCAATGCTGCTGAATGTCTTTACTTTATAATGGTGTTTGGCATACAAACCTTCTTTGCCTTTCAGTTTAACAAGCCCAATAAAAATACAACTAAGAACAGCTTAAATGCCTAGAAGTCAGTCTTGAATTCCTTGCACGGAGTGATTTGCATGACATTCTTTACTTTCACTCCTGTTTCTAGTAAGAATAAAAGTTAAGTAATGAAGAGGGGGAAAAATGGCAGAACTAAATCTTTTCTGCCAGTAGATAGATACTGCACCTCCTGTGTAGAGAAACTACTGTGCATGTGGTGGAAGGGCTCAGACAGTCCTGTGTCTTCTGGCATCTCAGGCCTCTCAGCATGAGCAAAATGTGCCCACTGAAAAGATTTGAATCAGCACTCCAAGTGAGGGACCACATAATGCCCATCCTGAAACAGCTTCACTGGCTCCCCATTCAAGGCAGGCTCACATTCAAAAACGTTACTGCTGATTTCCAAAGCCATCAATGGACTCTCCTCCTCATCCCTAACAGAGCTCATAAAGAGCAACCCCCCTACCAGATCCAGAAGATCAACACACTAATAATCCCGAAAGAGATAACCCAGTCCACCCAGGCAACAGTAAACAGAGCTTTCAAATTCTGTGCACCAAAATGCTGGAACACCTTCCCACCCAGGGCCGACCCATCCATTGAGCAAGAATGTTTTTTGCACAGGGCCCCGCGTTTCAGGGGGCCCCGTGCAAAGAAAATTCTGCTTTTTTAACAATTAAATTAAAAAAAAAAAAGCTGGTTGCTGCCGCTGCCGCCGCAGCAGAATGGAGTGTCCCGCGGGGCCCCCTCTGCCCCGCTGAGCTTTCCCGGCCCGGCTGAGCCCCTCTGCGCCAGCTTTCAGATACGTGAAGGGAGAGTGTCTGATGGGAAGCAGGGGCTGATGGGAAATTTCCCATCTGCCCCTGTAGGCTTAAGAGAGATGCGAGGGAGACACTCTCCCTTCGCGTATCTGAAAGCCGGCGCAGAGGGGCTCAGCTGGGCCGGGAAAGCTCAGCGGGGTAGAGGGGGCCCCGCGGGACACTCCATTCTGCTGCTGCTGCGGCGGCAGCGGCAGCAGCAGCAGCATGCTTTTTTTTTTCTTTTTTTTTTTTAAATTTTCCATGTGCCGATTGGGGGGGGTTAGGACTGGTAATGGGCTATGGAGGGGTTAGGACTTGACTTGAGGTGGGCTGTGGGCTTTTGGGGTGTTAGGACTGGTAATGGGCTATGGGGGGGTTAAGACTGGTAATGGGCTGTGGGCTGATAGGGGAGTTAGGACTGGTAATGGGCTATGGGGGGGGTTAAGACTGGTAATGGGCTGTGGGCTGATGTGGGCTGTCTGGAAATGGGGTGATGGGGGGATAGGACTGGTAATGGGCTATGGTGGGGTTAGGACTGATAATGGGCTATAGGTGGGCTAGGACAGGAAATGGGCTGATGGGGAGGGGTTAGGACTTGAGGTGGGCTGATGGGGTTAGGACTGGTAATGGGCTGTGGGCTGTTGTGGGGGGTTAGGACTGGTAATGGGCTATGGGGGGGTTAATGGTAATGGGCTGTGGGGGGGTTAATGGTAATGGGCTGTGGGCTGATGGGGGCTGTCTGGAAATGGGGTGATGAGGGGTTAGGACTGGTAATGGGCTATGGGGGAGTTAGGACTTGAGGTGGGCTGATGTGGTTAGGACTGGTAATGGGCTGTGGGCTGATGGGGGGTTAGGACTGGCAATGGGCTATGGGGGGCTGACTGGAAATGGGCTGATGGGGTTAGGACTGGAAGTGGGCTGATGGGGGGGTTAGGACTGGTAATGGGTTATAGGGGGGCTTAAACTGAAAATGGGGTGATGGGGGTTAGGACTGGAAGTGGGTTGATGGGGGGCTAGGACTGGTAATGGGTTGGGGCATTGCTAGGACTGGAAATGGGCTGCGTGGAAGGGGAGGCTTGAACTGCAAATAGCTGATGGGGAGGGGGCTTGGAATGGAAATGGGCTGTGAGGGAAGGGAGCTAGGACTGAAAATGGGCTGATGGAGCAGCTAGGATAGGACTGGAAATGGGCTGTTGGGGGGAGCTAAGATTGGAAATGGGCTGTTGTGGGGGCTTGAATTGAAATGGACTCATGGAGGGGCTAGAACTGGAAGTAGGCTCATGGGGGGGCTTGGGCTGGAATTGGGCTGAGTGGAGGGGAGCTAGGATTTGACATGGGCTGATGGTGGGGCTAGGAAATGACTAGAAATGGGCTGATGGGGGGCTAGGATTGGAAATGAGCTGATGAAGGGACTCGGACTGGAAATGGATGGGGGAGCTAGGACTGGAAATGGGCTGATGGGGGGCTAGGACTGGAAATGGGCTTAAGCAGGGACTAGAAGGGAATGGATGCTGGGTGAGACTGGAACTAGAAGGGAGCTGATGTTGGGGGAAGATCAGAATGGGATGGGGCTGGGAGAGTAAAATGGAGAGGGGAAAAATATTTTGTGTGGGAGGGATGAAAAATCTACAATTGGCCGGGTATTGGGAGAGTAAGTGGGGATTGAGGATGGAGGGGTAAAATTTGTGTGGATGAAATAGGAATGAGGAAAGAGCAAAAGGAGAAAGATTAATATGTTAAAGCAGATGTAGAGAGAGAATGGAAAAAAAACTAGAAGAGCAAAGAAAGGACAAATGAACAGCAGACGATGGAGAGTGAGCAGAAAACATGAAGAAACCAGAAGAAAGTGGCTGGAGCAATTGCAACTGAAAAAAAATGCACAAAAGTTAGAAAGATATCTCTTTATTTTGAATTTATTAACTGGAATATGAAAGCTCTGGGAAATGTGCATCATTAACATCTGCACTTTGTTTGGTACAAGAGGAAATTAATTTATAATTTTATTTCTACAGTGTTGTTGTACATTCCAAGTTTGGCTTTTGGGGTTCCCAGTTTAATTATTGCCTTCCTGTTTCTAAATTGTGATTCCTTGTTTGGTGATGGTCTATGTTCTGCATGTGTAATTGAGCTGAGGTATTCTGTTTATGTAATTCCTATTTGACATTGCCACTTGTTCTCTTTCCCCAGTATTCTCTGAAATGTATTGGTTTAATATTTGCAGTGTTGCCTTTTGATAGGTAGGGTATGGTGCTTTGTGAGTCCTGGTAATGCTGTCAGGATACGGTGGGTTTGCTATGGGTTCTAAATGGGCAGCATTTGTAGTAGTTCCTAATGTGCCTGGCGGTTGGCACTGGATTATAGTAATGTAGAAATCTTTTAGTCTTTCTTTATCCATACACTCATTAAGAGACATGTTTACTAAAAGTTAGTGTATGGTAACATTATGCAAATATTTATGCAAATAAGGCCACTTATGCAAATGAGGCCCCGCACCCCCCTTGGGCCGCCCCTGCTCCCACCTAGCATCCGGGCAATCCCTGACTTAGCCCAGTTTAGGAAAGCGTTAAAACATCACCTCTTCCTCTTGTATTACCCAGAAGAATGTACAACCACAGCCCCAGCAACTAGCTAGCCAACACAGTACCATGAATCCTCTATATTAGTTTGTCAAGATGTAAATAGTTACCCAATATGTAAATAGTTACCCAGGTTTGACCCGAGTTCATGTTCCGGTTCATTGTAAACACAGCTACAGAAATGTGTAAGTTTTGATGTTCTATGTAAACCGCACTGATGCGGAATAGCGCGGTATATAAGAGAATGTAAATAAATAAATAAAACACGATAAAGCTCTCAAACACAGTAGGTAACTAGGTAATAACCTGAATGCGGAATCTAAAAGATTATGTGATAGGAATTGCCAATTGACTTATGATTTCCCTGTCCTCGAAGAGCTTGCAGTCTAAGTTTATAGCTGGGGCAATGGAGGATAAAGCCCACAACGATTGCCACTGGGCAAGACCAATGTAAGGTTATGAGGCACCCTAGGCAACCCTCATTCCAAGCACTCCCCCCCTCCCTCGCTCCCACCCCCCGTTCCAATTGCTGCTGTTGCCACCTGTCTTCAGGACATATAGCACTGCCACTACTTTTAAAACATCACCAAAGCACCGAGGGTTGGCACTTGGCACTATTTAGTTTATCTAATGGTAGCGCCTGCCCTGCCACTATGATTCAATGCTGGTCTTTTTGGCCACCAGGATACTCATCCACTCCACTGTAATGTGGAAGAATTTGTTTTGAGTTAAAAAGGGAGCTAATGTGAATGCAGAGTGTCTCAGCCTTGCCCTGAAGACACACCTAGCCAGTCAGAACTGCAGGACTGCTATAAGAAATAGACTGAAGATAAATTTGCATATACTGGAGACTTAGAATATGCATGAGATGCATAATCATCATGGATAACCTGAAAACCCAAATGGCTATAGGATCCCCAGGACAGGTTTAGGAAGCCCTGCCTTTGAGACACATACAGTATAGTGGCCCTTTTCATTAAAGGGCACTATGGATTTGCACCTAACACACAAATAGCATGAAAATGAACATATCCTAAGTGCAAAGTTTCCACATTAACTGTCAGGGGCATGTACACTGCATCTCCTAAGAACATAGGGTCCGATATTTGAAGGCCCTTACACAGGTAATTTCCTTAGTTACCCATGTAAGAGCCTTATCCGGGATATTCGAAGAGACCCTACACGGGTAGTGCCCTTCGAATATCCCGGCTAAGTCCCTGACGTGCCCTGATGCTATCAACATAGCATTGGGGCATGTTAGGGGTTGTTCCAGGGCAGAGCGGGGACAGAGGAAGGGGCTACATGGGTAGCAGCAATTTTCATTGCTACCCGCGTAGCCCTCTGCCTTAAAAATAGGCAAGAAAAATACTCGCCTATCTTTAAGACGTAGAGGCTATGCAGGTAGCAACGAAAATTGCTGCTACCCATATAGCTCTGTGGCTGCCGGGGCATCTGGGTTAACCTGGATATTCACTTCTGCCGGCACAGAAGTGAATATCTGGGTTAGGAGGGTCGGCGGGCAGGCTATGTGCTGTGATGGCGCATAGCCTGCCCACCTCAATATTGGGCCCTTAAGATTTGCCATACAGGATCAGCTAAAGGTCCATCAAGCCCAGCATCCCATTTCCAACTGGCAGGATCCCAAAAGGTAGACATATTCCATGCTGCATGTCCCAACAATAAGCAGTGGATTTCCCCCAGTTCACTTTAATAATGGTTTATGGACTTTTCCTCCAGGATCTTGTCCAAACCTTTTTAAAACTAGCTACACTAACAGCTTTTACTACATCCTCAAGTAACAAGTTCCAAACCTTAATTATGTGCTGAGTGAAAAGGTTTCTCCGATTAATCTTAAATGTACTGCTTTGTAACTTCATTGTATATACTCGTTTTTGTACTTTTTGAAGGAGTAAACAACAGATTCAAGTTTACTCATTCCACTCTACTCATTATTTTATAGACGCTATCATATCTCCCCTCAGCCATCTCTTATCCAAACTGAAAAGCCCTAACCTTTTGAGCCTTTCTTCACAGGGTTATCTTTATCATTTTGTTTACCCTTCTCTGTGCCTTTTCTAATTTTTATATCTTTTTTAAAGATGTGATGACCACAACGGCACACAATACTGCACTAAGGAATGATATAGAAACTTTATGATCCTTTGTTTTATCCTTTATTCCTTTCCTTATAATTCCTTACATTCTATTAGCTTTCTTGGCTGCCACTGTACACTGAGCAGAGGATTTCAACATATTATCCATGATGATTACTAATGTGGAGCCCTGCATCATATAACTATAGTTTATTTATTTATTTGCATTCTCTTATATACTGTGCTATTCTGCATCAGTGCGGTTTACATTGAACAACTGAAATTACATTGAACAGGGCATTATAACTTGGAGATAACTATTTTACAGGGAACATGGGCTATGGAGGGTTAAGTGGCTTGCCCAAGACTACAAGGAGCACCTGTGGGACTAGAAACCCCAGTCCTTCCAGCCCAAGGTTGCTGTCCTCTAGTGGGATTTGAACCCCCAACCTTCCGGCCTGAAGTACCTTGCCCCAACCACTAGGCCACTCCTCCACTCCTTGGGCTGTTTGGGTTGTTCTTCTCCAAGTGCATAACTTTGCACTCATCTGCATTAAATTTCATCTGCCATTTGGATGCACAGTCTCCCAATTTTTAAGTTTTCTTGCAATTTTCACAATCCTTTTGTAATTTAACAACTTTGAATAATTTTATGTCACAGGTATATTTGATCATCCCACTTGTTCCCATTTCCAGATCATTTATATATGTTACAAAGAAGTGAGCCCTGAACAAATCCCTGGGGAACTCCATTATTCACCTTTTCCCATTGGGAAAATTGACCATTTAGCCCTCCTCTCGGTTTTCTTTTAACCATTTCTCATCAACAATAGAACACTGCTTTATATCCCTTCTTCATTTCCACATGAGGGACCTTGTCAAAGGCTTTATGAAAATTCAGATACACTATAATTGGCGGGCTCACCTATATCCACCTGTTTATACATACCTTAAAAAAGAATAGCAGATTGGGGAGGCAAGACTTTCCTTGGCTAAATCCATGTTGGCTCTCTCCCATTAAACTGTGACTAGTTGTGTGTTCAGTAATTTTGTTCTTTATAATGGTTTCTACCAGTTGCCCCAGCAGTGATATCAGGCTCACCAGTCTATAGTTTCCCTGATCATCCTGGAATCCTTTTAAAAAATTGGTGTTATGCTGTGCCACTTTTAGTCTTAAGGGGCTATAAATGATTCTAGAGATAATTTACAAATTACTGTATTTTTGAGTTCTTTTAACACCATGGGATATATACCATCTGGTCAAGGTAATTTACTACTTTGTAGTTTGTCAAATTAACATATTACATCTTCCAGGTTCACCGAGATTTGTTTCAATTCCTCTGATTCATCTCTTTAAAATATCATTTCTGGCATGGGTATATCCTCTATATTTTCTTCAATAAAGAATGAAGCAAAGAATTTAGTCTAGCCTCTATGGCCTTGTCCTCCCTAGTACCCCTTTTACCAATCTGATCATCTAATGGTACAGCTCACTCCTTCACCAGCTGTATGTTTCAAATGTACATGAAAAGGGTTTTATTGTATCTTTGTTTCCACAGAAAGCTTCTTTTCAAATTTTCTTTTTGGCTGCCTTATCAATGCTTTGCATCTAAATTGTCAGTGCTTATGCCATTTTCCATTTTCTTCATTCAGATCCTTTTTCCATTTTTTGAAAGATATTTTTTTGGCTGTAACAGCCTCTCTAACCTCACCTTTAAAACATGTCAGCAGTCATACACCTTTCTTCTACTTTCTTTGAAGCATGGAATATATCAGGCTTGGACTTCCAAGATGGTATTTTTTAACAATGTCTGGGTCTGATGTAAACTTTAACCCACTGCTCCTTTTATTTTTCTCCTAAACATTTTCCTTATTTTTGGTGAAGCCTGATTCTGGAAGGGGAACGTCCAGGCTGTACAGATGACGCCATGCAGGATGGGCCCATTTGGACCTGATTCTGAAACACAGGAGTAAAACATTCCCATGGCTGTCCGGATCAGGCCCTAGGATGGTCTGGCATGCCCTTCTCACAGCTGTGGGGATGTCCTCCCCACGGCGCCATCTGCCTGCAGCACCGGACCCTGAGTCCCTGCTGCCTGACCCCAATGGGGGCCAATAGGGCCCAGATCAGGTAGCAGGGACTCACCCTTCATGTCCTGGAGCTCCTGTGGGGGGGGGGGGGAGGCAGGGGTCTGCTGGCCACATTTGGCGGATAGCCTGGCTTTATTCCACCTCAAAGGTGGTATAAGCAGGGGGTCCCCCCCCAGTGACCCCTGGATATACAGGGCCATGAGCAGAATTTATTTTGTGAGTTTTATATACTGCTATTTTAGGTAATCAAAGCAGTTTACATTTTAAAACAACAGTTACATTGAAACATCTTAAAAGTTTAACAGGTGCAAAACAAAATCAAAGTAATTTAATGATTGAGACATTATAACTTATTTACAGAGAGAGGATGTTGAATGAAAAAAATTGTATTAGTATTATATGAGGGGGTTAGGATATAATGGAGGGTTTGTGTATATTACACAGGTTCATGCATTAGGGAGGGTGATCAATTTGGTCAAAATGATCAATAAATAGATGTGTTTTGAGGTGAGACCAGAATAGAGTCAGGTCAGTGATATTTCTGAGCTCATCAGATAATTGATTCCAGAGTTAAGGGGATACATATTCAAAAGCCTTATTGCTAGTGTTTTGTTTTGTTTTTCTAAAGTCAGCTGGGGTTGTGAGCATATTGTTGGACTGACCTTGTCTTAGACAGTCATTGGGTGCTACTTTGATAAGTTGGTAAAGAGTTGGTGATGCTAATTTTCATATAATCTTGAAAGTGGTCAGTATTAATTTGTATTTTATTCAGCTTTGTATGGGAAGCCAGTGTAGTTCATGTAGAATAGGGATGATATGGTCCATGAGATGAGAATTGTGGATTATTGGAGCAGCTGTATGTTGCGCCATTACTGATGGATGTAGCGATATTTTAGGAAGGCCATGGAGGAGACTATTACAATAGTCGATGTGGGAAATTATCATAGCCTGCAGTAAGGTTCTAAAGTCAGAGTTTTGCAAGAAGGGCTTTAGGTGGTGTAGGAGTCTGATTTTATTAAATATTGTTTTAGCTGTGCTTTTGATGTGTGTTTTGAATGAAAGGTGTCTGTTGAGTGTTATACCTAAGTATTTTACTTTGTCCTTCACTTCCAGGTTAAATCCATCGATCATTTGTGGTGGGGTGTAATTTTGGTTTCTGGATATTATCAGGACTTTTGTTTTATTGTAGTTAATGTTCAGTCCATGATTTTTTAGCCAATGGGCTATTTCTTTGAAACATGAGTTGATGATATCAAAGTTAGGTTTGTTTATGTTAAAAGGCATGTACAGCATTATGTCATCTACGTAGATAGCATAATCATTGGCCCCGTATGCCCAGGGGTCGGTCCCACCCATGCCCCTCCCACTCTCTGCATCCATCATGCCCCTGTTCCCTGCCACATGCACAGTGGCTCTGAGCATGCAGCAGGGGATGGAGGCAGAATAATGGCAAGGCAGATAGCGGGGCTGCATGTCCCGGTGGGACGTGCAACCCTGCTGTTTGCCTCATAGAATCAGGCCCATAGTCTCCCTTTTGAAAGTTAAATGCTAATATAGTAGATTTTCTTACTGTCCTCCCTCTATTTATTAAATCAAATTTGATCATGTTATGGTCACTATTGCCAAGTGGCGCCAACACCATTACCAGATCCTGCATTCCACTAAGGACTGGGTCTAAAATAGCTCCCCCTCATGTTAGTTCCTGAACCAGCTGCCCCATAAAGCAGTCATTTATTTCATCTAGAATCGTTATCACCCTAGTATGTCCTGATGTAACATTGACCAGGTCAATAGTGGGGTAATTGAAATCATCCATTATTACTGTGTTGTCAATTTTGTTAGCTTCCCTAATTTCTGTTAGCATTTCATCACCTGCCCATTTTGGCCGGGTGGACAGTAATGCACTGCCAGTGCTATTCCCATCCTCTTATCACATGGAATCTCTCTCCATAAAGATTCAACATTGCCCAGTCTTCCTGCAGACATCAGACTGTGCTGATAACTCTGTGAATGAGCGTGGCTATCATGTCCTATCTATCTACCTTGACTGCCACCGCTTTTCGCTGACCCATGGAAGCTATTGCCCTAGGCAACTACCTTTTCTTGCCTAATTGTTAGAGCAACCCTGATTCCCATGTTTCGAAGCCTAAACAATAGGTGCCAGTGTGCAGCTAAGTGCATGGATGTACACCAGAGACACCTTGATGTGGTTCTGCAGGCAATGTGGCACTATGTGCATGTGTACCCACTTGGTCACATATGGGTTTTCTTTGCTGCCAGAATGGAATTTACACATGCATGGTAGACATGCTGGGTTCAAACATACATGGACATACACATACGGTCACCCATAGGCACCCATGATATTTTCTACATGCCCCTTGATGGTGGAATGCATGTCGTCATCTATTTTTGGATGAGGCTACATCTTCATCACTGGTCTGTCTCAGTTATTCCACATGTAGACCTCATAATTTCCTATCACGTACACATGCATATTACCACCACACATTTTTACAAAGTACATCAATGTCTATCAGCAGAGATATGTCAATTCTAGAAGGGGTACACACATACATAACCTCTCTTCTAAAACAATATTTACAACCCAGCCCCTAAATATTTGCTTGGAATCCTTATAGACTGATCTAGAAGGCATCCAGTGCAGTGCCCGAGAAATAGAAAATGTGCATATACTGTAGTTCACTGGACCAACACTTAGGGGGGAAACACTTTGTTGCCTGACCCCAGTTCTCCTCTAATTAAATCCAAATTTAACATGTTGATATACAAATACCCATTCTGAAAAGGTTACCAGCAAAAGCAGTGACAGGTTGTTATAACCAAAACAAACTGCTTTGCATTGACTTCCAGAAGGCTTAAGAACAGCTAACCCATCGGCAGCTATTATTACAGGTGGTTCAGTTGCTGTGAAAGAAATGCCAGCCTCAGAGGACATTGTTGTACTGTTTATGCAGAACCACCGAATTGGAATGGTATCTTATACCAGGCTGTCAGGAAAATGCTGGCATGCTTTGGATTGCAATGTTTTATTAGTATACTGGATGGCATTCTTAAACAGCACAGGTCAAATGACAGGAACTCCCATTGCCTTTCAATTACACATTGACATGACGGCACCCAAAGCAAAAGTTATAGCTTGTGGAAGGTCAAGATTTGCATATTGTTAATAAGCTTGAATCTAACACTGTATTTCTAAACATATGAAATGTTTTTTTTTTAATTGAGTAAGAGAGTATGGGATTAAAGTAGATTGGGGGGAAGAAACTTGCATATTAGTACAGTAGCTTTACAATAAACACAATTATTAAAAGGAAAATAAGGGCATGGCCAGATAAATCTAAAACCCCATTATTTAAGCACATTTCACTCTGCCGGATGATTGATACTGCCTTTAGATTATTGATTCAACTTGCCATTTGGAAATGACACAGAGTATGATTTATTGTCTTTTCAAAAACCTCAGATTCTTTATAGGTAAAACACTGGTGGAGATACTGACTGTACAGCACAGTAGAGTACAGTGATTGTTCTATTCTACCATGATTTCTTCCAACGTATGACTGATACTTTTAAGAAAAAAATTTGGATTTTCACATCTTCATAGAGATTCTGAAATAGTATGACCATGAAACTGCAGCATATACCCATAAAACAATGAGTATTTTTAAAGGTATGAAATGAAACCTATGAGTATATTTATTAAAGTGTATTAGCTGCTACCGTGGCGCTAATGTGGAAATATTGTGCGGTGGAAGCAGCTAACATGGGAAGAATGCAGATATGGTGGTGATTTTCCGCAATGTCTGTATTTCTCCCGCTAGGTGCAGGCTTGGGCGGGCTTAAGAGTGGGCGGAGAGTGCCTACAAGGTGCGATTACTGCGGATGTTACCATCGCATAGTAATAGCCGAAGTTTGCAGACTTCGCAGATGCAGCCATTGCTACCTCAATGGGTGGCGATAGCTCAATCTGCTAAGCTGTCCCACTGCAATGCCTACATTTTCTCTGCAGTCTGCAGGGGAAACACTGGGAATGCCCCCTGCAGATACCGCGGTGCTTTTGCAGCTAATGCCTGGGGTTAACTGCAAAAGCCTAACAGTTTAGTAAACATACTCCCTTCTTTTAAAAACTTAAAAGCAACACATGCTGATAGGTTTTCTTTCTCATTATGAGCAGGGAAGTTTGAGAGTACTTCTACGTATATCTGTACTGAGCTAACTGGGACTCCCAGATATTCTAGTGCTATGTTTGCAAATTGCCATTATTTTAGAGAAGAACTTCCCATCTCCTGGTTTTCTCAAGCAGCATTCCTTTATCAGAACCAGCAGTATGAATTGCACATGATCTTTATACATTTTATTTATTTATTTATTTAGAACACATTTATATACCGCTGCTTCCAGCGATCAGCAGCGGTTTGATTCTTCTTTTGGGAGATGTCGATCAGGACAGGGTGGGGGAGTATATACATAGGTCTGAGGGGGTCACGGCACACATGGTTAATGTATTGGGGCATGGGGTTAACATATTTACATATTTACACATTTTGGAATTCACATTTTTACATGGCTATACATAGTTACACATAAGGCGGATTCAAAAAGCATATATTTATCAGTTTACTTTGCTACGGTTCCATGGAATTTGCGACTTATGGCTGGTTGTAGTAGCATTTAATAGGTGGGTTTTTAAGTCTTTCCTGAAACTTTTAATGTCCTGGATTAAACGCAGGTCCACAGGGAGCTGATTCCATATAGTAGGTGCAGAGAAAGAGAAGGCTCTGCGACATGTACTTGTTTTCACAGTTCGGATTGCGTTGGGGACCTGCAGGGTGCCCAAGTTGTTAGTTCTTCTATTCCTATTTGCTGGTTGCGTGCTGATAAGAGAGGACAGGAAAGAGGGGGCTATGTTGTTGATAAGTTTGTGCATTGTGCATGACAGAACCATGGATGATCATGAAATCGCTACTACAGAGCAAAGTTTGTCTGCCATCACACCAAAACCACCTTCATTCAAAATAATGCAATGGGAGCACTCATTCCTTCATAGGCATGTCCTTTAGGAGAAAAGGATCTCAGATTCCTTTGAGCAGGTAATCGTGGCCATATAATAATTGTCAGCCCGTCATTAATATTCGATTGCTTTCGTTATTTAAACCTTATTGTACATTATTAGAGTCACTGTCTCTTTTATGCTACAGTTTCATGGCGAAAAACACACTTGTCTGCAAATCGTATTGGACACGTCAACACCAGAGATGAGACCAAACATCATTTCACTGAAGCTTCTTCAGGGGGCAGTCAAATGAAATTCTTTGTAATCAAACACATGCTGTGAAAGATAGGGTTTTCAATTTGAGGATTACAGTTTCATATTTACAGACCTATCTAACCCCATAGGACAAACTATTGGCAAAAGGAAAAGGACCTAACATAGAATTCCACATAAACTATATAACAAAGGTTTCCCAAACAAACACACCCAAACAATAGAGCTCAAAGGGTTCTAACCACAGCAGCGACAAACTATCCATGAACCCCAGTGCACACCTGAAGTGCTAATAATAAATTTAGATTTCAGGGTTTTTTAAAATTTCATTTTCAAAATCAAATATGTTCAAAGCACGTATACAAGAAACTTAGCAAGCATACACAGTATTAATCTAGAAATAAGCAATAGCATCCAATATGCCAGGAAATACAACCACTATCCTCAAGTCCACATAACGGAAAGAAAAAACAAAAGGATATTACAAATCAAAGGAAAAAGAAAGCAAACTCTAAATACGCAGCCACAAACAAATTCCTCCTCCTCCCCCCCCCCCCCAATCCTAACCCAACAACCTCATGTTTCTCTCTATTGGCTTAGAAGGCCTCCAATTATATATATAAACTTAAACCAGAAAGGAGCATTGAATCTAAAACAACCCGAACTACAATGTTACCAAAACACCGCCTTAAATGTATCTAACCTACATATCTTTGAAGCATCCAAAATTCATCACAATGCAGCTGTAGCAATGAACAGTGTAACAGAGTATTCAAGCTAAACAAGTTCAAACAAACACCACACAGCAGTGGTCTGCCGATCTAGGGGTCATACAAAAAACACTTAAATACCCCAAACATACCTACTCTTGCAAAACCTTACTGTGCTCAGGAAATGAACCCAAAATATATAACCATTAGAAAAAGACCACCCACTCACCCATCAGAGACCTAAACAAATAAATAGCATCTAGAATCATAAGAGGGCCACAACCTGACCCTGCCTACAACAGAAAGCAAAATTTAATCTGAGTATTTAAACTATTGGGTACTATTGTGTTTAAAAGAAAAAATCCAGTGTTGCTTGCATTTAATGAGAAATCTATCTCGACTAAGCCTGTTACCCCAGACTTGACACAGTCAATACAAAAACATCGCAAATTAGAAAAATTGTGGACAAATTCAAGGCAATGCTGTACCATTGGAGCCTCTCTACCCATACTGAAATCTACTCTTGTGCTCAATCGTTTAAATGCTTGAAGTGGAGGAGTGGCCTAGTGGTTGGGGCAAGGTACTTCATGCCAGAAGGTTGGGGGTTCAAATCCCACTAGAGGACAGCAACCTTGGGCCAGAAGGACTGGGGTTTCTAGTCCCACAGATGCTCCTTGTGGTCTTGGGCAAGCCACTTAACCCTCCATAGCCCATGTTCCCTGTAAAAAAAAAAATAGTTATCTCCAAGTTATAATGCCCTGTTCAATGTAATTTCAGTTTGTTCAATGTAAAACACACTGATGCAGAATAGCACAGTATATAAGAGAAAATAAATATTGAATGGGTGTATAGTTTTCCCTATATATTGAACTACATAAACATCTTAACTAGAATTTAAAAGGTCATATGTCTTAACTCATATTGTCGGCCCCCATAAGTGAACCAGCAGAGGTTCAAAATTATATCACAAATGGAACATTCCCCACAACAATAATGGCCCAAGTGTTTGCGAACTATGCGCTGTAGTCGATAGCTAACTGAGGAGGATACCGAAGATCAACTCCTTCAGTTTCATCACTGGCTGAATCTAAGCGATGTTAACATACAGTTTTCACTCAGTTATGATAAAAAGACAATTTCTTTCATAGATGTTGTGGTCTAATTTGCAACAGAGTGGACTCCCCCAAGGGTATGGTTAACATGAGTAAAGATCTACAAAAGCTGGAAGACTGGTCTAATGCTTGGCAACTACGATTTAATGTGAAAAAGTGCAGTGTCATGCATTGGGTAGCAGAAATCCAAGGGAAATGTACACGATAGGGGGTGAGAGGTTGGAATGCACGGTTCAGGAGAAAGACCTTGGTGTGATTATCTCTGATTTTATTTTATTTATTTATTTAAAGTCTCTTCTATACCGCACTATTCAGCATCAGCGCGGTTTACATTGAACAAAGAATTTACACATTTCCGATGGTACTTTGTGTTTACATTTGAACAGGAAGAAATAACTTGGATAACAGGGGTAACTATTTACAAATTAAGACAGGTAACTATTTACAAATTAAGACAGAATCATGAACATTTCTTGGTTTCAGCGTTATTGGTTTTGGGAGGTCTGTGAGGTGGTTGAAATAACTGCATTGGTTACTGGGTAATACAATAGGAAGAGGTGGTGTTTCAAAGCTTTTCTGAATTGCAATAGATCCGGAATTGCTCGGATGTCTTGAGGGAGGCTGTTCCAACACCTTGGGGCACAGAACTTGAAAGCCCTGTCTGCTGTTGCTTTGGTACAGTGTGAAATTGATTTTGGGACTACAAGTGTGTTGAGTGTTACTGACCGTCTGTCCCTATTTTGAGGTGTCACCTGGATCAGATCCGTTAGTGACTCAGATGGGAGCCCTTTGATGGCCTTGAATGTAAGTAGTAATGACTTGTAAGTGAGTCTACTTCGTATCGGGAGCCAATGGAGTTGTTTTAGGATGGGTGAGATATGGTCTTTCCTGGATGCTCCATGTAGGACTCTTGCTGCGGCATTCATTGCCAGTTGTAGTGGTTGCAAGGTGGATTGAGGGAGCCCTTGTAGGATTGAATTCGCATAATCAAAATGTGGCATGATTAGGGCCTGATAGATGGTTCTGAAATCATTCGACTCTAGCAGGGATCGTAGGTGTCTAAGGGAACGGATTTTAGGGTATACCGCTTTTACAATGTTTCCAATGTGCGCCTTCATATCCAAGTGCTGGTCTAGAGTGACGCCGAGGTACCTGATAGTGGGTTTGGTCTGGAGGTCTGCATCCTTCACCTTCAAGAAAGACGGAGCAATGAAGTTTCGGTCTTTTGTGATGAACAACACCTCCGTTTTCTTGTGTTGGATCTTGAGGTTTTGGGATCGCAGCCAGTTGGATACTTCATTTATGCAGTTTGTTAATGAAGTGAAGTCGGGGTTCTCTGTTGTAAAAGGCATGTATAACAGCACATCATCCGCATATATCATACATTTGATATTGAAAGACCGTATCAGGTTGCAGATAGGCTGCATGTATATATTGAACATAAGGGCGGAGAGGGAGGAGCCTTGTGGGACCCCCTGCTTTTGATGGAACATATCTGATGCAGTATTGTTGGATCGCACCTGCTGCCACCTGTCAGAGAGGTAGGATCTGCACCACTCGAGTGCTTTATCAGTAATTCCCTTACCCTCGATTCGTTCTAGGAGACGTTCATGGCTCACGGAATCGAATGTCGCTGCTATGTCTAGGAAGACTAGGACGAACCCTTGGCGGATATTGTTGATGCCTGTTAATATATTGCTGAATAGAGTAGTGAGCAGTGTTTCCACACCGTGGGCTTCTCTAAAGCCATGTTGACAAGGGTCTAGTGGTGCGTTAGTTTCTATATGCTCTTCGATTTGTCTTTGTACCTCCTTTTCCATTATTTTTGCCAGCAACGGTATGCTTGATATTGGCCTATAGGATTCAGGCTTCAGAGGGTCAAGCTTGTTGTTTTTTAGCAAAGGCCTTATGGATGTGCGTTTGAGGGTATTTGGGAAAGTTCCTGTTGTGAAAGAAAGTTCCATAAGGCTGGATACAAATGGGCTCAGGTGGTTTCGTAGTTCCTTGATCCAGAACGCAGGGCATGGGTCGGTTTGGGCGGTGGTCATGTTGATGCCATCAATTGTGTCCTCAATGCGCAGTTTGGGTGGTATTTTGAAAGTAGTGAGTAGAGTCTGATCGTATGGTTCAAGGATCTTGCAAGGTGTAGGGATATTGTCAATCTGGCAGAGTTTGGATTGTAAATAGTTAGCGAAAGTTTGAGGGTGGATTTCGCTAGCATGTTGAGAGGTGGGTTCATTTGTCAAACGCTTGACAATAGCAAACAAGTCATGAGGTTTGTTGAGAGATCTTTTCAGCGTGTCTGCATGGTGGCGTCTCATTGATTTTGTCACCGCGGCACGATGAGCTACTAGTTGTGACATATATGCAGTTCTTTCTTCCTCTGAGTGTGAGTGTCTCCATCGTCTCTCAAGTTTCCTTAGTGTTGTGTGTGAGGCCTTCAGTTCTGTTGAATACCAGGTTGCAGAGTGTCGCTTTCCATGGAGGTTGTTATTTGATGGGCAGGTGGCGATCGAACTAAGTTTATTATTCCAGTCGGTGACTAACTCATCTGGGTTGTGAGCCGGTGGGATAGTCAGTGGAAGCATTGTTTTCAGTATTAGGTCTTTGTCAAAAGGCTGGAACCGTCTCAGGGGGACATTGTGATGGTTACTTGGTTCTCTTTCTTCCTTTTGGTTACTTCTGGGAAGGGGAATTTTGAATAGGATTAACTTGTGATCAGACCATGGAACTGGGTTGATTGATAGCTCCAGGGTGGTTGGAGTGATGAGGGTTTGCCTCAGTTGTGAATATGAGATCTAGGATGCCTCCTTTGTTATGGGTTGGATCCTTGATTAATTGATTATACCCCAAATCCTGTAGAGCATCAAGAAAAGCTGTTGCATGGGAGTCTTGCAGTGATGGTAGGTTGAAGTCTCCAAGTATCCAACTCGTTTTATAGGGGTTCTGGTTATTGGAGGCCAAGTCAATTATTGTTGATAGGGCGTCTGGGTCAGTTGATGGAGCACGGTATAATAGAGTGAGGGAGCAGCACTTGTTTGCTATTGAGATTGTGTCCAGGAGTGTTGAGCTGGTTGCTTCTCTGAGGTTGAACTGGAGGTCAGATTTGGAGATGGCTAGGACACCTCCTCCTCTTTTGCCATTTCTATGACATGTATGTATGGAGAAATTGGAAGGCAGGAGTTGGTTGATTAACACGTTGTCGTCGCAGGAAAGCCATGTTTCGGTGATCAGGATTAGGTCGAGATTGTGTAGTGATATCATTTCAGAGATGACTGGCCATTTCTTACGTATCGATCTGGCATTTATCAGTGCACATTTCAGGTGTTGGGGGATTGAGTTATCATCCTGTTTCTTCTTTGCATCATGTTGTAATGAGATGAGTAGGAGGTGGTGGTGGGGAGTTCGGGTGGACTCTCTTGAGTTGTAGAAGGGAGCGTCTGGCCATCTTCTTCTGTAATTGTGTATTGTTGGTATGTGATTGTGGTTAGTGTGCAGGCTGGTAGCGTTGCCTATACCTATAGTGATAAGGTAAAGGGTCATTGTGATAATGCAGGACAGTGTCATTTTGAGTGTGTGGAATGGAGGTGGGCCAGAGATGGAGTCTTGACTGATTGGGAGTTAGGAGTGTTACACAGTCTCTCTGCTCTTGTAGTGGAAACTGCACAGTTGTATGAGAAACCGCTAGTGATGGTGACTATCAGTATTTCAGAAGGATTGGGATGGGCTGTTACATAATTACCAATTTTCAGTGGTATCAGGATAATAGGGGCTGTCAGGTTGTGTAATTAACTACTATGTCAGAGGTAATCGAAGATCTCCTGTAAATCTACCATATGTTAGAGGCAGGTTAAGGGATGGTCTCAAGGTGGCAAAACAGTGCAACAAGGCAGTGGCAAAAGCCAAGAGGATGTTGGGCTGCACACAAAGAGGGATTACCAGCAGAAAGGAAGAGGTACTTATGCCACTGTACAAGTCACTGGTGAGGCCTCACTTGGAATACTGTGTTCAGTTTTGGAGACCATATCTTGCAAAAGATGTAAAAAGACTGGAAACTGCTCAGAGGAAGGCGACCAAAATGATTTAGCGCTTGCGTCAGAAGCCTTATGAGAAGAGACTTGAAGACCTAAATATGTACACTTTGGAGGAGAGGAGGGACAGGGGAGATATGATTCAGACCTTTAAATATTTAAAGAGAAATGATGAACAAACAAACCTCTTCCAAAGACGGGGAAGCTGTAAAACTAGAGGGCATAACATGAAGCTGCAAGGTGGTAAATTGAAAGGCAATGTCAGGAAATATTTTTTTCACTGAAAGGGTGGTGGATGCTTGGAATTCCCTCCCGATGGCAGTGGTGGGGGCAAACACGGTGACGGAATTCAAAACGGCATGGGACAGACACAGTGGATCCCTTTACAGCAACAGGATAAAAACAAAATAAAACGGTAGCATCTAACTTTCGAAACCATCTAACGTCTCAACAAATAGGGGTGTCCTACATGGAGTGGTGGGTTCACCCCTAAACAAAGACATGGGGAGGGGTGGCCTGCACAGAGCGACAGGTGCACCTACTCTTGCCATCTTGCTGTGCAGACTAGATGGACCATGCTGGTCTTTATCTGCTGTCATTTACTATGTTACTATGTTATGATACTATCTTACTATGTCTATATAAATAGCAGCTCTATTTACCGAAAAGAGACTGACCGGAAACCTTTCTTCACTATTCCAGTGTGCGCCAGTGAGTCTTCGTAATGGATTGCCTTATTCACAATTAAGTTCAGGAGGAACTGTTCTACTATTGCAGAATATAAAAGTCAGTCCCAAGTTCTTAAAAATGATTTGTTGCTGAGAGGTTATCCTCCTTCTGTTGTAGACTGGGCCTATGGAAGAGCCAGGTTTAATGACAAGAGTTGGTTGTTACAGCCCAAAACTTCTGAAAATGTGAATAGAGGAAATTAATATATACATTTCAGAATTGGGTATTCCTCAGTTAGCAAATTGACTACAGCACATAGTTTGTAAACACTTGCCTATTGTACAAGTGGTACCTGGGTTAGAACAGAAGGGGGTTGTGTTTGTGTGGTCTCGGGAGCAAAATTTTAAAGAGCTTCTTAGTCTAGCTAGGCTAGACTGTCTTGAGCCATTATCATAGTGGGAAATGTTCCATTTGTGACATAACTCTGGACCTGTGCCGGTTCACTTATGAGGGCCTACAATATGAGTAAAGTCATATGACCTCTTGTAACTCTTATGTTGTTTATGTGGTTCAATGCCCATGTGGGCTATTATATATAGGAAAATCTATATGCCCATTCAAGAGGCAAATGTTTGAGCACAAGAGTAGGCTTCAGTGTGGAAACAGAGAGGCTCCAATGGTACAGTATTGCCTTGAATTTGACCACGATTTTTCTAGTCACATAAATACCGCAGCTGAGCAGCATTTGTTTGAACTTGTTTAGCTTGAATACTCTGCTGCACTGGTGATTGCTACAACTGTATTGCAATGACTTTTGAACGTTCAAAGACTGTGTTTTGGTAACATTGTGGTTTGGGTAGTTTTAGATACAATGCTCCTTTCTGGTTTAAGTTTAGATTTAAGTATTAGCACTTCAGGAGTGTGCTGGGGTTCATGGATAGTTTGTCATCTGTGGTACTGGGGTGTGCAATACAATTTGCAGATGAGTGTGTTTGTTGCCATGAAGTTAATTATTATGTACAATAATGTTTAAATAATGAAAGGAATCTAATAATGATAGGCTGACAATTATTATATCCTCACGAATACCTGCTCAAAGGAATCTGAGATCCTTTTTTTCCTAAATGTTTATTTGTACATCTATATAAAGGACATGTCTATGAAGGAATGAGTGCTCCTATCGCATTATTTTGAATAAAGGTGGTTTTGATGTGGTGATTATTTCTACTTCATTCTGGGATTGTGGCTTTTTGTGTGTGATTAACTTCAAAGTTTTGAAGCCTGAATGAAAGCAGAAGTTGAAGTTCAGATAATTCTGGAACTGGTGCTCCCAGAGCATTATTTAGACAAATACTAGAGCAGTGGATCCCAAACCTATCCTGCAGGACCCTCGGTCAGTCAGGTTTTTAGGATATTCACAGTTAATAGGCACAAAATAAATTTTCATGCATTGAGGGTAGTGCATACAAACCCTATCTCATGAATATTCATTGTGGATATCCTGAAAACCCAATGTTAGAGAGGAGTTCTACTTGTCTGTGTACCTGTTGTTGTTAAATGCCATTGAGTCGATGTCAACTCATGGCAACCCTCTTGATAGTTGTCTATATAGTGTTCATTCTTAAATCAGGCAGCTCATTATTGAGAGACTGGCACCTGTAGCTGCCGTTATTGTATCGATCCATCTCATTGCTGGCCTTCTTCTTTTGCATTGACCTTCTATCTTGCCAAGCATGATGTCTTTCTCTAATGATCTCTCTTTGCATGATGTGTCCAAAGTATGAAAGTCAAAGTCTTGTCATCTGAGCTTCTAAAGAAAGCTTAGGTATGATCTCCTCTAGTATTGGATGGTTTGTTCTTCGGTCAGTCCATGGTATATGCAGTATTCGCCACCAGCACCATAATTCAAAGGCATCAATTTTCTTCCTGTCTATTTTTCACTGTCCAACTTTCACATCCATGTGATGTAATTGAAAATACTATGGCTTGAACGAGTTGAATCTTTGTATGGAGAGACATATCTCTGCTCTTCAGAATGTTCTCTAGGTCCTTCATAGCCATTCTGCCAAGAACAATGTGTTGTCAGATTTCTTGACTGCTTGTTGCTTCTTTATTGATAGTTAATCCAAGGAGGTTAAAATTATCCACAAGTTCAATTTATTTTCCATCAACAATGAACTTATTGATTTTGCCAGTTGTCATGTTCTTTGTCTTCTTTACAGTAAGGTGAAGACCCATTTTAAGAATATGTTCCTTGACTGTGAGAAGCAAATATTTTAGATCATCTTCACTTTCAGCCAGTAATGTGGTATCATCAGCATAGCAAAGGTTGTTGATGAGTCTTCCACCAATCTTCACACCTCTGTTGTCTTCATACAATTCTGCTTCTCTGATGATTTGTTCTGCATATAAATTAAATGGGTAGGGGGAATGTATGCAGCCTTGTCATACACCTTTGCTGATTTCAAACCATTCTGTTTCTCCTTGTTCCATTCGAACTGTTGCTTCTTGATCAATGTACAGATTGTGCAAGAGAATGATCAGATGTTCTGGTATACCTAAACTTTTTAATGTGGCTCAGAGTTTGATGGTTTACACAGTCAAAAGCCTTGCTGCACGTTGGAAATCTGTTTTGTTCTGCGATTGCCCAGAAACGCAGGGAAGCTAAAGTCAGTGGAAAAAGAAAGAAAGGCAATTTTCAGAATTTCTTCCGTCATCCATTTTGTCTGTTTTTGCTTTTTCACCTTTTGTAAAAGACTTCTTACTTTCTTCCAACACAGCCTTCTTGATGTCATTCCATAACTCTTCTGGAGCTCTGTGATTTGTATCTAAAGCAGCAAATCAATTTTGCAGTCAGTCTTTAAATTCCAGTGGTATATTCTCAAGGTTATATTTTGCTACATTCACGAGTGGCTTTCTCTTTTTCAACTTTAGCATGAGTTTGCATACTAGTAGTTGGTAATCTATACCACAGTCAGCTCCAGGTTTTGTCTTTGTTGATGTTATAGAGATTTTCTATTGTTGACTTCCACAGATGTAGTCAATTTGATTTTTGTACAATCCATTGGGTGAAGTCCATGTATACAATCACCACGTATGTTGCTGGAAGAAGGTGTTTGAGATGAATAGATCATTGGTCTTGCAGAATTCTATCAGTCTTTCTCAAGCTTCATTTCTGTTGCCAAGTCCATATTTTCCAACCATTTTGCCTTCTTCTTGCCAACTTTTGGATATCCTGTTTGCATGTTGTGTCAATTTCAGCTTGTACTTGTTCATAGAACTCAATTCCATCCTCTTCTGCAGCTGTTGTTGGGGTATATACTTGAATAGTTGTGTTGATAGGCATTCCTTGTAGATGAAAAGAGATTAAGCGTTCACTGACTGCATTGTATTTCATTACAGTTCTTGCAAATTTCTTCTTTATTATAATTGCAACACCATTTCTTCTTTGTCTTTCATTTCCAGCCTAGTAGACCGTGTGATCATCTGATGCAATTTGCCTGATGTCAGTCCATTTCAGTTCGCTTACACCCAACAGATCAAATTGTACACGTTCCATTTCATTCTTGACCTCCGCCAGCTTCCCTTGGTTCATGCTTTGTATATTCCATGTCCCAATATGTAAGACATCTTTGCAGCTTCTGTCTCTCATTTCATGTGCAGCTACATCAGCAGTCAGATGTCCTGAGGGTTTTGATCTAATCACAACATAAATGCTGGCTTTACTCTAAAAAGTCTTTAGCTCTTCCCCAGTAGCTAGTTTAGTGCCTTCCAACCTGGGGGCCTCATCTTTCAGCAGTTTGTTTTGTTGTGACTATCCATTGGGTTTTCATGGCAAGATGCAGAAGCAGATTGCCAGGCCTTTCCTCCGCGCAGTTTTAGTGTTGTTGCCATTGTCACAGAAATGTGATCCTCCGCCACCAACACCGTCCCATTCTGCTGCTGTCCAGATGCATTTTCATGGCAAGATACAGAAGTAGATTGCCAGGCCTTTCCTTCACGCAGTTTAAGTTTAGTGTTGTTGCCGTTGTCATAGAAATGTGATCCTCTGCCACCAACACTGTCCCATTCTGCTGCTGCCCAAATGGGTGGTTTGTCTTGGTCTGGCACCTCAGCTGAGCCCTGTCCATCTTGGAAGGCACTGCCAGTAGTTAAACTACCAAAAGCTTAGACCTCAGCATTACTGTTGCACACAAGCCCTCACAGCATAACAACCTGTACCACAAGACCTCACAGCACAACAAGCTGTACCTACTTTCCAATTTTTGGATTTGCTCTTAGCATATGAAGGTTGTGTGCTATAGTGTCTCTTGCATGTTCCATGGCAGCAATAGTGGGTGGGTATGGTCCTGCCTCCTACCACCATCCTGTAAGGTACAGACAAACGCCGCAGTCAGTCCTGTTGCATCACCTCCAGTTCCTGGGATCCCTATTGCTTCAGGGCCAAGCATAGCCTTTCCTTTTCCCGATTCCAGCCAGGGTAGAAAGGCATACAAAGTTACAGGTACTGAAATTAACAGAACAAACAGAGTCCTTCTCAAAAGCACAATACAGCAATTCAACTGCACAGTCAAGGGCTGGGCAGCTGCCTATTTTCACTCAGGTTCCAAGCCATAGTCTCTCTGAGAACCAATTCTGTAGCTCAGCTACACAGTCAGGCAGTATATAGCTGCAACATGTTACTCATGTTCAAAAACACAAAGTCTTAAGGAGAATTAAACACATAACTTGAGGCACAGCCACAAGCTGTACAACTGCATCAGCTCAGTCCACTTTAAACATAGTGTCTTTCAAGGAACACAACAATGTAGCTCTTCTGCACAGCCAAAAAGCCATGTAGCTGCCCTACCCTTCCACCCTTCAGGTTCACAACTTGCTCACTGAACCTGCCCCAAGAACCAGAGCTTCCATTGTCCCACCCACGGAACCTCCATCGGTTTGGGTCTCCATTGTCCTCATGCTTGTGTGTCCATGGCCTCCTCTTCTTCCCAAGAGTCACTGCTGTCTTTCTCTGGAAATATTGGAAGCTTTTCCAGCATCAGGAAAAGGATCCTGAAGGGCTGCATTTCCCCCCTTCCTTCCTCAGCCACAGGGGTGGCTCTATAATGAGGCCGAGTGAGGTGGCGGCCTCAGGCGGCAACTTTTTGGGGGCGGCAAAAATGCCCCCAAAAAGGCTGCCTCAATTGGCCTTCAAAGTTTAAAAAAGAGAAAAAAAGAGCCCTGCCATTGGTGCCCTGGCTCAACTTTGCAGAGCCGCAAGAACAGCATTTCTCTTTTTTTCTGTGGCTCTGTTAAAGTTGAGCCCACGAACGCTGAGGGTAAAATGAGGCATTTCCTGTCTCAGGCAACAGATTGCCTTGAGCCGCCCCTGCTCAGCCCCACCCTCTCCCGATGTTCCCTTAATTGAAACACCTGGGCTTGAACTATGGCAGGGCCCTCTCATCTGAAGGGATTCTGGGACTTGTCGTGAGCTTCATGTACCTGACCCTGCCACAGTGCATATGTATGTTCATTATGTATTTGTAAATTTAACTACAGAATGCATATTTAGTTCTAAGATTGTACTTTGCTTTGAGCTAATTTTATTAAAAGCAAATAAGAAATCTGAGCAAATTACTTAATAAATATTACATATCAAAGTGATAAAAAAATCTTTCCTAGGTTATTGAATTATAATTCAAAGTGATCCATTCCATTAATTTGGCTAGCAACATACACACAAAATGAGAATTTTGCAGATACCATACTGGGTAGGATGTGAGGAATCAGAGAGCTTATCAGTTCATGCCTTGAGATTAATTAAATTAACTCACAATTCAGTTCTGGAATGAGGTTAAATCCTGCTTTGTAAATGTAACCCTTGGATCTCAAGGGTATTATTTGGATTCCTGCGTTCAGCTTGGAGGGGGGGAGGATATACCATAAGGCCTTATTGCTTAGGCAAATATTTTCAGACAACTAATTATTCTGTGGAATTCCTGTTACTCAAACCTAAACACATATTCAATAAGGATAATCTGACAAGTGCACTTCTCAAAAGATGCTTCCGTATTTTGCCCAATTCACCTTTAGCATGGGAAATGTTATTTCCTAATACCTAGTGCAGGTCCACTTCAAATAGAAGCAGTCACTGCCATTATAGCCTATCACTTTGTTATCACTACTATCATATGAAGCAGCTTGCTATGTCTGCAATTGGCCTATGGAAAAACTCAAAGCACTCAGTGTGGTTCTGAAAGCCTCTCTAGAGATTCACCTTTATGTGCTATACCCCTTGATAGGGAGATCATTAAGGCAATTTATGTGGCATTTACCTATGGAAATGTTTTTTTGAGACAATGGATCTCTTTAGATACAACTAGGTCCACTACATGTATATTTTTACTTCTGAATGTGAAGGCAGTCCAGAAGGCAGGGCTTGGAAATATGCATGCGCATACATTTCTAAGTTCTAAAGGACATGCTTTTTTCCTCTGAAGAAGTAGCCACAAAACCTAGCAGGTGTAGATATGTGCAGCAATTTGAAAGTGAAAAGAGATACATATTTTCACTTTAAACTACTACAAGCTCCACAGGTAAAAAAGACCTGCAAACTTCGAACTTATATGGTAATTCTTAAAATGACTCTTATTTCTGATGTAAATGCCTTCACCCTGCTAGTTACTGTTTGAAGAGCACCTTCACAGATTCCATGATTGGAAATCCTCAATAGCGCTTCTTTTAATCTGCCAGTCCCATAGGTAGGATTCCTCGCTTCACTAATACTGTATTAGCACTTAGCTTTCCACCTACAGTACCTTTCTCCGCTAACTTATTGCCAATTGATGTGTTAGTTCCTAGACTGACTTTTGTGACAAATCACAGGAACCTCTCCAAGGAGTCTGTTAACCTGGGCTAGGATTCTCACTACTTCTATACTCAGAAATCTTTGATTCTGCTCTCTCAGTCTTTTGATCTTTTCCCCTCGCTGTAGCTTTTCTGATTAATGCCCCCCTGACAGTGCATAGTGCATGGACCACACCATTATCCACGAGTTAGAGGCTATAATGATTGTTAGGAGTCCATATGATACAAGGGGGAGCTGAGATGTCTCTGGCCTTGTAACTAAACAGAAAGCTATGGGCACACTTCAGTTCCGGAGGTCCGAATGATTTCTCTGCAGTTTTGTTTTATTTGGCACCAAGGCAAATAAAATGAAAAATATACCTCAAAAAATATCCTTCCTATTGAGAGATATCAAGGAGACAGTTCCTGTCAATTTTCTTTTTGCCTTTGTGTGGAAATTTCACTTTTATTTCATTTTGTCTTTTTCTGTTTTAGAGCATGCTATCTAGATTTAGCCTTCACAAAATCCCATTTCCAAAAGACAGCAAAATATAAGTGAGCAACACGGTATGCAAATATATGCAGATTAAATCATTAATACTAAAAGACATAGTGCAAATTGCAATAAAGCTGTCTGTGATAAGTCCAAAAGATATAAATAACTTTCTGCATGCGCACAAGCAACCTATCATCCCTGCTGATATTTATGGCCCTTCCCCCTGGGATCCTTAAAATGCACTAACCTCCTCTCTCTCTACTGTACCCCTTCTCTTGGCACACACCCCTTATCCAGGTACCTTTCTGCAGACTAGGCAGAAGAAAGAGCAGTAAAATGCTTATGCAGATTTGAAAATTCCATTCTGCAAATGTATTTTATTCCCCCAACCTAATCACTACCCAAACCAGAAATGCATTTTTTTTAATGCTGCTGAATGCTTACTAAAGTGGCTATTATGTTAGCAATACATATGTATGTTTAAAAGAGAAAAAGAAGCAGATTTTATTCAACTGGCTTTCCTATTTTTCTTCAAACATAATACAATTTTATATGAGTCAAAATTGCTCTCATAACAAATAATGGGAGTTATGTTGGTTCAGCTGTTCTCCAGTCTAAACTTCTGCTAGGCTCCGGCAGGACTGAAAATACTCAAGTATGAGGGTTTCTACAAAATTTAAACACTGCTATCAATGTTTTTTTAAAATGCCAACTTTGACATTAAATAATTGACAGATATTCAGGGCTGCTACTTGAACTCCAGCTGGCAGAGAATATCCACGCAGTGTGGTGACCACTGCCATTATCCTGAAAGCGACAATATTCAGCCTGCTCTGAGCCCCATTCCAGGTGGGGCACATCTCGGCTGTCAGCCCATTCAAAAACTGGAGGGTCTGAATGTGTACCCTATTCTACACACATGGGAGCTAGCCATTCCTACAGGTGCAGAATTGGGCACTTAGATGAGCCAGACAGGCCCCAATTCCACAGTGCTGGATGTCCATCAGATCCCCTGACTAGCTCTCCTTATGCTCTTGCTGGAGTCCCAGTGCCTTGGCGTCTCATTGCCATGGCACTGGGACGCCATGCAGAAGCTCAGGCAGGCCAATACTGATCCCGCTCTTCTTTCCCTAATGCCTGACACCCCATGGGGGCAGCCAGGGCTGGGATAGGGCGGTAGTGTCCTACATTGCAGCTGGCGTGCCACTTCGGGGGGGGGTCTGCGTTCCCAAATCTCCACAGCCCCAGGGACTTAGTCCACCTCTGAGGTAGAATAAGTTGCCCGTCCTTCCTGCCTCCTGTGCATGTACAGGGCTGTGACTGGAATCAGCCATCTATGTCTGGATGCATAGGCCCGCCCTAACTCTGCCCACCCTCTGCCTCCAGTCCTCCCCCTCCCACCCCCATTCAGCACTCCCTGCACACTGGCACAGTACGTGTAGGGAACTGCTGCCACAGAATAGGGCCCCTGCAAATAGCAGGGGTTGCGCATCTGACCCGGACATGCAACCATGCAATTTACAACTTCACACGGCTTTTCTGCTGTCCTAAGGGCATGGTTTACTGTTCATTAATTGTACCATGCTCTTACTGAGGGGCACCATGGTCAAATCCTGTGTTAACCAGTTAGTATGCAGTGGGGCAGGGGCTGTGGATTAGAGCTGGAGTGCAGGCATAAATGGCACACTGTGGTTAGTATAGAGGCACATATCACAATGGGATATCCAAGTTCAATCTGGGACGTCAAAGCCAGAACGTTTGAAAAAAAAAAGGCAGGCACATACAAGTTCAGGCATGATTTCAGAAACGTGGACGTGCCTGATGTGGACATCTATCAGACATCAATATAGATGTCCCCAGGAGAGCATTTCAGAACCAAGGAATCTAATAGTATAAGAGTTAAGTGGCTTAACAGCAGTGGCCAGGGTTCAAATCCCAGTGTGGGCCTTTGTGATCTAAGACTAATCACTTAACTCTCCATCTTCTCTACACTCTCTGGATGTTTTGAGCTGAAAACAAGCACTTCCCTGATGCCTGTTTGTTCCTGGTATAGGTATAAATGTGGACATGCCGGCAAACATTTCTGAGATTGAATGGGTATATATAAATCTATTGCTGCTCCCCAGACATGCCTCTGCTACACCCCCTTGTCTACTTTGATGTCCCTGAACCCGAGACATCTGCAAATGCTATTTGTGGAATGATTACAGAGACATCTACATGATTTTGACATCCATGTGCATGTCTTCAGATGTCCAAATCATGACTAAACCTTTTAAAATGACCCTCATCGGCATCATTGGCATGTGCTAGTCATGAGTGTTGCCATTATCATGAGTGCACTTACCACCTCCTCGAAGACATGACCCCAAAGGTTAGCATGGGTCTCTGCGTTAATTCTTGGGGTCGAACATGCACAAATGTTGCCTGTTTTAGTAAGCATATTCAGATAGAGCCTAACTCAGGAAGGGGCACGTCCAGACTGTCTAGACAGCCCTGAGCAGGATGGGCCTGTTTGGACCCTATTCTTAAATGCGGGAGCAAAATATTCCTGTGGCATTCAAAACTGGGCCAGAGGACAGCCCAGCATGCCCCTGCGGCTGCTGGGAAACATCCACACCACCTCCCAGCCAGCCTGCCCACCACATCCCCAATTGCTTTCACCCTGCTGCTTGACCCACCCAATGGGGCCAGCCAAGGCCCAGATCAGGCAGCAGGGACCCACCGTGTGCTGCCTGCTGCTTCAGAGGTGGAATAAGCAGGGTATCCGCCCAGCGATCCACGGATGTATAGGAATCAGCCCTGTACATCCAGGGGTCAGCCCACCCACATGCACCTACTCTTGGCCCCATCACGCCTCCATCCCCCGCAGCATGCACAGCAGCTGTGTGCGTGCAGCAGGGGACAGAGACGGAATATCGGCAAAGCAAATAGTGGAGTAGCACGTCCCAGTAGACATACTGCCTCATTGTCTTTTAGAATCTGGCCCATAGTGGGCTAAATATCACGGATCTCTGGATAACTCTGTGCACCATCCATGCATCCTCCTCCCCCCAGCACTATCCAAGCAGTGCCGAGGTGGTCTGCAAGGGTATTCAGCTGCACTATTCAGATAGTGCTGCCAAATAACCACAGATAGCAGCTACCAAAGCTCTGATCTGGTAGGGTTGCCTTTATCCACATAAATGCCTCTGACTATCTTCCGATAAGTATTTAACTATATTCAGCATTTCAGATTGCAGCCCGGAGCATCAAGATTCAGCTTAAAATTAAAAGCACGATTGTACTGTCTCCAAGTTCTACAACTCTCTTTCAAAAGCTGTATTCTCAGCTGAAACTTGTAACAGTAACTCTGTAATTACATGATAAACTAGCGATACATTAATTACATGGCCCGTGTCGTGCTGTGATAGCATAAATTTGGTACGCAGTCATTTCTGGCTTCCAATCCACAAAACTAATCATGAATATCTAAAACTGCAAGTAAACTGTAATTATTTTTTGAATTGGTGGTGTGTAATAACCAAGCAATCTGCATCAACATGCTATTAGTGTTATAAGTGTGATTCTTTCCAAGAACCACTGGTAGCCACTTTCTTGTTCTTGCAGTTGCCAAGTCCCACAGTGTTCAAATGGAAATGGGGACAGGAAATGAACATGACACATTCCTTAGAAGCAATTTATATATTCACTATTGCATATCTTTTCCCGTTTTGTGATTCACTTTGAATTTCACAGGAAATGCAGAATAAGAATGCAAGTTAAAGAAAATCCATAGGCAGTTGTTTATGTCTACTACCAAAATTAACTTAATTAGTCACATAGAAACATAGAAATATGACGACAAAAAAAGACCACATGGCCTATCTAGTCTGTCCTTCCATAACAACTACAACAGTCCCCTTTTTACCTTTAGAGATCCTCTGTGTTTGTCCCATGCTTTTTTGAATTCAGTTACTGTCCTCATCTCTACCACCTCCACTGGGAGACTATTCCACGGATCCACTACTCTTTCCGTAAAGAAATATTTCTGCATATCACTCCTGAATCTATCTCCCTTCACACTCATCCCATGCCCCCTCATAGCAGAACTTGCTTTCAATTGAAAGAGGCTTTCTCCATGAACATTTATGCCACGGAGGTATTTAAACATCTCAATCATATCACCTCTATCCCGCCTTTCCTCTAAGGTGTACATATTAAGATCCTTCAGTCTGTCCTCATATGCTTTATAATGAAGCCCATTAATCATTTTAGTAGCAACCCTCTGCACCGACTCCATCCTATTCACATCCTTTTGAAGGTGCGGTCTCCAGAATTGCACACTATACTCCAAATGAGGTCGCACCAAAGACTAATACAGAGGCATTATCACCTCCTTTTTCCTGCTAGCCATTCCTCTCTGTATGCACCCAAGCATCCTTCTAGCTTTTGCCGTCGCCCTTTCTACCTGTCACAATAAAGAAGCTAATCACAAACTAAGTTATATTGTAAAGGCAGAGGCAGGTGGCACGTTATAAACTATCCAATTTATTTAGACGTGTTTTTGAGGACAAGAGTCCAACTCGCCGGATGTAACTCTTGTCCTCAAAAGCTCATGCTTCAATAAATTGCTTAGTCTATAGGGTGCCACCTGCCTCTGTCATTTTTCCTACTCCAGATAAACATGGCTACCCCTCTGAAAGTTGTTAAAACACAAGAGGATTTTGAAAAATTGCAAGAGGACTTTGAGAAATTGGGAGGCTGGGCATCCAAATGGCAAATGGCATTTAATGTGGACAAGTGCAAAGTTATGCATTTTGGGAAGAATAACCCAAACTATGGGGCTTGTTTACAAAGCCGCGGTAGCGGTTTCCGATCGTTATCAATGAAATCAATGGGGCTGCGGCTCCGATAACGATCAGAAACCGCTACCGCGGCTTTGTAAACAAGCCCCTTTGGTTCAACAATGGAAGGTTCTAAATTAGGAATCACCATCCAGGAAAAGGATCTTGGTGTCATTGAAACACTCTGCCCAGTGTGCAGCAGTGGCCAAGAAAACAAATTGAATGCTACGATCATAAGGGAAGAAATGGGGAATAAAACCAAGGATATTGTAATATCTCTGTATCACTCCATGGTGCAACTGCACCTCGGATATTGTGGGCAATTCTAGTCACCCTATCTTAAAAAGGATATAGTGGAATTAGAAAAAGTACAAAGAGCGACCAAAATGTTAAAAGGAATCGAAGGGTACCCCTGCGAGGAAAGGCTTAAGAGGTTAGGGCTCTTCAGCTTGGAAAAGAGATGGCTGAGGGGAGATATGATGGAGGTCTATAAATTAATGAATGGAATGGAAAAGGTAAATACATCTTGAAGTTGAAGTTTTGTTCAATGTAAATAGTTAAACTTAACCGTTCATTGTAAATAGTTGAATCTGATTGTTCAATGTAAATGTATACATCTGTGTACAATTGTTAAAATGTTCCTTGTAAACCGCCCTTGATCGCTGGAAGGGGCGGTATAGAAAAATATAGATAAATAAATAAATAAATAAATAAATAAATAAAAATGTAGGTCGGTTGTTTATTTCTTCAAGAAGTAGCAAGACTAGGGGACTTCAAATGTAGCATATTTAAGAATAATCAAAGAAAATATTTTTTACTCAATGCATAAGCAAACTCTGGAATTTGTTGCCAGAGTGTAGCTACGTTTAAAAGAAGTATTGACAATTTCCTGAGGAAAAGTCCATAACTCATTAAATTGGACTGAGGAAATCCACTGCTTATCCTTGGCATAAGCAGTATGGAATCTTTTTACCTTTTGGGAACCAGACAGGAACCAGACCTAGATTGTCTCACAGGATGTTGAGCTTCATGGACCTTTGGTCTGACCCACTACAACATTTCTTATGTTCTTATGGGAAGGCCCAACAATTTACACAAATGATTCAGCAATCACTATGAATTCATTTTGTTATATTAACTACACATTATTAACTACACATTATTAACTACACAATTTTACTGAATTTTGGTGAATGGGGCTAAAGGAAAAAAAGGTGTTAATTGTAGAAACATGTGAAGGAGTACCCTAGTAGTTAGAGCAACTGCCTAGCACCCAGAAGATCAAGGGTTTAATTCTTACTGGCATTCCTTGTGACCTTGGGCAAGTCACTTTACCCTCCATCGCCTCGGAAGAAAAAGGCTGCCAATCTACTTTCAGTGATACAGTGCCAAGAAAACCCAGAGGCGGCTAGGTCACCAGGAGTCAGCATTGACTTGATGGCACAAAAAAAAAAAAAAAAAACCCTGATAAAATGTAAATTGATTTTTTCATATGCATCGACCAGTACTAGTTATGAATTATAATTTGACAGTGGAAAGTGTCTTAATTTTCTCAAATTAAATACTTTTAATAAATAGCATATGAAGGAAAATATAGTTAGAATCTCATAGAAATGTGCTATGTAGACCGTAAATGGCCTCCCTCATGTTTCCAAACTGATTTGTTTAGTTGCATCTAAACTTTAAATGAGAGGTTGATGAGCAAAAGGATGTCATTTGCAGACATAGTATTTCTTTTCAATAGGTATTTAAACTTAACATCTCAAAATGTTGAATTGGTTGAAATGCTACCCTAGGGTGTAATTCGCAAAGATATAACCTTATACAACTTTGGAAAGAGAAAATACGTTTTTAATTAAACTTATTTTCTACATAATTTAGGGGATGTTGTATTCTAAGGCAAAATTTGTTCCCTCAGCAAATGTTCCCATCTCCCATAGAGCCTCTTAGGGAATCATACACTCCTGTGGATACTTCCTGATTGGCCCAGCAGGAGCCTATTATCTAGTAATAGGGCTGGAAAGTGATTTTTTAATTTACTTTTTATTTATGCATAGTAGATTTTATAACAGAGCCTTTGACTCAAAACAGAAGTCAACATCCTTAAGCAAGGAGAAGTATATTTTTTTACACAGTTCAAATTAGTTTATTTATTTTGCTACTCTCTGTGACAGAATGGATCCGAGCCCGCTTCAACCAGTTAAACAAATCTTCTTCATAGAAAGCAAGTTTATTGATTTTCAGTTCATAATTGTATAGAAAAAGAACCCCTATAAACAAATATCTACATACACTTTCAGTATGATTGGCTTGCGGTTCATTTTTGGATTCTGAAATATTCATTTTATTTGTTTCATTTAAGTCCATTCACGTCAGTGGGACAAGAGATTTTGCATCCATTTTTAATGAAACTTGTTTAAGCATCACTGGCAATGACCTAGCACAGAGGCAATAGTACTGCATGAAAGTTCCATGGAACTAAAAAAGGTGCAAAAGGCACTAACTATGGAATGAAGATTCCACTCTACAAAGTAGAATCAACACCAGCAGAAACATTCCAATCCTCCTGGAGTGATGCAAAGAAGCACTAACAGACTAAGGTAGGGTCGGAATTGTGTAGAGAAATGAGCCCATTATAGGGATGCACAAAGGAATATTTAAGTGTCTCAAAGAAGAGGTTTGCCTGAGAGAATTTGATAGCAAGAGCCTACTTCCTGTTGCATTGCCAGAATAATCACATGAAAGGACTTAAGACACCTACTGTGAAAAGAAAATTGGAAGCCTAAAGGTTTCTCTGTATTGCTTACTAGGCTATTACATTCTACTGAAACAGCACTTGCCAAAGTCTCCAGTGACTTGTTCCTGGATAAATCTAAGGGCCTCTACTCCACCCTTTTCCTTCTTGACCTCTCTTCTGCTTTTCATACTGTTGACCACCATCTTCTCCTTGTCACATTATCATCACTTGGTTTTAGAGGCTTTGTTATGTCCTGGTTCTCTTCTTATGTCCCCCATCACTAGTTCAGTGTTTGATCTAGTGGTTCCTCCTCTTCTTCTATCCCACTCTCTGTAGGTGTTCCTCAAGGGTCTGTTCTGGGCACTCTCCTTTTCTCGCTCTACACCCAGTCCCTTCGTGCTCTCATCTCCTCCTGTGGATTTCATTTTTATGCTGATGATTCTCAGATCTATGTCAACACCTGATATTTCTCATCACTGCAGGCAGGTATCTCTGCTTATCTCTCTGACATCGCCACCTGGGTGTCTAACTGCGGGTTGAAACTAATATGAACAAAACTGAACTTCTTGTGTTTCCCCCTAAACTTTCCTCTCCCATTCCTCCTGTCTCTATCTCTGTTGATAATACTCTTCGACTTCCCATTTCCTCAGCCCGTAACCTTGGTGTCATTTTTGATTTCTCCCTTTCCTTCTCCTCACACATCCAACAGATTGCTAAAACTTGTCACTTCTTTTCTCTATAACATTAACAAAATTTGCCCCTTCCTCTCTGAACACACTACTAAAACATTTGTCCACTATTTAATTACTTCCCATCTTGACTACTGCAACCTCCTTCTTGCTGGTCTACCTCTGGGTCATCTCTTTCCCCTTAAATTTATTTAAATCTCTGCTGCACAACTAACCCTTCGCCAGCCTTAATTTACTCATATAACCCCTCTTCTAAAGTTACTTCATTGGTTACCCTTCCATTTCATTATACAATTCGGACTCCTCCTTCTGACCTTTAAATTTATTCATTCTACTGCTCCTCACTATCTCTCCTCTCCCTCTACACATGCCTGAAAAGGATGTCTATAGATACATCTACATAGACGTCCATGGAATAGCATCTCAGAACATGGATGTCTAACAGTGTAATGGTAAAAGTGGGTTCAGAGTGGGGTGGCCAGGGTTCAAATCCCAGTGTATGTTTTTGTGATCTTAGACTAGTCATTTAACTCTCTATCTTCTCTACACTCTCTGGATGTTTTAAGGCCAAAACAAGAACTTTCCTGATGCCTATTTGTGACTGCAGCAGGTATAAACATAGACATGCCCGCAAACATCCCCATTGTTCCTGAAGTCAAATGGAGACATATAAGTCTATAGCACAACCTTAGAAACACACATCCTCACCTACTTGGATGTCCGTGCACCAGAGACATCTGTAAATGTCGTTTGTAGAATGACGGCAAAGACATCTCCGTGATTTTGATGTCTGCGCGCACGTCTTCAGATGTCCTAGATCCTTTAAAATGACCTCTTTAGTCACTGGAGACTAGGAGGTGTAGCAATAATTTTTATAGACTATGTACAATGGAGAAAATAAGACCACAAAGAACCACAGGAAGGATAAAGTAGAATCATCAGTAGTGGGATGAAACCAAAGCATGAAGAAAAGTGCAAAGTGCTCAGAAGAAGAAAATTGGCATCAATGCAAAAAGGCACTGATTGCATAAGAAGTAAACTGACAGCTCAGTTGATAGGATCAGAATGGTGGATCATCGGGATCATGTGTAAGCAATGTTAGGAAGATGCAGTAATGTCACATATAGAAGAAGGCATAGCAGAAGCTTTAAACCAGGATTCTCCCCAGTTAGGCAAGTATGAGGCAACATAAAAGTCAGTTCTCCAAGTGTAAAACAAAGCATAGATACAGCCATTGTCTTTAATAGTTGATCCATAACATCCTGTCACACACTTACCTCAGAAGAGTCCATCCTCTTCCTGCTTTTATATATTTTCTGTCTCTAGTCCATGTAGAAGGTTTTCACCGATTGACTCCCTCGGCATTTATAAACCTTGGAACTCCCAATCCCATAGGAGACCTATATTTAGATAGGTCTCCTATGGGAGCTCTGAGTACCTTGTTCTCTATTATCCTTGTGTCTGACCTTGGCTAGACTATTACTACTGAACCTATTCTGCCTGTTCTTAGGCTCGATCTCAGCCTGCCATTTTGGATTAGTTCTCTTCTGGTGTTTCTTTTGCCTCCTCTTCTGCTTTATGAGCTGCATCTACACCTTCCCACCCAGAATACCTGTGCTGCTCCTGAGTACTAGTCGGCGCAACCAAAAGAAAACAGGAGCTGTTATAGGTGGTGCACATCATTGGTCCCTAGGGTCCCCATCGAGTGGACCAGCCATAACACATCCAGTTCTTTTTTTATTTTTGCAATACCAATAGGAATATTAGTCAAAGTAGATTTAAAGATTTGCCTAGGTAAAAATAATATATATCTGCTTTATTTTAGGTAGCAGAGCAGATCCTCTAAATCTGTGTACCACTGACCATCCCTCTTCTGCTTCTACTACCAATGCTGCTCCTACCCTTTCCATGTATTGTGACTTGATTAGACTAGAACAATGCTACTCAAATATGCCTGCTAGACCCCCCCCCATCATCCAGGTTTTCAGAAAATCCACAAGGAATATTCATGAGATAGATGTTGAATGCACAGCCAAATGACACCAAAATTTGCAACAGAGTGGACTCCCCTAAGGGAGTGGTTAGCATGAGGAAAAAATCTACAAAAGTTGGAAAATGGTCTAATGCTTGGCAGTTAAGATTTAATGTGAAGAGGTGCAGTGTCATGCACTTGGGAAGCAGAAATCCAAGGGAAATGTATGCGATAGGGGGCGAGAGATTGATGTGCACAGACCAGGAGAAAAACCTTGGTGTGATTGTTGCTGATTATCTCAAGGTGGCGAAACAGTATGACAAGGCGGTGGCAAAAGCCAGAAGGATGCTGAGTTGCATAAAGAGAGGAATTACCAGCAGAAAGGAAGAAGTACTAATGCCACTGTACAAGTCGCTGGTGGGGCCTCACTTGGAATATTGTGTTCAGTTTTGGAGACCGTATCTCGCAAAGGGTATAAAAAGGCTGGAAGCGGTTCAGAGGAAGGTGACCAAAATGATTTGGAGCCTGCGTCAAAAGACTTATGAGAAGAGACTTGAAGACCTAAATATGTACACTCTGTCTGGAGGACAGGAGGGACTGGGGAAATATGATTCAGACCTTTAAATACTTAGAGTATTAATCCTTTCCAGGCTGAGCCCAAAAATCTCGGGATCCAAAATTCTGACTAAATATTCCTATCAAATGGTATATAATGCATGACCACAGCAGAAGGAAAATCACTATTAGAACATATTGAATAAGACGGGTACAATTTTCCTGAAATATGCAAAAATTAACCCGGCTGCAGAATGTGGATTAAAAATTTAAAGTAGGCCTTCAAAGGGTTAATGGACAAACAAACCTCTTCCAAAGACGGGGAAGCTGTAAAACTAGAGGGCATAACATGAAGCTGCAAGGGGGTAAACTGAAAGGCAATGTCAGGAAATACTTTTTCACTGAAAGGGTGGTGGATGCTTGGAATGCCCTCTCGTTGGAAGTGGTGGGGGCAAACACAGTGACGGAATTCAAAATGGCATGGGACAGACACAGCAGATCCCTCCACAGCAACAGGATAAAATCAAAATAAGCATAACTATCTGAACAAATAGGGGTGACCTACATAGAGCAGTGGGTACACTCCTAAACAAAGGTATGGGGAGAGGTGACCTGCATGGAGCAGCAAGTGCACCTACTCTTGCTGCCTTGCTGGGCAGACTAGATGGACCATACTGGTCTTTATCTGCCGCCATACACTATGTTACTATGTTACAGTCTCCAATGCATGCAAAGTTCGTTCATTGGTAACCCAAAAATATATATATCAGGTCATTTCTCAGAGTGTAACGATCCAAATCTTCAAAATACACACTCCACAAAAACAAAAATGGGTTCATGGCATAAATTGAAGAAACAAACCACTTGTGATTCTTCATATGTGGTTTATGGAATCATGTGCCCGTGCCAGTTACTATACATCGGGAGTACGACCAGACCTTTTCGTAAGCGTATGATTGAACACATGAGTAGACTTAGATGTCAGGTACGAGAGGCCCCCCTGGTTCCACATTTCATTGAGTTTGGTCACCAATTTGGTGATCTGTGGTGTTTTTGCATAGATCAGGTGTTGGCCGAGAGGGAGGGTAAATCTAGAGAACAGTCTTTGTTGGTTTGAGAACAAAGATGGATTTTCCGGGTACGTACTGTGGCGCCTGAGGGTTTGAATTTACAGGTTGACTGGGGGGTATGTATTTAGTTGGGGGTGGAGTTACTGTTTGGAAGGAAGTTTGTATGGTATATAAGGTAGGCTGTGTGATTTGGAAGGAGATGATCTGCGCGGTTTTTGTATCAGCTGTGTTAAAGGAAGGCTGGAGACATTGCGGCTTTGTGCTTGATGTCCGATTTACCAATCTGGGATGGGGGTGAGTACGGTGCCAGAGATGGGTTTGTTGGTTTATGCTTTTGTCAGGAGATTTTTAATGATTAATGTTTGTTTTGTTGGACAGTTGGCGTTTCCCCTGATGAAGCGAGGGTACTCGCGAAACGCTTGTGAGCTCTGAATTGAAGCATCGGGGTGCGGGGTGGTTACCGATTAAGACACAGAAATGTTTTCTAAAGCTAAGTGATCCATCTTTGAATGTGTTTTGGGGGCCATTCTGGGTCTACATGGAGGAGCATTTATTTATTTATTTTATTTAGATTTTCTTTTATACCGTGCTATTCAACACCAGTATGGAACATAAAACATACACGTTGCATATAATGAACTGTGCTTACAAAAAACAGGATATAAACCTGGGATAACTTGGGGTAACTATTTACACCAGATTTTCATAGAATTAGTATCACATTAGCTATGCTCATGAGTGTCTTATAGGGTCAGATTTGGTTGTGCGAACTAGACTAGACAGTGGATCTTTGTCTACCTGGTAGTATAAGAGGAATAGATAGTGTTTTACTGCCTTCCTAAACTAGACCAGGTCAGGGATTGCACGTATGCTGGGTGGCAGAGAATTCCAGCACCTCAGTGCACATAGTTTGAAAGCTCTGTTTACTGTTGCCTGGGTGTATTGGGTTATTTCTTTTGGGACTACTAATGTGTTGATCGCTGCCGATCTTCTGGACCTGTTGGCGGGCGTGATTTGGATAAGCTCTGCCATTGATGCGGAGGCTAGCCCGTTGATGGATTTGAAAGTAAGCAGCAGAATTTTGAATGTGAGTCTGGCCTGTATAGGAAGCCAGTGAAGGTGTTTCAGGATGGGTGTGATGTGGTCTTTCCTTGACGCTCCCATTAGAACTCTCACTGCGGCATTCATCGCGAGCTGTAGAGGGTTTAGAGTAGATTGAGGGAGACCATGCAGGATTGAATTGGCATAGTCAAAATGGGGTGTAATTAGCGCCTGATAGATTGTCCAGAAGTCGTATGGATCTAGTAGGATGTAGTAGGATTGTCCGGAAGTCGTCTGGATCTAGTAGGATCATTGATGTTATGGGGGCCTGTGTATTATGACAGTGATTTTGTATTATATCTGTCATAAGCCCGTAGTTACTGAGACCTTCCATGTAGCAATTATGTGTTTAAGATCATTGCATAATGAACATTGAAGTTTTCTGAGAAGCATTTTTTGTTATTGTGGAGTGTGTATTTTGAAGATTTGCAAAGTTCATTCATGCATATTCCTTGTGGCTATCCTGAAAACCCAAGAGGCTGGGGGTGCCTCAGGACAGGTTTGGGATCTATTAGACTATACTGTAAGCTCTATTGATGGACTCTTTTTTTTATTTTATTTGAATTTTAGCACATCTTTTCAGTAGTAATTCAAGATGAGTTATATTCAAATAAAATAGGTATTACCTATCCCCAGAGAACATAACATTTAAGTTTGCTTCTGAAATAATGGAAGATGACATGACTTGCCCAAAAAAATAAGACGTGTCAGTGAGTTTTAAACCTTGACTTTTCTGGTTCTCAGCCCATAGCACTAAACCAATAGGCTATTCCTGCACTATGTATGTATCTGTATTGTATGTATCTGTAGCACTTCAGAAATAACAGGTAGAGGCACCCTGCTCCGTCTATGCTCTTTGGATTCCTTTCTTTCTGATTTGGCTAAGATATCTTTTGGACCCACAGAGTCTGAGAATTTTTTCAAACTGAATTTTCTGACACTAAAATAGGAACCCTGCTACTTGTCTGTCTCATAGAGCCTGGTCTGTGCTGTCTCTCTCTCTACAGAACCTGACCGATTTTTAAAAGTCGCTTTTCTCTGACAGTGAGAGAGAAACAGTGCTGACAGTCTCTCTCTAAGCATCTTTGCATGATTCTGTTTTATTATCCTTTTCACCCCTTCCTTTCTGAACACATTACCAAGATCCTTATTTACTTTCTAATCACCTCCCATTAAGACTATTGCAATCGGCTCCTCACTACTTTCTCCCTGAATCGTCTCTTCTCATTCAAAATTCAGTTGTATAGCTAACTTTCCACCAGTATCTTTATGCTCATGTAACCCCTCTTCTCATGTCACTTCATTGATTCCCTATCCATTTCCATATATAGTTCAAACTTCTCCTACTGGCCTGCAGCTCCTCATTACCTCTCATAGAAACATGATGGCAGAAAAAGACCACATGCCCCATCTAATCTGCCCTTTCATATCATCTATAATAGTCCCCTTTTTTCCTTTTGAGATACTCTGTCCCATGCTTTTTTGAATTCAGATACTATCATTGTGTCCACCACCTCCACTGGGAGACTATTCCACACATCTACCACTTTTTCCGTAAAGAAATATTTCCGCTTATTACTCCTGAGTCTATCCCCTTTCACCATCATCCTATGTCCCCTCATAGCAGAGCTTCCTTTCAATCGAAAGAGGCTCTCCTCCTGTGCATTTATGGCATGGAGGTATTTAAATGTCTCTATCATATTGCCTCTATCCCGCCTTTCCTCTAAAGTATACGTACATATCTTTAAGTTTGTCCTCATATGCTACTTAACAAAAACCACTAACCATTTTAGTAGTCACCCTTTGCACCGACTCCAACCTGCTTATATCTTTTTGAAGGTGCAGTCTCCAGATTTGTACACAATACTCCAAATGAGGTCGCACCTGAGACTTATACAGACACATTATTATCTCCTTTTTTCTGCTGGCCATTCCTTTCGCTATGCACCCCAAGCATCCTTCTGGATTTCAGTTGCCTTTTCTACCTGTTTAGCTACTTTAAGATTGTCAGACACAATTACGCCCAGGTCCAACTCTTCTTTTGTAGAAAGAAGTACCTCACCCCTTACACTGTACCGCTTCTTTGGATTTTTGCAGCCCAAATATATGACCCTGCATTTTTTAGCATTAAATTTCAGCTGCCAAATTCTAGACCATTCTTCAAGCTTAACTAGATCCTTCCTCATGTTCTCTATTCCTTCCTGGGTGTCTACTCTATTGCAGATTTTGGTATCATCCTCTAAGAGGCAAACCTTACCCGACAGCCCTTCCGCAATATCACTAACAAAGATGTTAAAAAGAATTAGACCAAGGACAGATCCCTGTGGCACACCTCAGATAGCCTTCTCCTCAGAGTGAGCTCCGTTTATCTGTATCCTTTGTTGCCTCCCACTCAACCAATTTCTAACCCAATCAGTAACTTTAAGATCCATCCCTAGGGTGATCAGTTTGTTTGTAAGTCGCCTGTGCAGAACGGTGTCAAAGGCTTTACTGAAATCTAAATATACCACATCTAGGGCACTCCCTCATTACCTCTCCTCCCTCTTCTCTCCTTACACCCTTCCTCAGGAACTCAACTCATCAGGCAACTCACTTTTATCTATGCCCTTCTTTGCCACTGCCTTCTCCATACTGTTTGTTCCTCTTTGCCGTATCATCTGCCTTGAGTCTCTCTAATCCTATTCAATGCAGACTAAAAGCCCACCTCTTCAAGGTTGCTTTCCAATTCTGACCCCCTTATTCTGATGTTTACAACCCATGTGCGTTTTAACTATTTCCACTTATTTTACCTTTGACCCCTGTTTGTTTGCGCAGAGGACTATGCAGGTAGCATCGAAAATCACACTGCTACCCGTGTAGCCCCCTTCTTCTGCCCCCGCTCTGCCCCTAACACACCCTGATGCTATATGGATAGCATCTGGTGCGTTAGAGACATGGCCAGGATTTTCGAAGGGCACTACCCATGTAGGTGCCCTTTGAATATCCCAGATAAGCCCTTTACATGGGTAACTAAGGAAGTTACCCATGTAAAGGCCTTCGAAAATCAGGCCCAATGTCTGTCTTGAATAGACTGCAAGCTCTATTCAGCATGGATTGTCTCTTATGTGTGTGTGTACAGCGCCTTCTAGTACTGTACAAATGATAACTAATGGTAGATGTAGTAGCACTTTTTGACTTCATCAAAATAAATCTTCTGAAGTCAGAACTTTCTTTTCACCTTCACTGTCTGAATACCCGAGAGCAAATATTGCTCAAACTGTATTGCCGAAACTTTCCGTTTTCTGCTGAGTTGCTGACATATTTCACAGAAGTGATTTCACAGAAGTGAGGCACTAGACAGACAAAAAACGTCTGGTTAGATTTTCTGAGCGGAAAGGGTTGATGATTTTTCCTAATAGTCAGGTGGTTTTTTTCTGTTCGTTACACACATTCTCTTTATAGGAAATTTTTAGTGCCTGTTAAAGCACCTCAATTCTGCACATTAAATTAATTTAAGTCTATTAACACAGGTTAAATCAACTTAGTGTGCACTAAGGGGCCTTTTTACTGACGTGTACTGAGCCATTAGCCACAATGCATTCAGTCAGTACACTGAAGTGGCGACTGTTCCTGTGTTGGCAGCTCTGTTAGAGCAGTCAGTGCATAGGATTTAGCATGCACTATCACCTGAAGAGGTGGTGGTAAGTACAGGCACTGATTCTAAACAATCTATCCTGCGGTATCAACATCAATCCCTGATTCTCCTGGACTGTCCTAACTAACAGTCACCCACAATGTTCCCTTTAAGCTGCGCTGGGTCCTCCACCAGCATTCCTCCCCCCACTGACAGGAATGCCGGCGGAGGACTCAGCGCAGCTTAGAAGGAACATTAATCACACACCCCCATTTTCTGCAACCTGACACTCAGTAGTTATCTCCACCCCTGATCCCTCTACTCAGCACATAATCGTGACTTCCCATACTCCTCTAGTCACCCCCTCCCCCCACCAATCCAGGTCCTACTGGTGTCTAGTGGGAGCAGGAGTAATCCACAGTCATTGGGAGATGAATAACTGGAACATATATGTGGGATTGAATAGATGTTTGTGGTCATGAGTGTAACCCACCCCTCCTTGCGAACTCGTGATACACGCCCTGATGTATCTTCCTTACTAAATTGTGTAGTCAGTGGCTGTAGGGGGGAGGCGGTATCACCAGACTTGCAAAGGGGGAAGGTACAGTACACACCAGTTCCTTCAAAAGGAAGTTTCCTATAAGTAAACTCAGATGTTATGTATAAAGTTTACCAATGAAGCTACAGCAAAGTGTCTTAATATTTATTTTATGCAGGTTCTAACACTTTGTTGAACTTCTCGCTGAAATTATTTTTCTAGTTTCTTAAGTGGACATAAAAGAATATCCCATCTTACATTTCATCATTTATTGTATTAACAAATAAGTATTAATTAATATCAATCACAACACGTTACAACTCTTATAAAGGTAATCCTAACTATTCTAAACAGTTCAGCAACTCTTCTGACTACTGCAGCATTTAAAGTGTATTTCTCTCTTAACTTCAGTTGTTATCTCATAAATTCAGAGGCTTTTTGTAGTTTTACTTTTCCTTAGAGTGAAAACGTATTATATGATTAACAAATAAGAATAGTTCGCTCTCTTTGCTTTCCTTTTCCTTGTTAAAACTACAAAACTCAAGTCCAGTGCTTCACTTAGCTTTAGTTTGACGTTCAGGTAAGGTGTCTTTATCCAGATGATGGTGAGGTTGAAGTGTTGGGGCCCAGATTTCGCGCAGGAACCGCTGCACCTCAGGATCCTTGGAAACCAGTGTACCTGTCTCCCTAACTTAAAGAAAATAAAAGGAGGCAAAACCCTAACTATTCCCTACTGTTGACACATAACATTCTAATTTACTATTATTCCTCAAACTTTATTAATCTCTCTAACTAAAAAAAATAAAATTAAACAAAGTCCCTAGCTAAAAGTCACCTATCTGAACTTTAGTCCCTTTGCTAAAGTGCTTAATAAAACCCCTCTTTCATAGATCACACCTTGCACCTAATTTACTCAGTCTTGAACTCAGAGTAACAGCTCTACATGTCCATTCCACAATGTTTAGCTTCATTCCATTTCTTTAACAATGCTATTACACACTAGGTAAAACAACATATACTTAAATATCCTTAACTAAGGAAGCCTGTTCTTCGGTGTTACCCTATCTTTTAAAAGAGCTTCATTTCAGACACTTCCACAAACAAAGCAGTTATTTATACATTCCAAGCTTCAGGCTCATTTCACTTTATCACAGCAGGCAATCACTTACTGTGCTGGTTTTCTTTAAGGCTTCAGACACTTCTTAATATAGGCTACTGAACAGCACAGTTCTTTTAAAGAAAACTCTGACAATTCCACTCTGTCTCTTTCTCACAGAGGACTCCCAAGAAATCTTCAGTCAAAGCCCCTGGCTTCACTACCAGCAGAGTCTCAACCAACACTGTTTAAAACCTCTCCAAATCAGGGTAATCACTTACTTAGCCTAATGTCCCTAAAACCCAACTCCAGTTCCACTCTTCAGAACAATGTATCACCAATTGATACTTTTACAATGGCATAAACAGCACATCTCTCAACACAGCCCAAACTGTTGTTTTTCTCTCTGTTCAAAAAACAAACCTCTCTCTCATCAAAACAAACCAAAACAAAAACTTTCTGTTGTCTAGGAGACGATGACTCTGCTGACAACATCAATTTGTTTTCTAGATCCCTTAGCCAATCAGAGGCGTGTTTATGGAATATGCAGATGAAGCAGTAGAACCCATTCCAAATTCTGCAGGAAAAAAATCAGTTATATTCTCAACTGCATGTTTCATTAAAATGAATGGCACAATCTCAATTTGGATGTTTCACACATCAAAAAACCCTCTAAACAACCCAAAATCTACAATCCTTTAAAACTTATCTAACTCAAACATTCCATCACCTCCAAATTCAAATCCACACACTCCTCAGGCGCTGCACACTCTAATAAAAAAAACTTAACCCCTTTCTCTCTCTAATAAAAAAAAACTTAACCCCTTAAGGGTGGGTTACATGAGCTTTGCCAGAATGCATGATATTAATGATGAGTTCATTAGTGTTTCTCCTCCTGTACTCTGAATATTTTTTTCAGACCATCTTCAGACCATGTTGATTATCTTCTTCAAGTCAAATATTTTATGAGTTTCCCCATTTGCAGTTGTTGCTATCAGGCAAAACCCAAATATGTCCTGCCATTCTTGCCTCCAGAGAGAAAAACGAGCTGGGTTGAAGGCCCATTGTATATGTATTGTAGAAAAAGCATTTATACACTACATTTCATTGGTATACTAATGATTTATAGTTCTCACAGAAACGTTACATTACAATATGATATACTATGCATAGGCAAATTTATAAAAAGCTAATTAACCTTTAAAATGTTAATTCATCACGTTCAGATTAAAGTAATTAAATAAATTGTTATAATTTTATAAGTATAAGCAGGATAACTGAGACCATATTTGATTCTTAGCATATTGATTTTAAAATGGTAGTTTATTGCTCATTAGTTTTGCTCTGTAAAAAGAAGTTCTAAATTTCTCAGAGGGAAGAGAGTACTCTCAATGCACAAAATCAGTTTTACACAAAATCTTGTAATCAAAAAGGAAAGCTCTTTGAAAATAAAACATTGATGAGCAATGCATTTGCTATTTGCAATATACTTTTCCTATATTTCCATCATATACTTCTTAATGGTAAAACTACAGTAGGATATGCAATAAAATTTAGAATAATAAATTATGATTTTGAATTATTTTGCTGTTGAAGAATACCATAGACTGCCTGAACAATAAATCAATCAGTACTGGAGGAGATCTAGGGGGATGTTTACTAAAAACCGGAAATGTGCGCGCCGCAAAAGAGCGCACGGAAATGTGGCACTGAAACGCTAATAAACGCATTTAAATGCCCCGCACACGTGCGTGTCACCCCCGCAAAGGTGCGCGGCACACTAACGGGCCCCGTACAAGTGCGGGCCCGCAAATGTCCGATAGAGGCGTGGAACGGCTAAAGGAGGGCGGAGGAAGGCTCCGGTGGGGCGGAGGGACGGGGTCAATGGGTGGAGAGTGGGAGGGGAGAGGCTCCCCGCACAGTATCGGGCCCGAATTTGCATGTAAAAACTACCGCGAGGGAAACACTCGCGGTAGAAAGCATTTAAAGGGAAGAGAAACCATTTCCGTCAGCAATGTACAGGAAAACCGGGGAAACCAGAAAAACGTGAGCAGTGTGATACATGTGCACAGCACAAAAGTGCAAATAAAAATAGAAAATGACCACAACAGAACTATTAAAAATAGTAATTCAGCTGGGGAACAGTTATAGTGATGGGCAAATACAGAAAACACACCCAGCAAAGCTCCAGAAAAAAGAAATGAATTTTGGAAGGGTTTACGGAGCGGAGACTCTTCCAAAAAACATTTCCTTTTGTGGAGCTTTCCTGGGAGTGTTTGCTATGGTTGCCCATTAATATCACTGTTGCCCAGCGTGGTGATATTATGTCCCCCATTTCCCGTGGTCATTTCCAGGGTTTATGTGCACGTTTGTCACCAGACAGGGTGCATATGCCCACAGTAAATTTGCGTAGAGCAGGGTTTGTGACTCCATCCTGCCAGGCTTACTACCTCCAGGGGCTGCACTATCTATGTGGCCATAGTGTGGTGCAGCAGACAGAGTCAGTACCTCTAGAACCAGAGGGTCAGAAGCTCAAAGCCCAGCTGGGGCACTTGCCAGCCCAGTCCCTACATTTTACCCACCACTAAACACAGATAGCGCAGACACCCCTGTATTGCAGGGGACATAAGCATGGGGAAAACACCCATATTTTACCCAACAACGCACACACACCACAACAATGGGCATTACCCACAGCCAAGTACCCCAAATGCAGTCCCGTACTGACACATTCCAATCAGGTCACCTGCTTTTTATGGGAGAAGCTCATGCCAGCATGTTGGCGGACGAGTACATGTGGTGCAGGGGGCAGTGGCTGCTAGCGACAGAAGACAGAGGCCTAGCCATGTGCAGGCTGGCACAGTCCACAGCAGCAGACAGGCCCTGCCGGATCCACAGTCATGGACTATCCAGGGAATTCAGCCAAGCTGTGGCTACACAGTGGTGCAGTGCCCACAGACAGCACATGCAAGAACAGAAGGTCACAGGGTCAAAGACCAGCTGGGGCTACCGGCAATCCTGCCCACATATTTTCCCCACAAATAAACAGTGACAGTAAGGACACACCTTTCGTGACGAGGACATATGCAATGGTAATACGTCTATCTTTTACCCCACTGAGCACAGACACCATGAACAGGGGCAGAACCTACAGCAGAATCCCCCAAATGCAGTCCTGGTGGGCCACACACCAGTCAGGTTCCATGCTGCCACTCATACAAATGCCTGTGCTGTATATCTATGCACCACCCCCACGGCATGTAGATGTAGCTCATGCATATTCATGAGGGACAGCAGGAAGACCCGAACAGTGTGATGCAAAACTGGGCTGGAGTGGGGAAGCGCTGCCGTAAAGCAGCAGCCAACAGGGGCAGACACACCCACACCCACAGGCCCCATTGGCCAATGTCTCCTGTAGAGGCAGAACATTGGACCCTGCGTGCATCTCCCAATACCAGCACCTGCATACCTTAGCAATGTCACCCTACACCTGAGGTACACAGCTCTGAAACGTTTGCTAAGAGTACAGGCTGATAGATATCCCTACGTTACGCACATACTGCTAGTTGACCCCATCCGAACAATCTGTTTGGTGTCTGCGGTGCATGCTCCAGGCCTGGCCTCTGACAGTGTTCACCACCCTGGGGAGTGACCCCCAGCAGTACTGCGTACCATATCCATGCCTGTGCCGTGCCCAGGACCGGTGTGGTGGCCAAGGCTAATCACCCCCTCAATAGTAGCACAATGCTGGCATAGGTGTGGGAGTGTGTCTGTCTATACAGTGTGTTGGCTGCAAACACCTTCCCCAACCCACACTGCCAGCACTACTGCCAGTATTGGCCTGCCAATGTGCATAATGAGCAGCAAGGTACCATGGGTATAGGTCAGACATGGTGGGCTGGCCAGGATGCATCTGCACAGGGCATAGGGCACTGGCTGTGACATTGTAGTGCCAGGCCACCACCTACACAGACAGGGTGACCTCTGTATGTGCTGCTGGGGGAGCACTCTCACCCTGAGTGTGCAGTGATGACAGCATGGCTAGGCACCCCCATAGTGCTGTATTGTGTTTCTCTCTTGTGATATATATGGGATTCCTGTTGGGGCCTCCTCACAGAACTCTCTGCTTGTGTGTGCTGCCACCCCAGTTTTGGGTGCATGCATTTCCATCAGGGCTAACCAGCAGACTTTTCACAGCTGGTATGTGTCTTGATGGAGTGCCTTGCAGGGTGCAGTGGCTGATGGCTTGCTGCAGGTGAATATCAGATAGTGCTGGGGTGCATCTTTGGATATCCAGGCCTAAAGTCTGTCTGATATTGTGTTATGGATGTGTGTGGAGCTGCTTGGACTGCCCTGTAGGATGTCTGTTCCCCCAGCAGGACTGGGGTTTGATGGTCCACTTTGCTGCCATGGGGGGGGGGGGGTGGGTGTAAGTAACTTTGACCACCTAGGGGTCCATGGGGGTTTCCACTAACTGAGACCGACAGAGATATCCAACAGGTTTCTGCAGCACCTTCCTATCTCACAGGTTAGTACTGTTTTGGAGCTCTGTCATGGCCTCATCCAGCCATGGCTGGTGCTGTGGACCTGGTCCTGGCCGCCACATCACACCCTCAGGGTGAGCACAGTACCTGCACAATGTGACGGTGTGTAGCTACTCTTTGCTGGTAGTCCACCCGCTCAGGACCCCCTACCAGGCCGAGGTGCTGTGTGGGTGCACATGGACAATTCCCCCTACCAGGCCGGGTAGCTGTTGGGGTGCATTCCCCATCTTGTGTGCATCTGTGGACAGCTGATTTGCATGTGCAGTGCATCATGGGTACGGGTGGCCTAACCCTATCCTGTCTACAACAGCAGACTGTCTGTGGGGTGACGTGCAGGCTCTCTGCCGCCAGCCAGGGGCTTGCTGTCAGCTATAGAGCTGTAGCCCAATGGTTACGTCACTCCTTGTACAGCCAGAGGTCATGGGTTCAAACCCACAGTGGGGCCCTTTGATAGGGCTGTCCACAGCTTTATTTTTATTAACTGTACATATGTCTATGCCGGCAAAACCACACACAGCTTACTATACCCATTAGGTGCCTCTGAGGGTGCTTTATAGGGCGCCCTATAGGCCACCTTATGGTTCCCATCCAAATAGGGTGCACTATACATTATCCTGTGTCGCAACATACATGGTGCCCTATAGGGGACATTCTAGGGTGCCTTGGCGAACAGTGCACTGTAACATGTGCCTTACGGGCATCCGTATGTTAACACACTGTGAGAGCGGGTTTACTAGTGGTGGGAAATAAAATATAAATGGAAGGCCTCCTACAGCACTCCTCACCATGATACATACTGCCCCAGCCAGCCTTGTTCACTGGGCACTGTGAGGGGTTGAACCCCTGGCCCCTGCACTGTTGGTCAGTGTCCTAACCATTGTGCTGTGGCTCTGTTCCTGTGTTTTGGCATCCGCGCGCAGCCTTGTAGCCATCAGCGCGCCATCTTGTGGCCTAAATTAACAGCGCACCGCCTTATGCCGCACAACATGGAAATGTCCCTAAAATAATGCCTCAGTCAGCTGTCTTCAATGGGCACTGTGGGGAATTGAATCCATGATTCCTGCACGAGTGGTCAGTGTCTTAACCATTGTGCTATGGCTCCGTTCCTGTTATTTGCACATCAGCGCGCCACTTCTCCCTCCCACTATTGGACTGCCCCCTCACACATCAGCATGCCACCTTCTGCCCACCGGCTCGCCGCCTTCTGTTGCCCACATTTATCAGCGCACCGCCTTCTGCCGCCCAAACTTACCAATGCGCCGCCATCTGCCGCCCACACTAAACAGTGCGTTGCCTCATGCCGTAATAAAAATAACAGTGCGCCGCCTTCTGCCACCCAAAATTAATATGCCTCCTAACCACTTTTGCCCATAAATGTTGGTGCCTCAGCTGGTCTTTTTTGTTGAGCGCAATGGGGGTTTGAACCCCTGGCCCCTGCACCATTGGTCGGTGTCTTCACCGTTGTACTACGGCTCTGTTGTTTGGTTTTGCAGCAGCGCCCCACTTAGCCTTCCCACGCGCTAATGTGGGCCCCTCACATTAGCGCAACGCACACACGTACGGTCCGGTTTTTTCCTTTTTTTCTGCCTGGCCCGCCCACTCCTTATATGGCACCAGCACACTAACGGGGACCCGCACAGCAACAGAGTTTAGTAAACATACCCCCAAGTCTAAGCTTTCCATGGAGGCTCAAATGACAAGACTTCAACTTTCATACTGTACTTGGGACACATCATGCGAAGTGAACTATCATCAGAGAAAGACATCGCGCTTGGCAAGGTTGAAGGTCAGCGCAAAAGAGAAAAAGCATTGCGATGGATTTATACAACAGCAGCTATGGATGCCACTCTATCAAATTAGCCGCCTGACTGAAGATCAAGCCCAGCTTAGGACAACTCTTCGCGGGGACACCATGAGTCAACATCGTCTCAACAGTACTTGACAATAACATCCCGAAGCAGCACAAAGGTGAAAATAGGCAATGCATTACCGGCATCGAGACACAGCATCTTACATTAATGAAGCAAATGTTAAATTTAATTATTTACCACCCAATTTTTAACAGCGGATGATAGCATATTTTTTTAAATGATGGCCACAGTGATTAATTGAAATCTGGGTGTTCAGCACCAGTTTCCAGTTATTGTCTGGTGCTGAATACCCAAATACTATGGCTAGGTCTGGCAGTATCTGGGTAGGGATGTTTTTCAGGACAACATTTTTGCTGATGTAATTTATGCAGATAGTTATGCAAGGTAGCAGCCCTGAAAATTACAATTTACCTGGGTAAGTGCCAGCTCCTCCCCATCTTTGCCTTTTGACCACACCAGATAGTGATCAGTAGGTTAAAAGGGAATATTTAGTGTAAGTATATTCTACTAACCAGACAAGTCCTTTAAAATATCAGAACATTATTTAAGGTTTATTACCACCTTTATGAAGAAATTCACCCAAGACATAACTGGATATGGGCAGTTTACCCTATAGTAATGATGTAACTATTGCAAAAATGACCAAGCGTCAGTGTAATACATAATAATAAGTTTGTGAATTAGAACTCTATTATAACTAAACATTAGTGTGCATGAGTGGGCAATGACGAACACTCCCACCATGCCCATGTTACTTCTATGACTGTGGTGGCAAATATCATGCATTAATGCCTCTTAGTGCACACTAACATTTAGTAAACAGGCGCCCAAGATTCCCATAAAGCACATGCTTCCTATGTCTGTTGAAAAGGTAAAGCAGTTTCTCAAGCCAGGTACGTGTACCCCTAAGGGTACACCTGCCACAGGGAGGTAGTAAGCTCATTATTTTGTGTTGCCAAAGGACAGGACGTTTGCTGGTGGCAGATGCAGAAGCTGCAGGAAATGGCCTTGGATCAATCTTCGGCAAACACCTCATTGACCAGATCAGAATGGACCTCTCCAGGGTGTCATGTTGCCTCCCCCACATGCTCTTCATCTGGTCTGACCTCATCCATGCCTCAAGTGGGTGGATACCCATCGGTGGGGCAGAGAACTCAAGAAGGTTAACAGGCAGGTCGGCCTCAGCATCCTGCGTGCAGGAGGATGGCAAATTCAGCAAGAATGGGCACACTCACCATTGCCTGGATAATTTGATGATGATCTGCTGCATCTATCCAACATTGGACTGGACCTCTTCCTTAATAACTTGCATGAGACTGTGAAGGCTTTTATCTGAGTCAACATTCGGCTTGGTGGATGCTCAACCAATCCCAGCTTCGGGTGGAGGTTCCCTTGTGGATGGTATGTGAAAAGTGAGCTTCCACATACCTGTGGCAGTTTTCCAAGCCAGGAAGCAAACATACACACAGCACGAGTAAGGGGCAGGGTGCCCTAGCTGCCATTAAGGTGGGGCGCCCCAGCGAGTCCCCCGCATGAAGACCGACCCGGCATTGGTGGTCCACTAATGTAGCCCGACAAAGCTGCTAGTATTGGGATGGAGCCCAGATCATTTTGGCAAGGTGAACATCCAGACTCCATGTTGGACCAGTTTGGCCATGAGAAAGAAGGATGCATCATACCCTGCCTCGGTATATAGACATTTACATTTGTGTATGTTGACCTGACAATAAAGCTGTGGCTAAGTTTAACCCACAACTGTGTGTATGTCAGGGGGCAAAAATCCAATTTCAGGGGGAGGGGCGGATGTGTGTCCTGCCTACCTATGTTAAAAGCATACGCAATGCTGCACAAGCACATGTAAAAGACGGTCCCTGCTCATCAGAGCTTATAATCTAGTTAAGACTGACAGCACAACAGCAGAGGACAAGGATATATCTAAGTTTGTGAATCAGGATCCAAAAACAGCCTCAAAGAAGTGACTTTTCAGCCTGGATTTGAAAAGAGCCAGAGAAGAAACCTGATGTACAGACTCAGGAAGTTTGTTCCAAGCATAAAGAGCAGCAAAGTGAAAGGATCAAAGTCTAGAATTGTCAGTGGAAGAGACAGAAGCAATCCACTAGAAGAACAGAGTTCCCAAGGAAAGATGTAGGGAGAGATAAGAGAGGAAGGGTAGTGAGGAGCAGCAGAATGAGTGCCCTTATAGGTCAGTAGGAGAAGTTTGAACTGGATACAGAAATGGATAGGAAGCCAATGAAGCAACTTGAGAAGAGGGGTTATATGAACATATCAAGGCTGACAGAAGATTAGCCACGCAGTTGAGTTTTGAACAGCTTGAAGGGGAGAGAGATGATACATAGAGAGACCAGGAAGGAGGAGGTTGCAGTAGTCTAGAAGGGAGGTGACTAAAGAGTGGATAAGTGTTTTTAATAGTGTGTTCAATAAGGAAGGGGCAAATTGTGCTGATGTTATAAAGAAAGAAACAGGTTTTAGCTATCAGTTGGATGTGTGTGGAGAAGCAGAGTGTGGAGTCAAAGATGACCCCAACGTTGCGAGATGAGGAAACAGGGAATAGTAAAATGTTATCCACAGAGACTGAGAAAAGAGGAAGTGAGGAGGTGGGTTTAGGGGGGAAAATAAGAAGCTCAATTTTGGCCATGTTTAGTTTCAAGTGGCAGTGAGACATCCACGCAGCAATGTCAGATAGGCAGGCAGAAATCCGAGCCTGGCTCGTCAGAGAGATTTCAGGTGTAAAGAGGTAGATCTGAGAGTCAGAGTAAAAATGGTACTAAAAACCATGAGAGGAGATGAGTGCACCAAGAAACTGGGTACATAGAGAGAAATGGAATGGACCCAAGACAGACCATTGGAGTACATCAATTGATAGTGGGATAGCAGTAGAGGAGGATGCAACAGAACAAACACTGAAAGTGCAACGGGAGAGATAAGAAGAGAACCAGGATAGCACAGAGCACTTATAACCAAGCATGGACAAGGTGTTAAGGATAAGATGGTGGTCAACAGTGTCAATAGCAACAGAAAGATCAAAAAGGATGAGGACTGAGTAAAGGTCCTTGGATTTTGCCAAGAACAGGTCACTAGAGACGTTGGCAAGAGCCATTTCAGTGGAATATAAAAGATGAAAGCTAGATTGCAGTGTATCCAGAAGGGCTTGAGAGGAAGAAAGTCAAGGCAACAGCGATGAACTGCACATTCAAGCAGTTTATAAATGAAGGGGAGGAGGGAGAAGGGTAAATAATTAGAAGGACAGCTAGAGTCTATTAAAAGTTTCTTGAGGAGAGGTGTGACCATAGCATGCTTGAAGGTTGCCAGAACAGTTGCAGTGGAGAGCGATAGGATGAGAATATGAGAGATGGAGGGGATGACAGTGGAGGAGATGGAGCTTGGAGATGGGTGGGAATAGGGTTAGAGGAGCATGTAGTTTGGAGGAGGAAAGAAGTGTGGTTTCCTCTTCAGAGATCTCTTAAAAAGGAAGAAAGAGTAGCAGAGGTCGAGGGCAAGAGTTTGGAATGAATAGGGGAAAGAGGAGATGGAGCTGATCTTGTGAGGAATTGGAGTGTAATTTTATGGATGATGTCATGGAAGTAGTTGGCCAAGGTTTGAGCAGAAAGGGAAGGAGAGTTCGGAGGTGGAGTCACCTTAAGGAGAGAGTTGAGAGTTGTAAAGAGATGGCAAGGGTCATAGGCAAGAGAGAGTTAGCCAGGTGGACAAAGTAGTTTTGCTTGGTGAGCACTCAGACTGACTGGAAAGAGGCAAGTGTGAATTTGAAGTGTAGAAAGTCAGCAAGGTGTGGGATTTGAGTCAAATTTGCTCAGCTGAGTGGACTCAGGAATGTAGATAGTGGGTAGTCAAAGATAGCCAGGGCTGAGGTATAGTACACCTCACAGGATATGGCCTGGGCAGAGCAAGAACATCGAGAGCAGAGGAAAGTGCAGTGTTATAGGAGACTACTGCCTCATGAACAGACTCAGATGGAGGAAAGAGGTGGTGAGACAGTAGTGGAGAGGGCTGACGGGTCAATAGCATGGAGATTTCTAAAGAGGTTGGAAGAAATTGGCAAGATTGAGGCAGAAGATGATGAAGAGTGAAGCGTAGCAGGTAATAAAATAAAAATAAAATAAGGGAATAAATGAGGTCTAGAAGTTTGAGGGTAAGCAATTAGAGAAGAAAAGGTCAAGGCAGTGACCATGTTGGTGAGTGTGGGCAGTCAAGCAAAGCTGGAGTTTGAATGAGGAGGTAAAGAAAATGAGCTTTAAGGCATCAGAGTCAAAAGGGTTATCAACATAAATGTTAAAATCACCGAGAATAAGGGAGAGGGAAGATGAGTCCAGGAAGAAGGAAAACCACGAGTCAAAGTGAGTAAGAAAGGTAGACGTGGACTTGTCAAGGGGTCAATAAATGACAGCTATCTGGAGAGGTAATGGAGTAGTAGCACTAGCTTAGTGGTTAGAGCAACAGTCTAACACCCAGGGGTTTAGGGTTTGATGTCCCACTGGCACTCCTTATGACCTTGGGAGTGCCAGTGGGAATTAGACCCTTATGACCCTCCATTGCCTTGGAAGAAAAGGCCTGACAATCTACTTCTAGTCATACTTTGCCAAGAAAACCTAGGGACTGCTGGGTTGTCAGGAGTCAGCACGGACTTGATGGCACTTAAAAAAATGGAGTAAAAAGGCAGATAGAGTGGACTTCAATGGAGGGAAAGGAGTGAGACTGAGGAAGGAGTAGTTGAAATTGGCAGGCATGAGAGAGTAGAAGCCCAATGCCACTGCCAGTGGGATAAGGAATGTGGGAGAAATGGTAGCCACCATGACAGAGGGCAGTGACTGGGAGGGGCTAGGTCTCAGTTAGAGCAAGAAGTTGGAGAGCATTAGAAATAAAGAAATCATGATTAAAGGCAAGTTTAATTTGATATGGAGTGTGCATTCCATGCATGAGGGGGGAAGTAGAGGGATGTGAATAAGATTAGAGTAGTTGTGTGAGAATCTAGGAGGGCCAGGGTCGGGCTTAATATCTCCAGATGATAGAAGAAGGAGCAGAAGAGAGAGCACAGCAGTAACAAGAGTGAGGTTCTTTCAGAGAGAGAGGAGATGGATGAATGAGAGGAGGAAAAAGGTGAAGCTGAAGAGCTGATGATAGATGACAAGATGGAGGGAGAAGTGAGGATGGTAAAGAGGGGATGATAAGGAGGTAGGGTATGAAGTTGTTGGTATGAGGAGAGAAGATTAGGGAGTGTCAACAAAAGGAAGAGACAGTGATGTACAGCCAAAAGAAACAGATGGAGTGGAGAGAAGTCAGAAGAAATAAATGAGGGATAGGCAGAAGAAAGATAGAGGATTAGGGAGTGCCTGAGAGTAATAGTGGTCTAAATCAATCCTTTATGAAGTGGCTTGTAGCTAAAGCTCATGTGATCTGTAAAAATAGTTAAATTTCTTATCTAAAAATCAGTAGATAATTGAATAAACCAAAATGGTCTCTATTTCAAATTGCCATCATGGAGCTGGCACGGAGGTTATGGACAGGAGCTGCAGTCTTGTCCTTTAGTCTATCAAGTTTGGTTGTTAGAACATAGTTTTTCTTGGTTAAATTGTCCACCAGGTAGCTGATTTGAGACAAAGCTAGTGAGAGCGATCAAGAGTAATTGCTGGTTGGGGTGGAAGCAGGAGGCTGAGCCTGGCACAAAATTACCATTATTCCCCTTTAGTCACTTCAGAGACAGGTTAATTTTTTTTGGTTAAATTGGCCTTTTAATTGATCTTTATTTCTTCGGTTCTTTATGTTGGGGTAACTGAGCTCTCTTCATTTTTGTGAGGGATAGGGGCTTCCTGTCTTCCAGAAAAACACCACTAATACTGGTGGACGTATTTCTGTCGAGATTATTTTGGGGCTGCCAAACCCCTGTTTCTGTGGGGGCCCACCTCTCTCTCTTTCCCAGGTTACCCCTTTCTCTTTCAAAACTATGGTAAAAAGAAAGTTTGGCATGCTGCATGTCACACAGCATTAGGGTCATTCCTAGTGCTGGGGGTACGTGTGAAAGTTTTCTGACATTTGGAAATACTTGCTACCTAAAAGGTTGAAAAACGCTAAAGTAGAAAATATAGAGGAGGAAGGGAGAAAAAGAAAAGGGAGACACAGAAGAGCTGTTTAAGGAACTGCTTGGCTAAATAAATGTAATCCCGGAGTTGATTTGGGGGGGAAAGAAAGAATTTTAAAAATGAGATTTATCTGGTTAATACCCAAAGCCACTCATACAAAGCTTTTGGAATATCAACTCCTATTATAACAGATATTTTGAGGTGTTTGGCTCTCTTTACTCTCCTGTCCCAACATGACTGGAAGTGAGTCGAGCACACAACCCTTGAAAAACAGAATTATGCTATGCTTGTTGGGATATTTGATCTATTTCATGCTTCTCTATGAAAACCTATGTTTTCCATTCACTTAATTATTCCTCCTGAGTGGCCCTTCCTTCTTGTTGTTTATGTTAACACAGAGATCCACAATTGCCGTTCCACATGACATGTGGAAACTCATCCAGTAGCAGGTGCTGTACGCAACAAAGACTTCATTAGAAAGAAATGGATTGCAACAAGATGACTCATGCCGCAACTGTCTCTCACTATTTCTGCTTTCTCCTCCAGAAGAAAAGGGAATTAGACCACCCAAAGAAAAAATGAGGTGTTTTAGCAGAAGCACTGAATATTGAACAAGAAAGAAATGAGAAATCCATAAATGTGACTTGACTTAAAAGAACCACGGATTTCTCCATATTTTCTGGATGATGCATCATTTTGCGATATGTCATTTGGTAGTTGCCAACTCGATCAGCAAACCTACAGTGCATATAATTTAATTTTAAAATGTTCTGGCCCCGTGCTGTTCATGTCTATTATAGTTCAAAAACAGAGGGATGAAAAATGGATTGATTCGCTTTTTAATAAAATGGATGTTATAGCACCTATTTAATAGCAAAAACATTAATGAGTGTTTTTGGGCAGAACCAGTTCTATATTTCTTATCCTTACTCCATTACAGAACTTTGAGATTTGGAAAAAAAGAAACAATCCTTTTTGTCATATTTAATTATAATAGATTAATTCCAGAGAAGCTTGATTTACTCTGAGTCAGAATGAAAAAAATTCCAAAGATCTCTATCTACTACAGCAAATATTCAGATTCCATGTTAAGATAAAGTAACTCATGGACTGTGAATGCCTTTGGAAAAACAAAAACAAACTCTCCCTATGCTACTTTATAAATCAGGCCCTGTTCAGAATTATGTAACACATCATTAGTTTATGCTCACATTTCACAACATTGGCTCCATGACCGTTTATACCACTTCCCTTTCTCTGTGCCCCCACATGAGTTCCCATTTAGATAAACACACTATAATGTTATAAATATATCACTTTCTAATTACATTTTTCATGTACCCAAGCCGTTGTCCTGTTTTCATGTTAGAATGTCTGCCTTGAAATGTCAACCTACCACGTCTTCTCTTTGCTCACCCCCCTTTACTTTTTCTTGTTTCTAATCCTACATGCCACATACCAAGTCAAGCCCAACCCATGGTGTTGAATGTGGGGAGGGATTGTTCTAGGCCTCCTGACATATTATAGTGCTTGTGTCATTAGTACTGGAGGGGCTGCACCCAGCTCCCTGCTTGCTCAAAGTACATTCCTCAGTGGGTTGAGAGGTTATTCCTAGTACAGTCAAACCTCGGTTTTCATTTGCCCCGGTTTTCATACGCTTCGGTTTTCAACGTCTTTTCTGACTGAGATTTTGTCCCGGTTTTCATGCATTGCTTCGGTTTTCAACGTCTTTTGACTGAGATTTTGTCCCGGTAGCAGGGAAGAAAAGCTGTCAACGTAAGCAGGAGATGTTGCATGAATGTGGGAGGCAGTTCTTTCTCTTGCAGGGTACGTCTGAAGCTATATCATTAAGATTTTCTGCCATTCTGAAGCATTGAGCAGATAATGTAAAGGTATTTTAATGGACTGAATTCAATGTGATTCCGAAGAGAGCTGGGCACAGCAGCTTGTCAGGGGTGGCTAAGGCCAGATGTTAACATACTGTACTGTACAGTACTGTACATAGCTTGCTTTCAGTGATGTTAAATGTTCATTTATCCATTTCATTAGTCATTTATATTTATTTCTCATTGTTTTCTGTATGTAAAAATATAGTTATTCTCTATAAAATGTATTTTTTGTGAATATTTTTGGGTGTCTGGAACGGATTAATTGGATTTACATTATTTCTTATGGGAAATATTGCTTCAGTTTTCATACGTTTCGGTTTTAGTCAGACTTTTTCGAACGGATTAATCATGAAAACCGAGGTTTGACTGTACTGAATTTTTGCTAGATCATGCCAGGCTGCCAGCTGGGAATCTTTTTGAACTTTGGCAAGTTGTTTTCTTTTCCCAATACAACCAAGATAAGAAGTGGAGTCTGTAGCCTGCCCTGGCCCAATATTTGTATTAGGTAATCACTATGTTGTTCCCTGGCTTCTTATAGGATTCTGTCTACTGAATATAAAGGCAAAAAATGTCTCTCTGAATCTAATTCCTTAGCTCATGTGTGTTGTCACATACCGGTTCAGAATGGTGTTCATTATATGCAAGTTTCACTGTCTGTGCTTGGTTATATGAATCCACTTTCTCAAACAGAGGTGATTTCCTGCCAGGTCACACCGAGTTATGAACCTGGAGCCTTTAGTCACTAACGTGGAACCTTTCTAAATGTGCTTCTTTTTCTTCATGTCAGGCTGCAGAGGGAATAGAACTGGATCCTACTCATGGCCCTGACCTGGTATTTTTTTGTTTGTTCTTCAGAAAATCGCCGCAGTTCATAATATTATCAATAACTGAATAAAGGAAGCCATCTGAGAATGTCCTAAGCCTTGATGACAGCAAGTAGGAAACAAGTTGAAGAGTGCATGCAATTAGTGTTTCGGAGTTTAGGGGCTTTTACAATGTGAATTATGGGATTCCTTCCTTCCTTCCTCTTCCCTCTCACTGTTACCCTCCCATCCCCTCTCCTCCCCTTTGTCCTGCCCCACACCCCTTCGATTCCCTTTTCTATATTCTCTTTGCCAGCGGTACCCGGGGACTGGCTCTTCAGTATCTGAGCCACTGTACTGCCCTCCTCTGCACCAGTGGAACCCAGGAATACCTGTCAGATCTTCTCTGCACCACTGTTCCATGGGGACTCCTGCCCGATCTTCTCTCTGCACCACTGTTCCATGGGGACTCCTGCCCGATCTTCTCTCTGCACCACTGTTCCATGGGGACTCCTGCCCGATCTTCTCTCTGCACCACTGTTCCATGGGGATTCCTGCCCGATCTTCTCTCTGCAACACTGTTCCATGGGGACTCCTGCCCGATCTTCTCTCTGCACCACTGTTCCATGGGGACTCCTGCCCGATCTTCTCTCTGCACCACTGTTCCATGGGGACTCCTGCCCGATCTTCTCTCTGCACCACTGTTCCATGGGGACTCCTGCCCGATCTTCTCTCTGCACCACTGTTCCATGGGGACTCCTGCCCGATCTTCTCTCTGCACCACTGTTCCATGGGGACTCCTGCCCGATCTTCTCTCTGCACCACTGTTCCATGGGGACTCCTGCCCGATCTTCTCTCTGCACCACTGTTCCATGGGGACTCCTGCCAGTGTTTAATGGCAGCATTCTCTGCAGGTATCTGTTTGTGCATGCGCAAATAGATGAGGACAGATAGACAGATGAATTGCCCCTCAGACGGCCTTGTTGGATACAAAACAAGCTTAAAAATTGCTACCATATATTAGTTGCCATGCTTTCATGGTTCTAAACCACGGAAAGCAATAGGAGGAGAAAAAAATATATAAAGTGGAAAACTTTAATTCCTCCTAGGAAAACATTTTTATAGGAAGAAACAAATGAAAGAAAATGATATACAGGATCTATAAATATATCTTTTTTAAATTCAGCTTTTTTAAGATTACATAAGTAATCCTATAACAGAAATGGATGCCTAAAAGGCAAAACATTCTACAAAATCCCATAATTACCAAACCACAATACAAATTACCCAGAAGTCGATGCCATGCAGAGATGGAAAAGCCAACAAGGAAAATTAAATTAAACCAAATAAGAAAAGAATATAAATCCGATACCCAAATACCTGAGTCACTCTCTACATCCAGTAAATGCAAGGTCAAAGAAACATCGGTCAATATTCCTAGCTGAAATAAATTCCATGAAATGAGCAGGATCAATGGAGACAAATCCCTTTCCTTGATAGGTCACAAGATACAGACACTGGCACCTTAGAATAAAGAGAGCTCCCAAGCTAAGTGGTTGTGCCTTCAGAGCAAGAAATTCCCTCCTCCAAGTCCGATGGGCTCATGACATATCAGGAAAAAAAAAAACACCACACTTTGAAAACAGAAATCATTTTGTTTGTTTTTGAAATAAGCCTTTAAGATAAGTAACAGCAATTGGTCTCACTTAGAAGAGAAGGTAACTTTTAGAGTATCCTATGAGGTAATAGTTTCTTGTGAGCTCTCTAAAAAGGCAACTAAATCAAGATCTCCAGTAGATGAGGCATTTTGCCCTGCCTCTATATCCCACTTGAGATAAGACTCTAGAAACATAACATTTCTGAAAAATATCACGAGAATTTGAAACTGTAAAACTTCCTTGAAACACTTATTAAGCAATATTACTGGTGATAAATGTATCCTTGGAAAAATTTAGAACCCTAAGATTATCCTTCCTCATCTGATTCTCCAGTAATTCGAATGTATAATGCAGAGTAAGGGACTCTTTGCTACACTGCTGAGATGTTAGTTCCTTCCTTCCTTACCTTCCTCAGCTCCCACCTCCCATACACTATTCAATCACTTGGGGGAATTGGATTAGATAAGCATTCTCTTCTTTTCTCATTCAAAAATTTCTAAGTAAGTTTTAGGAGGCTTTGTTTGCAATGGGGGTCATGCTGGTCTCTGTTCAGTGTGTCTTAATGTCTGATCCAGACGTCCAGACCTGCTAAATGGCTGGAGACCTCCAGCAGCAGCAGAGCTCCCCGCATGTATAGGTCACTTGTGCGTGGAGCTCTGTTCATGGGCGGGAGGGAGTGGGCTGGGGGAGGAGCGAGGGCGGGTGGCGGGTGGCAGGCGGAGTTGCAACCCTGGACATACAGGGCCGATTCTGAGGTCGGCCTTGTATGTCTGGGTTCACACAGTTAGATGGGAGACTTATTCTACTTTGAAGGCGGAATACGTCCCCCTCGACATGGGTGGATACAGAAAAGTGAGGGGTGCAGGGGGTTCCTCATAGCCTGACCCTGGTTACAGAAGGCCAGATTGGGGGTTGGGCTGTGGAGAAAGAATCTTTTTGGTGATGGCTGGTGATTGCGGCTCCTGAATGGAGCAGTGGTGCCATGCTAATGGGATGCCATGGCATTGCAGCTCCATTCAGGAGCCTGGTTGAGTTAGCCGGGTAGGTGCCGGACGTGTGGCCGATCAGAATCAGGGCCCGGCCTGCATGTCCAGGTTGATAAATCCAATTCTGATCCTGCAGGCACATCTAGCCCTGCAGGATCAGAATGGGGTGCTACCGCTGCATGCCCTGATTTTGACTGGCCATACAGAGACAGGACGTCTACAACTGAATTGGCCCTAGTGTGTGCCATTTAGTCAATGCTGACTTCTGGTAATGCAGCCTCTGAGGGTTTTCTTGGCAGGTAGATTGCCAGGACTTTCTTCAATGCAGCAAGTTTATAGCCCCCAGTATTTCAAGGTGGTCACTCATCCAAATACTAGCTTAAACCAACTCTGCTTAGCTTTACAGATCAGCAGAGAGCAGGTCCATAACCACCATGGACTACCAGGAGCTGCAAACTGTGCAAGAAAACCCTGGGTCATCAGGAGTCAGGCTTTGATTAGTAAATCTTATTAAATCTTCTAGGAAATTCCACAAAGGGAACACACTGGACTACACACTTCATAGCTACAAGGGATAAGATAAACTGCCCCAAATCCCAACAGGTGAGCAACCAAGCAGGACTACTTATAGGATATCTGAATAGCACTGTTAGATAACACATAAAAGAGGCTAGATGCTTTTTTACTTGGAAGAGGGACTTTGTTAGGTCTTCTTATTTCTTTCAACAGCTACAGCGGAAGTATAGTTGGGAAAGATTGTGTCAAAGTTATTACTCCCATCATGACTTCTGCCTCCATCCAGGTGGATATCCTGATCTAGGGTAAGAGGCCGATTCAATGTACAAGATGACTTCAGGTTGATTCCTCCGGAGAACAAGTAGGAGAAGGAAGAAAGAGCAGATGGAAGAAAGTGACATATTTTGGGTAAAACGTTTTTTCCAAATATCTGTTTATAGACCAGTTGCTCTAACAATCAGGGATTGTCTCATATCTATATGTACAGTGCTGTGTACTCTTTGTAACTCTACAAATGATAAGTAATAGTAGTATTTGAATTTATTCTACTATTTGCCATCCAGAAATCAAAGAAATTTTCTGTCATTTGAGATCTCAGTGTTACCCCAGCTTGTTCATGACAAGATACAGAATTCTTCCAACCTAGACTTAGGGCAAATGTATCACACTGATAGTTTTTTTTTTTCTTCAAGTAAGTCACCTAATAAAAATAAACAGTTTTTATTGTTTACTTGACAAATGTTATGATGTATTGAATAAGTTATCTTTGAAATTAACGTGTCAAAGTAATCATAGCACGGGGCAACAATGAAATATTTTCCTGTTCTAGAGAAGGAAGTTAATAACTGTTATGACTGGCCTTTAGCAATATTTTTGATTAATAACATGGTGTTTTGCAAAAAGCATGAATAATTTCCATATATCAAAAAATAAGGCTAATATTTTCATAGTGGAATGTTTTGCAATTGTTTCAGATAAGTCTAGAAAAATTGGACAGTATTAAACTTTCTCTGTTATCAGCAATTTCATATTATTCAACACTCATAAGCTAAATCCTAATTTGTATCTCCCGTACTTCATTTAAATGCATGCGCGTCCCAATACAGGGTTGTCACTCTGCAGTCCAGGAGAGCTGCAAGCCAGACTGTTTTTCAGAGTATCCCTAATGAACAGGCAAGAGATCTATCTGCATATAATAAAATCTGAATAGACAAGTATTTGTCTATTCATTAGCGATATCCTGAAAAATAAAATCGATTGCAACTCGATGGGACTGCATTTTGACACCTCTGCGCAAAGTTTTTTTCAGACTGGCTTAGCAAGCTTGCTATGCTTTAAAGATACATTTTAGAAAGATTGTTTATGTGGTAGGAGGCATGCAAGTTAAAATATCAGCAAATCTATGTCAGCCTTAGAAGAGAGGGTGTGCGCTTGTGAGGTCCATATCTCCGCCCCTTAAGATGCAAGGATTTATATCTGTGTGCAGCAGGATAAGCACTTTCACAAATATACACGTGGGGAATAAAGATGGAGGAAAGCCCAGAATATGCACCTCTAGGGGGCTGGTACGTCAAGATGCACGTGTGCAAATGTTGACACCTAAATGTGTAGCTGGGCCATTTTACAAATGAGTTTCTGCATCTCAAGTGCATCACTGAACTTCTTTGCATTAAACCTCAGTTGCCGAAATTTGAAGATCTTGTCTCATGTTGTCTACTCCCTCCAAAGTGTCCATTCTGTTGCAAATCTTTGTGTCATCTGCAAAAAAAACCTATGATAAAAAGGTCTGAGAGAGTAAATAGGCTTTTAGCTTTATTTCTGACTGTCAGGAAATTGGATTTTAAATGGAGATCTAGTGACAAATGGTTCCACTTCAAAAGCTACAGCAAATGCGCATACACAAGCTGAAGTACACTTGACTGATCCGATTCTTGTAATGTGAGCAAACCCTCTCCCATAGAATGTAGGCAGTGCATGGAAAAGTAGCTGATCAAGACAGAATAGAGTTGTGCCTGGGCCAGATCATGCAAGGCCCTGCATAAAAGAATAAACAAAATTGAATGCACAGGCTGTTGGACTGGCAACCAATAAAGCACATGTAGATTTACTACTACTATTATTAGTCATTTATATAGTGCTACAAGGCGTATGCAGCGCTGTACAGATTCATATAAAAAATGGTCCCTGCTCATCAGAGCTTACCATCTAGTCAAGACAGATACCACAATAGGTGAGAATAAGGGTACAAATAGGGAAAGGTAAGGAGACACCAAAAAAAACCAATGGATCAGGATCCAAAAACATCCTCAAAGAGGTGAGCCTTTAGCATGGATTTGAAAAGGGAGAGAGATGGAGCCTGACAGAGACTTGGGTAGTTTGTTCCAGGCATAAGGAGCAGCAAGGCGAAAAGATCAAAGTCTGGAGTTGGCAATGGATGAAAGGGGCATAAACAGAAGCAGGCCAGTGGTAGAGCAGAGTTCACGAGGAGAGGTGTAGGGAGAGAGAGGAGAAAGGAAAGGTAGTGAGGAGCAGTAGGATGAATGCCTTTATAGGTCAGAAGGAGAAGTTTGATTTGGCTATGGAAATGGAAGGGAAGCCGATGAAGTGACTTGAGAAGAGAGTTAATATGAGTATATTGGGGCTGGTGGAAGATTAGCTGTGCAGCAGATTTCTAAACAGATTGAAGGGGAGAAATGTGACTCAGAGGGAGACCAGCAAGGAGGAGGTTGCGATAATGGAGATGGGAGGTGACTAAAGAGTGGATAGGTGTTTTAGTAGTATGTTCAGAAAGGAAGGGGCAAATTTTCTTAATGTTATAGAGAAAGAAATGACACGTTTTAGCTATCTGTTGGATATGTGTGGAGGAGGAATGAGAGGAGTCAAAGATCACACCAAGGCTGCAGACTGAGGAAACAGGAAAAAGAAGAGTGTTATAGAGAAAGGACGAAGGGGGAGATGCGTTTAGGGAGAAAATACAAAGTTCAATTTTGGCCATGTTCAATTTCAAATGGCGGTGAGACATCCAGGCAGCAATGTCAGATAGGCAGGCAGAGGTGTGGGCCTGGAGTGTCAGAGAAAAATCAGGTGTAGCTAGATAGATCTTAGAGTCATCAGCATAAAAATGATACTGAAAGCCTTGGGAGGAGATGACAGCACCAAGGGAATGAGTATAAAGAGGGAAAAGGAAAGGGCCCAGAACAGACCCTTGGGGTACACCAACTGAGAGTGTGATAGCAGTAGAGGAGGAACCACCAGAACACACACTTAAAGAGTGATGGGAGAGGTAAGAAGATAACCAGGACAGGACAGAGCCCCTGAAACCAAGTGAGGACAATGTGTCAAGGAGAAGGCGGTAGTCAGCAGTGTCAAAAGCAGCAGAAAGGTCAAGAAAAATGAAGACTGAGAAAAGGCCCTTGGATTTAGCCAGGAATAAGTCCCTGGAGACTTTAGCAAGAGCCATTTTGGTAGAATGTAAGGGACAAAAGCCAGATTGAAATGGATCTAGCAGGGCTTGAGAGGAGAGAAATTCAAGACAATGGCAGAAAACTGCAATTCAAGAGGTTGGAAATGAAGGGAAAAAGGGAGATGGGTCAATAATCAGAAGGACAAGTAGAGCCAAGTGAAGGTTTCTTGAGGAAAGGTGTGACCACAGCATGCTTGAAGGCTGCAGGGACAGTAGCAGTGGAGAGCGATAGGTGGAGAATATGTGAGATGGAAGGGATGACAGAGGAGGAGAAGGAGTCAAAGAGATGGGTGGGGATAGGATCAGAAGTGAGTTTAGAGGAGGAAAGAAGATGAGTTTGCCTCTTTGGAGATCTTAGAAAAGGAGGAAAGGATAACAGAAATTAGGGGTAAAAGTTGGTACTGAAGAGGGGGAAGAGGAGATGAAGCTAATCTAATCTAGAGGGGAACTGAAATTCACTCAGACCATCTGCAACCCATTGCAACCCTGCTATTTCATCTTGATCTGACTGAAGCACCTTGTCCATAGAATCAGTAAGCAAAGATATAAAGGAGTTACCCTTTATAACTAACTTCTGTACTACTGTGCAAAAATTATCTAAAGATAACAAAGATTTCAAACACCAATTTTACTGCTTTTCTGATGTGACCTCATTGATAAGTTTGGGGCCATTGCAGTAACCTTACATCAGAGCATTGTGCCAAAGTTCAGCTCACGATTTCCTTAGAAAAGCATAAAGATTTTGTTCCCTAAATGCATGAACCAAATAGTATACAAACTCACGAGGAAAATTTTGCATTAACCTGAAAAAGCACACTTGAAGCATATGCACACGAGTCTGTACTAACAGCAGCTTTATCTTGCCCCCCCCCTCAAAAAAAAATTGTATCATGTGTGTCTGCTGCAATGCTGCGCTGTGCATTTTATTTATTTCACGCATTTATATCTCACTTGATCACAAAAAATGTAAGTGGGTTACAAACAATCAAATACAATATAACAGTAAGAGACAAAGTGCAATTCAGTACAAAACATTCACCAAAAAGATACGTTGTTGTTCCCTTTTTAAAATCCAAGCAAATCTCTACTAGCTCCTAACTCATGAGGTAAAGAAAAAGTTCTACTATGGGTAAACTGAGTACTGAATTTACTCAATGCAGGAAGGACTTAAGTATTTTGCAAGCAAGCTTGCACTGGGCAGAGAGCAATATACTTCTGGAGCATTAACTGGACACTGCTGGTTGTAATCTCATATATAGCCTTAAAAGCAACTGCTTAGCTGCTTCTGCCCCCAGTGCATAGGAAGTCAGCATCAAGTATCAAAGCGGGTGCAATCACAAACATCCTCAAAGTGCCGGAGGTTTAGGTAAGCACTGTGGAGCTGTTTGAGCCCATTGCTGCCCCTGAAGGTACCAGAGAGTGGTGAGAGCAGTGGCAATGGGCCACCCTAGGACCATTGGTGCTCTAGGTGGCTGCCTAGTTTTCCTAATAGTCACGTTGTCCCTGCCCTGGGGTAATTTTATAAAAGCCCTATAGTGTGCTTAAAGGTCTTTATGCATGAAAAATCCAAAATTACTTCCTACGTACTAAGCCACCATGTTAACTTAATGTGATCGTGAGCTAACGGCACACTAGCACACTAATTCCTATATTAATTACTTTTTGCACTTTAGTAAAAGAGTCCCTTAGTCAGATATAGTTTTCTGAGGCGACTATGAAGCAGCCTCTTTTGCCCATGGAAAAACAGGCAAATTGTCTGACCATAAGTAGTCTTTGATCATTGGCACACACACACACACAAGTGCACAGATTACACTTACTCTTAAGATTACTATAATCCCAACATCACCAGATCTTGTACCTATGATTTTTCCATCACCTAAGAAAAAGGATTGATAGATCTTAAACTTGTTAAGTATGATGTTGTGAAAATTCAATGTAATCCACACTTATAGCAGGGTCGATGCAGAATTTAAGAAACTGTATTATAATATAATATTACATTTAACGTTATCATTCTTTTCAAAATATTTCAAATCAAATAGTCGAGGCACTTGAAGTAGTCTACGATACCTTTACACAGGGACTAATTGCATAAAGAAGCATTTCAATCATGCCTGCTTGATTATACGTGCAAAAAAAAATTACCCCCCATACTGCATTGGTAGTAAATGTATTTACACAGTGTACTGAAAAACGGGAGAATTCTGGGTATTACTTCTACACAAATGCTGCCTAGTCTTTAAAAATAGATTGTGCATTGCTGCTTTCGGCAGACAAAAAACTAATGAGAAGCTGAAGTGCCCATTATCAGCTCTCTTCATTTCCCGAGGTTTGCATTACAAAAAGGATATTCATTTCCAGGCTCTTCTAATTGAATGGCACCAGATCGATGCTGATGAAGGAAAAATAAATGATAATGCACACCTGAGAGAAATGGAAAAAAATCTATTCTGAAAAAGGAAAACATTTTAGAGTGCTTAACACAACAATTTCTCATGGAACTAAATGAAAACTATAGAAAAGAGATATTTAATTCTAAAAGGTACATTTTCAAATAATTTCTTGTCTATGCTAACCACAAAAGGCATTTTGATGGATGAAGAGCATATCGACTTGTTCTCCGCTTCATCTATGTGTACTTATTACACCCTAGGGCTCTTCTTTTCCTGAGAAGGCAAAACGGCTTCATTTTCAAACATACCCAAGACTGGTATTATTTTTGGAATCGGGTGCCTACTTTACGGCTAGTGTAGCTTCTTAAAGACCTAACGGGCCACATTCAATGATGGCAGCCAGTGCTACTAAAACTGCTGTCCATTGCCACTTTAATTTCCAACTGGATATTCCACGTTGGTGCATTTCCAGTGTCTGATGCTGATTAGCCAGTTTCGCTGGATTTGTAGTTTCGCAATAAAATCTGTGGCGATATTCAGCTGCCAACTAGACTGCAAAGCCACATAAAGCTAGGACAGTCTTTCATCTCTCCTAGCTTTATGCGGTTTTACTATCTGCTTAGTGGCTGAAATTCACCCCCGGTCCCACTCCTGTTTCACCCTGGAACGCTCCAGATTAGTGACGTTGAATATCCCTCTCAGCAGCATTTATGCAGTTTGCAGGTCTGAAACCTGTATACATGCTCTTGATATGCCCACCTCTAATAAAAGGGTTAGTAGGCAGATACTCAAAGATTGTGGAGTTTCTCAATTCAAGGACCTATGTTGGGTTCCTAAATTACAAGGTATTTAACTATTTTCAGTTAATCATTGACTTCTAGGTTTTGGTCTGAAAACAGATTCCTAACTTTAGACTTATCCTCCTAAAACTTCGGGGCCTGATATTGCAAAGCATTTACAGTATTTACCGAGCTGTAAACTGTAAAAAATGCCCCTAAGTGGAATATTTGGTGGCATTAACATTTAGTGCTGCTGAATATCCTCAAGTAATGCCACTATACACCCCAATGCTAACCATTTAGCATTGGGGCATGTCGGGAGCGTTACAAGGGTGGTACCCATGGCTAATTGGTCAGAAGCGATATTTAGCCGCTGCCCAGTTAACCCTCAGCAGTGAAAGTTAGGCGCAGAAAAAGCTGCCCTAACTTTTGCCACCGGAGTTAACCGGGCAGCAGCTGAATATTGCCTCTGCCGGTTAGCTTCTGCGCCGTGCGTGGCTGTGCAGCAGACCTGGACAGTCAATGCCAATGTTCCTCCTAACCTGTGCTGGGTTCGCCGCCAACATTCCTGCCGGCAGGGGGAGGTGCAGAGCGATCAACACTCTGCACCTCCCCCCGCCGGCAGGAATGTTGGCGGCAGACCCAGCGCAGGTTAGCAGGAACATTGGTCAATGCCAGTGGCCAGATATGATCCCGGCATTGAATCTCTGGGTTAACTCTTCAGTGGTGAGAGCTAGTTACTATACTCTCACTTGCCGCTGCCTCCGCCACTGAATATTGGGCCCTAGATACTTAAATATAGGACAGCTGTTGATTTTTCCTAACTATAGGCTCCTAAATTAACCACCCAGCACTGGAGATCAACACCAAGCATCTAACTTTACTCACTTGACTTGACCCTTCCCTGGTCCTGCCTGGTTTTTAGTTCTAATGAAAATTCGTGTTCACTTTTAGGAACTCAGTAACGCTGATACCTAGTTGACAGAGCTTGTGCCATTAGTCCCAGTCAAGAACTGTCACAGCAACTGCTGGATGAAAAGGAATTTAGGAGGCAGAGAACAGGGGCTATAATCTATGGGCAGTGATAAATGAAGCCTCGTGGTGCCAGTTTCTATCCTGGGTTCCATCTCAGCTGGAAGTTCAAAAGAGCAGGAAGAAGTTGCTGGGTCACAAAAATGAAAACATAAAATTAAAAAGTAGATAAATAAACATATTGCATAAGTGGATTTTATGAAAGTGCAAACATTTGTGCCATAGGGATTTCGTATCCGTAACAGGCGAGTGTTATACTTAAAGTAATACTCAAACTATTCAAACTTTCAGCTACTCTGATTCCCACCCCTTCCATGGTGTCATCCATCGGGCCTTTTCTGTGCTTCATGTTGAGCAAGCCATGAGTTTCCTGCCATTTCTCAGCTGCAAAAAGATCCAAGGAAGAGAGGAATCGAGAAATGGGAAGAGAGGTGCCAGATACATATTATGATTTAGGCCAGGGGTTCACAACCACTCCTCAGGACACACCCAGCTAATCAGGTTTTCAGGACAGCCATAATGAACATGCAGTGGAGAGATCTGCATATAATGGCGGCAGTGCATGCAAAGCTCTCTCGTGCATATTCATTGTAGCAATCCTGAAAACCTGACTGACTAGATGTTCTAGATAGTGTCTTGCACTCCGACTTGACCCCTTGGAGATATATATATATAGTTGCACTGCTTCCCTGAAGATTGTCATATCAACTTATCAGTAAGCAATTTTCAGGGTGTTATTCCTGAGAACACAATACACTTAGAGCTTCATATGGAGATGCACAATAACAGAAACATATAAACAGGAACGATTGTTTAAGGGGTATCATAAAGGTATATGCTTTCCCTCTAAAAGATGAGAGACTGTGTTGCGCAACGCCAAGGTGTCACTTGTTTCCTGCATCTGGCAGGCAAGTGTGGCCAGGCTCATTGTAATGTAAAGAAAAAATGCTACAAACACTCGTGCAGCTGCCCTTACACCCCCATTCATTTTAATGAGGTCTATTAAAGTGTTATATTTTGAATTCTCCTGCTTATTTAATTTGGTTGGTTTTTAAGTGCCAGGCATGTCTTCCTCAGCGGGATCTTGTATGCTTTTTCATGAGAAGTGGTGACAGATTGCATTGACGGTACTTGTGGTCTCTGGAGTGTCATTTATACTGACATTATTGCCTTTGCTACAGCTTCAGCTTCTCAAAAAGAGTATCAGAATGCACTATGCAGTTCCTGGTGGCTTGTGTGACTGTAGCTCCGTCCTGGGAAGGTTATAATTTCACTTCTTTGCTACAGGATTGCCTGACTGAGCATGGAAAAGGGAGCCAAAGCAGTCAAACTGTTTCCTGGTCTGAAAAAAACAGCAGAAAATGGCCCAGAGGAGGAGTTAGGCTATAGCCCCATTACAGCTGGCCATGAATGCTGCAGCAAGGGTCCTACACGGAGCCTCCAGAACCGACCACGTGACCCCCATTCTCAAACAACTTCACTGGTTACCTATCCATGGGAGAATCATCTTTAAAACCCTACTCCTAGCATTCAAGGCAATCAAGGGTATTTCATCCCTTTCACTCACAGATCTTATTCACATGTTGCCCCCTAACAGATCTAGAAGAGCGATAGCCATAAACCAACTAGTAATACCAAAGGAATCATCAAAGTGCAACATATCAACCACAAACAGGGCGTTCAGTTACTATGTACCTAAATGCTGGAATGCTCTACCCCCTGACATTAGGGCTATTGCCGACCTATCGCAGTTCAGGAAGGCACTCAAATACCACCTTTTCCTCCAATACTACCCAACCACCAATGGCACCTAGACATCCCCTCTGAAGAGATTACCTACGTTCACTATGATAATTTTACTCATTACCATGTAAATATCTCATGTATATCATAATTGACCCCTGTTATACAAGTTACTCCTCACCATGTAAATATCTCATGTATATAGTTACCCCTGTTATCCAAGTTTGATCACCTGTTCGATGTAAAACCAAACAGCATGTTGTTATGGTCGTTGTGTTATAATGTAAACCGCGCTGATGCCAAATAGCGCGGTATATAAGAGATTGTAATAAATAAATAAATAAAATAGAATAATGTTATGTGGAGAGGAAGAGCTAAGTTTTTATTAGTGGCCAATCGACTTTCCCAGCCTTCATAGAATGAAGGATACAGAATGCAGAAAGCAGAAATTCTCTATGAAAGATCATGACAGATTTTAAATGATCATGTGTAGCTACCATGTAGTGTAATATTCAGAAAATATTGCACTTAGGGACCGATGTACTAAAGGGCAATTATACATTTATCATGCCTGAAATCAAGTTTTGGCTTTATAGCATTATTGCCCTATGTATTACAATCTCATCTTTGTGTTTATTGCACCTAAGTGTTTAGTTGTGTCCAGTAACAAGAGTGAAGTTGTGATGTCCGGAAAATTAAGCAAATGTTTATATACAATAGACATTTTATGGGCACTGAGCATTCCTGCAGTAGTTACTAAACTACAATAAATTATGCAGTAAATATTTTCAGTAAAAATATGTCTAAAGTATTTTTCCTCTTGGTAGAACATGGAAATAACAGATTGCCCTAAAATATAAAAACCTAACGTCACGCTTCTGTAAGATGTACTGTGCTACGGGAGAGGAGGTACCTTGCACAAGAGAGATAAAGACAGAAAAGATGAATGTGAAAGTGAAGTAGAGATAACAAGGTCTGGAATGGAGGGATTACCAAGGAGGGACTGTCAGCTGCGTGGCCCAGTGTCTTCACGCAGAGGACAATTCTGCTTGCGTTTGAGGATAATGCAACTTGAAGGTACAGATGTTGTGCATTTGGGTTTTAAATTTAATTACTCTCTTTTCCAAGCCCAAGCTCAAGAGGAGTTAAAATCAGGTGCAGTTGGTAGTTCCCTGCTCGAAAGAACTGACAACTTAAGTTTTTCACTTGATGTAATAAAGGGTTTGCTTACTTGCACAAGAAGCATAAATAGGAGACTGTCGTTTGAAAGAGGAATTCTGTAAGTCTTAGGGATATGTTTACTAAACAGCGGTAGCAGCTCCCGTGAGATATTGGAGTCACAGCCCCATTGAATTCAATGGGGCCATGGCTCCAATATCGCATGGAAGCCACTACTGCTGTTTAGTAAACATACCCCTTAGTCTTCTGCTCTGACCACTAAGCTACTCAATACTAATGACAAATCAACTAGTATGAGAAACTCAAGCAAGACCTGTTTCCTCTCATAGGCAGTCTTGTATCATACTTGTTCTGATCAATTCTGTGAGCTCACTATGGGGCATGTTTACTAAAGGTAAACACGCGTTAATGAAAGTTAATGCATGTTAAATACTGCAACGGCCCGTCTTCTGTGGGCAGTGGAAGTCTTACTACTCTTTAACTTCCATTAATGTGTGTTAACCTTTAGTAAACATGCCTCATATTTTCTCTACTACCTTCTGGGTCTTTTAAGTCTACTGTGGCAATAGTAGTCAGAATATTCAGTTCACTTTTTTGAGGCGTTTCACCCAAGTATGACATACCCTGAAAAGACACAGTAGGAATTAAATATGTTTTCCTAGAAGACAGTATGGTAGTATATTAAAAGAGATTTCTGGGCCCAGTGACTGATTTGGAAGATCTGCCTTTGATTCTCAGGTCAGATCTTCCACTTACTACTCTGGCCAAGGCTGGGTAGATACACAAAAATCAGTGTTCACAGCTTTTGGGAGGAGGGAGTCCCAGTCACCACACAACAGAGGTTCACTCTGGTCAAGAAAAAATAAACACTGGCGTGTTGGATGCATTAGTGCTGAGTGCCATTCTCTTTGATATCTCTCTAAGGAATATTGAGGTCTAACCTTCAACGCAGAAGCTAACCTGGCAATGACTGAAGCTCCACTGCTCTCAAGCCTACCTGGATATTCAAAGCCAGTGGCCGGATATCGCCCCGACATTGAATATCTGGGTTTAAACTTCAGTGGTTGCTTTATAAGAGTTGACTGCAGCTGCTGACTATCCCCAGCACACACAAATTTAGGAGCTCAACTTTTTTTGAATGTCATGGCCATAGTAAAAAAAGAAAAGACTACTAGGGGCGCAATATTCAAAGACATTTGGTTAGCAGCACTTGCTTGAACTGGATAAGGGCAGTGAGAGGGATATTCAATAGCACTATCTGGATAGTATCGGGGATGGTCCTTGAATAAATTTTGGGCATTGCTAGTAGTTATTCAGAGGACAGTGATTTTCAGCACTGCTATCCAGAAAGCAATCTGCATATCCTAAGGAAAAAGCTGTCCTAAGTGCTATGTGGATTGGCTGCCTGATCAAGGCTGAATATCCCTGCTATCCAGATATTTCACACTGGCTGAATATCCAAATTTTGTTTTTCCACAGCAATTATATTTCTAAAAAAAAAAAAACACCAAAAACTGACTACCACAGTTAAATATCGACCCATATATTTTTATTCAAGTAAATAGAAAATCATGCATTTGGGATATAGAAATCCAGAAATCAGAAAGCTATTATTTCTTCACTCTAAAAAGGTAACAAACAGAAAAGAGATCCAGGAGTCATCTCTGATGACTTCAAGGTAGAGCACCAAAGTAGCTAGGAAAACTAGAATGCTTGGTGCATTGAGAGATATCACTAGAACAGGGGTTCTCAACCCAGTCCTTGGGTCACACCTAGCCAGTGAGGATTTCAAGATATGTCATATGTATCCTTCTCATGCATATTCATTGTGGTTATCCTGAAAACCTGACCGGTTAGGTGTATCCTGAGGACTGGGTTTAAACACCCTGCACTAGAACACACAGGAAAGTAATATTGCCACTCTACAGATCTCTAGTGAGATCCCCACCTTAAGTAGTGTGTTAAGTTATGGAGACTGAAGCCAAATCCGTCCTGCACGTCCTGCCCTTGTACGGCCAGGCAGAATCGGGGTGTGCATCAGTAGCACCCGATTCTGATCCTGTGGGGGCTAGATATGCCTGTGGGATCAGAATCGGGTCTACCGGCCTGGGCGTGCAGGCCAGGCCCCAATTCTGATTGGCTGCACACCCAGCCACATATCTGTCTACCAGCCAGGCTCATAAATGTTTCCCCACAGCCCAACCCCCGAAAGGTCCTTCCAAGGCCAGGGTCAGGCTGCGGGGAACCCCCTTACCTGCTCCTCCGGGTCCCATGCTGTGATCCCCCACCACCCAGGGGACTTATTCCACCTTTGAGGTGGAAAAAGTCCCCCATCTACATTGAAGGCCCCGGACATACAGGGCCAACCTCAGAATCGGCCCTGTACATCTGGGGTCAGTCGCTACCCACTGCCCGCCCTCGCTCCTCCCCAGCCCACCCTCTCCCGTCGATTAACAGGGCTCCCCACACAAGTCAGCTATACATGTGGGGGAGCTCTGTCGCCAGCAGAACAATTTGGATGTTTAGCAGGTCTGGATTGGACGTCCAGACCCGTTAAAGTAGGATCAGAATGACCCCCCTATATCTTCAGAAGGATATTAACAGTAAGAATTATTCATAGTAACCAGGGGTGGTTCAAGGCAATCTGCTGCCTGAGGCAAAGGATGAAATGGTGCCTCTTCCCCCAGTAGAGGAGGCAGGCTTTTTCAAAACTCCAGTCAGAAACTGAACCAAACCCAAAAGTTGATTAGATTATATGGAGGAAATGCAAGATGTTTGCACACCAAGGAACTAAAAGAGAAGCGAGAACCACAGCACAGTTTATAAAACTAAATTATAACTCATTTTTATTTTGGTTGTTATAAACTGCATCATTGTTATTGCTTTTTATTTTTCAACATATATTTTGCATCTACAGAACCCCCTTCAACAGTGGTTGCAGAGCAGAACCAGGACATTCACCCACAGAACTCAATATATCTTAAAAAAAAAAATCTGATTCTGATCATCTCACTAAACAAACATTCTCCAGTACCAGGCATATTGTGAACTAATACAAAACCCTACAACAAAGTCACTGAGTATCTACAGAGAAAATCTACCATACCATACCATATCAGCACCAACTTCCAAAACTCACATAAGGAGCCCACCAAAAAAAGTGTCACTGTAAACAATCTAACATAAAAATAAAAATATGCAAACAAAATTTAAACTGAAACCCCAAGAAGTCAGACTCTTCAAGCAGTGCAACATCAGATAAATAAGATATGCAGTTCCCCCATACAGTATAAAATATAAAGATAACACAAAGTCCAATCACTAAAATGAAATTAAATTAATTTTTCTACCTTTGTTGTCTGACCATTTTCTTCACTGATCATGCTGGTCCCGATCTGAGGCTTCTGCTTTCCTGTCTTCTCTTAGCTCTCTTTCTGTGGTCTATGGTCCATCTTGCCATTTCTTATCTCCTCTTTTGTTTTCTTCACTTCTTTCCAGACTAACTTGCATTCCCATGACTGCCACTGGTGTCCATTCAGTCCCTTCTAGTCCAAATAACAAGGCAGCACTTCTCAGCATCCACTCCCTTCCAGTTCCATTCTCCCATCCCCTTGCATCAGCCCATTTGTAGCCCTAGCCCCCGGTTTTCTTCCAGGGCCAGCAGTTCTATCCTCCCCTCCCCACCATCAGCCCATTCCCAGTCGAAGCCCCCCAATCAACTTACTTCAGCTAGTCTCCCCTCATCCCCATTACCAGTCCTAGCCTCCACTAATCAGCCCATTTCCAGTCCTAGCCCTCCTCATCAGTCCATTACCAGTCCTACCCCACCCCATTTCCAGTCCTAGCCTCCCCTAATCAGCTCATTTCCAGTGCTAGTCCCTCCTCAGCCCATTACCAGTGCTAACCCCCCTAATCAGCCCATTACCAGTCCTAGCCTTCCCTAATCACCACATTACCAGTCCTAGCCCACCCCCGATCTGCCCATTACCAGTGCTAGCCCCCACCCCCCCATCAGCCCATTATAATACTAACCTGCACTGTCTCTCCCCTTGGTCCAGTATTTCTCCCCTGCCTGTCCAGTATTTATTTATTTATTTATTTATTTAACTATTTCTTTTATACCGCCCCTTCCAGAGATCAAGGGCGGTTTACATATAACAAGTCAACAGTCACGTACACAGTTTGTATACATTTTACATAGAACATAGAACATAGAACAATAGAAATCAACTATTTACATTAAACAGTAAATATACCATTTATAGGTATTAAAGCAAACATATTAAACTTTATACAAATGAATATTTACAGTGTGTGGTGTGTGTGGTGTGTGGGGCAGGAATTGGTGTAGGTGCTGGAATTTAGTTCCTTTTTTCGTCTTCAGGTGTGAGGGAGGGGGGAAAGTCTTGTGGATACATTGTTGGGTTAGGGGATTAAGGGAGTCTGTGTATGTGTGACCATGTTTGTTGTGGAGCTGGTCTTGGGGGAATAGGGGATTTCGAAGTGTTCAGTGAATAGGTAGGTCTTTAATTCTTTTCTGAATTGGGTGAGGTCTCTTATGGTGCGAAGTTCAATAGGGAGGTCGTTCCAGAGTGTAGGGGCAGTGAATGAGTATGCTCTGGAGCTAGTGGAATTCTTAGTTTTACGGATGGCTTTTGGTGTGATGAGGGAGTGGGCCGCGTTCTGTCTGAGGGTCCTTGTCGATGTTGGAGATTGGAGTAATGTGGATAGGTGTGAAGGGGTTATGTCATTTATAAGTTTATAGGTTGTTAGGATAATCTTATATTTGATTCGGCTGTTTATAGGGAGCCAGTGGAGTTCCAGTAGTATTGGGGTCACGTGGTCAGTTAGGCGAGCTTTAGAGATTACCTTTGCACAGATGTTTTGTGCTCTTTGGAGAAGGTATATGCTCTTTTGGGGGAGGCCTATTAGGAGACTATTGCAATAGTCGAAGTGCGGGGTGATCAGTGTACTTACTACGGATCTAAAGTCTTGTGTTTCAAGAAGTGGCCTTAGGTGCTGAATAGTTTTGAGTTTATAGAAGATGGTTTTTACTATTTGTTTTATGTGAGGTAGCATGGTGAGGGTGTGGTCTATTATTACTCCTAAGTATTTTACCTGTTTTCTGACGGGTATGGAGGTTTTGTTGATTGTGATTGTTTCTGGGTATGAGTTCTCAGTCGTGGGTGGTCTTGTCACAAACATTGCCTCAGTTTTTTTGAGGTTTATGCTAAGGTGGTTAGTTTCCATCCAGGAGGAGGTCTCAGCCATGCATTTGGATAGCGAGTCATATGTAGGGTTTTTAGCATTTATGGGGATAGCTAACATGATGTCATCGGCATATATAAAATGGTTAATCCTGTGTTTTTTAAATATGTCTGTTATCGGTTGCAGGTACAAGTTAAATAAGAGGGCCGAAAGGGCTGATCCTTGGGGTATTCCCTGTCCTTGAGGGAATGTTTCTGATGCTTGTTGGTCAATTTGGACTCGTATTAATCTATGTGAAATATAGGATTTGAACCAGTTAAGGACAATCCCGCCTATACCTAGGTTTTCTAATCTGTTGATCAGTGTCATGTGATTAATGTTATCAAAGGCGGCAGAGATATCTATAAAAAGGAGTAAGAAGCCTTGATGTTTGCCATCAGTGCCCTTGATGAGGAAGTCCATAAGGGTGATTAGGAGGGTTTCTACTCCATGGAATGGGCGGAAACCAAATTGGTGTGAGTCAAGAGGTTTGTGTTCATCAATGTGTTCTTGTAACTGAATTTGAATTGTTTTCTCTATTATTTTGGCTATGAATGGAATGCTGGCTATGGGTCTGTATGAATTCGGGTCATTTGAGTCGAGCTTATTATTCTTTATTATTGGTCGGAGTGTTGTGAGTTTTAGGGCATCAGGCATGATGCCCTGTGAAAGGGATTGGTTAACGATGTATTGTATATTTACCACCAATTCAGCTTTTGCACACTTAATCCATGACACAGGGCATGGATCGAGTGGGGAAGTGGTGGTGTTTATCATAGTTATGATTTTGAGGAGTTGTTTTTGTTCTACCAATTGGAAACTTGTCCATTCGTGTGAGATTTTTGTGTTTGATAATACAGGAGTTGAGGTAGTGGTTTTGTTTTTTAGATTTTGTCCCCCTGTCTCTCCCCTTTGTCTAATACTTATCCCCCCTGTCTCCCCCTTTGTCCCGCATGTCCCCCCCTTTGTCTAGCACTTGTCCCCCGTCTCCCCCTTTGTCCAGCATGTGTCCCCGTCTCCCCCTTTGTCCCCCTGTCACTCACCATTGTCTCTCCTTGTTGTCCTCCTCCTGTCCCCATTCCCTCCACCTGAACCACTCATCCGGCAGCGGCAGGGGCACTCCGGCTGTTTTAATTTTAGATTTTGCTGCCTCTGCCCTGCCGTGTTTTTTTTCCCTCAAGAAATGCTTGCAGCAAAAAAAAAAAAAGCAGTGAGAAGGCAGAGGCAGGGCAGAGGTGGCAAAATCTAAAATTAAAACAACCGGAGTTGCAAGCGATCAGGCTTATTTGTGCAGTGGCGGCGGCACTCCGGTTGTTTTAGTTTTAGATTTTGCCGCCTCTGCCCTTCTGCATGGGAAATCAGAGGCTGCAAAATCTAAAATTAACACAAGTGGAGTGCTGCCCCCATCGGAGTGCCGCCTGAGGAAATCGCCTCAGATGGCCTAATGGAAGAACTGCCCCTTATAGTAACATAGTATATGACAGCAGATAAAGACCAGCATGGTCCATATAGTCTGCCCAGCAATCCATGTAGGTCACCCCTATTTGTTCAGATATAAGAGATAGTTATGTTATTTTGATTTTATCCTGTTGCTATAAAGGGATCCACTCTGTCTGTGTGTGTCCCATGCCATTTTGAATTCTGTCACTGTATTTGCCCCCACCCATTTAGAGTGCATGCAAAGGAAGGTCATGCAGATAGGCTGGGAAGGTAAAGATGTACTCTCTAGAAACAAGAAAGGAAAAAAAAGATGTGATGTGTTAAAATATCTAGCAGGCTTCAATAAAGCACCAAAAGGTAGCTTTTTACAAAGAATGAAAAGTTCAAGAATAAGGGTCATCATATGAAACTGAAAGGTAAAAAACATGAAAGAAATGTGAAAAAATAGCTTTCCACTGAGAAGGTGGTGGACACTAAAAACATACTTCCAGCAGAGATTATAAATGCCAAAATATTGGCAGGCATCAAGAGCATGTGAGATACACATCTTAGTCGCAGAGGGGGATAACAGCAAAACTAGAAAGACCTGTGACAAAATAGACAGGTACAAATGGGCAGACTGGGTGGCCAAAATGGTCCTCTTCTGTATTTAAATCCGGCCTCTAGCATGACTGCTAGTGCCCATGATTGACTGATTCATTAAATTGAATAATTCAATTAATTTGATATTCCACCTTAAGAAGATTAAATTTAATAAATGCTGGCAATTCAAACAAATACAAAAGGTGTTTAAATAAAAACATAGCAATAACAAAACATCAGACTAGCAGTAATACTATATAAAAGAGATGAAAATAAAAATTACTTTTCTTCATTCATAGTCAGGCCATGCCACCTTGAGTGCACCTGCTCTTGTCAGATCTTGGAAGCTAAGCAAGGTCTGGCCTGAGTACTTGGATAGGAGGCCACCCTGGAATATCTGTATAGAAGAAAGACCAGGCATTCTACGTCTGATCAAACCTTAGAGTCAAAAATGACTCAATGGCACACAACATCTTCATTCACCATAAACTTCATTAAAAATCAAAATTTCTCCTAAAAAAACAAGTAATTTATTTTTCTAAATTTGAAAGGCAGCTGATTCCATAAAAAAAAGATCCAGAATAACTAAAGACCCCATGTCTTTTTGTAGTCAACTGTATCTTATTCAAAGATAGAAGTTCTATGAGATCTTGCTGAGAAGTGCTAAATAGGTAGACCAGCTGAATTGCATGAGAAATCTCTAAATCACGGGTTCTCAACCCAAAGCTTGGGGCACATATAGCCAGTCAGGTTTTCAGGATAGCCACAACGAATATGCATGAGAAAGATTTGCATGCACTGCCTCCATGGTATGCAAATCTCTCTCATGCATATTCATTGTGATTATCCTGAAAGCCTGACCAGCTAGGTGTATCTCAAGGACCGAGCTGAGATCTGCTGACTCAGTCCTTGAGATACACCTAGCAACCTGTGTCCCTTGGGGAAACTGCTAGGTACGTATGACCTAGATTGGCCACTGTTGGAAACAGAATACTGGGCTTGATGGACCTTGGTCTGACCCATTATGGCATATCTTATGATCTTATGATCTAGCTGGTCAGGCTTTCAATACCTGAGTATTTTAGACTTTTGCACTCTAAAAGATGACCATATACTTTTTGGATTGCAAATTTCTCTCATGCATATTCATTGCAATTATCCAGAAAACCTGACTGGCTAGCTGTGTCTCAAGGACTGGATTGAGAACGTATGCTTTATACATAACACAAAACAGTTTATAACAAAATCAGGTCTTGATGTGAAGGCAATGAAGAGAATATACTAAGGGATATGACCCTATCTCTCTACACCAGTAATGAGTTGAGCAGCTAAAGTTTCTTGTTATCTATAACTTTTAAAACGAACTCGCAGTCCTTGACCAATGAAATACAGTAATGAACCTTAATTGTAATCATAGAATAAACAATTATAACAAGATTTACATTTATTTTTTATTTATTTAACACTCATTTTTATACCGCATCTTCCAGAGATCAGTTGCGGTATACAAATAACAATTAACAAAGCGAAGTTTGTTTTACATAGAACATCTTAAAATTTATTTATTTATTTATTTAGCAAACATTTATATACCGCTGCTTCCAGCGATCAGCAGCAGTCCGATTACAATAGGAGAACTGTCAAATCAGTACAGTAGAATTTGGGCGCGCATAGGTTGATTCGGAGGGTAAGGCACATCAGAACAAGTGGGTGTAAATACAGTAGAATTTGGGACGCGCATAGGTTGATTCGGAGGGTAGGCACATCACACAGGTGGGTGTAAATAAGTATATCTGTATAAGTATAAGTATATCTGTATACATGTAACAAAAAAATAACATAGAACATGGAACATCTTAAAATATGATAAATTAATCAAAGTTAAGTCAAGGAAACTAAACAGTGAATTTAAACATGATCCAAACGGATGTAAACAGGACCAGGATCAAGTGGAAATCTGGCTATATAGGGCCCAATATTCAGTGATGGTGGCTAGCTGCATTACAGTAACTAGCCATCACCACTGAACACTAAACCCAGATATTCAATGCCAGGTGGCCTCAGCAGCAAAAGTTAGAACAGGTTTTGTTGCTCCTCACTTTCACTGCTAAGGGATAACTGGGCAGCAGCTGAATATTGCCACTGACCAGTTGTCCCCAGGTCTGCAAGGACTCCCACAATCCACCTTGAGCTCATTGCAGCTTGCCATGAATACTGCTGCAAGGGTCCTACAAGGAGCGACACATTACACCTATCCTCAAGCAGCTCCATTGGCTCCCTATTCATGGCAGGCTTATGTTCAAGACCTTGATACTCACATACAAGGCCATCAAGGGTGTATCATCCAACTCACTTACTGAGCTCATCCAAACTGTACCACCAAACAGATCTAGAAGACAGGTAGCCTTAAACTCCCTAATAACGCCAAAGGCCATAACAACATGTAGCCACTCAACAGCGAACAGAGCTTTCATGCATTGCGCCCCAAAATGCTGGAACTCACTACCGCCTGAAATCCGTGCCATAACCGACCTAGCCCAATTCAGAAAGGCCCTTAAATTTAACTTATTTATCAAATACTACCCTTTATGAAGTGCAACATATTAATTCCACCAAATTCCTAGCATCCATGCTAATGTATCTATTCTATGTAAATACTTTGATCACGTTTGATCATGTTATCTAGTTATCAGATTTTAAATTCTATATAAATAGTTCCCCCATGTTTTTTTTTTCCAAGTTGATTCTCCTGTTATATGTAACACCGAACAACCTGTCGTTCTGGTCTTTTGTGTTATCTGTAAACTGCGCTGATGCCGAATAGTGCGGTATATAAAAAATTGTAATAAATAAATAAATACCACCCCCAGAATTCCCCAATGCTAACTGGTCAGCCTAAGAGCGAGTAGCTGCGGTACCCGGGGATATTCAGCAACACCAACCATGCTTAGCAGCATTTACATGATTTATACGTCTGTGAACCATGTAAATACTTTGAATATCGGGCCCGTAATGTTTATTTTTTTCTTTATCTTTATTTGCGCATTTAAAGGATGCCCAGTTATAACAGGGAGGGAAGACAATGCTAATTTTGAGAGACACCCACATAGCCATAGATTTATCAGTATTCAATTTTACTCGGTGGTGAAATAACCAATTTCCATTTACACCCAACAAAAGTCCTTTAACATTCACTCCAGTAGTGGCCAATTTGCCACTGCTGGAATGAACCAATTTGTCTTTTTCTGAAAACATAAATTCACTTTGGCTATTTCTAGCATGTGGTCTTTTGGATTATAACTTATTAATTAAATATAATCCACAAAAAAACACTTTAACTTCACAATTGGCAAATGGTGCCAAAAAAAAGATTAAATAGTGAGAGGATCATGGAAACCCACACCAAAACAGGTCTGTGTCCTGAAAAGTGATTTTGAAACAGAGATCGGGTTTTGTCACATCTCATGATAATAGCTTGATAATATCTGCCATACATATTTATTGTAGGCCATGGACGGTATCAATAGCTGCAGAGAAAACAAGCCAATGCTTCATAGCCCTGATCTGCCTTCATATAGATGTGGTTCGACATGGTCAACAAAACCGATTCTCTGTTGTACTTTGAATGGGCACTCAATTGTACTGGGTGAGATGGCTGATTCTGCACCAGGCGTTTCATAGTCTAGTTATATACAACTTTGTGAATGACTTTAGCTGTCAAAGGCAGGTTAGAAACTAGTCAGTAGCACGATAGTGTTATCTTCTCTCGTTCCTGTCTTTGGAAGGGGAAATATTGCCATTTATTTTAACTCACTAGGATCGTTCCCACCATGCAGTGACAGCTTAGTTAAATAGTCAGAAAAGGGACAATTCTTCAATCGGCATCTTGAACGTATCTGATGGGATTTAGTCCAGGATGATTTCAATCTCTTTATGAGTTTTTCAGTCTCTAAATGCTGAATACAGTGAAATACAGAGGACAAGTAGTCTTCAACCTATGTCTTATCTCTTTTAGGAGTGTGTAATTATGATTTGCCATTTGTTTTGTTTAGTTACCCAAAACTTTAAAGTGCACCCAAATCATTTGCACACGAATTAACTTGTACACAATTGATTGTGCACTTAACAAATGTTCTTGCACATAGAATGCATGCTAAAAATAAATTAACAGATGAACAAACATGAAAAAATTCAGGAACATCTGGAAAAATTCATTTCAAATTAATATGAACCACACTTTATTGGGACCCTGTAATCTCTTTCCCAAACAACTACTCCATCACCCAGTGCTTCATTAAGTAGCGGACTAGGATCTTTAAAAATAATTTGCATTTACAAAACCTCCTATTCAGAAAATACTGTAAAACTAAATCATTACTAGTAAAAAGTCACTTCACTTTTACCTTTATATTGCTTATCTGTACCTGTCATCTGACTGACTAATTGAAAAAATTCTCTATGGATGGTTTTCGGGCTCATGGGCCTGCAGATTAATATAATCCCTTTTTGCTCTAACATAACAATGTTTATCCTGTTCTCTACATTTATTTGAATTGTCCTCAGCACCATTTGCATTAGACTCATTCCAAAAGCCAATATTGGTATTTAAGTCCAGTCCTTCCCTCTTGACTAACTTATTAGCTGAATACGATAACTGTGTACCTACAGTAAATGTGTAAATCTTGAGTTCCAAAGCTTTGCCAGAGCTCACTCCTCAAATACCTTGGTCACAGCTTCAAATTGTTTTGGTTTTTTTTTTTTAACTACTGATTCAAACAGCTTTAACTTCTGGGCCTTAACCCTAACATTGCTGCAATTGTCATCCTTAAAGTATATATCAAAATGATCTGACCACAAGACACGTGAAACACTTTTCAATGAGAAATCATGAGACAAACTCTCTGGAGCAAACAGAAAATCCTTTATTATGTGTGAGAATATAAATTATATGCCAAAATCTAATATCAGCCATCAAGCTCATAAAATTGCCACTAACACAAGAGAATGACATCAACATGCATCTTCAAATCATCTAATATAGGTGAGAACAGAGAGGCAGCGTAGAGGTCCGGAGTTGCAGGCTTCTCTTCCGCCGGCCCCGACGTCATCGGGGGCCTCGTCCTGAAAAAGCGGAACCGGGAGAGCTGTGCCTTGGGAGAACAGAGAGGCAGCATAGAGGTCCGGAGTTGTAAGCTTCTCTTCCGCCGGCCCCGACGTCATCGGGGGCCTCGTCCTGAAAAGCGGAACCGGGAGAGCTGTGCCTTGGGGAATTTCTTAAAAGGCTGTTGCTTTGGCGCAGCCGGAGGCGCTAGCCGGGGCAACGATAAAAGGGGTTAGATACAAGGGGCATAACAAGCCCCTTGGAGCATCGAAGGAGCATTGTCTCCGGAGCTGACCTCGGCTGCGGTTGACCTGATGGGCAAAAGGAAGAAAAAGACGGAGTTGGTGGCATCGGCTGAGCCTGCGGTGGGTCCGATGGACAGACACGTTAAGGTACTGACTGGTGCTAATACTATACCTGACTGTGATTTTCTGACACTCCAGCCCTCTCCAGTGTCCTTGAGTTCCACAGACCAGACACCACCTTCTCCTCCAGTCTACACATCCCCTCCTGTGTCTGCTTCTGATGAAGAGCGGTTTCTGCAGAGTACCCCAATAGATGTGGGGGAAAAACTGAAACCGGTAGTATGGGCACCCGTGCCAGGAGAAGCGAGGGTTGTACCTGATGAGCAGGTGACTCTGGCAGATATCTGGCGGGTGGTAACCCGTATTGAAAGTTCTTTGATTCCTACTGTGGTACAACTTTGTAGTTTCTCTTCTGAGATTACTACACGGTTGTCAGAAGTGGATACAAAGATGGGGAATATTTCAAAGTTGGTTATTGTTTGTGAAACTCAATGTCAGGCTCTTAAGGCTGTAAATTCTTCTCATATTAAGGATAGTTTGATGTTACATCATAGAATGGAACAATATGATAATGTTACGTGCAAAAAATATTCGTATATTGAATTTTCCCATTTGTCGTTTATTGTCTGCCGAAATTCTTTTGAGGAAATATTTTAGGGAGGTCTTGGGCTTGGCTTCGGCTGATTCCATTGGCCTCTCTAATATTTATTATCTGACTGGCAAGGGCCTATCTCCGGGTTCTCCAGGGGGGTTTGATGTAGTTCAGGGCCAGGTTAGCCTAGGGCTCACCAAATTCCTGGAGGACTCACAAGATAACATTTCTTCTAGAGCCACCTTGTTGGTATCTTTCTTGTCTGATCAGGAGAGGGCTCTTGTTTTTCGTAATTATTTTAAAAATATGTCTGTTCCATTCTGTGGACTTAGAGTACAAATTTTTCCTGATGTTTGTAAGGCGACCCAGACTAGGAGGAAGGGTTTTTTGGCCCTTAAGCCTAGGGTGGTTGCCTTATCAGCAACGTTTTTCCTTAGATATCCCTGTAAGTGTCTGATAACCTTTCAGGGATCAAAGTTTATATTTCTTGATCCTATTCAGCTTGAGGTATTTCTTTCTGATAAAGAGGGGCCTGGCATTAATTGACTGGGGTGGGTGGTTTAGTTTAAAAAGCTGTCTGAAAGTAGAGTTCGCTCTTGGATTGCCTTTATTTTGTTTCCTTCAATATCTCCCCTCATTGTGGGCTAGGATGGATGGTATCTTCATATTTTATATTGTATGTATTGATTTCCACTATGTCATCTAAAGTTTTCTTTATGCTTGCTTCTGTAAGTTTTGTTAAATTTCAATAAAAAAAAAAATTAAAAAAAAACATCTAATATAATCATATCTGGGTGTCTTAAAATTAATGCAATTAATTCTGATAGTTCTATTAAAGACAATTCACCTAGCCTGAAAAATCTGTACAGTAATCAGGGGAATAATGGATGTACGCCCTGCAGATATACAAACATTCTCTTGAACTCATCTCTCTGTCTCTTTTGAAAGAAATCCAGCTGGACATCGCTGAGTCAAAGTAGTTTATAGACTCACATTTCAGTAAGGAACAGAAATGCTAAACTTTGCTCTAAAATCCAATTTCATAATAAAATGGATTAACGCTCAACTCAGCTAGCATTAATAAGCCCTGCAGGCATTATCATCGCCATCTGTAGCACTTTTATCAATTCCTAAAAATTATATAGTGATTAAGACCCTCGATCTGACATTATGCCCAGTACATCATCCAAGAGGCCAATGTCCTCACCAAGCAGGTATAGGATAAATTGAATTTAGACACATTAAAAGACTTACAGTACCTAAACCCCAGGAAAACCATAATCAAACCTTCCCCTCATCTCTAAGCTTTAACATACTGAGAATAAGTCTCACACATTCAAAGGATGGTGAGAAGAATATTGAAACGTTAGCCTCATGATCTAATCTATAAATAATAGTCAATGTTCCAATATACTTTCAGTGTATTCAAAAGGGAAATCAGGAAATCATTTATAAAGAAATACCAGCACTTCCTGGTGATGTAAGCAATCTTAAAAATGGGCTTAGCAGTGAACAACAACAACAGCAAAAAGACCACATAGACTACAGCCCAAACCAGATCCCACAAGCCCCACAAAGGGGCACGCTAACATCTGTGCCACTTTTTGGAATGGGCATGGTTTTGGAAGGGACCCTGGGAAATGGCCCCCAGACAGGGGATGCCACTTATTTTATTGCATTTTGGTATATTTAATGCTATTGTATTTTGTTTTTAACTTGTAAACCACTTTGGATAAGTTGTAGGTGTTAAGACAGTATAGAAATTTGCTAAATAAATAAATTGAGAGGAACAGAATAGGGAAGAGTATCTTTGGGCAGTAGAAAATAAAGCCTTATGATTTCTACCCATTCCTCTGCCTTTTATTTCCTAGCCGCAGCTTTGTAGAATCCGTCACCTTCCCCTATACGTCTGGAACCCTACCTTCCCGCCTTCAAAATCATCCTGAAGACATATTTGCTTAAAATTGCCTTCAATTTGCCTTCCCCTATGTCTCTTGTATGAATGGATGTATCTTATTTTTGGAGTGCCTTTCTGCTTCTATCTTTAATTGTATTTTTATCCCAGTTTTATTATATACCGCTCTGTTAAGCTCCCTTGAAAATTGGTTTATCAAAAATAAATCAGAACCAACCAGAACCAGACCCAGATCGCATCCAGTGTCCCTACTGAGCTAGAGGTCCAAGGGAACAGCATGAAACTGCTGGGTCAAAAAACATTAAAATTAAAAAGGGACCAATTCCACAAATCACTTAAACAGGTGTCATGCCATAAGGATTTTGTGCCCATACCAAGCAGATAGCGTATCTAAAATTGTTCCAAGCCACTACTGCATATAGCTGGCGAGGCACCAGATGAAGAAGGCATTTGCCTAGAGTGCCACAATTTTGGGGGTAGAAGGAGCAGGACCTGAAGTTTCCATGAGTCCTGCAATCCAAGATAAAGGCTGAAAAAGATGCTACACCACAGGGGGCACTTACTTCCATCTGCCCCCCCCCCCCCCAGTCACACTGTGCAGTGAATGACTATTTGGGTAGCATGCAGTATGTGCTAGGTTTAGTTTAGTTTTGTTTATTGATATCTTTGCCTTTAATTGCTAGCAAGGCAGCAAGCACCAGTCTTTCTTTAGGATGTACTTCATACGACTAGAAACACTGTAATCTGACTGCTCGTGAAGACCATTCACTCCTTCTTGAACATTTGGTGCAAGTGGGCCTCTCTTGTACCATTCTGAACTAGTTACGGCCCTATCTTCCTAGGATGGTTTTCCGTGTTATGGTTCAAAATGTATCTTCCTCTATCCTTCCGCTTTCTTATGGAATCCCTCAGGGATCCATCTTGATTCAAGACTTGGGGGTTGGTATGAATATCTATGCTGATAGCTGTGAGACTATACCCTCCTTAGGCGCCCGCCTAGACATGGGGTATAGCCTGGGTTGTTAAAGGAATACTCTGTAGTCGTGTCCAAAGTGTAAATTAAAGCTGGGCTTTATTCCCCTTCCCTTGAGGATTGCCTTCTGAATACATCAAACGAGGATAACACAAATAAACTGTTGCTTCACAGATAAATAAAAGTTTTTCCAAATGATACTAATGCTTCTTCTTGCTTCTTTTTAACAAAGAGATTCTATCTCATCTGAAATGCATAAAGCACACTCCATCGGGTCTGGAATGACCTCTGGGTTTGAACTTTCCCACTGCATAACCTCAGGACCTGGTCCTGTATATGGGCACCATGTTTCTGTATTACTGTTTTCAGAACCTTGCCCTCGGGAGACCTCAGCTTCTAGGAGAGGAGATTGCTTTGTGCAGTCAGAGATACAAGGAGCTGTGCTTGGGGTTTCTTCCCACCACCTATTCCAACAGGGGTTTTCTATCACCCTGTAAGCTTGGCTTTTTCTAAAAGGACCCACTTCTTTCCCTCCATAGAAGACAGGGTACTTATCTTTCTTCTGGGTGAAGATTGTTTCCAGCCGTTCCTCCGTTAGCCTAGGCTTCTTCTCTGGGGTGCAAACTGCCTTTCTCCGTGAGTACCAGACACTAGGCTTAGCTGAGCTGAAATCACTTCCTGGTTTCAGTGAGCTTTCCTGGGTGTGACTTTTGCTCTCTGCCTGCTTGGTTGCTTTCCTCTGCACGAGGACCCCTCTGGCTTGGAAGTCTTTTGCACTGTTCTTCCCAGCCCTCTTGGGTTCAACAGCCTGCTTCCATTCAGCCTTGTTTCTCCAAGACAGCGTGTCTCTCTGTGTTTGCTCCTGAGTTCTTGTCTCCTCTCTCCTCCTCCTGATCTCCCTGATCTCCCTCTGTGGAATTTCCCACCTGGTTTTATTTCCCTGCTTGTTAGACGTAGTACATGCCTCTTCCCTCAGGTGAGCCTGATTAGGACTCTGAATTTCTACTGCGTCACTAATGCCATGAGGAAAGTTTGTTTCTCCATTCCTTGCTTCCCTGCAACGTGAATGTATCAACTGCACATGTGGCTGTGAGGTAAGCTCTTCTTTTTCATTTCCCTTTATTATCCCAGGCTCAGTGATGTCTACCTCATGGCATAGCGTATAGCTTCTTATTATGAATGAGATTTGGGATACTTGTTGATCTGCAGACCAAGTTGGAAAACATTGCCTCCTGGGTTGAGACCAATAGATTCATCCTTAATCCACAAAAGACTGAGGTACTCTAGATCGCTCCCTCAGAGAAATCCCTTCCTTTCCTACCCCATCTTACAGGCATCGTTATTACAATCCAAGATAGCATTAAATCAATGGAAGTGATTTGGAATAGTAATTTCTCTCTTATACTGCAAATTTCACATACTGTTTAGCTTTCTTATGCAGCACTTAGGCAAATTCGCTCCTTGAAACCCTATTTGGATTCAAGAGCATTAAAGACTCTTCTCCATACAGCAGTCATTAATCATATAGGTTACTGTAATTCTTTACTGTCTGGGATGTCCCAATTTCAAATGAAAAAATGTCAGCTAATTAAGTATGTGGCTGTTAAACGTATTTACAGCGTAAGGAAATTTGGCCATATTTGACTCCATATCTTATGCCCTTTTACATATATATATATACATATACACATATATATACACATACACATATATATACACATATATATATATATACATACATATACATATATACATATACATACATACTTATATATATATCTGTATATAGTTTATTCTGTTCTGTTTTGTCTCACATTGTTAGACTTATATTATGACGTTCCTTGTAAAACAAACTTGCTTTGTTGATTGTTGTTCTCTGTAAACCGCAACTGAACTGTGGAAGATGCGGTATATAAATGTGTATAAATAAATAAATAAAAATAAATATTATACTGCTTTGCGGAATAGCACTGGTTTCTAGTCACTAATGGCATTCAGTTTAAAATCCCGATGGTGACTCTCCGCACATGTTTCACCGCCATTCCTCTTTTAGTACCGTATTGCCCAACACGATCTTTGCAATCGTCTCAGGCAATTTGACTATTCCTTCAAAATCCAAGTTAAAACTGTCTTTTTCTGAAAAAGCAGCTTTAGCTATCAACTCTGAAATTCTCTTCCTTTAGAACTTTGCTTGGAGAGCTCTTAAGAAGTTTAAAAGAGGCATTAGGACATGGTTGTTTCCTAGGCTTTCGGATAATGTTGGTTCGTTTTTCTCTCCCTACCTTTAACATTTGTTTGTTTGCTTTGCATTAATCTTGGCTGATACTTTTGTTCTATATACTTCCCCTCCTTTAGTTACATTAGTTGAGTTTCATATGTGTTGTGCATTTTTCATATCTGCTGTCCCTCAGGGCTTTTATTGGCATGAAAACTGCTATGATGTAGAAAACAGAAGAGCGGTATTTTAAATTCTTGTAAATAAATAAATACATAAATAAATAATGATAAAACTGAGGAGCTGAAACAAGAATAACCATGGAGGAACAGAGGTTAATTTGTATTTAGTTCATGCCTTTCCAGTAATTTAGAACCATAGGCAAGAAGAAAGTGTAAGTAAAGGATTATTATAAGAGCAAAAGTCCCAGAAAAGAGAAAAAGGATCAGTGCTACCAGTGAGTAGTCAGTCCTCTGCCCTAGAGCCACTTGTACAATGCATCATTGCTGCTACCGAAAAGCCCCAGTTCAGCTTGTTCTTAAGGATGAAGGAAAAGAAGTCCAAAGGATATGTGCTAGGTAACTAAAGGAAGAGTGCCAAGCAACCTCCACCATATTTTAGATGGTGCCAGAAAAATCAGGAGACCCTGTTCAGTAGATCATAGGCAATGGGCTGGGCTTTAGAGTAGAAGATCTGCCAGACATCTAGGCCAACTGAGAGGAAGTGCTCTTAAGGCTAAGATAGAAGTCTTATGTTTGATTCTACAAGGGAGGGGTAGCCAATGTTTGTCAATCAGGATAGAAGCTACATGATCAAATCTCTGTGTTCCACAAAGAATCTTAATAGCTACAATTTGGACACCTTGAAGAAGTTTCATAGAAGTTGCCACAATGCCATGAAGAAAAGCGTGGTTCTAATCAAATCTATGGAAGACCAATGCATGAAGAAGCATGTGAAGATCCCCAAATTCCACAAGCGGGTCATTTTAAATGGTTTAGTCATGATTTAGGACGTCTGAAGATGTGCATATAGATATCGAAATCACAGAGATGTCTCTGAAGCCATTCCATAAATGATGTTTACAGATGTCTAAGGTGCAGGCACATCCAAGTAGGCAAGGGGGTGTAGTGGAGGCAAGTCTGGGGAAGTACAATGGACTTACACATCCCCGTTTGATTTCAAGAATGAAGGTGACATCTACAAGCACGTTCACATTTAGACCTGCTGCAGGCATGAATAGGCATCAGGAAAGTGCTTGTTTTGCCCTCAAAACATTCAGAGAGTGTAAAGAAGATGGAGAGTTAAGTGACTAGTGTAAGATCACAAAAACCTACACTGGGATTTGAACCCTGGCCACCCTGCTCCTAACCTACTATTTTAATCATTATGCTATTCTGGAGACATCTATTAGATGTCTCTATAGACACCCATATTGGGCACATCCACATTTCTGAAAATGTGCCTTAACTTGCACATGCCTGCTTTTTTTAGGCATTCTGGCTTTGATGTCCCAGATTGCACTTGAACATCCTATTGGTGGCTGACATATAATAGAGAACAAAAATGTCCTTCCTGTTTTGATCAAGATTCAACAGAATCTCATCAAGCAATGCAACTAGAGTGATTTCCATGCTGTGAGCTGGGAAAATACTGTATCTGTCTGCCCAAAGTGCATGCCGTTAACCTTACCAGCATAGTCAGAAAGCTGAAGCAAGACTGCATTCCCTGCCCTTTTTGAGATGAAAGGAACATTGGAAATTGGTCCATAGTGGGCAATGACAACTGGAACTAAGTCATACTTTTGAGGCTTGACTATGGGACTATGGAAAGAGACAGGCTGGAGCTTAACAGTGTGTGCAAATAAAGTAAAAAACTAAGGGGTCTGTTTACTAAGCAGCGCTAGCAGCTTCCATGTGAAATCCGGCTTCGATTTTGCACAGAAGCCACTAGCGCCGTTAGTAAACAGACTCCCAAGTCTGGATTTTTAATTAAAGTGACTAGCAATGGACCAACAGAAGAGGTAGAGGAATTCATTGTTTGCAAGATTTTCTGAATGTCAATAGCAGAAAGCAAATGAAAGACCTTTAGAGATCTTCTTAAAAAAGGAGCCGAAGAGTCCCAAGAAGATGAACCAATAACACAAAGGAAGTGTGGAATGTTTTGTTTGTGGTTAGGGGAAGACCATTCCAAATATTTAATACCTTATGAGGAAAGGCTACAAAGGAATTAGCTGTAGAGACAAATTTCAGATTGTCCAATTGGATAGTAATTTGCTGACCGCTAAAAAAGGCTTTTTGGCATGACTTTCACCTTGTATATTGCTGTTTAAGCTGCCTACTTCACCATGCATAATCAGAGGCTGTGCTATATGATTTGTCGCTCCACCACAGCATTTCTGCACTGTGAACCTGATGCATGAGTTCATGCAGGTTAGGAGTGGAGGAGTAGCCTAGTGGTTAGAGTACCTACCTACTATCCAGAAGATCAAGGGTTCAATCCCTATGGGCACTCCTTGTAACTTTAGGCAAGTCACTTTACCCTCCATTGCCTTGGAAGAAAAGGCTGCCAATCTACTTCTGGTGATGCATTGCCAAGAAAACCAGAGGTAGCTGGGTTGCTATGAGTCAACACTGACTTGATGGCACAAAAAAACAAAACAAAACCAGAGCATCTTAGTGAGCACTGAATGCTACAGAGAGGGAAGTATTACAGGTGGCTGTTTGCTCAAGAAAAGAAAGAGTTAAAATCTGCTGAAGTTGTGTAGAACAGAGTGGCAAGTGCTGCAGAAACCAAGGAATAAGGTGTTGGATAACTTTATCTTCCCTGATTGGAGATGAGGGGAGGTGGGGGAGTGAGTACATGCAAGAGGAAATCACACAAAAATAATAATGATGTACCCAGGGAAAAAACTGAGCTGAGGTTTCTCCAACCGTAGGATAGAAAGTTCAGGGAAATCATTGTCCAGCATATGGCCTGATTAATGAGCAATGTATGGATATGTTAGATGAAGCCAATGTCATTCAGAAGTGACAAAAAGTAATTTCCAAAGGACCTAGTATGATGTCCTCTAAGACTTCCATGGCTAGAGTCATAATCCATGCAGTTTTCTGGGTCACTTACCAAGACGTGGCATGACCACGACCTAGTATGGTGATCAGCAAGAACATTAGAATCTCCTAGACCTAGCACTATCAAGTTTGACTGGTTAGATGCCACATCTTTCACCAGTTCAGAAAGCTCTGTGAAAGAGATAGATCCTAGTGCTGTTAGAAAATAAATGAGTAAGAGGTAAAGACAAAGAGAGCTAGTTATTTGAACTAGAAAAGTCTCTATGCAGAATGTGAAGAAAGTTAATTATGTACTGGAACAGAATTAGAGTGAAAAGTTGCTACACCACTGATTTGTCTATATTGCTACAGCTAAGCAGATATGAATAATTAGGAGTATAGGCCTGTTGAACAGCCAAAAATTCAATTCAAAAATCTAGGTTGATTTAGATAAGAGCGTACATTTATGAGAGCTACCCAAAGCAGGTGATGATTGTTCACACATTTACCAGTTTGAGGTAGTGTGGTGGAAAGGGCTTTTCTTTAAAACACAGGCCAGACAGCAGTTCAGAGAAAACAAAAGCAGCCTTACTTCTGTCCCAGCTTGTTAAACCCCCACAAACTGGTTGTCTTGACCCTTTCTCCAGCCCCAGTTAAAGTTCCTACCTCTGAACTCCTTTGCACAGTCTGCCTTGGAAGAACTCCTGGCTTCACGGGCCTCCCTCTCCCTTCTGCAGCCTGCTGGGTTCTTAACCTCTCCCTGCGAGCCACGCCCTCCCAGCCCTGAACTCTCAGCTGCATACTCTCTTAAAGGGGACTGTTGCTACTCCTTTTGGAGAGGGATGGGTAACATTTTATAGAAACCATCACAGTCAAATGAGAGATATTCAGTGATGGTAGAAACCTGAGGTGTCGAGTTATGAGCTTAGAATGACAAGAAATTTGGTTGTGAGTTTAGGGCAAATTTCCCCATACCACACTGATTAGTTCTGATGGTGTATCAAGAGCCATAAAATTAGGAGCAACTGAAAACATTTTTGATTGGGAGGGGGCAGCAAATTATCTCTGTCTTATCCCCAAAGTTTCCAATAAATGCTGGTGTTGCCAGTGGCATATTAAAGATGAGGCAGTGGGTGTGGCCCATCCCGGGTGCTGGCCAGGAAGGGGATGCACCCCCAGCCAGGCCAACATTCAGAGGTAGTACAGCAAACTTACCTTAAAGCCGTCGGTGGCTTGCCACACTGCCTGAACTCCAGACTTGGTGTCTCTTCTCTCCAAGCCAAGGTCTTGCGAATCGTGAGACTTCGGTCCAGAAGAGAAGAGGCGCCAGGCCTGGAGCAGAGGCAGCGTGGAAAGCCACCCACAGCTTTAAGGTAAGCTTGCCGCATTACCCCTGCCACTGGATGATGAGGGGACTGGGAACACCACTGGGTGTTAGCAAAACGTTGGTAGGGCCATGGCCCACTCCATTCGGCAGCCTTGCATGAGGTCAGTTTAAGAGTGAACAGCTGGGCAAACCAGGGAGAGTTCCAAGCACATAGCAGAGATGCACAAAAGAGCTCACTAAAGAGCACACTTGCTCCATAAGTCAATAAGTGAGCTATCTGGATGCACTCCCATGGTAGGTGCTGTAGTCAAGGGCTGAATTTATTAAGATCACATCACTTGCGTGCACTTACATGGCTTAGGCAGCACGGGATCAACAAGCAGCAGCACCAATCTCAGAAGCAATGAGCGGCAAGCAAATGCTTATATGTTTTTATAAAACAGACTGAAAAGAAGCCTGTTTTGCCCTTCACACGTAGGAGATTGTTTATACTGTATTACCCTTCATGTGAGTTTCTTTGAGCAGTTCAAGCCACTGATACTCTGCTACTGGCCTCAGATAAGAGCAGAGATTTGCTGTGCCCAGCTGTGTGCACAATGCTAGGAGGCAGGGAGAGAGGGAGGATTCCCCCTAGGAGAAGGCGGCCTGGGAAGGGAGAAAGAGAAGGAATACTTTGGTAGCAGGAATTTAGGGAGAGAGGTTTGCTGAGGCTGAAGGTGAAAAAAGAGACAGGCTGCTGCAACTGAGGGAGTAAAGAGAGAAAGGGAAATTCTGGGACTGGGTGGAAAGAGAGAAAGAGGAGACTGCTGAGATAGGAAGAAGTAGAGGAAACTGGGGATGGAAATGAAAGAAAGGGGGTTGTTGGGGCTGGGGTGGAGAAAGAGAATAAGGTTGCTGGGGCTCAATGGGAAAAGAGACACAGGGGATTTGGGGGCTCAGGGGTGGAGAGGGAGATGTGCCGGTTGGTAATTATGTCATAGGCGGTGGACACGAAAGACTGAATATTTGCCTAGGATGCTTGATACTCTTTTACTGATCCTTCAGCTGTAACTGTTTAATATGCCAACGTTGCCTTTAATATGCATTGCATAGCATGTTTAATTGAAGTGTTAAAAGCATACCTTTTCATCTCTGTGGCTTTTAATCTAACAACTATTTTCATTCTGCAATTCAGAGAAATATATACTTAATTGAACTGCAATGCTGTGTCTTCCAGCTTCATTTTATTTTGCATTTCACTAATAATAATAAGGAATACTTTAGTGCACTCTTCTAATATTTTATGCAAAATAGTATAAGTGAAAATAAATCGACCTTTGAAGATGACTGGGTATTATGTATGTGCAATTTAGCTTAATGTGTTACTGTTAGACATTACTATAATATTCTTTATGGTACATGTATTCTATTAGCTGCCGTGAACTTGTGCAGTGATGCAGTTAAAGAAAAATGCAACTAACAAAATTAATAGACACTACACGTCACCCACACTCTGGCACACTTCTCTTTAATTACATTATGCAAAACAATTTTAGGCACAGAAATGCCAGAGTGCCTTTATATTCTAAATTGCCCTTCTTGAAATAAATCATAGCATATTTTCTCCAAATGTTGAAGGACAAAGATCTTCCAGCTGAGGAGTATTTGCCCTAAATTTGAAAGAAAATCCAACCTTTTACTTATCTTAGATTATACTCCAAGGGCCTTATCTCACTCAGCACTTGAGCTAAAGGCTGCACAAACAAAACAGGACAACTAAAAGTGTGTTTTCCCCTGTGAATAACCTTGAGAATTTTTAGTTTATAGTTTAGTTTATTCATATATTGAATATACCACCTTCCATAAAACATTTATATCCAGGCAGCTTACAGAGTTTCAAGTAATAAAGAGAAAGTAAAATCATGCAATTCATAAAAATTAGGCATCTTCTGTCTCCTACTTGAGCTCCTAGGTTTTGGAATTCTTTATCTACATCTGCGAGAGGAAAGGATGTATCATAAGTTTAAGGAAGTACAAAAATAACAAAGAGCAATATTCAAAGAGATTAACGCAGTTAGCAGAGCTGATAGCCATGTTAATCCCTCTATCCAGGATGTTCAGTGGCGCTAACATGGCACTAAATATCCCCATATGCCGCCGCTAATGATGAATCATGCATGCGCTCATTTATAGGTATAGAGGAACCCAAGCAATGAACGGTTAACTTTTAGGTGCCCAAACAAATTCCTAAATAAGCCCAAAATGCATAGTCTTAGAAAATATACTGTAGGTGAAGCATCTCAGAGTGAGAACAGCCAATGAAGCTTATTGTAGACAGTCTAAAGTGCTAAATAAAACTACATCAGCACTTATATAAGAGGGATGATTCTTAAAACATGAAGGTATAACTAAGAGGGCAGCAGTGAAGAAGAGCAGCTTCTCTATCCTTTAGCCAGGTTTCAGTAACCAAAAAAAAACAAACTAATTTGTCACTAGACAAAGTCCTGAATTAGTAAGGATTTTTGATGGATAGAACATGCATTTAATCAGGACCGCACCTAGCCCCGTGCGAGTGGTATGGCCACACAGGGCGCAAAAACTTAAGGGACGCATTTTGGCTGCCTGCTGCTGCCCTGCCACCGCCACTATTTTCTTCTCTCAGTGGCAGCAGGGCAACAGCAGGCAGTCAAAATGCACCCCTTAAGCCTTTTGGCGGCACTTTAAGCAGGTCTGGTCCCTCCCTCCTCTGACACAACGTCAGAGCAGGAAGGGACATAAGAACATAAGATATGCCATACAGGGTCAGACCAAGGTCCATCAAGCCCAGTATCCTTTTTCCAACAGTGGCCAATCTAGGTCATACGTACCTAGCAGTTTCCCCAAAAGACACAGGTTCCACAATGCTTGTATTGGGTCAAGCACTGATATCCTGGGTCCCTTCTTAATAATGGTTTATGGACCTTTCCTCCAGGAACGTGTCCAAACCTTTTGTAAACCCAGCTACACTAACAGCCTTTACTACATCCTCCGGTAACAAATTCCAGAATTTGATTACACGTTGAGTGAAAAAATGTTTTCTTTTATTAATCTTAAATAGTTTACCCTGTAGCTTCATTGCATGTCCCCTAGTCTTTCTATATTCTGATAATGTAAACAATTGATCTATGTTTACCCGTTCCACCCCGTTCATTAATTTATAGACTTCTATCATATCTCCCCTCAGCCGTCTCTTTTCCAGGTTAAAGAGCCCTAACCTTTTTAGCCTTTCTTCATAGGAGTATCCTTCCATCCCCTTTACCATTTTGGTGGCTTTTCTCTAAACCTTTTCTAATATCGCTATATCCTTTTTAAGATACGGCGACCAGAATTGCACACAATATTCAAGGTGCGGTCTCACCATGGAACGATATAGAGGCATTATAATATCTTTTGTTTTATTTTCCATTCCTTTCTTTATGATACCTAGCATTCTAATTGCTCTCTTGGCTGCTGCTGCACACTGGGCCGAGGGTTTTAACATGTTATCCACAATGACGCCTAAATCTTTTTCCTGGGTGATGGTTCCTAATGTGGAACCTTGCATCATGTAACCATAGTTTGGGTTGTTCTCCTCACTTGTCCACATTAAATTTCATCTGCCATTTTGATGCCCAGTCTTCCAATTTATCAAGATCCTCTTGCAATTTTCCACAATCCGCTTGGGTTTTAACAACTTTAGTTTTGTGTCATCTGCAAATTTGATAACTTCACTCATTATTCCACTTTCCAGGTCATTTATGAATATGTCAAAAAGCAGCAGACCCAGCACAGATCCCTGGGGTACACCACTATTCACCTTTCTCCATTGGGAAAATTGGCCATTTAGCCTTACCCTCTGCTTTCTATCTTTTAACCAGTTCCTGATCCACAGTAGTACACTGCTTCCTATCCCATGACTCTTTAGTTTTGCCAAAAGTCTCTGATGAGGGACCTTGTCAAAGGCTTTCTGAAAGTCCAGATACACTTTATCAACTGACTCACCTTTGTCCACCTGTTTATTCACACCTTCAAAAAAACCCATAACAGATTAGTAAGACAAGATCTTCCTTGTCTAAAGCCATGTTGGCTGTCTCCCATTAGGCCATAAATGTTACTGGCCTCTTCTCTTCTTCAAACGTGAACTTTAGTAATAACAAACAGAACTCACGTTCATTCAAACACAAGTACCAAGTCAATTGTAGTCATTCCAATTGCTACACCTAATAATAATAAGGTCTCAGACTTTTACAGCACTGTAACTTCAGATTTACGTCTGTTCAAATAGTGCTATAGTTTGCATCAACGACCTTATAACTTTATTAATATAACTTTATAATCAAATATCCTTGCCACGCTGTAGAGACTCTCAAAAAAGTAATAGCAAACTTAACTGGAGTTGTCCTCCGAGTCAGAACCAGCGAGCATGAATGGATCCCGATGCTCTTTTTCGGCGCCACAAGGCGTTTCAATACTGGATTTTCTTCAGGAGACCCGCTCATAAAATAAACTCAATGTTGCTGCCCACGTCCCCCTTCACTCTTCCTTCATGTGCACAAGGCGTCCTCGGGAAATCTGGTAGCAGTTGTGCACATGAAGGAAGAGTGAAGGGGGACGTGGGCAGCAACATTGAGTTTATTTTATGAGCGGATCTACTGAAGAAAATCCAGTATTGAAACGCCTTGTGGCGCCGAAATAGAGCGTCGGGATCCATTCATGCTCGCTGGTTCTGACTCGGAGGACAACTCCAGTTAAGTTTGCTATTACATTTTTGAGAGTCTCTACAGCGTGGCAAGGATATTTGATTATAAAGTTATATTAATAAAGTTATAAGGTCGTTGATGCAAACTATAGCACTATTTGAACAGACGTAAGTTTGAAGTTACAGTGCTGTAAAAGTCTGAGACCTTATTATTATTAGGTGTAGCAATTGGAATGACTACAATTGACTTGGTACTTGTGTTTGAATGAACGTGAGTTCTGTTTGTTATCCCATTAGGCCATGACTATCTACATGCTGAGTAATTTTATTCTTTATGATGATTTCTACCATTTTTCCCGGTACTGACGTCAGGCTCACCAGTCTGTAGTTTCCCGGATCACCCCTGGAACCCTTTTTAAAAATTGGTGTTACATTAGCGATCCTCCAATCTTCAGGTATTAGAGATGATTTTAATGATAGTTCACAGATTACTAATAGCAGGTCTGCAATCTCATATGTCAGTTCTTTCAACTGCCTTGGATGTATACCATCCGGCCCAGGTGATTTGCTACTCTTCAGTTTATCTAATAGCTGTAATACATCTTCCCGATGTATTGATATTTCCTTCAATTCTTCTGCATTTTTAAATAACACTTCAGTCATGGGGAACATCCCTACATCTTCCTCAGTAAAGACTGAAGCAAAGAATTCATTGAGTCTCTCCGCTATCGCCTTATCGCCTCTTAGTGCCCCTTTAACCCCTCTATCATCTAATGGACCTACTGACTCTCTCACAGGATTTTTGCTACGAATGTACTTGAAAAAGTCTTTATTTCACATTTTTGCTTCTGCAGCAAGCTTCTTCTCAAATTCTCCCTTTGCCTGCCTTATCAATGCCTTGCATTTGACTTGCCAGTGCTTGTGCTGTTTCCAGGTTTCGTCATTTGGCTCTTTTTTCCATTTCCTGAAAGATGTTTTTTTGGTAACAACAGCCTCTCTGACTTTACCTTTAAATCATGCTGGCAGTTTTTTGGACTTCCTTCCACTTTTCTTAAAGCGTGGAATACAGCTGGTCTGGGCTTCCAAGATAGTATTTTTCAATAACACCCAAGCTTGATGTAAGTCTTTAACCTTTGCAACTGCTCCTTTTAGTTTTTTCTTAGATATTTTCCTCTTTTTATCATAGTCTCCCTTTCAAAAGTTAAAAGGTAGTACTGTGGATTTCCTTTCTATCCCTCCTCCACTAATTAAATCAAACACAATCATGCTATGATCACTATTGCCAAGTGGCCCCAACACCCTTATCTCTTGCACTAGATCTAGTGTTCCACTAAGGATTAGGTCTAATATGGCTTCCCCTCTGGTCGGTTCATGAACCAGCTGCTCCAAGAAGCAGTCATTTATTTCATCTAGGAACTTTATCTCCCTAGCATGTCCTGCCATGACACTGATCCAGTCGATAATGGGGTAATTGAAATCACCCATTATTATTACTGCGCTGTAACTTTTGTTAGCTTCCTTGATTTCTTTGAGCATTTCATCATCCATTTGTTCATTCTGGCCAGGCGGTCAATAGTACACCCCAACTGCCATTGCCTTCCCCTTTTTACATGGAATTTCAATCCAAAGAGATTCTATAGCAAATTTTGTTTCCTGATTAAAGTGCCAGCGACTAGCACATTGGGCGCAAGCCCTCTCCTCCACCTCTGTTCATCCACTTTCTGCTCTTGCCCTTCTGCCAGCACCACTGAGGAGAAAACAGAGGGCAGCAGCAGTAAGGTAGGGGCAGAAAGTGGCTGGATGGAGGTGCAGGGGGCGGGGGAGAGGGGCTTGCGCCCGATGTGCAAGTTGCACAGGACGCAATTCTGGCTCGGTACGGCCCTGCATTTAATAGTCCTACCTGCACAGGGGGTGGCGCGTGCTCACCACAAAATGTCAGGAGCTGCTTGTTATCTGCAATCATGAAGCCCTGGGATGTAAGCCATATGTGAGAGGTGAGGTGCCCCAACAGGGAAAGAAAGAGGATGATAACAAATGAAACTGAAAGAAATCCCAAAAATCTGAAGAGCCACAGATTGAGAATTTAAACGTAACGATGAAGCAATAGGGAGTCACTCCAACAGAGTCCAAAGAGCAGTCCCTGCTCCTTGATCACACTTTGATACATGCCGCTATTGATCAGAGTCGGGTATGAATAGAAGAAGTAATTAGTCGTGGCTGACATCATCTCTGATGCTTGTGGTGGACAAGATTTGAGCAGGGGCACAGCAATCAGCATTCAGTGAGCACAATCGCAAGGCTCCGGGGTCTCCGCTGCTTGTGGTGGGTGGGACTTGAGCGGGAACACATAATAACCTCAGGTAAAAGTTTTCAGGATATTCACAATGACTGTGTATAGAATACATTTATTTATTTAATTAGCTGTGCTTATATATTGCTTTTCACCTGGTCATTGGGTTATTTGTCGTATATTGGTTCTTTATTCGTGTAACCCAGACTTGCTGGGAAGTGATGATGGTAGCAAAGCCTCTAGGATAATGTTAAAACATCAATAAAGCGTTTATGAACAACCTGAAAAAAATGAAAGCTGACAAAGCCATAAGGCCAGATAGATGCATGAGTGATACTAAGGGAGTTTAGAGAGGATCTGGTGGATTTTTGGATGAATGGCAACAGAGAAGCGGTGGGAAACTACACACCAGTAAGCCTTACCTTGATAGTGGGAAAAGTAATGAATAAAAAAAGGAGATGATAATGAACTATCTGCAGGGCTGCAAGATTCAAGGAAACATGATTTTACCTGAGGCAGTTTGTGCCAAACACATACGATTGATTCTTTTGTCTGGATGACTATAGAAATAGATAATAATCTTATTGTAATCTAGCATGCAATATTTTATTTTTGAAGATGTTACTCAGCTGTTTAACCTTTGCATTTGTTTGATAAGCTGCGATATCTTTATGTTGAAGTCTGGTCCTTATGTATGCATTTTATTTTTATTGGACTGATTCAGCAGAATGTAAATACTTTCAAATAAACATATAGAATGAGGTCACGTGCTGGGTATGGGCTACTTGGATTTCAGTAAGAATAAACTGAGCAGCCTGGGGATGTGTCCCAGTGTGCTGAACTAAATTAAAAATTAGTTGACTGACAAAAAACAGAGAGAAGTGGTAAATGGAATTCATTTGGAGGAATGAAAGGTGAGTAGTGGAGTGCTTCAGGGAATGATCCTGGGCTGATTCTGTTCAATATCTTTGCAAGTGATATTGTGAAAACGTTGGAAGGCAAAATTTGCCTTTTTGCAGATGACACTAAGATCTGCAACAATGTAGAAACCCTCGAGGGAGCAGACAAAATGAGACATCATATACAAGCACTGAAAAACTGGTTGAATGCTTGGCAGTTATACTGTAATACTAAAAGCACGGCTTTCAAAGGAGCTATATGCGAAAGGAGGGGCAAGGCTGGTGTGGCTGGATTAGAAGAGAGAGCTCAGTATCTGAGGATCTCCTTAGCAAAACAATGTAACAAGGCAATAGCCAAAGCCAGAAGGATGCTATGCTGCATAGAAAGAGGAATTTCCAAACCAAAAAAAAGATGATAAAGCCCTCGTTGGCAAGACCTCTTTTGGAATACTGTTTTCAGTTTTGGAGACCATATTTCAATAAGGATATAAAAAGGCTAGAGGTAGCCTAGAGGAAAGCAACAAAAATGGAGGGGGGGGGCGGGACCTGCATCATGAAACTTGAAGACTGACACGTATACCCTAGAGCTTAGAGGAGAGGGCAGACGGAGAAAATATAACACAAGTATTTAACTGCACACCATTTTCTACATGGCCTCTTTTCCAAATGAAAGAAAGCTGCAAATGGTAGACTGCAAAGCAATATCAGGAAATACTTTTTTCACAGAAAGGAAGGTGGTTTTGGTGGAGACAAAAACATTGATGGAAATCATAAAGAAGTGAGATATACACATAGGAGCAATAAATGGTAGGAGGATGGAAGCCAATCATTCAAAGGTGCATTTTAGATAGTATGCGGAGACCTAGAGGTTGGGACGTACCCAGTTCTGACAGTATTTTAGAAATAGCTCTGCTAACCATGTAGCCATTTCTAAACTACACGAAAGGCAGTACAGAAACACAAATGCCTTGGCATCCACATGAAGCGGGAGACATCATTTTACAAATTTACACATGGTAAAAATCAACAGAGGAAACCTGGTAACTTAACACATGTTAATGCTGGCATTCCACAAATTACATGAATAAATGTCAGCACTTATTTATGCAAGCTGCAAGCTAATTAACAATAGAGAGCGCTATCGAACACATTTTAGTTTGGAGGTGGAAATAAAGAATTAAGAACATAGCCCTCTAAATCCCTCCTGGCTGACCAAAATGCACATTTAAAAAAATATATATACATGCCAAGGAGTAGGTGTTAATCTATATGTGGAGAATTTTGGGCTTATGCCTGCATTTTCTATATGAAATGGGAATTTACATGTAGAAGTTTGGTCTAACCGGGTCATGATCAGACCATGCCACCTCCCAACTTCTAAACAAAATATCCACTTAAGTATGACCACGCAACTCCTCTACTTTTTCAGCATCACTGGTTGCTGGTAAAATTTCATGTCCAATACAAGATCCTTTTTCTCACCTTCAAAACCCTATACCAAATGGCTCCAGAATACCAGTCATCACTAATCATCCTGTACTATCCAGCCCGTTCTCTTCGATATTTGCATGGTAACAGGCTCTGTGTACCCTCACCTAACTGAGCCAGAATTACCAAACCCTCGGCATTCGTTTTTCTTGCCCCTTCATTGTGGAACACTCTTCCAGCTGATCTCTGTCTTTAATCTTCTCTCAATCATTTTAAAGCCGATCTAAAAATTTACCTATTAAGGCAGGCATTTGACCTCCATTGGTAACCATGCTCATGGCGGGGGGGGGGGGGGAGCAGTGTCATGGATGGCCCCTCGCCTGTGAATGGTTCTCTTGTATGAATGTTCATCTTTGATGGTTGCTTCTGCTGAATGATCTCCCTCCCTCTGTGTTTTCTTGTCCCTACTGCCCTATCAGTTTATTGTAGTTCTTGTTCCTTCCTCATTCCCATTACTTTTATTTTATTGTAAACTGCTTTGTACACCAGGCAAAAGGCAAGCATAGAAAATTCAATAAAACATAAACATATATTCAGAGCCATTATCAAACAGTGGCCAGCACTGAATTTACATATAGGGGCTGATTCTAAATATTGCTCATAGACGGTTATGTACTAGAAATGGACTAGAACTTACACCCTTGTGCATATTAATTGAAACAAACTGAAAAATAAGTGAAAACTGGAATTTCCATTGAAAATCTTATTAATAGCCACATATTAGTACATAATATGACCTCCTCTGTTTACCCGCATCTGGACACGATGTGACATGGAGTCCACTAATTTCGAGCAGTCTGCAATGATTTCTGGGTCCCTGTACCAGACTTGAATCAGAGCTTGAATAAGCTTCTCCTTTGTTGTACAGTCCATTCCACAAAGTCAAAGTTTGCAAATGGACCACAGATTCTCTATTGGGTTTAAATCCGAAGAGTTTGCTGGCCAGTCCAGTATCTTTATGTGCTTCATCTGAAAAAACTTTTCACCAATTTTGATGCGTGGCTTCTTTGGCCCTGGAAGAAGAAATGATTTTCATCACTGAATATTATTTTTCTCCAGTCATTCCACTCGTTATGTTTCAGTCCCCATTTATAGCACTTCTCTTTCGTAACCTTTGTCAAAAGTTGTTTTTCGGAGATCATCATGCTTTTTAACCAGCTTCCAAAAGTCGCCTGCGAATTTTGGAAGAACTGACCGTTATACCTTTCTCTTCTAAATCTCTTTTTAATGCGTTGTCTTCCGAGGGTCTTTTCTACTTTCCCTGAGAACACAGTTGTCTCTGGGTGTGGTTTTCCACTTACGGCCACAATTTCCCTTTCGTTTAGGTGAGATGGATCCTGTCTGCTTTTTAGATTTGATCACATGACTGACTTTTGTGAGACTGACACCAACTATACTTGCTATATCCCTATAGATCTTCCCCGTGTGTTCGTGCAGGGTGACGATCTTTTAAGTTTTCTGGGTGTCGCGTCCATCATGCGCAATGATTGGATTAACAACTAAGAATAAACTAGAAAGAAAATCTGATGCAATATTGGCTGATATTATAGTCGCATATACAATAAGTCATTCCTACATCATATCACGTCATCTATTATGTCATTTAACCCATAAACCCACAAATAATGATGAAACATCTCATATGTGATGATTTAACCCAGTTGATCAAAATTAAATGCATATACAATTTGTAGGCAGTTTGTTTCAATAAATTTGCACAAGGGTGTACATGCATAAATGGGCACCTACGTGTGCACTATGCATGGTAGCTATTCTGTAAACACAAGCATAAGTCCCATCACATGTATTTTCTGTAAGGGTGTGCATGGGGGCAGATCTTGCATAGAACAGGTGTGGTTTAGATTCATGTGTGTAGGCTATAGAATATAATTGGCCTATGCTTGTTTCTTCACCAATCTAGTCGCATACAGTGATGCCTGATCTAGAGCAGGCATAGCTGCCATGACTAGATTCAGGCATGCCATCATGCCACTATTTTTATAAAGTGAAGTACATGCATACTTCCCTTTATAATATAGGCCCCATAGATGCACCCATGAACGTGTGTTGTCCGTGCGGGAGTTTATAAAATTACTGTCCATATTTCATCCATGCCAGAGTTATCTGGATAGCAGTGTTTTTTAGTTGCTATCCAAATAACTATCTAGATTATATAAGACAGCCTTTGATTCTGTCCTAAAGTTATTAGGATAGTTATCCAGATAATGGACTTAATATCACTACTATTTGGAAACTTTCCCAGACCACCCAGGCTTTGCCTTGTACTGCCTTGGCAAACAAATCTATGCTCCTTCTCTAGCCTTATTCAAATCCAGGCTGAAAACCCACCTCTTTGAGGTTGCCTTTGGATCCTGATGCCCCTCACTCTCTTGTTCACCACTTATGTGTATCTTACCATACTCTAGTCCCCAATTTTGTGATGTTCTTCATCTTGATTAGATTGTACGCTCTGATGAGATGGGACTGTGTCTTACTCCTTGTAGCACTATATAAATGATAGGTACTTGTAGTAATAGTAGTAGAAGAATACCGATAAATTATCTTTTGGTGGTAGCTATGGGTGATACCTGCATATGGGGACCCCATCCCCCACTGTTGGGAAAGAGGACCCAAGGATGCCACTGTGGCTAAAAGGTGTAGTGTCTGCCAGTGGGGATCTGATCCCCCACTAGCAGCAGGAATGATTCAAGGTCCTCCCTGTTCCTGCCTCCATCCTCAGCACTCTGTAAAATGGTGCTAGCAGGCAACACTGCAAGATTGGTGCCATTTTACTGAGCACGGAGGATGGGGGAAGGAGCAGGGAGAACTGCTCCTGTCCCTGGTCACCATGGATTTGAGAGGTATGGGCTGGGGAAGTTGAGGAATGAGGGGTTTGGAGGGGCCACCTAGATCCAAATAGCTAGCTGAGCTTTTATATTTTATGGGGAGGTGGGAGGGACATGGAAGGGCTAACTGGCTTTCTGGGTACTACTTTCTTAAGTGAGGGGTCTGGTCAACCACCCAGGTACAGTTCCCAATGGGCTTGCTGGAATGGGGAATTGGCCATGGTTTTACTATCATCAGTGCTATGGATCACCCAATCCCTGGCACTGGAAGCATATAGATGGAGGGGGAATGGGAGGATATTAGGTGCAGCTAGGCTTCCACTGCCAATTGACAGTTGCTGTGAAGCAACACCTGAGGCCTGCCTGTCATAACTCTACCTTCATGAGGTGGTGTTATCTGCAGCTGTGATTGGGCCAATTTCAGCAGCTATCATTGACAAGTTTTTGTGCAGTGGCTGTCAAATATCAGCACACCTACTCCCCAGTCTGAACCCACCTCCCCGTGTCTACAATGTGTGATATGCAGATATTGTAGAAAAATGCCTGTGATATCTGCATTTTAACTGCATTAGCTACTACCGCTGGGTGGTATTTCCACATTAGCTCATGGTAGCAGTTAACACACTTTAGTAATCATGCCCCTAATTGTTCATTGGAAGTCAAGCATAGTAACACAGTATATAACGGCAGATAAAGACCAGCATGGTCCATTTAGTCTGCCCAGCAAGGTGGCAAGGTGGCTGCTCCGTGCAGGTCACCCTTCCCCACACCTTTGTTTAGGGGTGTACCCACTGCTCCATGCAGGTCATCCCTATTTGTTGACATATGAGAGATGGTTCAGTTTATTTTTATCCTGTTACTATAAAGGGATCCACTGTGTCTGTCCCATGCCATTTTAATTCTGTCACTGTATTTGCCCCCGCCACTTCAATTGGTAGGGCATTCCAAGCATCCACCACCCTTTCAGTGAAGAAGTATTTCCTGACATTGCCTTTCAGTTTACCCCCCCTGCAGTTTCATGTTATGCCCTCTAGTTTTACAGTTTCCCATCTTTGAAAAAGGTTTGTTTGTTCATTAATACTCTTTAAGTATTTAAAGTATTTAAGTATTTAACAACAACAAGAACATCATATCTCCCCTGTCCCTCCTCTCCTCTAGCATATGCATGTTTAGGTATTCAAGTCTCTTCTCATACGTCTTCTGGCGCAGGCTCCAAATCATTTTGGTCACCTTCCTCTGAACCATTTCCAGTCTTTTTATATCCTTTGTGAGATATGGTCTCCAAAACTAAACACAATATTCCAAGTGAGGCCTCACCAGTGACTTGTACAGTGGCATTCGTACCTCCTCCTTTTTGCTGATAATTTCATTCTGTATGCAATCCAGCATCCTTCTGGCTTTGGCTACCGCCTTGGTACACTGTTTTGCCACCCTGAGATCCTCAAAAACAATCACTCCAAGGTCCTTCTCCTGGTCTGTGCACACCAACTTCTCTCCCCCTATCACATACAATTCCCTTGGATTTCTGCATCCTAAGTGCATGACACTTCACTTCTTCAAATTAAATCTTAACTGCCAAGCATTAGACCATTCTTCTAGCTATTGTAGATCTTTCCTCATGTTATCCACTCTCACAGGGCAGTCCACTCTGCTGGAAATTTTTGTGTCATCTGCAGAAAAGCAGCTTTTCCATCCATTCCTTCAGCGATATCACTCACAAATAGATTGAACAGTACTGGTTCCAGGACTGATCCCTGAGGCATGCCACTAATCACCTTCCTTTCATTTGAGTGAGTACCGGGAAAAATGGTAGAAACCATCATAAAGAACAAAATTGCTGAACATGTAGATAGTAATGGCTTAATGGGAGACAGCCATTACTGCTTTTTGACATATTCATAAATGACCTGGAAAAGGGAATAATGAGTGAGGTTATCAAATTTGCAGATGACACAAAACTATCTAAAGTTGTTAAAATCCAAGAGGATTGTGGAAAATTGCAAGAGGATCTTGATAAATTCGAACACTAGGCATCAAAATGGAAGACGAAATTTAATGTGGACAAGTGCAAAGTTATGCACCTAGGGAAAACCAACTCAAACTATGGTTACACAATGCAAGGTTCCACATTAGGAACCACCATCCAGGAAAAAGATTTAGGCGTCATTGTGGATAATATGTGAAAATCCTCGGCCCAGTGTGCAGCAGCGGCCAAGAGAGCAAATAGGATGCTAGGTATCATAAGGAAAGGAATAGAAAATAAAACAAAAGATATTATAATGCCTTTATATCGTTCCTTGGTGCGACCGCACCTTGAATATTGTGTGCAATTCTCGTCGCCGTATCTTAAAAAGGATATAGCTTATTATCAGATAAAGAATGGCTATTGAAACTTTTCTTTAGGAAACACAATTTGGAGTTTAAGGGATTATTAGTATGTATTTACCCAGATCTGGCTAAAGACACTCAGCGCCATCGCAGAGCTTTTCTTCTGCTGCGTCCTGGTGTCCTACAATTGGGGGGGCTTTTTTTCCTCAAGCATCCGTGCAAATGCATGGTGAAGTATAAATCTGTTTCTTATATATTTTATGAGCCCTCACAATTAACAGCTTTCATTTCCACCAGGCAGTTAGAGGCCTCTATTGATGTTGCACCTGGGCTTTAAAAGATGTTAGCAGGTGTGTTTAGCCAGTAGTTTGATTTCTGTTCAATATGGGTTGGGGTATTTCTTCTTCTTGGAGATGTTCCTCCCCCTCTCTTGTGATTTGTAGACTGGTGTGAACTGATATGTTGTAAAATATTGCTTTCCTTTTGATTCTTTATTTGTTTATTTTTCTTATATATCGGTACTATTTCTGCAAGATTGTGATGTAACATTCTTGTGTTTAATTTTAAAACTTTATAAATAAAAATTTTTAAAAAAAAGGATATAGCGTTATTAGAAAAAGTTCAGAGAAGAGCCACCAAAATAGTAAAGGGGATGGAAGGATACCCCTATGAAGAAAGGCTAAAAAGGTTAGGGATCTTTAACTTGGAAAAGAGACGGCTGAGGGGAGATATGATAGAAGTCTATAAATTAATGAATGGAGTGGAACGGGTAAACGTAGATCGATTGTTTACATTATCAGAATATAGAAAGACTAAGGGACATGCAATGAAGCTACAGGTTAAACTATTTAAGACTAATAAAAGAAAAAAAAAATTTTCACTCAACGTGTAATCAAACTCTGGAATTTGTTACCGGAGGATGTAATAAAGGCTGTTAGTGTAGCTGGGTTTAAAAAAGGTTTGGACAAGTTCCTGGAGGAAAGGTCCATAAACCATTGTTAAGAAGGGACCCAGGATATCAATGCTTGACCCAATACAAGCATTGTGGAACCTGTGTCTTTTGGAGAAACTGCTAGGTACGTATGACCTAGATTGGCCACTGTTGGAAACAGGATACTGGGCTTGATGGACCTTGGTCTGACCCAGTATGGCATATTTTATGTTCTTATGTTCTGTTGTCTGTCAGTTACCCAATTTCTGATCCAGTTTACCACATTGAGACCCATCCCTAGGCTGTTCAGTTTATTGATAAGCCTCCTATGAGGAACAGTATCAAAGGCTTTACTGAAATCTAGTTAGATCACATCCATTGCATGCCCTTGATCTAGTTCTCTCATCACCCAGTCAAAGAATTCAATCAGATTTGTTTGCAACCGATTGGTTTTGAGAAAGTCCACTATTATCTCTTTCAGGAGCTCCTCCATTACTTTTCTCTTCACTGAGGTAAGGCTTACTGGCCTGTAGTTTGTCACTTCTTCCCTACTGCCACTTTTGTGAAGGGGTACCACATCAGCCCATCTCCAGTCCTCTGGAACTTTCTCCTGTCTCCAAGGATCTATTAAAAACATTCATTAAAGGCCCTACAAGAACCTCTCTGAGATCTCTCAGTATCCTGGGATGTATCCCATCTGGTCCCATGGCCTTGTCCACTTCCATTTTCTCAATCTGTTCAAATACATCATCTTCTGTGAATGGTATAGTATCTACTCCATTCCCATTTGTAAATTGTTAGTCAAAGGTGGTCCTTCTCAAGGATTTTCTTTAGTAAAAACAGAACAGAAGTATTTGTTTAGCATTTTTGCTTTTTCAATGTCACTTTCCATGAATCCGTTCTTAGCACTTTTGAGTCTTGCGATTCCATTTCTGATCTTCCTCTTCTCCTGAAAAAAGGTTTTGTCTCGATGCTTCAGATCTTTAGCAATCTTTTCTTCTGCTTTAGATTTTGCTATCCTTATTTCTCTTTTTGTCTCTTTTAGCTTTATCCTGTATTCTGTTCTGTGTTCCTCTGTTTGTGAACTTCTGAATTTTGTGAAAGCTGTGTTTTTTGTATTTATTTGTGCCGCTATTTCTTTGGAGAACCAAATAGGTTTCCCTTTCCTCTTGTTTTTATTTACTTTCTTTACATATGTATCTGTTACCCCTTTTATTGCCTCCTTTAGTTTAGCCCACTGCAATTCCACTTCCCTTACTTCCTCCCACCCCGCCAACTGCTCCTTCAGGCACTTGACCATTTCACTGAAGTCAGCGTTTTTGAAGTCTAGGACTATAAGCCTGCTGTGATTGGACTCTGCCTTGGTTTTTATCTCAGACCACACCATGCAATGATCACTGCTGCTCACATGGGTACCCAACTGGACATTCGACATACTATCTCCGTTGGTGAGTACTAAATCCAGCATTGGACTTTCCCTGGTCGGTTCCATCACCATTTGTCTTAGCAATGCATCTTGAAAGGCATCCACAATTTTCTGGCCTCTTTCCAGATTTGCAGAAGGAATACTCTAATTCGCATTGGGTAAATTAAAGTCACCCAATATGATCACTTCCCCCTTCATAGCTACCTTTGCAATATCAATAATCAAGTCTCTATCCATTTCTTTGGTTTGAGTTGGAGGCCTGTAGACTACACCAGTATGGATGATAGTGCCATCTCCTCTTTCCAACACAATCCACAGCACTTCTTCTTTTCCTCATATCCTCTGCATTTCAGCAGCTTTAAGGCTGCTTTTGACATATAGGGCTACTCCTCCTCCTTTTCTACCTTATCTATCTCTTCTGAATAATTCATAGCCAGCTATGGCTATATCACATTCATGCGACTCGTTAAACCATGTTTCTGTAATTGCCACAATGTCCAAATCCATTTCCACCATTAGGGCTTCCAGGTCAGGAACTTTGTTGACGAGGCTGCGAGCATTTCTGCTCATTGCTTTCCAGCATTTGTTGACTGGCTTGCCTGTATTTTGTATAGATTTTGTTCTGCATGCCTCTTCCCACTTGCCATTGGTGTGTGGGTTAATAGTGTGGCTGTTTCCAATGTTGTTATGTTTTTACTGGGCGTGATGTCCTGAACTCGTTCTTCTCCATCTGTCACCCCCTTTCCCTAGTTTAAATGCCTGTCTATCTAATGGCTGAATTTTTCACTTAGGATCCTTTTCCCTGTGACAGAGAGATGTAGTCAATCCATACAATATAGCCTCTTGTTGTTCTATTTCCCCATTCGCCTATATATCAAAATCCTTCTTGTTGCACCAGGTTTGAAGCCATGTATTAAAACGGATTATGTGATGCAGCCTTTCGAACCCCTTACTAAGAACAGGTAGAACTTCTGAGAATGCTATAGTGTTAACAATGGGTTTGAGTTTCTCTCCAAGAATCTGGAAATCCCTTTGAACTGTAGAGGCACCATTTCTAACCAGGTCATTTGTACCCAAGTGGATGATAACATCAATTTTGGAGTGCTCACTTTCTGCACTAACAATGACAATGATTTTGTTTCTATTCTTGTTGGATGAAGAGCCTGGGAGGCATTTGATCATATTCTCTCCTTTGAACTGTGTTCCCAATTTGGTACCTCTGATGATGGAATCTGCAAGTAGTAGTAGCTTCCTGTTTTTTTTATTTTTTTCTTCATGTTTGGTGCATTATCAGTAGATTGGGCATTAACCTTCTCATTTAAGGGCACTTCAGTTTCCAGTAATTGGGCACTCTCATTTTCAAAGGCAGAGAAGGCATTATTCAGGGATATCTCTTGATGGAGAGGATGTCTCCATGTTATAGCTCACAACCTACTAGAGCCCACTTGATCCATTTGTTCCTGGGTTGTTTGATTCTTTGTTGGAGTGGTAGTGGATTCTTTTCAGTTTGTACTCTGGAGGAGGTGGCGGTCATTCCAGTTCACGTTTAGCGGGGATATACATCCAGGTTGGATGTAAATCCCCACTAAATGTCAGGGTGCTGAGTCCACCCATAGAGCTCCCTGCATGTACTGCAGAGATGTGCGTGGAGCTATCGATGGGTGCGGGAGGGTGTGGGCTGTAGGAGGAGCGAGGGCAGGAAGTAGGCAGGACCCTGACCCCAGATGTACAGGGCAGATTCTGGTGTCGTCCCTGTATGTCCGGGGTCGGCAATCTAGATGGCAGAGAATATTTTTTGCTGGGATCCTGGGACAAGGTGAGGCGAGGAGGGGGTGCCCCGCTGCCCAATCCCAGCCCTGGATGTCCGGAGGTATGAAATCTGGCACGTCCAGGACATCTAGGCCCTATGCCCCGATTCTGCTCCCTTGGGATCAGAATTGGGTGCATATTCGGGTCGTCCGGATTTCTGGATGTCCAGATGGCCCAGATGTGCCCCGTCAGAGCTGGCCTCGGTGTGTTTCATTGCAGCTAATTCTTCCCTTAATAGAATCAATTCTTAATGCATGGCAGATAACTTGAAACATATTGGGCAAGCTCTTAGGCTCCAAATTATTCTTCTTAGAATGAAGGCACCACAGCTAGTGCATTGAATACATGACATTCTGATTAAGATGCTTATAAAGCAGGTCTAAGACAAGCAGAAAAGATGGATGTTACATCTAATCGGAGGAGAGGACATATTACTCATGGGAAAATAGTTGAGAAAATAAAGTTAGAGCTTCATGAAAATGCTTTAAAAAATGCAGACAGAGGCGGTTGATATTGGCCCGTATGTGTTTTCAAGTAGATTGTAAAACTATTGCCTAATCCCTCCACCTCAAGCATTAGAGTTACAGCTTTGCAAACAGTTTCTGTGGTAGAAAGGACTCTTAATCTCCTAAAGAGCTGTTTCAGGTGTCCACACAAAAGTGAAAGTGTCCTGCAGTGTCACCCTAACACAGTCTGTGACATTGTAGTTGTTTGCTTCATAAATCTGAGTCTCATAATTAGACTACCGAGAAGGAGTCTATATATTTAATGCACGATCCTTGGCTTTATCCTTTGTGAAATGAGGCTAGCACAGTAAACGAAAGACACAGGTGTGATGAAATAGTCAACAGGGTGTTTAATAAGTGCTGTTTTCTTTCCCCTTGTTCTGGTCACCAAAATAGGATTTAAGATGTTAAAGAGCTATAAAGTAAAACTGAGAGTAATTGTGTTTTAATTTTAAAGGGTTAAAGGTCAGCTATTTTGGCCTACTTCAAGTTCACTGCTGATTATTCAATTCAAATACAAAATGTAAAAGAAAGATAGGAGAGAAATATTTTCCAGTTTTACTTTACAGATATGAGCCCTATCTAACATCTGTAGAGGACTTTGTTATATCATTATAAATATGTCCAACAGTATTGACCATAGTTCACGTTTCCTTTCTTTATGTCTTTTTCAGCATTGAGTCCTATGAAGTTGGGGTGTATAAATAGCTTATAGCATACTGACATAAGTTAGTGATGGCAAATACATTCAATCCTTGCCCATAGTCAGAACTGTCATCATAGAAAGAACATGTTGAGGAGGCTTCTGTGTACAGTTCCAAATACTGGTGAAATAAGAGGTGCAGTTCTACATATCCAAAAATGGATAATGAGGCTTATCCATATTTACGGGTAACTGATATAAATTAAATAGTGATGGTTTACACAAGATGATCAGAACCTTTTATTTATTTAACAGAATTTAATATACCACTTTTCTACTAGTCAAAGTGGTTTACATGGAACTTACTTTTTACAAGGAACAGATTTAGATCAACATTGGAACTTGTACAATAAACATAGGAAAATCAGAACAAAGAACATTGTAAGGTTATTAGCAAGCGCAACTACAGTATATACAATGGGCTGAGAAGTTAGCAGGAATGGGGTTAGATGGGTTTTGAGGGGGTGGTGAGGTGTGGGATCGTAGGATTTCATGAGCAAGGTCAAGAAGGTTGCTTATTGTCAAAATGCTTTTTGAAGAGGTGAGTCTTGATTTTGATCTGTAAAGTTAGAATGAGATTATTTTGAATTTTACAAAATCACTGAAATCTATTGGTCATGCATTTTCCAAAGTTCTGATCTTCTGAACCTTGGGCCCAGGGTATTTTATCATATCTTTATATACATATTAAATTCTTCATTTCATATGCTCATTCAATCAATTTACAACCATTTGTGGCACAAGATATCACATCGTTGGTAGCCATCTTATAGCATCAGTTGAGCATAACTTCTCTAATATTATGGAAATCTATAGATCATGCTGATTCCCTATTTTGGGGGATTTCATTGATTAATCTACTCGCAAATGAGCTTTTAAAGGTGTAGCCATGTATTTTTATAGTGTGATCTTATTCTGGTTTACTCCCTTCAGCCAAGAATTTTAAATATCATTCAATGTTATTCCATTACTCCATTGAAAACAAAAGAAAAAAGCATCAGATGAAAAACCTTTGGGAAACAAACATAAAAATGAAAAAAAAAATTAAATGTTTACTGTATGCTATTGTTAATCCCCTATATTGTCTCGGATGATGCTTTTAAGCAATCTCCATGCTTCATGAGAGCCCACCCCACTGTCACACAAGGAGTAAAGGGGGGGGGGGCAATTTAACATAGCCGAGCCACTGGACTGCATACTCTGTTTGTTGATTGGCTAGGTAGTAAGGGAGGGGAGGTTGTGAAAAGAGCAGGAAGACATTGGGCAGGAAGTTAATTAACTGCTTATCTTAGCTGAGTCTCTGGTAGCAGTGAGAGCAGGGGTGTATAAGTCTTGAACTGTTCAAGCACCCACCCTCCCTCCCTCCCATGTGCCTTTGGTAAGTATGTTGGGGATAAGGTTTAGGATATGGGGAGGTAGTATTGTCGCAGCTATGGGCGGAGTTTAGTTACATTTATGAAATTGCTGGACTATGATCGGCTTCCAGGGGAAGGGCTGAAGAATGATGATTACTATTGGGACTACTAGGGGACATGGGTGTCACCACCGTGTCCCAGGATGGGAGGGGGATTGGGAGATGATCATCTTGTATAATGCTACCCTTCAGCCTTGCGTCACTGCAGCTTGTTGGCTAAAGTGAAATTCAGAAGTTTCATAACTAACCACGTGACTAGGATGTCACCATGTAATCCAGGTCTGGGATGCCAATCTTGAGTGATATTTTATGTATTCATGGTTGTTTGAGTTATGCATTTTTTTGATTAATAAAGCAATGGCCTGGTTTTGCCACTGGCTTTGAGTCTGGTGTTTTATTGTGATTTCTAATTTAAAATTTGAATTAAGAAAGGAGAACGGTGTGAGCACTTAAATTTTGAGCCGGGCCAACCACTAGGCAAACTAGGCAGTTGCCTAGGGTGGCAACTTCTGGAAGGCAGCAAAAGCAGGCCATTCAAAGCTAAACAGTAGATTTTAACAGCCAGAGGGGCCGCAAAGCTTGAGGTTTGCCTAGGGAACCAACATCTTGGACTAAATCTAGGGCCAGCCCTGCTTATATTGAAAATGTTAACCTTTGCAACTTCTATCTTAACTAAAGTCCTCTTTTTTATCATAAACTCCATTTGTGAAGTTAAACCCTACTATTAGAGATTTGTTATATGTGTTTTACTTTATTTATTTAAAACATTTATCCCACTTATCAAATTTTGTAGGCAGAGTACAATACAGCAAAAGTATTTGTTAAAACAATAGGTTTTGGTAGATTTGACAGCATTGTTATCACACCAAATCCTGTGATTCACTGCAAGCCAGGTCTAACATCCTCCCTAGCTGGTTCTAATATAATATATGGCATCCAGAAACTTTACATCCCTGATATGCCCCCATAAGACATACTCAATCAATATGGGTTTAATTAAAATCTACCGCAGTTAAATAATACCTGTGTCAGGAGCTTTAAACAATTATACCAAACAAAAAATCTCCCAACATTCACAATGTTAATTATCTAACTATCAATAAATTCCAAAAATTCCTAAGGAGTCAAACCTTACTGTTACTTTTAACTTTTACTTCTATATGGAAAGTGGCAGCTATCCAATAGACCAAAGAAAATCTGTTTAATAATTCTTTCCCAATTTTTACCCAATTTTTAGTCAGTAACAAAAAGGCTTCAGCAACTTACTGTAGCTGATTTCCCTCTATGTAGCAGAGACCTGCCTAAAGGAGAAAATGCTGATACACACCAAAATCGGCCTAAAAAAACTTCCCAGTCTTCCATTAACATGAAGATCTAAAGCTCAGCGTTAAAGCTCAACATCTCATGGCTGACACCCGCTAGATGCTGCTGGCTGGGTCGGGGTTCTATTTCCTCTTTTGTTTTACAATGCCGCGTAAAAGGAAAACCAAAAGCTGGACATTACCTGCAGCAACGCCGGCTGTCTCTAGGGGTCCTCTGGATGCTTTCATGAGGCCCGCTGGTGTGGACGTTGCTCTGGCATTATTAGGCTTGTTGTGGGTGTCGGCAGCGGAAGGAGGCTTGCCACGCCCCTCTGAGCTGCAGGTATCTCTTAGCCCGGAGGTGCGGACCCCTCCGATTCAGCCTGCTTTGCTCGTAGCAGGAGCAGTGGAAATGGAGCTCCGAGATCTCGGGGAAGCCGCGATCGCTGAGTCATCGGTTCCTGCTATGTCACGCTCCTCCGTGGCTGCCGTGTTAGGGGCTGCAGAGCTTGCGGCTATTGTGAGCAGCCCTGCTGGAAGCGGAGGAAGTCTGTATGTTGAAGCTGAAGCTGGCTTCGGTGTTTCTTCTCCCACATCTACTGCGATTATTGCTGCTTTACCTACACGGTCTGGTCATCAACACCCGGCCGCAGTTACTTTGGATTCCCTCTGGAAAGGTCTTCAGGCCTTGGAACAGTCCTTTTCATCTCAGTTTGGAATTCTCGAGAGTGCTCTGCCTTCTGTGCTTCAAGCTGTAGATCTACAAAAGAAGGAGGTAGCAACTATTTCTGCCAAGGTGGCTCAGTTGGAGGAAAAAGTGGAGGGTGTAACATCCATGTTAGGTACTGTTTCTAATGATTTAATAACTATCTATGGGAAAATTGAGATGTTGGAGAACTCCAAAGGAGTTGTTTCACTCATATGCTACATCTATATTGAAACTACCCATGGAATCTGTTCTTCCTTTGGCAAGAATTTATTATCTGCCTACTGCCAAGTGCAAGACCCATGTTGCGTCTTCACCTGTTCATTCACTGCCGATGGATTCTTTGGACCTCACTGGGTTTCTGGAAACTACTGATCCTGAAATTATTCCTCGGGCTTCTTACTGTGGCCTTGGAGCCAGACAGAGATTTACTTTTGAGACTTTATTTCAAAGCGAGGAATGAGACCTTCATGGGGGGGACAATAAGGATGTTTCCAGACATTTCTAAACCTACCCAGAAGCGTAGACAGCAATTTCATTTGTTAAGACCTCGGGTGTTACAGCTCGGTGGTCTATTTTTTCTATGCTATCCATGTAGATGTCTAATTAAATATCAGGGAGTTGGTTATACCTTTTTTGAGCCAGCACATTTAATTCAATTTGTTGTAAGTAAGAATATTCCTCTGCCTAGCAGTTGAGCTGTCTCTATCCCCTTCCTTGGATTAGGGGGGGAGCGGTTGTAGATCTGTGCATTTGTTTATTCCACCCCAGAGTTGTGTCTATTTCCTTTTGAATTTTCCTATTGAATTGTGTCTTGCTTTCTCACTATTTGTGGGCGAGTGAATCTATACCTAAAAATTTATATTTAGTGTAAAGATAAGGGTTCACCCCCACCCCTTTTTCTTTGCTTGGTTTCTTTCTTGTATTTGTATTCTTTACTGTAACAAGATTTTTCTTGTGCAAAATTTAAAATTACATAAATAAATAATTTAAAAAAGCTCAACATCTACTTCAGTGCTGGCGTCAAATGATGCCAACTCCGATTTAAAATTTCAGCCCAGCCAATCGGAGAAGAGATAGGTGGAGCCACACAGAAGACAATTATTGAGAAATCGAGCCAATCGCTATAAGGAATAGAGAAGCATTCTCTTAGAAAATATTCCAATCGACAGTTAAGAGTCTATCTGTCTGAACATAAGTATAGTTTATCTAAAGAAAGGAAAGAGCACCATTAGTAGAAAATTGTGTGTCGTTCCAGCATGATTTTCATGATTTGCAATGTGTTGTCATCGATCATGTTTTACCCTCAGTTCGTGGCTGTGACCGCGGGAAAATTCACCTTCAACAAGAACAGAAATTGATATACCGGCTGCATGCTTTGGAACTGGAAGGACTGAATAACAAAATCAATTGGAATGTTTTCTAATAGAATGCTTCTCTATTCCTTATAGTGATGGGCTGGATTGCTCGATAATGAGCTACTCGATAATGAGCTACTCGATAATGAGCTACTCCACCTATCTTTGTGCAAAAGTAGTCACTAAAGCCCGCCTAGCGGACCATGTAACCCCTATACTGCTAGAACTACACTGGCTCCCTATAAATAACCGAATCAAATACAAAACACTACTAACAACATTCAAACTACTAAACGATATTGCCCCCTCCCATCTATCCACACTCCTTCACGCACCAAATGATTCAAGAGCCCGCAGACTAAATGCAACCCTCTCACTGGAGTTACCAAAAACATTCACGAGGACTAAAAAATCCACCAGTGCCAGAGCCTTCACATTCACCGCTCCCACACTCTGGAATGACCTCCCAATAGACATCCGAATCATAAAGGACCTCTCTCAATTCAGGAAAGAACTCAAGACATACCTATTCTCCGAACACTTCGGAATCCCCTACCCTCCAAGCCCAGCCACACAGCGTCCACAGACACACAAACAAAAAAACCTGCAAAAACACAATTAACTGAACATACACAGCCCCCCTCAAACAGTTCTCCCAAAGACACACAAAAAAACCACGAAAAATGGAAATAAATTCCATCACACACACACGCGCACGCACACACACACACACACAGACACACACACTTGAATAGTGAATTCACTACACTGTATCCTAACCTTTTTGTAAATAACACCTGTAAATAGAAATGTCAGCTCGCTGCCTATTCCCTGTAAAAAGTTAGAAACTTCTGATCAAGTTATACACCTTGTAAATAGTTTTAATAATTTACTGTTCTGTTATATGTAAAAAGTTAAAAAGTTCTTGATCAATGTACTGTTATACGAACGTATACAAAACTGTTAAATTGTTCCATGTAAACCGCCCCTGATCTCTGGAAGGGGCGGTATAGAAGAAATAGATAAATAAATAAATAAATAAATAAATAAATCTTTTCTCCGACTGACTGGGCTGAAATTAAAAATCAGAGTTGGCCGTGTTTTCAATCTTTTATGAAAATGATAAATAGAAGAAATACATTTCAAATGTTTGGGCAATTCAGATCAATACTGCACTGCTAAGTATGGAATGGTATCCATAAAGCATGATTTTAAACAAACTCCTCTACATGGCGGGTACCGTAGAGTATTGGCCAATTGTAAGCGCTTAGATTTACATATCACTAGTGGAAGTAATAAGAATGAAAAATATTCCGGAACAAAACCATTAAAGAATCTATATAAAAAAGTAAAAAACTTAAATTGAATCTGGTTAGAAACTTTTAACCTATGTAATTTGTGAAGTAAGAGGGTTATTGCAATATACTGTAAAACACCAAAAATAAGGCGGGCAGCCATGTTTTGACACAGCTGTAATCATTTAATCTGATGTTGAGGACAATTCAAAAATAATACATTTCCATAATCCAAATATGATATAATAGCATTCTTTGGAAAAATAACCAGTTAATGACCCCCACCCCATGAAACCCCTATGATCCCCAATACCTTCTACACTCACCAATCTTTCATCCCTTTGTATATATTTTTTATTTTTATTTTACATTTCTTATATACTGCCTTTCATGACATCAAGGCAGTTTACATTGAACAAACTGAAATTACATTGAACAAGACATTATAACTTGGAGATAACTATTTTTACAGGGAACATGGGCAATGGAGGGTTAAGTGGTTTACTCAAGACCACAAGGAGCACCTGTGGGGCTAGAAACCCCAGTCCTTCTGGCCCAAGGATGCTGTCCTCTAGTGGGATTTGAACACCTGACCTTATGGCCTGAGGTAACTTGCCCCAACCACTAAGCCACTCCTCCCTCCAAGGCTCCAATGCCACAAAATATAGTTTTGATTGTTCTCAGCTTCACAAAATGTTCATTGTTATGAGTTCACTGAATTACTCTCCATATTCATTATAAAAGTTCTAATGCTATTTATAACTTGTTCATTGTAAAAACTTAGTTCTTTGTAAAACCGTTTTGACTTGTAACAAAACGGTATATCAAAATTTGTTAAATAAATCAATAAAAAGGTTTTCGAAACATCGAGCTAACATGGGTCTCAAATGTTATATTTATATCTATCAGAACCCCTAAAATTTTTAAATCAGAATCTATCTTCAAATGTACTTGTGACAAAGCACACAATAAAGGCTTCAGTATAGGTCTGTTGTTGTTAAAACATATAACCTTTGCTTTAGAAATATTAACTTGTAGTCGGTGCGATTTTGCCCAGACTTCCAGTTTTACTATAGCAGCTTTAATAGTTGTATAAAAATCCTTAAAAGATGGAGAAAAAGTCAACAATGGTGAGATGTCATCTGCATACGTATTCACACAAAACTGTGTTCGGCCACTGAACGATATGTATACTATGACTTTCACAAACTATCGCTCATCTCTCACTTGAGGGGAAACCAACCACTATAACAACTGGCAGATAAGGTCTCAGTTTAGTTTTAAAAGGTAGAGTGAACGTAAGGGGCGCATGTGTGGTGTTTTCCACTGGCGAGCTGATATTTTGACGGCTAGAGTAACATGGGAGAAGACGCAGGCAGCATCACAGGTAGATTGGCTTTGCGGTCCTTTTTACTAGTATTTTATTGTTTAATGTTATAAAATAGGGTGTGGGATATCAGATTTATGGTTGGGTATTTTTGTAGTTATGTCTAGGTCCCCTGACAAAAGAGCATGAAACGTCAGCTGGTGCCGGGATTGAACGTCAGGATAAAAGAAAAATTGAGAAGATCTTATCTAGATCCTGCTTAGAAGCTGAGTACACACTTATTCAACATTAAAAGAAAATCGAATGTTTTCAATGCTTTCAAAGCTTCTAATAAGGATTTAAAGTTTTATACCAAACTGACAATGGGTCATTGATGTAATAAAACACCTATACTATGCATTGGGTGCAAGCCCAGCTCTAGTGGTGTGCTTTTGAACTGAGACCTTATCTGCCAGTTGTTATAGTGGTTGGTTTCCCCTCAAGTGAGAGATGAGCGATAGTTTGTGAAAGTCATCTGCATACGTATAACATTTTAAATTAATTTGCTCAAAAGCATACCCTAAGGTAGCCATAATTAGATTAAAAAGAATTGGTGACAATGGGGAACCCTGTGGGACCCCACAACAAGCATTCCATCCAGAGGAACTATTTTGAACTAGTTGCACCCGATATTTTCTATACTTCAAAAAGCCGTGAAAGCAACCACGCACGGCATCAGTAATTCCTATGTACTCTGATAGAAGCATTTGCACACCATGATCTACTAGATCAAAGGCTGAGCTCAAATCAAACTGCAGAAGAACTGCCAAATGGCCCTTTGCTAACGCTTCATTTATATCAGAAACTAAAACTCCTAATAATAATTCAGTACCATTGGCTTTCCTAAACCCAAATTGATATGCCTTCAAAATATCAAATTTGTCCAAATAAGAAATTAACTGATTCACCATAACTGTTTCTAAAACTTTAATTAAAGGTATGTTAGCTATAGGGCGAAAGTTAGTAATCTCAGCCATAATCAACTTCTTTTCAGGATAATACCTCCCAAAATATCTGGGTAAATTCCCCGAGTCACAAACTCAACCGTAATTCCATAAAACCATATCCTAAAATCTTGTGGCGCCAGCGTAAAAAAATAAGTTGGACAGTAGTCCGCAGGTGAAAACTTTTTAACATGCTTATTGAAAATTTCATTAACCAAGTCCTTGATGCTGCAATTCAGTCGACTGATGAACGATTCTCACAGCTCAGAGAACACTGCAGGATGTTTGAGATCCTATGCATTCCAAAACTTCAAGATATGGCACCTGACATCCTCCAATGAAAGTGTCATAAACTTTAGAAAGTGATCTCTAATTGTGAACTGCATGACATTAATGCAGTTGATGTATATGACGAACTGAGAACTCTTTCTAGACATGTGGTGGCAGAATCTCTTCACCAAAGGATGTTCTGGAGTACATATGCCAAAACAATTACATATTATATTTCCAAATGCTTCCACAGCCCTGTGCATACTTTTGACACTTCCAGTAAGAGTTGCAAGTGGAGAACTGAGCTTCTCAGAATGAAAGCTGATAATAACACATCTGCGTTCCACCATGACCCAAGAACGGTTAGTTGGACTTGCAACAATTATCAATTGAGTATGAGCTAGCACAAACCTTAGATCTTAAAGAATCAGTTAGGATCTTTGCAGCCCAGAAGGTACAGAAAGTACTCATTTGAATTTATTTCCAGTAAATTTTTACCACAAAAAGCAGATTGTGATTGGGCTCTTCACGCCAGGCCCTGCAGGTGTGCATCTAAGACATGGCAGCTACCAGTACCGGAAGGCTCAGCCTGAAAGGAAGGTATTTGCTATAGGCAGAAGACGACAACACCTGCTGTCCCAGGTTTGGGGGTGCGTCATCCAGTATGCATTCTGCCCCAAGATCTTAGTCTGCTCTCTCTTGCTGGGTCACCTTTTACTAATGAGAACAGTTACAAAGACCATACAGCCTATTTGGTCTGCTTATCCATGCCAATATGCATTATTCCATGCCAAATAATGTTGTCGAGTACATGCTAAAGAAAACTATTTACCATATTTCCAAATGTGTCTGCTGCCTTGCACATATTTCTGATACTTTCAGTATTGCTTGCAAGTGGAGAAAATAGCTTTTCTAAACTACAGTAAATCAAATGAAAACATTTTTGCTCTGCTCTGACCCTGGAATGACTATTTTGGCTTTGAACAGTATCAATCAGGCATGAACCAGCGCAAACCCTCGAGCTTCAGGAATGAATTCAGATCTGTACAGCCCAGAAACTACAGAATGACACTCATCTGACTTTGTGAGGATATGCCGTTGCCAGAAAAGTCTTTCCATAAAAAAAGATCACTTTGAATGATTCTCACAGCTCAGAGAACACTGCAGGATGTTAAAGATCCTATACAACATTGCAAAACTTTAAGCTACTGTACCTGACATCCCCCAACAAAAGCGTGCTGAACTTGAGAAAGTGCTCTCTAGTGGTGAAGTGCATGACATGGGTGCAATTGACTTAACTGAGGACACTCTTGCAGGCAAGTATTGGCAAACCTGACAGCCTATAGGCATGTAAGTGCCTGTCTTCTGCAGCTGAATACGGAATTTAATTGCTTGTTTGTGTATTTAAAGGTACCCCTGAAGCAGCATGCCACAAAACATTGACCAGTATTGGGATGCATCAAACTTTCCATTGTGGCTGCAGTCTGCTTCATATAAGTGTTAGCTAAGCATTTTAAAATTTTCTCCATATATGTTTTGCTTTTGCAAGATTAAAATTCTCATGTTCAAAAAGGGTTTTACCTAATGATTAGTATATTTGATATTCCGGAAGCTAAACTGCTGTTTCTCTAAGGCATGAGTCGAGATTGCTTTCCTCCACATTATCTAATCTTAGTCTTTTTGGTTTGGTTCAGTCCCTGACTGGAGTTTTGAGGAAGGCCCCCCCCCCCCGGTAGAGTGTGAGGGGGTGCCATTTCATCCCTTGCCTTAGGCAACAGATTGCTTTGAGCTTCCCCTGGGCTGCAGACATTTTATTCTGCTCATTTCTATGATTTCCTTAACAAATAATGCTGCCCCTCAACCAGTTTGATCTGCCCTGTCTTTCCTGTCATTTAGATAGACTTTGTACTGTGGAATCACATTGTTGAATTGCTTATCCTCGTTTCACCAGGTGTCTGGGATGCCTCTTACGTTAATATCTTCAATTAGAATCATACATTCTAACTCTCCAGTCGTATTATTTAGACCTCTAGCATTTACATAAAGACAAATCTATGGGTTTTGTTCTGACTTACTTCTTGCTTATTATTAACATTTGATTCAGCTAATTTATATTTGTCTGCTCTTCAATGGAACCCCTCTAACCATGAGCTTAATTGTTAGAACAGTAGGCTGAATAGCAAGGAAGCTAAGGTGCAAATACCACTGCTGTTGCTTGTGATCTTGAGCAAGTTCCTTACTAATCCCTTGCCATAGAAACAAAACTTTGGGGCATTTTTACTAAAATGCATTAGGCTTTTGCAGTTAATTCAGCAAAAAAAATGCAAATAGAGCAGCATTAGCTGCAAAAACCATCCGTGATCTGTTAGGAACATGCACAGAATTCTCCCAGCAGATAATAAACTGAAAAATGCAAAGAGCATATTCAGACAGAAGTCTGGATGCAGTTAATGCTAACCACTGAGGTGGTCTTAGTAGCACTTATTTTTTCTGTAATTATGATTGTTACCATGTGCTCTTGAGGCCCACAGTAACCGCGCATTAGAGACACGCCCACCCTTATCCCACCCACTCCTGCAGGTAAGGTGCTTTCTGGCAAATAGTTGCGAAAATCACTGTGTTATCTGCCACATTAAAAGCTAATGCAGTTTAGTAAATATGCCCCTTAGATTGTAAGCCCTCAAACGATAAGAAAATATCTACTGAACTTGAATGTAATTCATCTTGAGAAACTCCTAAAAAAGGTATGATCAAAAGCTTTTTCCCTTCCCTTCCTCCTTTTTGTTAATGAGCATGAGAAATCTCATTCAGGACACCTGGAAAAATGTGTGGCTTTGTAAACAGAAGTATCATTTAACACTCCTCCACCACAACCACCATGGAAGTGGTCCCCCTTTAGCCACCGCCCTTGAATTTTCATAGATTTCTTTCTGAGTGAGCATTCATGGCCTGGATTTGGTCATGTAACACCATCCCTTCCAGGATCCCACAAGCCAGCTTCCCCACCCCAATGAAGCCCACCTGCAGCGTTCAGCCCAGACACTCCATGCAGCCACTATTACCCCATCGCTAACAGTCACACACTCATCCATCCACAACAAGCCATTAATCATGTCTTCCCTATCAGGACAATATAGTTTCTTTGATTTAACAGTATCTTTAGTTGATACATTATTCCGAACCATGTATTCATGGCTTTTCCTCAAGATCTAGTTCAAACTCTGTCCTATCTCCTTATTTATCTTTACAGCTTGGTTCCACTCTATTAAAGGTGAAGCCCATCCTCTTGGAATGGGACACCATTGTCTCATCTACATATTGGAGTTCCGGAGCTCAGCCTTTCTCCTAGGGTACTGTGTGTATAATCTGGAGCATTTCTGAGAACGCTACCCTGAACGCTCTGGATTTTTAAACTATTCCCCAAAATAGTGGTGCTATTCAGCTGCTTTCCAAATAGTGAAACTGCATAAAGTTAGGGCAGTCCTTTATGCAAGTACTTATACAGTTGGCGGACTGAAAATCACAGTTAAGTGCTGCGCCTGTCCTTGCTCTGCTCACAGACCAAACCCAGAACCGTCTGGACAATGCCACAGCTGTTAGAAGGGATATTCAGAAGTATTGCCAGGTTATTGCCGCTGGATATCTCTTTCATCGGGCTTTATCCTGTCAGCAAGTCCTGCTAATAGGTTAAATGCCTTTGAATATCGGACCCAGTGTGGATCGTATATTTCTAATGCTGAATAAATATGCAATTGTTCATTGTACTAAACCCTTAGTGGGGTCTATTTAATGCAGGCGGCCAGTATTGTTAATGTGGCTGGCCATCACCACTTTAAATTATGCCCAGATATTCATGTGAGAGTCATATCTGGCCACCAGCATTGAATATCTGGGTTGCCCAGTCAGCGGTGATATTCAGCTGCTGCCAGATAGCTAAACCAGCTAAAGTTAGACCTGCCTTTTTTCTGTCGAACTTCAACCAGTTCAAGCTAATCGGCCAGCGGCTAAATATTGCTGCTGGGTAGTTAATTCTAGGGTTGCCCCAGAGCTAGCCAGCCAGCATCAGGGCATACAAACTAGTTAGCAGCCGATATTCAGCGGAACTAAATGGTTTAGTGCTGCTGAATTGCTCACTGACTGCAGTTTAACCACTTAGCAGGTCTGCTAACCAGTTAAATCGCTTTGAATATCCCCCCCCCATAAGATACTCTACTGCCAAGTGCAATCAATTTGAATCACTCCGACTACTCCGCACACTCCTTACTGTTATTAATGCATCGACGTATGTTTATGATCACAAATTAATTGAATCGATAATAATAAAATATGAAAAGTATGATTTTGTAGTTCAAATCAATGCTAAAGCTTGAATAGAAAACAAAAGCAAGACACTCCATATTAAATCAGTCACAATAATTTATTAGAACCATTTAATGGAGCACTTTTCTCCCATTGCATTACACATTGGGAAACTTTCAAAGAGGAATAGATTTAAGTACATGCATAGCTATCTACATGATGAGATGAGGAAAAAAATCAATTTCTTAGATTTGCCCTTTTAGTGCTTTAGGAATACATTTTCGAGCAGCTAATCTGTGTTTTCTAATGGCAGTTCTCATTAATTATGCATCTGAGAAATTGATGCTGGTCCCTAATAATGTTACCAGTTGTCCCTCATAAAAACAGTTATATGCTGTGCGGTCTCTTGCATTTTATTAAGTAATTTAAATATTCAGTAAGAACTGTCAGTTCATGACTTAAATGGTTGGGCAAACATCATTTCTCCTTTCTTATGCATGGAACTATATATTCAAAAAATTGGGCTATGCGTTTTTACCTTTTGGAATTACTGCAGTTTTCTCTCACCATTTATTCTTCTCTTTATAAAAAAAAGAGGACCTGACATTCAAATAAAGCTGAACCCCTAAATTTAGGTACCTATTAGGTTCCTAAGGAGGACAAAGAAACTTTGGTGACGGGATTTTTTTTAAAGCTGTCAAATCTGTGATGACTTCTGGCAACCCAGCTACCTCTGGGTTTTCTTGGCAATGTATCACTGGAAGTAGATTGCCAGGCCTTTTCTTCCAAGGCAATAGAGGGTAATGTGACTTGCCCAAGGTCACAAGGAGTGCCTGTGGGAATCAAACCCTTGATCTTCTGGGCCCTAGGCAATTGCTCTAACCACGAGGCTACTCCTCCATAGTTCCACATGTAAATGCCCTTTGGCAGGATATAAATGTTTTAAAATAAATTAAGTAAAATAAATAAATAAATGTCAATTTCTGAACACAGATGTTTGCATGTGTAAATACTCCAGAATGCACGGTTTCAAAGGGGCATGGTTTGCGAAGTTCTAAAATTATGGGGTAATTTTATAAAAAGCATCCTAGACTTACACATAAATGATGTTCATAAAACTAGGAACTTTAGTCATAAATGGAATCAGCCTCTATCTGACAGACAAGATATTCATTGCCAGGGGCCAGATAGGACCCTGACATTGAATATCCAGCTCTGTGTTAGAGCGGTGATGGCCAGTTCCTTTAAATGTTCTGGCCACCAGCATTGAATATTGATCCTTTAAAATAGGAGTCTCCAACTCAATCCTGGAGGACTGCAAACCAGGATGTCCCTAATGAATATGCATGAGATATATTTGCATGCACTGCCCCCATTATATTCAAATTTATCTCATGCATATTCATTAGGGGTATTCTGAAAGTCTGACTGGTTTGTGGCCCTTCAGGACTGGAGCTGGAGATCTCTGCTATAAAACATCATTATCTATTATATAGAGATATTTCTTTAAACTTGGATGTGGATGGAAGTTCTGAATATCAGTAGGAAAACACATTTTGGATGATTGTTATGAGAAAGGCAGACAGCCAACACAGTTGTCCTACTGTGAAAACAAGATTTTCAAGAAGGAAACCCTGTCCACATGTCTTCTCAGCCAATTTGGAGGAAGCAACACACATTTGCATTTATTTATTCTAACGCTTTAGTAATTACTTCAAAATAATGTATCAGAAGGTAAATGTAGCAGGCAACACAGATATGTCATCCAACAAGCATACACTTTTTCCACAAAGAGCAGCATAGGACTCACACTTCACTGCTTTTACAGCCCTTATTAAAAGAACTGAGAATTCACTTTACTTGATTTATAATTGGAAATCATAAACTATAACATACACCTGCTGTTCACATGCACAAGTGAAATTATACAAGGTATTCTCATCACTCAGCATAATAATTGGTATGCGGTAGCAAAGTTATTCAATGTTCAGCTCCCTGAAGTACCAGTAACAGCTTCATGCAACTATATGCAGTCAACGGGGGCGAGTTAAAATACAGTCAAAATGTTTCATACCGATTCTTGTGCACAGGAAAGAATAATTACACAGAACCTTTTTCAGATACAAAAAGTGCACAGTTGATATCTGTCAAGTAGGAATATGTTGAAGTAAAAAACAGTTGTAGCACAATGGGACAAAACAGAGCTTTAATTGCTACAGTGTTCTTACAATGTATGAAATGAATTTGTAGTCACCTGATTCTTGGGCTCCTTTCCACTTCTGCTTTTTGGAGGGCCATAACCTTTGGGGTAATTATTCTTTCCTGTGCTCAAGAATCGGTATGAAACATTTTGACTGTATTTTAATTCGCCCCAGTTGGCTGCATATAGTTGCACTTGGTTTGCAGCTTGTCGTGCTCTGAGGGCTTGTGTGCATCAGTGATGCTGAGAGCTAAACTATTGGTAGTTTAACTACTGGCAGGGTCTCTCCCAAAATGGACAGGTCTCAGCTGAGGTGCCAGACCAAGACAAACCACCCATCTGGGCAGCAGCAGAATGGGATAGTGTTGATGGCGGAGGATCACATTTCTGTGACAACGGCAACAACACCAAACTTAAACTGGCAGAAGAAAGGCCCAGCAATCTACTTCTGTATCTTGCCATGAAAACCCAATGGATAGTTACAACAAAACAAATTGTGCTATAGTGCTGGAAGATGAGACCCCCAGGTCAGAAGGCACTCAAATAGCTATTGGGGAAGAGCTGAAGACTTGTCAGAGTAAAGCCAGCATTTATGAATTGGTTGGATCAAAGCCCTCGGGACGTCTGACTGCTGATGTAGCTGTGCATGAAATGAGAGTCAGAAGCTGTAAAGATGTCTTACGCATTGGAACATGAAACGTACGAAGCATGAACCAAGGGAAGTTGGAGGTGGTCAAGAATGAAATGGAACGTGTACAACTTGATCTGTTGGGTGTCAGCGAACTGAAATGGACTGGCATCGGGCACTTTGCATCAGATGATCACATGGTCTACTATGCTGGAAATGAAAGACAAAGAAGAAATGGTGTTGCATTTATAATAAAGAAGAAACTTGCAAGAACTGTAATGAAATACAATGCAGTCAGCGAACACTTAATCTCTATTCGTCTACGAGGAATGCCTATCAACACAACTATAATTCAAGTATATGCCCCAACAACAGATGCAGAAGAGAATGAAATTGAAGAGTTCTATGAACAAGTACAAGCTGAAATTGACAGAACATGCAAACAGGATATCCTGATAGTCATGGGTGACTGGAACGCAAACGTTGGCAACAAAGAAGAAGGCAAAGTAGTTGGAAAATATGGACTTGGCAACAGAAATGAAGCTGGAGAAAGACTGATAGAATTCTGCAAGACCAACGATCTATTCATCTCAAACACCTTCTTCCATCAACACAAGCAGCGAATGTACACATGGACTTCAGCCAATGGATTGTATAAAAATCAAATTGACTACATCTGTAGAAGTCAACGATGGAAAAGTTCTATAACATCAACAAAGACAAAACCTGGAGCTGACTATTGTACAGATCATCAACTACTAGTATGCAAACTCAAGCTAAAGTTGAAAAAGAGCAAACCACTCATGAATGCAGCAAAATATGACCTTGAGAATATACCACTGGAATTTAAAGACTGCCTGAAAAATCGATTTTCTGCTTTAGATACAAATCACAGAGCTCCAGAAGAGTTATGGAATGACATCAAGAAGGTTGTGTTGGAAGAAAGCGAGAAGTCTCTACAAAAAGTGAAAAAGCAAAAGCAGCCAAAATGGATGACGGAAGAAACTCTGAAAATTGCCCAGAAATGCAGAGAAGCTAAAGCCAGAGGAGAAAGAAAGACAATAACAGAACTCAACAGAGATTTCCAACATGCAGCAAGACAGGACAAGGAAAAGTACTACAACGACGCATGCAAGGAAATAGAAGCAGAAACTATTAGAGGAAGAACAAGATCGGCTTTCCTAAAGCTACGAGAGTTAAAGAAAAAGTTCCAGCCTCAAATTGGAATGTTACAAGATGCTCAAGGTTCTATGTTGAATGATGCTGAGAAGATCAAGAAAAGGTGGAAGGAATATGCAGAGTTTTTATATGATAAAGATCAAGTGGACTAACAGCCATTTCAACCTGTACCTTATGATCGGGAACCATTGGTGATGAAAGAAGAAGTTAAAGCAGCATTGAAAGCCTTATCAAAGAACAAAGCACCAGGCATTGATAGCATTCCCATAGAAGTATTACAGCAATCTGATGCAGCTGTTACAGTACTTACAAGGCTCTGCCAAGAAATATGGAAGACAACATCATGGCCAACTGACTGGAAAAAATCTGTGTTTATTCCAATACTAAAGAAAGGTGATCCAACTGACTGTGGAAATTATCACACAATCGCTCTGATCCCACATGCCAGCAAGATTCTACTGAAGATTATTCAAAAGAGACTACAACCATACCTGGAACAAGAACTACCTGAAGTGCAAGCAGGGTTCAGTAAAGGGCGAGGAACGAGAGACATCATTGCAGATGTGAGATGGATCCTTGAAAAGACTAAAGAATACCAAAAGGATATCTATTTGTGCTTTATCGACTATAGCAAGGCTTTTGACTGTGTAAACCATGAGAAACTCTGGGCCACATTAAGAAGCATGGGTATACCAGAAATCCTGATCGTACTCTTGCACAATCTGTACATTGATCAAGAAGCAGCAGTTTGAACGGAACAAGGAGAAACAGAATGGTTTAAAATAAGCAAAAGTGTAAGACAAGGCTGCGTACTTTCCCCCTAACTGTTTAATTTATATGCAGAACAAATCATCAGAGAAGCAGGATTGTATGAAGACAACAGAGGTGTGAAGATTGGTGGAAGACTCATCAATAACCTTCGCTATGCTGATGATACCACATTACTGGCTGAAAGTGAAGATGATCTGAAACATTTGCTTCTCACAATCAAAGAACATAGTCTCAAAATAGGCCTGCACCTTAATGTAAAGAAGACAAAGATCATGACAACTGGCATAATCGACAGGTTCATCGTTGAAGGAGAAGAAATTGAAATTGTGAACAACTTTAACCTACTTGGATCAACTATCAATAAAGAAACAACAAGCAGTCAAGAAATTAGATGACGCATTGCTCTTGGCAGAATGGCTATGAAAGACCTAGATAAGATTCTCAAGAGCAGAGATGTCTCTCTCCATACAAAGATTCAACTTGTTCAAGCCATGGTATTTTCAATAACATCATATGGATGTGAAAGCTGGACAATGAAAAGGTCAGTAATGAGATGGATCGATACAATAACAGCAGCTACGGGTACCAGTCTGTCAACAATGAGCCGCCTGACTCAAGACCAAATACAATTTAGAATAGCTATCCAGAGGGTCGCCATGAGTCGACTCTGACTCAACGGCACTTAACAACAACAACCTTTGGGGACAAAAATTGAAATAAAAAATTTGCAAGAAACATAAAAAGACCTACCACGTGCCAAAAACCAAAAGAATAAAAACCCATGCCTTCTGCTTTTTATATCTTAAGTGTTTTATGAGTATTACTATGCCTTATTTGGCAAAACGTTTAATATTGGACGAGCAATACATTTGGAAACACTAAAGCAGCTGTCCAATTTTCCAGAGAATTGAACTGCCAAATTTGCAGTAGGTGATCATCTCATAGAGCTTAATGTTGGAAAAATGTACATGAAGGCCGGACACAAAAAATGAATATAAATAAAGTGTTTTTTTCCACTGATATAGAAGAAACTAAAATTCTGGAATGGGTGGCAGAAATTGACTGCTGAAAAAAAATTCTGATAAATGAACAAGAGGAGTTATGAAAGGAGAAAGAGTGAGATGAGTTTATCAAGGAGGCAGATGGCAGTTATTAGGTGAGATTACAGAGAGGGAGAGATGCTATTGAGATTTGCAAATTACAATGCAGTGTCACACCAGTTCATCAAATGTTATATACCATCCGATAGGCTCCAGATCTTCAGAGGTAAATGGCATCAATCGATGAGCACAGTGGTATTGGCATAAGGATGTTTACATCTTTCCTGCTATGGAAAATGAGCACTCTCCAGAATAATACAAATTCACTTTAGTGGGGTGAGGAAGAGATCAGGGGATTGGGATTGGGATGACAGGTTTATGGGGAAGTTGCCTTCAGAGTGTTCCAAGTCCTTTAGGGGGTACTGTTAGGGGCTGTCTTGTGAGGAGAGATTGGGAAAGAGGTGGTAATTTAGCACCAAGAGATCAGGGATGTCCTGGCTGGAGGAAATTAGGTCACTGTTGGCAGGGGCGGCCCAAGGGGGGTGCGGGGCCATGTGCGGAGACTCGGTGCGGGGCCTCATTTGCATAAGGGGCCTCATTTGCATAACTATTTGCATAATGTTACCATATACTAACTTTTAGTAAACGTGCCTCTTAATGAGTGTATGGATAAAGAAAGACTAAAAGATTTCTACATTACTATAATCCAGTGCCAACTGCCAGACACATTAGGAACTACTACAAACACTGCCCATTTAGAACCCATAACAAACCCGCCGTATCCTAACAGCACTACCAGGACTCACAAAGCACCATACTCTACCAATCAAAAGGCAACACTGCAAATATTAAACCAATACATTTCAGAGAACAACAATACATGACCTACTGGGGAAAGAGAACAAGTGGCAATGTCAAATAGGAATTATATAAACAGAACACCTCAGCTCAGTTACACATACAGATCATAGACCATCACCAAACAAGTAATCACAGTTTAGAAACAGGAAGACAATAATTAAACTGGGAATCCCAAAAGCCAAACTTGGAATGAACAACACTGTAGAAATAATTTGCTCTTGTACTAAACAAAGTGCAGACGTTAATGAAGCACATTTACCAGAGCTGACATATTCCAATTAATAAATTCAAAATAAAGAGATATTTTTCTACCTTTTGTGCTTTTTTTTTCAGCTGCAATTGTTCCAGACATTTTCTTCTGGTTTCTTCGTGTCTTCTGCTAACTCTCCATCGTCTGCTGTCCATTTGTCCTTTCTTCTCTCTTCTAGTTTTTTTCCATTCTCTCTCTACATCTGCTTTAACATACTAATCTTTCTCCTTTTGCTCTTTCCTCATTCCTATTTCATCCACTCAAATTTTACCCCTCTATCCTCAATCCCCACTTACTCTCCCAATACCCGGCCAATTGTAGATTTTTTATCCCTCCCACACAAAATATTTTTCCCTTCTCCATTTTACTCTTCCAGCCCCATCCCATTCTAATCCTCCCCCAACATCAGCTCCCTTCTAGTTCCAGCCTCACCCAGCATCCATTCCCTTCTAGTCCCTGCATCAGCCCATTTCCAGTCCTAGCCACCCATCAGCCCATTTCCAGTCCTAGCAACCCCCCAACCCAATACCAGTCCTAGCCCCCCATCAACCCACTTCCAGTCCTAACCCCCTATCACCCCATTTTCAGTTTAAGCCCCCCTATAACCCATTACCAGTCCTAATCCCCCATCAGCCCACTTCCAGTCCTAACCCCATCAACCCATTTCCAGTCAGCCCCCCATAGCCCATTGCCAGTCCTAACCCCCCTCCCCCATCAGCCCACAGCCTATTACCAGTCCTAACCCCATCAGCCCACCTCAAGTCCTAACCCCTCCCCATCAGCCCATTTCCTGTCCTAGCGCCCCCATAGCCCATTATCATTCCTAACCCCCCATAGCCCATTACCAGTCCTAACCCCCCATCAGCCCACAGCCCATTACCAGTCCTCACCCCCTCAGCCTACCTCCAGTCTTAAGCCCCCCAGCCCATTTCCAGTCCTAGCCCCCCCATAGCCCATTACCAGACAGCCCCCATCAGCCCACAGCCCATTACCAGTCTTAACCCCCCCATAGCCCATTACCAGTTCTAACCCCCCCCAACAGCCCACAGTCCATTACCAGTCCTAACCCCATCAGCCCACATCCAGTCTTAACCCCCCAGCCCATTTCCAGTCCTAGCCCCCCCTCCCCATAGCCCATTACCAGTCCTAACCCCCCCCTCCCGGCTCAAGTAAAATTAAATAAAAAAAAAAACGCTGGCTGCTACCGCTGCCGCTGCGGCAGAATGGACTGTCCCGCGGGGCCCCCTCTGCCCGGCTGAATCCCTCCCTCCCTCCCTCCATGACGGCTGAGCCACTCCTTGCCGGCTTTGAGAGTCGCGAAGGGAGAGTGTCTCCCTCGCATCTCTGTTAAGCCCGCAGGGGCTGATGGGAAATTTCCCATCTGCCCCTGCAGGCTTAACAGAGATGCGAGGGAGACACTCTCCCTTTGCGACTCTCAAAGCCAGCTCGGAGGGGCTCAGCCATCGTGGAGGGAGGGAGGGAGAGATTCAGCCGGGCAGAGGGGGCCCCGCGGGACAGTCCATTCTGCCGCTGCCGCGGCGGCAGCAGCAGCAGCCAGCGTTTTTTTTTTAAATTTAATTTTGAAAAAAGCAGAATGTTCTTTGCGCGGGGCCCCCTGAAACGCGGGGCCCTGTGCAAAAAACATTCTTGCTCAATGGACGGGCCGGCCCTGACTATTGGGATGGATGCGGTTGACTCAGAGAGTCTATTCTGGATCTGGTTCTCAGAGGGTTAATGAATCTATATAATATAACTAGTGCCCTCAAAATTTGACAAGAAAGCCTAACCAAATGGAGTTTCTCTTATTTTATCGTTGCCTGCAATCCACAATACAATCCAAAATTCTTCTTAATATGTTAATTTAGTTTTTATTCATTTTTCTTTTTTCTTTCTTTTTTCTTATGTTTTTCCTTTTCTCTCAAAACTTAAATATTAATAAATATGTATCTTAATTCTTAAAAATAGAAAGTGCAAATGAGCGCTGCCAGTGTTAGTCTGAGACCTGCACTTTCTATTTTTAAGAATTAAGATACATATTTATTAATATTTAAGTTTTGAGAGAAAAGGAAAAACATAAGAAAAAAGAAAGAAAAAAGAAAAATGAATAAAAACTAAATTAACATATTAAGAAGAATTTTGGATTGTATTGTGGATTGCAGGCAACGATAAAATAAGAGAAACTCCATTTGGTTAGGCTTTCTTGTCAAATTTTGAGGGCACTAGTTATATTATATAGACTCAGAGAGTCTGCCTTTGTTGTTGGAGCCAACCCTGATGGGAAGGTTGAGGGAAGAAATCCCCTGTTCTAGCTGATCCTTTCACTTTGGGCTCCTTAGCACAGAGCAATTCAAGAGGAAACACAAACATTAACACTTTAACACTTGCTTTAAGGCAAGTCTTAAACCTTAGGTCATAGCATCAGGCACAAAGTATCATGAAGAAAACAGAAAATGTGCATGCCCATTAAAGCAATATTTTTCAACCTTTGCCGTGTCTTGGGACATGTAGGGCATTTCTGAAATCAGATAAGGATGTCCATGTTCTCAGACACCCCTCTGACGCTCCCCCTTCATAGCTTGGACATCTCCAGAGCCGCCTTCTAAAATGTCTCTGAAGGTGTCTCTGTGATTTGGAGGTCTGCATGCCCATTTGCGGACATCCAAAGCATGAATAGTGCTTTTAAAATAACCCCCTAAGAGCCCGATCCCATAAGGGGCACGTCTGGGTCGTCTGGACGGCCAAGCACTGGAAGGGCCGGACTGTATTTGATTCTGCATCATGGGAGCAAGATGCTCCCATGGTAGCAGGATTGGGCACTGAGACAGCCTGGTGTACCCCTGCAGTCGCCGCGGGAGATGCCTAGGCAGCAATAAGGCCAGGCTTCCCTCTGCTCCCGCTTGTGTGCTGCTGCCGTGGCATCCCATTGCCACGGCACCAGGATGCCCAGCAGGAGCGCCAATGGCCAGATACCCAACCAGACCAGTTTTCCCATCACCTGACCCTCAGCAGAGTCTACCAGGGCTGGGATCAGGTGGCGGGGAGTCACCTCCTGTGGCTCCGTTGCTTCTAGGGGGAGGGGGATGCTGGACTGGAGCGCATGTGCGTCCCACGCTTATTCCACCTCTGTGACCTAAATCGGCCCTATACATCCAAGCACCTGGCCTGTCCATGTTCCGCCTAGTCTCCGCCCAATGCCACTCCCATCAAGCTCTCCTCACACAGAGACTCTCTGCGTGCAGGGAGAGCATGTCTCTGCATTCAGGCCACATGGCTAGTGGGGCCGCATGTCCCACCGGAACATACAGCCCTGCTATTCACCTTACAGAATCGGGCCCTAAGTGCTTAAAATTTATATTTGCTTCTCTTGAGAGCCTTTAGACTTGACATTTACATTTCTGGTTGCCTCAGTATCTCCTCTTTCACTTTATGTATGATATTCTCTCTGGAAGACTGCTTGGTACTTCAAATGTGAGGGGGGATCTTTGGATTCTATTACTTCTCTTTCAAAATCAGAGCACAACTTGAGTTAAAATTCCTGGTGAGTTATTTTCCTGTCCAAGAGAGCTTACGTTTTAAAGGGGCCTAGTTATTAAGCAATATAAAAGCCATAAGAGAAAATTTTGGATAGGTCATTTGGGGTTTCCAGGACACAGAAGTGGAACCGTTTGAAATACCATCAGAGGGATAGCAGAGAGGATGGATACGTGTAAGTGCATTCTAAAACTGACAAATCCTCACCCTGAAAGGCAAACGACTCTGTCAACATTCCAGTCAAAATGGAGCCATGCAGAAGAAAGGCCCACAGTTAAAGGGAGATGGTCGTTTTCAGAAACATGTGCATGCAAAATATTGATGTGTGGGGGTCTGGTAACATAGAAGTGTCAAAGCAGGCATTTCATAGCAACAGAGAAAAATGACAACAGAATAAGACCACATGGCCTATCTAGTCTGTCCTTCCATATCAACAACTACAACAGTCCCCTTTTTTCCTTTAGAACCCAAATGTCCATATGTCATCACTTCCATTTACGGCCAGCCATTTTGCCAACTGAAATGTGCTGTGACTCTAAGGCAATTACAGAAACCTTGATATGTACCTAATATCCTTTATTGAGGGGTAGAAAATTATTGGAGATGTTAGAGGTTATTCCTCTTTCATCCCTACTGTTGCAAGCTGGATAAAACTATCACCTTTGAAATGCCTGTTCATGCTGAGGAACAGGTCTAAATATGGATGTGGCCACTGGTGGGCTTTAACGTATGGCACCATAGTAAAAATTGGAGATGCACATGGATCTTTTAGCTGCCCTGAACTTTCCTCCGAAATGATTCTCATGTAACATCTATTCAATTGGGACAGAGGCGTGCAAAGTTGGGCTTTCTAAAATTGCTGCTAATGACTGGATATACTTTGCACATTTTTGTGCCATTATAGCCACAGTTATAACTTATATAGGGCTTCTAAAACAGCCTTCTTAATGCACATTAATTCCTTTTATTCAAAATCTCTTTACTGATTGCAACAAGACAAATATTACAATACTTTTATCAAACATGTGCTCAACTCTTCAGCAATGTACGTCCATTGAATAGGAACAATTACAGAATGATGCAAACTTTGTCACATTTCCCCTTTCCTTACCTCATCTGACCTCCTTAACAAGTCCAATCCAGCCAACCCACTTCAGACAAGTCCAATCAGGCTTCAACTACAGTATCTGGGCTTTAATTCCTCTAGAATGCTATCGGAACCCTGTTATTATCCCCAAACCATTCTCCCTTCCATTCCAAAACTATATTCACATAAATATTCCAATGCCTCTCTAATTCCCTTCTACCCCTTCCCTCCTAGTAGTGTTTCTACATATTATCACTCATGGTCACTTCTGCCACCTAAACTACCAACCACCCCAATCTCCTACTTCCCATCCCACTAAACACCTACTTCATCAACCTAATCAGAATACTCCCACCAACTTGATACTCTGAATGCCAGAACCAGTAGTGTTCCCACTGAGGACTTCAGGAAAATATATAATTTTGCTACAGTAATCACAATCTATGCTCTCCAATGGATATAAAAAGTTCTCTGCGCTTCTTTGACATGTTACTTTGCCATAACACATGAAAATCAGGCCTAATACACATTAAAAAATAACAAGTTGCATCACATAAAATTGTATGCATAGTAGCTTATTATACTACAAAGTGAATAATGTGGTTCTTGTTAAAGTTACCAAGCTGGATTATTCCAAGAGTTAACTTCAGCTCAAGAAATGTAGTTAACCTGTGTCAGGAGCACCTTAAAGGGGACTGGGGAAAATAGATTGCCCAAACTTTAAACCTTTAACAAAAGCTATCATACTTCCAAGTTCCCACCACCCTCAGTCCCACAGAGGGCAGTTATTCATGTGATTTGGAGATGAGGCGGCCAAAAGAACAGAAGAATATAAGAAATGCCATACTGTGTCAGACCAAGGCTCATCAAGCCCAGTAGCCTGTTTTCAACAGTATCCAATTCAGGTCACAAGTATCTGGCAGGTACCCAAAGTCCACAGCTTCCACCATGTGCGTCCTGGGGTAAGCAGTGGATTTCCCGGGTACTCTTTAATAATGGTTTATGGACATTTCTTCCAGGAACTTGTTCAAACCTCTTTTAAACCCAGCTACACTAACAGCTTTTATTACATCCTCCAGTAACGAATTCCAGAGTTTGATTACACGTTGAGTAAAAATATTTTCTCTTACTAGTCTTTAATGGGTTACATCGTATCTTCATTGCATGTCCTCTAATCTTTCTACTTTTTGATGGTGTAAACAACGGATCAATGTTAACCCATTCTACTTCATTCATCCCACTCCATTCAACCTTTTAAGCCTTTCCTCATAGGGGTATCCTTCCATCCCCTTTACCATTTTGGTGGCTCTTCTCTGAACCTTTTCTAATTCCGCTATATCCTTTTTAAGATACGGCAAACAGAATTGCACACAATATTCAAGATGCAGTCGAAAGATACAGAGGCATTATAATACCCTTGGTTTTATTCTTCATTCCTTTCCTTATGATTCCTAGCATTCTATTAGCTTTCTTGGTTGCCGCAGCACATTGGGCGGAGGGTTTCAACGTATTATCCACAATGATGCCTAAACTGTTTTCCTGGGTGGTGATTTCTAAGGTGGTACCTTGCATCATGTAACCAAAATTTGGGTTGTTCTTTTCCTAGGTGCATAACTTTGCACTTGTCCACATTAAATTTCATCTGCCATTTGGATGCCCAGTCTTCCAATTGTTCAAGATCCTCTTGTAATTTTTCACATTCCTCTTGGGTTTTTACAACTTTGAATAATTTTGTGTCATCTGCAAATTTGATCACCTCACTTGTTATTCCCATTTACAGGTCATGTATGACTAGGTTAAAAAGTAGCTGGCCCAGCACAGGTCCCTGGGGTACTCCACTATTTACTTTTCTCCATTGAGAAAATTGTCTATTTAGCCCTACTCTCTGCCTTTTATCTTTTAAACAGTTTCTGATCCACAATACTACCCTGTTCCCATCCCATGACTTTTTAATTTCACCAACAGTCTCTCATGAGGGACCTTTTCAAAGGCTTTCTGAAAATCCAGATACACTATATCAACTGGCTCACCTTTGTCTACCTGTTTATTCATACCTTCAAAAAAACATAAAAGATTAGTAACACAAGACCTTCCTTGGCTAAATCCATGTTGGCTTTCTGACTATATAGTATGACTATATAGTAAATGTATTCTTTATAATGGTTTCTAATATTTTGCCCTGTACTGATGTCATACTCACAAGTCTGTAGTTTCCTGGATCACCACTGGAATCCTTTTTAAATTTTGGCGTAAAACTGGTCATTCTCTACTCTTCAGATACTACAGTTTATTTTAATGGTAGTTCATAGATTACTAATAGTAGGTCTGCAATCTCATATTTCAGTTCTTTCAATACTCTTGGGTGTATACCATCTGGTACAGGTGATTTGGTACTCTGCAGTTTATCAAATAGTTGTAATACTTCTTCACGGTTTATTAATATTTCTTTCAGTTCTGCCAATACATTACCTTTATATACCATTTCAGGCATCAGTAAATTCCCTACATCTTCTTCAGGAAAGACTGAAGCAAAGAATTCATTTAGTTTCTCCACTATGGCCTTGTCTTCACTTAGTGCCCCTTTTACTCCTCTATCATCCAATGGTCCAACTGACTGTCTCACAGGTTATTTGCTAGGAATGTACTTGAAAATGTTTTTGTTATGCATTTTTGCTTCCACGGCAGATTTTCTTCAAATTCTCTCTTTGACTACCTTATCAATGACTTGGCAATGTTTATGTTGTTTCCCATTTTCATCATTTGGCTCCTTTTCCATTTCCCGAAAGATGCTTTTTTGGCCACAACACCCTCTCTGACTTTGCCTTTAAACCATGCTGGCAGTTTTTTGGCCTTCCTTCCACTTTTCTTAAAGCGTGGAATACATCTGTTCTGGGCTTTCAAGATAGTATTTTTAAACTATGCCCATGCTTTATGAAAGTCTTTAGCCTTTGCAGTTGCTCCTTTTAGTCTTTTGTTAACTATTTTCCTCATTTTATCATAGTCTCCATTTTGAAAGTTAAATGGGAGTACTGTGGATTTCCTTGCCATCGTTCTTCCATGTATTAAATCAAATGTGATCATACTATGATCACTTTTGCCAAGTGGCCCCTACGCCTTGATCTTTGAACCAGATCTCGCATGCCACTAAGAACTAGGTCCAAAATAGTTTTCCCTCTTGTTGGTTTATGAACCAGCAGCTTCAAGAAGCAGTCATTTATTTCATCTAGAAACTTTATCTCCCTAGCAAATCCTGCTGAGACACTGACCCAGTCGATACCCGAGTAATTGAAATCACCCATTATTACTGTGTTGTAACTTTTGTTAGCTTCCCTGATTTCTTTCAGCATTTCATTATCCATCTGTTCATCCTGGCAGGCGGATGGTAGTACACCCCCACTGCCATTGCCTTCCCCTTTTTACATGGAATTTCTATCCATAGAGATTCTACAGCGTATTTTGTTTCCTGCAAAACTTTAATCCTATGTGACTCAATGTTCTCTCTAACATAGAGCGCAACCCCGCCACTAATTTGATCTGCTCTATCATTGTGATATAGTTCATACCCAGGTATCACAGCGTCCCACTGGTTGTCCTCCTTCCACCAGGTCTCTCAGATACCAATCATATTTAACCTCTCATTTCGAGCTATATATTCTAACTCTCCCATCTTATTTTTAAGACTTCTAGCATTTGCATACAGGCATTTTAGAGGTTGAATTTCAATCATATTAATCTGGTTATCAGTTGATAGGGGTAATTTGGAATCCTTCAGCTCTGTACTTAAGGGCATCTGGGTAACTTTTATCTTTATTGGAATCTCTCTGGATGTCCTAACTTCCCTGTTTTGTTAGTATCCTTCAAGGATACATTCTTCCGAGCCATGCGCTCTTGGGAAATTGTCGGCTTTCCCTTATTATCTAGTTTAAAAGCTACTCTATCTTCTTTTTAAATGTTAATGCCAGCAGCCTGGTTCCATCCCTGTTAAGGTGGAGCCCATCCCTTTGAAAAAGCCCCTCCCTTCCCTAGAAATTTGCCCAGTTCCTAACAAATCCAAAACCCTCTTCTTTGACTATTGTCTCATCCATGCTTTGAGACTCTGGAGCTCCGCCTGCCTTTTGGGCCCTGTGCATGGCACAGGAAGCATTTCAGAGAATACTATCCTGTAAGTTCTGGATTTCATCTTCCTACATAAAAGCCTAAATTTGGCCTCCAGAACCTCACTACAACACTTTCCTATATCATTGGTATCATCTTGTACCAAGACAGCAGTCTCTAAAACTTTGTCTATGTGGCACTTCTGCACCAGGTAGGCATGTTACCAGGTGATCCTCACATCCACCAGCCACCCAGCTATCTACATGCCTAATGATTGACTCACCCACTATAACGACCATCCTAATCTTTCCCTCATGGGCACATGGCCTTGGAGAAACCTCCTCAGTGCAAGAAGAGATTGCATCTCCTGGTGGACAGGTCCTAGCTACAGGATCACTTCTTGCCTTACCAAGGTGATGCTCTCCCTTCACAATACCTCTCTCCTCCAAGGCAGCTGAGAGGCTGCCAGACCGGAGGTGGGATTTCAATACTATGTCTCTGTAGTTCTCTAGGTCTAGAACATATTAAAGGAATCATGAAGTCCAAGGACTACTAAGGTATTTTGGAGCGAAATGTGCTACCTACTGTCAGAAATATAGGTCTGGGTTGAAGGTCATGTGTCCTCCAACAGGGCAATGACCCAAAACATATATCCAAAAGTACAAAAGAATGGTTAAAAAGGAACAAATGTACTGTTTTAAACTGGCTAGCAATGACTCCTGATCTCAATCCAAATGAGAACCTTTGGAAAGAAATGAAATCTGCCATTGGTAAAAAGATTCCTGGAAAAATTCATGAGCTGGAACAAATCTCAGTTGAAGAATGGGAGAAATTACCAGCAGACAGATGTATGAAACATATAGATGGCTACAAGAAACATTTAGAGGCTGTTATTACTGCCAAGGGTTGTGCAACCAAATATTAGTGAAGGGTACCATTAATCCTGTCCAGATCATTTTTTGTTTTTTTTTGTCTCATAAATTACTACGTCTAAGTTGCACAGACATTTTTTTCTTATATACCTTTGAACATACTATTAAAATATTATGATGACATACAGTTGGAACATTTCTAATTATTTCTCAAGATATTGTACACAGTGTACCTAAAATGCAAGGGTGCCAATAATGTTGACCAAAACTGTATGTCTTTAGTGAGACCTCATTTAGAATATCATGTGTACTTCTGGAGACCACACTTTCAAAAGGATATACTGTAAGCAGGATGGAGTCAGTGCAGAGTGTGGCTACCAAAAAGGTCAGTGATCTTTGTTATAAATGATATGGAGACAGACTTAAAGATCTCAATATATATACTTTAGAGGAAGGCGGGATAGAGGAGATATGATAGAGACATTTAAATATCTTTATGGCATAAATGCACAGGAGGAGAGCCTCTTTCAACTGAAAGAAAGCTCTGCAATGAGGGAATATAGGATGAGGGTGAAAGGGGATAGACTAAGAGGCTGAGTCTGTACTGACTGTCCAGTCCCTGTACGGCTGTTTTGAATTGAGGCATATAGAAGTTGACCCGATTCTGATCCCACAGGGGCTAGATGTGCCCATGGGATCAGAATCGGGTCTATGGCCTGGATGTGCAGGCCAGGCCCTGATTCTGATCAGCCACATGCCCAGTCGCATACCCGGTTAACTCAGCCTGGTCCCGCAATGGAGCTGCAATGCCATGGCGTCTCATTTCCATGGCACTGCAACTCCATTATAGGGATACAATTTCCGGCCACCGATCCAAACTGCCCTTTCCTCACAGCCCATCCCTCGATCTGGCCTTCCAAGGCCGGGGTCGTGCTACGGGGACCCCCCTTTGCCCCTCACCTGTCTGTCCCCGCCATCAGCCACTGTCCCCCGACATCCAGGGGGACATTCCACCTCAAAGGTGGAATAAGTCCCCTGTCTACCTGGCCGACCCCAGACGTACAGGGCCAATCTCTGAATCGGCCCTGCACATCTGGGGGTCCTGCCCCATCTATGACCGCTTCCATCTACGGCTCCTCATACAACACAGCTTTACATATGGGGAGTCTTTGCACTGGGGCAGCAGGGGGGTGAATAGAGGGGATGTAAGTCCTGACAGGATGTACATCCCCACTATTGATGACACAGAATGACCCCCTAAGGTAATATGCAGAAATATTTTGTTACGGAAAGAATGGTAGATGCGTGGAATAGTCTCCCAAGGAGATAGTACAGACGAGGGCAGTATCTGAATTCAAAAAAGCATGGGACAAATGCAGGGGATCTCTAAAGGGAAAAAAGAGACTACAGTCAAACCTCGGTTTTCATGATTAATCCGTTCAAAAAAGTCTGACTAAAACCGAAACGGACTAAAACCGAAGCAAGATTTCCCATAAGAAATAATGTAAATTCAATTAATCCGTTCCAGACACCCAAAAATATTGACAAAAAATACATTTTATAGAGAATAACTATCTTTTTACATACAGAAAACAATGAGAAATACATATAAATGACTAATGAAATGGATAAATGAGCATGTAACATCACTTTTACCTTTATTGAAGACTTTTGTTGGCATATGGGACGCACTCCAGCCAGCTCCAGCTGCTCTCCCCTCTGGGGATCGAGCAATCACCACCAGCAGCGGAGGTGGGAACAGCCATCTTGGCCGTCTGCACAATCGGGGCTCCAGCCTGCCTTTTAACTTAGCAGCCATCACACCCAGTTACCAAGCTCACAGTGTCAGGAGAGGTAGTGCCAATGTCAGCAAAAGTAAGGGCACCAGAAAGAGGACAGTGCCCGAAGTCACACCAGCCTGTAGGGCAGCCACTCCTACACAGTGTCGGGAGAGGTGGAGAGGCAGTGTCAGCCAAGCAGCAGGCAGTTGAGAAACAGTGGGACAGAGAGTCTTAGGCTGCCTCCGGCCCCCCTAAGGTAGTAGCCTGACACAGGTGAGAGTCAGAGAACAGCGTGGGGCTGTGCCAGCAGGAGCCTGCAGCTGCAGACTGCAAGGTTTCAAGGAGAGGCCGCGTGTGCAGGCCTGCAGGACACCCAGAATCCAATCGGGAGGGCAGGGGCCCCGGCGGGAGACTGGGCCGCCAAGGAGAAGCAGATTCGGTCACCAGCTCCTGTCCCGGTTCAAGGGATGTGCAGGGGAAGAGGCAGCAGGCAGACGTACCCCTCTCAGGATAGATCGTATTGGTGAGGGATGGTGACAAGCGCCGGCGGCTGCCACGTGGATGTCGCTTGGTCCCGATAAATCTCCCCGGATACCGCGGCTGGCAGCAGCGTCAATCGGGGGAGAGTCCGGGGCAGGAAGCAGTTTCGGGCAGGCCACGCTGGAGCGTTGAACTCCTCGGCTCCCCAGAGGTCCCGCAGAATCGCTGGCTCAAGCTCCGTGGGAGATCGCTGGCTCACGCTAATCCATGGCAGGTACGGGGGGGGGGGGGGTAAAATGCTGTACGAAAACCGAGACAACGTACGAAAACCGAAACAAAATCTTGATGAAAAAAGTCAACGAAAACCGAATCGTACGAAAACCAGGGCATACGAAAACCGAGGTTTGACTGTATAGCAATTGGTCATATGGTATTTTTCTGCCACCATGTTTCTATGTTTCTATCTCTGTATTGGCTGTATGGGAAGAAGCTGGGCATACCCCCAACAGTTAACACAGAGACGTTAGTTTCCATACATTAATTTTTGCTTCTAATACATGGTAACAGCAAAATTTTAATGCACTGTATAAAAAGAGCTTTAATATACTATCAATTTGGTTTCTCATGCTCATAGTGATGCTAAATGATTACACAGGTACACTAAAAAAATTTTTTTTTAAACTGCCTCTAATGTTTCGATTGATTTTTACGTTTTTTGGTGCGCTGAATCCAAATCTGGTAACCAATTTGCTCCATCACGTACAGATTTTTTGCTACATTGGGTTAGCAGTTTGAGGTGAACGTTTCAGGTTGAGTGCGATCGAGATAAAAGTTTCTTGGATGAATTCTTTATACTAATTGTTTAGTAGTTATTCAAATAAGAATAAAGAAAATTGTAACAAGGCAGCACATAAGAATAGAGTAATGTCAACAAAACACACTGTGATGGTAGCAAAATTGTCTGCACTTAAAACAGCCACATACATGTGCACAAACATTGAGCATATAAGAGCGAGGTTAGACACAAAGCAAAGCAAAGAAATGTGCAAAAAATGTTGTACAGGTATGTATGTAAGAATAGAAAACGCAAACCGCACCATTGCAATACATGAAGACAAACACCCGATGGTGTGAAAATAAAATTCTAATAAATGAGATCCGACACTGTGGTAATAACTAGCAAATTTTTATTTCAAAGTTTAGTAAAAACACGATATTTGTCAACACAGTTTAGATTTTAAAGTCATTCTTGGGTCAATCAGTCTCCTGGTGGGCCCGTTTCTTCTTCCCCCGAATGCTTCTCTTGGTGCGCTGCTTGGCGTATTTTTCATCTGGGGTTTCCCGCAGCAGCAACCAGCAGAAATCAGCCATCATAGTGGTGTTCCATCTTCCTTGGTACCTTCTCTCTGCGTCCTTGATGTCCTGGTGAAACCTTTCACCTTGTTCTTCACTGTACGCCCCCATGTTTTCGGGAAAGTAGTTCACATGGGAGTGCAAGAAATGGACTTTCAGGCTCATGTTACAGCCTTGTTCTTTGAAGGCATTGAGCATCCTGGCAACAATATCCTTATAGTTCTCATCCCGCCTGTTCCCCAAGAATTTGAGAACAACATCCTTGAAGGAATCCCAGGCTTCTTTTTCCTTCTCAGACATCGTTTCAGCGAATGCTCCATCTGAAATGAGTTTCCTTATATCAGGGCCAACAAACACTCCTTCCTTTAGCTTTGCTTCAGAAAGTCGGTGGAACTTTGAGCAAAGGTACCGAAAGCACTCACCATCTTTTGGAAGGGACTTGATGAATTGCTTAATGAGACCCAACTTAATGTGGAGAGGTGGTAATAGAATTTTATCACGAGGTACCAAGCTCTCATGAAGAACATTTTTCTCACCAGGTCTCAAATACTCCCGAATTGGCCAGTCTTTTTTTCCCCCAGTGTAGGTCGTGGGCCCGGCTATCCCACAAGCAAAGGAAGCAGGGATATTTGGTGAAACCGGATTGCTGCCCTAATAGCATGGATAGAATTTTAAAGTCTCCACAAATCATCCACTTATGCTCATCATAACGAATCTTCTGAAGAATCAGGGCCAAATTCTCGTATTTTTCTTGGAGAATAACAGAGTGAGCAATAGGAACTGAAGCGAATGTGTTGCCATTATGAAGAAGAACACCTTTTATGCTGTCTTTTGACGAATCAATGAACAGCCGCCATTCAGCAGGATCATACTTGAGTTTAAACTTTTCCATCACTCCGTATATATCGTTGCAAAATACCAAATCTTCCTCTTTGCTGAAATACTTCAAAAATTGTGTCTCGCGGTTGCGGTACCAATAAAAAGTTGTTCCTGGTGACAATAGATTTTTCTGTTTAAGCCGAGAACCTAGCAGTTGGGCAGCATCTTTTGTGAGTCCTAAATCCCGGACTAAATCATTCAATTCAGCTTGAGAGAAAAGTTCAGGTTTCGGATCTGGTTCAGTTTCAAACTCGGAAGTACTGGACTCATCGGGAAAAGCCATCTGATGAGTCTCATCATGATCAGAACCGTCCACACAAATATGATCCAAAGATTTTGGTGGTTCAGGCACAGGTACTTCGTTGCTATGAGGCATAGGCCTAATTGCTGAGGGAAGGTTGGGGTAACTTATTACGTTCTTATTTTTTAAGTTGTATCCCTTCACAATGCAAGAGCAAAAATAGCAGTCACTGCTGTGGTCTCTTTGTTCACGCCACATCATAGGTATTCCGAAACGAAATGCTTGTTTTTTACCTTTCATCCATAAGCGTAGATCTTCCTCACATGTCTTGCACACTTTGTGAGGAGCCCACGGTTTGTCTTGATCGCCTAACTTCAAACCGAAATAGGCGAAATATACTTTTTTAATAAATGCAGAAATGTTCCTCTGCCGCTTTTTCACGGTATATTCCCCACAAATAAAACAAAAACTGTCCGGAGAGTTGACGCAACCTCTGGCTCTGTGAGCCATCACAAATACACAGCACTGCAAACTACAACTGTAGTGAACCACTTCGGAATAAAGCTGGATTACGACTGAGCAAGCAAAAGGTAATAATGAACTTGCAAGAAACTGAAATTTGACAGGAACGTTCATGTCGCAACCACCGTGTTTGAGCGAGCGAACAAGGCGAGGCGAACAGGAAAGAACATGCGCCAGCGCGAGTACTGGATTTAGCCCCCCGCCTCCCAATTGTCCTGTTAATGTATAAAATGAATACAAAACACTCTAAAATATCATGAGGGAGTGTTTCTAGTTAGTTAACCATTACAACCTCTATTTTGGGCCAAGAAAATAAACTGCAGTCGGCTAAAAAGAAATTATGTGAACATTCCTTATATGGGTAAGAAATCTAATTTTGCAAGAAAACGTGACGTGATGGAACATTTTGGCTATTTTTCCTAGATTCAGCACCCCAAAATCTATAGGAATCAGTTGCAAAACTGGAGGCAGTTTTTTGGTAGTGTACCTGTGTTATAGATGAAGGCAGTCAGCAATACCTATATATGTCCAATAGCCCATTAAAGCATGACAACACCCTCGGTCCATTTTCAGTAGCCTATGATTTAGATACTACAAATATTTGTACTTGCCATATTCAAAACATTTGTTTACAAACCAAATTATTTTAATAGAATATGAATCTCTCTTCATTCTCATCAGTGTATTTTATATGGTTATCTTTTGGTTATTTAGGTTTTCTCTTCTGTCTATCTCAAAGTGCTACAATTCAGTATGAAGAACTAAAATTCACAAGCAATACAAGAAAAGCTCAATCTATCTACCCACATTAACACACACTACTTTACGCCCATAATGTGTCATAATTCATTTCTAATAAGAGCAGGATCCAAAATCTCACAAGGGACAGATGGTCTGTTAATTATGGCCCTGTAATCTGATGTTTCATGCTGATCTCACGATACACCAAGGTATAGGAAGAGGGACATATTTTCCTGCATCTTCAGCAATGCATTAAACAATGGGCTTTTACTCTGGAAAAATAACTAATTATGGTGACACAAAAGTTAATGAGCTAATCCATTATAATAGAATTGTCTAATTAGTTCATCATGAAAAAATGTACACTTTGATATTATGTATGCAAATAGAATTGCTTAAATAGAGCTTTGTGATGCATTTCTCATAATTTAATCTCAGTGTTAATAATATTGTATCCAGTGAGTTTATCAAAGATGTGGCTGGAGGACACTAATTCCATGTCACAGTAACCGAATAACTTAGGGGATCTTCTGCGATGGTATATTAGGTGGATTGCCACCGTGTTAACCTTCATGGTAGTGGAAGCATTTCCCGGGCAGTTAATGCGGAGCACTTTTCCTTACACGGGCATCATTCGCGCGGGTACACTTAGGTGAACTGACATTAATACAGTTCATACATGGTGTAAAGCAAGCGCTAAGTGTGCTGAGTTCACCATGCCCAATCTTTCCCCTAACCCGCCCACTCACAAGCCTAACATGGGTTGCACAGTTAGCATGGGAATCGTCCATGGCTTCATGCTAGCCTTCGGCGCACCACAGAACACGCACTGCTAGCTAGTGGCCTTTAGCAAAAGACCCCTTTACTGTGCTTGCAATTATATCTTTTACTAAGCTTCTGCTTGGAATTTTTGTTCACCTTTCAAATAAAAAAGAAAGACGAAGGGAATTATTTTAAACATCTTGCTTTCTTAAAAACAATCAGATATTGCTATTTTGATTTCTACCCCCCCCCCCCCCCCAAAAAAAAAAAAATTAAGAAAACTGAGGATGTTTTCACATTTGGATTCAAAAAGGCTTTTTTGCCTTAAATACACACAACATCTTTGACACAGCCTCCAAGATCCTGACAAACTAGAGCAAGTAAACCATCTATCGCAGTCGCAAAGTCTTCTGTGATTCTGTTATACGCATGTTGCATAGCTCTCGTCCTTGGACAAACCTCAGCAGTCTTCATTCCAGGTGTTCTGTCACCTGCATAATCTTTTTTAGACACCCCTAAATGCACTCTAGCTCTCAGCTTTGGAATAACTGAAGCAGCAGGAAGGTGGCAGAAGAGCCGTTTTGTGCTCAAACCTATTTGCTTATGGATTTTATGACTCTTCCAAAGATTCATAGCTAGACATTGAAAAGGAATACTGGCTGCAGTAAGACTGGGGCAAAGAATTTTAACAAAAGTACAATTTTAAAACTCCGAGACTATTCGGCAAAATGCCAGAAAATCAATTTCATTAATGGAGACCCTAAAACTGCACAGTACTCCATGTACAGCTGCTGCTTTTGGATTTCCTCATGATTTTCAGCTTCGGCAAATGACAGAGCCCAGACACACTCTGCCCCTCCCTTACATTCCTGAGCATGCATCTCCCCCCTTGTAAATGGAGTGGAACATGCACAGAATCTTGGGCCAGAGAGCAAGCTGAATTGTGATGAATTCAGAGCCTCTCCAACCTCTCTGACCTGGAGCATTTCTGTAATGATGAGTTTAGGGTGACTGATCTCCTCTCCTGTGGTGGCAGGAATCAGAAGGCACTGACAGACTGATCCTTTCCTGCAGTGCGAGGCAGTGACAAGCATCTGCGATCATGCAGTGGTGGAAGGCTGAACCTTTCCCTTCCTAGGGAGATGCTGACTGACTGATTTGAGGGTAGCAGCCATTAATCAGTGGTGAGGGCCGTTAAATCTTCTCTTGAACGTCAGAACCAGCACTCTCTATATGAGACAAAGAGCAGGTAAAAAGAGTCAGGATCAGCTGCTGCCTGGGTGGAAAAGAATATGGACAGACTGATTCAAATCACAAGTGTTTATTGTTTTATAGTGTCTGCAGTCCCAGAAAGTAATAGGAGTGGCATTCATTTTAGGCAGCATTGCATCCTTAAGAGCAGTTTTCGAATCTGGTTCGGTCAGTATAGCCTAGTATCCTGCACCTGTTCTGCAGTCTTCTGGGTAAACTGTTTAATCCAATTTCTTTTAATCCACTTGGCAATTTACAAAGCAAATGACATCATCAACGTAGAGATGGAGGATCCGGGGGAGGCAAACAATGAAACTTTACTTTCAGAGGTGGAGACTGACCTGTCTGCAACAGTCTAGTGTCTGACTGGAATGTTACTGCATATTAATACACGTTAATGTGATTTAACATAAGCCCCATTACGGCCAATGGGTCCTATGTACTAACTTAATTTATTTAACAATTTTTCTATACCGCGTTATCATTTAATCAAGGCAGTTTACATAGTAACTTCAAATATTACAGAGAACTTGCATTGGGAAAATAATATAACTCAAACAATTACAGAATAACTTTCATTAACAAACAGAGGAGGGGGGACATGTAGGGAGTGCTAGAGCACAATTTATGTACAATGGGATTAGTAGTCATTTGTTTGTGAGGTGTGGGCATAGGATCAGTGACTGACTAAGGATTAGGGATGTTCTTTGAGCTGTTCGATGAAGAGGAGGGTCTTGAGCTCTTTCCGAAAGTCCTTTAAGTCTGTGGTAGTCCGTAGTTTATCTGGAAGAGAGTTCCAGATAGCAGGAGCGGCAAGCGAAAGGGCTCTCCTCGTAGTGCACTTGTTTACCTTTGTAAACAAGCTGGGTGTAGGTATGGTATTTATGGTGCTGCTTCTCTCTGGTCTATTGATGGGCTTGATACAGATCAAGTCCTGTAGAATTCCAGCTGATATATTTTTTTAAATTTTAAAGATGGTGAGTGCTGATTTATGTTTGGCACGTGAAGTGATTAGCCAGTGGAACTGGTTCAAGAGGGGAGTTAAGTGATGATGTTGAGATGATCCAAGGATGATTCAGGCCGCTGTGTTTTGGATTACTTGCAGGGGTCAGATGGTTTGCTTGGGTAATCCTTGGAAAAGAATATTTCAGTAGTCCAGTGAGGTTGTTATGATGGCCTGACATACCGTACGGAAGTGGTCTTGACTGAGAAGAAGTTTTAGTCTTCGGATCGTGATGGGTTTGTGGAAGGTAGTCCTAGAGGTCCTATTGATATGCATTTGTAGTTTAAGATGCTGGTCGAGGTTGACTCCAAGTTAGCAAACTTCATCTTTTATTGCGATTGGAGTATTAGCAATATTGATTGAGGCTGGCGGGGTGAACAAGGTTTCGCGTGTAATGATTGCCTCTTTTTTTTTTTTTAATGTTGATGTTCAGGTTGTTGTTATTTCTTGGAGGCATGCTGATATTGTGGTGAAGTCCGGAGCATCCAAATAGATTGGAGTGTAAACCATAACAATAATGCTGTTAATATAGTAAATCAGGCCCTTAGAATATAAGAGCTCTCTTTAGCATGCTGTCTAGTGTTTCATTCATTCCTTTGATTTAAATTAGTTTTTTTAGCATATTGAAATTGAAAGACGGGGAAGCTGTAAAACTAGAGGGCATAACATCAAGCTGCAAGGGACTAAATTGAAAGGCAATGTCAGGAAATACTTCTTCACTGAAAGGGTGGTGGATGCTTGGAATGCCCTCCCGATGGAAGTGATGGGGGGAAATACAGTGACAGAATTCAAAATGGCATTGGACAGACACAGTGGATCCCTTTATAGCAACAGGATAAAATCAAAATAAACTTAATTATCTAATTTCTCAACAAACAGGGGTGTCCTACACGAAGCGGTGGGTTCACCCCTAAACAAAGACACGGGGAGGGGTGGCCTGCACGGAGCGGCAGGTGCACCTACTCTTGCCATCTTACTGGGCAGACTAGATGGACCATACTGGTCTTTATCTGCCGTCATTTACTATGTATGTTACTATGTATGGACTGGGCTTTCAGCTGGCGTGATGACTGCATTAACTTAAGCAATTTACTTAAATTGGTTTATACAATCAGCACCACTATCCTTATAGATGGCAGCACTGAATATATGTATAGGGTGATCGCCATGCTGGCATGATGCATTTAATTTCGGCCTGCTATTCACTAGAGCTATATGAAATATGTAAGTTATGTGGACAGTAGCTAATATTGTTGCTATCTGGATAATTTCTCAGTTTACTTTTGCCCCACCTCAAATACCATTCCTCCTCTACTGATAGTGTCAGGCCAGTCAGTCATATTTTTGGCTTAATACTATTCATAGAAGAAGTGAAAATGCACAAATAGCCATGCAATGCGTTCCCCAGTTACCTCCAAAAGTATAACTTTGTTAAAATATCAGGCCAGTTATGCATACATTCATAAAATGAGGTTGTCTTCAAGGACAACCTGAATTAGCAGGATTTTATTGTTTCCAATAGCACTTTGTGCATACCGCATGCTTAACTGATGTCTAACAGTCATATAAAAGCAGTTGAAGATCCACACCTGAGCGGCAGAGAGGAAAGGGCGGCAAGAGGCCTAACATCATGATTTGCTGCTTTCCGCATGGTGAGCATGCAGCAACTTGCACTAGATTGGAAGGCTGGATCTTAGATCTCTTCCAGTTGATGTTATCCATGAAAACTGATTTTGCCCTTTAGAGAACCATGAACAGTGCTGCCAAGGAACCAGCGTGCTGCCAAAGGGGTATATCCCTTTGGTAGCACCAATATATCTGAGGGACAAGAGTAGGAAGTTCTGATAAGACTTGTGCTTTCCCTATTCAAACCTAGATGACTGATCGAGGAATTTGTATTTGTATTTTGGGAGGGCTATTAGGGAAATCAATATTCCTTGACAACCCTATGGATTACTTATTAGAACCTGGATACGAAAGATCAAAGTTTATTCGGACAATAAACTTCTAGAACAGGTTATACTTTTGCATCACAATGTCTTCATTTGCAATACTCATAAGGATATTAGTGACCTCCAAGACAAACTTTATAGAGTCCAAAATAAATGTGAGGACTTTAATAGTTCAACTCTTCTGTCTGTACCCCTGTTAGCTATGGCTCTGTCTCTGATGCCAAGCTATCATAGTCTACTCAACCTACTTCACAAACTTAAATTGTCTCTGTAATATAGTCCAGGTACAGACATAAATGACTTCAGATTTTTATTGATATCCTGGTAGAGGCATTTGGTGCCTCTATGTATTGATTCTAAAGAAGGAACTATGCATTTAAACTCAGAAATCGCTGAAGCCATCTGAATATCGGGCATCTGGGTTTTTTTCGAATTTTTAGAATTTCAGAATTATTGTTTTGAATTCATAGATCCTTTGTTATCCTTTGTAACAACTGTCCATAATTATGTATTGGGTTTCTAAAATCACTATCTCCTCCTTGTTCTCCAGGGACTTTGGGTAGATTTGTAATCATTTCATGTATATAGTTCAACTCCGTTAGCCAAGTTGGTACTCCTGTTCCATGTAAAACCAAACAGCTTGTTGTTCTGGTCGTTTTTGTTATATTGTAAACCGCGCTGATATCGAATAGTGCGGTATATAAGCAACTGTAATAAATAAATACATAAATAATTCTTTGCTACGTTTAGCAGGACCAGACATCCAATCCGGACGTCCAGACCCTCTAAACGTCTGGATCACCCTGCCAGGAACAGAGCTCCGATATGTATATCTGGGTTGTATGGGGAGCTCTGTTCATGGATGGGTGGGCCAAGGGAGGGGCGATGGTGGGCAGTGGGCATTGCAGCTGTTCCAGATGCACAGGGCTGATTCTGAGGTCGGACCTGTGTGCTGGGGTAGGCCGGTTAGATGGGGGACTTATTACACCTCGAAGGGGGACAGCGGGGGATGGCTCCTGTGAATCCTGCTATTGCTGCTACTGCTGTGATTGACTGTCTGCTGTCCTCCGTGCCTTTCTGTGCTTACACACTGTGTTGTTGTTTTTCCCAGGTACCGCCCATTGCCTCCCCTGATTGGCCCTGCCTGTTGGTTACTCCGTAAGTGACACGGCCGCGCTCCGCGCGTCCGCACGTCCCCACGTCAGTGTCTCCCTCATGGTCTCCACTGTGTTTAAATATCTCTCTGGTGTGGCATGCCTCGGGCACGCGCCAAAGGTGCACGCACAAGGAGCAGGACGTGCTCCTTGGGAAAGCTCCTTGGGGCGAGCTGTGGGGGCGAGAATCCAAAGCCCCTCCAGGTACCCCACACACCTGTTCTGCACCTCCAGCTCCCCCACAGCCCTCATTGCACCACGAGTGTCCTAGACTTGCCTTTCCGCTCCACAGGACCACACGGTAAGTCCTTTTGTCTGTTCATTCTTCTGTGTATTTTGTTCTGGTTATCTTGTTTCCCTTCTACTATGTCTTCTATTCCCGTTTACTGAGGCTGGCGGCCTTCCCCTCCTGTTCACATTTCCTCAGGCCTTTCCACATGCAACTTCTCTAATTTTGACCTACTGCTCCCGGCTTCCTTTGGTCTCACCACCGTCTCCTCAGTCTCTTCTTTTTCTCCAGCTTGCCGTCTTGAATTGCCGTTCCCTCCGTTCTAAAACTCCTTTGATTCATGACATTGTTACAACAATTACAACAAGACAGAAGCACTGTTCATCACACGAAACAACAGCTTCAGCCCGCCACCCTCCATCAAGGTCAACAACGCATCCATACATCTCAAAAACGAGGTGAAATATCTCGGTGTAACACTCGATAAGAGGCTAGACTTTCAATCACACATCAGCAAGACCACCAAAAATGCATACTTCAAATTGAGAATAATCAGACGCCTCAAACCACTCCTTACACACGAGCACTTCCGCACAGTCTATCAAACTCTCATAACGCCCATACTTGACTTCTGCAACCCGATCTACACAGGCATGTCAAAACAGGCACTCAGACCACTACAAATGGTCCAAAACACGGCAGCATGAATAATAGCCGGTGCATCCAAACAAGATCATATCACTCCCATACTAAAAGACCTACACTGGCTCCCAATCAACTCACGCATAAAATATTAGACAATCCTAAACATATTCAGGATCAAACACAGGAACTCTGCCCACGGCCTTCAACCCCTCATAAAACCTGACACCAGTACAAGACCCAGAAGAAAAGCCACATCAGACACAATCAACACGCCAAAAGACTACACAAGAGCATGTAAATCCACCGCACAAAGAGCACTGTCACTGGCAGCACCTAGCATGTGGAACTCACTCCCGGACGAACTGCGAGCCACGGAAGACACCAAGGACTTCAGGAAACAACTAAAGACTCTGTTTTTCCTGGAACACTACGGACCGAACACACAATGAGTGCTACAACCATGGACCAATCTTATTTGCACGCTCCCTACACTTACCCTGTATATAGCTCATGCTGTAAATAGCACACACTAATCAACCCACCCACACACACACACTTTCATTGTACATGATGCACACACTGAACCCAAGCACCACTCCCACTGATTGTTTGCTGTGTAACCGCCTTGATTGAAGGATAAGGCGGGATAGGAATACCATTAAATAAATAAATAAATTGCTACTCAGCACTCCCTGGATATATTTTTTCTAACTGAAACCTGGTTGAGGGATGGCGAGGAGCCCCTCCTCAACCGCTGCCTTCCCCCTGGCTATTCTGCCTTGTCTACCACCTGCCAGGGCAGGAGTGGTGGGGGAGTTGCAGTTCTCTACCGCTCCGCCCTCCCTCTCCAGGAACAACCATCTTCTGCCCTCCATTATCCAGAATCTTTACTTCTACGCTTAGGTACTTCCCCTCCTCTGTATTTCCTCCTCATCTATGCCCCTCCCGCTCTTTCCGCCTCTCTGTGGGATTTACTCTTGTCCACCCGTCTGAGGCCTCTCTTCTATACCCCCATCTTTTAATCTTAGGGTATTTCAGCATTCATGCACACTCCCCCTCCTCACCCCGCGACTTGAATGTCTTGATCTGTCTGCTGCTTTCGATTTGGTTGATCACTGCATTCTTTTGGCTCGTCTTAGGGAAGCTGGTCTTGCTGGCTCGGTTCTTCACTGGTTCCGCTCTTTTCTCTCCTGTTGTTCCTTCTTGGTTCTTTCTGGGTTTTCTTCCTCTCCCCCCACTCCACTTCCTTGTGGCGTCCCACAGGGTTCTGTCCTCGCAACTCTTCTCTTCAATATCTTTCTTGCCCCCCTCGCTCTACTGATCCAACAGCATGGTATTTCAGCCTATTATTATGCTGTTGACATCTTTCTTTTGTACCACACAGATTCGTCAAACCCTGATATCATCCCCTTTAATACCTGTATGTCCTCTGTGGCTTCCTGGCTCTCCTCTAACTTCCTTCACATTAATCTCGCCAAAACCTCTGCTATCTGGTTCACTCTTGGGCACTCTTCCTCTCCTTCCCTCACTCCTTTATTTTCTTCCGTACCTATCCCCATGGTTTCTTCACTCCGGTACCTTGGTGTTACTCTTGACTCATCCCTTTCTTTCAAAACCCACATTTCCTCTGTTGTTCAGCATTCCTTCCTCACCTTGAAGCAGCTCCGCGCAGTTCACCCTTTTCTCTCTTTTTCCGCCTTGTCTACTCTGTTCCTTTCTCTTGTGGTGTCTCGTCTTGACTATTGTAATGTTGTTTTAGCCGGCCTTCCCCAGTCACAACTGTCTCGTCTTCATCGTATCCAGAACACTGCCGCCCGTATTCTCACTCATGCCTATCGCTTTGATCATGTCACTCCCAGCTTCTACGCTCGCATTGGTTCCCTGTTTCTTTCAGGATTCAATTCAAGTTTCTTATGTTGGTTCATAAATCAATTCACACAGGCATTTCCCTCTATCTTGCTGACCAGGTTCATCTTTACACCCCCCTCCGCACCCTATGTTCCATTCACGCCAATCGCATGTCACTTCCTTCCCCTTCCCTCGCTGACTTGGAGTCCACTCGCTCCTCAGCTTTTTATTTCCCTGGCCCGAAGCTCTGGAACTCGCTCTCCCATGCCCTCCATTTGGAACAGTCTTTCATTGCATTCAAAGCTAAATTAAAAACCCACCTTTTCTGTCTTGCTAAGGACCGCCCCCCCCCCCCCTCACTCTCCCCCCTTTCCCCACCTCCACGTTGATGTTTTGTCCTTTGTCTCTACCAATCAGAGTCTCTTCCCCTTATTCTCCCTGTTGTTCTCTCTCCTTTGCCTTTTCTCTTTTCTGTTCTTTTCTGTTCTGTTTCCTTGAATTTATGGTGTTCCTTTTCTTTTTCTTTTCTGCAGCATTTTTTAATTTTTAAATTTTATAGTCTTATTGTAAACTGTCCAGATACTTGTGGTGTTGAGCGGTATATTAAGTATAAAATAAACATAAACATAAAATCACTGACTTGGTCCAATTTAGGAAGGCAGTGAAACACTACCTATTCCTTCAGTACTACAAGATAGACGAAGATACAGTAGCGTCACCTGCAGTCTAAGATAGATATTATGACAAAACCTACCCTATAAGACACTCATAAGCATAGCCTGTATAATATGAAAATCCGATGTAAATAGTTACCCCAAGTTATCCAAGTTTTATTTCCTGTTACCTGTAAACACATTTCATTATATGCAACGTGCATGTTTTATGTTTTATGTAAACCGCACTGATGTTGAATAGCGCGGTATAAAAGAAATGTAAATAAATAAATAAACATAAACATGGCGGCGATGGGATGGTAAGGGGCGCAGAAGGTTCCACACAGCCCAACCCAGGCCATGAGAGGCTGGATCGAGGGTTGGGCTCTGGGGAATGGAGCATCTCGGCGGCAGCAGGTGATTGTGGCTCCTGAATGGATTCGTGGAGCAATGGTGATGGGACGCCATGGCACTGCAGCTCCATTCAGGAGCCTGGCTGAGTTAGCCGGGAAGTGGCTGGACATCCAGGGTGCCGGAATTGGGGCACCTCCTGGACATCCAGCCACTATTTGCAATTCTGCTTTCATGGGGATGTCTAGCCAACATGTGAGCAGAATCGGGTGCATCTCCGGGCCATCCAGATATCTGGACATCCAGACGGCCCGGACATGAACCTGCAGAATTGGCCTCTTTGCCCTTCAGTCCATTTCCACTTCTTTTAGTAAACTTACTGAAGCTATGATCAATCACTAGTTACCTATGCAAACATACAGGCTCCCATCTCTTCAAACATTTTAAACCATTTCTACCATAATCGTCTACCACTCATTTGCTGAATTTTCCAGCTGCCTCAAAATATAAACTAACTCAAACTTGAATTCAGACTGTCTGGGGGTAAAGGAGGAATACCCCCTATCTGAAGTGGAGACCGAGCTGCTATACCCAGAGGAAAGTACTGGCTGACTTTCAAGTAATATGATGCCAGAGGACCGATCATTGTGGCAAGCCTGCTCCCCTCTATGTAAGTTGTTCTCTAATCAATCTGATTATATGATATTCGTTTCTACTAAAATTCAGAAATGGGTGGATTTTAACCCTTTCAAGCGAGGGCCAGTCCTTCTCAGTTTTTTAAGCCTGGTCCTCCAGACAGTGGGGTAAAGAGGGAGAGAGACAAGACACAGAGATTCAAAATTAATCTAAATCATCACAGAGAGATTCTATGAATGATTACAGTTTTTCCTTCTAACTGATTCAGAGGCCTTTCCAAGTAAGCCTGCTTTTTATTGGTTAAATTTGAAGAAATAGCATTATCACAAGATAATTACAGGTTCTCTCACTTAAACAAACATTTCACTGACAATATAAAAAAACATTTTACATAGCTATCATCAACTTTGACATAAATAGCATCACTGTTTATATAGACAGGCTATTTCAATAGATATGCTAAGCTAGTAAAGACCAGTAGTGACCTATAATTCTCTTAGTGTAATCACAATTTCTTTATGTCTATACTGGTCATTCCGATCACTGGATTATTTGTGCAGATTGTTTGTGCAGGGAGCGCTGGCTGGAGCCAGGAGGGAGCGATGACAGGGCAAAGAAGGGGTGGTGCGGGAGTGGTGCCAACTGCTAGGACATACAGGGCCTGATTCCAGTGTGGACATAGAAGCCCTCTGTGCACCTGGCCGGAACCGGACATACAGAGGGCGTCGCGATTCTGATCCCGCAGGGCATGTCTAGCCCCGTGGGATCAGAATTGCTAACAGGCCTGTACGTGCAGGCCCAGACCCCTATTCCATCCAGCCTGCATGTACACGCCTTCCCCAACTAACTCAGTCAGGGCTTTTAAATGGAGCTGTGGCACCATGATATCCAGTTGCCATGGCACCTTGGCTCCATTTAAAGGTCACAATCCCCAACTGCTGGCCTCCAAATTGCTTTCTATGCAGCCCGAGCCCTAATCTGGTCTCCTGGGAAACGCCATGAATAGGGGGGATGGACGTCCCAATGGGATGTCCATCCCTACTATTCGGTGACTCGAAATGACCCCCACAGAGGTAATTCCAGTCACGCCTCTGTTCATTCCCCAGCACCCAGTTACATACCCAGCCTATTCAATCCCGAGGGTGTAATAAGTGCCAGGCACAGTGTTCATCATGGCCTGCAGTCCCTCCACCCCATTGCGACACCGCTGGTTAAGCCCTGCCACCTGATCCTGGCAGCAGGTGCCCCCAAGGGTCAGATGGTGGAGTGACATTGCCAGTATATGTTTCGCCCTTTGTTTGCTCCGGCTGGATGTGCTAGTGCTATGGCGACAGGACGCCACTGCACCGGCACATCAGCCAGAGCATTCTGCGGCTGGGTGGGCAGGCCAGTAGACGTCCCCCAAACTGGAATGGGGTGCCTGATCAGATGTCTATGTCTCCAATTCTGTCGTCATGGGTACTTCCAGCCTCCGTGGTGGCAGAATCGGGGACAACGATGTCATGTCCAGATTTTGGCTAGGCAAAGCAGCCGGACATACCGGGATCAGAATGGGCCTCCACATGTCTGTCTTTATTTAAAGCAATGGGTAAAAAGCTAAACACATAACTGTCTATATCCAAAGTTCATCTGGTCAGCATACATTAGAGGCATGCATCAAAATATTCATAGACCTCTTCAATTACACCCTAAAGATTATTGGTATTCTGCTACCTATCCATTCCTACAGGGTGGATATTTAGCCCCAGGCATTTGAGAATCATGAGATCAGATTAGAATACCTTGAGGTTCAAGTTAATAAGCCACAGTAACAAAACCTAGAAGTAATCAGTAAGCCTTAATTTTGAGCACAACTAACAAAAATAAGGAGAAAAAATAAACTCAAACAATAAGAAGACCTAGATAAATTAGAAGACTAGACATTCAAATGGCATCTGGATGGCCCCGAGCAGGATAGGCCCATTAGGACCCAATTCTGCACCACAAGAGCCAGATGTTCCCACAGGTGCAGGATCGGGTCCTGAGACAGCCTGGCATGCACCTGCATACCCGTGGGGACATCTTCCCTACCTGCCCCTTTACTCCCGCAATGCTGACCTCCAGTTTCCCCACTGCCCAATCCAAGGCTGGGCAGCTGGGACCAGGATTGGGCAGCGGGGACCTACCTGCCCCTGGCCCCAGCCTTTGGGTGGGGGGGATTCTGGCCTTGATTGTTCCAGTCCAAGCTGCTTATTCCACTTCCGTGGTGGAATAAGCAGGACATTCCCCCTGACCCGAGGCAGTACAGTGCCATGACCTGAATCGGCCCTGTACGTCCTGCTGCCTCGGCCCATCCCTGCTCCGCCCACAATCCACCCTCTCCACCCCCCACCGGCTCTCCCCATACTGCAGCTCTAGCCATACAGGGAATCAGAGGGGGAATATGGGCAGGATGCCTTACAGAATTGCAGCCTAAATGGGGTCAATTTTCCAGATTTCAACATCTATCAGCTTGCTTTTGGCTCATGACAAGGGAGCCAATGGTTCCAAGCCAGCTTAGTTGAGAATGGACCTATTTGGCTTCAAATGGAAGAGGACACAATTCCTCCAGTTAATTTGCTAGTGCTGGCTGACCCATCGCTATACTCCAAGAGGGTTTGTTCCCCAGTACAATTATTACTTTTACAGCTTTCTAATTTGCAAGCCACTCTCCTTAGGAGCTGCATGATTATAGAGACATGCAGATTTGGGATCATGATCGATTCAAGGTACGGAATGTTTTAGTTAAATGGCCAGTAGGGCAGAAGAAAGGAATTTGGTCAATTCAGCAGTAGTTTAAAGGAAAGGATTTAAATCATTCCAGAATTTGCAAGGCAAATTTGGTCTTTCCTCAACCTGTCATTTTCAGTGGCTTCAATTTCAACACAGAGGAATGATTGGGAGTTAAAGGATATTTTTTGTGAATATCTGCTCTTCCAAAACAGTCATCAGGATTTATCCTTAGTTTTGAGAGGCTGTAAATTCCAAGTGCCAAGGAATATTAAGTGTGGAAGGCTGATTTGCAAGCCCAACTAAGCTCCAAACAATATGAATGGTATTGGGAAAAGTCTGTACATGCCTCTCTCTCTGCCACACTGACTCAGTTGCCACATTTTTCAGTCATCCGTGCTGTTTGGACCACTGTCAAAGTGGGAAAATTGACAAATAACAATACTAACAGGTGTTAGCTGTGCCATTTGCATATATCACATATGACTTATTATAGTAATAACTTTCAATATTTTGGACAGTAGTTTTAGATTGTTTGGAAGATATATTGATTTTCCAAGGACTGTTGCATATTTTTTTTTATTTTCTAATGCCATAAATTTAATACCAAATAACTGGAAGGAACACGCCAGTTTTGATTTTTTATATGTGGTGGAACATGGATTGTGTTATATCTAAACATGAAGCAGCAGCTGTTGAAAGAATGGGTTTGGGCATAAATGTCATCAGATTTAGATGCTTGAAGCTAAATGCTCTTGACATAATCAGTCATAAATGTCTGATTTCTTGAATTTCTATTCGCTTGTTCCTTCTGTTGAAATTATTCTGTTGTCTGTTATATAAGTCAATGAATCATTTGGAACAGAAAAAATCCAGCATTATTCTAACTGAATGCCAATTTTAACATGGTCACCTCCTCCTTCCTGGAGATGGAACATGATCCACAACAGTCCCTTTTAATGTGCCAGATTTATGTCCCACTAATAAATAATGGGGCATGTTTACTAAAGTATGCAGAGGCGAGCTGGGAGCGATAATAGTGATGGGACTGCTTAAAATACTGGAGGGAGCTAGGAGTATGATGCTTCCTCCAAGGTCTTTCCGTGCATCATAGGTAGGTCCAGTGGAGTTTTCTTGTAGTCCTTCTTGCCATCTTCTCTTGGATATCCCTTCACTCCCAATAATCTGGACTATTCTTTAAATTGGCTAATATTGAGTAGGCATACTGGTATTTCGGAAATTGAGAGAAAGGTAAATTATCTTTTAATGTTTATGGGTGGGAACATGAATAAAGCAACAAAGAATTTCTATCAATAGATTTATGGTGAACCTTTGTTTATAAAGCAACCATCTGTTTTAGTCATGTGAACATCTAAAAAAGAAATTTGAGTTTTATAATAATTCATTCTAAATTGTATGTGATCATTACAAGAATTCAACATACTGAAAACTGATGGAATTGATGCTCCATCCATAAAACAGAAATATCATTGATTAATCTGATCCACAAACTAATTAAACCAAAAAATAGCGATTGATAAACCCAATCAGGTTTTTTTTTAAAAAGCTATATACATATTGGCTAAAGTTGGAGCCATTGTAGCTCAATGGCACTGCCTGCCACTTGTACATAAAATCATCCTTCAATAAGAAAAACATTTCACAAAATAATATTAGCTAGCCCCACCAAAAATTCTGTAGAGACCCAAAAAGGACAAGGATAGGTATCCAAAATTTTCTGTAGTACTTTTCTTTATTCTTTCTGAATTTTTCCCAATTTTCAGGTGTAAATTGATGTTTATCTATTCTATGGCCTATCCTATTTCCTTATTCAAGGATGTTTTACTCAAATTGTTATTTTTAAAATGTTTAATTAAAATAAAAAAAGAGATGATTTATTATGAGTCTACAAATTTCTGGAACTGAAAATTCTTCCTCATCTATCACAGTTTATTAATGCCCTGGACCCATTAACCTTGATTAGCTCATGCAAAACCCAAGCAGACTTGGAGAGAGGTAATTTAGCAATTTAAAAATGAGATTATGCACCATATATTATCTACATATTTATAGAATGAAAAAGGCAATTTTTACCATTACTATTTATAATTACTGGTTCAGGTATCTGTATGTGTGAGTGAGTGAGTAAAGGGGGTTAAAAGTAGCAGGGGTAATGAATGAGTGAATGAGTAAATAGGGTGTTTAAGACTAGAACGAGGCTGAATGACTGAAAGAACAGAATATAAGACATCAAATTAAATTAAAATGGTGGTTTATGTGGGAGGCATGGGTTTATGGGGTGTGTGTGATGGGGATGCAGAATAGCAGTGATGAGGAATGTTCTTACGTATGACAGCAGGGAATGGTGATATTTGGGGGTCTTCGTGAGTGCAAAAAACTATAGTTGTTAGTGCACTGGGGTGGGAGTAAGTACACGAGAGGGTGCAGAGGGTAGATGGAAAGGAGTGCAAATAGGTTCTTCCCTTTCTTCCTTCCCTGTCCTCTCTCACTTTTCTCTTTCCTCCCCTTCCCCTATCTTTACTCACCTCTGTCATTTCCAACAATCTTCTAGAGATTCCTGTTGCCACTACCCTCCGTGCTGCTGTGACTCTAGGGCCATCTTCACCGGCAAGGACTGGGAATCCTTTCAGCACTTCCCTTTGGTTTAGTCGATATGCATCTGTTTGTTGGCATGTGTACAAACAAACTCGTATGAATGGACAGACAAAGAGGCAGGCAGGCAGGCAGACAGAAAGATAGAAAAAAATGGACTGACCCTCAAGCATAGGCAATATAGCCCGATGCGAAACATACCTAAAAAATGTACACCAGTCAATAGCAAACAGAATGGCACTGAATGCTTAATTATTTTTTTACATGTACTAACTTTTGTTTAATCTCGACTTGTACCAAGAAAGTTATCATACTTTGGATAAAGTAATGGCTTGCTGAGATAGCAAGTTGGCTCACTATCAACATTTTGTTTGCTGCTACAGCTTTAATTAATAAACTTAATTTTCATGCATTTAGTTGCCATAGCAATCTCGTTTTGCATCTTATAAGGCTTCAGAGCAAATTCTCCATACGTTTGACCTGACTTTGTCACCTTTTACTGTCTGCAGTAAAATAAGTTATGACTCCTGGGAGAAATGTTTGAATTTCTGTCTACTTGCACTGTTCTATAAATCTGCATGGTAATTTGTCCCCAAAGAGTGTTACCAAACATAGTTTCAAGACCTGATTAATTATATCACCCAGAGGAAGGTTATTAAGCTTTCTTTCATTACATGAAAACACTCCACAAAGTTAAGCAGGGCTTGCTTAAGTGTCCCTGCTAAGCTGAAGGCGTTTAAAAAAAAGATGGCTGGCTTGGTTAGTAAAGTGCTCCTTGTAGGCCTAATTTTATAACCAGATGCCTATGTGAGAAGTCCAAAATGGTCCTTATTGAAAGCCTACTTTGTACAGGTAACCTAGGCACCTATGTGCTTTTATAAAATATGCTCCCAAAACCAGCTCCGATCTGCACATTCACACCATGTACTCTACCATTGTACTTATGCAATTTACATACATACATACATAGCAATTCGGCTTCCACTCTGCCCAAACTACGCACCCAGATTGCGTAAAAGTAGGTGTGCATTTTCCATGCAATTTTAGACAAGCACTTTATGCATATAATACAATCTTTACACATGGAAAAAGCTTCATAAAATTACTCCTCAAATCCAGAATCGGGATTTTGCTTTTTATTACGTAATGCTTTCTTCCTAATTTTATGAACATACTCAGTCTTCACCCATTGCATGTTAGAACATAAGATCTAGGTATGTGCACCCTTCATAAAATAGAGAATAATGTATAACCCTCAACATATGCATCTATATTCAAATTCTCTGTGCACATGTGCCATATAAATGAGGCCAGTATTGAGCAGGGCTCATGCGGACAGCAGCACCTGCTCACCATATGACCCCTACTCAGCCACACTATGGAGGTCATTCCCTCACTTGGTTTGCAGCTTGTCGTGCTGTGAGGGCTTGTGTGCATCAGTGATGCTGAGGGCTAAGCTATCAGTAGCTTAACTACTGGCAGGGTCTCCCAAGATGGACAGGTCTCAGCTGAGGTGCCAGACCAAGAGAAACCACCCATCTGGGCAGCAGCAGAATGGGACAGTGTTGGAGGCAAAGGATCACATTTCTGTGACAACGGCGGCAACACTAAGCTTAAACTGTGCGGAAGAAAGGCCCGGCAATCTACTTCTATATCTTGCCATAAAAACCCATCTGCCAATAACTAAAGGTGATTCACTCAAATCAATCACTAGTTAGCTTGTATAACACAAGCTAACTAGTGATTGATTTGAGTGAATCACCTTTAGTTATTGGCAGAATACATCACTCTGAAAGAAGACCAAACGGGATTGTATAACTATAAAAACCCATCTGGGCAGCAGCAGAATGGTACGGTGTTGGCAGCGGAGGATCACATTTCTGACAACGGCAACAACACTAAACTTAAACTGCACAGAGGAAAGGCCCGGCAATCTACTTCTGTATCTTGCCATGAAAACCCAAGGCCTAGACAAGATTCTCAAGAGCAGAAATGTTTCTCTCCATACAAAGATTTGATTTGTTCAAGCCATGGTATTTTCAATAACATCATATGAATGCGAAAGCTGGACAGTGAAAAAGATAGACAGGAAGAAAACTGATGCCTTTGAATTATGGTGCTGGTGGTGAATACTGCGTATACCATGGACTGCCTGAAGAACAAAGCAATCAGTACTACAGGAGATCAAACCTAAGCTTTCTTTAGAAGCTCAGATGACAAGACTTTGACTTTCATACTTTGGACACATCATGCGAAGAGAGAGATCATTAGAGAAAGACATCATACTTGGCAAGATAGAAGGTCAACACAAAAGAGGAAGGCCAGCAATGAGATGGATCGATAGAATAACAGCAGCTACTGGTACCAGTCTGTCAACAATGAGCTGCCTGACTGAAGACCAAACACAATTTAGGACAACTATCCAGAGGGTCGCCATGAGTCGGCACTTAACAACAACAATGGAGGTCATTTACAAATGCGGGTTCTGGGGCTGCATATCTTGGCAGGACGTGCAGCCCCACAAGCCATCCATGCTCTATTCCCCCTACGGCTCTCCCTGTATGTCCTGTGCATCAGGATTAGGAGAGCTAGTGGGGAGCGGAGGGGGTGGGAACGGGGCAGAAGGGGGCAGAGCGGGAGAGAGCCAGTCCAGCAGCATGTACAGGGCAGATTCAGGTCACGGCCCTGTATATGCTGCCAGGCCCATGGGGGCATGCTGCTTATACCACCTCAAAGGTGGTATAAGCAGCTCTTTTGGCCCGATCGGGCTAGAGGATTCCCCTCCCCCATGATGCCAGCTGTGGGGGGTCCCTGCCACCCAATCCAGGTTGCGACAGGCCAGCCGTGGGTCAGGTGGCAGGGAACTGGGATGCCGGAGCCACAGAAAGGGCACACCAAGCCAACCTCAGGCCGAATCTGCCTACTATGTCCCCGTTTTCATCAGGGATGTCCGGATGGCCCGGACGGCCCCCTCCATGAATCGGGCTCTAAGAGGATAGTGCCACTGAATATCTCCTCCGTATAAAATTAGGGCACAAAAAAGGCAGTTCTAACTTTATACAATTTTCTATCTGCAGAGAGGTTGAATATCAGGTTTCATGTAAACCTGATATTCAACACCAGCGGATATCCGGATTCTGGCACTTAATATCCAGTTTCATATTAAACGCTGCAGTTAGAGTTTTAAAAATATGCCAGCTGCGGAGTCTGCACATTGACCTAGTCCCTCCTTTTAAATTTATGCATTCAAACAAGATCAGGAAGACCTGAACTGGGCAACTATGGAGATTAGTCCCTCATTCCCCATTTTGTTTAATATCTCTGTGCAGCCTTTCGAAAAGGCATTCTGACTGATTTGGTGACCGTGTAATGACTGTTTACAGGCGACATCCAGCTCTTCTTCTCTGCTCTTAAGAGCCCTAACCAAACTGTATCTGTGGTGTCAGGCTGTTTAGCCATTAACTGAAGAGCAATGGGCTGTCAACATCATTGAAAGTTGTCCATAAGTCGCCTGTGAATATGTTATTCCCATTTTAAGGGAGGAATTTCAGTCAGTCAAAAATGGTTTCATAATCCTGAGGTGGTTTTCGATATATGTCTTATTCTGAAAGCACATATGGGATCAGTTGCTTCTTCTGTTTTTTTTAATTGCATTTGCTTAAAACATTGAAATATGTCCTTCCCTTAATAGAACTGAGTTTTCTTATCCAGTCTATTCCGCTGAATGGACTAGATTACTTTAACTGAACGTTTCTTTAGTTACCTACAGTTTTAATTAAAGTTTTACAATTGGTACTGAACCCTACCATTCAGGTATTAATGAGATGTCAGTATCGGACTGGTATCATGCCCTGTTTAAAAGTTTACCTTGGCTTCTTGTTTTCTGACATATCAGGTTTATGGTCCTTGTCCTTGTTTTCAAGGGGTTCATAGTGTGGCACCCCAAAATTTGCAGGATCTCCTTTAAACTTATGGGCCTGGATGCATTCCTCATTCTTCTGATCAGCTTCGGTTGAGTTTTCCATCTCACAAATCTTCTCAGCTAGCTGTCACTGCCTTTAGAGCATTTCCAGTTGTTGGGTTTAGAATAACGAATGACCGCCCCTGACTCTGTGTCACGATGGCAATTACTTGACCTCCCACAAGAAACAAAAGGGCATATTTACCAAAGTGCACTAACCTGCTAGCATGCAAATAAGGGCCTGCTGTTACTGCACTGTTACTGTGTTAGCATGACAGCAGCCTTCGCTAATCCACTGCTAATCCACTGCATGCCCTGTTAGGGAATGAGAACTGAGCAAAACGTGGGCATGTACTGCATAGAGCAGTTAGTGTAGAGCAGGGGTCTCAAACTCAAATTGCTTTGAGGGCCAAATGAGGACTTATAGAGTAACCCGGGGGCCACACAAGACGCAGGCCTCATTTGCATAAGGGGCGTCATTTGCATAAATATTTGCATAATGTTACTATACACTAACTTTTAGTAAACATGCCTCTTAATGAGTGTATGGATAAAGAAAGACTAAAAGATTTCTACATTACTATAAACCAGTGCCAACCGCCAAGCACATTAGGAACTACTACAAACACTGCCCATTTAGAACCCATAGCAAACCTGCCATATCCTAACAGCACTACCAGGACTCACAAAGCACCATACCCTAACTATCAAAAGGCAACACTGCAAATATTAAATCAATACATTTCAGAGAATAACAATACATGACGTACTGGGGAAAGAGAACAAGTGGCAATGTCAAATAGGAATTACATAAACAGAATACCTCAGCTCAGTTACACATGCAGAACATACACCATCATTAAACAAGGAATCACAATTTAGAAACAGGAAGACAATAATTAAACTGGGAACCCCAAAAGCCAAACTTAGAATGTACAACACTGTAGAAATAAAACTATAAATTAATTTCCTCTTGTATTAAATAAAGTGCAGACGTTAAAGATGCACATTTCCAAGAGCTGACATATTTCAGTTAATAAATTCAAAATAAAGAGATATTTTTCTACCTTTTGTGCATTTTTTTTTTCAGTTGCAATTGTTCCAGCCACTTTCTTCTGGTTTCTTCGTGTCTTCTGCTAATGCTCCATTGTCTGCTGTCCATTTGTCCTTTCTTCTCTCCTAGTTTTTTTTTCCATTCTCTCTCTCTACATCTGCTTTAACATACTAATCTTTCTCCTTTTGCTCTTTCCTCATTCCTATTTCATCCACTCAAATTTTACCCCTCCATCCTCAATCCCCACTTACTCTCCCAATACCCGGCCAATTGTAGATTTTTCTTCCCTCCCACACAAAATATTTTCCCCTCTCCATTTCACTCTCCCAGCCCCATCCCATCCCATTCTAATCGTCCCCCAACATCAACTCCCTTCTAGCTCCTGCCCCACCCAGCATCCGCTCCCTTCTAGTCCATGCATCATCAGCCCATTTCCAGTCCTAACTCCCTCCCCTCACAGCCCATTTCCTTTCCAAGCCCCTGTCCCCATCAGCTATTTGCAGTTCAAGCTCCCCCTTCTATTCGGCCCATTTCCAGTCCTAGCACCCCCCCAGTCCATTACCAGTTGTAGCCCCCCCATAGCCCATTACCAGTCCTAAGCCCCCCAACAGCCCACTTCCAGTCCTAACCCTTCCATCACCCCATCTTCATTCTTAGCCCCCCCATAACCCCATTTTCAGTCTAGCCCCCCAATCAGACCATCTCCAGTCCTAACCCCCATCTGCCCATTACCAGTCCTAACCCCCATCACCCCATTTTCAGTACTATCCCCCCATCACCCCATTTTCAGTCCTAACCCCCCCTCCCCCCCATCAGCCCAAGTAAATTTAAAAATTAAAAACAAAACAAACCCGTGGCAGCGGCAGAATCAGCTGTCCTGCGGCCCCTTCCCGTCTGCCTGGCAAAGCATCTTGTCAGCTCCATCAGCGGCGGGCTTTTCAAGCTGCGAAGAGAAGAGTGATTTCCCTCTCGCGGCTCTGTTAAGGCTGCCGGGGGTGAGGGGAAATACCATCACCCCCGGCAGGCTTAACAGAGCCGCGAGAGGGAAATACTACTCCCTTCGCGGCCCTGAAAGCTGATGGAGCTGACAAGATGTTAAAGATGCTTTGCCGGGCAGACAGGAAGGGGCCGCGGGACAGTTGATTCTGCCGCTGCCATGGCGGCGGCAGCAGCAGAAGCCAGGGGTTTGGGGTTTTTTTTCTTTCCTCTGCATCGCGGGCCGCACAAAGTTCTCTCGCGGGCCGCATGCGGCCCACAGGCCGCATGTTTGAGACCCCTGGTGTAGAGACTTTATCATTTGCTGTCACCTATGCAGCTGCTCAATTAAAATGGAATGAATGTGTGATGGGAACATCAGCATTCCCTGATTGTCTAGACATCTTACCTCACATCTATTAAAGACCCTGATTCACACTCCCACCCCATGATTCCCCTGTCACATTCCCTGTTATCCCTTAAAAACATCTACACCCCCCTTTTCCTTCTGATATCCCCTGACATCTTAACCAAATAACTTCCACTAACCAGGATCCTCCCAGACCCCTGGCATTCCCCTGGCTCTCAACAGGGTCCCTGGTATCTAATGGGGAACAGGAGTAATCCCCAATTTCTCCTGTCCTGTTAGCTTCCTGGGTTCAAAATTGGGGATCTGACTCCTAGCAGTAGTCTTGCGATGCTATCACCAGGGTACATGCTTCCAAATAAGAGTAAAAAGCACAAAAAGGTGAGTTACATTCAGGAATATGAAGCATTTCCCTGTCCATAGAGCTCATACAATTTCAGTTGTACTTATTATCTAGTTGACACCTTTCCAGTAGTAGTTCAAGTCAAGTAATTCCCTGTCCCCAGAGGGCTCACAATCTAAGTTTGTACCTGAGGCAATGGAGGATTAAGTGACTTGCCTAAGGCTACAAGGAATACCAGTGTGATTTAAACACTGGTCTTTGTGGTCATCAAGCTACAACTCTAAGCACTGCGCTACTCTTCCACCCCAATGGCAATAAAAAAGTGAGTTGCCCATAGTCACAAGGAGCCTCAGTGGGATTTGAACCCTGGCTTCTTGGGTTCTCAGTCTGCTGCTAATGCACACTCTGCTGTGCAATTAGATCAAAATTAATGGCCCCATATGTGACAAGCTCTGAATTTTAATTACGGAAACCTATGTTATTAAGCACAAATCCCAAAAAAGTGGGTTTCAGTTACTAACATGGATTTACACATGATGTGGGTAATTGTACAAGGAGGTACCTAGTTTTAGGCACTGACAATACATAAATATCAACATTTTAACCATTTACATGCACAATTGACCACTTAGGCCATGAAAGATATCATAAAATACTATCTAACAGGAAAGTATGTGTGCTGTTTGCATCATGCATACTTTCACTGTGGGTGTGCACAGGGCAAAGTTTGGACGGAGCGTGGATGTTGCAAGTCCATGCACTGATTATAAAATACTATAATTAGCATGCAAATTTGCAAGGGGTAAGAACACTCATCTACATCAGCTCTAGGGCTGGTGTAAACCATCACGCCTTTACTTGCGGCATGTTGTCTGTTGGTTACAGCTCGTTATTCAGTGATGTTACCTCTGCCTAACAGGGTAATAATACGGTGTTAGATTTATATTTGCCGTGCACTATCTAACAATGCTTTTGCAGATCTGTGTATTCTAGTTCAATAAATTAGATTGTTTTTATTTATAAGTTGTTCTGTCTTTGGAGCCCAGATATTATGCTACAATTTTATATATCCAAGTTGGTGTATACTTGACTTTATAAAATAAAATACACGTGTGAAAATGTGCATTGACTGAACTTGTCTTTGTAAAATTTCTCTCCATGTGGATAATTTTATAAGGACGTGCCTACTCTGAGCACAAAGGAAGGCTCTTTCTTAGGTGCTGTTTTATAAAGAAAAGTAGGGGCCTATTTTTCTCTATAAAATACTAGCATCGGTGAGAGAAATTATGCCTTAACTTAAGGCATGGACATTTATACCACAGCTGCTGTAAATGTCCATGCTTATATTATTCAAGCATGCATATAAATTATAGTATTGTATAATCTTCATATGGGAATATACTTAAAGATCGCAATATGTATATTTTGGAAGAAAGGCAAGAGAGGAGAGATATGATAGAGACATATAAATACCTCTGTGGCATAAATGCACAGGAGGAGAGCCTCTTCCGACTGAAAGCAAGTTCTGAAACGAGGAGGCGTAGGATGAAGCTGAAAGGCGATAGTCTCTGGAGTAATTTGCGGAAATATTTCTTTACAGAAAGAGTGGAAGATGTATCTAATAGCCTCCCAGTGGATGTGGTAAAAATGAGGACTGTATCGGAATTCAAGAAGACAAGGGACAAACACAGAGGATCTCTAAGGGGGAAAAAAAGATTGCAAAGCATAATAGTTGGGTATGGAAGGGCAGACTGGATGGGCTGCATAGTCTTTATCTGCCTTCATTTTTCTATGTTTCTATGTTTCTAATTCCCCCCTACTTGCATATTCCACCCATGCTCTGCCCAAACTCTGCCCATACGCATGGCCAGTGGCCACATATGTGCCATCCAATCAACGTGCATACTTTTAAGCTGGGTGCTATACTATCAGGTTACTTACGCAAGTATCGCCACACATGTGTAAATGACTAAAATAGCACCATGTACTTGGCGCCTAAAACTACTTGCTTTTTTATAAAGTTACCCTCAAATAGTTTAGTGCATAATTATAAGTAGGGTCTTTCCTACTTTTATAATATTTCTTAATAGGAGTATGCACAGCCCAAAAATGCATTTGTTGTGATTTTTATATATTTTTTTATGTTTTTGTTTGTATTCAGTTTAATTATGCGCCTTTTTTCAGCTACAACTTTTTGGAACACATAAATCAATTCTACATACATTAATTCAGAAGTATATGTCTCACCAGTGATCTGTGAGCACTAAGATTTCTAAAATGCCCAAACGAACCAAATAAACTGTGATGACTGCACACCTCAGTTTTTTCATACTTTCATCAGGGATGGCCTGAGGGGGATGCAGGGCCATCACAAAGACTGATTCTGGGACCTCATTTGCATTAATCAATAGAGGCTGAAAGAGGAGCCAAAAAGCGGGGCCATGTGCAAAAACTATCATTTGAACACATAACTGAACCGATGCATCAATATTTTTCAGTTATGCCTGTTTCCTATCATCCAGTTTCTTATTGTTGTTTCTGATCGCACCAGAGTCTTCAATCATTCATAAATTTAAAACGGATGATCTAGCATTTCTGTTCCATTTCTTTCTAATATATTGGCAGTTTTTCCAATTCATTTTGAATTGATGATAACCTATAAAAATCCCAACTGTTGGTAATTAGGCATTAATAGCAGCATCTAATATCAATTCTTTCCTGCAGTTGTAATCCTGAAACAGAGACATGCTACTTCTAAATGAGACAAGAACAAAGGGGCATGTTTACTAAACGGCGCACCTGTGCGGGGCGCACCTGAGCGCCCTAAAATGATGCATTTAAGTGCTCTTAAACGCCCCGTACACGTGCGGGTCACATTAACGGGCCCCGCACACGTGCGCCGAAAACGCGCACGTTTGCGGGGCGGTAATGTGCGAAAGAGGCGTGCCAAGGCGAAATGAGGGCGGAGGAAGGCCCCCTAGGGGCGGAGAGACGGGGTCAGTGGGCGGAATGTGGGAGGGGAGAGACTCGCCGCACAGGAGCGTGCCCGAATCTGCAATGAAATTTACCGCCAGTGAAACACTCGCGTTAGAGGTGCTGTGCAGGGAAAAGAAACCGTTTCCGTCAGCAATGTGCAGCACAATAGTGGAAGCCCAAAAACCGTGAGCAGTGTGATCTATGTGCACAGATCAAACGCCGTAATGTCACAGGGCACTAACCACACGGGCGCCGCGCACCTTAGCGCATCTGTCAATCACAGCTTCTGTTCTTCACGACGGAACGCCCACTCCTTATACGGCACCCGCTCGGTACCGCGGACCGCACAACACCGGCCTTTAGTAAACAGACCCCAAAGTGCGGTCAGTGCTGACCTAAGGCCAAAATGATTTAGCAGCAACTCATACAAACGGTATATTAAACTACAAGAAAATAAGTGATGAACATTTTCTGTTTTTTCTTTTGGCCAAAGGAAAAACGTGACCAACCCAAACTCCAAGAGTGTTCAGGATGTTTTCTGTTGTTGATGGTAAACCCTTCAGGTCAAAGACTGAAGTCATTCACTTTGTAGGAAGAATCACATACTGTATGATTGTAGCTAAATCCTATTGTGTTGTTTTTTTTCTTGAACTGCTTATCAGAGGGCTGCAGATTTAGTGCTCATCACCCTATAAAATCTTGAAAAGAAGAAGAAGAAATAGAAAGTTCCTAAAAAGCGGCACCATAATACAGAGCTCTACTAACTACATTAGTTCTCAAGAGTATTGTATAACTTTCCTTGCACTAATGTAATAATTTAGGGGTATGGTTTGGTTAGAAATGAAATAGGAAATTTCAGTGGTTTTCTATTTCCTTTCATTTTTAAAATATATTTTATGGAATTGGGGGAAGGAGGGTTGAAATCCCACTGTCATCCCCTCAGGGGAAAATAAAAAACCTACTATACCTAAATATGACTCACTTTGAAGTTCTGAGATAGGCCTGCACTAAATGCAAATTCCCTTTTCAAGTGGTTTCAGATTTTTAACTGTTTGCACCCAAGCAATCAGGGTTTGATTTCCAATGGCATGTCTTGTGATCTTGGGCAAGTCCCTTTACCCTCCATGGCCTTAGAAGAAAAGGCCTGGCAATCTACTTCCAGTCATACCTTGCCAAGATTGGGCTACTAGGTTACCAGGAGTCAGCACTGACTTGACAGCACTTAAAAAAATGAAAATTAATACATATAATGGAAAAAAGAACTTAACTGAGATTTTTTTCATTGTAAGACATTTGGTTTCACCCCTGCTGCAGGAAAAAGCATATTGGCCTTAGGCCCTTTAGTTGGGCTGGAGCTAGGGCAGGGAGACTGGGCATTGTCTGGACACCCTAACAGTTATTTCCTATATTACCTCCATTTTTACTTTCTTCTATAGAGGTTAAAGTAAACCATGTGTTAACTGCTTTAAGACACTTAACCAAATGACTGTGGTTGTTTATATTGCAAAGGGTAAAAGCAGTCATTAGGTACCAACAGGTGCAATTTCAACATTTTTCCGAAATCCCTCTTTCAAATCCCCCAAGCCTTTTACTCCAATAGTGGTGTTGAAAAGATGGCAGGAGTGATAGTTCTACATTTAAAATGGAGATCACTCCTAATCCTTTTCAAAGCAACAAATGGGGTAAGAGATTGTGGGGCTCCAGAAGGGAAAGAGCTTAGATTATTATTTTTTTTAGTTGATGATTGGGTTCCTTGTTTTGCTACTACACTTATAGCACTGCAAGGCATACGCAGCTCTATACAGAGAAATGTAAGAGACAGACCCTCTTCCTTAGAGTTATAGTCTAGTCAAGACAGACAACACAATGGGGGATTAGGATATATCTAGCGGAATGGTAAGGTAAGATATATTGTAGGAGGTGAACAGGAGACTAGGGGGGACCAGGATCCAAAAGCAGTCTCAAAGAAGTGAGTTTTTAGCATGGATTTGAACAGGGCCAACTCGAGTAGTTTGTTCCAGGCATAAGGAACAGCAAGGTAGAAAGACTGAAGTCTGGAGTTGGCAGTGATAGAGAAGGGCACAGATAGAAGGAATCTGCCAGAAGGGCGGAGTTCCCGAGGAGGGAGTGTAAGGAGAGATAAGAGAGGAAAGGTATTGAGAAGCAGCCAAATTAATTCACTTTTAGTGCATGGAAGTGTGATATTATAAAACAGATGCACAAAATTAAAAAATAAAAAAACTAGGGGCGCATGTTCATTAATGCACATTTGGTTCATTAATGAGCCTTAAAAATTTAGTGTGACAAATTAAGATGTGCTGAATCGTTTAGCACACATTAAATTAAAACTTACGAGGGGACTGATAAGTCTCTGGCCTTGTAATGAAACAGAAAGCTATGGGTTCACTTCAATTCCAGAAATCCGAATGACCACTCTGCAGTTTCATTTTATTTGGTACAAAATAAAACAAAAATGCAGAGGTGGAATAACTTCTTCGTATAAGTCGTCAGCCCTGGATGTACAGGGCCGACATTAGAATCAGCCCTGTACATTCAGGGCTGGCGACCGCACAGATTCTGACAAGCCTCTGCCCCCGAGCTGCCCCTTCTCCATGCCCGTCTAACTTCCCCGGAGCAGGGAAGTTAGTAACAGCTGGGTGAAATGCACTATTCATGGCACAGAATAACCCCCCTTTGGTATAGTTTTATTAGTATAAGTATTCCCAGCAAACCTATGTAAGTAAACAACTTAAATACCTAAACACAACCTTAAAACTAAGATGCAGACAGCAGTCCAGCAGCAAGATGGGGGGCTTTCCAGTCTTTTGCATTGAGTGTCACATGTATGATTTTCTCATAGCTGGTGAGGGGTCTTACATGCGCACTAGGTGCAAGGAGCTCTTTGCTCTCAGGGAACGAGTCAGATCTCAGGAGGTGAGAGTAGCAGACTTGGAGGACATAAGGAAGACAGAGAGGTACATAGATGAGACCTACAGGGATGTAGTACTGAAGTCTCACCTCCAGTCTGACAGCATCCCTGTTGCCATGGAGGAAAGAGGTCATATGACAGGAGAGCATCAACCTGGTGTGGCAGGAAGTGATCCTGTAGCTAAGTCCTGTCCTCCAGGTGATGTAAAACCCTCTTACACTGAGGAGGTTTCTCCAGGGCCATGTGCCCATAAGGGAAGGATTAGGACAGCCATTCTAGTTGGTGATTCAATCATTAGGTATGTAGATAGCTGAGTGGCTCATGGATGTGAGGATCACCTAGTAACATGCATGCCTGGTGCAAAGGTAGTGGACCTCATGCACCACCTAGAATGGTTCCCATTCCACGCACAGGACCCAAAAGGCAGGAAGAGCTCTGGAGTCTCAATGCATGGATGAGACAATGGCGCAAGGAAGAGGGTTTTAGATTTGAAAGGAACTGAGCAATATTCTGAGGAAAGGAGGGTCTTTTCCAAAGGGATGGGCTCCACGTTAACTTGGATGGAACCAGGCTGCTGGCATTAACCTTTAAAAATGAGATAGAACAGCTTTTAAACTAGGTAATAGGGGTAACCCGACAGTCGCCCAAGAGCGCATGGTTCAGAATAATGTATCCAGGATACTAGCAAAAGACTGAAGTAGGGCATATTGACAGAGAGGTTCCTGTAAAGACAAAAGTAACCCAAATGCCCTTAAGTACAGAGCAGACAGAGCTTAATGATTCCAAATTACCCCTACCTACCGATAACCAGATTAATATGAATAAAATACAGCCTCTAAAATGCTTGTATTCAAATGCTAGAAGTCTAAAAATTAAGATGGGAGAATTAGAATATATAGCACTAAATGAGAGGTTAGATATGATTGGTATCTCAGAGACATAGTGGAAGGTTGACAACCAGTGGCACACTATGATAAATGGGTACAAACTATCGTAATGATAGAGCAGATCAAATTGATGGAAGGGTTGCACTCTCTGTTAGAGAGGCAGTTAGTCACAAAAGATTAAAGTCTTGCAGGAAACAAAATACACTGTAGAATCTCTATGGATTGAAATTCCATGTAAAAAGGAGAAGGGAAAGCGATGGCAGTGGGGATGTACTATCGACTGCCTAGACAAAATGAACAAATGGATGATGAAATGTTCAAAGAAATCAGGAAAGCTAACAAAAGTTACAGCACAGTAATAATAATGGGTAATTTCAATTACCCCAGTATTGACTGGGTCAGTGTCATGGTAGGACATGCTAGGGAGATAAAGTTTCTAAATAAAATAAATGACTGCTTCTTGGAGCAGCTGGTTCATGAACTGACAAGAGGGGAAGCCATTTTGGACTTAGTCCTTAGTGGAACCAAAGACCTGATGCAAGAGATAAGGGTGATAGGGCCATTTGGCAATAGTGATCATAGCATGATTGCATTTGATTTAATAAATGGAGGAAGGACGGCAAGGAAATCCACAGTACTACCTTTTAACTTTCAAAAGGGAGACTATGATAAAATGAGGAAAATAGTTAAGAAAAAACTGAAAGAAGCAGTTGCAAAGGTTAAAGATTTATATCAAGCATGGGTGTTGTTTAAAAATACTATCTTGGAAGCCCAGACTAGCTGTATTCCATGCTTTAAGAAAAACTGCCAGCATGGTTTAAAGGTGAGGTCAGAGAAACTGTTTCTACCAAAAAGCATCTTTCAGGAAATGGAAAAAGGAGCCAAATGACGAAAACTGGAAACATCATAAGCACTTGCAAGTTAGATGCAAGGCACTGACAAGGCAGGCAAAGAGAGAATTTGAGAAGAAGCTTGCTGTGGAAGCAAAAATGCATAATAAAGACTTTTTCAAGTACATTCATAGCAAAAACCTGTGAGAGAGTTAGTTGGACCATTAGATGATAGAGGGGTAAAAGGGGCACTAAGAGGGGACAAGGCCAGAGCGGAGAGACTGAGTGAATTCTTTGCTTCGCTCTTTACTGAGGAAGATGTGGGGATATTACCCATAATTGAAATGGTATTTAAATGTGATGAACAAGGCGAGGGGAGGATCCAAGATGGCCACCGAGTGAAGACGCGCTCCGGTGGTGTGCGGATGGTGTGGAACGCTGACTCCTGGTCTTCTTGTTTCTAGTAGCTTTTTTTCTTCTACAATGGGGAAGAGGAAAGGGAAAGTCACTTACCCTGAAGAGAAGCTTCTCCCTAACCAGCCACCCATTACCAATTTCGTGACCATCGGCGCAACACAACAATCTGCCGGGGAGTCATTCGGAGCTGACCAGAAGGCGGTCTTTTCGACGTCAGACGTGAGTCTGAGCCCCGAGCAGCGCCCTCCTCCAGATGAGCCTTCTTTGCTGCTTGCTGACTTAGCACACCGACTGGTGCAGAATCCTAAGGGGGTTGCTGCTTTACAGTCATCTTCAGGGGTGTTGCTGAGCTCACGGGAACCGTTGGCTGGTGTTGGAGCTGTGGAAGCTACTACCACAATTGCACCAGTCGCTGAGGCTGGAGCTCTGATTACCCCGGCGTCCTCTGGGACGGGAGCTGCTGTTCCGGGGAGTGTGGGGAGCTTGGCAGGATCCACGGCCTTCAGTCCCCTGGTGAAACCAGCTGTGGTAACTTTGGATTCCATCTGGACTGCGATAACATCGTTGGAAAACTCTGTCTCCAATCGGTTAAACATTGTGGAGAAAATTGCCAAGGAGTCATGGACGAGGTTGGAACAGCAGGAATGAACTAGTAAGGACTCTATCCAAACACTTGGAAATTTAACTGGACAAATTTCAAATATTTCGTCGCAGTGCTCTTCCTTTGTTAAGGACAGCGCTGCTATTCATGCTAAGTTGGAGAGGTTAGAAAACTTCTCCAAATGTTTGAATCTACGTTTTGTTAATTTTCCAGTGTCTACAATTGTTTCCCCCGTAGAGTTATTTAAAAAGTACTTGTTGGAGATTTTGGGGATGCCTGAAGCTGCCCTCCCTCCCACCTCAAAAATTTATTATTTACCTATAAAGAAACGCGTATCATCTAGCGTTGTTGATATTGAGGAGGGTGTTCAGAGGGAAAGTTTGGATGTTCTGAATCTCTCCCAAGTGCTGGAATCTTCTAATGAGGAGGTTATGATGAGGGTGACTCTTATGGTGGGGTTTTTACTGGAACCTGATAAAGTGTGGACCTTAAAGTTATTTTTTAGGAATTCTGATAAGCTTTTCTTTGGTCAAAAAGTTTGGGTTTTCCCTGATGTTTCATATGTGACTCAGGGGAAACGGAAAGTGTTTATGTCCATGCATCCTGAGGTAATTTCATTGGGATACTCTTTTTTGTTAAGGTTTCCATGTAAATGGTTGATTAAATCTTTTCGTCTAGATTTATTTTCTATGACCCAAATCAGTTACGTGCTTTTTTGGATGCTAGTGCTGTTCCGGACTTAGTCGCAAGCCCAGCGGAACCTGATTAGATCGTCTCATTGGGAACGCTGTGATGTTTTGCGTCTCTTGGTGGATTTTCTTAGGGAAATGTTTCCTGTATTATTGGATATCATCACTGACTCTGTTAATTATTATTATCTCTCCCCCCTGCATTTGTGGGCTATAGTGTTAGATGTACTTAGAATATTGTACTTATCCTTTATAAAGGTGATATGCTATATTTTGTATTTGTTTTACTTAAGTACATCTTTCCGTTTTCTTTCAAGTATGTAATCTATTGCTTGATGCAATTATTAACATTTCAAAATAATAAATTAAAAAAAAATAAATGTGATTACGCAGAAGAATTGAAAGAAATATCCATACACCGGGAAGATGTATTACAGCTATTTGATAAACTGAAGAGTAGGAAATCACCTGGACCAGATGGTATACATCCAAGGGTGTTGAAAGAAGTGAAATATCAGATTACAGACCTACTGTACTATTAGCAATCTGTGAACTATCATTAAAATCATCCATAATATCTGAAGATTAGGGGTTGGCCAGTATAACGCCAATTTTTAAAAAGGATTACAGGGTCATCCGGGAAACTACAGACCGGTGAGCCTGATGTCAGTACCAGGAAAAATGGTAGAAACCATTATAAAGAACAAAGTTATTGAACATGTAGACAGTCATGGCTTAATGGGAGACAGCCAACATGGCTTTAGCCAAGGAAGGTCTTGCCTTACTAATCTGTTATGTTTTTTTAAAGGTGTGAATAAACAGGTAGACAAAGGTGAGATGGTTGATATAGTATATCTGGATTTTCAGAAAGCCTTTGACAAGGTCCCTCATGAGAGAATCTTGGCAAAATTAAAAAATCATGGGATAGGAGGCAGTATGCTATTGTGGATCAGGAACTGATTAAAAGATAGAAAGCAGAGAGTAGGGCTAAATGGCCAATTTTCCCAATGGAGAAAGGTGACTAGTGGAGCACCCCAGGGATATGTGCTGGTTCTGCTGCTTTTTAACATGTTCATAAATGATCTGGAAATGGGAATAACGAGTGAGGTGATCAAATTTATTCAAAGTTGTTAAAATCCATGAGGATTGTGAAAAATTGCAAGAGGACCTTGATAAACTGGAAGACTGGATGTTCAAATGGCAGATGAAATTTAATGTGGACAAGTGCAAAGTTATGCATCTAAGAAAGAACAACCCAAACTATACAAGGTTCCATATTAGCACCCACCACTCAGGAAAAAGATTTAGGGGTCATCATGGATAACATGTTAAAACCCTCCGCTCAGTGTGCTGCGGCAGCCAAGAGAGCAAATAGAATGCTAGGAATCATAAGGAAAGGAATGGAGAATAAAACAAAGGATATTATAATGCCTCTGTATCATTCCATGGTGCGACCGCACCTTGAATATTGTGTGCAGTTCTGGTCGCCATATCTTAAAAAGGATATAGCATTATTAGAAACAGTACAGAAAAGAGCACCAAAATGGTGAAAGAGATGGAAGGATACCCTTATGAGTAGAGGCTAAAAAGGATAGAGCTCTTCAACCTGGAAGAGACGGCTGAGGGGAGATATGATAGAGGTCTATAAATTAATGATTGGCATCCTCCTTGGCCCTCTTCAAATCGAGGTTGAAGACCCACCTCTTCACCATTGCATTCAGATCCTGACTTCCATCATCATCTTACCCTAGCACCCGTCAATGTTTACGACCAAACTATAGACCAAACTTTACCACACTGTACCTTCCGTAGAACTGACTAATGCTCTGTACTGTTCTAACTAGATTGTAAGCTCCGATGAGCATGACTCTGACGGGCAGGGACTGTCTCTTGTATGTTGGCTACCTCTTGTAGGTTAGCTGTGCAGCGCTGTGTGCGTGGCACTTTACAAGTGTTAAATAGTAGTAGTGGTAGTAGGAGTGGAACAGGTAAACATAGATCGATTGTTTATGTCATCAAAATATAGAAAGAAAAGGGGACATGCAATGAAACTATAGTGTATCCTATTTAAGACTAACAAGAGAAAATATTTTTCACTCAACGCATAATCAAACTCTGGAATCCATTACCAGAGAATGTAGAAATCTGTTAGTGTAGTTGGATTTAAAAAAGGTTTGGACACATTCCTGGAGGAAGCATTATTAAAGGGGTCCCGGGAAATCCACTGCTTGCCACAATACAAGCACTGTGGAACCTGTGCCCTTTGGGCAACCTGCCAGGTACTTTTGACCTAGATTGGCCGCTGATGGAAACAGTATATTGTGCTTGATGGGCCTCGGTCAGACCCAGTATGGCATATCTTATGTTCTTATGTTCTTAATCATGTCCTAAATCCACTCACCAGATGTCACCACCGCACAATGGCTGTGTACCTCCTTCATCTCGCACCAGGGGCTGTGAATTTTGCCTCTCTAACATTCCCAGCCTCAGCTGATGTGAAATGATAAAAAACAGAAATAGATGAAAAACTCCCTATGAAAATGCCACCAATCATTAAAATAAATGGCACAAATCCTTTCCGGCATACACAAAGTGTAAACTGAAGTGGTATATTATAATTTTCCTGCAAAACTGTAGAAAAGGATAACACTTAAAATGCTGCTAGCCCTAAGCTTTCATCTGATGTTGAGATTTTCTGTTATGGTCATAGTCACTATTTTATTTTGGCTATGTGGAATTATGAATTATCATTTGTTTGAAACGGTTGAGACAGAGTTCACTGGTAGTAGGTCTAAGAAAGCTTACTGACCTTTTGGTCTCAGTTGGTAGTGTCCCAAATCAGGTTTTAGCAGCTTATCACGTCCTTCTGGCTCCATCCCAGGATAGGTTGGTGTAGACCCATAGACTTGTGGTTATTTAGTTAAGATTTAGCTCACAATTTTCCAGTAGTAGTTCAAAGTGAGTTACAATCAGGGACGGAGATATTGCCCCTCCCCAGAGGGCTTACAATCTAAGTTTATACATAAGGCAATGGAAGGTGTGCGACTTGCCCAAGGCCACAAAGAATGTGAGTGGGATTAGAACCCTGATCTTGCTAGTTTTATCTCACTGCTCTAACCGCTGGGCTACTCCTCCATCTTTTAAGTATGGAAGAGAGCAAGTTCACGTAAGAATCAGCCTGCCCCGAAACCAGAAATTGAACTAATGGAGCCTACTTTCCATAGCATGAATTCACATTCATGTGCATATGAGGATCTCAAAACAATACCCCATCAGGACCCTCCTGGACTCCTCAACATGTTGTAAAAAATATGGATTTTGATGTGAATAGGATACCAAATAAAAGTTATTATTGGGAGACACATATACTGACATGCGAATGGAGTCCTCCCAAGCTTTCTTCCCTTCAAACAGAAGTTAAAATGACACCATTTGATACTCATATTGGCTGCTAATATCCCTTGCAAATAAGCAACTAGTCCACTAGAAAACAACCCCAATCATTTGGTAAAGCAATTAGCACACAGTCTACTTTAACATTCATAAAAGAAAGTCAATATATGTCTGGCTATGATTTTAACCTTTCATTGCAGTACATTTCTTAGAAAAATAAATAAATAGAAGTACAGACCTCCTGCTGATCTAGTACTACAGCTTCAAATTGATCATTTTTCTTTAATGTACTGCCTGGTATTGGCCTTATTGAGAAGCATATATCTGAAACAGCATGTTTTTAAGCTAGTCAGCATGTCTGGTGAGCTCCAAAACAATCACTCTTCACTTTGAACAATTCAATTCAGTCAGTAGGGGTCCAAAGTGTTCCTTTAAAGTATTGAAGACATTTTTCTTCTCTGGAATAAAATTAATCAGATACCACAATGTCATTTTTTTGGCTAAGAGTGAAAATAATTAAAGAATTACCATAAAGAAAACTAACTCTTCAAGTTTGACTTGTACCAATGCCAAGTCCAACTGTAAAACAAAAAAACGGGTCTCTTAATTAATCTAACATCTGTTATAAATAAGCTTTGATTCTCACACCTTTGTCTTATAGCACATTGAAAACGATGTTATTGATTAGCTATATTTAAAAATGCAAAGTTTACTTCAATCAATTGATTTTGTCAATAGCAGACACCCAAGGAGGCCCTTATTTAAAGATGCATTAAGAAAAAAACCTTGCAACCAAATACTTAAATAATTTCTTAAAATGTATGAGGCCAATGTTCAAAGGATTTATGCCTCGCACTTTGAGAGATATGTTGCTAAATTGGCCTCTGTGAAAATTTACTAGGGCTGAGTGCCTAGATTTATACACAAAATGTCACAAAACTCCTAAACTTAAGAGCATAAACAGTGGGTGGCAACAGGGGTGGATTTAGTAAAGAGAGCAAAAGTTAGCGGCCTAGCAATGATTTTTAGCACTGGACTCATAAATCTAGATAAATGAATGGCAGTCCTAAATTTGTAATTATAGGAATCATATTCAAAGGCATTTATATGGTCTGCAGACCGGAATATTCCGTGGCACTAACCCAGGAAATCCACTGCTTGCCCCAGGACAAGCATTGTGGAACCTGTATGTCTTTTTGGGAACCTGCTAGGTACTTGTGATTTGGATTGGCCACTGTTAAAACAGGATACTGGGCTTAATGGACCTTGGTCTGACCCTAGTATGGCATATCTTGTTCTTATGTTCTCTTAGTGTCCCTGAATATTCCCCACTTTCCAGGTTTAATGCCCTGGAACTTTCCAGATCGTGCCAGGGCATTCCATGGAGGGAGAGGAGGTGATTCTGGTTTTCCCAAGTTGTATCCTTGTTCTCAGCTATTGTATTGTCTGTCTTGATTAGATTGTAAGCTCTGTAGAGCAGGGACCATTTTTTTTACATGTATCTGTGCAGTGCTCCGTACGCCTTGTAGCGCTATATAAATGATTAATAGTAGAAGTAGCACTAGATATTGTAAATAATCTCCCCAGTTGAAATCCAAGTTGCATCCCCTGTTCTCTGTAAATGCATGTAAATATCTGTAGATATTGTAAATAATCTCCCCAGTTGAAATCCAAGTTGTATCCCCTGTTCTTTGTAAATGCATACCTGATATACCCAGATGCATAAATGTTACCTGTAAACCGCACTGATTTTAAAGAGCGCGGTATATAAAAGCAATAAATAAATAAATAGTAGTAGTAGTACTATGTGGTTAGGACAGATCTAAAACTATCCTAACTTTATGCATTTTTGCAGTCTGGTCACTGGCTGAATATCACCACTAATCAGATTGTATAACATCAGTCCAGCCAAACAGGATACTGTATTCAGTGCCAGTCCCTTGTTATGTCCAGTGATGAATATCCAGTCTTAAGATAAAGTGGCATCAGCACTGACCACTGCAGCTGAAAAATCAGCCCTATAACTGTTAAACTCCTAAATTATGATGAATTGTCAGTTGCACATTTAGGGCCCTAAATCTGGCTAAAAATAAGGAACAAATTTAGAAGCCTAATTTTGGGGTATGCTTATTAACATGTGCTTCCAGGATAGCACAGGGTCAGCATGTGGTAGTGGCGCCATGCTAAAAATTAGCGCGGGGTCCTATGTTATCCTTGTAGCGTGCATCTGTGATAGAAACTGGGCAGGATAGGGGACATTCCTCCTCGACATAGCTAGTTCGGGTGTTTGGAGCCCATGCTACCTGTGATCAGTGCAGGTGGAGCTCATGCCACCTCAGATGGCGTTAGTTGTACTCATGGCCAGTTTACAGTAGTGACCTGCGGTAACAGTAAAGGGTCAGATGTACCTAGCCCCCTCCAATTAGCTCGCAGCCCCACACTAGCCACAGCATGGGGCTTCATTAACATGCCCTTTAGGTTCCGAAATGTAAGAGCTTTGCTGTTTTTGAATATCAGGCCCTCTGACAGTCTATGTAATAGAAGACACCAGCAAGATAATTACCCTGATTTTTTTGTTAGATATCTTTGGTTTTAGTTCAGCATTTCAACCTAAAAATGCCCATAGTAGTAATCAGACATGAAGCCTGAATTTGCATAGGACGTCTAGAGAAAAACTGGACAACCAAGTTGGGACATACAGAATTCCCTGAGCAATTTTAAAAAGACTCGCTGAAATGGAACATTTAAGAAAATATGCATAAGGACTCCAGGAACTACAAATGAAAGTCCCAGTGCTTCTGGTGGGAACAGCCATTTAGTAAGAAATACATTCCAAAAGAGTGGCGCCATCTGTTAATAATCTACATGAGTGTCAGCCCTTACCAGATGTTACAAAACTGGACATCGAAAAAGAGTCAATTAGAGAGCCCAGTGAAAATACTTTTTGGCCCTATTTATTAATGCTTAGACCATGATAGCATCATTATTGCCCATTATTTGCCTCATTGTATTAAATGTGCCTTTGACCGATAATATGAAATAACAATATTATCAAATGCCACCCATTAGTAGATTGGGGCCTTCTTTTTTTATTTTTTTGAGGTGCTTTTAATTACCATAGAGGTCAGCATAATTGCCTCCTCAATCACTCATGCAAACTCCAAGTCCAAATGGGCAGTTGACTGACATGCTCAGTCACCAATATTTCCTCGGAGGAGGTGCAAAAGTCAATGTCTAGCTGTTCTCCCTTGCAAGTGTATGTGTATTGCCATTTTAAAATAGGAAATGCAAACTTGCTTTTCCAGTCCATCTAAAGAATGTCCGCTGTACACCTCCTTGAAAACTGCATGTGCTGTGAATCCACTTGGGCAAATAGTGGGTTTCTAAAATAGCTATTTACACTTGTGGATTGGGTGGGGGGAGGGGGAAGGTTAGTTACACCCTTATCAACACATAATGCCTTAGAGCGCATCCGACAATGAGTTTCTTAGTAATTTGCAACAGTTGCAAGGTCATGCATCATGTGAAACTTTAAATAGTTTAAACCCAGTTATTTTAAGCATTTAGCAATGCTAAACTGCAACATACAAATGGAATCAATTCAGTTATATTTAAAGATATCTCAAGAAGCAATCTCCCATAACTTGCTGCCTTGAGTAAATCTCTTCATTTGTTTGTTTGTTTGTTTGTTTGTTTAGGGGTGAACCCACCGCTCCTCCCCCCATTGCTCCATGTAGGACACCCCCTATTTGTTGAGAAATTAGATGGTTCAGTTTATTCATAAAGGCAGTTAATAAATCCTAATTAGTAAATACATAATTTAGACTTGTCTTTTTAGCAGACTTGCAGCTGGTCAGACATAGCAGCACATATCATATCCTGCAAAATGTTTTAAAACCCCACCTGATGTTATGTCAAACTATTATAATTTAGCATATATCCTTCATTATGTGACAAATGGCTTCTTAATTTCCCAGGACTCAAATAGCAAAAGCTTAAAGACACATTTTAGAAAGGCCATTTAGATGCGATCTGGGGCATCCACGTGAAAATGTCTGAAATTCTGGGAGAGGAGTCGCAGTGAAAGTGTGCACATGTAAGTACTTTATAAAATCGTCCCATCTCTATCCTAAAGATAAGTCTGCAACATGTGCAAATTTCAAGGTGATTTTAGAAACGTTCATGTGTCCAATATGGATGCCTCTGGCCCCGGCAACATAGATGTGTCTGCGATGCCATTTCTGCATAGCACATGTATCTCTCACCACAAAGACACCCCAGCCTGCCATTTTCCAAACAGATAAGTGCAGTGATGCAACAGCTAAGAAAAAGGTCTGTTTATTTGCCATTATGCTTTTCTGGGGTGGTAAAAATGACTTGGGGAGTGAGAGGGCCCTTTTTTCTGTAGAGAGCTTTGGTTGCCGAAAGGAGCATTTTGCAGGTGCCTATTCATGCCCAGGGCAGGTATAGCAACTTGACAGCAGGAAAAGAGCGCATGGCCTATCCAGTCTGCCCTTCCATGTCAACTACAACAGTCCCCTTTTTTCATTTAGAGGTCCTCTGTGTTTGTCCCGTGCTTTCTTGAATTCAGATACTGTCCTCATCTCTACTACCTCCACCGGGAGACTATTGCATGCATTTACCACTCTTTCTGTAAATAAATATTTCCACATATTCCATCCCTTTTCACCTTCATCCTATGTCCTGTCATAGCAGAGCCTGCTTTCAATTGAAAGAGGTTCTCTTGTGCATTTATGCCATGGAGGCATTTAAATATCTCTATCATATCTCCTCTATCTCGCCTTTCCTCTAATGTATACATTTTAAGATCTTAAGTCTGTCCCCATATTTTTTATAATAAAGACCACCAACCATTTTAGTAGCCACCCTCTGCATTGACTCCATCCCATTTATATGCTTTTGAAGGTGTGGTCTCCAGAATTGTACACAATACGCCAAATGAGGTCCTTATCTTCTTCCCATCCTCCTTTACATCTATCTCTGATAATGATTTTCCCTTTCATCTTTTTCCCCATTTATTTTTTCTTTCTCTGTATACACTCACATCTGAATTTTACTCAGCTTTCCCCTTCTTCTTTCACTGCTACCCATCTCTCACCTTTACCTCTCTAGTCCTCCAATTTCCCCTCTCTCTTTCATTCCTTTTCAAGTCCCCTATCCCTCTTTCACCACTGTCTACTGCTTCATTTCCACCTTCCGTACTTATGCCATGTCCAGCCTTCATTTACCTTTGTTTTCCTCTCATACCTTCTCCATTCTTAGCCCTATCCTTGTCATTTAAGTTCTCTTTTGTCCCAGATCCATTTTTCTGTATTTTACTCCCTACCTAGCCTTCCATTCCTCTTTATACTGCCTCTATTTCTACCCTCCTTCCCCTTCTTTAAAGACCTGCCCCCTCTCTTGTGTCTCTCCTCCTCCACAATCCCCTGTCCCTTTCCACTGACTCACAACCCCTTTTCTACCTTCCCTCTCTCCATCTAACCCACCCCTACTCTTACAACCCACACTTAATCTCCACTGTCATCCTAATTCCTGAATCCTTGGTAAAACTCAAACTCCACTCGTCCTCCACACAAGCCACCTCTTCCTCCATGCATGTCTCCCTTCTCTCTAATCTAGGCAATAACCAGTCAAGTCCTGAATCTATTCTGGTCTCACACCCAATCTCTAAGCCCCTATTTAACTCTGTCCCTCTTTTCCTTACCCCCATATCCCCAGCACCCATCTTCTACCTCATTCCCCAATCCCCAGCACCCACCCACCCTCCTGCCTCCTTATCTCCTTCATAAGCATCCATCCACTGCATCATCCTCATTGCCTCTCCCTCACCCCCTGTCTGTTTGCCTGCCTCTCTGTGTTCCTCTGTCTTGCTTCTCACCCTTGTCTAATTCCCTAGCATCTATTTTTCCACCTTTCCCCTTAACTCCCCCAGCATCTTGCTTCCTGCCTCTCCTTTTCCAGTTTCCAGGTATCTTTCAGTTCCTTCTCCACAGCATCTGCTCCCTACCTTTTACCTTCTCTCAACCAGACCACTTGTACTGCTCCCCTGCCTTTTTCCCTTCCCCCCCCCCCCTGTCATTGCAGGCCTCTGCAGGAAGCCGTCCCTCCACTCCTCATCTCTCTAGTCACTGTTAGCTGCAATATTATCAAGCTGCATTCATGTTTTAAAACCACAGGAGTAGCACATGCCATTGGTGACCTTGAGAGATCAATAGACTTGCTCCTGAATGAGCATAGTTCTCTACTTGTCTGTTTGATATGATATTATTGTTGTGTTATTTTGTTTTATTTTGTCTCTTTTTTTATCCAACCATTATATGTTGAATCATTTGATCTATTTTCTTGTGTATTGTAAACAGCAAAGATAGTAGATGTGAAGAGCGGCATATCAAATAAAGAGGAAACTGGAAACGTGCATGCATGCAGCTTGACAATAATATAACAGCCAACCATGGATGGAGAAATAGGGTTTGGGGGCAGCAATAATACAAGCTTTCTGGGGAAATGGAGGAGCCTGAGCTGAAAGAGGAGAGGTCTGTGCCCATCCCCGTGGCTATGCCCTTGATCTCAGGTAGGTTAAGTTGTGGACTGTACATCCATTGAAATCCCAGGATGTGGTTAGTCAGTGCTTCCCCAACCCTAACCCTTGAAGCCCCTTTTTTACATACAAAGGAGGTGTGGAATTTTCAGTTTCCTCATTTTACCCATGTAATCACTTAGTTAAATGGACAAAATCATGTGAAAATTGTCCTCATCGTTTATAAACTTTCAGGACGCAGGGACGCAATATATTTGCATGTAAAAAGTTATAAAGCATTCTGGTTTAGGGTGCTATAATAATCTTATAAAATTTCATTTCTATTTTGTGAAACATCCTTCCTGTTAGATGTCAAAAACATGCAGAATAATCTGAAACAATACAGTAACTAAATGTATAGCAGGAACTGGTAACAAAAAGAAAACAAAATGGACGGGGCTGCCCTAGACTTAATAATTCTTTGTAATATATAGCCACAGGCCTCTTGGAAACAAAATGTAATGGACCCCCAAAGAAGAGTCACTAGCTTGGTAGTTCATATACGAAAGAAAAATAACAGATCAATATATATTTTAAATTCAATTTGAGGAGATGATTTATCTTACTTTAAGAGACATTCCAAAGAAATGCTTTAGTCATGGGGTAATAGCGGGTGCTGAGTTACTGATGGCAGAGTGAATCCCATCTTATTACTCTTTTCTACTATATAAGATTTTATTATGGTTTCATATGGACCGCCGGGGACAAAATTCTAAAATTTATAGATCATGTATTTATAGCACATGCCAGTGAACAAGCATCAGGAAACTTATCAATTTTATAGGGGCACTAAATGAGGTTGTTATAGTAAAATTTATTGTTTAATCCGTGAAAGCTCCATAGGCTTCGAAAGGTTAGACCACCAAGTAATAAAGAAAAAGTATCGCAATCATAATCTCAATAAGCAGTATAACATGGCCGTAAAATAAGAGTGGACGGAAAGTGACAGAAATATTATACAGATATGCCTAGCATAATTTACAGTTCTGAAGGCTTTGCCCATGAATTTGAGATGAGATTACTGAGTTACAGGCTGTCAAAAACACCTACTAAAGATGCACTTTCCTGGTTTCCAAAGACCTATTTTGATAGCACGCTGTCAATCTCATCAGACCTACAACAATCCTTGCAGAAGCAGTGATGAGTTCGCTTTGCAGCATGGGTATTATACAATGGCTACTGAGCAACGTCAGTCAGGAGAAGAGAGATGCTGAAATCCAGTAGACTTAATGTTTACAATGATGCTATAACCTCTTTAAAGATTCCTATGCAAAGCAAGAGAACAAGAGAGAATCTTTATTAATATTTTAAAGATCCCTAACTGGCATATTTTGAGAAAGATCTGGACAGACTAGATAGGCTGATTGATCTTTTTCAGCAGTCATCCTAGTATGTTGCTATCAAAAGTTGGACACCTAAATTTAGTGGCCTTTTTACTAAACACCACTAACTGGTTAACACACATTTCACTGTGTGGTAACTGGCTGTGGTGAATGCTAACACATTGACAGATGAGCTGCTCTCCGCCAAAATGCGTGTTAACTAGTGATCACTAACTAATGTGGAGAGTTAAGGGCAGAGTGTGGGTGTGGAAAACACATTGCAGTGCTGTCATTAGTACGTACTGACCATCAATGTGCCAATTAGCATGGGTGCACTTAATAATACCACTATGGGTATTGTTTGGTGCATCCACTTTAATTGCACCAACTGTTAGCGTACACATTTGTGTGTTAACTGCTGGGACTATGCTGGTCATGTCCCCAACAGCTACTGTGAAGGCTGTACATTTAACATGTCTTAAAAACCTGTTTTGCTCTTAAGTGCAAAATCTAAAAAGGATTTAGAAAAAGGGCTGCTTTAGGTTAGGTATTGAACTTAGGCAGCTATTTTCATGTGAACTTGGGCACTTAACATTTAAAATGTTAGGCCATAAGTCTGCAGAAAAATGGCACCTAAATTTAGTCCTGCTGTTCACTTACCTAAATTTAGGCTTCTAAGCTAGGATCCTAATACTGGAAATCAAAACTGAATCACTATCTTTATTTTAGATGGCTAAAGTTATTTATGTTACGTAAATTTACTTAGGGGCATGTTTACTAAACGGCGCACCTGTGCGGGGCGCACCTGAGCGCCCTAAAATGATGCATTTAAGTGCTCTTAAACGCCCCGTACACGTGCGGGTCACATTAACGGGCCCCGCACACGTGCGCCGAAAACGCGCACGTTTGCGGGGCGGTAATGTGCGAAAGAGGCGTGCCAAGGCGAAATGAGGGCGGAGGAAGGCCCCCTAGGGGCGGAGAGACGGGGTCAGTGGGCGGAATGTGGGAGGGGAGAGACTCGCCGCACAGGAGCGTGCCCGAATCTGCAAAGAAATTTACCGCCAGTGAAACACTCGCGTTAGAGGTGCTGTGCAGGGAAAAGAAACTGTTTCCGTCAGCAATGTGCAGCACAATAGTGGAAGCCCAAAAACCGTGAGCAGTGTGATCTATGTGCACAGATCAAACGCCGTAATGTCACAGGGCACTAACCACACGGGCGCCGCGCACCTTAGCGCATCTGTCAATCACAGCTTCTGTTCTTCACGACGGAACGCCCACTCCTTATACGGCACCCGCTCGGTACCGCGGACCGCACAACACCGGCCTTTAGTAAACAGACCCCTTATTTTCTCCATCACTGAAGCCCACAGTAATTTACTAATCCTAAATTAAGAAATAAAATTCCAATTTCCTGTCTAATACATCAACATACTGTTTAAATTAGCAGCAGGTCAGCCCCTAGTCCTATTCCTATCTATCCATTTAGTTGCCAGATCTATGCAACTAGATTTTTTTAATATCAGTTTGTATGTTACTAGTTAGAACAGTAATTATTTCTGTAGAACTTACTATAAAAAATGAAATATTAAGAATATGGGGCCCAATTTTCATCAAGGCAGGCTATGCTGTGCGTTGGCGCATAGCCTGCCAGCCGAACCCCTTAATCCAGATTTTCTCTTCCGTAGTGATGGAAGTGAAAATCTGGGTTTGGCCGGACGTACCCAGAGCCACCGAGGCTAAATGGTAGCAGTGATTTTCGATGCTACCTGCTTAGACCCTGTACCTTAAAGACAGACAAGGAGAAACCTCGCCTATCTTTAAGGCACAGAGGGCTAAGCGGGTAGCATTGAAAATCACTGCTACCCATTTAGCCCTTTCCTCTGCTCCCACTCCACCTCGGAACACCCCCAACATGCCCTGATGCTAATTGCATATCATCTGGGCCCGTCAGGGACTTATCTGGGATTTTCCAAAGGCACTATCCATGTAGGTGCCTTTGGAAAATCCTGGATAAAGCATTTACATAGGATGCTGTTCCAAGGGATGCAGAGCAGAGATGGCGTCCATCTGTCCAAGAAAGGTTGACGTGTCTTCAGTAGCAGATTGGCTAATCTACTGAAGAGAGCTTTAAAATAGATTCATTGGGGATGGGCGAAGTAAGCCCCCAGGTAAGTTAAACATTAAATACCTTTATGGAAATGGGTAAAAGGGGCAACATATGGAAAGCGGTGTGTATAAATGCCCGTAGCATGGGAAATAAGTTCCCAGATGTTGAAGCTTTAATGGGAGAGACTGACTTGGATTTAGTGGCAGTTACAGTACACAAACATGGTTCGCAGAAAACCATGACTGGGATGTAACTATACCAGGCTATATTTTATTCAGAATGGACAGGGGAGGAAGAAGGGGAGGAAGCGTGGCACTATATGTAAAAAGTAATATTAAAGCTTTGGAATTACAGTGCTTAAAAGGGAGACAGGAGATACTGCGGGTTAAACTAGAAAGAGGGACAGAGAAATCTATTTGTATTGGCGTGATAAACAGACCTCCCTCACAGGAGGAAGAGGTGGACGGACAGTTAAATGAAGACATACGCAGCATTGCTAGGAAAGGGGAAGTGCTACTGATAGGGGATTTCAATATGACAGATGTTGATTGGCACATTCCTGCATCTAGAAGTAAGGAGATCCTGGATTTTCTACAGGGAGAACTATTCAGGCAATTGGTAACAGAATCCACATGTGAAGGGGCCATACTTGGACTTGGTGTTTACTAATGGTGAAAGTGTTTCTGATGTTATAGTGGGAGATCATTTTGCATCCAGTGATCACCAGATGGTTTGGTTCAGTATTAGGACTAGACTTTAGGAAAACTAACTTTGCCAAGATGGGCCAATACATCAGGGAGTCATTAGCGAGATGGAACAGCTGGGGGATGTATAAAAACAGAGGCAAAACTGAAAGGGAATATTTTAAGGGCATCCAACCTTTTTGTTAAAATGATAAATAAAGGTAAAAGGAAAATGAGACCGCTAGGGTTTTCAAAAGAAGTAGCTGAAAAGGTGAAGAAAAAGAGGGAGGCCTTCATGAAATATAAGAGATCAAAGAAAGAGGAAGACAGGCATCTATATTTGGAAAAACTTAGAGAAGCTAACAAAGTAGTCAGGAAAGCAAAGATTCAAAAAGAGGAGAAAATAGCCAATGCAATAAAATGAGGGAAATAAGAGATTTTTCAGATATGTTAGTGAGAAGAGGAAGGGCAAAAGTGGTATTGTCAGACTCAAGGGTGAAGGGGAGGAATATGTAGAAGCTGATGAGGATAAAGCAGAATTTCTTAACAAATATTTCTGTTCTGTGTTCAAAGATGAAGAACTAGGAACAGGACCTCAGAAAACACCCACAAACAGGAACAGAAGCGAGGAGCATCTTGAAGAATTTTCAGAAGACTGTGTTCATGAGAAACTAGCTAAAGTAGACAAAGCGATGGAACTGGATGGGATGCACCCTAGAATACTGAAGGAACTTGGGGACGTTCTAGCAGCTCCACTGACTGACCTTTTCAATGCTTCATTGGAGTCGGGAGTGGTGCCAAAGGACCGGAGAGAGGCTCATGTGATCCCTTTACACAAAAGCGGAAGTAAGGATGTAGTTGAAAACTACAGGCCGGTTAGTTTAACTTCAGTGATGAGTAAATTATTGGAAACGCTGCTAAAAGAGAAAATAGTGAGGTTTTTGGAGTCCAGCGGATTACAGGATCCGAGGCAGCATGGATTCACCAGGGGCAGGTCATGTCAGACAAATCTGATTGATTTCTTTGACTGGGTGACCATGGAGTTGGACCGAGGGAGAGCCCTAGATGTGATGTATTTAGATTTCAGTAAAGCCTTTGACACCGTTCCTCATAGGCAACTTATAGACAAACTGAGCACCCAAGGGAAGGACCCTAAAGTTACTGTTATGTTTTTTTGAAGGAGTGAATAAACAGGTGGACAAAGGTGAGTCGGTTGATATTGTGTATCTGGACTTTCAGAAAGCCTTTGACAAGGTCCCTCATCAGAGACTTTTGGCAAAACTAAAGAGTCATGGGATAGGAGGCAGTGTACTATTGTGGATCAGGAACTGGTTAAAAGATAGAAAGCAGAGGGTAGGGCTAAATGGCCAATTTTCCCAATGGAGAAAGGTGAATAGTGGTGTACCCCAGGGATCTGTGCTGGGTCCACTGCTTTTTGACATATTCATAAATGACCTGGAAAGTGGAATAACGAGTGAGGTTATCAAATTTGCAGATGACACAAAACTATTTAAAGTTGTTAAAACCCAAGAGGATTGTGAAAAATTGCAAGAGGATCTTGTTAAATTGGAAGACTGGGCATCAAAATGGCAGATGAAATTTAATGTGGACAAGTGCAAGGTTATGCACCTAGGGAAGAACAACCCAAACTATGGTTACACGATGCAAGGTTCCACATTAGGAACCACCACCCAGGAAAAAGATTTAGGCGTCATTGTGGATACCATGTTAAAACCCTCGGCCCAGTGTGCAGCGGCGGCCAAGAGAGCAAATAGAATGCTAGGTATGATAAGGAAAGGAATGGAAAATAAAACAAAAGATATTATAATGCCTCTATATCGTTCCATGGTGAGACCGCACCTTGAATATTGTGTGCAATTCTGGTCGCCGTATCTTAAAAAGGATATAGCGATTTTAGAAAAGGTTCAGAGAAGAGCCACAAAAATGGTAAAGGGGATGGAAGGATACTCCTATGAGGAAAGGCTAAAAAGGTTAGGGCTCTTTAACCTGGAAAAGAGACGGATGAGGGGAGATATGATAGAAGTCTATAAATTAATGAATGGAGTGGAACGGGTAAATGTAGATCGATTGTTTACGTTATCAGAATATAGAAAGACTAGGGGACATGCAATGAAGCTACAGGGTAAACTATTTAAGACTAATAAAAGAAAATATTTTTTCACTCAACGTGTAATCAAACTCTGGAATTTGTTACCGGAGGATGTAGTAAAGGCTGTTAGTGTAGCTGGGTTTAAAAAAGGTTTGGACAAGTTCCTGGAGGAAAGGTCCATAAACCATTAAGAAGTGACCGAAGATATCAATGCATATACAAGCATTGTGGAACTTGTGTCTCTTGGGGAAACTGTTAGGTACATATGACCTAGAATGGCCACTGTTGGAAACAGAATACTGGGCTTGATGGACCTTGGTCTGACCCAGTATGGCATATCTTATGTTCTTATGTTCTTATGTACTACTTGGGTTAGAAATTGGTTGAGTGGGAGACGACAAAGGGTATAGGTAAATGGAGCTCATTCTGAGGAGAAGGAGGTTACTGGTTGTGTGCCCCAGGGATCTATGCTTGGTCTGATTCTTTTTAACATCTTTGTTATTTATTTATTTATTAGTGCTTTTTTACCGCCTTTCATGAATCAAAGCGTTTTACAGGGAACTCAAAACTGGTAATGGTTACATATAACATAGTTGACATAATTAACAAGATAAACTGGTAACAGTAACATTGTTTACATTATTAATAAGATAAACAGGCTAATACATAAACAATTATGCATGAGTAATAATTAACTTGGAGTGAGTGGGGGATAGGAAAAACAACTTGGAGAATTGTTGGTTTACTTTTGTAATAGTATGTAAGAGAACGGCAATCTCTATGGAGGGATATCAATCATATTATAGCGGAAGGGCTGTCGTGTAAGGTTTGCCTCTTTGCGGATGATACCAAAATCTGCAATAGAGTAGACATCCAGGAAGGTGTAGATAACATGAGAAGGGATCTAGCTAAACTGGAAGAATAGTCTAGAATTTGGCAGCTGAGATTTGATGTAAAAAAAATGCAAGGTCATGCATTTGCACTGCAACAATCCAGGAGAGCATTATAGTATCGGGGGTGAAGTACTTTTGTCCATTATAGAAGAGCGGGACCTAGGTGTGATTGTGTCTGATGATCTTAAAGTAGCTAAACAGGTAGAAAAGGTGACAGCAAAAGCTAGAAGGATGCTTGGGTGCATAGGGAGAGGAATGGCCAGCAGAAGAAAGGAGGTGTTAGTGCCTTTGTATAAGTCTTTGGTGCGACCTCATTTGGAGTATTGTGTGCAATTCTGGAGACCGTACCTTCAAAAGGATATAAACAGGCTGGAGTGAGTACAGAGGGTGGCTACTAAAATGGTTAGTGATCTTTATTATAAAGCATATGAGGACAGACTGAAGGATCTTAATATGTTCACCTTAGAGGAAAGACGGGAGAGAGGTGATATGATTGAGATGTTTAAATACCGCCGTGGCATAAATGCACAGGGGGAGAGCCTCTTTTGATTTCCTAACCAGGGCTCTACAGATCAACAAACAGTAAGGATTTGAGGGGGAACTTTTGCTGAACTCTAGTAACCTCCTCAGGTTTAGAAACTGCTAACACCTAATCAGGAGTTAGTGGGCTTGATTTCCTGAGTGCAGCTGAGGCCTGCATAAAAGGCTCCAGTGCCTTGCCCTGTTGAGGCTTTCCTAACCAGGGCTCTACAGATCAACAAACAGGGAACCTTTGCTGAACTCTAGTAACCTCCTCAGGTTTAGAAACTGCTAACACCTAATCAGGAGTTAGTGGGCTTGATTTCCTGAGTGCAGCTGAGGCCTGCATAAAAGACTCCAGTGCCTTGCCCTGTTGAGGCTTTCCTAACCAGGGCTCTACAGATCAACAAACAGTAAGGATTTGAGGGTTTGTTTTTATTATATTACATTGCTAGCTCTCTGACTGGGAGCTCTTAAAAGGGTTTTTTGTATATTTTTTAAAGCAAGGTTACTTTCTTTTTGGTGCTTTAGGGGAACTTTTGCTGAACTCTAGTAACCTCCTCAGGTTTAGAAACTGCTAACACCTAATCAGGAGTTAGTGGGCTTGATTTCCTGAGTGGAGCTGAGGCCTGCATAAAAGGCTCCAGTGCCTTGCCCTGTTGAGGCTTTCCTAACCAGGACGCTACAGATCAACAAACAGTAAGGATTTGAGGATTTGTTTGTTTGTTTTTATCATATTACATTGCTAGCTCTCTGACTGGGAGCTCTTAAAAGGGTTTTTTGTATATTTTTTAAAGCAAGGTTACTTTCTTTTTGGTGCTTTAGGGGAACGTTTGCTGAACTCTAGTAACCTCCTCAGGTTTAGAAACTGCTAACACCTAATCAGGAGTTAGTGGGCTTGATTTCCTGAGTGCAGCTGAGGCCTGCATAAAAGGCTCCAGTGCCTTGCCCTGTTGAGGCTTTCCTAACCAGGGCTCTACAGATAAACAAACAGTAAGAATTTGAGGGTTTGTTTGTTTGTTTGTTTTTATTATATTACATTGCTAGCTCTCTGACTGGGAGCTCTTAAAAGGGTTTTTTGTATATTTTTTAAAGTAAGGTTACTTTCTTTTTGATGCTTTAGGGGAACATTTGCTGAACTCTAGTAACCTCCTGAGGTTTAGAAACTGCTAACACCTCATCAGGAGTTAGTGGGTTTGATTTCCTGAGTGCAGCTGAGGCCTGCATAAAAGGCTCCAGTGCCTTGTCCTGTTGAGGCTTTCCTAACCAGGGCTTTACAGATCAACAAAGAGTAAGGATTTGAGGGTTTGTTTTTTTGTTTTTATCATATTACATGGCTAGCTCTCTGACTGGGAGCTCTTAAAAGGGTTTTTTGTATATTTTTTAAAGCAAGGTTACTTTCTTTTTTGTGCTTTAGGGGAACATTTGCTGAACTCTAAACTCTAGTAACCTCCTCAGGTTTAGAAACTGCTAACACCTAATCAGGAGTTAGTGGGCTTGATTTCCTGTGTGCAGCTGAGGTCTGCATAAAAGGCTCCAGTGCCTTGCCCTGTTGAGGCTTTCCTAACCAGGGCTCTACAGATCAAGAAACAGTAAGGATTTGAGGGTTTGTTTGTTTGTTTGTTTTTATTATATTACATTGCTAGCTCTCTGACTGGGAGCTCTTAAAAGGGTTTTTTGTATATTTTTTAAAGCAAGGTTACTTTCTTTTTGGTGCTTTAGGGGAACGTTTGCTGAACTCTAGTAACCTCCTCAGGTTTAGAAACTGCTAACACCTAATCAGGAGTTAGTGGGCTTGATTTCCTGAGTGCAGCTGAGGCCTGCATAAAAGGCTCCAGTGCCTTGCCCTGTTGAGGCTTTCCTAACCAGGGCTCTACAGATCAACAAACAGTAAGGATTTGAGGGTTTGTTTGTTTGTTTTTATCATATTACATTGCTAGCTCTCTGACTGGGAGCTCTTAAAAGAGTTTTTTGTATATTTTTTAAAGCAAGGTTACTTTCGTTTTGGTGCTTTAGGGGAACATTTGCTGAACTCTAGTAACCTCCTCAGGTTTAGAAACTGCTAACACCTAATCAGGTGTTAGTTCCCTCCCTACCCACCCCGACTCCCACCCACCCCTAGTGAGCAGTCTTGCTTTATAGGGCACCACCCCCTTTAACAAATCACAGAGAATTGGATCAGGACATTTTGAATATAATTAAAGAGATTTAACTGCTTTTTCTTTGAAAGGACAGCTGCGAAACCGGCTGGTACTTGGTAGATCTCTCTCTTTTGCTTTAACAGATACCTAATCTCCACGAACAGAACAATGGCTGGGAAAAATCGTATTGCTAAAGCTGTTGCCCCTGTTAAAACTTCTGCCTCGGTCCAAACAGAAGTCCTAATGCCAGTTGAAGGACCAGTTCCATGTGCAGGGTGCCTGCATGCTGAACTCTGAGGAAACAAGTGGAGGAACTCAGAGAGGAGGTGGCGAGGCTGAGGAGCATTCAAAACAGTGAGAAGTACATTGATGAGATGCTTCTTGCAGCAACCAAGCTCTCCAGCACAGGAGAAGATGGGTGCCACCAGAATGTTGATGGTTGGACACAAGTCACCAGGGCCTGCAAAATCACCAATCCAACTTCTCCAGCCCTTGAATTGAAGAACCATTATGCAGCCCTGGAAGTGGAGGAGGTGAGAGCATCCCTGGAAAGGGAAGAACCAGAGTTAAAGTACGCCAAAGATGCAGAATCAGTAACCAGAAGGAAACGAAGGGTAGTGGTGGTTGGAGACTCTCTTCTGAGGGGTACTGAGGCATCCATCTGCCGACCAGACTTGAGGTATGCTTAGAGGTATGCTGTCTGCCTGGTGCCAAAATCCAAGATGTTACAGAGAGTTTGCCGAGACTCATCAAGCCCACTGACTATTACCCAATGTTGCTAATCCATGTTGGAACAAATGATACTGCCAGGTATACCTCGGAACATATCAAAAGAGACTTCATGGCTCTGGGACAGAGGGTGAAGCAGTTAGGTGCACAGGTGGTGTTCTCTTCAATCCTCCCTGTTGAGGGTAAAGGCCAAGGCAGAGAGGCTCGCATCCTGGAGATGAATGCATGGCTGCGTGGATGGTGTCATCGAGAGCGTTTTGGTTTCCTAGACCATGGGATGCTGTTCCACGGGTTGCAGAGAAGAGAAGGCATCCATCTGTCCAAGAAAGGTCAACGCATCTTCGGTAGTAGACTGGTTAATCTACTGAAGAGGGCTTTAAACTAGATTCATTGGGGATAGGTGAAGAAAGCCCCCAGGTAAGTGAAAGCCCCCAGGTAGGTGATACATTAAATACCTTTATGGAAATGGGTAACAGGGGTAACATATGGAAAGCAGTGTGTATAAATGCCCGTAGCATGGGAAATAAGATCCCTGATGTTGAAACTTTGGTGGGAGTGGCTGACTTGGATTTAGTGGCAGTTACAGAAACGTGGTTCACAGAAAATCATGACTGGGATGTAACTATACCTGGCTATACTTTATTCAGAAAGGACAGGGTAGGAAGAAGGGGAGGAGGAGTGGCACTATATGTAAAAACTACTATTAAAGCTTTGGAATTACAGAGCTTAAAAGGGAGAGAGGAGGCATTGTGGGTTAAACTAGAAAGAGGGAAAGTGAAATCTATTTGCATTAGTGTGATATACAGACCTCCTTCACAAGAGGTGGACAGAGAGTTAATTGAAGACATGCGCAGCATTGCTAGGAAAGGGGAAGTGCTACAGATAGGAGATTTCAATATGCCAGATGTTGATTGGCACATTCCTGCTGCAGTATCATCTAGAAGTAAGGAGATTGGTAACAGACCCCACACGTGAAGCGACCATACTGGACTTGGTGCTTACCAATGGTGAAAGTGTTTCTGATGTTGTAGTGGGAGATCATTTTGCATCCAGTGATCACCAGATGGTGTGGTTCAGTATTAGGACTAGGGCTGTTAGAATCCATTCCAAGGTGAGGATCTTAGACTTTAGGAAGACTAACTTTGCGAAGATGGGCCAATACGTCAGGGAGTCGTTAGTGGGATGGGAACAGCTGGGGGATGTAGAAAAACAGTGGGCAAAACTGAAAGGGGATATTTTAAGGGCAACCGACCTTTTTGTTAAAATGGTAAATAAAGGCAAAAGGAAAAGGAGACCGCTATGGTTTTCAAAGGAAGTAACTGAAAAAGTGAAGAAAAAGAGGGAGGCCTTCATGAAATACAAGAGATCACAGAGAGAGGAAGACAGGCATCTGTATTTGGAAAAACTTAGAGAAGCTAGCAAAGTAGTCAAGAAGGCAAAGATTCAAAAGGAGGAGGAAATAGCCAATGCAATAAAATGGGGGGATAATACATTTTTCAGATATATTAGTGAGAAGAGGAAGGGCAAAAGTGGTATTGTCAGACTCAAGGGTGTAGGGGGGGAATATGTAGAAGCTGATAAGGATAAAGCGGAATTGCTTAACAAATATTTTTGTTCTGTGTTCACAGATGAAGAACCAGGAGCAGGACCTCAGAAAACACCCACAAATAGGAACAGAAGCGAGGGACATCTTGAACAATTTTCAGAAGACTGTGTTCGTGAGAAACTAACTCAACTTAAAGTAGACAAAGCGATGGGACCGGATGGGATACACCCTAGCATACTGAGGGAACTTGGGGACGTTCTAGCAACTCCACTGACTGACTTTTTCAATGCCTCGTTGGAGTCAGGAGTGGTGCCAAAGGACTGGAGAGAGGCTCTTGTGGTGCCTTTACACAAAAGCGGAAGTAAGGATGTGGTTGAAAACTAAAGGCCGGTTAGTTTAACTTCGGTGGTGAGTAAATTATTGGAAACGCTGCTGAAAGAGAAAATAGTGAGGTTTCTGGAGTCCAGCGGATTACAGGATCCGAGGCAGCATGGATTCACCAGAGGCAGGTCTTGTCAGACAAATCTGATTGATTTCTTTGACTGGGTGACCAGGGAGTTGGACCGAGGGAGAGCTCTAGATGTGGTGTATTTAGATTTCAGTAAAGCCTTTGACACTGTTCCTCACAGGCGACTTATAAACAAACTGAGCACCCTAGGGATGGACCCTAAAGTTACTGCTTGGGTTAGAAATTGGTTGGGTGGGAGGCGACAAAGAGTACAAGTAAATGGAGCTCACTCTGAGGAGAGGGATGTTACCAGTGGTGTGCCCCAGGGATCTGTCCTTGGTCCGATTCTTTTTAACATCTTTGTTAGTGATATAGCGGAAGGGCTGTCGGGTAAGGTTTGCCTCTTTGCAGATGATACCAAAATCTGCAATAGATTAGACACCCAGGAAGGTGTAGATAACATGAGGAGGGATCTAGCTAAGCTTGAAGAATGGTCTAGAATTTGGCAACTGGGATTTAATGTTAAAAAATGTAAGGTCATGCATTTGGGCTGTAGCAATCCAAGGGAGCAATACAGTATAGGAGGTGAAGTACTTTTGCCAATAAAGAAGAGCGGGACCTAGGCGTGGTTGTGTCTGATGATCTTAAAGTAGCTAAACAGGTAGAAAAGGCGACGGCAAAAGCTAGAAGGAAGCTTGGGTGCATACGGAGAGGAATGGCTAGCAGAAAAAAGGAGGTAATAATGCCTCTGTATAAGTCTTTGGTGCGACCTCATTTGGAGTATAGTGTGCAATTCTGGAGACCGCACCTTCAAAAGGATGTGAACAGGATGGAGTCGGTGCAGAGGGTGGCTACTAAAATGATTAGTGGGCTTCATTATAAAGCATATGTACACCTTAGAGGAAAGGCAGGATAGAGGTGATATGATTGAGATGTTTAAATACCTCCGTGGCATAAATGTTCAGGGAGAGAGCCTCTTTCAATTGAAAGCAAGTTCTGCTATGAGGGGACATGGGATGAGGGTGAAGGGAGATAGATTCAGGAGTAATATGCGGAAATATTTCTTTACGGAAAGAGTAGTGGATCCGTGGAATAGTCTCCCAGTGGAGGTGGTAGAGATGAGGACAGTAACTGAATTAAAAAAAGCATGGGACCAACACAGAGGATCTCTAAAGGTAAAAAGTGGACTGTTGTAGTTGTTGATATGGAAGGACAGACTAGATAGGCCATGTGATCTTTTTCTGTCATCATGTTTCTATGTTTCTATTGTCGCAGGGCACCCTCTGTAGAGGGGTAGTAGACCCGGGAGGGGCCCGGACACAAGAAAGGTGTGGGTTGAGGTTGGCCTATGCTGCAAGGGTCAAGGGTGGTTATTCCTTGTGGCTTCCTTGTAACCAATGCTCAAAGAACAAATGCACAGAGTGGAGGGAAAGATAAAGGCTTTATTTCCCTTTCTTGCACAAAACGGTTCAAAAGGATTGGCTCTGGTAACAACTGAAATGTCCTTACATCAGGATAGGGAAAAATAAAAGCAAGCAATAAAGTAAAGGCTGTTATCTTAACAGAACATTTGTACAAAACAATAAACTTCCTTCACTTAGTTATCTGATACATTGGGGATATATTCAACACTCCCCGAGGCACAATATGTACAATCCATTGCATTATCTGATTCTTCCCCCTCTGATCCTACTTGCATGGATTCAACCTCAGAAGCCTCTGAATCTATAGCATCAGGGTAATCTTTATTTATTTATTTATTTATTTAGTAGATACTTATATACCGCTACTTCCAGCGATCAGCAGCGGTTTGATTACAAGTTAATCGTAATCGGGTTTCTTATATACTTGTTGCACTATGTCCCAATGCCTAGCATTTAGCTTTGGGCGTCGGTCTCCTGGAGTTTTGCAGTACAACGGTCCCTCTCTGATTAGAGGTTCAAAAGCAGATTCATAAAAAGATTTCCCAGTATAAGATCCACCTGTAGTAGAAAACCATGGATCAGAGTTATTAGCATGCAACGAATTCTAGAGGTCATTTTAGAGACACCTCAATGTGGAAACAGAAGCACTTATTCAGATAGATTGCATACACATGATACCAGAAAGCTGCTATTTCCACATCTAGATGTCGTGGGATACAGAGATTTCAGAGGGGGTGGGATTTGGACATGGTTTGGGTGGCTGAAAAAATTATACATGTGGCCTCCATTTTACAAGGAGACTTGTATTTATTTGCATCTGCTCCATGGCACGCACAAGTGCCAGCCACCTGCTCATTTGGACCTTGGGTCTCCACCAGTGATTCAGGGGCAATTGCGTTAGCCTCTGTGATATCTAACACCACCTTTCATTAAAAAGAATCATTTCACTTGCTCCCTTATGGCACCTTATGCACGTATAGTTAGGTGAAATCCAGCAGAAATGCATGGTCGCTGGAAAACATGCACACATACCGCAAGACTGGCACTTATATATGCAAAGCCCCGAGTGATGCCGCTCTTTCTGCACAGGTAGGCTTTTAACTGGGTGTACGTGCCAGTAAATACACCATGCACTCATACACAAAGAAGGCAAGGTTATTGGTTAGCCCTACATCTAGAGATTACCTTCTAGCTAATTTATGGGATCGTGTCCTGTTTTATGGAAGGCTCTGCCCATTGATTTGCATAGTCTCACTTCTTAGTTACCTCTTCGGAAGCTGATAAAAGCTCATCTGTTCCAGCAAGGATTCACAGGCAGTTACTACTACTGATGCTGATCATTTGTATAGCGCTACGAGGCGCACTCAGCTCCGTAAAGACACAAGTAAGAGATGGTTCCTGCTCATCGGAGCTTACAATCTAGTCAAGATACACAGCACAACAGCTGAGGACTGGGATAAATCTAGGGGAATGATAAGGAAACACATAGGAGATTAGGCAGATCAGGATCCAAAAACGGCATGTGAGATAGAGGAGCGGCTTTTGCAACTGTTTTACTGTGTTATAATTTAGGGAAGTAAGGTAATATTTTTATAGCTTCATTTTTAATATACGTTTTAAGGTTTAGTTTTTGTGATTTTATCTTGTATTCTTGTTGTTTCAAATATGTATGTTTATTTCTATTCCATCTATCATAATTCCTATGCAGAGTACAATGAATGCAAGAAATAATATTATCAATACAAAACACATAAAACATACCAATAAAGTTAAAGCAAAAATTTTAAAGTTTATAAAAACTGCAGCTCTATACCACTAACATCATGTCCCTAAACATTTCTTCAAAAAATATCATTTTCGCACACTTCATAATGTCAGCTTCTAAATGTGCCTCAGCAGGTAGCGTTTCAAAGAAGGAACATTGCACAAACAAAGGCACAGACATGAATTTCAACTTTGTGCAATTGCTTTACAGAGCGGACAAGAAGCAAGTTTGCCACATCTGAACAAAGGGCATGTGTCAGTCGATATTTCTGGAAAGCAACATGCAAATATGATGGCCCCTGAACACTAAGGGCCTTAAAAACAACCACCAATACTTTAAAATGAACTCAGAAGTATGGATAACAAATGCAATTACTTTAAAAAAGGAGACACATGTTGAAACCTAGAAAGCCCAAAAAGCGCCCTTATAAATGCATTCTGAAAAAGCTGTAATGCCCACAGTTATTTTCAGGGCAAACCTAAATACAATGAATTGCAGTAATCAAGCGATGGGAGGATAAGCATTTGGAAAATTAAATTTAGATCATACTGTGGTAGCAGGGGTTTCAGATACTTTAACAAGGCAAGCTTATAAACAGCCCATTTCAGACACCTTTCAGACACTCTCACTTTGAAAGAGAAAGTTACACAGAAATAATGAATTCTAGTTTTGAAAGAAACAAACAAACATATCTCCAACACAAATATTGCCCTCACAAGGCATCACTTTATCTCATGTAAAAGTAAGGAATCCGACTTAATTAAATTAAGTAAATTAAGGTGCTGATAACATGTTAACATGGAAGATGTGATCTGGACTGTCATACGCACATATTATGGTAACCTACTGTTCCCTTTCTTCTCTTTGTCTTATCTTTTTGACTGTTTCTGTCCTAAGAACATAAGAACATAAGAAATGCCATACTGGGTCAGACCGAGGTCCATCAAGCCCAGTATCCTGTTTCCAACAGTGGCCAATCTAGGTCATACGTACCTAGCAGTTTCCCCAAAGGACACAGGTTCTGCAGTGCTTGTACTAGGTCAAGCATTGATATCCTGGGTCCCTTTTTAATAGCGGTTTATGGACCTTTCCTCCAGGAACTTGTCCAAACCTTTTTTAAACCCAGCTATACTAACAGCCCTTACTACATCCTCTGGTAACAGATTCCAGAGTTTGATTACACGTTGAGTGAAGAAATATTTTCTCTTATTTGTCTTAAATAGTTTACCCCGTAGCTTCATTACATGTCCCCTAGTCCTTCTATATTCTGATAGCGTAAACAATTGATCCACGTTTATCCGTTCCACTCCATTCATTAATTTATAGACCTCTATCATATCTCCCCTCAGCCGTCTCTTTTCCAGGTTAAAGAGCCCTAACCTTTTTAGCCTCTCTTCATAGGAGTAGCCTTCCATCCCCTTCACCAATTTGGTGGCTCTTCTCTGTACTTTTTCTAATAACTCAATGTCCTTTTTAAGATACGGTGACCAGAATTGCACACAATATTCAAGGTGCGGTCGTACCATGGAGCGATACAGAGGCATTATAATATCCTTTGTTTTATTCTCCATCCCTTTCCTTATGATACCTAGCATTCTATTTGCTTTCTTGGCCGCCGCTGCACACTGGGCGGAGGGTTTTTAACATGTTATCCACGATGACTCCTAAATCTTTTTCCTGGGTGGTGGTTTCTAATGTGGAGCCTTGCATCGTGTAACTATAGTGTGGGTTGTTCTTTCCTAGGTGCATAACTTTGCACTTGTCCACATTAAATTTCATCTGCCATTTGGATGCCCAGTCTTCCAATTTATCCAGATCCTCCTGCAGTTTTCCACAATCCTCTTGGGTTTTAACAACTTTAAACAGTTTTGTGTCATCTGCAAATTTGATAACCTCACTAGTTATTCCCTTTTCCAGGTCATTTATGAATATGTCAAAAAGTAGCGGACCCAGTACAGATCCCTGGGGTACTCCACTATTCACCTTTTTCCATTGGGAATATTGGCCATTTAGCCCTACCCTCTGCTTTCTATCTTTTAACCAGTTCCCGATCCACAATAGTACACTGCCTCCTATCCCATGACTTTTTAGCTTTGCCAAAAGTCTCTGATGGGGGACCTTGTCAAAAGCTTTCTGAAAGTCCAGATACACTATATCAACCGACTCACCTTTGTCTACCTGTTTATGCACACCTTCAAAAAAACAGATCAGATTAGTAAGACAAGATCTTCCTTGTCTAAAGCCATGTTGGCTGTCTCCCATTAGGCCATGACTATCTACATGCTGTGTAATTTTGTTCTTTATGATGGTTTCTACCATTTTCCCTGGTACTGACGTCAGGCTCACCGGTCTGTAATTTCCCGGGTCACCCCTGGAACCCTTTTTAAAAATTGGTGTTACGTTGGCGACCCTCCAATCTTCAGGTATTACAGATGATTTTAATGAAAGTTCACAGATTACCAATAGCAGGTCTGCAATCTCATATTTCAGTTCTTTCAAAACTCTGGGATGTATACCATCCGGTCCAGGTGATTTGCTACTATTCAGTTTATCAAATAGTTGTAATATATCTTCCCGGTGTAGCGATATTTCTCTCAATTCCTCTGCAGTATCACCTTTAAATACCACTTCAGTCTTGGGTAACATCCCTACATCTTCCTCAGTAAAGACCGAAGCAAAGAATTCATTCAGTCTCTCTGCTATAGCCTTGTCTCCTCTTACTGCCCCTTTTACCCCTCTATCATCTAATGGTCCAATTGACTCTCTCACAGGCCTTTTGCTACGAATGTACTTGAAAAAGTCTTTATTTCATGTTTTTGCTTCCGTAGCAAGTTTCTTCTCAAATTCCCGCTTTGCCTGCCTTATCAATGCTTTGCATTTAACTTGCCAGTGCTTGTGCTGTTTCCAGTTTTCATCATTTGGCTCTTTTTTCCATTTCCTGAAGGTTGCTCTTTTGGCAGCAACAGCCTCTCTGACCTCACCTTTAAACCATGCTGGCAGTTTTTTGGACTTTCTTCCACTTTTCTTAATGCGTGGAATACAGCTGGTCTGGGCTTCGAGGATAGTATTTTTAAATAACACCCAAGCTTGCTGTAAGTCTTTAACCTTTGGAACCGCTCCTTTTAGTTTTTTCCGAACTATATTCCTCATTCTATCATAGTCTCCCTTTTGAAAGTTAAAAGGTAGTACTGTGGATTCCTTTACTATCTGTCCTCCACTGATTAAATCAAACATGATCATACTATGATCACTATTGCCAAGTGGTCCCAACACCCTTATTTCTTGCACCAGATCTGGCGTTCCACTAAGGACTAGGTCCAGTATGGCTTCCCCTCTGGTTGGTTCATGAATCAGCTGCTCCAAGAAGCAGTCATTTATTTCATCTAGAAACTTTATCTCTTTAGCTTGTCCTGCTGTGACACTGTCCCAGTCGATACCGGGGTAATTGAAATCACCCATTATTACTACTCTGTTGTGGCTTTTGTTAGCTTCCTTGATTTCTTTGAGCATTTCATCATCCATTTGTTCATTCTGTCCAGGCGGTCGATAGTATACTCCCACTGCCATCACCTTCCCCTTCATAAATGGAATTTCAATCCATAGAGATTCTACAGCAAATTTTGTTCCCTGCAAAACTTTAATCCTTTCTGACTCAATGCCCTCTCTAACATAGAGCGCAACCCCTCCACCAATTTGTTCAGCTCTATCATTACGATATAGTTTGTATCCAGGTATCACAGTGTCCCACTGGTTATCCTCCTTCCACCATGTCTCTGAGAGTCCAATCATATCTAACCTCTCATTTAGTGCTATATATTCTAATTCTCCCATCTTATTGTTTAGATTTCTAGCATTGGCATACAAGCATTTTAGAGACTGTATTTTATTAATATTAATCTGGCTATTGGTAGGCATGGGTAATTGGGAATCTTTATGCTCTGTCTGCTCCTTACTCAAGGGCATTTGGGCTACTATACTCCCTTTTGGAACCTCACTGCTTTTGGTAGTATCCTTCAAGGATACCTTTGTCCGAACCATGCGCTCTTGGGTGACTGTCGGCTTTCCCCTATTTTCTAGTTTAAAAGCTTCTCTATCTCTTTTTTAAAGGTTAATGCCAGCAGTCTGGTCCCATCCTGATTAAGGTGAAGCCCATCCCTTCGGAAGAGCCCCCCCTTACCCCAGAATGTTCCCCAGTTCTTAACAAATCCAAAACCCTCATCCTTGCACCATTGTCTCATCCACGCATTGAGACTCCGGAGCTCTGCCTGTCTTTTGGGTCCTGCACGTGGAACAGGAAGCATTTCGGAGAACGCTATCCTGGAAGTTCTGGATTTCAACTTCCTACCTAAAAGCTTAAATTTAGCCTCCAGAACTTCCCTACCACATTTTCCTATGTCATTGGTACCAACATGTACCAAGACAGCAGACTCCCCCCCAGCACTATCTATGATCCTATCTAGGCGGTGCGTGAGATCTGCTACCTTCGCACCAGGCAGGCATGTTACCAGGCGATCCTCACGTCCACCAGCCACCCAGCTATCTACATTCCTAATGATTGAATCACCAACTATAACAGCTGTCCTGACCCTCCCCTCATGGGGACATGGCCCTGGAGAAACGTCCTCGGTGCGAGAGGGTTTTACATCACCTGGAGGACAGGTCCTAGTTACAGGATCACTTCCTGCCACACCAGGGTGATGCTCTCCTGTCACGTGACCTCTCTCCTCCATGGCAACAGGGATGCTGCCAGACTGGAGGTGGGACTTCAGGACTATATCCCTGTAGGTCTCGTCCATGTACTTCTCTGTCTTTCTTATGTCTTCCAGGTCTGCTACTCTAGCCTCTAGAGAACGGACTCGTTCCCTGAGAGCAAAGAGCTCCCTGCACTTAGTGCATATGTAGGACCTCTCACCAACTGGGAGAAAATCATACATGTGACACTCAATGCAAAAGACCGGAGAACCCCCATCTCGTTGCTGGACCTCTGTCTGCATCTTAGTTTAAAGCTTGTGTTTAGGTCTTTTAAATTCGGTATATAATAAGGATTGGTGTAGATGCTTATACTAATAAAAGTGTATCTAATACCCCTAATACACCCTGTGTACCTGAAGCTTAATTAATCTCAGGTCCTCTGTGTATGACTGATTTGGATTAAGAGCTGCACCTGAGAGCAGCCCCTTTCCTCTAAGATGTGCAAGTACCTATAAAACTACAATTACCCCAGGGGTGGGTGGGTGCTGGGGAGGGAGGGAGGGAGATAAGTCCTATTAAAGAGGGCAGTTACAAGGTACCCTGTCCTGAACCCTCAGCAGGGGGATGGGGGTACCACACAAAGCCCAGTTAGTTGAGAGAGGCAAGGTAAGTACAGCTGAGAAGGCTGAACTAGCACACCACTAAGACAAACAATAAATAATTAAACAAACAGTTAGACAAACAGTAAATAATTAAATAAACAGCTAGAACTCACAGTAAGATGTCCCAGGAGGCAAATATCCACTCTACTCTGTCCTATCATACAAATGGCGTTCCTTTCATATTTCCTCTAATGATATATTATTGTAAACCGCTCTGATGTTTCGGCCTGAGCGGTATATCAAATTTAATAAACATAAACATAAACATCTTCATATTAGTGGACAATAGACATTCCTTCACTGGAAGACATATAAAAACATCATCTGCATCAATTCCAACTACAACTCTATAAAGGCCTCACATAACAGCTGTAGATAAAGATTAAGTACTAAAGCAGAAAGAGATGACCCTTTAGGGACAACTTCTCCAAAGGCATCCATTTAGACAGTTCTTGATTAAGAAGTACTTGCTGAGACCTGTCTGCTAAATGAGGCAAACCAATCTAATACATCTTCACCCATTTTAAGGGATATGTGTACTACACTGCACTAGGCACTTTTCTGCAATATCTGCATTTCGCGCATTGTAGTCAGGAGAGAGATTGGAGAAGGAAGTAGCTATGCCGATGTTTGGCAGTCACTGTACAAAAGATTTCCACGCAATGGCTGCCAAAATAGTCCTGATCGTAGCTGCAGGTAAAACCATCTCAAGAGGTGGCATTAGCGGCAGCTGCAATGACAGAAGCTGATCCCCGCTAGTCCTGATCAGGCTCCCCAACCCGTCAACATTGTTAGTACCATGGATGTGCAAATCCGTGGCACCAACAAGATAAGACAAGTGGTTGTTCCCCCTTCAACATTGATCACTCTAGGCAGCTCCAATCCACATAGGGAACTGTCTGGGGGGATCTATCCAGCCCCAACACAAGAACTCTTGGCTAGCCAGTCAGGTCCCCTAACCTCCCCCCATGATCAAAAAAAAAATCCTGACTAGCCAGTCGGTCCCCGTAGCCCCCTTCTCTCCCCCCTTCAAAACTCAAAAACCCAGCTAGCCAACCAGCCTAAGAGGGCTCCCTTGGTCTCCCCAACCCCTGCCCCCTTCCTCCCATGCCATTACCTTTTAATCTTAGAAGTCTTCTTTTTGGCATTGGAGAAATGCTTTACAGCAAGGGACTAAAAGCTCTCCAAAGTAGAAAAGTTTTTTTTTCTCCATCTGGGGGGAGTATATACAGTTATTGTCTCCCTGGGCTTGGAATATGGTGCTCAAACATCTTTGAGTGAGGGTGTGGGATATCAAATACTACATGTATCTTTTGGAGTGGGCCAGAGACCGCCACTGAATATCTCACCAATATTTAAGCGCAATGGTTAGCTGCCATGGCTTTTCAATATTGGACGTTTTGAAAAATCTGACCCTCTTTGTTTTGTTTGTTCAGTGCCATTGAGTTAATGTTGACTCCTGGCAACCCTGTGGATATTTGTGCTAAACTGTGTTCAGTCTTCTGTCCTAGCAAGGCCGCGGGCCCCCCCCCCGGGCATGCGCGCGGCCGGTGTTAACCGGGGGGCGGTGGGCGCGGGCGGCGTCGGCGGCTGGGGAACGCGGGGGCGGGCTAGCGGGTCGCGGCACGCTCATTGGCTCCCGGTGCACTGAAAGGTGCGGGAGCCAATGAGCGGTTAGCGCGGCGGTTTGGGCAGGGAGGTGGTGGGGGCTGCGTGGCTCCTCCGGCCTTTCCCTTGTGGCGGCCGGAGGGGTCAGACGTCCGTTTTGGTGCTGCGGGAAGGCCCGGCCACGTGGCAGCCAAAAGGTGCCCAGCGGGGTTCTGTGTGACTCGTGGCCCCCTCTTCTTCCCGCGGGAAGGGTAAGCGACGGGCAAATTCCCTAAAAACAAAACAAAAAAAAAAAGATAGATAGATAAAGACTTTAAAACACTAAAGGTACCCCTTTAATTGCGGTGGCAAGGGTTTGGAAGGAAGGGGACATGGGTAGGCGGACCAGGACCGGGTCCAGGGGGTTGGGAGGATGGTGGGCCCCTACAGGCCGCCGGGCAGTGCAGGGGGGAAGGGGGGGCAGCAGGCTTCGGTCCGAGGCAAGGAGGGTGGGCCAGGGAGGGGGCGCGGGGCTGGTCAGCGCAGTGACCAGGCACCCAGCGCATCTCGGCGCAAAGGTGCGCCGGGAGCTTCTGATGGTCAGCGTGGGAGTCACAGGGGGCTCAGAGGGCAGGGGGAGGGTCCCCTGCCTCCGAGGGGGGGGCAGCTGCGGTGGGGGGATCTGCCGCAAGGGGCAGGGACATGGAGGGGAGGCTTATAGAGCCGCCTAGTCCGGCTGCAGCCCCTGCGCCGTTGGTTCCTGAGGGCACGGGGCAAGGGCAGCCCCACGTCCCATTTGGAGGAGGGGGGGTGGGGGAGGGTCCCTTCAGGGGCGAGGCACAGCTGGGGGGAGGGGCAGGGGCGAGAAATTGGGGGGCCTGGCCGGGTTACACGGGGGGGCCTGGGTTTGTTGGGGGGGCCTTCGCGCCCACGTGGGAGCAATGGCAGCGGGGAGGGCAAGGGTCTTCCAGGACGGACTGGGTGGGGGCATGGCAACAGCCTTGCGCCGGGGCGGGTGTTCCGGCGCCTTTTTCTTTCTTCTCTCCACAGGTACCACTCGGTTGGCAAGGCGCAGGAGCAACTTGGCCGGGTATGTCGCAGAGACGGGAAGAGCCGACGCGTCCCGCGCCAGCCCATGAGGTGATGCCGAGCTCGACGACCGCCACATCGGAAGGACAGGGCTCTACGTCAGCGTCGACGGAGGCAGTGGGTGCGGCAGGTGAGCATATGGGTCAGGTCACTGCGGTGTCGGCAGCGAGTGCCGGTCCGGGGACGGGGGTGGCTAAGAAAAAAAGGCGGCGTTCTCATCGGCGGCGGCGGGCGTCAGGCTCGGGGTCGTCCACCTCGTCCGGGTCTTCGACACCGTCATCAGCCTCTCGGGATAGCGCGGGGGAAGGCGAGGGCGCGATGGGGCCGGTGCCCACGGTGGCCACTTTCGCGGAGCTTTGGCAAGGCGTCCCGCGGAAATTTTATTTATTTATTTATTTATTTAGTTTACATTTTGTATACCGCTACTTCCAGCGATCAGCAGCGGTTTTTGATTACAGATTGGAAATTGTCAAATCATGACAGGAAATTTTTGAGGTATAAACACATTGATTAGACAGGAAAGCACAGCACACAGAGAACTATTTTACAGGGAACATGGGCTATGGAGGGTTAAGTGGCTTGCCCAAGACCACAAGGAGCACCTGTGGGACTAGAAACCCCAGTCCTTGCGGCGGAGGATTCAAGAGCGTCGGTACGTGGACATTTTTAGATTACTGGAAGGCCGTAAGCGTTCCGGGGACAGTAGGAGAAAAAGGAAAGCCGATGAAAAGGCGGGGAGGGTACGCCGCGTGGCGCATAATGTGACGAACTGGACTCGTGCTTTTTTGCGGCTAGCCAGTGTTTGGGGGCGGGTGCACCCGGAGCAATATGGGATGTTATTGGCGTATGCGGACTCCATATTGGAGGCCTCTCAGTCTCACGATGGTTGGGCTTGGCTCAACTACGACGAGAAATTTCGGGACAAGATGGAGGAGAATCGGTCGCTGTCGTGGGGTACGCAGGACATCAATTTATGGCTGACGCAGATGTCGGTCAGATCCGCCGGGGGGCTGGGGCAAGGGGTTCGGGGCGGGTTAGTGGCGGCGTCCGGGGCTCCGCGGCCCTTTCGGGTCGGGGAGTCCGCGTCGGGACCGAAAGCGGGCGGTAGTGGGGGCGTCGGGGATTTATATTGGCGCTTTAACAAGTCCTCCTGCCCGTTTACAGACTGCAAATTCCGGCACGCGTGTTCAGTCTGTAATGGGGGGCACTCCGCCCTTAAATGTGTTAAACGGGGACCGGGCGGATTGGGTTTGCCCCCCCCCCAAGCAGTGAGAATTGGCGGGGTTTGGCGCCGACTCCAGTCAAACTCGATGTGTTTCTGGAAGTTTTGAGGCGTTATCCCAAGAAAACAGATAGGGTTATATTGGAGGGGGGTTTTCTTGAGGGGTTTCAGATTCCGACGCGCGGACGAGTGGGGCTGAGCGTAGTGCGGAATGCGCCGTCAGTAATGCGCTTTGCCAGTGTGGTGCGGAAAAAGTTAGCGGAGGAGAGGGCGTTGGGGAGGGTAGTGGGTCCTTTTGACCAGCCCCCTTTTGCAGATCTGACGGTGTCCCCGCTGGGGGTAATACCCAAAAAGGAGCCCGGCAAGTTTCGGCTCATACACAATCTCTCGTATCCCAGCGGGGCTTCGGTGAACGACCGGATTCCTAGAGAACTGTGTGAGGTACGGTATGCATCGTTTGATGCAGCGGTTCAGCTCGTCCGCAGCTGCGGGCGGGCCTGTTTGATGGCAAAGGTGGATATTGAAGCGGCTTTCCGATTGTTGCCGTCCACCCGTCGGCTTTTCCGTTGTTAGGATTTTGTTTCGAGGGCAGTTACTACTTCGATAGGTGTATGCCGATGGGGTGTTCGATCTCCTGTGCGCACTTTGAGCGGTTCAGCTCCTTTTTGCACTGGGCGCTGGTGGACAGGGTGGGGTTGGATCAGCTGGTTCACTCTGGATGACTTTTTGATAGTGGGGGCGGTGGGGACCCAGCAGTGTCAGGTTCTGCTAGATGGTTTCGTCAGTATGGCGTGGGAATGGGGTGTGCCGTTGGCGTCTGATAAGACGGAGGGCCCAACGACGCGGCTCACCTTTTCGGGAATCGAGTTGGATTCCGTAGAGATGGTAGCGCGTCTGCCGATGGTCAAATTATACAAGCTCCGGGTTTTGGTCGCAAATGCGTTGTCATCCGCGAGGCTGACGCTACGGGAAATGCAGTCGTTGATCGGGTCTTTAAACTTCGCCTGTAGGGTGATTCCCATGGGTCGAGTTTTCATGAGGCGCCTTGCAGCGGCTACTGCGGGAGCTCGCAAGCCACATCATCGGCTGAGGGTGTCCCGTAGCATTCGGGACGACTTGGCGATCTGGGACGAATTCCTTAAGGATTTCAATGGGATTACGGTGCTCAGGGACAGGGAGATTGCAACTCCGGAGTTGCAATTGTTTACGGATGCGGCTGGTGGTTTAGGCCTGGGGATTTATTTCGGGGGCTCCTGGTGCTCGGCGGCATGGCCAGTGGCATGGACTGCGTTGGGTCTCACGGCTAACATAACTTTTTTGGAGTTATTCCCGATCCTGGTCGTCTTGGAATTGTGGCCAGACAAAGTGCGTAATCGGAGAATTGTGTGGTGGTGTGACAACGAGGCAGTAGTGTCGGTCGTGAATCATTACTTGCCGCGCTGCCGGCCGGTTGCCGACTTGATGCGACAGGTTGTGTTGGCTTGTCTGAGATTGAATACTGTGATACGGGCGAGGCATATTCCTGGGAGTTCTAATCTTGTTGCTGATGCTCTTTCCCGTTTCAAGTGGGAGCGGTTCCATGCATTGGCACCGGAGGCCGAAGAGGAAGGGAGGTCGGTCCCCGAGCGGTTATGGCAGGTTGGCCTCCAGAGATGCTCGAACTACTGAAGGCGTCGGTTGCGGCGACTACTTGGAGGGCGTACCAGCGGGGCTGTGATACCGTGGTGGAGTTCCTTGAGGAGCGCGGATGGCGTGGGGGTCCGCCTACGGATCAGCTTATGGGTTTGTATGTGTCGTCAGCCAAGGCGGCGGGTTTCTCTTGTGCCACGGTGAGTAGGAATTTGGCAGGGTTTGCCTTCTTTGCCAAGGCGGTGGGTTGGGGGGCGGGCGGCAGGGGTTTCCTCATGCGTAGACTCCGGCAAAGAAGGGAGCGGGTCTGTCCGTCCCTGATGGATGGGCGTCGGCCCATTACTTATGAGTTGCTATATCGTTTGTGCTGGGCAGTGCCGCAGGTGGCTTCCTCGGTGTTCGAGGGTGTTCTTTTTCGTGCTGTTTTTGCCTTGGCCTTCTTTGGGGCCTTCCGCGTGGGTGAGTTGGTGGCGGACTCACGGGGGGCAGCCGGGGTGGGGGGCCTACAAGCACACCATGTGAAGTTGGAGCCGTGCGGGGTTGGGCTTTATTTAGCGCGTTCTAAGACGGACCAAGTCGGGCGTGGCGCGTTGGTCCAGTTGCGCGCGATCGAAGGGGCGGCCGTTTGCCCGGTGGGGCTATTGCAGGCATATTTTCAGCGGCGGCCCCGGGGGGGTGGGAATTTCTTCATTCATGCGGATCGCAGTGTTCTTACGCGTTTCCAGTTTACGGCGGTACTGCGGCTAACGTTGCGCTGGCTGGGGGAGGATGCGGGGCTGTTCGCGCCTCATTCTTTTCGGATCGGGGCGGCAACGAGTGCTGCCGCAGCAGGGTTGCCTGAGGATGCTATACGGCACATAGGGAGATGGAAGTCCAGGGCGTGTCGCAGATATGTGCGTCTGTAAGGGCGGGGGGTGTTGGCTAACTATGGCTCTTTTTGTTTTGCAGAAGTTTTGCCAGAGGCGTGTCAATGCTGGGTGATTGGCCACTCGTTTGTGTATTGGTCCAGTCGTCGAGCAGCTCTGCGCCGGATTGGGCAGAATCTGGGATTGAAGGACTGCGAGGTGACCGTCTCATGGCTGGGTGAGCGGGGACTGCGATGGATGCAGCTGTTGCCTTTGCTGCGGCACCACGCTCGGCTGAGAGGGACGCCGGATGCCTTGTTAATTCATCTCGGTGGCAATGATTTGGCATCATGGACCTGTCGACACTTGATTCGCACTGTCATTAAGGACTTGGGGGCGATACTGTCAATTTTCCAGGGGGTATTCTTGCTGTGGTCAGACATTATTCCAAGGCCAGCGTGCAAAGCTCAGCGGCGATGGTCGCGTGGATTGACAACAATTAATCGTCAAATAGGCCGATGGGTGGGGGAGCGGGGAGGGTGTCAAATATTACATTCCTGGGTAGATGTGGAATGTGGTGGCTTATATAGGGAAGATGGGGTACATCTGTCTCCGGTCGGGATGGATTTACTCCTTAATGATTGGCAGGAGGCCTTGGAAGATATGCTCAGACACAGGGTGACTGGTCGCAGCTTGGCCGGGGGGGGGGCGGCTCAGGGCAGGTGTCCTGAGCCGGTGGCGGGATCCCGGAGGTTTCCGGGGTCCGGAGCCAGAGCTAAGCAGTAGGGCGGGGTCGGGTACCCCCGACCCGGACAGTCCCTCAGGCTTTTGCTAATAATATGGCAAAGTCGGAAGAGGGAGGCTAGGCAATTTGCCGGGGCCTGGACACGGCAGAAGCGGCCTCACTTTGCTACCCACATGGCTGGTGAGAATTCGCTCTGCTGGAGGTGGGTGGGGGGGGCAACAAAATGTTTGACTTTGTTGATGTTTATTGTTAAATGTTATCAATGGGCCAATAAAGCTGCGACCAGTTGAATTCCCAAACAGGTCTTGTATATTTATTTCTGGTGGGGTATTGTGTGGTGCATGGGGGAAAAGGGGGGGTTGGTAAGTGGAGCCGCGGAACTGTCCGCCTTACCCGGTTATTAGTCTTTGTCATTTAATAAATCATATTTAATCCTCGTGTTACCTAGTGAAGCCTGACTGACTGGCAGCTTTCTGCATATGTGTCTGTGCATCAGTTTGTTTGATGCATTTTCTTTTCTTTCATTATAGTAACATACATAGTATATGACGGCAGATAAAGACCTGTATGGTCCATCTAGTCCGCCCAGCAAGGCGGCAAGAGTAGCTGCATATAATGTGCGCTTTTAATTAGTTATTGGGCATGTTTACAAAAATGTCGTAGCTTACCGCGCCTTCAGTTCCAAACGTTAGCACGCGGATTGCGTTAGACTCATGCTAACAAATTAATTTTCTTTCTTTATTTATTTATTTATTCAGCATGTCAAGGTGGCTTACAAGTAACAATGTGAACAAAGTTGTGAATTTTGAACATTTTAGAGTAACATTAAGCAGCGATGGAAACGATGAGCGAACACAACTTTAAGTCAATGAATTGAAATATATACATACAGTAGGGTATGTTTGGCTGATATATAAGAAATGAAGATGTGCAAGGCCTGCCCCCATATATACATGCACTCCTGTGCTAAACCATTTGCCTCAATTGCCATTAATGATGACCGTGCTAACTGCAGTGCAAACACTCCGCCCCTAGACCTCCCAGTCTCCGCCCCAACCCATGCAGTCACATATTTGGTGCACAGCCACGGTTACTGCAGAGCACACGCCACATGCTAAACCCTGCACAAACTGTTACCACAGTTTAGTAAACATGCCCCGATGTGTTTCATTGTGTTGGGGCTATTTGACTTTTAACTTATAATATTGTTGGGGGGGTGGGGGAGGTGATGTAAAAATCTTTTTTTCCCTTCTATGTACTTTTGAATTTGTAAACCACTTAGATGTTTTGATAATGCAAGATGGTTAAGAAAATTAACAAAGTAAACCAAACAACACACCTAGATGACATTTTAAAATCTACACCAGTTATTTCCAAGGGCAAAAGTACCGACAGAAAAAGAAAATGGAAACCTCTATGAGTTCTTTATCTCAGGGAAATAATCAAAAGAAAGTGAGCATAGCTTTGCTTATTGGTATGAACCGCACAAGTAATAGGAATAAGTGGTTCTTTACAAGGGAGATAATAAAGGTGGAAAAGCTTCACTAGGCACAAAAAGGCAATCAGTTCGAGGAAGGGCAATTTTCAAAGTCATTTCTGTGATTTAAACAGTATTAAAATTGCCCACCCTGTGTGTAGTTAAAAGTACCAGCATAGTTTGACAATATATTTACTTTTGCTCATATTGAAAAGAAATATTCTTGGAGGAAGGCTAAGTGCAAAGATTACAAGGCACATAATCTTGTATTTCTAAAACTACACATGTTTTTTTGCTGGAAAAAGTATTTACATTTAAAGTAGGTACACATTTCTACCAGAACATTTCCTCTAAGGAATGTTAAAAAACGTTTTGTTTATACACTTTTAACAAACATGGTCCAAGAATTACCTTAACAAGAAGTAGAATAAGCAAGCTATACAAAGCTTATAGCCAGTGTCATGCACACACAATATAAATAAATACAACCTGACAATGTTTCTAACAGGAAAATGTAGGAAACAACAGAGGTTGGAGCATATCCCTCATACTTAAGACACAAAGGATAACATCCCCATTGGCAAAAGCAATATGTGCACTGAAAACTTTTTATGTTGTTTAAATCATGTTCAGACTTTTCCCCCAATTTCTGTGTATGTTTTCGATTCATTTCACATCCATTTTTTTTAAAATATAACACATTAGAATTTTTAATGTTTTGTTAATTGACTTTAACAAATGAGTATACACTAATGAATACACATTCCTAACAAAAAAGTCAGAGGTATGATTAAAGAAAAGGAGCGCTTATAACTGGAGCAGGTCGGACTTGATGCTCCTTCGAAACCTTAGCCTATGGCTTATCCATAGCTCTTCATCCCCACCCCACCCTCCCTACCATAAACACTCGAACACCGATTTTGGTAAAACGCTTGGTCGCAGCTTTATTAACCAATACAACGCATAACAGTAAACAGCTAATAACCATAATTATTTTAGTCCCAACGGAATGAGGCCTCACCAGCCATGTCTATAGCAAGGTGGGGCCCGCCTCCGCTTTCCCCACCTCTCCCCCTCCGGGCACCCGACTTCGCCTTATCATTAGCAAAAGCCCGCCCAGGGGTTCTTCGGGTCGGGGGTACCCCACCCCCGTCCCAAGTTTAGCCAAGGCTCTGGACCCCGGAAACCTCCGGGATCCCGCCACCGGCGCGGGCAACCTATTCACCACGCGCCGCCGCCCCCTCCCCTAAAGCTGCGACCAGCGAGCTTCTCTCAACACTACCCACTCCAGGGCCTCCTGCCAATCGTTTAATAACAAATCAAGACCAACTGGGGACAAATGCACCCCATCGGTACCATATAATCCCGCACAATCCACCTCCACCCAAGGATGAAGCACTTGGTACCCCCCATGTGCACAGACCCAACGGCCAATCTGCCTGTTAATCTTTGTAAGACCACAAGACCAACGTCTCTGGTTGCGACAACTAGGCCGCTGTATAATGTCCGACCATATCAATATGACGCCCAGAAATAACTGCAGCACTTCTTCCAGATCTCTCTGCACCGCTCTGATCAATTGTCTGCAGGTCCACGCTGCCAGGTCATTGCCTCCCAGGTGAAGTAATATCAGGTCCGGTGCCTGCCGCCGTCCCCTGTGGTGCCGCAGCAAAGGGAGCAACTGCGTCCAACAGAGACCGCGCTCACCCAGCCATCGAACAGACACTACTGTGGGATCGAGTCCGAGATTCGCACCCGCCGGTCGAATTGCCGCCCGCCTGCCAGCCCAATGCACAAAGGAATGGCCGATCAGCCAGCAGCCATGGGGCACTCATACTCTATCTGCAAAAGAAAACACACGATTAGCCCCCCCCCACCATCCCCACCACCCTTTACAAACGGACATATCCCCGAAACGCTTTAGAGCGCCATCGCCCAATGCGCTGCACCTCCTGGTCAGACAAGCCAGCTGCCGCTGCACTCGTGGCTGCCCCTATGCGGAAGGAATGGGAAGCAAATTGATGCGACACCTCTCCCACCTGCCGCAAGGCCATTCGAAGCACCGCAGACACCTGGAAACGTGTCAGCAGCCGCTCATCCTCATGTATAAATATCGCACCCTCCACCTCAGGACGGACCTGCAAGTATTTCCGCAGTGCCGCCACTGCACAGGTCTGCACACCTTCCATCTCCTGAAGCACTACCCACTCAAATCAGGGAGGGATATATTGAAGAAACAGAAAGCTTGAGACCATCCTAGCATCAGGATTGTGAGAAACAGTAGGAGCATCCAAATGCCAGATGAAATTTAATGTGGATACATGCAAAGTGATGCATGTAGGGAAAAATAACCTAAACTATGGATACACAATGCTAGGTTTCATATTAAGAGTTACACCCCAGGAAAAGGAACTGGATGTGAATGATAAAAAAGTGGGGTTTTTTATTTCATTTTTAATATATTTATCATTATATTTATGTCTGCTCTTAATTGCTATTTATTTGCTTCTGATTAATATAATTTTTTCGCTTTTGCCAACAATTGGTATTTATTTATTGCTACCTCAGTTTTACAGTGTTTCCTTGTATTTTAATGTGTTCAGGATGGCATATGGTTTTCTGTAATGTCTTTTATTCATTTTTAAGCATGTTATGATTTTAAAGGTATTTTAGTTATGTTTTTTATGTATAATTTTATTTCTATTTATGGTGCCCTGAGGAAGGCAATACTGAAACACAATCATGTCGGGTTTAGGCTTCTTGTATCCCAGCATTGAATATATTATTGCATAAAGAACCTCTTTTGGACTTACCACTTCTGGACTGGTTAGCACAACGATTACATGGTAGCTGTGCTTCGCCATTGAACTCTGTAATTGTAGATAGTTCATTGAAATCTTCTTTTCAGTGTGTGGCCCACTGTCTACCCTTCCCTGCCCCCTTACCACACCAATGCACAATTCACCGCATGGAAACGAACCCATACTAGGATGGCCACGATCGAAGAGGTGCCTTAGGCCTCACTGCATGCTTAACACATACCAACACCCTGCTACCCGCATAGCATACATTAGTAAAAGGGCCCCCTACTGCTTCAATTTCAGAACTATTAAGGGTCTGTTTTTATTCCAAAATTTAGGCATCTAAATTTGGCTGAAAATAGGCACCCAACCTAGGCAACTATTTTGAGGCATTCAGTGATATTTGAATATTGATCTAATGATAAATACTTTTTGTCAGTCCCGCATATCTCCTGATTACCTTCAGGAAATTTAGAGTATGTGCTGCTGTTTACCAAGCTGAGGTTAAAAATTCAGGGACTAAATTGATGGCTGACTGTTTAGTTACCTATAGCATCTTACCACTACTCTAAGCCATGGCAATCTTTTACAAACTTTTATTCACTCTTATGGACACCATCCACATTTTATTAAAAATGTCTGGTGAAGAAAGAAGATCAGAAACTTCAGCTGTTGTCATGTTTATAGAATATTGGGAATTAACAAGGGGGATCAGCGTATTCTACAGTATGTTTAGGTGGTATTTAATGAAAATGTCATTCTATAAACATGAAACATACATACATGTCAAAATACATAATTAAAACAAAACCGTGAAAGGAACAGATAATTAAAATGAATAATCAATAAAAATATATATACATAAAAATATATATAATAAATGTTAAAAATGATAAAACCATATCACAAAAAGAAGGGTAAACATGTCTCATAAATAAATAATAAAATCATATCATATAAACACATATATTAAACAATATAAATAATTAAAAGTAAAACAAGGATGTGACAGAGAAACATATATAGTATAACATTAAATACCTATGTGTTGAATGCTGAGGATATACCACCTTGTAACTTTTTGTTTATGTATTTATTTATTTGTAAAATAAAACTCTTGTATAACTGAAAATATAATAACCAACAATAGGAATGAATGTCATATGTTTATGTTTATTACATTTGATATACCGCTCAGGCCAAGAAGCATCAGAGTGGTTTACAATCCTACATTTATGTTATGGAAAATAAGAAAAGAATGCCATTAATAAGATAGGACAGAGTAGGAGAAACAGATAGACAAAGTGATAGCACAGATAGGAGAAAACAGAACAGCAGACTACCTTCACAAACTACAGGCATGACAAATAGACTCACAATTTCTGTATGATTTTAATCATTCGCCACAGACCCCGCCTAAGGGCCACACCAAATATGATACATAATATTCAAAAACCATAAAAGAAACATAAAACTTTTAAGAGAATGAGAAGCACACAAGGATGTAGCAGGAGCTAGATTTTTTGGGACTGTTATTTTCTTCAACGCTGTTATGTCAATTAGTTTAAAGATGGCTATAATCTTTCATACTGCCTAGTCCTTCGTGTATTTATTAATAACGAGATATCTATGATAGTAATACTTTCTATATATTTCTAAACCAATGGTCTAGAATGTTTTCTTATACGGTTTATAATAAATTTTTAATGGAAAGGTGATATTTTAATTTAGTTTGGGTTCATTTGACTGTTACCATGACACAATGCAATTTTTGTTTTCACGGATACTTTACAATCTTAGCAAGTTACATGGCTGGCCCATATTTACAGGTTATATTAGTTTTTGTTCCATTTGCTCCTGCTACGTCCTTGTGTGCTTCTCATTTTCTTAAAAGTTTTATGTTTCTTTTATGGTTTTTAAATATTATGTATCATATGGCATTCATTCCTATTGTTGGTTATTATATTTTCAGCTATACAAGAGTTTTATTTTACAAAATGTTACAATGTTATCCTCAGCATTCAACACAGAGGTATTTAATGTTATACTATATATGTTTCTCTGTCACATCCTTGTTTTACTTTTAATTATTTATATTGTTTAATATATGTGTTTATATGATATGATTTTATTATTTATTTATGAGACATGTTTACCCTTCTTTTTGTGATATGGTTTTATCATTTTTAACATTTATTATATATATTTTTATGTATATATATTTTTATTGATTATTCATTTTAATTATCTGTTCCTTTCACGGTTTTGTTTTAATCATGTATTTTGACATGTATGTTTATGTTTTTAGTTTTTTACCAGATCAACTCCTGATGAAGGGTAACGAAACACGGCCTGTGTCGGGTTGGTATTGGGTCAATAAATATATGCTCTGTCTTTTCCACAAATATCACATTTTGGACTGGTTTCTGTGATCTACATGATTATTTGCTTGCTTTGTGGTGTTATTATATAATGATGAGGCTGCAGGGCAGGGTCCCGGCGGCCGGTGGTAACCGGGCGTGAGGCCTGGCGCGGGGACACTGCTCGCGGCAGCGTGTGTGGGCGCGTGTTCGAGGGAGGGGGGGCATTGTTTAAAATCATTGGCTCGCCGGTGAGGGACAGCTCGACGAGCCAATGAGGGGAGCCGGTTCGGTAGGAGTTGTGGGAGACTGGCGTGGTGTCGCTCCTATTCGTGTTGGGTAGCTGAAGGAGCAGGTCCTTTGCTGCCCACCCTCCCGCCCTGTAGTTCGGTGCGGAGGGGGGTTATTTGTTTCAGGGTTGTCGCAGCGGGGGGGGGGGGCAGGATCCCGGAGGTTTCCGGGGTCCAGAGCCTTTAACTGGAATTGGGGCGGGGGCAGGTGCCCCCAACCCGGATGACCCCTTGCCGGTCTTTGCTAGTGATATGGCGAGGCCGGGGAAAAGGGGGGCTGGCGTTTTCCACTGGCTCGGCCGTGGTGGGAGTGGAACAAGGTCATCGATTCTCACCACCACCAAAAAGTTGTCTAATAGACAATATTTTGGTGGTGGTGAGAAGTGAGGAGGAATGTGACACATTCTATCTAACCTTTTTGATGTCTTGGACATCTGCACCTTGCCCACTCACAATCTTAAATGACAGAGGTGTAAGGCAGGGGTCTCCAAATCCAGCCCTGGAGGGCCACAAACCAGTCAGGTTGGCAGGATATCTCTAATGCATATATATCTCATGCATATTCATTAGGGATATCCCGAAAACCTGACTGGTCTGCGGCTCTCCAGGACCAGGGTTCCCCACCCCTGGTTTAGCATCTCTCAGGCAACCAAAAGAGAGCACTTGCTTGAACTTTAAAGCACAGGATTATTTTTTAAATGCATGTTTTATTTTTACCCTAATCCCACTTTGCAGTAATTGCATTCCTATTGTTATGATTTCTCATTTTCCCTTTTTCTTTTTATTTACTTTATCACCCTTTCCACATCAGCACTTGACTGAGAATGACGCCACTGCAGCACTTTTTGCTTTCAAACATCTTTATGGATGCAACTATAATCAAATAATAAGCAGCAACTTATAATAACTGCTGCATGATATAGCACATATTTCACTCTGTACTTACGCATTTTTCATATACTCATCAAGGGGGTAGTTAGTAACATGCATTATGGCAATAACATGATTTTTGCCTCTTAATACTCATTAAACAACTAAATCATGCGCTATTTTACCAAAGTTTGCATTAGTTCACGGCAACATTCTAGCAGCCATATTCTGAGCAATCTGGAGGGGCCTAAGTACAAAATCTAGTAGTCATACACACACACACACATATATATATATATATAGCGATATTTTAGAAAGCTATTCATGATTTGGACATCTGAAAATGGGTATTTAGACATGCAAAGCAAGGAGACATCCCTGAAATCAGGTATACAGACATCTCCACAGTGCGAGAACATTCATACAGCACGGGGGCATGGTCGAGCCATGGCCTGGGTGGAACTAGGCAGATGCACATCGGGTGCAATGCACAAGCATGTCTGGCTCTGGTTAGTGAAATGTCCACGCCTATACCTGTTCCAGACCATGAACAAGGTGAAAAAATGTGCTTGTTTCATGGACGTAAAACATCCAGGCAGAAGAGCAAAATGTGCTTTCATCTCCACAAATATTATTTCCTGCAGGAAGAAATCTGCCAAACATATTACTAGCCTGCCACTGTACTTCTGAGTATCTGAAATGGTAGGCCGGGATGTGCAATTCTCACAGCTGAGTCATCACACTTCTGAAATACCCCTGCCAGCACATCCATGTCCCTGGTTCTGAGGCTGTATAATTCGGAAACGTCCACATTTGTGAAATGGCCTCTGCCTGTGCATGCACCTGGCCTGGCTAACCTGCACAGGATATGTTTTCAGAACCAGTTATTGCGACGTTCGTTTTTCAGGGTGGAGACGTAATGATTTCAGAATTCCTCCCTTCAGGCTGCCACTCCCGTGGAGTTTTGAATGTGCTGCTCTGGATGTCCCAGATTTTTCCTAGATGCCCCTTTTAAAATAGGACTTATATTGCAATAATCAAAATTATGCATAACTACAGCCTTGGATTACAGCCTAAAATCCAGAGGACCATAATAATACCTCAGACGCCTAAGTACATACAGTACATCTTAAAATAAATCACTCTCACTTCCTTTGCTATTCGTGAGTGAAAAGAAAAGTAGGATTCAAGAATAATCCCCAAATAACGCACTTCGGGTCATGTTTACCAAAGGTCATGCGAGTAGTATTCAACTGCAATGCAATATCGGTGTGGGGGCCTGGCATGCGGGCACATTTAATGCCATCCATTGTTTCTCAATCAGACAAAAATGAAGAAAATCAGTGTAAACAACTCTTCCAATTCCAAAGTGACTTGTTTAAGTAGCATTATTGTGTCAGCTGCAGATTTTAAATTGATAAAGATCCTGCAGTAGGCTGAATTCTTAGCCTCTAAATCACCACTCCCTCCCCCAGTCAAGATGCCACCCCGGAAGACTTCCCCAGGCACCACTGAAGCCCCAACACCCCGAAGTCACCCTGCAGATCCTCTCCCTAGCCCCTGAGGCAGTCACCCTACGACCGAACCTCTCTGCAAAGAAAATTCCCCACTTCTCCCATAGATCACCCCTGGAATACTTAAAGAAACCCCTGGTGGTTTAATGTAAGGAGGCAGAAGTTTTCCTCAGTCACTCCTGCTCTTTCTGGCAGTGGATTCAAAATGGTGCCAGTTGATCCCCTAGTGTTAGAGATAAAGCTGCCATATATGGGTAAATATGGCAGCTTGACCCCTAGTGATAGTGCTGATGCCAAAATTGTATTTATTTATTTATTTAATGTCTCTTCTATACTGCGCTATTTAATATCAGTGTAGTTTACATACAACACTAGCTTATACATTGCAGACTGAGCTGCTCTGTATTTACAGTGAAACAGGTGACATAACTTGGACATCGCTGGTGTAACTATTTACAGGTAGGAATCAAGTCAGGTCCGAGCACGACTATCGGTGGGAAGAGTGACTTTTTACAAAAAGTGGGGGAATATACATGCTGCTATTTACAAAGTTTGCATAGTTGAGGATGGGCCACTTTTACCAAAGTGGGGGTATATACATGCTGCTATTTACAAAGTATGCATAGTCAAGGATGGTGCCACTGGGTGTGGATGCCTCATCGCATGCTGGGTGTGTTAGTGTGGTGGACCTGATGGAGGGGGGTGGCTGTTTGTGCGCTGTCAACCGAATAGTGTTTGAGGAAGAGGTGGTGCTTCAATGCCTTCCTAAATTGGGCAAGGTCAGAGATTGCCCGTATGCTGGGTGGTAGGGCGTTCCAGCATCTGGGCGCATAGAACCTAAATGCCCTGTTTATCGTTGCCTGGGTGCATTGTATTATTGCCTTTGGGATTACCAGTGTGTTGACTGCTGCGGATCTTCTGGATCTGTTAGAGGGCATAGGATGGATAAGCTCCCATGAGGGAAGTGGAGGAGAGCCTGTTGATGGCCTTGAAAGTCAGTAGTAGGGTTTTAAAAGAGAGTCTGCCGTGGATGGGGAGCCAGTGGAGATGGGTGTCACATGATCCTTCCTGGAAGCACCGTGTAGAACTCTGGCCGTGGCATTCATTGCGAGCTGGAGTGGATTCAGGGTGGATTGCGGGAGCCCTTGTAGAATTGCATTTGCGTAATCGAAAAGGAACAGGAGTGAATGGGGACTGCTCCTGATCCCTTTCCCTAGATTACCAGGGATTCTTCAAGTAGGCCTGGGAGGGTCTACAGGAGGTGGGGGATCTTCTAGGAGGGTGATGATCTTCTTTAAGCAGATAAGAGGTGGGGAGACTTTTTCAGGGAATGGGAAAGGCGGTCCATGGGATGACTTTGGGGGCTTGACTTGAATCTAGGGTGGGGAGTCAGTCCTGGTTTCAAAAGCTACATACCTCTTGAAAATGGCTTCCTAGGAGATCTGGTGGTCTAATACTCCAAGGGAGCAGAATAATGTAGCTTGAGAGATCGATCACAAGTTATGTTATTTATTTACCATGGGAATCACTTGAGTTACTGCAGATTAGTGACAACCACAGTAAATTAAGCTGTGGCAAAATGTGAAATTGGTAGCTTAGTAACAAGCCTCCTAAGACGTGCTTAGTAATTCAAAAAATAGCACATATTCTGCCAACACAATTAGCCAAAAGCCCTGCAGACTAATGAGTTCTGGCCTCACTATGACAAGATTACCATTTGTTAGGATATTCAGAGTCCATAAAGCATGATGAGCAACAAAAAGCAGAGAGTGCATTATAGATGCAGAACATGACTCTAAGAATCTTAGCCCGAAAGTATTCCCAGTCCTTTTACAAAACAGTCACACCCAAATTATTTCCCCGACTTAGCATGATTAATGGAATGCTGATGCTGCAACCATGAAAAACAATGATAGACTGTCAAACCAAACTCATGGTGCAGTTCAAAAAAGGTTTAAACCTAGATCCAATGAGCATTTGACCATCAGTCCAAATATTTTTAGCTTGCTAGATCTGCCAATTAATAGGTGCCTTATTAAGACAGAACTTGGAGATCTGGAAATAGGAATAATGAGTGATGTGATCAAATTTGCAGATGACACAAAATTATTCAAAGTTGTTGAACCACAAGAAGATTGTAAAAAAATTGCAAGAGGATCTTGATAAATTGGACTTCCAAATGGCAGATGACATGCAAAGTTATTCACATAGGAAAGACCAACCCAAACTATGGTTACACGATGCAAGTTTCTACATTAGGAACCACCACCCAGGAAAAATATTTAGACATTGTCATGGATAATACGTTCAAAATCCTCCACCCAGTGTGCAGCAGTGGCCAAGAAAGCAAATAGAATGCTATGAATCCTAAGGAAAGGAAGAGAATAAAAACAAGGATATTATAATGACTCTGTATTTATTTATTTATTTCTTCTATACCGCCCCTTCCAGTGATCAAGGGCGGTTTACATGGAACAAGTTAACAAATTAAGTATACTTCCGTATACATTACATTGAACAGAAAGAAACTTTCCAACTTTTTACATATAATAACAGATGTAGAAATAAAAACTGTCCAAACTATTTACATAAGTTATTTACAAGTTGTTCTATACAAATGTGTTACAGAGTAATCGTACAATGTGTTACAGAATAATGGTGTGTCATGTGTAGGTGGTGGAATTTATTTCCATTATTATCATATGTTTTGTGTGTGTGAAGGGGGACTGTGTGGGGTTATTTAATTGTGGTTTTGGGGGTTCTGAGTTGGTGTGTCTGTGGATGTTGTGGGACAGAGCATGGGGGGTAGGGAATTTGGAAATATTCGGAGAATAGGTATGTTTTAAGTTCCTTCCGAAATTGGGAGAGGTCTTTTATGGTGCGGAGGTCTAGTGGGAGATCATTCCATAGCATGGGGGCAGTGAACGTGAAGGCTCTGTCACTTGAGGATTTTTTGGTCTTCGTGAACAATTTTGGCATATCAAGTGAGTGGGCTGCATTTTGTCTGCGAGCTCTTGATTCGGATGGGGTCTGTAGTAGTGTTGATAGATGTGATGGGGCGATGTCATTTAGGAGCTTGAAGGTTGTTAGGAGAATTTTGTATCTGATACGGCTATTTATAGGGAGCCAATGTAGTTCTAGGAGTATAGGGGTCACATGGTCTGTTAGATGAGCTTTAGTAATTACTTTTGCACAGATGTTCTGGGCTCTTTGTAATAGGTAAGTGTTTTTTGTGGTAGGCCAATTAGTAGACTATTGCAATAGTCAAAGTGGGGTGTGATGAGTGTATTGACAACCGATCTAAAGTCATGTGTGTCCAGGAGGGGCCTTAGGTGTTGTATGGTTTTGTTTATGAAATATGGTTCTTACTGTCTGCTTTATGTGTGGTATCATGGTGAGAGTATGATCTATTATTACACCCAGGTATCTTACCTCTTTTTTAACAGGTATAGATGTATTGTTGATTGAGATTGTTGTTGGGAAAGTATCCTCAGTCACGGGTGTTCTTGTAACGAACATTGCTTCTGTTTTTTTGAGGTTTATGCTGAGGTGATTGGTTTCCATCCAAGAGGTGGTTTCAGCCATGCATTCAGCTAGGTTGTCGTAGGTGTGGTTTTTTGTGGTTATGGGGATAGCGAGCATGATATGGTCAGCATATATAAAGTGATTAATCCTGTGTTTTCTAAATATATTTGTGATAGGTTGCAGGTATAAGTTGAATAGGAGGGCAGAGAGGGCTGATCCCTGAGGTATACCTTGTCCTTGGGGGAAGGTTTCTGATGTTTCTTGGTCTATTTGAACACGTATTAGTCTATGTGTGATGTAGGACTTGAACCATTTGAGCACCGTTCCACCTATTCCTAAGTTTTCTAGTCTATTAATCAGTGTAGGGTGGTTGATGTTGTCAAAGGCGGCAGAGATGTCTATAAAGAGTAGTAGGAAACCTTGATTGTTGACATCTGTGCCTTTTGATGAGGTAGTCCATCAGTGTAATCAAGAGGGTTTCCACTCCGTGGAAGGGGCGAAAGCCAAACTGGTGTGAGTCAAGGTGTTTATGTTCGTCAATATGCTCTTGTAGTTGTAATTGAATTGTTTTTTCTATTATTTTAGCGATGAATGGAATGCTGGCTATCGGTCTGTATGAATTGGGGTCTTTTGAGTCAAGTTTGTTGTTTTTTATTATTGGCCGAAGTGTTGTGAGCTTTAGGGCATCAGGCATGATGCCTTGAGAAAGGGACTGGTTGACCATGTGATGAATGTTTTCAACGAGTTCTTCCTTTGTACATTTAATCCAAGACACAGGGCAAGGATCGAGTGGGGAGGTTGTAGTATTGATCAATGTTATGATTTTGATGAGCTGTTTTTGGTCAACCGTATGAAAGGTTGTCCAATTGTTATCAGTTTCTGTGCTTGTAGTTAGTATTGCTGTTAGAGTATTGGGTTTAGATTTCAGTTTTTCTGCAAAGTGGGTTGCTAATGTTTGAATGTTTATTGGTGGTAGCTTTGGCTCGGAGTTCTTTGTTTTGGTCAGTGTTTTTACAATTGCAAATAGTTCTCTAGGTCGGTTGATGGCTAGGTTTATTACTTTAGTGTGGTAATCCCTTTTTGAATTGTTTATTGCGTTCTTGTATTCGTTAAGTGTGTTCATATATTGTGATTTATTTTCATCTGATTTAGTTTTCCTCCATCTCTTTTCCTGTTTCCTCAGTTGTTTTTTTAGTTTTGCTAGTTCTTTAGTGAACCATTTTTCTGACTTCTTCGTTTGTCTATGCCTAGTGCGTGTGGGTATAGCTGCTTCTTGTATTGTTAGGTTCCAATGATTTACAGTGGAATTGATGTCAGGGAAGTTTGAATTGAGTACTGGTAATACTTTGTCCAGGAATGTATCCTTGTCAAAGTGTGCAAAGCGTGATAAATGGGGTGATGTGCTTGTGGTATTTGTTGTTGCTTATGCCGGGAGGTGGAGTGTTATGAGGTGATGGTCGGACCATGGTACTTCTGTTGAGGTTGGGGGTGTAAGTTGTTGATGGTTATTAAGGGAGGAAGGGAGGAAGATGAGATCTAAAATGTTGCCTTTTATGTGTGTGGGGGTCTGAACTATCTGTGTGTATCCCATTTGGTTCATGGCATCCATGAAGTTATCTGATTGAGATTTATTTAGAGAGGGGAGGTTAAGATCACCTAGAATTACTAATGGTTTGTTTTGTGACGCTGTGCATGCAAGTTCAAGGATGGGGGAGAGGTTTTTTTGATCAGCTGAGGGGGGTCTATAAATGAGGGAGAGTGCCAGGGTTCTACTTTGTATATTGATGATGTCCATTCCATCTATATTATTTAAGCTTGTTAAGGTATATTGTAGGGCCTTTTTGGTGAGTATGAGAGCGCCACCACCTCTTTTTACATCTCGATGGCAGCTGAATATGTCATATTGATGTGTGGTTAGTTGGTTTAATAGTATGGTGTCCGTGGGTGAGAGCCATGTCTCAGTGATGCAGATAATATCTGGGTCTTTGTCTTTTATCATGTCATTAATTATTGGTATTTTGTTTCTTATGGATCTGATATTTATTAGGAAGAGTTTGGTTTTAGTGTCTAAATTAGCTGTATTGTCCTTTATATTGCTTTGTGGTTGATATTTTATTTGAATGAGTCTGTGGGGGCGTCTGCTGAGTCCTGACGAGAGAAATGATTGTGGGTGAGTGGGTATGTTGCGATGTGTTGCGGGTTTTGGTATAAGTTATGTGTGGTGGGGATGTTATAAGGGTTTGGGTAGTGATTATGAATGATGGGGATGTTGATGTAGGGGCTTTGATTGGATTTGTACGTATAAATGTGTTGTGTTAAGAGTATTATTAGGAGGAGAGTGAGGGGGAGGTTTGTACATTTTATTGGAGCCATTATGTATTTTTGAGGGTGAGGGGATTAGGTGTGTGGGAATTCTGTGTATGGGGGATGGTTAGCAGAAGAGTAGGTAGATGGAGGGTTACTGACGATAGTACAGCAGTATATGAGTCTACTGACAATGCTATATAGGTTATTGGCGATAGTACAACAGTATATGAGGCTACTGAACAATGCTATATAGGTTACTGGTGATAGTACAACAGTATATGAGGCTACTGACAATGCTATATAGGTTACTGGCAACAGGGTTACTGACAACAGTATATGAGATTACTAATAAAGTTACATAGACTACTGGCAACAGTAAGTGAGGCTCCTAGCAGTACAATATGGTCTACTGACAACAGTATATGGTCTACTGACAACAGTATATGTGGCTATTGAGAATCAGTTTAATTTGGTGTGCTAGCAGTCTCAGCTATAGTCATTTCATTAAAGAGTGTTATACTTGCTGTGATCGATGGATGGTCTGGTTCTTTTGTGGTGGGAGTTGTATCATTACATGGTGCGACAGCACCTTGAATATTGTGTGCAATTATGGTCACCATATCTTAAAAAGGATATAGAGGAATTAGAAAAGGTACAGAGAAGAGCCACCAAAATGGTAACGTGGATGGAAGGATACTCCTATGAGGAAAGGCTTAAAAGGTTAGGGCTTTTCAACATGGAAAAGAGACGGCTGAGGGGATATATGATAGAGGTCTATAAAGTAATGAATAGAATACAATGGGTAAACGTAAATTGGTTGTTTATGCCATCAAAAGTAGAAAGACTAGGGGACATGCAAGGAAGCTACAATGTAACCCATTTAAGACTAATAAGAGAAAATATTTTTTCACTCATCGTGTAATCAAACTCTGGAATTCGTTGCCAGAGGATGTAATAAAAGCTGTTAGTGTAGCTGGGTTTAAAAAAAGTTTGGACAAGTTCCTGGAAGAAAGATCCATAAACTATTATTAAAGAGGATGCGGGAAATCCACTGCTTGCCCCGGGATGAGCATTGTGGAACCTGTGTTCCTTTTCGGGCACCTGCCAGGTACTTGTGATTTGGATTGGCCACTGTTGGAAACAGGATTCTAGGCTTGATAGACCTTGGTCTGACCCAGCATGGCATTTCTTATGTTTAAAGCAGCATAGTCACAGTAGCAAATGCATTCAAATCTTTGCTGTATGGTGACCATGAACAACCGGGAACTAAGTACAAATCTCAGGAGTTGAACCCATTCTTTCCGCTGTTGATTTCAGCTGAGGCTCTGTCGCCAGAGAAGTCGGGTAGATGCTATTTAAATGGATCTTTTAGTTATATCTAAAGATCATCATTCTCAGTTATTGTTTAGCTGTGGAAAATGTATTGCTAAATTGATTAAAAATCTCAAAAGACAAGCCATGAAGCTGACTTCCATTTGTGGTTTGTGCTAAATCAAAAATTCAATACGATCAGATTACTCTGAGACAATTTGAAAGCCTACTGTGGCTTCATTACTGATTCTATGCAAAGCAGTAAAATTGAGACGCTTCTTTCCATAGTAAAAAAAGATTTTGTTTCTAACAGATTTTTAGGGAGGCAAAAGCAATGTCATAAAATACTCTAAGGAGCTCTTTTAGTAAAATGCACTAGGTTTTTGCACTTAATGTGTGTTTAGCGCAAAAACTAATGTGTATTAAATGCAAAGCCTCTGCTGTAACTGTTGGGGGTTAGAGTACTTTCTGCGTGTTAACGCCCCGCGAATGAGTACTCCAATGCAAGCACTATTACTGCGGATGCACTTAACTCCATCTTATTGAGAGACATTAGGTGAACTTGTGGCTAATGGCAACATTGACAGCATGTGATACACCCCCCTCACTAACTGTAATGTGCTCACCACAACCCCTCTCTGCCTCTACCCTGCCCATTCAACACTCTAATGCATGAGTAGCAACTAGCGCATGAAGCAGCACATCATAACTGTCGTCTCCACGGTAACAGCTACTGTGGGCTCTTCCCCTCAGTTATCGCACACGAAGAAACATGTTAACTGCATAGCACACTTTAGTAAAAGAGTCCCTACAAGTTATTTTTGATTAATTTACCTAAGAGGGTGATTTATTAATGGCTATCACATGGTAACACTGCAGTGCCCATTGTAGAAAACAGCATTACAAGGCAATAGCTTGGTAAATGAAAATATACCAAAAGGTAGGAGGGAAAATCAGAAAGAAAGAGAAAAGATTAGCTGTGAGCAGCAGCACCATGTATTCCAGGAAAATCAGCCTACAGCCCAGACATGGAGGGAAATTAGTAAAAGGGCCCCTAAGTCCTAAATCACACTTTTTAACCCTGGCATTTACTTATGTTTAAGCTCTTATCTCTCCAGTAGCAGGTCAAGGTGAGTTATAATCAGCTACGGTAGGTATTTCGCTGTCCCCAGAGGGCTTACAATCTAAGTTTGTACCTGAGGCAAGGACTTGCCCAAGGCCACATGGAGTGCCAATGGGAGTCAAACGCTGGTCTCTTTGGCCACAGACCACTGCTCTAACCACTAGACTACTCAGTTAATGCGCATTTAAACAGATGGCAACTGGCAGCCAGTAACACTAACGTGGAGGTATGACGGTGACGGTGTGGTAAGGTGCATGATAATCGGCCATTGCACAGTAGAGCAGGTAATAGATAGAGTGTGGGCATAGAGTGCATATTGCCGTTAATGTGAGAACAACTAGCACGTGGCAATGTGGCAGTTAGCACAACTGCACCTAATGGCATCTCTGTGGGTGTTATTAGGTGCACCCACATTAACTGCTCTGCACGTTAAGATACCCCAGCACATGTTAACTGCCAGGAACATGTTGGTCACACCCCCAACAGCTAGTACAGAGGCTCTGCAATTAACATGCATTTATATGCAGGCTTTAGTAAAAGGGACCCTTAGTTTTTTATGAGGAGCAATATAGATCTATTAGGGATTTTTTTTAAAATCATTTTTATGCATTTAAGGGGCATGTTTACTAAAGTGTGGTAAGCATTTATCATGGGTTTTAATGCACAACCCCATGCTAACAGCTACCATGCAGCAAAAATATTTTTGTAAGTGCTTGTCATGGGTTGGAGTGGGATCTGAGCAGGTTCTGGGAGCAGATCAGTCATCGTCGGCAACGACAACTATCGCTCGGTATGTTATCATGAGATACTGTAGCTGTCATGACCGCATCCTACTCTTTCATCATGCAAGTAGTGTATATTGTCAACAAATACCTCTTCCCTGAAATGGTAGATTTTCTAGACTGAATCAGGAATGTTCTTCAACACATAGCCTTAGACCATAAGATTCAAGGGGGATGAAAGACACATGAACCATGAAAAAGAATATTAGAGGGAATAGCAGAGTAAAGGAGATTTGAGTTGGTTTTGCATGCTATTGACGTGTTATGTGCAAAATCACAGCACACTTTCGTAAATGGGTCCCCAAGTAGCTTTAGAAAATAGGCGTAAAGCTGGCACCTGTTTGGCCTTCACACATAGGTGGCCTGTGACTTTACCACCCATGGGCAAACTATTATAAAGATTTTTCGCAAGTAAAGGCTTTTTAGTGGAACTGGCATGTAGATGATAAATTGGGCAAAAGCAAGGCCAGGACAATTGGGGCATTGCCATCTGTTTTGTAGGCTATCTGCAATGATTAATGCATGAGATAAATTAGCATATACTGAGCTTCCAGTGTTTGCTGATTTTCTCATGCATATTCATATCTTAAAAATCCAACTTTCAGTGGGTTCCTCAGGCAGATTTGGGAAGCCATGAATTAGAAGATATAGCATGCCAAGAATAATTTGGGGGACAGTGTCAGGCTCATATTAATTCGAGGAAGTGGTATACCCAGGAGGGATTTGGGGAGGAGTATGTCCAGAACTGAAGATCTTCTATGCAGATTGTTGTGCACTCTAGCTAGGATATACTTTGTACTTTGCAAGAAATGCCAGTTTTTTGGACATGTGATGAGAAAAATCAATAACAAAGACAAAACTACAGTCTGACTTTCTCATGCCAAAATATTTCAAGGTTGGTCCACCAGGGTCTCAAAACACCTGGCATAAAATTGGTAGGCAGTGGTCTCAAACCTGTTTTGGGACCTCCAGCTAGTCACGTTTTTGGATATTCACAATGAACATGCAAGAAAAAAATATGTACACTACCAAGCCAGTACATGCAAATCTATTGCATGCATATTTATCATAGATATTCTGACTGGGAGTCCCACAGGACAGGTCTGGGAGCCGCTGTAGTAGGGCTCATTGGTAGCTCACAAAAATATTTCTTCTTGAAAATTTGGAAAAACAAAAATATCCTTTGCAAAACCTTTGTCTAAGGAAAGTATTTTTGATAAACCTTTAACCAGAAAGGTGGGAGTGTTTTTGACAGCTGTGATGAGAGGTCAAATTCCCTTCAGGTTCTTCGTATGAGTTCAAAGCTCCTGAGACATACTTCAGCTATATGGAGTCCATAAACATTCATCCTACATGTGTGGTGAAATAATTCAGCCGCAGCAAATTATATTTGTACTTGAGTGGGAAGATCAGTTAACCGAGTGGGAAGATCAGTTAACCCCATGGGAAAGCAGTCCTATGCAAGATTTCTTAGCAGAAAATACTTCAAAAAACAGAATCCAAATGGTTTCATTCAAAGATTATGCACAGCGATATTTTTGTTAACTCTTATATTTGTTCAACAGAAAGTATCGCAGCCTTAAGATAATCCACAGCAGGTGCTAGAATTCTGCATTAGCAGGAAATGCAACACATTAAGATGCCTTTTAGCAATTTTAACCATACTACAGTAATGCTGGAAATATCATTAATATATGTATTATATTCATCTTCTACTAGGATTCTTCCTGTTGCTAGGATGAAGCAGTAATAAGTGTGCATGGTTAACCACACTATCTTTGCAGGGTGTCTGACAGAAGGTATAGTTTACTGTGTCTGAAGGATGATTTACATTTATTTTGATTGCTTTTATTTTCTTCGGGTGTGAATTTCAGTGATATCTGTGCTCGGCTCATCGCCTCAAAAATGTTTTGTGAGAAAGTTTCCTAGCCATCTGTCACATACTGTACAGGAAAACATTTTAAATCATTAAGCTACCAATTATATTTACTTGAGTACCTTATGAGTCCACTGTTGTTCACATGAGTGTTTGTCATTACTATACACGGGACCTTTTACTACCAATTGAAATAAAAATGTTATAGGCACCATTTCTATGGGCTTCATTCTACCAATGTTTAGTGTTGCGTATGTGAGCGGATATTGAAAGATATGCAGGGTTTGAACAGTTTTTCATACTCACAACAAAAAAAAGAATTTCCTAATATTGCCATCAAGCAAACCTACCAGGTCAATGAAATGGAGATTGTCTGCTTCAACGCCACATATGACCCTAATTAAGTTCCGATATTACTGAAGTGTGCTAAGCCTTTGCAGTTGCCACGCAGTAATAGCCAAAATGAATGTGGCCAAAATGAATGAACTGCAAAATCTCTACATTAATTGTTGGAAATGTTCCCTAGCATCGTTGGGAGAATAGTTTTGCAGACAATGCAGGGAAAAGTTGCTACCATGTGTTAACGGCGCAGCTGATAATGCACTATAGAGTTAGATCCACCTTTTGAGGAGGTATTAACCACTCTGCATTAACATGTGCCAATGATCCTTACGTTCATTGTAAAGCACAGTCCCTGTCATTCCCCTCTCCAAAAAGCCATTTTCCAAATTAGAGAGGGTAATTTTATTAAGAGATGCCTACTTTTACACATGAAAAAAGGTGCCTAAAAGGGGTATTTTAGTCATTTAAGAGAGTAAATAGAAGTTTATGATCCTCTCGTGGAATTACACCTAGAGTAAAAATATGCATGTACCTTCCGTGATGCATACATTCACTGTGGGTGTGCACAGGGGTGGTAGAGTACTTCTGTACCTGCACTGATTATAGAATGCTAGAATTTACACATGGCCTTGTAAATGTAGGCATGATCATTTACACCAGCTTTTAGGATCTTAAATCTTAAATTAAGGCATGTTTTCCATAGCTCACTCTAGTATTTTCTAAAGAAAGGTAGGTGCCTACTTTTCTTTATAAATAAGCTTAAAATAGGCACATTGTCACTGCCTTAAACCAGGTGTCCTGTTTCAAAAATTACTCTCTAGCTTTCAACACAGCAATTAGCACGTGATAACAGATAACATACTGTACTGTTAGCATGGTGCTGCAGCAATGCTAGTTCATGCTTTAAGCCTGGATAAACAACTAATGCATCTTAGTAAATAGGACTTCATATGATTCTCAAATAATCCACTCTTCTGGTTAACAAAGTTTTCATCACTGACCAAGAAAGGATTAGTTGTCTGTAGGGTTCTCCTTGGTGCATTGGAGCAGATTTTCCCAAAATGATGAGTTAATATCTCTCTCTGTTTAGACTGTTTTGGTTGCCAGTTATGTGGAAAAAAATACAAATTTTCCCTGGATGAAAGCTCAAATGGAAACAGTACCATGAGATTACTGCTAGAGGTCATCGGTGCTATTTTGGATCCTGGTCCAATGTAAGCAGGAGCAACTTGGCGACCTTAGGGAGAAGCACAAGTATTACTGGGGAGGGTTCAGGTGGAGGACGCTGGTACCAGGGGGAAGAGGGTTTTATCTTCTGGACAGGATTGGATGGCTTGAGAGAGATGGAAGGGGAAATTGAATGTTTTGGGGGGATATGAGATCAGATATTATAGGGGGGGTCAAAGAAGGAGGGATCAAGGTCAGGGAATGATAAAGGAATATAAGAACTGATGGAATGGAACCAAGTACACATCCAAAACAGGAGCAGTGATTTTATGAAGCTGCTCCAGACGCCTATGTGGGTGTAATGGAGTGCATTTCTCATCACAGTCAGAGTCCCAAAAGAACCCTGATAGCCTGAAAGAGGCAGAGAAGGATTCCTAGTATAGAGCCCCAGGTCCTATTATGAAGCCCCCATTAGAAAAACAGAGCAAGAAAACCAAGGCCAATGGGAAGCCCCAGAGTAGAACCCGAGGTCCTATCTCCACAAAGTTTAGGGAACCCCAGACACCTTGCCCTGTGTATCCTGGGGTTACGAGGAAAGATTGGGGAAATCTAGATGGCCCAACCCCAGAGACAGGAGAGGACATGGAGGTTGAACTCCCGAAAATGGAGGATGAGTACCCTTCTAGGGAATGGAATTGGGCACAGACTCTCCAGATGAGGTTGGAAACCCCCCCAGATGGCCCACCACTGGGGTGAATGTAGTGAGAGACTGCTATATGGGAGGTGGCAGGTCATGCAGGTCTCTGGGCACCCAAGACATACCCCGGTTGGGCTAGGGAGAATTAGTTTTTTCCCTGTTGATTGACTTCTAATTTTCTTTTCTTTTTTTAATTGAAGGAACAAACGAAGACCTAATTTGCATATGGTTCATATTTTTTGCTTAGAAGGACCCTTGTGAGGGCTAATATTGACCAGGGGGCAGATGCCCCAACATAGGAAGGGGCAGACCCACATGAGTACTAAGAAATGTATCGAACACGAATATTGGGACTTTGATTAGTTCACCCTAAGGTAAAGAGGGACTGTGGACATAGACCTCACTACCAAGGAGGCCCTAGGCTGTGGTATTTGGCCTCTTCTTGGAGCTGGTTGTGGTTGGAGGAGTGCAGAAGAGACTTGGCAAGTGGACAGCATGAGACCCGACCAGATGATGAGCGATATATGGTGTCGGGAGTGGGATTTTGAGAATGCCGGGGCTGCAGCTGCTGACCTGTCAGAGGAGGAGCCCATCCCTGGGAGACCCAATGGACAAAAACAAGGCTAAGACCTGTCTGCGCATAGGGTATGAATATCTGGGCACAGGGGAGTGGAAAGGAGTTTAGTCCAGTTAGAGTAGGGCGGCTAAATCCCTCTTGAAGATCTGCACTTGGGTTGTTTTTTGTTTGTTTTCCTAGAATTATGGCATAAGAAGAGTTGATCCAGTGGCCCATTGAGCAGAATAAAGCCCAGCAGGAAACATCAGATCGAAGGATTGCTCATGTTCTGGAATAGCAGGATCAGTTAAACCAGCCACTCTATTAGTTGTTGGAGGCACAGACTCAAGAGCTACAGAAGCTCACAGCTGGACTGGACAGACCTGGAATGACTCGGAAGCCCGAGTTATGCTTAAATAAGGGGGTTTTCTCAGGGGGAGGACCGGAGAGTTCCCAAAGCCCCGCCCTGACAAAAACGGGACCTAGGACAATCCCAAGGTCTATCTATTGACATCTGCGAGGATTGCTACCACTGTAGGATGGCCTTTGGAACAGCGGGCCATACATTTGGCCCCTCTTCTTACGGGGAAAGCTCAAGTTGCCTATAGATCCCTGGACAGTGTTTAAACAGTAGATTACTTGGAAGTTAAATTGACCATTCATGACCAGTTAGGGCTAACCCAGAAAATTATTAGAAATGCTTTTGAGCGATGGGGTTTCAATGAGGAGAAAGACCTCGAGCTGTGGCACACCAGCTAACAGACTTGGCCACTAGGTGGTTGGAACCAGACACAATTCGGGCTATATGATAGTACAGAAAATAGTCCTTAAACAATTCCTCCATATTCTACCAGGGGAGTTGCCTGGGTATCCCCATAGGGCCCAACCACTATATCTGAGACAGTAGGCCTGGCAAAGAATTTTTAGATGCCAAATCCCAAGGGCCCCAAGTCCTCAAGGAGGGAGGGAAGGAGAAGTCAAGGGGGGATCCCAAAGAGAAGGAGCCCAGCAGACTCAGTTGGGGAAGAACAGGGGAGTATCCTGGGAAAAGGTCCACTTAGGAATCCTGGAGAGCATTCCAATGTTTTGCTTGTGGGGAAATAGGTCATTTTCAAAGGGACTGCCCGATGATGGAGTGTCCTTTCTCTGGGAAGAACTAAGTAGGAAGCAGAGAATCCAGGATGAACCTTTAAAAAAGGACATATGCATTGGTGGGACTGATTTGGAAGCATTAATAGATACAGGGAGCAACCAGTCCTTGATGTCCAGGGACTTGGCTCAGAGTTTAGGGATTGGTGATTAGCAAGGCAGGTATTTGGGCCCCGTACAAGTCCAGTGCATCCATGGGGATGTATGAAAATACTGGCCTATGAAATAAAAGTTAAGTGGGACAACAGGCAACAACTGCTGGAAATGACCATTGTAGATAGACTCCCAGTGCTGTTAATCCTGGGCCGGACTTGGGAAGGATTGGCAGATCTGAACAACTCCAGATCAGATTTAGTAGCCACCCAGACCCGAGATTATACCCCAATGGGGAAATCCCCCCTACATTAGCAGAGTTATTTCCTTTTGCAGCCCCAAAGTTCATAGGAGCCTCAGGGAAGACCAGGAAAAGTAGGGCTCAGCAAAGAGCTGAAAAATGGAAAGGTCTGGTTCCCCCTGGGGAGAGTTGAGGCTCTTGGGGAGAAAGTGTTATCAAAATTCACTAATTTTACTGAGGAACAAGCTAAGGACCCTACACTGCAAGAGACTTGGGGTAGGGCTGAAGGGGAAAGTGAGAAGGGAAAAGAGCTATCCTCTTTTTATGAAGCAAAACAGTTTGTTATACCATATAGTGCTCCGAAAAGGAAAAGGGGAACAGACTCATCTGATGGTGACCCAGATATTTCGAGAGGCCCTGTTGACTTTGTTGCCCAATTATCCATTGACGGGACACCTAGGGGAGCAGAGAGTGATCATTCACCTTACCCAAAGATTCATTTGGCCCAACATCTATCAGGACATGAGTAAGTTCTGCCAAGCCTGTGCAGTATGCCAAAGAAAAAGTAAAACGCAGCCAAAAAAATGTCCCCTAATTTCAATCCCAGGAGTAGGACAGCCCCTAGATTCTCCCTAGATGTATCCCATATCTACAGCTACTGTGTTGTCTGTCTTGACTAGATTGTAAGCTCTGATGAGCAGGGACAGTCATTTACATGAGTCTGTGCAGTGCTGCATACGTCTTGTAGCGCTATACAAATGTTCAGTAGTAGTAGTAGTAGAATGGATGTGGATATTGTGGAGCCTTTAGACAGAAGCCTGGTGAGTTATCAGTATCCACTGGTGTTAGCTGATTAAGCCACCCACTATCCGTGGGCAGTTCCTTTACAGAAGATTATTGGCACACAAATAGGAAGGGAGCTTTTGAAAATATTTTGTGAAGTAGGGTTTCCCTGAGAGCTCCTAACAGACTGAGAAACCAATTTTTTATTTGACTATGTTTGGAATCAAACATATTAAGACTGCTGACTACCACACTCAAATAGACAGCCTAGTTGAACAGTTTAACCAAAGCTTGATCCAGATGGTAAGGAAAAGTATAGGAAATAATTTTCAAGCTCGGGAACAAGTTATTCCATTCATATTGTTCACCTATACGGAGGTTCCCCAGGCTCTTTGGGTTTCTCCCCATTTGAACTCTTCATGGGAAGACAACCTCGTGGCCTAATGGATGCTGTACGAAAAACCTGGGTGGGGACAGAGTGAGAATTAGAACCCGTGATTAAGCATGTTACCCATCTGAAGACTCAATTTAGAAAATTCTCACAGTGGACTAGCTCTAATCTAAAAAGAAGTCAAAAGAGACAGAAGACCCATAATGATAGGCAAGCTCAGGAGAGGAGTTTTAACCTGGGAGATCAAGTGTTGGTCATGCTACCCACCTTCCAGCAATACATTGCTGGCCCAATGGAAAGGCCCCTTTAAGGTTCAGAGAAAACTGGACCCAGTGGACTACGAGGTTGAGCAAGAGAAAGGGAAGGTGCAAACCTTCCATATAAACCTACTAAAGCCCTGGGTGTGTCGAGAAGAGCTGGGGGCTGAAGTGGTAGGAGGGGAGGGAGATTTGGGCCCTGAGGTAGCACAGGTAAAGGACCCCACTAATGTTCCAATAGAATTAGAACTGTCCAAGGAACAGAGGAGACAAGTGAAACAATTGTTGGCACAATTTTCAGATGTGTTCTACTACTACTACTACTAAGCATTTATAAAGCGCTACCAGGCGCACGCAGCGCTGTACAATGAAAACACAAAAAGACACCATTACCTGGAAAGACACATTTGGGAACACACAAAATCATCACGAGGGAAGGAGAAATAGTAAGAAAACAGCCATACCAAGAGACAAGCCAAATGGCAAGAGATTGAGAGGGAGGTTGAAGATATGTTACAGTTGGGGGTGACTGAGGAGTCTGCCAGCAATTTCACATTTTGATGCATACTTCATGCCAAGAATAGAGGAATTGGTCGAACAGTTGGGAGGGGCTAGATACATCTCCACCCTTGATTTGACAAAAGGGAATTGGCAAATTCCCTTGGACACAGCCTCAGAAGAGAAAACTCCCTTTAGGACTTCCCAGGGATTGTACCAATTTGCAGTCCTGCTTTTTGGGTTGCACACATGGCATCTGCTACCTTTCAATGGATTATCAATAAGGTGCTTATGCCCCATCTAGGTTATGCTGGTGCCTACCTGACTGATGTCATTATTTTTTCAAACACTTGGAAAGACCATTTGGGCCATGTAAGGAAAATGTGTGAATCCCTAAGGTGGGTACGACTTATGGCCAACCCAAAGAAATGTCAGTTGGAGAATCGAGAGGAACAGTACTTAGGCCATCGGGTGGGAAATGGAGTGGTTCGGCCGGAAGTTAACAAAGTTCATGTTATCCAAGGTAAAACCCCTCCAAAAACTAAGCAGCAAGTCCATTATTTCCTAGGGTTGGTGGGTTAATATTGGAGATTTATACCCCTCTTTGAGGTGCTGGCAACCCCCTTACTGACCTGCTAAAGAATAAATACCCCTAATCCAATCCGGTGTAGCAAGCAGGTGGAAGAAGCCTTCTTGGCCCAAAAACAAGCCCTTTGTCATGAACCTGTACTGAGGAATTTATAGATTTGTGTTACAAACCAATATGTCTGGTATAGACTTGGGGGTGGTGCTGAGTCAGATAATTGCAGAGGAGGAAATCCAGTAATGTATCTGAGCCGGAAATTGGAGGAGGCAGAGACCAAATACTCAATCACAAAAAAGGAATGACTAGCCATCAAATGGGCAATAGATACCCTAAAATACCAAAATACTACCTGTTAAGAAAATCATTTACCCTGGCAACTAATCATGCAGCCTTAAAATGATTACATTCAATGAAAAATGCAAGTGGCCGCTTGGCCCACTGGTAGCTGGCCTTGAAAATCTATGATTTCCAGATAGAACACCGGGCGGGGAAGGCTCATATCAATGTGGACTATCTGTCCAGGGAGGGAGCGGAGCCCAAATCTTTGGGGGACCAAGGAAGTAATCAGCCCCAAGGGTCTTCTCAAAGAGGGAGGGTATGTGATGGGATGTATATCCCGTCAGAGCCAGAGTCCCGAAGGACTCCAGATAACCCCAAGGAGAAGGAGAAGGAGGAGGATCCCTGGTATAGAGCCTGTTATGAAGCCCCCATTAGAAAAGGGAGCAAGAGAACCAAGGCTAATGGGAAGCCCCAAGATAGAACCCAAGGTCCTGTCCCCACAAAGTTAAGGGAACCCCAGGCCCCTTCCCTGGGCATCCTGTGGTTACGAGGAAGGATTGGGGAGATTTAGACAGCCTAACCCCGGAGACTAGAGAGGACATGGAGGTTGAACTCCCGAAAATAGAGGATGAGTACGCCCCCAAGGGAATGGAATTGGACATGGACTCACCAGATGAGATGCCAATGGAACTGGAAACCCAACTGACTGATGGCCTGCCACTGTGGTGGATGCAACAAAAAAGGGCTATGTGGTTGGTACTGGGTCATCCAGGTCTCTGGGCACCCGAGACATATCCCAGTTGGGCTAGGGAAAATTAAGTTTTTCCCTATTGATTGACTTCTAATTTTTTTTTCAATTGAAAGAGTAAATGAGGACCTGATTTGCGTAATTTTACCTGATTTATATACAATTCACATTTTTTGTTCGGAAGGACCCTTGTGGCCGGGGGGGGAGGGGGGGAAAGCTGCCCAACCTAGGAGGGGCAGACCCCCAGGAGTACTGAGAAACGTACTGAGCATGAATATTGGGACTTTGATTGGTTCACCCTAAGGAAAAGGGGGGATTGTGGGCATAGATTTCCCTACCAGGTAGGCCCATAGGTGTGGTGTTTAGCTTATGCTTAGAGCTGGTTGCATTTGGAGGAGTACAGGAGAGGTTTGGAAGCAAGGGTGGCCCAAGGGGATGCGGGGCTATGTGCGGAGATTCATTATGGGGCCTCATTTGCATAGTCACTGGACCTCATTTGCATACATTTCATTTACTTTTTTAAAATGTATATGTTGTTCATTTAAAAGTTTAGATGGCTTTCAAAGGAGCCCTTCACAAGCCTCTTTTTTGTCCTGGCAATGTCTTAGGGGCATGTTTACTAAATAGTAGAAGGTCAACACAAAAGAGGAAAGCTAGCAATGAGATGGATCGATACAATAAGAGCAACTATGGGTGCCACTCTGTCAACAATGAGCCGCCTGACTGAAGACCGCCATGAGTGACACCGACTCGACAGCACTTAACAAACGTTCCCCTGCGCCAATAGAAATAAATGGGTATTGACGCACTTAAGCACACATTAACATTTGTCAGTGAGCATTAACGTTTAGTAGGCATGCCTCTTAATGAGTATCTCAATGCCATTTGTGTGGGCAGCGAGGATAAAGAGATTGCCAGATTTCTAAATTACTATTTTCCAGTGTCAACTGCCAGGCACATTAGGACGTACTATGCATCCTGCTCATTTAGAATCCATAGCAAACCCGCCATATCATAACAGCACTACCAGGACTCACAAAGCACCAACTCTACCTATCAAAAGTTAATAGTGCAAATATTAAACCAATACATCTCCTCCTGGGGAACGATAACAAGTGGGACTGTCACATAGAAACTACATGAACAAAATACTGCAGTTTGGTTTCACATGCAAACACAGTCTGTCACCAAACATAGAACAAGGGATCACAATTTAGAAATATGAAGACAATAATTAAACTGGGAACCCCAAAAGCCAAACATGGAATGTACAACAACACTGGAAAAATGAAACTATAAATTAATTTCCTCTTGTACTAAAAAAACACAAAACGTTAGCGATGAACATTTCCCAGAGCTGACATATTCCAGTTAATAAATTAAAAATAAAATAGTTTTTCCCTACCTTTTGTTGTCTGGGAATTTTATTTTTCAGTTGCAATTGCCTCAGTCACCTTTTTCTACTTCCTTTGTGTCTTCTGCTAACTCTCCATTGTCTGCTGTCCATTTGTCATTTTTTTCTCTTCTAATTTTTTCCATTCTCTCTACATCTGTCTCTAACATACTGATCTTTCCCCCTTTTGCTCTTTCCTCCACTTCTTTCTTTATTTCTTTTTCATCCACTTAAATTTGACCCGTCCATCCTCAATCCCAACTTACTCAGCCAAGAATAGATTTTTCTTCCCTCCCGTACAAAATATCTGTTCTCCTCTCCATCCTCACTTCCCCAGCTTCTTTTTCTGTCATGCCAGTCCCAGCCCCACCCCCTTCTGGTCCTCCCCCAGCATCAGTTGCCTTCTAGTTCCAGCTCCTCCCAGCATCCACTCCCTTCCAATCCCAGTCCCCCAACCACTATCATCAGTCCATTTCCAGTCCTAATCCTCCAATATCAGTCCTCCTCCAGTCCCTCTGTGCATCAGTTCCCTTCCAGTCCCAGTCCCCATCCCCCATCCCCTGGCCATTTTCAGTCCTAACCCCCAGTATCAGTCCTCCTCCAGTCCCTCCCAGCATCAGCTCCCTTCCAGTCCCCCAGCATCAGCCCATTTCCAGTCTTAACTCCCCAGTATCAGTTCTCTTCCAGTCCCTCCCTACATCCACTCACATCCAGTCCCAGCCCCCTATCCCCAACATCAGCCCATTTCCAGTCCTGCCCCCATTCCCATTCTAGCTCCTAGTCCTCCTCATGTCATTCTAGCCCCCAATCCCCCCATTCTATTTTAGTCCCCAGTCCCCCCGTTACCATTCTAGCCCCCCGTTACCATGCTAGCCTCCAGTCCCCCTCCCCCGAGCTATACACCATAAGAGGCCCTGCGCCTGATCGACTTCAGAGGGAGCCAGGGAGGCCCGAAGCCTCAGCTGACCTCTGAACAGTGCAGGAATAAAAAGCAGCGTTTTCCTTCTCTCCCACAGCTGTAATAAAAAGGAACCTGCCAGCGCGCTGAGTGCCAGGAGGTCAAATTTATTTTTTTATTTTATATTATTTATTTATTTGCATTTATATACCACTTTTTCCAGGGATCAAATGTGGTTTACGTTAAACAATAACAATAAATCAATTACATATAACAGTTCAAGAACTATGTACAATGAACATGGACTGAACTAGTAGTCCTGTTGTGAACTATATACAATGAAACATAACTTGGGTCTGGATTTGTAGTCCATTAGTGAGCTAATTACAATGAGAGTATGTTCGTGGTATGTGGTTGTGGTTTGTGTATTTTAGGTATGGTATTAAGTAGGGTCAGTCGTCAGGAGTTTGCATGAGTTTCTAAAATGCTGTTTAAAAAGATGTGTTTTTAGTTCTTTATGGAATGTGGAGAGACCTTTGACTGTTCTTAGTTCATCAGTTAATGGGTGTGAAGTGTGCGAATTCTCTGTTGTTAGTGGCATGATTGAATTTACGGAAGTCTGAAGGGATTGCTAGTTTTATTCTGGGTGCAATCTCTTCTTAGTCATGAGTCTTCTGGTTTGGTAATGAGTGAGGTGAGGTAGGATGGGGCTATTTCCCTAATGAGTTTAAATGTTGTCATAAGTGTTTTGTAGTTGATATGACTTTGGACTGGGAGCCAGTGAAAGTTAAATAAAATGGGTGTGATGTGTTTTGTTATATGAGCCTTCCAGACTACACGTGCCACAACATGCTGGGCCATCTGGAGTTGGTTTAGGGCTTGTTTAGATAGGCCTTGTAGGATACTGTTGCAGAAGTTGAAGTGTGAGGTGATTAGTGCCTGGAGGACGGATCTAAAGTCATGGTTTAGGAGTAATGGTCTTAGCTGTTGTATCATTTTGAGGTTGTAATAGATTTTCTTTGTACTGAGTTTTATGTGTGTGGTCATGCTGAGGGACTGATCTAAGGTGACCCCAAGATATTTTACTTCACTTTTTACTGGGAGGTTTATATCGTTAAGGCTGACTTTTGGGGGTGGCAAAAGTTTTGGTTCCTGATTATATACATCACCTCCGTTTTGCTGATGTTGATCCGGAGATTATAGCTGTTAAGCCACTTTGATGCCCTGATGTGCCCCTATTTAACCTCCCAGTGGGTTCCTTTTTATCACAGCCACTCTTTATTTATTTACATTCTCTTATATACCGCGCTATTCTGCATCAGTGCGGTTTACATTGAACAAACTGAAATTACATTGAGTAGGGCATTATAACTTGGAGATAACTATTTTACAGGGAACATGGGCTATGGAGGGTTAAGTGGTTTGCCCAAGACCACAAGGAGCACCTGTGGGACTAGAAACCCCAGTCCTTCCAGCCCAAGGTTGCTGTCCTCTAGTGGGATTTGAACCCCTGACCTTCCAGCCTGAAGTACCTTGCCCAGGCCACTCCTCCACTCCTTTACTCCTGCAGCTATTCAGAGGTCAACTGGGGCTCCAGGCCTCTTCAGTTCCCTTTGCAGCCGGTCAGGAGTGGGGCTCCCCGAGGTGCGGGGCCATGTGCGGCCAACATTCCGACACAATGGAAGGGCCGGCCCTACTTGGAAGGACCACTGGATGACCTACAACCTGGACCTAGCAAGCAGACAGCACAAGACCCGACTGGACGAAGAGCAACAGTGGGGGATATTTTTACATTTTTTCCCCATGTGCAGCTTCTTAAAATTACTGCTCCCATGGGATGAGACGAGCCATACACTGCAGTCCTGCAGCTATTTTACAAGAGGTTCTACATTTGGCAGAGCCTCTTCTCCACATCCTGATGCGGAATTCCCCTCTCCACGTCCTATCTAAAATGTGCCTTCCTGTACTGGAGGTTCCTGCAGTTTTCATATTGCTAGAACTGTTTTGAACTCTGTGTTGTTAAGATTTAATAATGAATACAAGATCTTTATTGTAACAAATAAAGGCAAAAACTATTCAAAACGGACATACGCAATCTATAAGTTAAGGCTGATATAAATGATCCATAATCCAGAGAACTTTGCAGTCAAGGACTGAATTGTTAAGCATAGTTTCCTCAATATTAGCCTGAACTTTTCATCTTAGAGGCTCTGCTTTTCTTCCCCTTTGGCAATAAAACGAGAGAAATAATACAATCTTCTATTAACTTTAATGGATTAATCAGGTCAAATACAGTAGGTAATTGTCTGCCAGAGAGGCTATCAGCGAAATAGCAGTTATATTAAAATGTTTGTGTTAAATTAACCCCAAACTATTACATAATTTTATGGGGCAATATTTAAACTCTGCACTCTGTGTTTTTTTTAAACACCAGCCGCAGTGTTAAAAAAGAACCTGGACATTCATCGCCAGTATCTGGATAGTGGGCAGCGCCAACAAACTGGATTCAGCTCTAGCCGTCCAGTGCTGTACAGATGGTAGAGATTTTCATCCCACTATTCACGTGGAGCCTTATCTAGGAAGGGGCACATCCGGGCTGTCCAGACGTCCCAGAACAGGACGGGCTCCATTGTACCTGATTCTGCACCGCGGGAGCTAGACATTCCCATGGTTGCAGGATCGGGCACGGAGATGGCCCAGCATGCCCCTGAATCCCCACGGGAAACGTCCGCACGGCAGCATGGCCAGCCTGCCACATGCTTCTGTTGGTATGCTAGCGCTGTGGTGTCCCATTGCAATGGCATCAGGATGCACAGCAGGAGCTCTAAAGGCCTCACTTGCAACCAGACCTTGTTTCCCCACCGCCTGACCCTCAGAGGGGTCTGGCAGGGCCGAGATCAGACAGCAGGGCCTCACCTTCCATGGCTCCATGTCCATTGGGTGGCTGCCAGGGCCACTCGCATAGTACCCAGCGCTTATTCCACCTTGGAGTGTCCTCCTGCAGACCCCTGGACATTCAGGGCCATGACCTGAATCAGCCCTGTACATCCGGGTGCCTGGCCCACCCCCTATTCTGCCCACTCTGTGCCCCGTGCCATCTCCATCCAGCGCAGCATGCACAGCCGCTCTGTGCATGCAGGGGGCACATAAGGTGGAATACGGTGCCCGTGGATAGCGGGGCTGGACGTCCCACCGGGACGTACAGCTCTGCTATTCACCTCTCAGAATCAGGCCCATAGCCATCTGCATAGCAGTTACAATAGCCTTTTGGCTATCCTAAGTTATGCGGGGAGAGATAGCGGCGCTGAAAATTGCCGCTCTCTCGATAATTTCCCACCCCTGCCCTGACAGAATCGAGATAGTGCTGAGGTGGTCTGAGGTGATATTCAGTGTCACTATCTGAATTGTGCCGCTGAATAACAGGGTCAGTGGAGTTTTCCAGTTAGCAGTCACCATTAGTCAGATAAGCCCAGTAGATTTTTTACATTGTTTTTATAAAAGTAGCAATATGAAGTTACTTGCTGTTCAAACTATTTTTTTTTTTTTAGGCCCTTCTTTATAAAGCCGCATTAGCTGTTTAACATGGGAATCCCCGTCCCCTAATAGCACAGTAACATTTAACACAGCGTGATTACTGTTAGTGCTTGCTAATTACTGCATTAAACAGATAGAGGGGAATTTTAGAGAGGACGTCCAAGTTAAATCGGGGATGCCGAGGGCCGAATGTGCAGAAAAATGCCAGAGATGTCTATGTTTCCAGCTGATTTCAGGAACATAGACATTTCCGACCCGGATGTGCAAGTCGGTGGCCACATAGACATACCAGGTCGGGAACATCTATCTCAGGCAAGCTAGCATAAGATGTCCAACGGCATAGCAAAATGAAAATATGAGCTCCCATTCCCTGTCAACGTTCGTTGATATAGTGTAAAATACAGGGGGTGTTAGTGTAGCTCCTTCTCCACACCTTCCAGACATTTTCCTGGCCAAAAGAGCACTTTTCAAATGCCTGTCCATGCCTGAAGCAGATGTAATTTAAGACGCAATTCGGGACATCCAGGGCATTTCTGAAATCAGGTTGGGGCAACCAAGTTCTTAAGAACGCCCCAGAGAAGACTGTGCCGTGCTCCCGTTCAGACCTGGACTTTCTCGTGCTAGGGATGTCCACAAACATTCCTTCTAAAATGACTCCTGGGACATCTCTGTGATTTGGACATCTGCATGCCCATTTGCAGATGTCCAATCGCGAATAGCACTTTTAAAATAACACCCATAATGAGGAAAATGCCACCACCAGAGTAATGTTACAAGAGTGCCTACACTATTCATGTAGGAAGGTGCCTACCTTTAGTCTATTTTATAAATGCAAAAAGGCACCTATGTGTGTTTCATCTATTGCTTCTTTGACATCTGCTGTTTCTCAATTTTCGGATTTCTCGAGAGGTTCTGTTGCTAAGCTAGCTCAACATGATTCTCAAATTGCAGCCTTGGATGTTAAGTGTCAGAATTTGGAAGGCCAGTTTGTGTCCTTGCAAAAACAGTCGTCTACCTTTATTAAAGATAGTATAACTTTACATGCTCAGCAAGAACTGTTGGAGAATTCCTTAAGGGCAACGAATATTCGCTGTTTAAATTTTCCCTGTACCCGTTTATTATCCCCTCAGATTTTATTCGATAAATATTTGACGGAGGTCCTGGGGTATGCGGATAAGGTGAAACCGGTTATAAAAAAGTTATACTATCTTCCTGTTTCTGGGGCAGCTTCTGGACCTGATCCTTCTAGAGCTTTAGACTCTTTAAATGTTTCTGAGTTTATAGAATCGTCTCAAGATGTTATTTCTTCTCGTGCTACGTTGCTTGTCTCTTTTGTATCTGAGGTTGACAAGCAAGCAGTTATTCGTTTATATTTTTCTAATAAGAATGCAGTATTTTGTGGGGGAAAGGTTAATATTTTCCCGGATGTTTCTAGGCAAATGCAGCTTCGACGAAGGGCTTTTCTGTTGTTAAAGCCTCGCGTGGTGGCACTTGGTGCAACATTTTTTTCTTAAATTTCCTTGTAAATGTGTAATTGTACTTGATGGCACTAAGTATGTTTTTTCGGAAACCTCTTCCCTAGAGTCATTTATTGCAAACCAGGAGTCTTCTGCTTAATGTTTGATTAATCTGTATTTCAGTAAGCAATGTAATTAGAGTTTTGTATATTTTTGGGCATGTAATTTCCTCTTTTCCTTTTAGGCTTGATGCCTGTATTGTATTATTTTGTATTTTGCTTATTGACAGTGTTCGCTCCCCTAGATGTGGACTAAGTTATTTACTTTTGTAACGCTTATGAAGTTGAAATTTGTATTTTCTTTTTAATGTTTCAATAAAAAAGATTTAACTAAAAATACCAGCACAATCCTGCAGAAATGGTAACTAGGCTGAAGATGTGGACCTTAAACCTGCTTTCAAGCAGGTGTACATTTTAGTGCATACTTTACATGAATATACGTGCATTTTACAAAATACATGCTGAAATAGTCCACCCAAACTCCTCCCTAAGCTCTTCTATTTGAACAAGAACATGCTAACTGTATCGTTGCATGGTTCAACCGCACCTTGAATGTTCAGTGCATTTCTGGTCTCCGTATCTTAAAAAAGATATAGCGGAATTAGAAAAGGTACAGAGAAGAGCCACCAAAATAATAAAGGGTATGGAAGGATACCCTATGAGGAAATGCTTAAAAGGTTAGGGATCTTCAACTTGGAAAAGAGACAGCTGATGGGAGATGTAATAGAGGTCTATAAATTAATGAATGGAGTGGAACATGTTAATGTAGATCAGTTAATTATGCCACCTAAAAGTAGAAAGACTAGAGGACATGCAATGAATCTACAATGTAACCGATTTAAGACTACTAAGAGAAAATATTTTTTTATTCAACGCGTAATCAAACTCTCGAATTCGTTACCGGAGGGTATAGTAAAAGCTGTTACTGTAGCTGGGTTTAAAAAAGGTTTGGACACATTCCTGGAGGAAAGGTCCATAAACCATTATTAAAGAGGATTTGGGAAATCCACTGCTTACCCCAGGATGAGAATTGTGAAACTGGTTTGCCTTTGGGAACCTGCCAGGTACTTGTGACCTGAATTGGCCACTGTTGGAAACAGGATATTGGGCTTGATGGACCTTGGTCTGACCCAGTATGGCATTTCCTATGTTCTTTTAGACATGACCTGATTTTATGTAATTATTTTTGCGTACCTAAAACTGTGCTTTATGGTTGAGAAAGGTTTATGCAATGTATGCCTTTGAGTCAATACTGACTCCTGGTGACCCAGCAGCTCTTGGGTTTTCTTGGCAGTGTGACTAGAAGTAGGCTGGCAGGCCTTTCTTCTGAGGCTATGGAGGGTTAGGTGGCTTGCCCAAGGCCACAAAGAGTGCTATTGAGAACTGAACTCTGGTCTCTTGGTTACCAAGTCAGTGTTTTAAACATTGACATGTAGAATGAGTAGGAAATCAGTGAATGTACCTTACAGTTGATACAAAGGTCATTACGACTCATTAACTAACAACATGGCAGAGGGTGTGATGTAGTTAGTTATACCTCGATAGATATAGCATTCCACATTATTTGCCGTACAGTTAGCATCCAGTACCAAGCTTTTCTCTTTTTCAACTGCACTTCAGCCCTCCCAAAAATGCTGTTATCACAGAGGTTTTGAAGATGCCATTGTTTAATTTTTGCAGTTACTGTGCATTTTCTCCATCCATTTTAATAACGGCTATGAACGTTTCCTCTAGGGACTTGTCCAAACCTTTTTTAAACCCAAATGAACTAATAGCATTTACTACATCCTCTGATAACAAATTGCAGAGCTTAATTACGCATCGAGTGAAAAAATATTTTCTCCAATTAGTCTTAAATATCTACCTTCTAGCTTCATTACATATCCCCTAGACTTTATGGGCCCGATATTCAAAGGCATTTACATGGATATCCCCGATTAACACTGCTACAGGCGCTGATGCTAACTGTTCCAGAGGCGGCACCCATCACTATCCAGGCAGCAGCAATATCGCACCCATGTCCGGTTAATGATCTGTGGATAAAGATAGGCACAGCAAAAGCCGCTGTTTGGTTAGCATCTGTGGTGGTGGAGGCTGTGTAGCAAACCCAGACATTCAATGCCAGTGGCCGGATATGGTCCCAGCATTGAATATCCAGGTTCTCTCTTCAGCGCTGGCGGCTAGCTGCTGTAATTGTGCTAGACGCGGGCCCTACATTTTTTGAAGTAGTAAACAAAAAATTCACATTTATTGGTTCTAGTCTGCTCATTATTTTATAGACTTCTGTCATATCTCCCCTCAGCAGTCTGTTTTCCAAGTTGAAGAGCCATAACCTTTTAAGCCTTTCCTCGTACGGTTATCCTTCCATCCCCTTTATCATTTTGGTGGCTCTTCACTGTACCTTTTTAAGATAAGGCAGCCAGAATTGCACACAATATTCAAGGTGCGGTCACACCATGGAGCAATACAGAGGCATTATAGTAGCCTTTGTTTTATTCTCCATTCCTTTCCATATGATTCCTAGCATTCTATTTAGCTTCTTGGTTGCAGCTGCACACTGGGGCAGAGGGTTTGAATGTATCATCCACAATAACACCTAGATCCTTTACCTGGACGGTGGTTCCTAATGTGGCACCTTGCATCATGTAACTATAGTTTGGGTCGTTCTTACCTATGTGCATAATTTTGCACTTGTCCAAATTAAATTTCATCTGCCATTTGGATGCCCATGCTTCCAATTTCTCAAGATCCTCTTGCAATTATGCAGTATCTTCTTGTGATTTAATAACTTTGAAAAATTTTGTGTCTGCAAATTTGATGACATCACTCATTGTTCCCATTTCTGGGTCATTGATATATATAAATATATTTATAAATATATTAAAAAGTAGTGGGCTTAATACAGATCCCTGGGGTATTATTTACATTTCTTTATTGAGAAAGACTGTCTGTTTTCTTTTAAAACTGTAAGGGCCTACCTAAATCTAACAGAATTAATTTCAAACCTCTAAAGCAAGCAGCTATTTGCAAACTCCACAAATCAAGTCATCAGGCATACAATGAGGTAGACAATGGACTGAAGAACCAATACAAATTTAGTGTACAAGGGAGAGGGAGGATGATAAGTCTCTGGCCTTATAACGAAACAGAAAGCAACTGACAGACTTCAATTCCGGAGGTCCAAATGATCTCTCTGCAGTTTTGTTTTATTTGATACCATAATGGTCTTTATTGAAAATACCTGACTCGGTTAAGCTTCGACTGAATAACCTTTGTCAGGGGTCAGACTCCAAATTTGATGGCAAATGTCTCAAAGATAAAAATCATGAACAAAAAAAGTAATTGAAAAAATCTTACCAGTAGCTACTTTTTTTGTTCATGATTTAATTCAGTGTCATTGATTTCGGAGGTTTTTTTGATATCAGAGATAAAAATGGCAATTAATAGATGCCCATAGCCAGCAATCAAATCTCTATGTGCATACAAAATATGTAAACTGTTTGTCAAGAATACTCCATCTAGAGCTCTTAGAGGCATGTGTATTAAGCTATGCTAATGTTTTGTAGGTATAGTGCATTTAAAGTAGATGGTGTGTGGTACGCACAACAGTCATATGCTACCTATTGGGGAATGTACAGCATGGCCCCAGCAGATATTGCACTAATTTTAACCCTAACACATGCTGGAAGGTTTGTACGTAACGCAAGTGCACAATGCCACCAACTGAGATGGCGTTAGTTGCACCCTCGCTAACCGCAACACTGATGATGAGTGTGCTTTATCAACCCCTGTGCTAACCGCAATGCAATTTCACGTCCATTCTCTGCCCATTTCCCTCCCCATCGCAGGCTAAACATAGCACAAAATTAACCGTGCGCTATCTGTTTTGCATTCACGCTGTTAGGGCAGCTCTATGCACGCTGGTGAGCACACACTCAAGCAAGCTTGAACAGTTAGTGCAGCTTAGTAAACGTGCAAGGGGTGTGCAAGGCAAACATTTCATTTTGTTTAGTTTCCTGTGTCGTTTATGGGATTTTTCATTTTATTCGGGTTAAAAAATGAGTACATTTTGGGGCAGCATTGTCAATAGTGCGTGCTATGGCCCAGTATGCATCATATTGCTCTGTGTGCTCCGTTAAATAATATTTTGAGGGGCTTTCCTGTTATTTCAGATTTAAAATGACATGAAACAACATGGAAAATGTGGTATCAAATGAAGGCACATCCCTAATCTTTATCAGTAACAAAACAAAAGGGTACCTGTAAAAAAGCATTCACTTGTGTGGTACACACTATGTGGAACGCCCTTCCTAGAGAACTGCTTTTACAAAGAGACTACTTAAAATTCAAGAAGCTTTTAGAAGCATGATTTATGACTGATTTTAATTAGAACATTACCTTCATTATTCTCTTTCATCCCTAGGTCTATTAACAAAATGATTGGTTGGCCTATGTGCTTGGATTCATCAACACTAATATATAAATTTGTGTTTGGTCTCCTTAAGGCTGACCACATAACCCTCTGAGTTTAGAGCAAAATAATCTATTGAAATGGGATTAGTTGTATTTTGGTAGTATCAACACTAGGATTACTGTTGAGAGCGGGGTTCTTATTTGATTTTATCTCTTTGTATAATGTCTTATGTACTGTTTTACCTTTTTTCTTTTAATAAATTCCAGTTTATGTATTGTTCTGTATTTTCATAAATTGTTATGTGAGCTCACTTCAGATTATATTTACTTTAATTCTGTTTATTGAAATTTTCAAAAACTATACAATGTTCACAAAGTATAGAGAAACACAATAAGTCAACAATAGAAATAATTCAAAAGATAAATAATACAAACAAGTATGTTAGCCCACATCTCGGGGAGAAAACCATAAGAAATCAATAACAAGAAAAAAAAAGGCAAGGAACACTGAACCAAAGAAAGGTGTCTCAGCCACACAGAGCAGTCATTTAATTATACCCTTCCACCGCCTGACAATTTCTAAATGACAGCATAATGACATAAAGGAAAAGCAAAAGTCACTGTGCCTTTTCCTTATCAAGAATCCACCTTTCCAAATCCAAAAATGACAAAAAGACAAACCTGTCATATCCAAGAGATACTAAGCATTTACAAGGGTAGCGCAAGAAAAACGTAGTGCCTAAGGCAAGAGTTCTAGACTTGAGAGCAAGAAAGGACTTCCTACGTGCTTGTGTTGAGTGAGATACATCAGGAAAAATAGAGACCTTATCACCATAATGGAGATTGTCCCTTTTCCGAAAATAAGCTTTAAGAATAGAGACTTTATCTTCTTCAGAAACCAAAGTTACTAATAATGTGGCTCTAGTGGAAATACTATCTTGAGTGTCTTCCAAGAAGGCAGTCAAGTTAAACCCATTTTTATCTTCAAGAACAGCTACTTCCCCTTCCCCAACACCTGGAGAAACAATCTTTGAGGAAATATAATAACATTTAGCAAACACTATAACATCGGCGGTGGGGAGGAGAAGAACATCTTTTAAATATTTCCTAAACAGTATTGATGGAGATAATAAACTACTAGAAGGAAAATTTAAAACTCTCAAATTCTTAAACCTAGCCATATTCTCTAAATTCTCAAGTTTTTGACACTGTGTATCTATACTCGAAATAGATGAATGTAAAGTTCCAATCTGACTATCAAGATTCTGAAATTTAATAAGTGTCCCTAGTAAATTGACATAAAGAGGGAACAGTCTCAGGAAGATTCAGTTCAGTATGATTGACTACTTGCCAAATATCCAGAAGAGAGATGGAGGAGACTTGTAAGTCACCAGGAGGAATGGAGGGCTCCGACCAAGAAACCATTTTGGGAAGCATAACTTCCTTCTGTGAACTCAAAACACCGGACTGAGTCACAGCAGACAATTCCAAAAAAACAGGAGGAAGAGGAGGGGTACGCTCAGGAGAGCTAAGACTCGGCCCCTCCAGCGAGGGGTCAAAAGGAACAGTACCTGGTGTTGCTAAGACCGGTGTAGATATTACATGCTTGTCCATAGGGCCACCAGCAGACACAGCCACGAGAGTTTTCTTTTTCCTTTTACCGCCGGGCATCGCCACTTCACAGATCTATAAATGCTCCCAATGTACTCCTAAGGGGCTCACAAGGGGCATATGTCGCCCTTGGTAAACACCCCTTAGAAAATGCCCCAACAAGCGCCGTAAAGCACACTAGATATATTAAGGAGCTTCAAAATGACGTCAGCAGTGACTGCCCTACACGAGCCAGCTCTTTCCAGCACCAGCTGTTCTCACTCTCCACAGCGTGTGAAACTGCAGGCAACACTCCCAAGAAACAGCTCTATGCACAGATCCTTTATGGAACCTCAAAGTGACATCAGCGGTGACTGCCCCGGGGCTGGCTCTCTCCAGCACCAGCTGTTCTCACTCTCCACAACGTGTGAAACTGCAGGCAAACTCCCTTCAGATTATAGTTAAAGGCTGAGTCAAATGTAACATTAAATAAATAATAATGAGTGGAGGAGTGGCCTAGTGGTTGGGGCAAGGTACTTCATGCCAGAAGGTCGGGGGTTCAAATCCCACTAGAGGACAGCAACCTTGGGCCGGAAGGACTGGGGTTTCTAGTCCCACAGGTGCTCCTTGTGGTCTTGGGCAAGCCACTTAACCCTCCATAGCCCATGTTCCCTGTAAAATAGTTATCTCCAAGTTATAATGCCCTGTTCAATGTAATTTCAGTTTGTTCAATGTAAACCACACTGATGCAGAATAGCACAGTATATAAGAGAATGTAAATAAATAAATAAAATAATCTAAAGTTTGGAAAAAACATCATAATTTCAGAATGGGCAATGTGTTCTAAAGTGTGAGGAATGTTTGCACTTTTCGTACAAGTCCCCACTTCTGCACCCCCCTCCCCCAAACATATCCTCTCCCCATACACAATGTCCTAATCAACTATCCCTCCACCCCCTGAATCCTATAGCATCCCTGGTCTCTAGTGGTCTTCAGGGCTGATGTGTCCCCCCTCCACTCCTGTTTCTAGCTGGTGAGGCTTCCAAAAAGGCAGCTTCACCACTACTAGTGGCCTCACAGTAGCGAATACGTGGGCCTACATGCTTTAGCAAATAGGTGCCAATATTTTTTATCTCTTTTTTGAACTAAGTTTCAGGGAAAAGGAGTACTTAATTTAAATTTAAAACTTTACTATAGGCCCGATTCTGTCCCAGACGTAAAAGCCCTCTGTACGCTCGGTCTGAACGGGACATACAGAGGGTGTCACAATTCTGATCCTACGGGGCACATCTAGCCCTACGGGATCAGAAACATGATCAGGCCTGTACGTGCAGGCCGGATCTGCGATTCAGCCCAGCCTGCACGTACAGGGCTTGCACTACTAACTCAAGGCTTTTAAATGGAGCCGAGGCAGCATGGCTTCTGGTTGCCATGGCACCGCGGCTCCATTTAAAAGCCACGATTCCCGGCTAGCATCCTCTGCATCTCACCCCTGATCTGGCCTCCCAAGCCCATGCTCAGGCTGCAGGGAATGCTCTCTGTCCCCTACCACCCCTTCCCAGACTCGGGCCCGCCAATCCCGCTGCATCGGGGAGGTTATTCCACCTCACAGGGGGAATAACTTCCCCGTTCAAGTTGCCGGCTCCTGACAAAGATTATTCAGACATTAGAATCGGCCCTGTACTCTGGGGCCAACGACTGCCCTAATGCTGCCCCAATCCTCCCCTTTCCTGCCCCCATCTAATTTCCCCATACAAGATGTGGGAAAGGAGGACGGGGTCAGAAAAGACCACAAATAGTGGGGATGGACGTCCCAACAGGACATCCATCCCTGCTATTTCTTGCTCAGAATGACCCTATATGCCTCCTGTCTGCAAGCTCATTGCTTACTAGTTACGTGAACTTAGGTTTTCATGGTCTCACCTCAAACTACAGGATACTGATTTCCTTTCATAATGCAGTGATGAGTCTTTTCCATACATTTATTTATTTATTTATTTAGCAAGCATTTGTAGCCCGCTCCTTCCAGCGATCAGAAGCGGGTAGGATTACTATTGTGAAACTGCCGAATCAAGGCAGGTACAAATTTTGTTTACATACAGATTGTCAGAAAAGCACATCATACAGAGTTAACACTTCTTAGCTATGGGGGAGTTCATTTACATATATACATAAATACATATATACAGGATAATCTTCTTGGACACAGTGGTCAGGGGCTGCTCCATCTGTGGGTTTAGTTCAGGTTGAAATGTGATTGGAAAATGTGCGTTTTGAGTTTCTTTCTGAAGTCTAGAAGGTCATTGCTAGCTCGTAGTTCTGGTGGGAGTTGGTTCCACAGTGTTGGCGCTGCATATGAGAAAGCCCTGTGGCTGGTGTTAGCTTTGGCAGATCTTATATCTGTTGGAGTGTGAAGGATGTTGGAATTGTGGGTTCTTCTGTTTCGGGTAGGAGGTTGCAATCTTACTAGGTTGTTGAGGAAGGAAGGTGCTAAGTTGTGGATGAGTTTGAAGGTGGTTGTTAGTATTTTGTATTTTGTGCGAGCTGTTATGGGTAGCCAGTGTAATTGAATTAGTACTGGTGTGATGTGGTCACTTAGATTTTTCTTCATTATGACCCTGGCAGCTACATTTTGTGCCATTTGTAATATGTTTAGGGTTTTTTTAGGTAAACCTTGTAGGATGGCGTTGCAGTAGTCAAAATGTGGCATGATGAGTGCTTGGGCCACTGTTCTGAAGTCTTGGGGATCAATAATATTCCGAATGGGTTGGAGCACTCTAAGCTTGTGGAAAACTGCTCTGTTGGTCTTTCGGAGGTGTTTTTCCATCTTTAGGTCACAGTCAAATGTGACTCCTAGATACTTTATTTCTTTTTTTGTTTGGTAAGTGTTGTTACATAGTGTTATTGATGTGGGAGGGTCAAAATTTGGTTCTTTGGAGATATACATTACTTCGGTTTTTTTGTGGTTAATTGACATACTACTTTGTTGTAACCAGTCTTGCATCTCTCCGATACATGTCTCCAGTGGGTTGTAGTCTGGGTTTTTAGTGTCTAGTTGTGTGTATAGCATGATATCATCGGCATAGATGTGGTAATTAATTTCGTGCCGTGAGAAAATTTTGCATAGTGGCTGCATATATATGTTAAACAGAAGTGCTGAGAGAGCAGAGCCTTGGGGGATTCCCTGTGTTTGTGAGAAAGATTCTGCTTTTTCTCCGTTGAATTGAACCTGTTGTGTTCGATTTGAGATGTAGGATGAGAACCATTTTAGTGGGGTTCCTGTTATTCCTATTGATTTTATCCTATTTATGAGGGTCCCATGATTAACTGTATCAAAGGCAGCTGAGATGTCAATGAATACAAGAATGTACATTTTCTTTTTGTTTTCAAGGCCCTTTAGGAGGTTGTTAAGTAGAACTAGTAACAGGGTTTCAACTCCATGATGTTGCCTGAAGCCATATTGCTGGTCATCAAGAGGAGCACTGTCAGTCAGATGGTCTTGGAGTTGTAGAAGGACCGTTTTTTCTATGATCTTTGCCAGGAATGAGATACTTGATATGGGACGGTAGGAGGCTGGGTCTTCTCCGTTGAGTGTAGTGTTTTTTAGGATCGGTCTAATGACTGATTTCTTTAGTTCTGAGGGCATGATTCCTTGTTGTAGGGATAGGTTAACTATGTGTGCTATGTGAGGTGCTATGTCTTGTTTCACTGCCTTGATCCAGGATGCAGGACAGGGATCTAGTGGGGAGGTGGTGCTTTTCAGGCTTGTGACAATGGCTGTGATTTGCTTGGTTCCTATTTTGTGGAAGTGCTCCCATAACTGGTTTTGCGTTGTGTTGTTCTCACTTCTGATTTGTGGTGTTGGTGGGGGGGGGTGGAGGACCAGGGGCCGTCAGTTTGGTCGCGTAGTGGTTTGCCAGTGTTTGGACCTTGATGGATTTGTTGAGGTTGGCATTTTGGTCGGTTTTGGTTAGTGATTTGACTAGTTCAAATAACTCTCGTGGGCGATTGATTGCCTTGTTTAGGATGTTGGTGTGATGTAATTTTTTTGCATTGTTCACGTCGTCTTTGTATTTTGCGAGATGGGCCATGTATTTAGTTTTGAGATCGGAGGATTTGGTTTGTCTCCATTTTCTCTCTATTTTACGGAGCTCCCTTTTTGATTTTATTAGAGTTCCTGTGTACCAGGGTTCTGAGTTGGTCTTATGTGGGTTTGATGTGTGTTTCAGAGTTGGGTTAGATGTATTTTGGATGTGTGTGTTCCATCTGTTAGTTAGTTCGTCTAGGTCTGTGGAATCTAGGTTTATGTGGGATGCAATGGTGCTTATGAGGTGTTCCTCGTTGAGTTTGCTGAATTTCCTAATGGGGTTGGTCATTCTCATCTCCTTTGAGTTTTTGGGTTGGCACTGTAGTTTAAGTTTACAGTTGATTTGGTGGTGGTCTGACCATGGTACTTGAGTTATGTTTATTATAGGTGGTTCATTGCTTTGTTGTGGATTTCTGGGTATGAAAATCATATCTAGGATGTTTCCTCTATCGTGTGTGGGGTTGCTTATTATTTGTTGGAAACCCAATTGGTCGATGGCTTCATAGAAGGAGTCCATGTGGGACGGAGGAATTGATGCTAGGTTCAAATCTCCGAGGATGATCTGGAATTTTTTGCTTTGTGTGGATGTGATGGTTTCTAGTGCTGTGGCTAGTGTTTCGTGCTGTGGTGAGGGAGGTCGATAGATTAGGCAGATGGATAATGCCATGCTCTCGACTTTAAGTAGGTCAAGATCTGGATTTGTGACCGTAGATGTGGTTGTGAGTTGAAGGCTGGTTTTGGCTGCTATAAGGACTCCGCCTCCTCTTCTGTTGATGCGTGGGCAGTTGTATAGTTGGTATCCGGGCTTCTGTATTTGGTTCATTGTTGCAGAGTCTGAGTCAGTGAGCCATGTTTCTGTTATGCATAGGATATCTGGTTGTTCGTCAGTTAGAATGTTGTGGATAATATGCGTTTTATTCCTTATTGACCTAGCATTAATAAGGATAATGTTACATGTGTGATGTTCTTGGTGTGTGGTTCGTGTGAGTTGTATTTGAGATCCAATAGTGTTCTTTGCTTTGGTTTTAGGGTGTTTTTGAGATTTGTTCCCTTTGATATGGGTGTGTCGTTGGGGTAATTTACTTGGTGTTTGTGTGGTGGTGCTAGGATTTAAGTTGTATTGATGCAGGATGGGTAATGGAGGGGGGGTGGAGAAGGTAGATTGGTGTATATAGTAGAGGAATGCAGTATTGTGAGTGTGGGATGGTTCTATATGAAGATGTTAGTATACACATGCACAAAATCAGGAAGGTGTGAGCAGGCTCCATTTTATGTCTGCCAGAAATACTTGGATTTTGGATTCGAGTGGCGCAGTGTGGGGTGAAGTCAAGTCAGCTGGCCTAGAGATGAGTTAGTGTAGGCCGGCAAGATAGTTGTTGGGTACCAACAGTCTAGCAGGGATAGATGGGTTGGGGTACAGCGTTTCTTATTACTTTAACAAAATAGGGATACAGTCCTAACGTTCCTTATCACTCAGTATAAACAGATACAGTATTGTGCGATACAGTCCTATCGTTACCTATCATTCAGTATAAACAGATACCGTATTGTGCGATACAGTCTTAAGGTTATTGCAAGAAGGTTATTGGGTTACTGCATTGAAATGTAACAACTTGCTGGTTAGAGATACTTTGTTTCATTTAGCTCTAAATAAACAGTAGTAGCCTTTAGAGTTGGTAGGGGTTTACAATGTAACAGCTGGCTTGAGGAGAACAGGGCTTGTGACAGTGGGGAGTTTACACATTATATACCCCGAGGTCTGGTGGCCCCCACTTGGGGGGGGGGGGGTTAGGCCAGGGTTGCACAGTGGTCTTTTGCATCAGGAGGTAGATAAGTCCAGTAATTGTTTACCTGGGTGATATCGTTGTAGTTGAAAGCTCTTGATGTCGAATTTTGGTCCAGCTATGGGAATCTCATGGAGCGTGGTGGTCGGGACCGGCGAGCTCAGACCCGGCCTGGGGAGCTCAAGCCGTCAGTCATTTGATTGTTGCACTTTCGTTTTCTGTCCGTTATCGGAGTTTTGGTCATGTGAGTCAGGCTTCTTGATACTTGCAGCCTTGTTGCGGTTGAGTGGATGATGTTTCAACTGCGCCTAATCTCCACCGCCTAAGGGCCACCGCCAAAGGGCCCTCTGGCGAGGCCCTCAGGCGCGGGCCCGCAAGGCGCGGGCGCGCCCTGTAGGGACGCCGCTTTTATGCGTTTCTGCCTGCGTGCGTGTGAGCCTCCCACTGCCCGGATTGGGCAGGAGTGTGTGGAGGGAGGGCTCCCACTGCCCGGATTGGGCAGGAGTGTGTGGAGGGAGGGCTCCCACTGCCCGGATAGGGCAGGAGTGTGTGGGGGAAAGGCTCCCACTGCCCGGATAGGGCAGGAGTGTGTGGAGGGAGGGCTCCCACTGCCCAGATAGGGCAGGAGTGTGTGGAGGGACGGCTCCCACTGCCCGGATAGGGCAGGAGTGTGTGGAGGGAAGGCTCCCACTGCCCGGATAGGGCAGGAGTGTGTGGAGGGAAAGCTCCCACTGCCCGGATAGGGCAGGAGTGTGTGGAGGGAGGGCTCCCACTGCCCGGATAGGGCAGGAGTGTGTGGGGGAAGGGCTCCCACTGCCCGGATAGGGCAGGAGTGTGTGGAGGGACGGCTCCCACTGCCCGGATAGGGCAGGAGTGTGTGGAGGGACGGCTCCCACTGCCCGGATAGGGCAGGAGTGTGTGGAGGGAAGGCTCCCACTGCCCGGATAGGGCAGGAGTGTGTGGAGGGAGGGCTCCCACTGCCCGGATAGGGCAGGAGTGTGTGGGGGAAAGGCTCCCACTGCCCGGATAGGGCAGGAGCTTCACCAGGGCGGTTGGAGGGCTAGCGATGCTCAGTGGCTCCCACGAAGTAGGGACGCCGCTTTTATGCGGTTCTGCCTGCGTGCGTGTGAGCCGCCCACTGCCCGGATTGGGCAGGAGTGTGTGGAGGGAGGGCTCCCACTGCCCGGATTGGGCAGGAGTGTGTGGAGGGAGGGCTCCCACTGCCCGGATTGGGCAGGAGTGTGTGGAGGGAGGGCTCCCACTGCCCGGATTGGGCAGGAGTGTGTGGAGGGAGGGCTCCCACTGCCCGGATTGGGCAGGAGTGTGTGGAGGGAGGGCTCCCACTGCCCGGATAGGGCAGGAGTGTGTGGAGGGAGGGCTCCCACTGCCCGGATAGGGCAGGAGTGTGTGGAGGGAGGGCTCCCACTGCCCGGATAGGGCAGGAGTGTGTGGAGGGAAAGCTCCCACTGCCCGGATAGGGCAGGAGTGTGTGGGGGAAAGGCTCCCACTGCCCGGATAGGGCAGGAGTGTGTGGAGGGAGGGCTCCCACTGCCCGGATAGGGCAGGAGTGTGTGGAGGGACGGCTCCCACTGCCCGGATAGGGCAGGAGTGTGTGGAGGGAAGGCTCCCACTGCCCGGATAGGGCAGGAGTGTGTGGAGGGAAAGCTCCCACTGCCCGGATAGGGCAGGAGTGTGTGGAGGGAGGGCTCCCACTGCCCGGATAGGGCAGGAGTGTGTGGGGGAAAGGCTCCCACTGCCCGGATAGGGCAGGAGCTTCACCAGGGCGGTTGGAGGGCTAGCGATGCTCAGTGGCTCCCACGAAGTAGGGACGCCGCTTTTATGCGGTTCTGCCTGCGTGCGTGTGAGCTGCCCACTGCCCGGATTGGGCAGGAGTGTGTGGAGGGAGGGCTCCCTCTGCCCGGATTGGGCAGGAGTGTGTGGAGGGAGGGCTCCCACTGCCCGGATTGGGCAGGAGTGTGTGGAGGGAGGGCTCCCACTGCCCGGATTGGGCAGGAGTGTGTGGAGGGAGGGCTCCCACTGCCCGGATTGGGCAGGAGTGTGTGGAGGGAGGGCTCCCACTGCCCGGATTGGGCAGGAGTGTGTGGAGGGAGGGCTCCCACTACCCGGATAGGGCAGGAGTGTGTGGAGGGAGGGCTCCCACTGCCCGGATAGGGCAGGAGTGTGTGGAGGGAAAGCTCCCACTGCCCGGATAGGGCAGGAGTGTGTGGTGGGAAGGCTCCCACTGCCCGGATAGGGCAGGAGTGTGTGGAGGGAGGGCTCCCACTGCCCGGATAGGGCAGGAGTGTGTGGAGGGACGGCTCCCACTGCCTGGATAGGGCAGGAGTGTGTGGAGGGAAAGCTCCCACTGCCCGGATAGGGCAGGAGTGTGTGGAGGGAGGGCTCCCACTGCCCAGATAGGGCAGGAGTGTTTGGGGGAAAGGCTCCCACTGCCCGGATAGGGCAGGAGCTTCACCAGGGAGGTTGGAGGGCTAGCGATGCTCAGTGGCTCCCACGAAGTAGGGACGCCGCTTTTATGCGGTTCTGCCTGCGTGCGTGTGAGCCGCCCACTGCCCGGATTGGGCAGGAGTGTGTGGAGGGAGGGCTCCCACTGCCCGGATTGGGCAGGAGTGTGTGGAGGGAGGGCTCCCACTGCCCGGATTGGGCAGGAGTGTGTGGAGGGAGGGCTCCCACTGCCCGGATTGGGCAGGAGTGTGTGGAGGGAGGGCTCCCACTGCCCGGATTGGGCAGGAGTGTGTGGAGGGAGGGCTCCCACTGCCCGGATTGGGCAGGAGTGTGTGGAGGGAGGGCTCCCACTGCCCGGATTGGGCAGGAGTGTGTGGAGGGAGGGCTCCCACTGCCCGGATAGGGCAGGAGTGTGTGGAGGGAGGGCTCCCACTGCCCGGATAGGGCAGGAGTGTGTGGAGGGAAAGCTCCCACTGCCCGGATAGGGCAGGAGTGTGTGGGGGAAAGGCTCCCACTGCCCGGATAGGGCAGGAGTGTGTGGAGGGAGGGCTCCCACTGCCCAGATAGGGCAGGAGTGTGTGGAGGGACGGCTCCCACTGCCCGGATAGGGCAGGAGTGTGTGGAGGGAAGGCTCCCACTGCCCGGATAGGGCAGGAGTGTGTGGAGGGAAAGCTCCCACTGCCCGGATAGGGCAGGAGTGTGTGGAGGGAGGGCTCCCACTGCCCGGATAGAGCAGGAGTGTGTGGGGGAAAGGCTCCCACTGCCCGGATAGGGCAGGAGCTTCACCAGGGCGGTTGGAGGGCTAGCGATGCTCATAGCCACTTATATCAAATATTGGTCTAGTGCTCATTCAATATCTTGATTCTCCTAGGCTGAAATGATATTTATGACTTCACAATCAAATCAACTCCATTTCTTATTCCTCCTTGCCACAAACAAGAAGAGAAAGAGAACAGGTTTGTGCAATTTTGTCTGATATGATATCAGACAAAATGTTGACAAAATTGTGCAGGAGGTCCACTCTTACTGCTTTGTCCAATTATTTAAATATGGCAATATCTGTGAACTAAGAAGCCATGCAAAGATTTATAGGATTGGACATTTATTAGTTAACTGAATATATATCTATCTATCATAAAGTAGCAGGCCCAAAGTAGCAGAAAATTGAATATTGCTGAGAGCTATTCCACCGAAATTGCAGTTCTTCCAGCTTTATTGTAGATGGCAGGCATAACATTTCAGAAAGGTATGTTAACAGTATTTTTATAAGGCTACCTGTCTATATTCAGAAAGTTAAAATTATCACAATAAAACCATGGAGTGGAGGAGTAGCCTAATGGTTAAGAGCACTGGCCTAGGAACCCAGAGACCAGGCTTCAATTCCCACTAGCACTCCTTGTGGCCTTGGGCAAGTTACTTAACCCTCCATTGCCTCAAAAAATCCAAGTTATCAATATCCCTGTTTAATGTACATTACTAAGTTTAAGTTACAATGTAAACCACTTTGATGGAAATGATAAAGAAGTATATAAAACCTGATAAATAAACAGAATAACACAGCATGCATTGTAGTCTATTAGCAAGGACTAAAGTTGGTAATTTTGTAACAACCTACCTACAGTAATTTGTGCAGCCTTTTAAAGTTACTCCACCAAAAGTACTTGCGCACGTGTCCATCTGCTATTTAGCATGCATAAAATGTCCAGGGAATGTTATGTGATGGAAAATCTATAAGTATATACAGGGAAGTCCATCTCCTTACCTAACTCACTGCCAGGAAACCCTCTACTTGTTAAAGGCAAATGTAAGCAAGAAATAGTATGATGTGCATAATTTTAGCCAAGAAGGAGGTAATTTTATAAACTTTTCATGTGTGTAAAATCTGGTCTTATATGTAAAAGGCCTCTTATAAAATTCTCCCTCGGGACACGCACATTCAAATACATACAGTGAAAAGAGCGTCTGTACTTGTGCATGATCTGTATGTAGGAATGCTCTGGGGCAGAGTTTGGGCAAAGCATGGATGGAATTGTGAAGTATACACATAGGGTCCGATATTCAGCGGTGGCAGGTAGCGCATTTACCCTGGCATTGCATATTCGGATTGGTCGGCACAGCGCTGATATTCAGCCGCTGCCTGGTTAGCTTCAACAGCAAAAGCCTTTTCTGTGCCTGTCACTGCCGAGGGCTGACCAGGCAGAGGATGGATATCGCAGTTGCCCATTTATCCCTGGATGCCACCCCAGTAATGCCCCTAGAAACGCCCCGATGCTAAGTGCCGAGTACTAACTAGTGCAGCTGAATATCCCGTTCACCAGATTAATATGTTTAGCAGCTCTGCTAACCACATTAGTCACTTGGAATATCAGACCCATAGGTTAGAAAATACTTATTTATCCATGTATTTCATCCATGTATGTTCACCCCTGCTCCCATCTAGAACTAAATGTATGTGAGCATATTCTAGCCATGATTTCCACAAGATTTGTACTAGTATTTTATGAAGGCACATTTTAGAAAGGACTGGGTGACCAGAGAATTAGATCAGGGGCATGTGATGGATGTCTTCTACCTGGATTTCAACAAAGCCTTTGATACTGTTCCTCATAGTACTACTACTACTACTACTATTTAGCACTTATATAGCGCCACGCATGCAGCGCTGTACAGGCGTACATACAAGAGACAGTCCCTGCTCATCAGAGCTTACAATCTAGTTGAGACAATACAGAGCAATAGTCAATTAAGTGCAAAGTGCAGTCTAGTCTTTACAATTCGGTCAAGAAAATTGACGGGAGTCAGGTTGAGATAAGAAAAAGAAGTCAGGATCTGAAAGCGACAGTGAAGAGGTGGGTCTTCAATCTGGATTTGAAGAAGGCCAGGGAGGGTGCCTGGCGCACAGACACAGGTAAGCCGTTCCAGGTGTAAGGTGCAGCAAGGTGAAAAGAGCAAAGTTGGGAGTTAGCAACGTGAGTGAAAGGCCTAGATAGGAGTAATTTATTAGCAGAGCGAAGTTCCTGAGAGGGGGTGTAAGGAGAGATGAGAGATGAGAGGTATTGAGGTGCCGCAGAGTGAATGCATTTATAGGTCAGCAGGAGAAGTTTGAACTGGATGCGGAATTGGACAGGGAGCCAGTGAAGCGACTTGAGAAGAGGAGCAATGTGGGCATGCTGAGGTTGTCGGAAAATTAGTCGAGCAGCATGATTTTGTATAGATTGAAGGGGAAGGAGATGGCTAGCGGGAAGACCAGCAAGGAGTAGGTTACAGTAGTCGAGGCGTGAGGAGATTAAGGAGTGGATGAGGGTTTTGGTAGTGTGTTCAGAAAGGAAGGGGCAGATCTTGCTAATGTTGTAGAGAAAGAAGCGGCAGGTCTTCATGCTGGATATGCGTGGAGAAAGAGAGAGAGGAGTCAAAGATAACTCCCAGGTTGCGGGCCGAGGAAACAGGAAGGATCGTAGAACCATCCACAGAGACTAAGAAGGGGGGAAGAGGAGGGGGGGAGTTGGGGGAAAGGACAAGGAGTTCAGTCTTGGCGAAGTTCAGCTTCAAGCGGCGATGGGACATCCAGGCAGTGATGTCAGAAAGGCAGGCAGAGATCCTGGTCTGGATTGCCAGAGAGATATCAGGTGTAGAGAGGTAGATTTGGGAGTTGTCGGCATAGAGATGGTACTGAAAGCCATGGGAGGAGATAAGTGCGCCAAGGGATTGGGTATAGAGCGAGAATAGGAGGGGGCCCAAGACGGATCCTTGGGGTATGCCATCATGGAGCGGGGTGGGAGAGGAGGAGGATCCACCAGAGCATACACTGAAGGAGCGATGGGAGAGGTAGGAGGAGAACCAGGATAGTACGGAGCCCCTGAAACCAAGCGAGGAGAGGGTGGTGAGTAGAAGATTGTGGTCAACAGTGTCAAAGGCAGCGGAGAGGTCGAGAAGGATGAGGACTGAGTATAGGCCCTTGGATTTAGCCAGGAACAAGTTGTTGAAGACTTTAGTAAGAGCCGTTTCAGTGGAATGTAGGGGACGGAAGCCGGATTGTAGTGGGTCCAGGAGGGCTTGGGAGGTAAGGAAGTTGAGGCAGTGGCGATGGACTGCCCATTCAAGTAGTTTAGATATGAAGGGAAGGAGGGAGATGGGTCGATAGTTAGAAGGACAGGTGGGATCAAGATAGGGTTTCTTGAGGAGAGGTGTGACAACAGCATGTTTGAAGTCTACGGGGACAGTTGCAGTGGTTAGAGAAAGATTTAGAATGTGGGAGATGAGGCAGACAATGGTGGGGGAGATGGGGTGTAGGAGGTGGGTGGGGATAGGGTCAGTTGAGCAGGCGGTGGGTTTGGAGGAGGCGAGAAGGAGTGTGGTTTCCTCTTCAAAGATCATTGAAAAGGAGGAGAGGGTAGCAGGGGAAGTATGGATGGGAGGGGAGAATAGAGGAGGGGAAAGGTAGGTGAGGAAGTGGGGAATTGGAGGGTAATCTTGTGAATTTTGTCATGGAAGTAGTCGGCGAGGGTTTGGGCCAAAAGGGAGGGAGAGACCGGGGGTGGGGGCACCTTGAAGAGAGAATTGAGCATATTAAAGAGGCGGCGAGGATCGGAGGCAAGGGAGTTAGTCAGATGGATGTAGTATTCTTGTTTGTCATGTGCTATGACTGACTGGAAGGAGCCAAGCATGAATTTGAAGTGTAGAAGGTCTTCAGGGGAGCGGGATTTGGTCCAGGCCCATTCAGCAGAATGGGCACAGGTGCGTAAATAGTGGGTTGTGGATGAGAGCCATGGCTGGGGAGTAGAATTCCTGACAGGGCCTGGAGTGAGTGGGGCGAGTGTGTCAAGAGCCGAGGATAGTGCAGCATTATAAGAGGAAACTGCTTCATCAACGGATTTGGAGGACATAATGGAGGAAAGGGATGGAGAAATGGTGGAGGGAGTGAAAGGATCAATATTATGAAGATTTCTAAATAAGTTGGGGGAGACAGAAGGAGGGTGAAACAGCAGAAGTTGAAGATTAAAGGTTAAAAGGTGATGGTCTGAGGAGGGAAGGATTGAGTTGTTGGAGTTTGAGGGAGAGGAATTGGAGAAGAGTATCAGGTCAAGGCAGTGGCCATGCAGGTGGGTGGGGGCAGTGGAGCAGAGTTGGAGGTTGAATGAGGAGGTGAGGGCGAGGAACTTTACAGCATGGGGGTCGGAGGGGTTATCGATGTGAATGTTAAAATCGCCAAGAATAAGAGTGGGGGAAGAGGGATCCATGAAGACGGAAAGCCAGGCGTTGAAGTCAGTAAGGAAGGTTGATTTAGGACAGCGATGGCGAACCTATGGCACGCGTGCCAGCTGTGGCACGCGAAGGCCTTGCAGCTGGCACGCGGGAAGGTCCGCAATTAGGTTTTTTTTTTTTTTTTTCAATTTTACTTGTCTGCTGCCGCAGTCGGGGCCGCCGCGGCAAAATCGAGCGTGCCGCGGGGCCCCCCTGTACCCGGCAGAGCCTGCCCTCCCCGTAGCAGCTCTCTCTTTGGCAGCTCTCTCTTTGGAGCTGCAGTCAGACGCGCCGGCTTGCAGAGCGCGAAGGGAAGAGTTTCCCTTTCGCGACTCTGTTAAGCCCGCGGGGGCTGATGGGAACTTCCCATCAGCCCCCGCGGGTTTAACAGAGCAGCGAGGGAGAAACTCTTCCCTCGCGCTCTGCAAGCCGGCGCATCTGACTGCAGCTCCAAAGAGAGAGCTGCTACGGGGAGGGCAGGCTCTGCCGGATACAGGGGGGCCCCGCGGCACGCTCGATTCTGCCGCGGCGGCCCCGACAGCGGCAACAGACAGGTTTTCTTTTTTTTTATTTTTCCCTGGGCTGGGGGGGGGGTTAGGAGTGGTGATGTGATGGGCTGGGCTGGGCTGGGGGGGGGGTTAGGAGTGGTGATGTGATGGGCTGGGCTGGGCTGGGGGGGGTTAGGAGTGGTGATGGGCTGGGCTGGGGGGGTGAGGAGTGGTGATGGGATGGGCTGGGCTGGGCTGGGCTGTGGGGGGTTAGGAGTGGTGATGGGCTGGGCTGGGGGGGTTAGGAGTGGTGATGGGCTGGGCTGGGGGGGTGTTAGGAGTAGTGCTGGGCTGGGGGGATTTAGGAGTGGTGATGGGCACTGGGCTGGGGGGGTAGGAGTGGTGATGGACACTGGGCTGGCTGGGGGGGGTTAGGAGTGGTGATGGGCACTGGGCTGGCTGGGGGGTTAGGAGTGGTGATGGGCGCTGGGCTGGGGGGGTTAGGAGTGGTGATGGGCGCTGGGGGGGCTTAAACTAAAAATTGGGTGATGGGGGATTAGGACTGGAAATGGGCTGGTGGGATTAGGACTGGAAGTGGGTTGATGGGGGGTTAGGACTGGTAATGGGCTATGGGGGGGCTTAAACTGAAAATTGGGTGATGGGGGCTTAGGACTGGAAATGGGCTGGTGGGATTAGGACTGGAAGTGGGCTATGGGGGGCTAGGACTGGTAATGGGTTGGGGTTGCTAGGACTGGAAATGGGCTGAGTGGAAGGGGGCTTGAACTGCAAATAGCTGTTGGGGATGGGGCTTGGAATGGAAATGGGCTGTGGGGAAGTGGGGGGCTTGAACTGCAAATAGCTGATGGGGACGGGGCTTGGAATGGAAATGGGCTGTGGGGAAGTGGGGGGCTTGAACTGCAAATAGCTATGGGGGAGGGGGACTTGGAATGGAAATGGGCTGAGTGGAAGGGGGCTTGAACTGCAAATAACTGATGGGAAGGGGGGCTTGGAATGGGCTCTTAGGGGAGGGAGCTAGGACAGGAACTGGGCTGATGGATGGGCTAGGATAGAACTGAGAATTGGGTGTTGGGGGAGCTAAGATTGGAAATGGGCTGTGGTGGGGGCTTGGATTGAAATGGACTCATGGAGGGGCTAGAACTGGAGGTAGGCTCATGGGGGGCTTGGATTAGAAATGGGCTGAGTGGAGGGGAGCTAGGATTTAACATGGGCTGATGGTGGGGCTAGGAAAGGACTAGAAATGGGCTGATGGGAGGCTGGTATTGGAAATGAGCTGATGAAGGGACTCGGATAGGACTGGAAATGGATGGGGGAGCTAAGACTGGAAATGGACTGATGAGGGGACTAGAAGGGAGCGGATACTGGGTGGGGCTGGAACTAAAAGGGAGCTGATGTTGGGGGAGATTAGAAGGGGATGGGGCTGGGAGAATGAAATGGAGAGGGGAAAAATATTTTGTGTGTGAGGGAAGAAAAATGTACAATTGGCCGGGTATTGGGAGAGTAAGTGGGGATTGAGGATGGAGGGGTAAAATTTGAGTGGATGAAATAGGAATGAGGAAAGAGCAAAAGGAGAAAGATTAGTATGTTAAAGCGGATGTAGAGAGAGAGAATGGAAAAAAAACTAGAAGAGAGAAGAAAGGACAAATGGACAGCAGATGATGGAGAGTTAGCAGAAAACATGAAGAAACCAGAAGAAAGTGGCTGGAGCAATTGCAACTGTGTAACTGAGCTGAGGTATTCTGTTTATGTAATTCCTTTTTGACATTGCCACTTGTTCTCTTTCCCCAGTAGGTCATGTATTGTTGTTCTCTGAAATGTATTGGTTTAATATTTGCAGTGTTGCCTTTTGATAGGTATGGTATGGTGCTTTGTGACTCCTGGTAGTGCTGTTAGGATACGGTGGGTTTGCTATGGGTTCTAAATGGGCAGTGTTTGTAGTAGTTCCTAATGTGCCTGGCGGTTGGCACTGGATTATAGTAATGTAGAAATCTTTTAGTCTGTCTTTATCCATACACTCATTAAGAGACATGTTTACTAAAAGTTAGTGTATGTTAGCATTATGCAAATATTTATGCAAATTGACGTGCTGGCACTTTGAGGAAATTCTTTGGTTTTGTGTGGCAGTTTGGGCACTCGGGCTCAAAAAGGTTAGCCATCACTGATTTAGGAGCTTGTTTACAAAACCGCAGTAGCGGTTTCCAATTGTTATTGAAGCCGCGGCCCCATTGAAATCAATGGGGCTGCGGCTCCGATAATGATCGGAAAGCACTACCACGACTTTGCAAACAAGCCCTTGGATTTGTCGGGTGGACGATAGATAACAGCTACTCGGAGGGGGAGTGGTGTGAAGAGGCGAATAGAGTGGATTTCAAAAGAGAGGGAGGAGTGTGACTGAGGCAGCAGGAGGGGTTGGAATTGGCAAGAGGGAGAGAGTAGAAGCCCAACACAACCACCACGGCTAGTGGATCGAGATGTATGGGTGAACTGGTAGCCCCCGTGACAGAGAGCAGTAGTGGATGCGGAATCGTCTGGGAGGAGCCAGGTCTCGGTTAGGGCAAGAAGGTGTAGCGCGTTTGAGATAAAGAGATCGTGAGTAAAAGGAAGTTTGTTAGAGACTGAGCATGCGTTCCACAGGGCACATGAGAATGGGAGGGTGGAGGGGGAAAGGAGAGGGGTATGGATGAGGTTGGACAAGTTACGTGAGGATTTCTTTCCAGAATAGGGCAGTGGTCTAGGGGGGCTGTTACGTGAAGATCTATATCCAGAGTAGTACAGAGATCTAGATTTGCCGGGGTATGGGTGAGTGTCTCTGGGCGACATGAGGGAGGGGAAGAGGAGGGGGCATGAAGGGGGGTCTTGATGATATTAGATAGGTTACGTGAGGATCTCTTTTTTGAGTGAGATAGAACGCTAAGGGGGATAGGGTTTGGGTTTATATCTCTGCATATCAATAAACTCAACAGCTTGGGGATGGGTCCCAAGATGGTGAACTGGATCAGAAATTGGTTGACTGACAGATGACAGAAGGCGATGATAAATGGAACTCACTTGGATGAAAGGAAGGTGATTAGCAGTGTGCCCCAGGGTTCAGTCCTGGGACCAGTACTGTTCAATATATTTGTGAGTGATATTGCTGAAGGACTGAATGGAAAAGTCTGTCTTTTTTGCAGACGACATGAAAATCTGCAACAGAGTGGACTCCCCTGAGGGAGGGATAACATGAGGAAAGATCTACAAAAGCTGCAAGAATGGTCTAATGCTTGGCAGTTATTTAATGTGAAGAAGTGCAGTGTCATGCACTCGGGAAGCAGAAATCTAAGGGAATTGTATATGCTAGGGGGAGAGAGGTAGGTGTGCATAGACCAGGAGAAGAACCTCGGAGTGATTGTTTCTGAGGATATCAAGGTGGTGAAACAGTGTGACAAGGTGGTGGCAAAAGCCAGAAGGATGCTGGGTTGAATACAGAGAGGAATTACCAGTAGAAGGAAAAGGTACTAATGCCACTGTACAAGTCACTGATGAGGCCTCACTTGGAATATTGTGTTCAGTTTTGGATACCATATCTCGCAAAGGACATAAAAAGGCTGGGAACAGTTCAGAGGAAGGCAACCAAAATGATTTGGAGCCTGCATCAGAAGTCTTATGAGAAGAGACTTGAAGACCTAAATATGTACACTCTGGAGGAGATGAAGGACAGGGGTGATATGTTTCAGACCTTTAAATACTTAAAGAGTATTAATAAACAAACAAACCTCTTTCAAAGATGGGGGAGCTGTAAAATTGGAGGGCATAATATGAAGCTGCAAGGGGGTAAACTGAAAGGCAATGTCAGGAAATACTTTTTCACTGAAAGGGTGGTGGATTCTTGGAATGCCTTCCCGATGGAAGTGGTGGGGGAAAATATAGTCACAGAATTCAAAATGGCATGGGACAGATACAATGGATCCCTTTATAGCAACAGGATAAAATCAAAACAAACATAACTATCTTATATCCCAGCAACTAGGGGTGACATGCACCGAATGGTGGGTACATTCCTAAATAAAGGCATGGGGAGGGGTGGCCTGCATAGACCAGCAGGTGCACCTACTCTTGTCGCCTTGCTGGGCAGACTAGAAGGAGCATACTTGTCTTTATCTGCCGTCATATACTATGTTTCTACTACTATGTTACTATGTAAAACAAGATGTCCAAGGCAAAATATCCAATATACAGGGAGGGGGGGTGGGCAACTGAGAAAGTGGTCACATATAAGTGCCTTGTAAAATCGGCCTTTCTCCATCCTGAAAGATACATGTGCTTTCTACATAAAAGTGAAAAACAGGGACGCATAGAGATATGGATTAGACACATGACGAAGGTCTCCATATTTCAAAACTTGTACAGGTCGTATATGCTCGTCTTCAGACTAGGGGACATAGATGTGTTCGCAGCTCTATTACAGAACATGACTATGGATCTCGCCTTCCAACATGTCCTGCCAGGCCAGTTTGCTAATGAAGATGTGCAGCGGCACAGAAGCCTGGAGAAATGCGTTTTGAAATTACTAGCAGGTATGTTCGAAGGAGTGAAAAGTATTGGAGGGGTGAACAGGCATTTCATTCTTACTGGTGTGGAGTTGCAGAAACAAGTACCTTTTATAATCCTATGTGTAGCCTGGAGCAGATATAGCCACAAATGTCTCCAATGGCGATTCCAGACATGCAGATGAGGCAGTAGCTTCCTATAACACTGCACTCTCCTCCGCTCTGCATGCTCTTGCTCTGCCCATGTCACATCCTGTGAGGCGTACTGAACCCCAACCCTGGCTGTCTTTCACTACCATCTATCTATGTTCCTGCCCCTTCTCAGATGAGTGTGCTTGGCTCAAATGTCAAATGCAGACTTTCTACACTTCAAATTCATGTTTGTCTCCTTTCAGTCAGTCATAGCACTTGCCAAACAAGAGTATTATATCCATCTGACTAACTCTCTTGCCTCTGTCCCTCACCGTCTCTTTACAACTCTCAACCCTCTCCTCAAGGTGCCTCTACCTCCAACCCCTCCTTCCCTTTCTGCCCAAACCCTGACTGACTACTTCCATGACAAAATCCACAAGATCACACTCCAATTCCCCCTCCTCACGCCCAACTCCCCCCCCCCCACACTTCTGTTATCCATTCTTCCTTTTCTATGATCTCTGAGGCAGAATCCACTCACCTTCTTTCCTCATCCAAACTCACTACCTGCTCCTCTGATCCTGTTCCTACTCATCAAGGAGATGGGTGGGAATAGGATCAGAGGAGCTCTATCTCCTCCACTGTAGTTCCTTCCATCTCTCATATTCTCAATCTATAGCTATCCATTGCAACTTTCCCTGCAGCCTTCAAGCATGCTGTGGTCACTCCTCTCCTAAAGAAACCCTCACTAGACCCAATCTGTCCTTCTCACTATTGACCCAGCTTTCTCCTCCCCTTCATTTTTAAACTACTTGAACATGCGGTACATCGCCGTTGCCTTGATTTTCTCTCCTCTCAAGCCCTTCTGGAGCCTCTACAATCTGGCTTTCATTCTTTACATTCTACTGAAATGGCTCTTGCCAAAGTCTCCAGTGACTTGTTCCTGGAAAAATCCAAGGGCCTCATCCTTCTTGACCTTTGTGCTGCTTTTAACACTGTTGACCACAAGCTTCTCCTTGATACCTTGTCCTCACTTGGTTTTAAGGGCTCTGTGCTATTCTGGTTCTCTTCTTATCTCTCCCATTGCTCTTTCTATGTTTGTTCTAGTGGATCCTTCTCTACTGCTATCCCCCTCTCAGTTGATGTACTCTAAGGATCTGTCTTGGGTCAACTCCTTTTTTTCTCTCTATACCCAGTCCCTTGGTGCACTCATCTCTTCCCATGGCTTTCAGTACCATCTTTATGCTGAAACCTGAAATCTCTCTGGCAATCCATGCCCAGATCTCTGCCTGCCTTTCTGACATTGCTGCTTGGATGTCTCACTGCCACTTGAAATTGAACATGGCCAAAACTGAGCTGCTTATTTTTCCCCCTAAGCCTTCCTGTCCCCTTCCTTCTTTCTCAGTCTCTGTGGATAACTCTCTACTCCTCCCTGTCTCCTTAGCTCTCAACCTTGGGGTCATCTTTGATTCCTCTCTCTCCTTCTCCACGCACATCCAACTGATAGGTACAACCTGCCGTTTCTTTCTCTACAATATCAATGAAATTTACCCATTCCTTCTGTATACACTACTAGGACACGTTTCCACTCCTTAGTAACCTGCCATCTAGACTATTGAAACCTACTCCTTGCTGGTCTCCCTCTGAATCATCTCTCTCCCCTTCAATCTGTTCATCACTCTGCTGCACGGCTAATCTTCTGCCAGCCTCATCATGCTCAAATTACCCCTCTTCTCAAGTCACTTCATTGGCTCCCTATCTGTTTCCACATCTGTTTCCACATCCAGTTCAAACTTCTCCCGCATTCACTCTGCAGCTCCTCACTACCTCTCCTCTCTTATCTCTGCCTACACCCCTTGTTGGGAACTCCGCTCTTCTGGCAAATCACTTCTATATGTGCCCTTCTCTTCTACTGCTAACTCCAGACTTTGCTCCTTTAACCTTGCTGCTCTTTATGCCTGGAACAAACTACCTGAGTCTGTGCAGTATGTCAGGCTCCTTCTCTAGCCCTTTTCAAATCCAGGCTGAAACTCACCTCTTTGCTGCTGCTTTCATATTTTAACTCACCTGGTCTCCTTTGTGTTTCCTTATCATTTCCCCTAGATGTATCCCATGTCTACAGCTACTGTGTTGTCTGTCTTGACTAGATTGTAAGCTCTGATGAGCAGGGGCCATCTTTTCCATGTGTCTGCGCAGCACTGCATACGTCTTGTCGCGCTATACAAATGTTCAGTAGTAGTAGTAATGCAGAACTGGTCTGAAATCATGTGTGCATGTGTACCTTTATTGAGCCACCCTGGCCATGCCCCACACACACATCCCCCGCCGACTTCGATGAGATTGAACCAGACACGTGTATCTTTGGCATTTCTAAAATGGCTCCTGGGACATCGTTATGATTTGCTCATCTGAATGTCTGTTTTCACACATCCAAATCACGATTAGAGCTTCTCAAGTGACCCTCATAGGCGTCTATGTATCTTTTTAAAATAGGCTACAATAGGCACCTATTTGCCCTTGCAACCTAAGCTCCCTATTCTAAAATTACCACCATATGGTCCAGAAAATTTTATAACAAGCCATTTTTCCGCATTAATCACTGTTTTGTGCACATAAAAGGCTTCGTTCATTCCACCTTGCAGCTCCGTATGCCTGGGACAAACTTCCTGAGTCAGTACATCAGACTCCTTCTCTTGCCCTATATAAATTCAGGCTAAAAACCCACCTCTTCAAGGCTGCTTTTGGATCCTGATGCCCCTCACTCTCTTTGTTCACCACTTATGTGTATCTTACCCTACTCTAGTCCCGAGTTTTGTGATTTTGTTCATCTTGATAAGATTGTAAGCTCTGATGAGCAGGGACTGTCTCTTACATCTATATGTACAGTGCCGTGTATGTCCTGTAGCGCTATACAAATGATAAGTAATATTAGAAGTCAAATTTTCAAAATTACCCCCAAGGTGTACTAGAATTCAGTAGGTTGTAAGTTTGATATCAATACTTTACTTCATCTGTATCTTACTAAACTTATGGAACAGCATGAATTCTTATTTAGAATGTTTAAGACCTATTTCCTCAATAATTGTGGATGTGGCCTAATTCATTGAGAGCTGGATACACAGAGCATTTTTTCCTATTGATATTAAGGGGCACGTTTTCTGAAGTGTATTTACCAGCTTAACCCTAGCAGTAGTTCCACAAGACAACCACTAGAGGGTCAGATCTGCTATTTTGAACCCAGGCAGCAACAGGGCAGAAGCATCCAGGATCGCTCCTACCCCATCATTAACCAACCAGGGAAAACCACCAGTAAGTTCCAGGAAGGAGGCTGGGGGTTGGAGGATATTGCTTATGCTTATGCTGGTTGGGGGGAAGCAGAGTTGGGTGGGATGGGTCCTGATGCTGATGGGGTGGGTTCAGATGCTCATGTAGGGCTCAGAATGTTGATGGGGGTCAGAATGTTCCTTGAGGGATCAGGATGTAGCTCGAAAGGGGTCTGGATGTTGACTGGTGCGATAGAGTAGTTGAGAAGGGACTTGGAGGGGGTCAGGATTCTGATCAGGGGATTAGGTATTTTTTTATTTTTTAGTGCTTCAGGACTGTTCATTATTCACCCAAACCATGCCACTGGCAATGCCCATGCATCCTTTAATGCCTCTGATAGTTTTATGAGCCATTTTACACATATATACCACATATGCACTAAAACGACTTTTGCAAAATAGACTGGAAACTGTGACTATCCCAACTTGAACATTCCATTTCTGATCTAGACACCATATGTAAAATGGGGTGGTTTGTCAATTGAAAGCTATAGTCTTAGACCATGCTATTTACCATAAGAATTCTTCTTCTTTTAGTAGGGAGCAGAAAAAGGATTCCTGTATGAGTAAGTACTCTGGATTTTATGGGGAATATGATATATGAGGAAATACTGAGGACTATGGATGCTCAGGAGAGGAAAGCTCAAGTGTACAGAGTTTTTCTGGATTTTCTGGATGTGAGTTTGATCCGTTTTTATTGTTACAATAAAAGGGAAGTTAGGACCTCATATACAGTGGGTCCAATATTCGAAGGCATTTACATGGTTTATGTAAGTGCCGCTCAACGGGATATTCAACGGCACTTACACGGTTAGTGCCTCTGAATATCCACAGGGGCACACCCCAATGCTAACTGCTACTAAAACACGGATTGATGGCCCATCATGTGACGGGACAGGGAATGGGCAGGGTAGATGTTGAGAGCATGTGCTACCCTTTAATGTGGCAATTAGTGTGAGTGCATATAATACTTCTATGAGTGGTGTGTCCCCACATTCATTATGCCACACATTAATGTATACATCCATGTCATAATTATAGGAAACATGCTGGTGATGCCCAAGATGGTTACCTCGGAGGCTTTGCACTTAACGCACATTCATTTTCATGCTAAATCCACATTAAGTATAACATCCTAGCGGGCTTTAGTAAAAGGGCCCCATAGTGTTGGCAGTTGCCAACAATTACAGAACAAAGATAGGCTGAGGGATGTCTTAAGGTATTCTTTCTGACAGGCCACAGGGGTTGGGGGGAGTAGCACGCTCCTTTTGAATTTGGTGTTTGTATGTGCCAGAGATGGTGGGGGAGTTGTGCATGGATCATTTTTATGTGACTTTCTTGAATTATACCTATAGATTGTGTTATATCAGTGGTTCTCAACCCAGTCCTTGGGACATACAGTCAGGTTTTCATAACCACAACGAATATACATGAGATAGAGTTGTATGCACTGCCTCCACTGTATGCAAATATTTATCACATATATTCCTTGTAGCTATCCTGAAAACCTGACTGGCTAGGTATATCCCAAGGACGGGGTTGAAAACCCCTGTGTTATATTGAAAATGAACAAAAAGAAAGTTATGCAGATTATATCAATGGAGGCTTGTCTAGCAAAAATGGAGGTATTTGTTTTTGCAAAGCATGTAGAAGGATAATAAAATAATAAAACTCTTCCAAAAATATGGACACCGTTTATGCATTTCATATATAACCACATTACAGAACTAGGGATACTTTAAAGAAATAGGTTGGTAATTGAAGGGAAATGTAATATCCACAGTTAAAATATATGGTGACAATGATAATTTGATTCTGTTCATCGAACTATGAGGGAGAGAAATGAGTTTCTTTATTTGTTAATGTGTTTTGTTGTTAACAAAAGGCAAAAATTTAATTTAAAAAAAATTGTTTTTAAAATGTACACGATACTATTAATAGTTCAAAAGTTGGAAACAATAACATGACATCAAGATTCCTTTTTCATTATTATACATCCACTTACTTCCATCATCCTTCAGACTGTCTTCAAGATGAAAAGACAAGGATAATTATAGAAGATATCAATAAAATGGCATCCAAGATTATTATACCTCCTACCATGTACCATTTTTCCTAAAGGTCTGGTCTTTATTTGCACATCAGAAAGAAATGCATAACAAAACTGTTTGAATTAACAAGCACTGCAGTTTTATTCATATTAAAAAATGTATAACAGAGCCTTAGCCAGTCAAACATTAACCAGAATCCTATTCTCTCAGTGCCCAAGTGGCCCTTCTGCCCCATCTTGGCAAGATGAGCCATTTTTAGCTCAGTTGAGACTTAAGGCACCATAAAGGGAGCACCACCACAAATAGGCTAGCATCCCAACTGGGGCATCCAACACATGCCCTGGTCCAGATCACACACAGCCCCAAAATCACACCTACAGTATAAAAGTTCTCTTAATGTGAACTGCTGCCAGTTTTTCAAGATGCCTCCACACTGCCGCATATTAATGATTAGTCTACCAACTCTATAGAGTCCTTCAGCCCTTCAACAAACAAATGCAGGAGTTGTACAATAGCATGTGACTAGGCCAGCACGATGTTATCAATGGCAGCAATGGACTAGGCCAAGCAGCATCTCCAACATGTTAACCCTTTCCACTCAGATCCATTTTTTATGTTGCTCATGCCAGATCAGAATACATTTTAACAAGAAACTCCTCAAATTACAACCAATATAGCATACACATTCTACAGTAACCAGTCATGTTGTATTTTGGGCCACAAACTAGCATGTTATTCATATGTCCCACAGGATGGGATGAACGATCGGAATAGGAAAAATGTAATGTGCCGCAGGGTGGGAGCGAGTGGTAAGCAAAGTTTAGTGCAAACATCTATCTAAAATTGCAGGATGGGAAGGCCAGCCAGGCTTGGCCCACTGGAGGAGAGGGAGCAATACCAATAACTATAACGTCAAAACTGTTTGGGTGAGAGGGTTAGAACAAGGGACTGGAGAAGCAGCAAAACTGAAGTTCCCTGCTAAGTCCAAGCAAAGACCACTAGGGGCAAGGTACAGAATGTAAAATGAATAGCAGAGAGCATGAGCAGCGGTACTGCAGGGGGCTGGATGTGGTATGGAACTTTGTTCTTTGAATTTATGAAGTGCATTTTAAAATTTGGATTACAGCTGTTTTGATGTAAATGACAGGATGTGGGCCATCACATTTAAATAAATAAATTAAATAAACATCAGTTTGACTAATTATGGCAGCCATATGATTATGATACAGCTGGCTGGTGCCCTCCTTCGGTTTGTGTTATGGTTGTTAGAAATGCCTGGTGTTTCTCTCCTTTGCTGCTGGTATTGCAAAGATTATTTTGTTTGAATGGTAAAATAAAGTAGCTAAGATCTCAGGTGTTACACAAATAGAATGATGTAACGTGGTGTTATGTCATTTGCGGCTAAAAGGCGGGAGGACTGAGATGAAAAGGATTTAAGATCGATATAGGAGACACGGGGGCATTTTACTAAACTGAATTGTGCAGTTAATGCTGGAATTAGCTCAGGCTGTCAGCACATGTCCACATGAACAATCAGCGTAGTAGCATGACACTTAGCACATGCTGAGGAGTAGAGCAGAGACTCGGTGGGGATTGGGCAGGGATAGCGCCTTACATGCGAAAGCAAATTTAAGATAGGACATGGAAAGGGCAATTAAGACTGCCAGGTCGAGATGTGGAAAATTCTCACAATAGTTTACAAAGGCTGGGCCAAATGCAGAGCCTCCTCTAAAAAATACATGTAAAGTGCATGCAGGTCTACATGTCAATGTCTTCCCATGTCCAGCAGTAGCCGTGATTTTAAAAAGTTGCACATGGGGAAAAAACATGCAGTTTTACCTCTTCTGTGGATGGGAGCAGATTTTTAAAATCGGTTCTCTTGATATCTCCACATTTCTCGAACCCTCCCATCAGCAGTAAAAATCTCTCCGATCACCCCTTTGACATCACTCTCCCACCCAAGCTCCTCCCAGTATTCAATCGCCTCTGCCTCCCTCAAAATGCATTTAACCCTCACTCAAACCCTCCATGGCATCTGATCCCCCACCTGACCTGCTGGCATCAAGATCCCCCCAACTTCCCAACAATATCAAGATACCACCCTATGGCCCCCCAATCTTGGCACAACTTCATAGGCTCCCGATCAGGAGTCATGCAAGATTCAAGACTATTACTAATATATTCAATATACTCCAGAATGAATCAGTTGAATTACTCCAAGACCTAATAAAAATATACCCCGAAAACAGCCCGTCAAGAACAAACAATAAAAAGACTTTAACCACGCCAAATTAATTCTCCAAAGCTAAGCAGTGCACTTCAAATAGAGCCTATTCACTACTGAACAATATCAAATGCACAAATGATGCTAAAGAATTCAGGATAATGCTGAAGACATTCCTATTCATTGAAGATTTCAGCAACATCACACCAGAACTGGACAATGACTACTGAACAATATCCACCAACATATAACATGACCATAAAATGTAAATAGTTCACTTGTGTAAATAAGTTATGGAGACTTACTGTTATGACACATAAGAACATAAGATATGCCATACTGGGTCAGACCAAGGTCCATCAAGCCCAGTATCCTGTTTCCAACAGTGGCCAATCTACGTCATATTTACCTAGCAGTTTCCCCAAAAGACATAGGTTCCACAATAATTGTATTGGGTCAAGCATTGATATCTGGATCCAAAGAAGGAGGAATCTTACCGGCCAATCTCTAGTATCCCATTACTAGCCAAAATACTCGAGAAGGAGACTCAGAGACAGATCCAGCAACATATAGATACCTCTTCCCCTCTTGACCCATGCCAACATGGATTTAGGGAAGCACATGGTGTGGAAACACTCCTGACCTCCCTAACCAACGCTCTCATCAGCGGGATAGACAGCATCAAGAAGGGCATTACATTGATCTTCCTTGACATCACTGCTGCGTTTGATTCAGTCGACCACGAGCAACTCCTAACTCGACTCCATGAGAAGGGAATCCAAGGTCTCACTTGGGATTGGTGTAAATCATACCTTGAAGATCGATGGCAACAAGTCCGTATTGGCGCCAATACATCTGAACCCTTCCAGCAAAAGCAAGGAGTACCCCAAGGCTCCTCTCTATCTGTGCTGCTCTTCAATTTATACATGCAGCCAATTTGTGAAATCACCAGAGCCTTCGGTATATCCTGCCTTATCTATGCAGACGACATGCTGATTTTTACACCGATCAATGTCACAAGTCCCGATTATACAGCATTAATCAACTGCTTCAACGCAATGATAGATTGGCTCCTCAATCAGAACCTGCATATAAATTTCAAAAAAACCGAAGTCCTAATCATCACAAGAAACAAATGCTTTTCACCCTCTCCGACCCTCAAAGTAAGAGATGCAGAACTTCCAATCAAGCCCACCATACGCTATCTTGGTGTGATACTTGATCAACAGCTAGACTTCAAAGAGCACATAAGAAGCACAGTAAAGGCCATTTACTACAAGATCAAAACCCTTCGACACCTGAGACCCATGTTGGAGACTGAAGACTTCCACACAATATTCCAAGCACTAGTCACACCCTATTTTGACTACGCGAATATCATACTACATGGCCTCCCCAAGAATACCCTAAACCCGCTTCAATTAGCTATGAATGCTGTGGCCCACATCTTGGGTGGAGCATCAAGGAGAGACCACATAACACCGATCCTAAGGGATCTACACTGGCTTCCGATAAGTTGCAGGATTTCATATAAAGCCCTTCTCATTACTTTCAAAGTCATTAATAAAATTTCACCCTCCTCAATCTCATCTCTACTCACCCTCACCCTGAAAAATAGATCCAGGAGATCATTAGCCGAAAATATGCTAGTTATCCCTAGTGATTCCACAAATGGACTCAATTAACCAATAATAGAGCATTTGCGTCCTATGCCCCTAGATGCTGGAACAAGCTGCCTCCCAGCATCAGATCAATCAGAGACCTTATGCAATTCAGAAAAGCCCTCAAGCACCATCTATTCCTTATGCACTTCTCGCAACTTAACAACGCCTCAACTCCTCCCTCCAACAACTCAATCCCTACTACGATTAACCAAATATGCCTCTTATAGAATATGTAACACAGTCCATATAGAACTGTACTGCTGCAAGATGTACTTTACTGTAAATAGAACACCATTACGATATCTGTTTAAATGTAAATAGTTTCCCCCAGTTCATATCCATGTTATGTTCCCTGTTATCTGTAAACTTAGGTCAGGTCTTAACTGTCTGAGTAATATATTGTTGAATGTAAACCGCACTGATAACAAAGAGCGCGGTATAGAAGAGCTGTTAAATAAATAAATAAATAAATCCTGGGTCCCTTTTTAATAATGGTTTACGGACATTTCCTCCAGGAACTTGTCCAAACCTTTTTTAAACCAAGCTACACTAACAGCCTTTACGACATCCTCCGGTAACAAATTTGAGAGTTTGATTACACGTTGAGTGAAAAAATATTTCCTCTTATTTGTCTTAAATAGTTTACCCTGTACCTTCATTGCATGTCCCCTAGACTTTCTATATTCTGATAACGTAAACAATCAATCTATGTTTACCCGTTCCACTCCATTCATTAATTTATAGACCTCTATCATATCTCCCCTCAGCCGTCTCTTTTTCAGGTTGAAGAGCCCTAACCTTTTTAGCCTCTCCTCATAGGAGTAGCCTTCCATCCCCTTTACCATTTTGGTGGCTATTCTCTCTACCTTTTCTAATAATGCTATATCCTTTTTAAGATACCGCGACCAGAATTGCACACAATATTCAAGGTGTGGTCGCAACATGCAACAATACAGAGGCACTATAATATCCTTTGTTTTATTTTCCATTCCTTTCCTTATGATACCTAGCATTCAATTTGCTCTCTTGGCTGCCGCTGCACATTGGGCGGAGGGTTTAACATGTTATTCATGATGACGCCTAAATCTTTTTCCTGGGTGGTGGCTCCCAATGTGGAACCTTGCATCGTGTAACCATAGTTTGGGTTGTTCTTTCCTAGGTGCATAATTTTGCACTTGTCCACATTAAATTTCATCTGCCATTTGGATGCCTAGTCTTCCAATTTATCAAGATCCTCTTGCAATTCTCCACAATCCTCTTGGGTTTTAACAACTTTAAACAGTTTTGTGTCATCTGCAAATTTGATAACCTCACTCGTTATTCCCTTTCCAGGTCATTTATGAACATGTCATAAAGCAGAGGACCCAGCTCAGATCCCTGGGGTACTCCACTATTCACCCTTTTCCATTGTGAAAATTGGCCATTTAGCCCTACCCTCTGCTTTCTATCTTTTAACCAGTTCCTGATCCACAATAGTACACTGCCTCCTATTCCATGACATTTTAGTTTTGCCAAAATACTCTGATGAGGGACCTTGTCAAAGGTTTTCTGAAAGTCCAGATACACTATATCAACCGACTCACCTTTGTCTGCCTGTTTATTCACACCTTCAAAAAAACATAACAGATTAATAAGACAAGATCTTCCTTGTCTAAAGCCATGTTGGCTGTTTTCCATTAGGCCATGACTATCTACATGCTGAGTAATTTTGTTTTTTATGATGGTTTCTACCATTTTTCCCGGTACTGACGTCAGGCTCACCAGTCTGTAATATCCCGGATCACCCCTGGAACCCTTTTTAAAAATGGGCGTTACATTTAACATCCTCCAATCTTCAGGTATTAAAGATGATTTTAATGAAAGTTCACAGATTATTAATAGCAGGTCTGCAATCTCATATTTCAGTTCTTTCAACATCCTTGGATGTATACCATCCGGTCCAGGTGATTTGCTACTCTTCAATTTATCAAATAGTTGTAATACATCTTCCCGGTGTAGCGATATTTCTTTCAATTCCTCTGCAGTATCACATTTAAATACCACTTCAGTCATGGGTAACATCCCTACATCTTCCTCAGTAAACACCAAAGCAAAGAATTCATTCAGTCTCTCCGCTATAGCCTTGTCCCCTCTTATTGCCCCTTTTACCCCTCTATCATCTAACAATCCAATTGACTCTCTCACAGGTTTTTTTGCTATGAATGTACTTGAAAAAGTCTTTATTACGCATTTTTGCTTCCGTAGCAAGTTTCTTCTCAAATGCTCACTTTGTCTGCCTTATCAATGCCTAGCATTTAACTTGCCAATGTTTGTGCTGTTTCCAGTTTTTGTCATTTGGCTCTTTTTTCCATTTCCTGAAAGATGCTTTTTTGTCAACAACAGCCTCTCTGACCTCACCTTTAAACCATGCTGGCAGTTTTTTGGACTTCCTTCCACTTTTCTTAATGCGTGGAATACAGCTGGTCTGGCCTTCCAAGATAGTATTTTTAAACACACCCAAGCTTGATGTAAGTCTTTAAACTTTGCAACTGCTCCTTTTAGTTTTTTCTTAATTATTTTCCTCATTTTATCATAGTCTCCCTTTCAAATGTTAAAAGGTAGTACTGTGGATTTCCTTACCGTCCCTCCTCTACTAATTAAATCAAATGTGATCATGCTATGATCACTATTGCCAAGTGGCCCCAACACCCTTATCTCTTGCACTAGATCTGGTGTTCCACTAAGGACTAGGTCCAATATGGCTTCCCCTCTGGTTGGTTCATGAACCAGCTGCTCCAAGAAGCAGTCATTTATTTCATCTAGGAACTTTATCTCCCTAGCATGTCCTGCCATGACACTGACCCAGTCGATACCGGAGTAATTGAAGGTTAAAGGTTAATGCCAGCAGCCTGGTTCCATCCCGGTTAAGGTGAAGCCCATCCCTTCGGAAGAGCCCATCCTTTCCCCAGAATATCACTCAGTTCCTAACAAATCCAATATCCTCATCCTTGCACCATTGTCTCATCCACGCATTGAGACTCCGGAGCTCTGCCTGCCTTTTGGGTCCTGCGCCTGGAACAGGAAGCATTTCAGAGAATGCTACCCTGGAAGTTCTGGATTGCAACTTCCTACCTAAAAGCCTAAATTTACTCTCTAGAACCTCCCTACCACATTTTCGTATGTCATTGGTACTGACATGTACCAAGACAGCAGACTCCTCCCCAGCACTATCTAAGACCTTATCTAGGTGGCGTGTGAGGTCCGCTACCCTCGCACCAGAGAGGCATGTTACCAAGCGATCCTCACGTCCACAAGCCACCCAGCTATCTACATGCCTAATGATTGAATCACCAACTATAACGGCTGTCCTAACCCTTCCCTCATGGGCACATGGCCCTGGAGAAACGTCCTCAGTGCAAGAGGGTTTTACATCACCTGGAGGACAGGTCCTAGTTACAGGATCACTTCCTGCCACACCAGGGTGATGCTCTCCTGTCACGTGACCTCTCTCCTCCATGGAAACAGGGATGCTACCAGACTGGAGGTGGGACTTCAGGACTATATCCCTGTAGGTCTCGTCTATGTACCTCTCTGTCTTTCTTATGTCTTCCAAGTCTGCCACTCTAGCCTCTAGAGAATGGACTCGTTCCCTGAGAGCAAAGAGCTCCTTGCATTTAGTGCATACGTAAGGCCTCTCACCAACTGGGAGAAAATCATATATGTGACACTCAATGCAAAAGACTGGAAAGCCCCCATCTCGCTGCTGGACTGCTGTCTGCATCTTAGTTTTAAGCTTGTGTTTAGATCTTTAAGTTCTTTACTTTCTAAGGGTTGGTGTGGATGCTTATACTAATAAAAGTGTATCTAATAAGTTTAATATACCTTGTTCACCTGAAGCTTAATTAATCCCAGGTCCTTAATGTATGACTGATTTGGATAAATAGCTGCATCTGAGAGCAGCTCCTTTCCTTTAAGATGTGTAAGTACCTATAAAGCTACATGATGTCTCCAAGTTATAGAGTTTAAAACACCTTGTTATAATGTAAATAGTTGAGTTCAATGATGGAGTTTAATGTAAACAACCTTGTTTCACAAGGTAAAAATTTAGTTTAATGTAAACCACCTTGATTTAAAGAAAAGGTGGCATATAAATACTGTTAAATAAATAAAACAGACCACTCCCATCCACCAATCTCATCCCCAGCTCTTATTGGGTTATTGGTGTCTAGTGGAGGCAGGAGTAATCGCCAGTCACTGCTGCTTATACCATCCTTAGATTTCAAATGGTTTCTGTGACCCCTAGAAGTGATCTCGCAAACGGCTATTATTTGACAGCCTCTAGTGGTAGTACAATGAGACTACTGCTAGGAGTCATGGAGCTGGATGAACAGGAGTGACAGGGGCTCACTAGTGTTTCCACTAGACATCAGGGACACTAGTAAGAGCCAGAGATGGAGGTCGGTCTGTCAGAGAGGCCATAGGAGTTTCCTGATGTGATGGGCGTTCAAGCGATCTTGATGCCAGGAGAGATCAGGTGGCGGGATCAAATGCCATGGGTGTTGAAGGATCAAATGTCAGGGAGTGTCATGGAGATATGTTGGGAGGGATGTTGGATGAGGAAGCAATGTCAGGGGGTGTGATCTGAGGGGAATGATCTTGGCCTTTATACCTGCCCCTTCAAGTACACATTTATTTCTGCTTTGGGGCAGCTGTAAAGACTGCATGTCAATATTGAAGGCCCACCCAAGCCATTCACTCTCCAGGCTTCCTCTCCAGATGTGGCGCAGTTCGCTGTGTGTAAATAGCAGCATTTTTTTAAAATTTCATATTTATAAATTTAAACAAAATTATCAAGAATACATCTTGAAACAGAAATAGAGCTGGAAAGCAGAAAATACAATAAAGGACAAATTAAGTCCCTAACAATTAATACAGGAAACATAAACTCCATTCTCAGCCCTCTCTAGCCCACCATATACGGGGGATACCTAGAAAGAAAAACAATATCAACCATTTTCTGAAGGAAAAGGGTGTGCTAACAGTCTATACCTAAACCTGCTCTTCTTGAATAGTCAGAGGTTCCGTCCCCCCCTCAGAATGACGGGTATTAATAAATGCCAGCAATTGTGAGGGCTCATAAAATATATATGAATGTGACTGATACCTTATCAGGCATTTACAAGGAAATTTAAAAAAAGAGCCCCCCCCCCCAGCTGAATCCCAGGTCTTAACAAGAGAAAGTCCTGCCGCCTCTTCTGGGTTTCCCTAGATAAATCTGGAAACATAGAGACCTTTAAACCTTTATCTGATAACAACGCTAAGGTAATTAACAAAGTAGATGGTACAACCTGCTCTTCCTGAGAAACTTCTAATAAATCAGTTACATTTAAAACATCAGCATTATCCACTCCAGAAACCATCCCTACCCCCCTACTTTTTTCCCTAATGGGAGATAATACAATTTAACAATAGGAGGGTGAGATTCAGGAGGAATATCTATTATTTCAATTAAATAAGAACGAAACATATCCCTAGCAGAAACCAACGCTACTCTTGGAAAATTAACCAAACGAATATTCACACTCGAGTTATATTCTCCAACATCTCTAGTTTGAACCATATTTTAACTATATTTTTAAAACATTCCATGTCCTTCTCGACAGTCACAATATTTGTATGAAGACCCAAAATCTCTTTCTGAAGAGAGGAAATTTTTCCCAGATTTTCCTGAATAGTGTCTGTGTTACTAGAAACCTGAGACACTTACAGAACTCCCAATGCTACCTTTGATGAGTTATCCACCATGCTGGAAACAGCATGTAGCCAGAATATGCTACACAAACCCTTCATAACCCTGGGCAATTGCAATCTAAGCTCAGCAAAGACAAAAAAGAATATAACAATATAACAACAAAAGCCAATTAACAATTCTACACTAACCGCATTATGAAAATCAGCCAACAAACTTTGTGAACTGTTTGAAACAGCAAGGGCTCTCACCAAAGACCCAGTGCAGCAAACTGCTCCAGAAATAAACCCACAAGTATTTGCAAACCATCTAATGACAAAAAACAACAACCTATGAAAGCCCTCCTGGTCGTAACCTCAATCAACCTAGATAAATCTACAACAACATAGAATGAGTTCCAATAACCAAGCTGCCAACATATGGAACACATTATTTCCTCTCTCAACACCACCACCTCTCCATTGGATCCATGCCCTACATTCTGGATTAAATCTACGAAGGAGCAACTCATACACTTTATAAATAAGATAGCAACAACAACCCTCAACAAAGGACATATGCCAAATTCACTCAAACATGCTAAAAAATTCATCACTCAGCAAATCCGACCCTACATCCTTCTGCCCTAAATCCAGTCTACCTCTCATGGCTAAGATTATTGAAAAAGTGGTACAAAGGCAGCTATAGGACCACTTAGACCTGCATGCCCCTCTGGACTCCCATCAGCATGGTTTCAAACCAAACCATAACGTCGAAACACTATTAACTTCACTTCTGGACACCGTCACTAGGGGAATCGACAACATCAAATCCGGATTCCTTCTCATATTTATGGACATATCAGCTGCTTTTGATAGTATCCCATAGTATCTTGTTGCGATGTCTTCAGGAAATTGGCCTACAGAGCACAACACTATTTCAGCAACAGGCAACACCAAGTAAAATACAGCAAGGGTAAATCCTCTCTCTTCATCCTAATCCAGGGTATCCCTCAAGGTTCATCAATCTCCTCTATGCTCTTCAATATCTACATACAATCCATCTGCAACCACAACATACAATCCAGCACCACAACATACAATACAGAATATACACTGATATCATGGTTTTCATTCCAATCAACATTCGTAACCCTGACCTCCTGCCCATAACAAACTGTATGGAAGAAATAATCAGCTGGCTAGGCACCAATAACCTCACAGTAAACGTCAACAACAGAGGCATAATTTATCACTAGAGACCCGTCATTCACACACCTACAAGAAATCTGCCTGTTACACCACACCATTAAGGTGCAAAAAGTTGTCAAGTATTTTGGCGTCATCTTAGACCAAAACCTCATGCTACAGCCTCACATAAAGAAAATCACTGCAAATGCCTACTACAAGATGAAACTCCTCAAGAATTTAAAACCACTACTCAGCCAGGAACATTTTTGCACTGTATTTCAAGCAATTGTCACAGTGACTTTGGATTACTGCAAATCGATATACCAAGGTTTATCTAAATGCTCCATTCACCCCCTACCACTGGCACAAAATACAGCTGCCCGTAAACTCAAACAAGATCACATTACCCCACACTTACCAATTACACTGGCTCCCAATACACTCCTGGACCAAGTATAAAACAATACTCACAATCTTCAAGATCATTCACAAATCCTCTGCAATATCCTACAGGATCTGAACACTTGAGACATCTACACCCACCCCAGGAGTACCAACAATAAAAATATGATCATCACTCCTCCCAAGTACAAGAAATCCAAACAGACAACCTCCGCTAGAGCACTTTCCCTCTCTGCACCTAGCGGATGACATCTGCAAAGAGCTAAAGACACACCTCTACACTGAACACTGGTCACATCACATAAACTATACACAAACAATGGAACTCACATCACTCTAGCATACTACTGTAAAGGCCAACATAACACAATACTGGCCTGATTTTCATTTAGGCAGGTTATGTGAGACGTCGGCGCATAGCCTGCACACCAACCCCCTTAACCCAGATCTTCACTTCTACGATGATGGATGTGAAAATCCAAGTTTAGTTGGACATGCCAGCAGCAGCCGAGGCTAAGCGAGTAGCAGCGATATTTATTGCTACCCAGTTAGCCCCAGCACCACAAAGTGAGGAAAAACCTCGCCTATATTTAAGGCACCGAGGACTAACTGGGTAAATTGCTGCCGCCTGCTTAGCCCTTTCCTCCGCCCCTGCTCCACCCGGGAGTGCCCCCAAAATGCCTTGATGCTAACCGCATAGCATCTGAGCGCATTAGGGACTTAAGCAGGATTTTCCAAAGGCACTACCCGTGTAGGTGCCTTCGAAAATCAGGTCCTACGTTCCTAATTAATCTAAACTCAGTTATCACCCTCCCATGCCTGTCCTCTGCATTGTATATAGTTCCCATTTATACAAGTTTTATGAGTTTCACAGGTATGTTACTATGTTAGCAACTCCGTTTAATGTAGCCGTCAACACTGTGATTATCTCCCTTGTCATCTGCATAACAAATCTGTTAAATAAATAAAATAGATAAATAGGGGATCTACATCTGCAAATGCCACTATTTACACATGGGGATGCTTTTAATTAACCCCCTTAATGTGTCTTATAAAACTGCACATTAACACAGAGTAGTTAACAACATCTCAGTAACTGGTATTAAGTGCATCTTGCAGGGCAGTTGACACATGCTAAATGCATTTTTCTGCATTAACTGCATGAACAGATGCTGAGAATTGCCCCAATAGTTAATGTAGAGACTTTGCAGTTAACAATTTTGAAATTTTGAAATTACCAAAACGTTGCCATAATTTAGTAAAAGACCACCTAGGTGAATCGCATCCATGTTATGTAATTCTGCATTGATGTACACACAACAAACTTTTAATTTTTGAAAAATATATCTTTAAGCTTTGGGGATTTAGGAATTTTTAAATTATTTATTTGATCTCTGGAATTCATAGTAAAAATATATAGCACTTATTTTAAAGATATTTGTGTGCGAGAATAAAAGTATTTGCTAAGAAGTGGCTAAAATGTCACATGGAAAGAAATAATATTTAAGTATTGTCAGCAAACTACTCAATTCCCCAGAGTGCTCAAAAATTTTATACAAGAGGCAAGCACATCATTCAGTATTCATTGTTCTTTACTTTAGCCATCTGAATATGAGAATTCAAATAAAATTTTGGCAAGACTGTTCATGTGGTGGAGATTTAAAAGAAGATGGGATAGGAATTGATGAAAGCTTTTCAGAGTTCTTGTCCTTCGTGGAAAATGAAGAGACTCTTGAATGTATCTCTCATTTGTTACTACAAGATATCATGTACGCTTCATCTAATCATACCATATCTATCAAAATTCAGAGACATAACTTAATATATGTTTCCTGTTTAGGATATAGAACTACGCTAATTGATGAAGCAATTGTTATGATTACTTAGGGATCACGATAAAAGAGCTTTTCAGAGATGCATAATCTCTAGGACATTGAAATACATGGTTTAAAGTGACATTGTGTTCTTTCTTTTTATTGGCATTTATAAATCTTTCCATTCCAACGAATGGCATAGGAAATGACAAGAAATAATACAAATAAAGTAGAAAGAACAAAACATACCAAAGAAGCAGCATTGCCTTCAAGTCCACATTATGAGGAGCCCACCTGTAAATCAAATTAGGAATTAAACTAGGAAATCAATGAGGTAAAAAGAAAACCTCACTTCTCAACAGCAACATTTACATCACGTATTTAAACCAACAGAAAGGATTTTATTCATACCAGTTTCAGTAGTCTCCTTTTCTAAAAGGAAAGGATTTAAATGTGAGGAATCAACAAACACATAATGCTTATTTTAATAAGATACAAGACGTTTGCATCATCAGAGTACAACATGAGGTAAAGGCAGACCATGATCCTGGGAATATTTGAGTGGATCAGGGGAGAGGGAACTCATGCACCACGATGGACAATAAAACAAAGGATATTATAATCCCTCTGTATCATTCCATGGCGCGACCACACCCTGAATATTGTGTGCAATTCTAGTCGCCATATCTTAAAAAGGATATAGCGTTATTAGAAAATGTACAGAGAAGAGCTACTAAAATGGTAAAGGGGATGGAAGGATACCCCATGAAGAGACGCTAAAAATGTTAGGGCTCTTCAACCTGGAAAAGAGACGGCTGAGGGGAGATATGACAGAGGTCTATAAATTAATGAACGGAGTGGAACGGGTAAACATAGATCGATTGTTTACGCCATCAAAATATAGAAAGACTAGGGGACAGGCAATGAAGCTAAAGGGTAACCTATTTAAGACTAATAAGAGAAACTATGTTTTCACTCAACATATAATCAAACTCTGGCATTCGTTACCAGAGGATGTAGTAAAGGCTGTTAGTGTAGCTGGGTTTAAAAAACATTTGGACACGTTCCTGGAGGAAAGGTTAATAAACCATTATTAAAGGGGACTCAAGAAATCCACTGCTTGCCCCAATACAAGCATTGTGGAACCTGTGTCTTTTGGGGAAACTGCTAGGTACTTGTGACCTAGATTGCCCACTGTTGGAAACAGGATACTGGACTTGATGGCATATGACCCAGTATGGCATATCTTATGTTTTTATGTTCTTATGATAAGTGAAAGGGCGCGGGTAGGGTCCCGGCGCCCACGCGTAACCGGGTGCCCGGCCCGGGACCCTGCACGTAGCTTTCAGCAGCGGTGTGGTGGGGGGGGGGGGTGACGGCATGTCAGCGGGGACGCTGCGTGCATGGTTCAAACTGATTGGCTCCGCTGAATAGTGAAGCGACGGAGCCAATCAGGATTTAGGGCAGCATGTGCTACGGCTTGGACTGCCGAAGCCGAGCACATGAGGCGTGGGCCTTGAGCGTGAGCAGCCCACCCTCCCACCCTTTTGGTTTGGGTGGGTAGGCGGTTACTTGGGGTGTCGCAGCGGGGGGGGGACGTTGGAGGGCGGGATCCCGCAGGGTTCCAGGGTCCGGAGCCTTAGGCGACTTGGGGCGAGGGCGGGGTGCCCTCGACCCGGACAACCCCTGGAAGACTTTTGCTATTAATATGGCGAAGTTGGATAGGGGTGGAAGGAACTTAGCCGGTCGGGTGACCTTGGCTTGAGCGGAGGTCGCGGTTGCTTTGCTAATTGCACAGCTGGTGACACGTGGCTCCGCTGGAGGGGGGGGGGGGTTTGTTTTGACCAGTATTACTGTTTATGTTCATGATGTTGTTTTGGAATAATGCTGCGACCAGTTGTTACCATATAATGGCTGTAGGTGTTTTTGTGGGGATAAGGGGAAAGAGTTGGTAGGAGGAGGTGGGGGGCCTGGACTGATGAGGGGTGAGCGCGGGTCCGGCTACCCAGTTAGTCAATTTGTATCCTGAGAGAGAATTTTAGGAATGTCATTAAAGTTTGGTCTCTATTTCATCAAAAGATTGCTGCATAGCTCTGCTTTCTCCTGTCATCCAATATGAGAGCTGGACTGTAATTGATGTTGTTGGTGGTATTAAATGTTTGTAGTGGAATTAAATGATGAGCGTTGCACAAACCTTCGGAAAAATGTCTATACTTTATCCTGTTACTTTTATCTGAACTTTAATCTTGGTCCCCTTTTTTCAACCCAAACTTATTCTGCCTCATCTAGAGTTACACAGTCACTTTACCATATTCAGATTGATTCTCTGCCATCAGTAGCTACTTATTTCCAATGTTCCCTCTAATTTTCTGTAGGTTGTGTGCGCATAAAATATCAGCTGTGTGCAGCTTTTGAAGGAAGGTTAAATTTTTGTGCGCCACATAACGACACTCGGAGTTATATACTTTAAAATTTGACTACACGTCAGAATACAGTATGTACACCACATTGATTTTAATCAAATTAAATGAAAATAGACGATTACTAAATGAAGCAGGAAATTTCTAGTAATTACAATCATAACTTTTAAATTTTAAGATGTCTGTGTTGTTTTCTATCAGAATCAGAGCTCTAATTTTTGTGCGCTCTGTTGTAAAGTATGTGCGCTCGCTCGGCGAGGTGTGTGCACGCGCACATGCGCACAGCTTAGAGGGAACAGTGCTTATTTCCCCTTTAATTTTGAAGTACTCTCTCTTGTTGAGCAAGTACACTCTTGGAATCATGATATTGGTAAATACCTGGATGATACTGCCAGCAAAAATGTCACTATCCATGGTTCCACTCTGGAATTCGTTCCAGTGGCTGTAGTGAAAGCTGTTAGTGTAGCTGGGTTTAAGAAAGGCTTGGGCAAGTTCCTGGAAGAAATGTCCATAAACCATAACCGAGGCAGGCGGACCCGGTGCTTCAGGCCCTACCATTCCCCCCCCCCCACACTCATCCCCCCCCCCCAAACAAGACATGACACCAATAGTTTCATGGAACACAACTGGTCGCAGCTTTATTAACCATTAACAATTAGAACAAAACAACATCAACTTTCAAAAACCCCATTAGCGGAACCCGGCTGCACCAGCCATACCTTAGCAAAGTGCCCGCCACCGCTAATGCCATAACTTGCCTCCCGGCAAGTTGCCATGCCCCTCTCCCCGACTTTGCCATGCCAATAGCAAAAGTCGTCAGGGGTTCAACCGGGTCAGGGGCACCCCGCCCCCGCCCAAATGAAGCCTGCTGCTCCGGACCCCGGAAACCTCCGGGATTCCGCCACCGGCACAGAACCCTGTTCATGTGCCTCCCCCCCCCCGAAGCTGCGACCAGCGAACATCATGGACAGACATATATTCCAAGGCCTCCTGCCAGTCGTTAAGGAGTAGGTCCATACCAACTGGCGACAAATGAACCCCGTCAGCCCGATACAGCCCCAAACACGTAGCATCCACCCAATCATGCAATATCTGATAACCCCCCTCTGACAGACCCATCGACCAATCTGTCAATTAATCTTAGTCAAGCCCCGGGACCAGCGCCGCTGGTCCCAGCAAGCCGGCCTTGGAATAATGTCAGACCACAGCAAGACAATACCAGGAAACATCCTAAGCACCACCCCCAGATCGTCCTGCACCGCCCGGATCAGCTGCCGGCAGGACCAGGATACCAAGTCATTGCCCCCAAGATGCACAAGCAGGGCTCTCGGCCACCGGAGTGTCCTCCCATGGCACTGCAGCAAAGGTAGAAATTGAGACCAGCGAAGTCCTCTCACACCCAGCCATGTCACAGCCACCACCGACGGGTCCAGTCCCAAATTAGCTCCGATAGGTTGAGCAGCCGCACGCCGTCCCGCCCAGTGGACAAAAGAGTGGCCAGCAACCCAACAGCCACCAGGCTCGGCACCCCCATCTGCAACAGAAATAAACAGTTAAAGACCCCACCCCACAACCTGAACCCTTACAGCCATACGTAACCTCTAAAAGCCCGGGAGCGCCTCCTCCCGATACCCTGAATAACCTGCTCGGACAACCCCACCGCCGCCGCACTAGTGGCAGCCCCAATTCGAAAGGAGTGGGGCGCGAACCGCAGAGGGTCCTCACCCACCGCTCGCAATGCCAGGCGCAGCACCGCCGTCACCTGAAAACGAGTTAGGACCCGGGCGTCCACGTGTATGAAAAAACCCCCAGCCAGCCGCGGCCACACCAACAAATACTGCCGCACCACCCGCACCGGGCAAGCCCGGGGATCCCCAAGCTCACCCAACCACACCCACAAACCTCTCCCCAGCGGATCCATCTTGGATTTCGCCAACAGGATCCGCAACCACACCCCGTCCACCCACACATGATGCGCCTGCAGCCCCCCCCCCCCCCGGCCAGAGCCCGCAACCAACTCCCCGATTCGAAAAGCCCCAAAAAAGGCAATGCAAAAAACTGCCCGAAACAAAGCGGCTTCGTACTCAGACGCCGCCACCTGCGCTAAGGCTCCGCAAACCCTCACCAATAGGCCAGGTGTAATGGGCAACCGGGAGTCTAGCGGTGCAGGCTGAACCCTCTCCCAGCCTTGCAACAACCGCCGCGGCAAAACCCCTCCAGCAGGAGAGCCCCAACCAACCGCGCTCGCAAAAAAGTTAAACCCAGCCAGGTGCCCACGCACCGCCGATCGCGAGAAACCGGTGTGCTTCGCCTCCACAATATAATGACCAATCAATCCCGCCATAACCCCGCCCGGCTGCCACCCATGAGCCACCAAAAAGGCAACCACCCGGTCACAGCCTCGCTGATACGCTGACCAAGTCCCTGCAGACACCGAATTCTTCAACAGCTCTAGCATCTCCGGAGGCCAATGCTCCACAAGCTCTCTGGGACCACAGATCCGTCCTTGTCCGCTTCAGGGGCGAGAGCCCGGAACCGATCCCACTGAAAACGAGAAAGAGCATCAGTGATCTCGTTAGTGCACCCCGGGATATGCCACGCCTTGACCAACACATTCAGCCGGAGACAAGCTAACACCACCTCCCGCATCAAGCCCGCCACCCTTAAGCACTTAGGAGAGTAACGATTGACTACACTGACCACTGCCTCATTTTCGCACCACCACAGAACCCTACGGTTCCGAAGCCGTTCCGGCCAGAGCTCCAAAACCACACGAATCGGAAAGAGCTCCAAAAAGGTGATGTTCTTGGTCAAACCCTCGACGTGCCACGACTCCGGCCAACGATCCGCGCACCAGGCCCCACTGAAATAAACACCTAACCCCCCCCCCCCGCCGCATCCATGTATAACTGCAGGGCATCGCTGGACACTTCAGACTCCATCAAAACCGAAGTCCCATTGAAGTCCTCCAGAAAACGACTCCACACCATCAGATCTGCACGCATGGCCCCCGTGACCCTAATGCGGTGGTGAGGCTTTCTCACCCCGGCCGTAGCACAAGCCAGCAGGCATGAAAACACCCTCCCCATTGGAATCACTCGACACGCAAAGTTTAAGGACCCTAACAGCGCCTGCAGCTCCTTCAAGGAAATCTTGCGAGACGACAATACGTTAGCCACCGAAACCCGCAAGCGGGTCAACTTATCCTGCGGCAAACGCGACACCATTGCCTCAGAATCCAACTCCACCCCCAAAAAGGTCAATCGTGTCATCGGACCTTCCGTCTTGCCCGCCGCCAACGGCACACCGAACTCCCGCGCCAGCCGAACAAACGCAGACAACAGCTCCTGGCATTCCCCCGACTGCGCCGTACCCACAAACAAAAAATCATCCAGGTAATGCACCACGGACGACAAGCCTGACGACTGAACCAGCACCCACTGCAGGAAGGTGCTGAACATCTCAAAATAAGCACAAGAGATGGAACAGCCCATCGGCATGCACTTGTCAAAATAATACCCCCCTTGAAAACAAAAACCTAAGAAAGGAAAAGCAGACGGGTGGACAGGTAATAGGCGAAACGCAGATTCAATATCAACCTTAGCCAGAAGGGCAGCCCGACCGGCCCCCCTAACCATCTGCGCCGCCTTGTCAAAGGAAGCGTACCATACCGTACAAAACTCATGCGGAATGCGATCATTAACAGAAGCGCCGATTGGACAGGACAAATTATGAATCAACCGGAACTTCCCCGGCTCCTTCTTGGGTACTATACCCAATGGAGAAATCACCAGGCCCAGAAAAGGGGGCTCCGGGAAAGGATCCGCCACTCTCCCCAACCGCAATTCCCCCGCTAACTTGTCTTGAATGACCGCAGCCCAACGCCGTACCGATGGGGTGTTCCGCGCATTCGGAGCCGACACCACGCCGCGCACCGGGATAACAAAACCAAACCGAAAACCAAACGACAAAATCATCGCCTCCCGCCTCCTAGGGTATCGACTCAGCCACCCCAAAAAGGCCTCAACCCGTATCGGCGAGGGTGCACGCCCCCACCACTCACTGCCCTTTCGCCGAGGGTCCGGCAACACCAGCGGCACCTTTTTTAATGCACCTGGTGGCCGAGTGAGTACCTCCGCACAAGGAACAAACGTGCTGGAATTTGCAGTCTAGAAAGGGGCAAGTGGACCGGTTGAAGCGCCAGCACACATCACTGCCCGCCGCCGGGCCCGCCTTCGGCGGTACTCCGCCTGCCCCTGGCCGAAAGGAATGCACCGCCCCCACCACCGCCCCGCTACTACCCTTACCCCCACCCCCCCTCCGGCACTAGACCTAGCCGACATCTGAGTCAGCCAAAGGTTAATGTCCTGCATGCCCCAGGAAAGTATTCGGCTCTCCTCCATCCTATCCCTGAACTTCTCATCATAGTTCAGCCAAGCCCATCCGTCATGCGTCTTATGCTAACAACATCCCATACTGGCCCATTATATCGATATCTTCCGCTTGCTTGAGGGGAGGAAGCGCTCCGGGGAGAGTCGGAAGAAGAGGTGGCCCCATACACTAGCCAACCGCAGAAAGGCGCGCGTCCAGTTCACCACATTACGTGCCACCTTCCTAACCCTACCCGCCTTCTCATCCTCCTTCCTCTTCTTCCGACTCTCCCCGGAGCGCTTCCTCCCCTCAAGCAAGCGGAAGATATCGATATAACGGCGCTTCCTAATCTTGCACCGCAGCTTACGTGGCACTCCCTCCCACAATTCCGGAAAAACCACCACCAAAGCGGCACCACCACCCGAACAAGAGCACACCGTCCCCACGCCTTTCCCGTCCCGCCAACAAGGCAACCCACCAGACGAACCACTCGAAGAAGAAGAAGAGGAGGACGAGTCAGAGCTCCGACGCCGCCGACAAGACCGCCTGCGCTTTCTCCGCGTACCACCCCCCGCCTTCGCCTCCAGCGACCGCCCACCCCCATCGCCCACACCCCCAAGCAACTCACCAGTCTCACCAGGAGCAGGCACCGACACCGCAGTTGTCCCGTCAGCAGCTGGACCATCTGCACCTTCGGCACCCACGCTATCCTCGGGCCGTCCATGTGCCAACTCAGCCGCCGCTCCATACTTCGTCGACGCTCCCGCAGCCGAAGGCAACCAGCCCTCACACCCAGCGGCACTCGACTGCCATGTGGGCTGTGCCATAATCGGCCCCTGTGGAGACAGAAAAGGAAAAACAGGGGGGGAAACTGCCCTTGACCAAGCCTGAGGCCAAGGCCCACCCCAATCCGCCCGAGATGGACCCTGCCCCCCACTCAACCACTGGTCCCACGGGGACGGTCCCCCCGCTGCCCCAAAGCCACCAGGCCCAGGGATCCATCCAGCGGGCACCCCATAGCCACTGACCCACTGAGACCCCTCAGGCCGCACTCCTCCCGCATGCCCCTGAACCCCCAACACCCCCCCCGCCACCCCAAGACCCCCCCGCTGGACAGGCAGCACCTCCCTCGCCCCCCACATTCACTCTCCCAGCCGCTCCAGCAGTACCACGAAGCCCCTCGAGCACCTCCAGGGTGCCACTGGGGGGCGCAACACCCCTGCCGGCCCCAGCACCCTCCCTGGGACGCCGAGCCTTTTTAGACCCCTTTTGACCCCGCGCGGCACCTCCAGCAGAAACCCCACGACCCCCCCGTCCCCCCCCCACCAGGGCTGCGCAACCCCATACCCGTCCCTGCCGCCCCTTGAGACCGAGATCGCCCACGCCCACGCACAGACGACCCAGCAGCACTCCCCAGGGCCGCACCTTTTGAACCGCGCGGTGCAGGCATCCTCAAGGGCCAGAACCGCCCCTAAAGGCTGAATAATCCCCCAAAAGCAAGCCGGGACTACAAAAACAGCGGTGGCTGCCTGCTTTTGTTTTTGTTTTGTTTTTTTGTTTTTGTTTTTGGTTAAATGGACCCCTGCTATTTCCCTCTGCTTTGGTTTCTTTTTTTTTTTTTTAACGGAGGAGTTATGCTGCCATTAAATTTCCTCCCCCACACTTCAGGAACACCCGGCCCCCACCGAAGTACCCAGGGCCCGCACTTGCCTGCACTTGCCAGCACACCCGAAGACGATAGGACCCCGAAGCTCCGCTGCTCCTGATCGCCGCCAAAACGCCTGCTCCCGGAGCTTCCAAAGACGCCGGCACCCCAAAGCAGCCTCCGCTCGAACTGCCACGCGGAGGCTGCTGGCCGCAACTCCCCCCCCCCCACCCCCCAGCATCAAACCCAACGATTGGCTCCCGCACGGCACAGACCGCGGGGAGCCAATCAATTTAAAAGGCGCACTCGCGCTCTCCGCCGAGGCCGCGCACAGGGTCCCCGCGCCGGTTAGAATCGGCCGCCGGGACCCTGCCCGCGGCCTCGCGATTATTGAAGAGGACCCAGGAAATCCACTGCTTACCCTGGGACAAGCATTGTGGCACCTGTGTGCCTTTCTTGGAACCTGCCACGTACTTTTGACCTGGATTGGCCTCTATTGGAAACAGGATACTGGGCTTGATGGACCTTGTCTTTATGTTCTTAAGCCCAAAAACCCGTTTAATATTTTCTCTTCTTTAACAATTTCTGATTTTTCAAGCATGCAATCCAGATACTCCTTCTGATGCTTTGGCAAACTACTTCCTGTCCAAAGAAATAAGTACAGAATGTCCTCGACTTATGTAGGTGGATCATTCCGTGATCCTATGCATAAGTTGATATTTACATAACTTAGAGCCATGTTATAGTATACACAATAATAAGAAGTGACTAAATAAATAAATGTTCATATTTTTATTCAAAATCAACAGAAAACAAATAATACTACTGTGGAGGAATAATCAACACTGGATTCACTTTCTTAGGCAGGGATAGTGGCACAAGAAGCAGATGATGGCTCTCCTCCAAATGCACGGTCACTACTGCTGCTTGGTTGTTCTTTTCGTCTTACAATAGATTGGTCAAGAGAAGTTTGAACAGTTGCCCTTTTCTTCTCTTAATACTTATAATATGAGAAGACATCGTTGACTATGCATTAAAACCACTGAAACCGTGATACATCAAGGTCCTGTCTTTCTATAGTTCATAGAGATCACTCAACAATTGCACAGCTATGCATATATCCTTCATCATGAAGTGTTTGGGCTGCACTTCCAGCTCTTCAGTGTCATTATCAGCTACCTTTGCTGCCTCAAGCTTGATTAACTCCTTGTTTGATAAGTCTTTGTCATGAAACTCCACCAGATCATCCACATTATCTTTGTCTAGTTCAAGTTGAAGCTTTTCTGCAAGCTTAACAATTTTTGCAGCCACCTGTTTGAATGTCTCATCATTGTCCTTGAAACTCCAAAAATCCGGCACAAGATGAGGAGTTAATCGCTTCCGGATACCTTTCATAGAGGTATGTAAGGTGTTTTCTCGCAATTGACAGCATTTTTATGTTACTGTAAGTTCAATAGATATTTTGCGCACGTTGGAAATTTTCTACATAGTTCCAGATCAACATATGTCAGAGCTATGTAAGTCAGGGTCCTTCTGTATTCATTACTCTTTCCTTCCATTACCTACTTTTGAAGTATCTCCTGAATCCCCTTCAACATATGACTTGGTAGAATCATCTCTCATCATTAGTAGCACATGGTCATTATTCAATAAGCTTTCTTCTTTTACTCTTAATAAGCTACTATCTTCGATCAAAGTGATTACATGTTCACCAGATCCACTCTCCTCTGCTTAGCTTAAGGTTCCAACTTTTGAGACTTTGTCATTTCTTTGTTCTATCATTAATCAAAGCCTGACTTCAGGTCACCTCCCCCCTTCATTGAAACAAGCCATGGTTCAACCCATCTTAAAAAAAGGTAATCTTGATGCCTCATTTCATTTACTTTAACTATTGTCCAGTATCTAATATCCATTTCCTTACTTAAACAATTGAAAAATCAGTTTTCACCCAACTTTCTGGCGTCATGAAAAAGACAAACATACTCAATCCCATTCAATCAGAATTTCAAAACAGGCATAGTACAGAATCAGCTATCATCACATTAAAAAGTGAACTTCCTTTCAATCTTGAAACTCACAAATAAGCTTTGGTTCTTTCCCTTGATTTATCATCTGTATTCAATGCCATTAATCATTCACTTTTGTTACATAATTTCTCTGAAATTGGTATTAAAGGTCAAATTCTAAAATGGTTCACGTAGTCACTTCAAGACTGTACTTTTCAGATTCTAACAGATCAATTCTTACTCAGCTTCCTCTTCATTCCCCTGTGGTCTTTCCCAAGGCTCTATTTTTCCTCCTTCTTTTAATATCTTCCTAGCTCCCCTGGACACTGTTGTCCAAGACCACAGAATTAACAATTTCTACTATTGGGATGAATATTACTCCTCCATTTTCTCCTGATCTTTCTCCCTTAAATTCCTGCCTTGATTCTGTGGCTTCCTGGTTATCATCTAACTGTTTGGAGCTTACAGCCCCCTCAATGGATGGTGCTAACTGCACCTACCGCAATCACAGCCAGCGAAGGTGATGCCAGACCAACATACACACCGATACACACCGCATAAAGCTACCAAGTCTCAAGCCAACAGCAACATTGATAAACCGACCAACAATCAAGATTCCATTACTACTGCTCCAATCAGAACGCAAGATACCACTAGTGGTGAGCAGACCACTCTACAAAGAAGACACTATCATGGAACAACAAACACATCATGCTCTCCCTGAGCACAAGACCAACAAACTCCTGTGCACACATCAAATGAAAAAAAGGACATTCTTACAAAAGATATATGCTCTCATACTAATTCTTATACTATGCTCACACCAAACCAATGCTTATTACTACTCTACCTACTTTACAGCCTTACAAGCTTCCCTCTTATACATATCATACCTCCCTACTATATACCAACCTATTTACATGTATGCTTCCTACAAACATCACAGCAAGAAACCTACCAGATACACCCAATCAGAACCATCTCCACATACATCCATATCTCAATCACACTCCCCTCATACCAACCGAATAACTATAGATCTGGTAAATGCAAGATCAATATTTAACAAAACAAATACCATTACAGATCACATCCATGATAACAACATTGACATCCTATGCATCACTGAATCATGGCTCAAGAATACAGACCAGGTGATACTGAATCAAATAACACCACCGACTTTCACAGCATACAACTGTCCAAGAACACACAAACGAGGAGGAGGAGTATTAATTATCGCACGATCAGACCTAAAGCTCAAGACCTCTACATCTAAAAGCTCGGAACACTGCGACTTCATCAGCACTGAAAATAAACATCTATCCATCTGCCTGATCCACCGACCCCCCAATGCCCCAACAGAGGACACTTCCAACATACTGGAGATGATATATGCAACCAAATCCCCACACAAGACTCTCATTGTTCTAGGAGACCTAAACATCTCATCTGATTCTACAATGCTTGAAATGGCTTTCCACAAAGTAATGGAATCCATTCAACTCAAGCAAATAATATCAGGTCCATCCCATCGCTCTGGCTCTACACCAGACCGCATATTCGTACCAGCTAATACCCTAGATCAAGGTATCATTACACCACCTAAAACTACACCAATACCATGGTCTGATCACCATGCTATACTATTCAAGTTGTAACACAACATTCAACAGAAAGCTCGTAAAACTGAACAGCCAATAAAACGCTTCCAAGCTTATAACAAAGATCACTTCCTAAAAGACACTGTACAATCCCTACCCCAAGATTTTACTGACTTGGACAAAGCCATCAACACATGGAATACCACCATCCTTGCCGCATCCCAACTCCCACCGCGAAAGAGCTCAAACAACAACAAAAACAGGCCCATATCTACTCCATGGAATTCCAATACAATAAGAGAAGCCAAAAGAAGATTATGGCGACTGGAACACCACTGGAGACGGAACAAATCAGAAACCACATTGAAGCAATACCAGGAGATGCAAAAAGAATATAATAATATAATAAACAAACATAAACAACAATACCACACAAACCTTGTTTTAAAAGCCTGTAACAAACCCAAGGAACTCTTCAATATTGTTTGGACTCTCACAAATAACCCAACCATGAAAGATGAAAATCATATGCACCCTCAAACCTTTGCTGACTATCTAATATCAAAATACAGTCCCACCACAACTCATGCAAACATCTCCCTTATGGAAACACAATCTAAAGATGATCGCTCCACAACTACCAATCAATGGAAAAACTTCAGTATTCCATCAAGTAAACAAATAGAACAAACTATCACTGCTCTAAACACCACCACATCTCCATTGGACTCATGCCCGGTGAATTGGATCAAATCCACCAAAGAAGAATTCAACACATACATCCAAAAGATAGTAAGCACCTCTCTCACTCAGGGCTACATGCCAAAAGCACTCAAACAATCAACTATCCGCCCTATTCTTAAAACCACAGCAACTAACAGCACCGACCCTTCAGTCTATCGCCCAATATCTAGCCTACCATTCCTGGCAAAAATAAGGGAAAAAATTGTTCAGAGACAGCTCCAAGACTATATTGACGAATATGCACCCCTATATCCCCACCAGCACAGATTCTGTCCTAACCACGGATTTGAGACACTTCTCATACACCTATTTGACAACATAATCAAAGGAATAGACAAGATAAAGAAGGGCTTCCTACTAATTTTTATTGACATATCATCCGCCTTCGACACAGTCTCCCATCACATCCTATTGAAGTGCCTTATGGAGATTGTCATCCAGGACAATACCTTCAAATGTTTCCAATCATGCCTAGAAGACAGACAGCAAAGAGTAACATCCTGTAACCTCATCTCGGCACCCTTTCGTTCAACTCAAGGAGTTCCACAAGGCTCATCACTTTCCGCGCTCCTCTTCAATATCTATATTCAGCCCATATGTAAAATATCTGACAAATACAAAATACAATATGCCATATATGCTGATGACATTATGGCATATACCCCAATCCATCTAGATACCCCAGACTATACCACTATATCAACCTGCATTCACGAAATAACGACTTGGCTTACCAGCAACAACTTAAACATCAACATTAAAAAAATCTGAAGCAATTATCATCACAAGGGATTCAACATTCATTACTCCCACCTCTATCAACATCTCAAATACTCCGATCCCAATAAGAGATGAAGTTCGTTATCTTGGAGTGATTCTAGACAAACAACTTACCCTCCAACCTCACATCAACAAGGTCTCTAAATCAGCCTTCTTCAAACTAGCAATGCTCCAGAGATTAAAACCTCTCCTCAACAAAGAACATTTCCACACAGTATGCCAAGCCATCATTACACCTGTGCTTGACTACTGCAATATCCTCTTCCAAGGTCTACCTAAACAATCCACTCATCCCCTTCAAATAGTCCAGAACACCGCTGCTTGGATTATTGCTGGCGCTTCAATACATAACCATATAATGCCTATACTACATGATCTACACTGGCTACCAATCTCTTCAAGGACAAAATACAAATCAGTACTCACCATCTTCAAAATTAAAAACAGCATGTCAGCAGGAATTCAACAAGAACTCATCAGAACTAAAGCAAGCACAATACCAGACAGATACAGCACCAAAAACACCATACCAACCCCCAGTCTATTCTCAAAAACCAACAAATCCACTTCCATGTGAGCTTTCTCTCTTGCTGTCCCAGCTATCTGGAATGTCCTCGCAGAACATATAAGATCAACAACCGATATAAAAGACTAACCGGGTAAGGCGGACATGGTGCTCCTGTCCCCACCCCACCCACCCCTTTCACCCAACGCCCCGCCACCCCCCCTTACAAATAACTACAATACAACGATTGGGAATCAAAACTTGTCGCAGCTTTATTAACCATACAACATTATCCATCAACAACCACCAACAGCAATCCTTCATCAACTGAATTCCGGCCGCGGAACGAATCCTCACCAGCCGTGTGAGTAGCAAGGTGAGTTCCACCCGCTTCCGCCGTGAACCGGCCCCAGGCCATTCCATTCCCACCTCTTCCGTCTCCGCCATATTATTAGCAAGAGCCCCGAGAGTTTCTCCGGGTCGGGGGTACCCCACCCCCGCCCTGAATCTCACCACCGGCTCCGGACCCCGGACACCTCCGGGATCCCGCCTTCCCCCTCCAGCTGCAACCCCCTCCCCCCTTCGTGCCCAAACCTAGGGATGGGTGGGTGGGTCGCCAGCCACCTTCTTGCCCTCCTCCGAGGCCGCCATGCCCCCCTTTCTGTCCCCCACCGCCCCCTGTGCTCCGCCTGGCTGCCATCTACGTCAGCCAATAGGTTGATAACCTCCGTTCCACAGGACAACCATTTATGCTCCTCTGTCTTATCCTGTGAAACTTCTCCGTGCAACTGAGCCATGCCCAACCATCGTGAGTGTGTGCCGCTTCTAAGATAGGGTCCGCATAGGCTAATGGCATCCGTACTGCCCAGGGTTTCGATGACCTCCGACACTGGCCAACCTCAGGAAGGCTCTCGTCCAGTTAATGACATTGCGCGACACCTTCCAAACCCTCCCTGCTTTTCATTCTCCTTACTCCTCCGTTTACTATCACCCAACTGCCTCCAACCCTCCAGGAGCCTAAAATGTCAATATACCGCCTTTTCGGATCTTCCATCGCAACTTCCGCGGCACTCCCTCCCCGAGCGCAGCAAAAGAAGCACGCGTGGGCGCCGCACGACCCGAAACTGCTCTCCCTGTGCCGGAGCCATCCTCAACACGTACCCCGCTCTCCAAGCCCACTGAGATGATGACGCCTCGAATGACAAAGACGCCGCGGACCCCGACCTATGTCGTCTCTTACAGGAGCGTCTTTGCTTCTTTGTCGCCTTACCCCCCCCCCCCCCCCACTCTTCCTCCTCCTTCCCAAGCTCTGCTTGCCCACTGTGCAACTCACCTGCCCCAGAAGCCAAAGGCTGCACCAACCGAGCACCGCCATCCTGAGCCAGGCACCCGCTGTCCGACTGCAGCCCTTCCCCGGAGTCCCCCGTCATCTCGGGAACCTGCTCACCCCACACAGCTTCCTCATCGACCTCACCCCTCTGCATTGCACCTCTTCAGGCCCGCCGCAGGCAACCCTCCAGGCAGCATCTTTGAAGAAAAAAGCAGAGCACACCAAGGGAGGGAGGGGGAGGGCCCGCCATAACCCGGGGGGGGGTGCCATGCTCCCAACCACTCCGCCCATGAGGATCCCTGCCCTCCACTGAGCCAATGCTCCCACACAGCCGGATAACAGCCGCCTGGCACCATAGGCCAGCCCCAATGGCCCCCAAGCCCGCACCCCACCTGCCCAGCCTGCCCGACCACTCTGCCGTCCTCCCCCCGAGATAAAAGTCATAGCCCTGCTGCCCTTGCCCCCCCCCCTGGAGGGCCCCCTTTCCCCCGACCGTCCCAGCCGCACCCCAAATGCAATGTGTGCCTTCGAGGCAGTCCTGACTCCTGGTGACCCAGAGGCTCCCAGGTTTTCTTGGCAGTGTCACTGGAAGTAGATTGCCAGGCCTTTCTTCTGAGGCAATGGAGGGTTAAGTGACTTGCCCAAGGCCACCAGGAGTGCTAGTGGGAATTGAACCCTGGTTGCTTGGTTACCAAGCCAGTGTTCCCACCACTAGGCTACTCCTCCACTCCTGAAGTCCCTGGGAGCCCTACCTGACCCCCCCTCACAAGAGTCACCGCCCAGCGCTCCCCTAGTGCTACACCACCCCTCACCGGTGCCCACACCACCTCGCCACTGACGGGCAAGAACCTCCTCACCCGTCCCCCCCCCCCGCCCACGCCCCCCCCCACGTCTTCCCCTCAACCCCCCCCCCTTTTTGCAGCTCCCCCCATAGAGCACCCCCTAACTGCTGAAGCCACCCACCTGCTCACCCCCCAGCTCACCCCTTTTGTCCCCATGCCCCCATAGCCTTACCGTGTAGGCATGCCACCCCTAACCACAAACCTTCTAAACCAGGCCCACTCCCGCAAAATTCTCCTAACTGATACAAATGATTTACTGGCCTGCTCTCTCCGCTGCTGCCACTCATCGCGCTCTGCTCCTCGGAGGCCTCACGTCCTCATACGCCTCCCCTGCTCACCAGCATGGCAGCAACTGCCGGGACCAACGGGTAGCCTTTTAAGGTGCTCCCGCCGACCGCTGCCTCTCCGGTGCCTCAGCCGCATGAAAATTCAAAATGTTGCCACCACGGAGCTCCGGGGATCCCCAGCCACCTTCTTGCCCTCCTCCGGTGACTGACGACCAGCCGGCTTGCTCTGCCCTCGCCCCGCCTCCCCCCCAGACCTGCACGGTCCCCCATTGGCTCCCGCACTCCTCACTCACCCACGGGAGCCAATGGGGTTCAGCTACATGCCCCATGCTACCGCCGGCAGCCTTCTCCTTTCCACGTGGGGGTAGGGGTCACGCATCTGCCGCCCCCCCCGGTTAGTGGCGGCAAGCGGGCACGTGGGCCCGTGGCCTTTCATTTCTGGAAGTTGCTCAAAACCACACTATTCATAGAACAATTCAACGAAGACACGCAATCACACTAACCACTCAACAACCAGATTCACACAAACTATAAATCTATACCAGCCATCTCTTTCATTACAACTTCAACATGTTTCTTAAGTTTAGCTGATGTTACAAGATACTGTTTAAATTTGAAGTTATGATGTTACTGTTTAAGTTATGTTGTTACTGTTTAATTTGCAAGTTCTATGCAAAAGTTAAAAGTTAAAGTTTGTAAACCGCCTTGATTAAATGAAAAGGCGGTATAGAAAAACTGTTAAATAAATAAATAAAATATAATTAAGTGCATAGGGACATGCCAGGCATACTCCCATTTCTTAGAGTGGGTCTAGCACTACCACTGTGTTAACGTTTGGGGCCTGCCATGCACTACAATAGCACACTGTAGTAAATATGTCCCTAACTGTCCCAAGATAGATTCACTTGGGTGCTGCTTTGGGTGAAATACTATTCAGGGGCAAAACACAAAAGAAGCTGCATGGGAGAGGCAAAGGAGGCATTTCCCAGCAGTGATCAGTACTATTATATACCTCCCCAGGGACTCCAGTCCTTTCATTAGCTGGAAAACAAACAAATATGAGGTCAATATTCAGCCGGAAGCCAACCACATAACTTTATCTGGGAGGGGGGAATTTATTTCAGAGGCCCTAATCATGCTTTGGATGTCTGTCCAAAGCACACAGATATCTCTGGAGCCATTTTTAAAGCTAAGCCTGTGGACATCCCCAGCGCGAGGATGTCCATGTCGGAATGGAGGCATGGCCGGGGTGCTCCCAAGAACTTGGATATCCACACCCAAATTCAGAAATATGCTGATGTTCCAAGCCACATCAAAGCTTATACCTGTTCCAGGCATGAATAGGCATCTGAAAAACACTTGTTTTGTTAGGCAAAACATCTGGAAGGTGTAGAGAAGGAGGTGCACTCATATTTTTATTTTACAATTTGTCAAGAACACTGCCAGGGAAGGAGGGTTCATGCTTTTGTTTTGCCATGCACTTGATGGCTCTGTGTGCAACCTTGCTTGAGATAGACATCTCTACACCATGGCCTCATAGTGGGGATATCTCTATTGACGCCAGCATGGGCATCCACGTTGGGAGGCATCTCTGTTTCTAAAATTGGCCAAAATATAGATGTCTTCAGTGGTTTTCTGTACATTCTACCCTGTACATCCCCGATTGCACTCAGATGCCCTTTCCAAAATGCTGCTTCAAATGAATAAGTCATCTGTTTAAAGTTGTGAGGATTTTCAGTGATCCTATCCAGGAGTAGCCACCTAGTAGTTAGAGCAACTGCCTAGTTCCTAGAACAGCGATGGCGAACCTATGGCACGCGTGCCAGCTGTGGCACGCGAAGGCCTTGCAGCTGGCACGCGTGAAGGTCCGCAGAAAAAGAAAAAGCGGGCTCTGGCTGCTGCCGCGGACGCGGCAGCATGCAGTGTCCCGCGGGGCCCCCTCCGCCCGCTAAGCCCCTCTGCAAGGGCTTTCAGATTCGCGAGGGAGACAGCGTCTCCCTCGCGTCTCTGTTAAGCCCGCAGGGGCTAATGGGAAATTTCCCATCAGCCCCTTTAGACGCGAGGGACTGATGGGAAATTTCCCATTAGCCCCTGCGGGCTTAACAGAGACGCGAGGGAGACGCTCTCCCTCGCGAATCTGAAAGCCCTTGCAGAGGGGCTTAGCGGGCGGAGGGGGCCCCACGGGACATTGCATTCTGCCGCTGCCGCGGCAGAAGCCAGAGCCAGCTGCTTTTTTTTTTTTTTTTTAAATTTGCCATGGGGGGTGGGTTAGGAATGCTAATGGGCTAGGGGGGGGTTAGGACTGGTAATGGGCTATGGGGGGGGATAGGACTGCTAATGGGCTAGGGGGGGTTAGGACTGCTAATGGGCTGTGGGCTGATGGGGGCAGTCTGGAAATGGGGTGATGGGGGGTTAGGACTGGTAATGGGCTATGGGGGGGGTTAGGACTGCTAATGGGCTAGAGAGGGGGGGTTAGGACTGCTAATGGGCTAGGGGGGGTTAGGACTGGTGATGGGGAGTGGTTAGGACTGGAGGTGGGCTGTTGGGTGGGGGTAGGACTGGCAATGGGCTGATGGGGGGGTTAACACACTGGAGGTGGTCTGATGGGGTTAGGACTGGTAATGGGCTATGGGGGGGTTTAGGACTGATAATGGGCTATGGGGGGCTGGGACAAGAAATGGGCTGATGGGGAGGGGTTAGGACTTGAGGTGGGCTGATGGGGTTAGGACTGGTAATGGACTGTGGGCTGATGGGGGGGTTAGGACTGGCAATGGGCTATGGGGGGCTGACTGGAAGTGGGCTGATGGGGGGTTAGGACTGGAAGTGGGCTGATGGGGGGTTAGGACTGGTAATGGGTTATAGGGGGGGGCTTAAACTGAAAATGGGGTGATGGGGGGTTAGGACTGGAAGTGGGTTGATGAGGGGGGGATAGGACTGGTATTGGGTTGGGGGGTTGCTAGGACTGGAAATGGGTTGGGGGGCTGCTAGGACTGGAAATGGGCTGATGCAGGGACTAGAAGGGAATGGATGCTGGGTGAGGCTGGAACTAGAAGGGAGCTGGTGTTGGGGGAGGATTAGAATGGGATGGGGCTGGGAGAGTAAAATGGAGAGGGGAAAAATATTTTGTGTGGGAGGGATAAAAAATCTACAATTGGCCGGGTATTGGGAGAGTAAGTGGGGATTGAGGATGGAGGGGTAAATTTTGAGTAGATGAAATAGGAATGAGGAAAGAGCAAAAGGAGAAAGATTAGTATGTTAAAGCAGATGTAGAGAGAGAATGGAAAAAAAAACCCAAGAAGACAGAAGAAAGGACAAATGGACAGCAGATGGAGAGTTAGCAGAAGACACGAAGAAACCAGAAGAAAGTGGCTGGAACAATTGCAACTGAAAAAAAATGCACAAAAGGTAGAAAAATATCTCTTTATTTTGAATTTATTAATTGGAATATGTCAGCTCTGGGAAATGTGCATCATTAATTTTTGCGCTTTGTTTAGTACAAGAGGAAATTAATATATAGTTTTATTTCTACAGTGTTGTTGTATATTCCAAGTTTGGCTTTTGGGGTTCCCAGTTTAATTATTGTCTTCCTGTTTCTAAATTGTGATTCCTTGTTTGGTAATGGTCTGTTCTGCATGTGTAACTGAGCTGAGGTATTCTGTTTATATAATTCCTATTTGACATTGCCACTTGTTCTTTCCCCAGTAGGTCATGTATTGTTGTTCTCTGAGATGTATTGGTTTAATATTTGCAGTGTTGCCTTTTGATAGGTAGAGTATGGTGCTTTGTGAGTCCTGGTAGTGCTGTTAGGATACGGCGGGTTTGCTATGGGTTCTAAATGGGCAGCGTTTGTAGTAGTTCCTAATGTGCCTGGCGGTTGGTACTGGATTATAGTAATGTAGAAACCTTTTAGTCTTTCTTTATCCATATACTCATTAAGAGGCATGTTTACTAAAAGTTAGTGTATGGTAACATTATGCAAATATTTATGCAAATGAAGCACCTTATGCAAATGGAGCTTTAATTGACGTGCTGGCACTTTGAGGAAATTCTTTGGTTTTGTGCGGCAGTTTGGGCACTCGGGCTCAAAAAGGTTAGCCATCACTGTCCTAGAAGATCAAGGGTTTGATTCCCACTGGCACTCCTTGTGACCTTGGGCAAGTTACTTTACCCTCCATTTGCCTCAGAAGAAAATGCTTGGCAATCTACTTCTGGTGATACATTGCCAAGAAATGACAGGAGTCAGCACTGTTTGACGGCACTAAAAAAAACCCCAAACATTTAAATCAGATCGCTGAAAATACACAGCATGGGTTACCTAACAATACACCCCTACAGGCCACTGACAAAAATACAAAGTCAGAAGTCCCCTTCTAACTCAGTTTCTCTCCTCCACTGCGTCATTACCCAGTATCTTTTTAAGCTCATTCTTCCAACCAGTCTTCCTCCCTAATCCCATTATTTCTCCATCCCTTAAATCAGCCACTCCAACCCCTCTACCCTCCCAACCCAGCTAGTCCTCACCTCCCAACAAAGCCACTCAGACCCATCCCTCATCTATCTGCTACCCCTCAGCAGATCAGGGTACCAGCACCCACCAACCTCCCAGCTAGCCTTCCCCACCTAGGAAACTAGTTGGACCCTCAACTCAGCTGGATCTCACCAGTCAGTGAGCCAGTCAGCCCACCCCTCAGCCCCTATCCCTACCCCTTCAAACGAAGCTGACACCTCTGGCACTCATCACTGCTTCTGCAAGTCAATCTGCCGCCCTTCTTCCCCCAGCTAGCCCTCAGAGCCACTCACCCTTCTATCTGTGCCTTCTGGGACAAGAACTTCCTCCTCTACTTCCTGCACCATACATCTATGTATGAGTGTGAGCCACACAGTGCAGGAATTCTCGCATTGGTCTCTGATTCTCAAGTCTCATGAGACCAGTATGACAGTTCCTGCACCGTGCAGCTGAGATTTACACAGAGTCATGCAATACAGACGCCAAAAGGAAATTTCTAGTTGTCATGGTGAACTGGGTCATGGGATTTGTTAAGTCCTGTTTTATGGATATCAAGTGCACCTATATTAATTACACTGTACATCTGCATACGCATATGCACATTAACTGCTAGGAACATGCTGGTCACGCCCTCAACAATTACCATAGAATCTTTGCACTTACCATGCATTAAAAATGCATGGTAAGTTCACGACCATAACAGGATTTAGTAAAAAGTCCTCTAAATCACTGGTTTCATAGCCCTCCTCCTATTAGATATCTATATTTGTTTTTGTGTGACAAAGAGGTACCTCATCATTTATATCTATTTAAAGCACACAAATCTGATGATAAAAAAAAGTTTTATCTAATTAATTACCTCTGCATTAAAGTATTTCTTTAAAGATATCTATATCTGTTGTATGTGGAAGCTCCATTAATGTCTAATATATAGCCAAGAAATACATAAAGAATGAAGAGAACTGCAAATCACTATAATCACCATTGCAAATGCAATGTGTGCCTTCGAGTCAGTCCTGACTCCTGGCGACCCAGAAGCCCCTGAGGCATTTGAAAAAAAAGTAGATTTATTAAACACAAAGGAAGCTTAAGCTTCCATGTATCGCTAATTGCCGAATCAGAAAGGTTTCACAATTTTCCAAATTACCTGTATTTAAATTTTTTTGTTAGAACTGAACCTGATTATTCTTATAATGAAACCTGTCTAAATGTTCCCTTAAGAAATAATCTACATTATTGCTTAATTTATGATATTTGGGTCAATTCTTCAATTTACAATAATTTCATTTTAAATAAAATCAACTCATGCTTCATTGAAACCACAAAAATGCAAAATCTTAAACATTTAACTTGACAGTTCAAACACAAAGTACAATAGATGTACAGTAGTTAGTCTAAAAAAAATTCTGTACAACCAGTAGGTTTAATATGCTGTAACAATGGCACAAGAGAGACAAAACTGGCAAGCTAGAAAAGGCAAAAAAAAGGTTCCCATAACAATCCTAATTATTTGTGATATTTATATCTGCTGCAATGACTAACGAACATTAAGGCAAGCTTTTCACTGATTGGGGGAAATGGTCCCTGTAATTAGAAATGAGTGAAAAGTTTGAAGTCGAGCCAGGCAAATTTAAGTTTGTTTTGGATTTGACAAGTTTCAATCCAGCAAATATCGATGAAATCCAAAAAGGTTTCATATGGATTAATCGATTCATAGGCATCTGCATTCAATCTACCCATTTCAGTTGCCAATTTGAGAAATCCACATTGGATTTATTTTATTTCACAGATCAGATTGATAAATCCACAATTTTCTTGTGAGTCTGTCAAACTAGTTTTACTTTTAAAGTTTTCATATCTCTCTATAATGCACAGCATCATGATGGTCAATGAACGCATCAAATAGAAGGATAATAGCCAACGCAACATTTATATTTTCAGAACAACCACTTGGTCTATATGATAATTTAAAAAAGGAAAAAATGTATGCCACCAACTGAACCAATAACCCAGCCTTTCATTGTACTTAGAAAACATTTCCATGTTGCAAAAGAGATGGATGATCCCAGAATACCTCATCAGTCATCTTCCGCCCACATTATGTCATACTAAGAGTGCACACTGTCTGTTCCAGGGTCCACAGGCCCATTAGTACATGACCCCCTTCGAAAACTGTATATAATTCCATTAGACATCAATAACAAATTCCAATGGACTGTAGTTAACCAGATAAACTTCCTAGATCATTGAAGCTGGAATTGTGGGATATAAATACATTTGAAAGGATGGCTTGCTTGTATTTTTGAAGTGATGGTTACCTTGACAGTAAGTTTTATCATCAAAAAATGTCTTTGCCCTCTATTATACAGTTTCACCTTTCACTTGTTGCCGCCCCTCATTCAGGATATTGAATCCCAGTCACAAGCAAAGCCCAGTGCCTATAAATCTATAACTACATTAACTTTAACTATCTCATCAAAGTCCCAGTCATAAAGGGACAGGAAAACAAAGGGAAACCATTAGAAGGGGTTCCTAGGAAAATGTTCAAGGCTGGAATGAATGCTTATGTCGGCAGTTGCCCAAGATCTCTGATCTTTCTGCATTCCGGCTGACATTTCTGGAATGCGGGCACCGACAAAGCAACAAAAACTGCAGTAATCCAATCTAGTTGCTAATAGAGCATGGAAATGCTATTTTAAATTATGGGAGATCAAGAAAAGAAATATTATGAGCTTTATTGTCTTTCAGAATGATTTTACTAAAATTGGTTCAGTATTTTCATTAGTAAATAATTGGTAAGCTATTTTCTTCTACAAAAGGCTCATATTTTAAGTGGTATATTCTTGAAGAATAACTAATAAGGTGGTGATTAACAAAACATGGAGTTTGGTTAATCATCCAAATATATTGAATGAATTAATTTTTTTAGACTTAAATGACCTGTCTTTGTACTTTCGCTGTAAAAAGGGTGATTCATTTTTGCTGTTATTTGCTATTCAATGCTAGCTGTGGCAGCAAATAAGAAAGTTACACTGGCATCTATGCATAAAAGCTGTGTCCATAGAAAGGCTATTTAGCTTATACTAAAAAATACCATGCCACTACACTGCATAGCGAGCTTGATAAACTCTGCAATGCTAATATTAATGTGTCCACACATATAAATGAATATGTAAACATCATATGCAAATTAAGCAGTAGCAGATTATATTGTATATAGTATGAGATGCTCTCTTCCAAGTGCTATTTCTGCATGCAGCTAACTCCTAAATTTTAAAATCTGCATTGAACCAGATGTTAACATTTTAGCTCAGCCTCACTCACCATCAAAATGGTGCAGCTGAGAGAATGCATTGGGGGGATTACAGATGGAAGAAATGTGACTTCTGAAACTGCAGTTGTCAGAAATGTGGTGTACAAGCCCCAGAAGAGACAAAGGAGAGGAAGAGAGTGACAGAGACGGAAGACAACAGAGGAGAGGCAACACATCCTTGATCATTTCAAGAATAGGCCTGTTTTTATTTATACAACATCAAGGTTTTTAGACCGAATGGTCATGGAACACGTTGCTTTTTCTAATGTTTTGTACGCTTCAGAATCTGTTCGGTACAATGATGTCACAAATGGAAATAATGGACCATTACCTTGCTATGATTGTGCAGATTCGGCTGCATGTGTTCTTTGTCTTTCATTGTTTAAAATGGTTTCCGTCTGCAAGACAAGTGCTCTAGTTCAAAGATACAGCTTGTGAGGGCTAAGTCTTTCACAGAAGCCACCAAGTGGAAATTAAGAGAGAAGATGAGGCGACAGACTATTCCTTCAAAGCCTGGATGTTCTATGGTAACCTTTGCACATATGATCTGGAACCTTCTAATGTAGCCATTCTTGAGTGGCATGGGATGAGCAGTACTGGTTTAAGCTCTGTTAGCTGGCACACAGGGATTGTCTTTGCTGCCATTGTTGTGGTTAGTCTGTCCAGTGACCACAGCAGGAGTTCTCAGACTTCAGCATGGAGAATTATCTGAAAAGCTAGGACTTTTTTACCTCACTACATCTTGAAATTCGGTAAATTTTAATGTGCAGTTCTCTCTCTCTCAACAGCTTTGAATCCCTCATGTAATTGTGCTTTAGCTGCCCCAACACTATAAGGTCTTCTTAAAGGGAGAACACTAAAATCATAATCTCCTATTTTAGGATTGTGACTGAGATGGATCTGATGGGGCTGGCCCAGAAAACATCTGAGCCCAGTCCTTCTCTTCCTAAAATCTCTAGGTTGGTTTTACCTGAAGCAAACCTTCTACCAGTACCTAATTTGTCTAGTTCTTCTCTCTGTAATGTCCTTCAGTATGCATTCCGTACTTATTGAAGGAGTTTGGAGTGCTAAAAGAAAAGCTTTTCGACCTGGAAAAGATAAAGGGATGAATGTGTTGTATTCTTGGAACACATGCATTCTGTTGCCTGAAAAATGAGACTACTCTACTGCAAAAAACTTAACTTGCAACTCCACTGCCTGCTATCTCCATGTGGCCCACCAAGACCCAACCTTTCCAAAGATCAGGGCGTAGTTTGCCCCATCCATCCCACAAAATCTTGTATCTACTAACGGGCAGATGCAGAAAACTAGTGCAGCCTTTATGCACAGATAACGCAGCTTTTAGCCACAATTACCACCACAGCCAAATGCAGAAAAGAGATGGACGTATTCGTAAACAGCAAAGAAAAAGCTAACGTACACATAACACCAAGAATATTTAAATTATATGCAAATGAATTGTGCCTATTAAAATAGCATGCTAATATTGTCTGCGCCTGATGCACAGAAACGCGTAGAGGATTTTGTAACCAGTCTTAGCGCCAGTATCTCTAAGCCTGATCTTGAGGTGGCTTAAACATCTTGCGCGTGCCCCCAACAGTATTTTGAAGACATTGTGGCTTTCCTCGATGCCAAACTTTCCCTCAGATGATCCAGGCATTGGGAAAAGCCCCCGATGCCATCAAAATACTGTTGGAGGGCCAGTGCCCCCAACAGAAAGAAAATCCCAGGTGGCACAGTGGCCCCAATTTCCCCACAGAATCGGCCCAAGTTTGGCATGCTCTTCCAGAGAAACAGGGTCACCGTGTAGCTAATTTGCATATGCACCCCAACAGTATTTTGATGGTATCAGGGGCTTTCCCCGATGCATGGATCATCTGACCGCACAACTTAAAATGACCCTGGTGGCCCAGCGGCCCCGTTTCCCCCAACCAAAAATAACCCTAGTGACCACTTGCCCCAAATCATCCACCCCCCTCCTGGTACAAAGGAGTGGGAGCTCTGACCATGTGCTCCCCCTCCTGCACCACCATCTTGAAAAATGGCGGTGCCTGGCCCTGCACGATGCATTTTCTACCTTATATGGCAGTCTGACCCTACCTGGTGCATCACAGGATGCACTATGTGGGGTCAGGCACTGCCATTTTTCAAGATCGCAGTGCTCCCACTTCTTTGTAAAGGTACCATTAGCGAGGTGGGGGGCTTAGGGCTTCTGGGTCACCAGGGTTATTGTTAGTTGTACGGTCAGATGATCCAGGCATTGGGGAAAGCCCCTGATACAATCAAAATACTGATCTTTAGAAGCTCAGATGACAAGACTTCGACTTTCATTCTTTGGACACATCATGCTAAGAGAGAGATCATTAGAGAAAGACATCATTCTTGGCAAGATAGAAGGTCAATGCAAAAGAGGAAGGCCAGCAATAAGATGAATCAATATAATAACAGCAGCTATGGGTACCAGTCTGTCAACAATGAGCCACCTGACTGAAGACCGAACACAATTTAGGACAACTATCCAGAGGGTCGCCATGAATCGACACCAACTCGACGGCACTTAACAACAACAGCCTAATACTGAAGCTTTATAGAACAAAGCATGATCAGAGGGCAACGGTTGCATTTCCTTCTCCACCTCCCATCCAGCTGCTGAATGATCAGAAGGCAAACTTCAGGATCGTTCCTGGAGCTAGAGGTATATCTAGATCTATAGATATGTACTTTAAGTGATGCCTGCCTTCTTTATGCCTCCTCCCCCTACTCTCTCTGATCCTTTTCTTCCCTTTATTCTGCAGTTTCTGTTCTTCACCTGATGTGTAGTGAGCCTGAATTCAGCTGTGTTGAGTCCCTCCTACATGCTTGTGGCCCTCCCACTCCCGTCTACTGCCGAAGGTATACCTGAGAAGTGCTTTTTGAGCTTTCAGCTACTGGCCCTTGTTACAATGTCCTGACTGCAATTGGAATATATATGCAATTGCATCTTAATTGGTATTGCTGACAGCCGAAATGTGGACAAGTCAAAAAAAGGGTCTGTACCTTTGAAGGTTTTATGAAATAAAATATTTCTTTGTTTTTAAGAAGTGTGGCCATGTCCTCCCTGCGCTGTTCTGGTGTCTCCTGTGATTTCTGCGGAGGGTTGTTGTTCTTCTTCTTTCCTTGGTGTTACCTGGGTTAAGATGTCACATGATGCCCTAATACAAAAGATCGTAAACCTTTCCTTAACCCAAGGCTACATGCCCAAACCCCTTAAACAGGCAACTATCTGGCCCATTTTAAAATCTAATAAACTAGACAAACTACAACCAAGCTCATATAGGCCAATATCAAGCCTATCTTATCTAACAAAAATAATAGAAAAAACTATACAAAACCCACTACAAGACCACATAGATTTGAACTATCTTCTTGATACTCAACAATATGGCTTCAGAACACACCCCGGTGTAGAAACCATACTCATAGCCCTATTTGACACGCTCACCAAAAGTATTGAGAAACCCAAAAATGCAGTTGTAATGATCTTCCTAGATATTGCAGCAGCCTTCGATTCCATTAATCACTCTATGCTATTAGCAAGACTCCAACAAATTGGAATCTCTGGAATAGCCTTGGCCTGGTTCGCCTCATATCTTAATGACAGAACCCAACAGGTAAAAATAGACCACACAATTTCCCAACCTTTTTAGCCAAAACCAGGGAATCCCCCAAGGGTCTGCATTATCTTCCCTCTTATTTAATATCTACCTTCAACCAGTATGCAAAATCTTCCAAAAACACAAAGTTTGCTACCATATTTATGCAGACAATATCATGATGTGCCTCCCAATCAATACTTTAAAACTTAATCTATAGCAAATTGTGGCATGCTATCATGAAGTCTCTGAATGGCTTGCCTCTAACAACCTGGCAATAAACATTAACAAAATAGAAGACATATTCATAACAAGAGATAAATAATTCACCCCACCTTCCCAGATACACCTTGGAACAGCAACAATCACAATAAAAGATCAGATAAAATACCTAGGAGTCATCATTGACAGGGCCCTAACACTTACTGCACACATATCAAATGTGGCACAAACCATATACAGGAAAACCAAAATGCTCCAGAGACTAAGACCACTCCTTGAACCATCAGACTTTAGAACTGTCATTCAAGCAATTATCAATCCCCACTTAGACTACTGTAATAGCATCTTCCATGGTCTCCCAATGCAAACACTATCACACCTCCAACTTGCACAGACCACAGCAGCTCATATAATAATGCATGCAAATAATACGGATCACATCACACCAATTCTTCAGAGCCTCCACTGGCTCCCAATAGCCAGTCAAACCAAATATAAAAACCTGGTTATCATATTCAAACTACTAAATGACATAACACCATCACACATCACCACATTAATATCAAAACCCAGAACACTAGACTAAGAAGGAGATGCACCCAAAACTCTCTATGCCACCCAGATGACTTCTGTAAAGCAACCAAAACCACAAATAAAAGAGCATTCTCACACTATGCACCAAAACTTTGGAATGCATTGCCACCAGATATGAAAGAAATAAAATACCTCATTCATTCCTGAAAAAGATTAAAAACATTCCTATTCAATGAACACTATGGTCATTCCCACCCTCAATCCCTTACCACAAGCCAAAAAGCACTTTAACACTACCCCTTACCTGCCTCCCTGACTCAATTAATATACAACTGTCCCTACAACCCCTCCCTTCAAGTCATATATAAACACTACAGCACATAAGCCACTCAAACCAAATTATGCAAATAGTTATAGTTACTCTGTTATTGTACATAGTTAATTTTGTTTAATATACCTTGTTCTGTTAATTGTAAACTGCCTTGATTAACAGATAAGGTGGTATATAAGAACGTGGAATAAATAAATGAAAACTTAGTCACCTGATGTTATAGGTTAGTCCAGAAGAAAAACTTTTTCAAGTATATTCGTAGTAAAAAAAAACCTGAGAGAGAGTCAGTTGGACCTTTACATGATAGAGGGGTAAAAGGGGCATTAAGAGGGGACAAGACCATAGTGGAGAGACTGAATGAATTCTTTGCTTCGGTCTTTACTAAGGAAGATGTAGAGATGTTACCCATGACTGAAATGGTATTTAAAGGTGATACTGTGGAAGAATTGAAAGAAATATGGATACACTGGGAAGATGTATTTGATAAACTGAAGAGTAGCAAATCACCTGGAACAGATGGTATAGATTCAAGGGTGTTGAAAGAACTGAAATATGAGATTGCAAACCTGCTATTAGTAATCTGTGAACTATCATTAAAATCATCTGTAATACCTGAAGATTGGAGGATGGCCAATGTAATATCAATTTTTAAAAAGAGTTCCAGGGGTGATCTGGGAAACTGCAGATCGGTGAGCCTGATGTCAGTACTAGGAAAAATGGTAGAAACCATCATAAAGGAGAGGCGGAGCCTGCTGCTAGCTAAGATGGCCGCGTAACTCTCACCCTCCGCTGAATCCTGCCTTAATCCTGGTCCTCTTGCCGCCACCCAGCACGCAATTGGTATCCGGCGGTGCATGCAGACACGGGAGATGGCGGCATGCAAACCCAGCCAGCTCGAATTTGGTGTGGGGCCGAACCCAGCAACTAAACGCCCGAAGCCCGATCCACCCTCGCCGCAGAAGCCGGTAAGCGGGCGGGAAAGCGGCATGGAATTGCAAGAACTTTTGCGGGAGATAAGAGCAGTTCGGGAGCTGGTAGCGGCAAACGGCGAGACTCTAGCTGCGGTTCAAGCAGATGTGCTTGAACTAAAAGAACTCAAAGGGGAAGTTGCGGCCCTTACAACTCGAATGGGAGAAATGGACTGCAAAATAGAGGCTCACGAGGCATCTCTCCGGCAGGTTGCCAAAAACAGTAAGCGGCTAGATGCTCTGGAGAGAAGCCTAGAGGATCAGAGCAACAGAGCACGGAGAAACAATCTAAGGCTTCTGGGGTTGCCGGAGGGAGCGGAAGGTGTTAACCCTGTGGAATTTTTGGAACGCACCCTTCCTAAGCTCCTTCAGCTCAAGTTTACTCAGCCCTTTGAAATTGACAGAGCGCATAGGGTACCTTCGCAGGCCAGCCCACAACAGCGCTACCCACGGCCTCTGATAATGCGAATCCTGCGCTATTCGCAGCTGGCCCAGATTTTGACGGTGGCTAAGGCAAGGTCTCCGATAAAATTCGAGGAGCATACTTTAACCTTATACCCGGACTTTTGCAAGACTACAGTCGTCAAGCGGAAGCTCCTGCTGGCTCTTCGACCGCGCCTGCAACACCTGCAGGCTAGATATGGAATGTTCTATCCGGCGAGAATGCGGGTGACTCTTCATAACCAGACACGTACCTTCGAAGACCCTGCGGCCTTAACAGCTTTTCTGGAGGAGCACGAGGCTCGTGTAATGCAATGAGAACCAGTGCTCCTCGCTTTGTGCAGCTGTACATTTTATCCCCTCGGGGCTGCGAAGTGCTGCCTGGCCTCTGAGGGAGGCGGCGTAGGAGTTGGAGCCTCGTGGAGACCTGCGTCCGGCAAAACCTCCTCCTTTGTTTCCTGAGGGAGCGTGTGCTGGACCTTGTTTTGACCCATGGGTCGTGGTGTTGCACTGTGGATGTTGTTTGGGCTTGTTTGGCATAGTGGCACTGTGTTTTAGCGGGACATATTAGTGGTACAGAAATTGACCTCGGGTGAGGGGTTGGGGATAGTACGGATGAGTGTGTGGGTATGTGTGGGAAGGTTGTGGGTGTATGGAGGAGTGGATCTGATGCACATTTGCGTGCGAAGTGCTATGGAATGGGTTTGCCTGTGTATATCACACTAAATATCCTGAGTTGAATGGGGAGGATTGGCCCCCTGAGGGAGGATACTCTGAGTCTAGTGCCTGGCCCCTCCTTGGTGATGCGACCGCACCAGTGGCTCCTCCCTAACTGCCCTAAGGAATGAGGCTGCGGGTATTGGCTCTGAGTTTACTATGTGGGCGGTTGGGCTCTGTACCAGTATACTGTATCTTGTATAGTCCCAGTGGGGTCTAGTTGTTGACGATTGGCTTGGGTGGAGGGATGGGGTGTGTCAGGAAGGTTGGACGTGAGTGTGTGGAGTTGGATGCGTGCAGGGGATTGACTGGATTGGTGTCAGGGAGGGGGCGGGAGGGGGGATATATTTTGTGCCAGTGAATGTGTTGGGGGGGGGGGTCGTGCCGGGAGTGTGCTGGGTGGGGGGGAAGATGGGATAATTATGGTATGTAATCCATGTTGGGATTGTTTCCTGTATCACCTTATATTTGTTAGCAAGGGGACAGAGATTTTTGGAAGGGGCGGGGGGAGGTGGTAGTCTGGCTAGGGATGGCTCACCTAAGGGAACCTCCATTATGGAGGGCAAGTATGTCTTCCTGGGACCTCGCACTCTGTTATTGTCGAAGCTGCTACCTTGCCCGATCTGTTGCCCATCATAGTTTTTTCCAATATGATACTCTAGTCCCATGAAACCAGTTAAGTTTCTATCTCTGAACGTCAAGGGAATTAGTAATCCAATTAAGAGGAAAAAAATCTTAGTGTATTGTAACCACGAGTCTGCCGATGTGGTGTTACTCCAGGAAACGCATCTGTCCTCCTTTGAAACGGCGAAATTGGGGCTCGGGAAATATTCCCTTGTAGGGTGCTCGCCCGCGGTTGCCCGGAAAAACGGGGTAGCTATCCTGGTCCGTAGGACCTTAGCTCCCGAAATTTTGCATTCCAAGTCGGACACGGAGGGGAGATGGGCTAAGGTTATGCTCAAGATTGGCAATCGCTCTCTTGCTATTATGAATGTGTATGGACCTAATCGGGATGATGTTTGTTTCTTTAAGGCAATAGCTGAGGAGATGAAGGAATGGGATCCGGTAGAATGGATTCTTGGAGGAGACTTCAATATGGTCATTGATCCAGTGCTGGACCGTCAGCCATATCGCTCCCAGCGGCAAAGTAGAGCGGCACTAGTGTGGCAAGCCATTATTCAGGAATGCAGACTTTCTGATATATGGCGATTATGGCACCCTAAAGATTGACAGTTCTCCTTTTTCTCTTTGCCCCACAAGTCTCATTCCCGTATAGATTATTTTCTTGTTTCTAGCACCCTACTTTCGGAGGTTACACAAGCTGATATTGCTGGGATGCACATTTCCGATCATGCTGCTGTCCATTTTACGATAGATCTTGTTGATGTCGCCCGGGGGGGTGTGCCTGGTTTTTTCCCAGGGACCTTTTGCAGGAGCAGGAGTTCTGCGAGGAGATTAAGAGAGCAGCTAAAGAGTATTTCGCCTGTAATTCCCTCTCAGACATGCCGGCCTGGGCCTGGTGGGAGGCTTTCAAAGCTGTTATCCGCGGCGTTGTGACTAGTTATAAAATTAGGATAAGTCGGCGGAGGAAAGCGCAGCTTGAGGAGTTGGAGGCTCAGATCCAAGCAGGAGAGAGCCTGCTGGTTTCCAGGGCCGACCCTAGCATTCTCCTTCGCTTGCAGAGGTTGCGATATCAATACAATGATATCATGAGTGCTGAGGCGAGCAGATTGATCCGTAGTGCCCATGGGAAGTATTACTGTGACAGCAATAAAGCAGGGCGTCTATTGGCACATACCTTAAAGCCCCGCTTGGCTAAGCGGCGCATTGAAGCCATTCAGGATGATCAAAGGGGCCTTCTCACGAGTGAAGCTGATATCGCAGAATGTTTTCAATCCTTTTACAGGAAATTGTATTCCTCTGAAACGGACTCTAGTTCTGCAGCTTTTCACAAGTTATTCGGTCGGGTCCCCCACCCTGTGCTTCATGATTGTCAGATCAAGGAGCTTGATGGGCCACTGACGGTTAGGGAGACCCGAGAGGTTCTCTTTGGTATGAAGGGGGGAAAGGCGGCCGGTCCGGACGCTCTTCCGGTGGAGTTTTACCAAACATTTGCGGATGATCTCCTCCCCTATTTGTTGATATTCTTCCAGGATCTCTTGGCGCAGGCTCCTTTAACAGGGTCTTTTAGTGAAGCGACGATTGTGGTGTTGGAAAAGCCGGGTAGGGACCCTCAGAAAGTTGGGAACTATCGCCCGATCTCCCTGTTAAACGCTGATTACAAAATCTTTTCATCCATCTTGGCCCACCGTCTGGTTAAGGTGGTGCCCGACCTTATTCACCCTGACCAGTGTGGATTTGTTCCCGGCCGGTCAACTGCGGATAATGCCCGTCTTCTTTTAAACTTAATGGCGGCTGCGGAGGATTCGCAAGGACCTCTCGTCGGCCTATCTGTTGACGCTGAGAAAGCTTTCGACCGCCTGGAATGGGACTTTCTGATGCAGGTGCTACGCTGGTTTGGGGTAGGAGAGACTTTTATCAAGATGGTTAGCTTGCTTTATATCGCGCCGTCGGCACGGATCCTGGTCAATGGCTCCCTGTCGGGCGCCTTTGTACTGAATAGAGGGACTCGGCAGGGTTGCCCCCTTTCGCCTCTTTTATTTAATTTGGCTTTGGAACCTTTGGCCGTTCTTATCAGGCACTCTCAGGAGGTGCGGGGAGTAGAGGTGGCGGGTCTACAAATCAAACTGTCGGCTTACGCGGATGACCTGTTGTTATTTCTCCATCCTGACTCCATAGGGGTAGTATTGGATATCATAGGGCAGTACTCGGCCTTGTCGGGCTACAAAATTAACTGGGACAAGTCCATTGCATTCCCGATGAATTCCGGGACCTTTTCCTCGACGGTCGATCAATTCCCTTTTAGGTGGGAGGCTAGAGCCATAAAATATCTCGGTGTGAAGTATGGGACTTCACTGGAAGAGACGGTAGATATGAATGTGAAATCCTTGAAGGACATGGTCCAGGCCTTTACGTTGCAATGGGCCCCCCTGCATTTGTCCTGGTGGGGCAGACTAGATTCCATTAAAATGGTACTTGCCCCTAAAGTTAATTATATCTTGGAAATGATCCCCTTAGAGTTTCCCGTAAAATTTTTTAAGTCCCTAGAGCGTATCTTGACAGAATTTTTGTGGCAGGGTAAGCCCCCTAGGATTGCGTTGCATAAACTGAAAGCGAGCAAGCAGGATGGGGGGGTGCAGTTTCCCGACTTTAGATGGTACCACGCTGCTCTCCTGTTGAAGCATGGTTTTCAGTGGCTTCTAAACAGGGAAGGGGGTTCCAGGCCAGTTTGGGTGGATGTGGAGGAACGCTGGATAGCCCCTATTCCGGTTCATCTATTAGTCGGCATGATCCTGCCAGGGCAGGGGAGAAACCTCAAAATTCTTCGGGCTACGCAGCATGCCTTTTCTCTACTAGATGCACGATTGGCTTGTGGGGGCAGTATATCGGCTGGATCTCCGATTTGGTTCAATCCATATTTCAAGATTGGGCGTCGATCTTTTGCGTGGAAGGTATGGCAGGATCGTGGTATCTGGACTGTTGGTCAGTTAATTCGTGGGAAGTCATGGAAATCCTTCGAGGATTTGCAAAAGAAATTTGGGCTCCCGAGTTCGTGCTATTATCAATGGATCCAGCTCAAACATTGTTTGTTAGGGCATCCTTGTGATCCTTCTAGAGTTGTGGCCCAGGGGGCGGTCTTGAAGGAGGTGGATGTGTGTACTAGTGGTAAGGGAATCATGTCTAAGTTTTATGCCCTATTCCGGGACACCTCTGGAGAACCTTCTAAGGAAGTGAGGCTCCGTTGGGAGGAAGAATTGGCGATCTCTATACCTGAGCAGACGTGGTGCACTATGTGGGGAAGAGTGAATCGAGTCTCCAGGGCGGCTGCTTTGACACAATCCCTCTACTTTATTTTGCATAGGGCGTATTTTACTCCGGATAGGGTGGCGAAGTGGGCGCCGGGGGCGCAAAGTGAGTGCTGGTCCTGCAAAGGGGGCAAGGGCACTTTTAGACATATGTTCTTTGAGTGTCCCTACGTTCAGAGATACTGGCTCTTGGTTTGGGACAAGATCAGCAGGGTTCTGGGTCTCCAGTCTCCATTGAGTTGGGAAATTATTATTCTTCGTTCCTGTGCGGGTGGGCTGATATTGGAAAAGGAAAAGACCTTCCTATTTATCTTTATGATGGCTATTGCCCTCAAGTTGATAGTATCTAATTGGAAGGACTTGTCCAAATTGGATAGCCTGCATTGGTGGAATTTAGTTAGTGTATACTCTAGTTACGAGAAGGCACAGGAGAAAAAAGAAGCCCTATGGAGGCTGGGACGGAGACCCTGGCAAACCCGCGAGGGTTTTCCTAGGGATGGGCACGTCTGTAGCAAATGGCATTATCTTGATGATTACTCGGCTAGAGCGAGGTGTAGCTTTTCGACGTAACTTTAACCTTACCTCTGGTAGTTGTTGACTACCTACCGGATGGTTCTCCTAGAGGAGTGTGTCAGAGGTCGCAGGAGGACGGGGGGGGGGGAGGGTTGTTGTTGTTGTTGGGGGGTGGTAGGTGGAGGGTAATTGCTGTAAGTTACCTTGTGTTGTTGAGGGGAGTTGGAGTTATACATTGTTGTATGGTTGAAATTATAAAAATAAAAAAAAAAAAATAAAAAAAAGAAACCATCATAAAGAACAAAATTACTGAACATGTAGATAATCATGGCTTAATGGGAGACAGCCATCATGACTTTAGACAAGGGAGATCTAATAAGAGAAATAAGACTAATAAGAGAAAATATTTTACACTCAACGTGTAATCAAACTCTGGAATTTGTTACTGGAGGATGTAATAAAAACTGTTAATGTAGCTGTGTTTAAAAAAGGTTTGGACTTGTTTAAGAGATATTTGCAAGATTCTTTGTCTGTACCCTCAGAACTGATTCCACCGATTGTGAAAGCTTATTATATTCCTACTGGGAAGAAAGAGGGCAAGTGGTTATGGGTCAGTTAGAATTGGATTCCTTTGATGTCTCTGCTTTACTTCAGTCCCCTAAAGTAGATGAAATATCTGTTTCTATGTTGCTAGTTACGTTTGCTATTTCCTCTGATAGAGAGTGGCTACTTAAACTTTTTTACAAAAAAAGGGCGAGTTTGTTTTTTGGTATCTTCTCCGATGTTTCAAGAGAAACGCAGAAGCGGCGTAAAGCTTTTTTGTTATTACGCACTGGGGTGCTTCAGATGGGGGGTTCCTTTATATTAAGGTTTCCATGTAGATGTATTATACTGTATCATTCTCAGAAGTTTGTTTGTTTTTTCAACCTAGTGAATTATCCTTTTTTATCATTTCTAGTGCTTTAACATCCTCGCCCGCTTAAATTTCTGTCCTGTTCTAAATATGTAGTGGGGTCATCGGCTCCTGAAGCTACCTTATTGCCTATAAATATTTCCTTTGTGGTATTGGGGGTTCTCCTTCCCTCAATTGTATTCTTATTTACCCACCTCCTTGACTGTGGACTAACGTAATTGTATTTGATAATGATTTTTCTTACAGTTTTCTTCTAATTATTTTCTTACAAATTGCATCCTTTCTGTACAAGTGTTTTTGCTTGTTATATTTGAAAAATGATAAATAAAAAAAAAAAGTTTGGACCAGTTCCTGGAGGAAAGGTCCATAAACCATTATTAAAAGGGAAACGGGATAATCACTGCTTGACCCAATACAAGCATTGTGGAACCTGTGTTTTTTGGAGAAACTGCTAGGTACTTATGACCTAGATTGGCCACTGTTGGAAACAGGATACTGGGCTTGATGGACCTTGGTCTGACCCAGTATGGCATATCTTATGGTCTTATGTTCACCCCGTCACATTCCATGTAGCTACTTGTTGCCATTACCACTCCAAGTGTGATAGATTATCCATCAGCTGAATGTCCATGGGGGTCTCTTCAGGGACTAGCTCTTGCTTATTTCCTAGCTCCATTTCCTCCTCTCGCCGGGGTTCTCCTTGATCAACCCCAAGGGGGGTTTATCTCCATGGGAATCTGAGCCAAGTCCCTTGCCTCCCTTTCTACCTCCCTCCAATCCCAGTTGTTGTCAGGTAGCTGGGCCCTATGTCTTCTGGCCAGGGAGGGAGCAGGGGATTGGGCCCTTCCTTGGCCCCTGGGTGTCCTTGTCTGTTGCTCTAGTGGGCTCCTCCAAGACTGGTCCATATCTCCAGATCAGAGACTGGCCGGGGTCCCCAGGAAGTTCTGCAGTGATGGGACGTACACCCAGTCACTGTTGCCATTTGTTATAAGTACTCATGCTTGTTTGCAATTGCGTCGAAATCTGAGGGGTATTGTAATGGTGAGATTTGGTTCTGTAAATTATATATTGCATGCAGTAGAATCCTACTGGCCAAAGACAATGACTACTGTGAATGAAAAGAAACCTGCAATGCTACTAAATGTGTGGACTCCGAGTAGGAGCAAAGATCAGCAATTCCAGCAGGACTACTCATACTGTATATATGTAAACATAAATCTTGGGTGGACATTCACCCAACTTTGTCTTAAGATGTACATAGCACAGCCCATAGTGAAAAGAGATGCTGTTGAAGAATTTGGAGTTATTACCAGTGTCATGATGTGAAAGTGGGTGCAAACCTCTTAGCTACTGAAAGATCTATGAAAGGCAGTTGGCCACTGCCAGCAAATATTGCTTGCAAGAATAATTGGAAGAGCCTTATTCTTTGTACACATTCTTCTTGAGACCTAGCAAGGGTGAACAGTGTCACATCACTTTGGTTAATTTGCAGGATTATTGTACAGTAATCCCTTTTTCTATATTGTCAAATAAAGCATATGTATAAAGAAATCCGTTCATTGAGTTCTCCCAACCAGCAAGATGAAGTTCACCTATAGACCAGTTGTGGTGCCTAGGACTCTGACAGTGGTTCCCCGCATCTGCAAACTGAGGTGGAAGGTGTTCTTCACAGTGTCAGAAGACTTATTCTGTACTTGGAAATTTCTGACCTGCCCTTCTTTCTTAGTGATTCTTTACAGAATCAAAGGGGGGACTGTAGAAAAGGACCTGAGGGATATTAGGGTCTCATGGGGAAAGTTTGGAGAGTGGAGGCAGCTTGGAATGTGTTGTCAGCAGTACAGAGAATGTTTATGAATAATTGTGAAACTGTCAAGATTGTATGCTGTAGGAATGCCTAAACAGAAGTCTATATCTGCAGAAAGTTTGGCATGATTAAGCAAAATTAATGATGTTTGTTACTAACTTTGCATTTGAAGTACAAATGTGTTCTGATCAAGGCAAAGCATGATGCACAGATGACAAGACAAAAATGTACAATGTGGCAATTTTTCTAAATAAAAGGAAGTGCTGCACACAGCAGGCATTGTGGGTTATAAGAGACTGCTCGTTTGCAATCCTGTAACTTCCTCCATAAAGCCTTAGCAGAGAACTTTGTTATTGTATAACTGTGTGATGTGTTAATATTTCTCACTTGCACCGGGACCAGAGTAAAGGAGTCAAGTGCCGAGGGAGGATTCTGTGTTGTTTTCCCTGGTCAGGAACAAAGGACATAAACAAAAATAACTTAAAATTATTCTAAAAATGTTTAAAGGTGTTTGAGTACAAAGACATCCGAATACAATCTGTAGCATTAAAATATATGTTGAAAGTGACCAAAGAAAATGACTGTTTATTTAAATGGAGGGATCTGGAATTGGATGGCTTGGTTATTTAATAAAGGCAAAATAGATGCCTATGTTCTTCTATAAAATAATCACCCAAAGCATGCCACAGGCACACACACAATTTTACATCTGCTTCAAGATGCCTAAGGTGGTCTTTCTAAAAAGCTCTATTCATGCTTTGGACATCTCACAATGGGCACACAGTTGTCAAAATCAAGGAGACATCTCTGGAGTCATTTTCCCCAGCATTCCAAAGACCTTAGACATGTGTACCCAATTTCAGAAATGGCCATCGCATCTCCATCCTTGTCCAACTCTATACCTGCTCCAGGGCGTAAATAGGCATCTAAATAGTAATTGATTTGCCAGTAAAACATCAGGAGTGTCTAGAGGACATGATACATTAATATCTCCAGTGCTGTCCAGTACATACCTAAATGTGGAAGTGCCTGGCCTTTTTTGAAATGTTTTCACCTGACCATCCTAGATTGCACCTGGACTTAATTTCTAAAATGTGCCTTCACAAATGTGAATGTACCCTCTGCATGTACACACATTTTATGAAATGCGTGCATACATTGGTACTCCATTCCCACTCCAGGAACATCTATGTACTGTAAGGGTTTATAAAGGTTATTTTTGGCATGCAACTTATCAGATTCAGCTTCATGATTTTAGAAACGTCCCTTTTCTGCAGGTAAAAGAGGCTTCACATGCAAAAAACCCTTTCTAAAACAACCTCCTAAATCCAGCTTAACATGACTGAGTAAGAACCTATGCATTTTGTGCTTTGCAAGATAATTTTATCAGCTGCCTTTATTGCATTCTATCCTTTTGACTTTATCCCGTGTACCGAACAGAATAAAAATTCTTGTATGCTGACAATAAGCTCAAAGAAAAGAGCAGAGACTTGGTAGAAGATGCAGGTCCTAGCAGCAGCTAAATGATTTGATGCATCCACTGAAATGGCCCACAGCATGTTATACAACATAAAACAGATGTCACAAGAAACTGCCTTTTCCGCCCAGAAAGCAAGCCAGATATCACACCTTACTTATTACGCAAGAAAAAAAATGTTGTTCTTTCTTATCCAGGTGTGATGAAATATTGAAATAAATCTTTGGACACATCATAAAAACGATAATAGCCTTGTACACTGAAAACTCAGCCAGTCTGTGAGATTTTGGCACACCGTCATTTCTAAGAGATCAGAACTGAATAGATGCAAATGCTCCAAATTTTCCCTTACAAGAAAAAAATCCCTTTCAAACTGGCAGCACCAGCACCATCATTAATAGTTAAGAAATTGGTTAGCCAGTCATAATACCAGGCTTAAATATCAAATGCAAGAGACTTTGACCTTTTCCTAAAGCAGAAATCGATAACTTGCTGTTCAAGTTTTTATTGTGAATAATTTGAGTTATGGTCAACCTTTGCAAAAATAACTTTTTGGCATTTGGTTCCAACAGAGCTGAAATGGCATTCTTGATTAAGAAGTTAAGTAGCATGTACATCATGTAATTATGATAGCTTAACACTAGGTTTATGAGGCACTAGTGCCTTGTATCATGGGCAGAGTCTCATGGATGGATTACTGATGTTATGATAAAAAAAACTTTCTTTGCTCCTTAAACCTATGTGAAATTTCAATTTCCTGTTGCGGATGAGCAATAAAATAACATTTGTTATGGAGAAGATTTGCTAGACTATTAGCACACTCCATAGAATGGGGTCGCTTTTCTATTACATTTGAAAACATTTTTGACTAATTTGTTCTTTGTTTCTCATGTTATTATTCAACCTGTGGTATATATGGCAATTCAGAACCTAATGACATTTTAAGAAACAATTTCATAAAATGATTGTTATGTTTAACGTCCTACTAAATGTTGCAGGAGATGTCATTACTTTTGATGAGCGATGGGTAATCAGAAGCTCACAGAATGGAAATGAAAGTGAACGTGAAGGAAATCAAAGGTTTTCTCTGCACCTTTCTCCATCTTATTATAATCATAATAATGGCCTTCCTTGTTGCTAGTTCTACAATATTTAAGGTGCTTCTTCCAGGACAGCACATTAGGTCTGTAATGTTGCATATATTATATTGAAAGGGAATAAAACTTAGGTGAATAATTTTGATAAATTCTCCAAAAAAAAGAACTCAACACTGAAGAGGAATGCAAGCAGAAAGGTCTGTACACTAAAGGATGGTGTGTGCCCTTATCATTTTTTATGTATTTTTTCACCATATTTGATGTACGGGTATAGTGGGCTCTTTATGGTCATTCAAAATGTGGACCTAGACTTTCAGGAGGATTTCCCTTCAAAAACAGAGGGAATTTCAAAATGGAATTTATATTGGAATTTATAGTTAGAATAATATATTGGAATATTTAATGGAATTTAAATGGAATTTATAGTTAGATTTACAAATTGACCCTGTTACAGATAGATTAGTTAATCTTTCTTGAACAGTGCAACACCTTTGACTACATAAACAAGGGCAAAGTCTGTCGTAAGATTAGAAACAGCATAGCATACTAAAGACATCATTTCAGAAGCCTTGCACAGCATCAGCACATATAAATAGTGTCTCTGTTTGCATATATGGATGTGTCGGGACACATAGATTCAAAGGGGGACATGTCTTGGGCATGGTTTAGTATACAATGAGAATGCATGTATACTTTGAATAACTGCCCCACTGGCATTTTGCTCAGTTTGATGGGCTTGGAATGAGTGATTGAGGGGGCAATGGTGTTTCACCCTCATTGGCATTTTCTATAAGCTTTGATATGTAAAAATTTACCTTTTGAGACTTTGCTCCTTAATGGACTGCACTTAGCAAATATTTGCCTGGAATATGGCTCTTACATGTATACGGTACTTACTGGTACTTATACATGAAAGCAGGGCCGTACCGAGACTGAAATGCGCCCTGTGCGACTTGCACATCGGGCGCGTGCCCCCCCCCCCACACCTCCATTTAGACACTTTATGGGAGTGCAGGAGGGGGGGCACATGCCCGATATGCAAGTTGCCAGCAGGCTAAGCAGTTCTGGTCCCGCCCGGATTGACCAGACCTGCTTAGTGTGCCGGTGTGAAGACTTAAGGGGCACATTTTGTCTCTCTGTTGCTGCCTGCCGCCGTGACAGTGACAGGCAACGGCAGAGAGCTGAAATGCGCCCTTTAAGTCTTTGCGCCCTGTGCGGCCACACCGCTCGCACAGGGCTTGGTACGGTCATGCATGAAAGTAACAAAAAAAAACCCTTCCACATAGAAAGGAACACTTTAGAAAGGCCATCTGCGAGTCCAGGTTGATTTTAAAGGGGATGGTAGGCACATGTAAGTGTCATCTAAAATCAACATATCTCGACCCTTCACTGTAGACAGCAAACACAGCTACACAGGAGGATGGAAGATGCTATTTTACAAACATACACATGGGAAATATATGTAGATGGTTCAATCTCTGCCGAAGTAGCATGTGGAAAGGAAAATAAACATTGGGGGATTAAAGACAATGCCCCCCCCCCCCCACACTCATAAAGAGCTAGTCGAAACAACCACTTTTTAAAAACATAAAATGTGCCCAGTGCACAGGTGTAAATACAAACATGGAGAATTTCTGTCGGCCACGTGCAGCCCCTAGGTGAAATCAGAGATACTTGTATATTTTTCTTCCCTGTCTAAACAACACCCCTAACATGCCCCCTCCCCTCTGTGTGCCGTGTATGTGATTGGGACAAAACTACATTTGGACCTCTCTAAAATGGCTTTTGTATACAGATGTGATTTGCACATGTAAATGCTCATTTTCACACATGCAAATCATGATAAGAGCTTCTAAAATAACCCCCATAATCCACACTGCTTATACACAGAAGCTGCACAATAATACTGCTCTGTTTATGCAGTGTAGCACATAGACATGTATATGCCATTGTCTATATACACATTTTACAATAAGCTCCATGTTCAGCAGAACCTTTGATAAACTATTGGGAGAACTGTGAATCTCCTGATCTGAGTGTCCCTATTTCTACCTTATATTTTGAAAATCAGCCCTTATCCATTTAATGATGCCACAGTCCTGATAGCCTCTGAATACAGTTCTGCACTAGGGCCACAGATCACTTATTTCTACTTTAAAGAAATGGAAAACTCATTGCTCGTCCGTAACATTCAGCTTACACATCACGGCAGTCCTGATGCAGACCTGTATATAGACAGTATCAGTCCGAAACGCAGCACTGTGTCGACAGATATTTGTTAGTGATATTTCTACAATATTTAGAAAAGTATGTTAAAACTGACCACTTTGTATCTGACATTTCAAGCAAAAGTGATCAAAAATAATATCGGTCTGAAAAAAAAAAGAAATTTTTGGTACAGGTGACAGACGAGGGTTGATTTTCATTTATGCTGTAGCTATCATTAATCCTAATTGAGGCCTATTCCTACCTCAACATTTTATATAAAATGGGGATATATATAGGACCTATTCACTAAAGTGCACATTAAAAATGTTTGATATGCGCACTAAAAATTGACTTAACATAAAGGGGCATAAACACTGCTGTTAGCGTAGGGTTTTCTACAGCATCTAAAAGTGCAGCAAAATCTCACACTAGCCGCTTAGCATGTGATTCTTCAGGGACTGGGTGGATTAGAGGCATTGATAGTGCGTCATGGTTAGTGTGAGCATTATCAGCAAGCACTAATCGTGGATGTTGTCGTTAGCGTGGATGCACTTAATGCTAGGTCATGTCAATTTTGGAGATGTCATAATTTTAAAAAGCACTAGTGAAAAAATGGTACAATTTCATGTGTCAAATCAACAACTAGCTTTAAATTTGTGTAATATGTTATTTACCTACCTATAATTTCTAAGAAATTATGCAAAAATATGCAAATTACTGAAATATGTTTAAGTGCTCTGATAATAGTTTTTATGTGTTTGCATTGCATATTAATGTCTTTTGTGCCTCAGTTATCAATTTATCTTATGCATTTGCCTATATTCACACTAACACATTAGTTTTATTTTCTCATTCACAGGTTTTCAACATATCATCTTCATTAGCAAAAATGTCCAATAGAAAAACAAGACTGCAAATTTGGACTCATTTACATCATTTGGTGGGATCAGGAAGAGAACTATCTATTGCTGAACTACCAACTGTTAGGGATCTCATTAGATATGGGTTGTATTTGAGAGACCTCCATGATCAAGACAGATGGAATTACAGCACTGATAAACTGGTCAATGACCTAACAACTGGATTACTTACTTGCTCAGTGGTTCAAAGCAAATCCAATATATAAACAGCCTTGTTAGGATTAAAGCAAAGTTGAAATCCACGTGGGAACATGCCAGCAAAGTTTCTGTGGGCAGAGTAAAACTGGAGAAGAAAGACAGATTTACGGAGAAGCTCGACAGACTGATGGACATACTTACCTGCAAGTATGAGATCAAGAGTTGTACTGATGCAGGATGCAATTCTGCCTGTATCAGTGGAATACACATACTTTGTGTCTGCAGCAGAGAGAAGATTCCTGTGATTGAGTTAGCCTTTATAAAAGGTCAAAGAGAAAAAGTTGGAAGTATTGGACCTTATCAGATTGGACCAGTCAACCTCCCTGAGACCAGAAGTCAAGAACTACAGAAGGAAAGGCAAACAAAAAGGAAGGAGAGTGAAGAAAAGTGGTGAATGAAGAGTGAAAAAAGAGCAGCAGAAGACTAAGAGATGATGGAGAGATCTGTGCTTGAAGAAAAACAGGGATATCTGGATGATGTGGTGGAAGAACCATTGGAGGAAGCTTCTGTTGCTGAGAAAGCCAGAAAGAGGCCAAAGTATAATACTGAGGATATATCCAACACAGCCCTTGCCAGTTTAAGACATCATACTGGACTGAGAGAGACAGCAAAAATTGCTGCTGCTGCCTGGATTGATGCAGGACTCATCACTCACTTGGACACTGCTTTGGTGATTGATCACAACAAGGTGAAAAGGGCTCGGGCGAGAATCATGAAAAAATTGGAGGTACAGTTTGAGGAGGGACTGCAGAAGAAGTAAAAGGGCGCGGGCAGGGTCCCGGAGCCCGCCCGTAACCGGGTACTCGGCCCGGCGCGGGACCCTGCTCGTGCTGGACGAGGACGGCAACGTGCGTCAGCGTTAATACGCTGCGCGCATCATTTAAAATGATTGGCTCTGCTCGAGGCATGACGAGCGGAGCCAATCAGGACAGAGGGTGAGGCATGTGCTCCGGAGCTCGTGGCGTGCCCGGAGCACATGCGATCGGGCGCCCAACCGGCAGCCCACCCACCCACCCAATTTTGCAGTGTTGGGGGGGAATTTAGTCGGGGTGTCGCAGCAAGGGGTGGGGGGGTTCGGGCGGGCAGGATCCCGGAGGTCTGGGGTCCGGAGCCTTAGGTGACTTGGGGAGGGGGCAGGGTGCCCTCGACCCGGACAACCCCTGGAAGACTTTTGCTAGTAACATAGCGAGGTCGGATAGGGGTGGCAGAACTTGGCCGTTGGTGGGGACCACGGCTGGAGCGGAGGCATGGCCGCTTTGCTAATTGTATGGCTGGCGGTGCATCAATCCGGGGGGGGTTGGTTGGATCAGTATTACTGTTTAATGTTAATGAGTTGTTTGAAAATAAAGCTGCGACCAGTTGTCACCAAGAATTGCTGTCTGTGGTATTTTGAAGCTGAGGGGGTGGGGGGTAGAAAAAGGGGTTGGGGTAAGGAGAGAGGGGGCGCCGGGTCCGGCTACCCGGTTATGGTATCAGTTGCATTTTCTTTGACGGTCATCATGATGATACCAGGCTCATGTTAAAGGCATAACAGAATGGCAAAATGTATCCAGGTATGGTGAAAGAGGAACATAACACAGCTTGTAAGGAGCCAGGAGGCAGATATCTGTGACCTTTTGTTTCTGCAAGAGCAACTAAAGAGAAGGCTCATGCAAAAATAATTGCTGATAATTTGGTTGCATGGCTGAGAGAAAGAAGAGCAGACAAAACTCTTCAAGCTATTGGAGGTGATTCCTGTAATGTAAACCCTGGCTGGAAGGGAGGAGAGATGCTTTATGTTGAGGAGAGGCTACAAAGGAAGCTGGTATTTATTTATTTAAAAGGATTTATATGCTGCTTTATCCTGAAATCAAAGTGGATTACACAGCAAACAAATCAATTAAACAGCAAACAAATTAGGTGGCTGGGTGCGTGGGTGTGGGCATGCAGTGAAAAATCGAGGCATGTGTGTGTGAGTGGTGTGAGGAGGTTGATTGCGTGGTGAGCTCTATACAGTCTGAGCTATGTACAGGAACTATATTTACATTTTTACATTTACATTTACATTTACGTTTACATTTACATTTACATTTTTACATTTTGTTTGTACAGTTCATGTGATGTTATTGTAGTGTTCTGTGAAGAGCGTAGTTTTTAGCATCTTCCGGACATCTTTGAGGTCTTTTGTTGATCTCAGGTTGTCAGGTAGTGAGTTCCAGAGCACGTAAGCGGCCAGGGATAGTGCTCTTCTTGAAGTGTCTTTTCTTGTTTTAGCAAAGGCACTGGGTATGTTGATAGTGTCTGATGTGCCTCACCTTCTGGGTCTGATACCTGGCATGGATTGTCTGCAACCTGCACACAGGCAAACTACCATTGAGACACTTGGTGACTGCTTTAGATGGCAAGACATTAAGCAACAACAAATAGGCAGGTCCCATAGGAAAAATGCTGGATTCTGTAAGTGAATTGGAAATAAATCCCAATTTTACTAAGATCTCCATTAGCCCTGATCTTCCTCAGCTCAGCGATGAAGTGACCAAAGACTTAAGCACAAATCAAAGCTATGGTTATACAATTGTAACTGCCATTAGAACAGGATCTGGCTCTATTGGAAATAGGACTTGTGTCACATGGCAGATGGTTTAAACAGCTTTTTATTTTTATTTGTATATAGTTAAACCCTGTTTACCCCAAGTTTTGTACCCTGTTCTTTGTAAAAAACCAATGCTGATTGTATCATTGTGTTTAAATTTGTTCATTTGTAAACCGCACTGATTAAAAGCACGGTATATAAGAAATAAAAATAAATAAATAAATAAATAAAAATAAATAAGGTTCATGAAAATATGGATTTCCAAGCATAATCTGAAAGGAAAGAATCGGAAAAACTTAAGAATGTTTGTAGAGTTCTGTGTTGAGATTTACATGGTGAACTGGTGCAATATAAAAATAAATTGCAATTAGACACAAGGTCCCAGGCATCTCCTTTTCCAGCTGCAACTGTTGAAAGAACAGCGTGAAGAGGTAAGGAAGATAGTCATACCTACAGTGAGAAGGTCATCTTGGAATGGCTACAGCGAGTCTGTTCTGCAAACTATTTTGTGCAGTGAAGAGGAACAGGAGAGAGGAGGTGCCATGGAGAAGATATTGAAGATCAGAGGTGAAAGTGATGAGAAGACATAGCTTGGAGACAGTAGAGTGAGACTCAGGAAAACACCATCCATCAACACTGAGGCAACTACATGCACCCGATTACTTGACTGGAGCTCCAGTCTCTGAGCCTCCTCTTGCCTGTACCATGACAACAGCAGAGATCAAGGCATTTCTGAGCAAGCCCATGGTGGTTCCAGACTGGCCATCACACACCCAGTCCATAGAAAGGTGAGTAAAAATGACAACTGAGGCTGCTGCTCATGTATACAATCAGGAGAGGAGGGAACATTATATTAGGGGTCAGATGGTCAGCAAGGAGCTCACAAGCCTAAACAGAAGCAAACAAGATTTGTCTTCTTTGCTGGATTTTGTTAAATCCACACCCTATCTATTGAGTGAATCTAAAGTGACCGATATTTCTCTATATTTTTACTTGTTCTGTTTTTTTGTCTGAAGTTTTTGCCATGAGAGATTACTCCCTCCCGAAGCGTAACTTCCCTTTTAATCACTTTTATGGTAATCTAACCACCGTATAAAATGCTGTGAGGTAATCGCAATCAAATATAATGCTACATCACAGTCACAATCCCATTTAAAGTTCCACACTGCAGATCTTAACGAACACAGCACTGCGTTTAGAGCCACACTCTCCTTTCCGGCCCTGCCTTTTCTCCGAACATTTCTTGTTCTTTCGGTTCTTTATAAAGAGAAATAATGCAGTTCACCTCCGATTTAGACTGGACACTCCTGTTGTTTCAGTCGCACTTGCTGATCTAATTCAAAAGGAACAGCGAAAAGTTCTTAAATCCTATATCAGCCCACTACTGTGACCTCATAATAAGCTCATCCAATCCAATTCTAAATTCAGCCCCTTCGGTTCTAAAGAGCCAATCTGAAAAATCCAACTCTGTTCCAGTCATTGAAGACGTTGCTCTCTATCCCCTCCTCTAGGATTATCAGGAACATGATCAATAATTCGCCATTGAAAATCTGAAAATGAATGATTAAAATCCATACAATGTTGAACTACAGGGGCCGAACTTACTGCATTTCGTATTCGTGAGGCATGCTCCTGTAAACGAAGTTTTACCTTTTGAATAGTCCGTCCAACATATACCTTTGTACAGGGGCAAACCAATATATAAACTACATAAGTTGTAGAGCAGGTAGTTAACCATTTAGACGTCTGCTTTATAGTAGAATTAGGAATGGACCATTCCAAACCTTCTATGGTCCGCTGACCATAGAGGTCACAAGATAAACCCTTAGAGCATGCAAAATGACCTCTTGGGGAATCCTCTGAAATTCGTACTGATCCAACCTGTGCATTACTTAACAGATTACCAATGTTCAAGCCCCTAGTATAGGCTATCCGTAACGGCTTCTGAAAGCAAGAATGAAGAGCCAAAACATGCCAATGCTTTTTAAGAATGGTTCTGATTTTAGGAATATTAGACATATAAGGTAATATGCCTGTTATGAAATCGACTTCAACCTGTTTGTTACTAGAATCTCTTAACCACTCTCTATGTGTGTAGCGGGCCCTTGTCAGGGCTTGTTTCACTATGGCTAAAGGATAACCTCTATGTAACAGCCTTAACTTCAAATCTTGAACATGATGTTCAAATTCCTGAATAGAACTGCAAATACGCCGTAGACGTAAAAACTGCCCATAGAGCAGACCTCTCTTAAGGGCTGGAGGATGAAAACTAGAGTAATCTAAAAGAGTATTTCTTTGCACTGGTTTTCCATAAAGTGTTGAACCCAAGCGAGAGCCTTGTTTAAAAGTTTTTACATCCAAAAACTCCAACTCCTGTGTATGAAAATGTAGTGTGAAAGTTAAATTATCCTTTTGAACATTCAGCCAATCTATGAAAGCATGTAAGGCTTCTTCAGTATCTTTCCAGAGAAATCTGACCCATAGGCTTATCTTGGAATACCACTCAGAAAGGAAAATTTTATCCATTTCAAAATCCACTAAACAGAGCGTAGCAATTGATGGGGCCACAGTGGCCCCCACCGCAATTCCGTGAATCTGGTAAAAGAATTCCCCCTCAAACTGAAAAAAGTTCTTAGTCAAAACCAACGACAGCATTTGCAGAAAGAATTCTTTCGGTATTCGAGCAGGTAAAGGTACCTCTAACTTCCTTATTACTTCCAACGCCTCCTCCTGGGCGATATTAGTATATAAAGCTACCACATCCAATGATACTAAAATTACATCTTCAATAGGTTGCATAAAAGAATCCACCTTCTCCAAAAAATGAGACATATCTCGTATATATGAAGTTACTTGTTGTGCGCATGGCCTCAAAAATATGTCACAAAATTGAGAAAGTGGTTCTAGCAAAGAACCTCTACAAGATACAATTGGCCGCCCAGGCGCACATGAGAGGGATTTATGTATTTTGGTACAGTATAGAAATTAGGGACCAATGGATGCTTTGGTGTCAAAAAATTAAATTCTTTATTCGTTAACCAACCATGATCCCATCCCTCTTGTACCAAATTCATAATCATTGCTCGCACTTCTATTGTTGGATCACACTCTAGATGTTGATAAAATTTGTTATCATTCAATTGTGTTCGGGCAGTTTGTAAATATTGTTCCACAGATTGGATCACTGTTGCCCCTCCTTTATCTGCTCTCTTTATAATTATGTTCGGGGTTTGACATAATTCCTTTAATGCTTGCCATTGAATTTTCGTCAAATTGTTGGTAATATAATGCGCTCTATTATTAGAAAAAGATAGTTCCATCTGCTGCAGATCTTGTAAAACCAATTGCTGGAATGTTGAAATAAATGGATCAATTTCACCCGCAGGAATCCATTTGGATGGTGGTCGAACCACTGATACATCCGGTGTTAATGGGTTTGTAGCGCAAAATTGAATGACTCGCAATTTTCAAAAAATTTTTTGTAAGGCTATCCGAACCTGAAAAGGCTGGTATTGAACCCGAGGAACAAATGAAAGCCCCTTATTCAAAATTTTTAAACAAGGCTCTCGCTTGGGTTCAACACTTTATAGAAAACCAGTGCAAAGAAATACTCTTTTAGATTACTCTAGTTTTCATCCTCCAGCCCTTAAGAGAGGTCTGCCCTATGGGAAGTTTTTACGTCTACGGCGTATTTGCAGTTCTATTCAAGAATTTGATCATCATGCTCAAGATTTGAAGTTAAGGCTGTTACATAGAGGTTATCCTTTAGCCATAGTGAAACAAGCCCTGACAAGGGCCCGCTACACACATTGGCATGTTTTGGCTCTTCATTCTTGCTTTCAGAAGCCATTACGGATAGCCTATACTAGGGGCTTGAACATTGGTAATCTGTTAAGTAATGCACAGGTTGGATCAGTACGAATTTCAGAGGATTCCCCAAGAGGTCATTTTGCATGCTCTAAGGGTTTATCTTGTGACCTCTGTCAGCGGACCATAGAAGGTTTGGATTTTTCGGATTGCCTCTTTAGAACTGAAGGGGCTGAATTTAGAATTGGATTGGATGAACCGAAAGAACAAGAAATGTTCAGAGAAAAGGCAGGAAGCTGGAACTCCAAAAGCTGGATACATTAACCAGATGAGCACAAATGATAGCAGATTTTTAAGCGTTGAGACAGGGCCGGAAAGGAGAGTGTGGCTCTAAACACAGTGCTGTGTTCGTTAAGATCTGCAGCGTGGAACTTTAAATGGGATTGTGACTGTGATGTAGCATTATATTTGATTGCGATTACCTCACAGCATTTTATACGGTGGTTAGATTACCATAAAAGTGATTAAAAGGGAAGTTACGCTTCGGGAGGGAGTAATCTCTCATGGCAAAAACTTCCGACAAAAAAACAGAACAAGTAAAAATATAGAGAAATATCGGTCACTTTAGATTCACTCAATAGATTGGGTGTGGATGCAGATTAGAGTGAAGGGTTAGAATCTATTTAGTTTGGATTTTGTTAAATAACATTAAATTAAGTGCATACATGACATTTTAAAGACAATTATGTGGCTACCGTGTTGTTCAGACTATTTGTACATTCAAATAAATATTATTTAATTTCCACATATTTCAACTGTGATTTGATGTAGGTAATACTCATTTTAAACAGTTTCTGAAATAGCTTTAGATTCAGCATGCAAAACTGCATAATTTTGTCACTAGTAGTTTGTGAAGTTTGGAAAAATAAACATCTGCCCCTAAAACTGACACTTTCTAAGTTAACGCCATCCCAAGGGATGGCGGTAAGAGCAGCCACACACTAGCTAGTGCGGTGCAGTGCATTGACAAGGCACTACCAGCAAGGGGATGGCTGCAGCCCTCCACACTAGTTTTACGGCTCAAATGCATGCTAACAGCATACTCTTTAGTAAACATTCCCCAAAGTGTACTAAGGGGTCTTTTTATAAAGTTGCATTAGCCATTTAAAAAGGATTTTATAATGCATGAAACATTTAATGCATGTTAAAAGATGAGATAAGGTACTGGCAAAACACTTAGCACACATTAAATTCCTCATTAACACCCTAACACAAGATTTCATTCGAATGCACAGTAGAGTGGTGAAAGGGCGGAGAATGCACTTGACGATTAACATAGACTTCCTTAACACTCGTTAACTACTAATGTGCAAATAAGATGGAACAATTAAATTACACCTTCAAAGGCGTAGTTATCTGTTTCTTACATTATTGGCCATACTGTTTAATGTGCATTAACATAAAGCCACACGGGTTATTATCAGGACTCATTCTCTGCACATACCAGGTATGTCCCCTTTCCATTATCATGGAGTTGTGGTTAGTCTGTTAATTGAAAAACCTTAATGCAGCTGACTAAGTATGCCTTTTAGTGGCCTGTGCACTAAGCCTTGTACTAAAGATTTTTTGTAGACCTACAGAAATGTTTAGGTAAGCATACTAAAGGAACACCTAAAAAGCAATGCATCGAGGGATCTGTGTACTAAAGTACACTAAGGTTTTCACTTACTGCACATTAACGACAAACAATTAACGTGCAGTAAGTACAAAGGCTGCGTGCTAATTACTGGAGGCATGAACAGCATGACCCCAGCAGAAAGCACACAGAAAAAGTCCTTACCATGAGAAGTTCATTTGCAATTATCAGATGCACATAATTTCTTCTCTTGACGTTAATGCACCGTAGACTGGTGCCCTAAAGTCTGTGAGTGCCGCTTTCTCAACAAACTCCTGACTAAACCACATAAACACTTCCTAGAGTTATACCCATTTAAATACTTTTTTCTGTGATCACTCTGTTGACACTTATTTGAATCACATAATTTTGGCAGCAGAACCCACATGTTTTATTGAATTTTCAAAGACGATTTCTATAGGATGCGAGTGTTTTGATTTGTCAAAACTTTCCAGAAAAACTCTCAATAAAAAGTTGGCAAAATGATTTTAACCACTACCACTCTGCCTGACCCTGCACAAGACCCTTCATTTCCTTAAACCTCAGTGTCATTTTATCTTAATTAGCTCACTTTTTACAGTTGTTAGCTCAAGGTTAATTACATTCATTTACATTAGGAATTTCCCAGTTTTCAGACTGCTTATGATCTAGCTTTGTGCCGGAGGTAGCAGAGAGTGAAGTGACTTGCACAAGGTCACAAGGAGCAGCAACAGAATTTAAGCCCTGCTTTCTCCGTCTGCTGCTTTAACCATTGGATTACTCCCCCCCCCTCCCCCCCGCGCTTTTGGTGGCATTCACGTAGGTTATTTATAGTGCTTTGCCAAACCATCCATACCATGCACATCTATGAATCATGAAACTATAAAAAGATCATTTTTGAAATCCAAATTATTATGACAACATCAAGTACCATTCATCACTTCCCTCTTCCTTTCAGCCTGGTCATGGATGCAGTTTATTTGCAGATGGCATTGTCTCATGTTTCTCCACCAATTCACATAAACGTTATATTGTGACATGACTACATAATGCATGGAACAGCCTCCAGTGGAGGTGGTGGAGATAAAGATAACATATGAATTCCAGAAAATCTGGGACAGTATTTTGAAATCTTTTGTTCTGTGTCCTGCAGCAGTCAAATGTTAGGAATCATTAGGACACAAATAAAGAACAAAACAGAGAATATCATAATGACCCTGTATCGCTCCATGGTGCAACTATGCCTTGAGTAATGCGTGCAATTCTAGACTCCGCATCTCAAAAAAGATATAGCAACATTAAAAAAGAAGAAAAGAAGGGGAACCAAAATTATAAAGAGGATGAAACAATTCTCCTATGAAGAAAGACTAGAAGTTAGAGCTTTTTAACCTGGAGAAGAGATTGCTGAGAGGAGATATAATAGAAGTCTATAAAATCCTGAGCAGAGTGGAACAGGTGAACATGAATCGATTGTTTATTTTTTCAAAAACTAAAAGATGAGGGGACATGTCATGAAGTTACAAAGTAGCAGTGGTGTTCCCAGCCCCCTTTGTACCCAGGGCAGGTGCCCCCCACTTGCAACCGGCTTGCCACAGAACAGCACAGTGCAATGTCCCCTCCCCCCCAGGACCACAGTTTAGAGGCAGCACGGCAAACATACCTCAAAGATGGATTGCTTGCTGCACTGCCTCCAATCCAGGCCAGCTCTTCTCTCCCAGCCAAAGTCTTATGATCGCGAGAATTCAGCTGAGAGAGAAGTGCCAACCTGAACTGGAGGCAGCATGGCAAGCCACCCGTATCTGAGGTATGTTTCCCTGCTGCCTTCAAAATGTTTGCCCAATGGGGGTGAACCCCGTCCTGGCTGGCACCTGGGACGATCTGTACCCACAGCCCAACTCTTGGTACACCACTGCAAAGCAGTATATTTAAAACAAATAGGAGAAAATATCACTGGTCAACATGAAAAAATCATCATAAATAATTTCATGTGTATTAGATAAATAAAGGCCACGAGGGCAGCGTCCCAAGCTGGCCGCCTGTAACAGGGCGGCGCGGCGACATGCGGGGCCCGGTCGTGCGGCAAGGGGAGGGGGGTGGGGGAGAGCCCAGGTGATTTTGCGGCAAGATTTGAAATGCATTGGCTCTCCCGGCGTTTGGTGCGTGGGGGAGAGCCAATGAGAAGGAGGCAGAGGCAGCCGGGGAGCGAGGAGCCGGAATCCGGGGCCAGTTGGAGGAGCAACGGAGAGCGGCGTCCCTCCCTCCCTCCCCATGGTAATGAGAACGTGTTTAGGGGTGTCGCAGTGGGAGGGGGGTGAGCTGGATCCCGGAGGTTTCCGGGGTCCGGAGCCTTGGCTAAACTTGGGATGGGGGTAGGGTACCTCCGACCCGGAGAACCCCTGGGCTGGCTTTTGCTAATGATATGGCAAAGTCAGGTTCCCGGGGGGAGAGAAGTTGGGAAAGTGGAGGTGGGCACACCTTGCTATGGACATGGCTGGTGAGGCCTCATTCTGCTGGGTCTGCAAAATGATGGTTATTGGATGTTGATTGTTATGAGGTTTCTTGGTTTAATAAAGCTGCGACCAGAAGTGTTTACCAAAAGCTTGGTGTCTGAGTGTTTAATGAAAAATTGTGTGAAAAGAATGGCACAAACAAATTCAAAAGGATTTCAGCGTCTGGTTTCTAAATTTCCAAAGATCACTGTTGCAAAACTGAAAGAAGGCATTTTTGTGAGGCCACAAATAAGAGAGGTGATGGAGGATGAAGGATTTGAAAAATGCCTGGATTCTTTGGAACTTGAAGCGTGGCAAGCCTTTAAGTGGATCTGTGAAAATTTTCTGGGTAATTACAAATTGCCAGATTATGTTGATGGAGTACAGAGGTTACTTGATGCATATCGTAAACTTGGCTGCCGCATGTCATTGAAAATGCACTTTATGAACTCACATCTTCACTTTCTTCAACCAAACTTGGGTGAAGTGAATGTTGAATAGGGTGAGAGATTTCACCAAGACATTCAGGCCATGGAAAAACATTGCCATGGATTCTGGGATGAGAGCATGATGGCAGATTACTGCTGGATGTTATGTTGTTGTCACCCTTAATAAAGATTGAACCCACTAAATTGCAGACTCATGCAATATTTTTGTTGCATAGTCAGGAGAGGAAAATATCACTTTCTCAGGACTGCAACATCCTTTTATTCATTTCTAGTTCCCAGTATACAGAATGTGCATGATAACACACATTAACTGGGTGCCAGTTTAGTGTGTATGGACAGACTAGATAGGGGCATTAAGCAGTTAGCATGCATTTTACCACGTGCTTAGTGTCAGTGAAGGCCCATGCTAGTAGTAACTGTGTGCTAAAAATAGTGCTGCAGTAAAAAAAAAAACAGTGCTAAGTGCTTGATGTGGGTTAGGTGGGATCAGGGCAAGTTTGGCACAAAGACCATTCATGGCCGCCAGAGACAACTAGCACATTGGCTGTCACAACTGTCAATAGCATAGCTGCACTTAATGCCACTTCATGCTATTTGCTAGTCCCTTTATAATATACCTAAAGATCAATTTTAGAGGGGAATTAAGACGTCCAGGCTGGAACATGGAAAATTCCCATTGAAATTTACAAAGATTCTGCCCAACACAAAGCCTGTTCTAAAATACATATAAGGACATGTAGGAATGCACATCGATATCTCATCACGTCCAGATGGAGCAGCAATTTTAAAAAGACATCAGGCAGAGTAACGGAAAAAGAAGAAAAAAGCAGTGACTATGGTGCCACAACTGGATCCCCCTCAGATCAACACCCCCTATGGGGACAGCATCCTGGCACACCAGACCTCCTCCTCCTACAGCACCTACCCCAAATTAAAATTCTCTTCCCAACCAAAATCCCCCACCATCAGCCCTCTCACCACATATCTTGATTCTACTGCCACCTTGACCCCGCCCCCTCCCCCAGAATTAACCCAGGGATTTCCTTGGCTACTAGTGTGCTGAGACAGGAGCAGTTCCCCAGAGCTCCTGCCCCAGAATTGCTGGGATTCAAGATGATGGCTATGGCACCTAGAAGTAGTACTACCACTAGTGTTCATTCTTTCATATAAGGAATAACTGTCTTTATATGGAAGATTGACCTTACTGGTAGTAGATTGAAACTACCACTAGAGGTCATAGCTGCCATTTGAACCCTCCAGCTCTGGGGCAGGAGTCGAGGAGGATTGCTTTTGACACAGTACACTAGATAATAGGGAAACCCCCAGGTGAATCCTGGAGAATCGGGGGGGGGGAGTGGTTAGCATATGTCATTAGTGGGGGTCCAGATTTGGGGGGGGGGGTCTTGGTTATGAAGGGAATAGCCGGAGGTCACTTGACTGGGGGTTTGTGATGCTGCTGGGGGGGGGGGATCTTGATTGGAGGGTTGGGAAGATGTCCGCTGGTACATGCTGATTCAGGAGGACACTATTGGGGGCATCATATCAGGAGTGTGACAGATCTTGGAGGGCTGAAGAAGGAGGGTTAAGTGTCAGTGGGCAGAAAATTGGGCTGTACCAGCTGCATGACACAAATGTATTCTTATTTATCTGCACGGGGGCCCACATGCCATGCCTCAGCTGGTAGTGCTGGTGCACCAGTTTTATCTGCCAAGGTATGGAACGTGTTAAGTGTCTGCCCTTTGAGGTTAATACAGTGCAGATTCTGGGCACGATCCTGAATTTACCACCCAGGCTTTGCAATTACCGCATCTTATGTTTTGCACTTAAGGTACATAAGTGCAAAATCTTACCACACTTCTTCTGCCATCATGTTCCATGTTCCTTTGTTTCAAAAGGATAACATTTTTCTAATGTGTTTGTTCTGAGGTTGTACTTGACCTTCTATTTATTTTTTTATTTCCTTAGCTCTCGTTTTGCTTTGCGTATGCTTTTGGAGTACCATGGTGCGTGCTGTCTCCTGGTTTTTGTCGTTGTGTATGCTTTGATTTTAGCTGCTGCACTGATGGTGCTGTTCCAATTGTCCACTTGTTTGTCCAGATTGAGTTCGTCTGTGTTGAGGTAGGGTAGTGTGTCTTGTAGGAATTGTTCTTTGTTGAAAGCTTTGAATCTTCTTAGTGCAAGAGTTGCGGCTTGTGTCTTGTTGGGTTTTCCTGTTTGCTCTGAGATTTGGATTTTGATTCTGTGGTGGTCTGACCAGGGTACTGGTGTGACTGTGGGTGAAGAGATGTTGCCCTTGTCTATGAAGTGGTTGGGGGCAAATATGAGGTCTGGCATGGATCCGTGTCTGTGTGTTGGGGTGCTTATAAGTTGAGTGTATTGTAGTGAGTCCATTGCTTGCAGAAAGGTATCCTTGTCCTTGTTGGTAGAAGAGCTGAGGTTGAAGACGCCTAGTAGAATTAGGGGTTTGTGGTTTGTGTTGATTGCGCAGATGGTTTCTAGAGTGGCGGTCAGTTCTTCTGTTGGAGCGTGGGGGGCTCTGTATATGAGGCAAATGGCTATATGCTTGTTTCCCACTGTAATTCTACCAGAATAAATGATTATGCAGTTTTGTAGGAATTGCATCAGTTACTAGAACATCAGCAATCCCTTACATTATGGCACTGTAGGCTCACAATGGCTAAAGATTGCACCAGTACAAAACAGAAATTGTTATGCCTGAGTTTTCTCCACTTGCAAAATATATCGACTTTGTAGATCAAATAAATCTTGATACTTACTGATGCACAAGCCCCTAGAAAACAGACAGCAAAGTAAAAAAAAAAAAAGGGTTCTATATAATAACTATAAAAGATTAAAAACTTTTCAAAATATCTCTTTCTCTCTCTATATATATATCTATATATTTAAAGAGAGAGAAATAATTATTTCTGTATTTTATATATACAGTATATATATGCATGAAAAGAAATTCATTGTTTTCCTCATGCATAAAGGTTTTGCTATAAAATATTGTTGACATTTAATTATGTTGGTAGTATAATTATTTCTGAGCATTATATTTATGTATGCTCATTTTAGACACTGTCAAACACAATGAAAGATTTTCATTTTCTTTTCTTACAGGTAAAATTACTTGGTCGACTAGGTAGAGGCATAGCAATCATTTTTAAGTAATTTTATGAAATGTTATTTACACACTAAATGCTACACTAATTAATTTTTATTGGTGAAACAATGATTTGGTAAAGTATATTGTAACCTTCATTTCCATATATCTGTATGCAAGGTTTATCTGATCATTTATTGCTTACAGAAATCATTGGTAGAATGGGGGGAGGGGGGGTCAATCTTCTACTGTAATACTGCTCTACTCACTCCTTTCCCATTTCTCTCTCCTTAAGGAGGCATTATGCACAACCCCCTGCATTTCCCATCGCCTCCCACATTCCTGCTCGCACAGGATATATTTCAGATATCTCTGTGATCTCTTATTGCAGAGGAAGCAGGAGTCACACATGTAACTGTCCCCCAGAGACACTTCCAGCAATAAGATTAGTACTGTATTTGGTTCAGCACTCACCACCAAAGCGGTGCTTTGGCAGTTTTCCTAGTCTCTGTTGACCCAAGGGGCAAAAGTATAAAAACCACGGAGAGAACACAGGCCTCTTACTTGGAAATAAAGCATGCTAAGCACTGAACTGTCAGCCTGACCCAGGTAATAACTGTACAAGCAGCAGTTTTATGAATGATGTTCTAGCAGCTGTAGTTGTTGATTGGAAATGTGAAGTCATTCGCCTACTCCTGAGTCAAATTTCAGAGATTATTATTATTAGTATTACTACTTTTAATCTTTATTTGTGGCACTATTAATAAAGCTCTGTATAATTTCATAAATTTCATATAATTTCATAATTTCATAAAGGACATCAAATGGTATAGTCAACGACTGCATGAATTTCAATGGGGGCATAGTAACAAGCTATCATACACTGCTCCAAAAACATAAAGATAACCCCCAGGGGGTGGATGGAAATATGCTGGTTCTTATTAATTCTGGTATTTATATTCTTACTCATTTCATTGCACAGAGTAGCCTGATAGGTAGGGGGATTATTTTAGAAGTCTTTTCACAATTTGCACATGAAAATGGCACCCATGTGAAATGGAGATTATATAAACGACTAAGGGGTATGTTTACTAAAACCCCGGTAAAGTGCGTGCCGCGGTAGTGTGCGTGTGCCATATAAGGAGTGGGCGTTCCGTCCTGAAAAAGAAAAGCCGGAATTTACATATGTGCTAAGGTGCGCGGCGTCCATGTGCGCCCTGCACCTTAGCGCATGAGATAGCTGCGCGGGAGGCATAAGTGGCGCGCTGAAGTGCAAGAAAAAGAGCAGAGCCACAGCACAATGGTTAAGACACTGACTGATGGTGCCGGGATCAGGGGTTCAATCCCCCACAGTGCCCAATGGAGACAGCTGGCTGAGCAATTATTTTAGGAGCCATTTAAATGATGGGTGGCAGAGGGCGGCGCGCTGATGGGCATAAGGCGGCACGCTAATGTTTTAGGAGGCTTTTTAATATTGGGCGGCATAAGGCAGCGCGCTGATGTGCAATCACAAGAACAGAGCCACAGCACAATGGTTAAGACACTGACCAATGGTGCAGGGATCAGGGGTTCAATCCCCCAAAGTGCCCAATGAACAAGGCTGGCTGAGGCATAACATATTATAGGGAAGATTGCTTTAGGAGGCATTTTATTCATATTTTAATTATCACTACTAGCAAACGCACTCTCAAAGCGTGTTAACATAAGGCGCCCTATACGGCACATTTTAAAGTGCACTGTCAGCCAAGGCACCCTAGAATGTTGCTTATAGGGCGCTTTAGAGGGTGCTGTATGAGGTACCGCAAGGTCAGTGTACTGTTTTTTATGGCAGCACTGTGCAGTTTAAGGAATGAAAAGCATAAGTAGGTGCGCTGACAGGCAAGGAGGAGCAGCAGTGGAGCACAATGGTTAAGGCACTGACTGCTGATATAGGGGTCATGGGTTTGCTCCCCAGTGTGCCTAATACGTAAGGCTGGCTGCAGCATCAGCTTTGCATTGTACATATTTTGTCCTGCAGCACTTTAATTTTATGTTATCAATTGCTGCCAGCAAACACGCCCTCACGTGCCATAATTGAAGGTGCCGTATAAGGCACTCTATAAGGCACTCCATAGGGCACATTATAAATTGCACTGTCCGCCACAGCACCCTAAAATGTCCCCTATAGGGCACCCTATAGGTTGCGGCACAGGATAATGTATAGTGCACCTTATATGGACGGGAACCATAAGGTGCCCTATAGGGCGCCCTATAAAGCACCCTCAGAGGCACCTTATGGGTACAGTACGCTGAGGGTGTTTTTGCTGTCATCAAAATATGTACATTAAAAAAAGATAATGTGTTGGACAACCCTATCAAATAACCCCACTGTGGGTTTGAACCCATGACCTCTGACTTCAGAGGCAGTGCAGTAACCATTGGGCTACAGCTCTATGGCTACTAGCAAGCCCCTGGCTGGCTGCAGAGAGCATGCACGTCACCACATAGACAGTCTGCTGTGGTCACAAAGATAGGGTTAGCCAACCCATACCCATGATGCACTGCACATGCAAATCAGCTGTCCACAGATTAACACAAGATGGGCAATGCACCCCCACAGCACCTCTGCCTGGTAGGGGGAAGTGACCATGTGCACCCACACACCACCTCGGCCTGGTAGGGGGTACTGACCGTGTGTTTTACTGGCACAGAGTAGCTACACACCGTCACATTGTGCGGGTACTGTGCTCACCCTGAGGGTGCGGTGAGGCACCCAGGACCAGGTCTACAACACCTTCCATGGCTGAAAGAGGCCATGCCGGAGGTCCAAAGCAGTGTTAATGTGTGAGATAGGTAGTTTCTGCACAAACACCTTGGATATCACTTTCTGTCCAGGGCTGAGGGTGGCAAACAGGGTCTCCTATCAATAGATCCACATTCTACCTCCCTACAAAGGTGGCAGTAGAGGGGACCATCAACCCCGGTCCTGCTGAGGAACAGGCACCCCACAGGGCAACCAATTCAGCTCTATACACATCCATAACACAATAGCAGACAGACATTAGGCCTGGATATGGTAAGCTGCACCCCACCACTATCTGATATTCTCCTGCAGCAAGTCATCAGCCACTGCACCCTGCAAGCTGCTCCATCAAGACACATACCAGCTGCAAACAGTGTGCTAGTTAGTCCACAGTGCATGTTCCCAGTGGAGATGCATGCACCCAGAACTGGGATGTCAGCATACACAGCAAGCAGATAAATCAGTGACTAGGCCCCAAAAGGAAACCCATATCTATCACATGAGAGAAATACTATATAGCACTATGGGGGTGCCTAGCCATGCTGTGGTCACTGCACAGTCAGGGTGAGAGTGATCTCTCAGCAGGACATACTGAGGTCACCCTGTCTGTGTAGGTGGTGGCCGGGCACTAAAATGTCCCAGTCAGTGCCCTATGCCCTGTGCAGATGCACCCTGGCCAGGCCACCCTGTCCGGCCTATACCCACGGTACCTTGCTCCTCATTATGCACATTGGCAGCCCAATACTGGCAACATTGCTGGCAGTGTGGGCTGTGGAAGGTGTTTGCAGCCACCACACACTGGATAGACAGACAGCCACCCCCACACCTATGCCAGCATTGTGCTACTATAGAGGAGTCCAGCAGCCATACCCACCACACCAGTCCTGGGCACAGTACAGGCATGGATATGGTACGCAATACTGTTGGGGGTCACTCCCCAGGGTGGTAAACACTGTCAGAGACCAGACCTGCAGCGCACACCGCAGACATCACAATGATTGTTATGGTGGAGATCAATGAGCAAAATGTGCTTAACGTAGGAATTGATATCTGCCAGTTATCATGGGCAACGTTTGAGAGCTGTGTACCATATACCCAGGTGTAGGGTGGCAGTGCTAAGGTATGCAACTGCTAGTATTGGGAGATACAGGCAGGGCCCAATGTCCTGCCTCTCCTTGAGGCATTGGCCAATGGGGCCTGTGGGGGTGTGTGTGGGTGTGTCTGGCCCTGTTGGCTGCTGCTTTACGGCAGAGTGTCCCAACTCCAGTCCTGGTGTTCCAACCACTGTTCGGGTTTTCATGCTGTCCCTCATAAATATGCATGAGCTACATCAGCATACCATGGGGGTGGTGCATAGATATGCAGCACAGGCATCTTTATTAGAGGCAGCATGGATCCTGAATGGTGTGGGGCCCTCCAGGACTGCATTTGGGAGACTCTGCTCTAGGTAATGCGGCTGTTTATGGTGTCTGTGTTTGGTGTGGTAAAATATAGGCGTATGAACCATGCGTATGTTCTCAGCAATAAAGGTTTGTCCTTACTATCACGGTTTAGTTGTAGGAAAAATATGTGGACTGGATTGGCAGTAGTCCCAGCTGGGCTTTGAACCTGTGACCTTCTGTTCCTGCACACACTGTCTGTGTGCACTGCACCACCATGTTGTCACAGATATGCTGTGTTCCCTGGGGAGTCCATGACTGTACATCCATCTGTTGCGGTGGACGGTGCCAGCCTGCACAGGCCTAGGCCACTGTCTGCTGTGGTTTGCAGCCACTGCCCCCTCCACCACCTGCACCCTTCCGCCAACATGCAGACATGTCCCTATCTGGGAAAAAGCATATGACCTGATTGAGTTGTGGCACTCCAGGACTGAATTTGGGGGACTCGGCTGTAGGTAATGCCCATTGTTATGGTTTGTGTGCGGTGTAGGGTAAAATATAGGTGTTGGAACCATGCTTATGTTCTCTGCAATAAAGGAGTGTCTGTACTATCACTGTTTAGTGGTGGGTAAAACTATGGGGACTGGGTTGGCAGGAGCCCCAGCTGGCATTTGAACCTGTGACCCTCTGGTCCTACAGGCACTGGCTGTGTCCGCTGCACCACACTGTGGCCACAGAGACAGTGCAGTCTCTGGAGATAGGAAACCTGGCCGCACGAGTCAGACACCCTGTTCTGCACAATTTTACTGTGGGCTCGTTTACCTTGTATGAGGACAAAGGTGCAAATAAACCTCAAAAATGCCCTCCAAAAAAGGGGAAAAAAACCAAAAGCAAGCTGCGCAACAGTGATATCAATGGGCAACCTTAAAAACACTCCCAGGAAAGCTCCATTAAAATGCAGTGCTTTTGAAAGAGTCTACGGTGCGTAGACCCTTCCAAAAATCATTTCTTTTTTTGGAGCTTTCCTGGGAGTGTTTTTTATGGTTGCCCATTAATATCACTGTTGCCCAGCTGGATTATAATTTATTTGGAATTTGTTGTGGTCATTTTCAATTTATATTTGCTATTTTTCTCTGTGCACATGTATCACACTGCTCACGTTTTTCAGGTTTCCCCGGTTTTGCTGTACATTGCTGACGGAAATGGTTTCTCTTCCCTTTAAATCGGCTCTAACGCGAGGTTTTCACTCGCGGTATTTTTTTGCCGAAATTCAGCCACGCTCCTGTGCAGGGAGCCTCTCCCCTCCCACTCTCCACCCATTGACCCCATCCCTCCGCCCCTCGGGGGCCTTCCTCCGCCCTCTGTACGCCTTTCCCCGCCTCTATCGCACATCAGCGCCCCGCACACTTGCGCGGGCCCGTTAGTGTGACGCGCACGCGTGCGGGGCACTTAAGAGCACTTAAGTGCATCATTAGCATATGCTACTGTGCGCCGCACAAGTGTGCGTGGTTTAGTAAACATACCCCTAAACTTACATGCGCATATCCATAATACCTAGCACTTGCAAGGGGGCATGTCGGAAGTGTGCTTAGGGTGTGAACTGGGTAGGTCAAAAATCGATATGCTTACTCTCTATTTAGGGAATGAATGTGTAAAACCAAAAGAATCCATGTTGCAATTCACAGCTGTTCCCTGGCACGTATAAGTTTTTTAAAAGGTGCTCATTTTGGCCAACCCTTACAGGAGGGATGAAGGGGTTTATCCTCCTTGATCCATCATTTTTTATTTACCCCTCCAAATTGAAGATAATGGCCTCTGTAGTTAATTGGCAGTATTTATACATATAGTGGCCAATTCCGAACAGGGCACACCCGGCGCGTCTAGATATCCAAAATCTGGACGGGCTGGATTTGCACCCGATTCTGCACCTGTGAGAGCTAGATGTTCTCATGGCAGAGAATTGGGGCAAAGGGTCTCGATGTGCCCTGATTCAGCGAGCCAGGACGTGCAGCCATCTCCCCGTCCAGCCCCCTTTGCTCCTGCATGGAGCCTCGGTGCCATGGCATCCTATCGCCATGGCACTGGGATGCTATAAAGGATCCCCATTGCCTGACCCCAGAGGAGCATGTCGAGGCCAGGATCAGATGGCAGGGAAACCCATGCTGCCGCTCAACATTTCTGGGAGTGTCTTCCGTGGCCAGCCAGCAACGTTGGGGAGACTTATTCCACCTCCAAGGTAGAATAAGTTCCCTGTGCATTCTTGCCCCCCCCCCCTCCAAAGTACAGGACCATGACCGGAATCAGCCCTGTATGTCCGGGGTCAGGTTCCTGCCTCTGCCCTTCCCAGGCTCCTCCTCCAGCCCACCCCCATCCAGAGCGCCCCGCACAGCTCCTCTGAATGTGCAGGGAGCTTTGGCAATGAAATCGGTCCCCTGTGAATAGCAGGGATTGAACGTCCAAACCGGACGTTCATCCCCACAATTCTCCGGGCAGAATAACCCCCATAGATTTGTAAAATGACCCACATACACATGTAAGTTCCAAAAAAAATACAATTTACACATGAAAGTGTCAGCACTTACACATGGAAGCTGCCGAGTTGCTTCTGTTGATTTTTGCAATGTGTAGATTTATAAAATGGTTCCTCCAGCTCTACAGGTTGGAAAATACATACAAACTATGGACATCCCAGTCTCGACATTTCAATTCTGATCACCATGTACTCTCTAAAATTTGCTTTATAGCCTATTAACAATGGAGACTGAACACCACACAAATTTCACCTGAATATTTATTTTCCTTGATTTCATAGAACTATGGAAATCACCATCTCATCTCTCAACACCACAGCATCCCCCTTGGACCCCTGTCCGGTGAGCTGGATCAAAGCAACAAGGACCGTTCACTCTCCACATTCCTCGCCAAACTCACCCAAATATCTCTACAACACAGAGAAATACCATCCTGTCTAAAACCCTCCTCAGTCTGCCCCATACTAAAGAAACCCCATTTGGACTCCACTGACCCCTCCTCCTACAGACCCATAGCAAGTCTACCATTAATAGTCAAAATAATCAAAATGACTTTCCAACATCAACTGTAAGAATACCTCGACACTCATGGCTTGCTCGACCCGCAACAACATGGATTCTTACTGCACAAGAGTGGAAACTCTCTTTACCTCCCTCAAGAATAACCTTGTCAAAGGAATCCAAAAACATCCATCAAGGATTCATATTAATATTCCTCGACATCTCAGCAGCTTTCGACACCATCAACCACAGAATTCTCCTACAACGCCTATAGTCCAAAGGAATCTAAGCAGCTGTACTAAAATGGCTCCAAGCCTACCTTCACAACAGGTTCCAGTGAATAAGAATTGGATCTTCTTCATCAGCCCCATATCCCCACACTCAAGGTGTCCCTCAAGGATCTAACCTCTCAACACTACTCTTCAACATCTACATGCAACCGCACCCCCCAATCATCCAATCACACAACATCAACTACCACATCTATGCTGACGACATCATGCTGTATGCCCCATTCAACCTAAACAAACCCTTCTACAATGAGTTACAATCATGCTTCACAAATGTCTCCATATGGCTAACTTCAAACCACCTATCAATAAACCTCAATAAAATTGAATCCTTATTCATCACTAAGAGCGACACATTCACTCCATCAACATCCATCACCCTGAACCACAAAAAATTCCAAGTCTGACATAAAGTAAAATACCTGGGAGTCATCCTAGACTGTCACCTCTCCCTGAAGTCCCAAGTAACAAACACTGCAAAGGCGATATATTACTAAACCCAAACTCTACAACATCTCCGCTCACTACCCAACCCATCTGACTTCTGCTCTACCTTACAAGATTTGATCATGCCGCATGCCGACTACTGCAACTCCATCTGCTATGAACTATCACACTCAATGCTCCTCCCTCTGCAAACCGCCTCCACATGACAGCCTGGATCATCCAAGGAGCCTTCAGATACAATCACATCACCCCCATCCTCAAGCAACTGTACTGGCTTCCACTTCAAAGCAGAATACAATACAAAATCCTCTTAATGATATTAAAAACTCTCAACAACCAATCATCCCCCCACCTTCAAACCCTTATAGGACCACCCCAAACAAGCAGACCCCATAGACACTCCACAAGAGACACCCTAGCCACCACCCAAGGAAAAACTAAAAGCACTCAACAAGCTTGTGCAAGATCCTTTTGAGCTCTATGCCCCCACAAACTGGAATTCCCTCCCCAACATAATAAAGAACTCACATTCCACAAGCTCCTTAAAACCCACCTGTTCACCCTGCACTTTGATCCCACCTCCCAATCCTCCCCATTCTCCAACCCCTCCCCAAACTAAGTACGCTTTGAAAATAGTCAAAGGCAACCTGCCTTTGTTAAATATAATCTACAAAGTTACTGTTCTCTGCAAGCATTGTTTAACCTGTTTAAGTTCGGGGGGGCGGAGCCTGATGTCCAGCGGGTAAGACGCTTCGCGCTGAAGCTCCCGAGAGGCCTACTTAGAATCCTGACTTAATACGTATACAAACTTACTATTTCGCTCCGGGTTGACCGGGGTACCTCGGGGGGGATGGCGGCCCATAAACCAGCGCGCTTGGACTTCGGGTCTCCTTCTTCTTCTCACGGAAAACGCTCCAAAACAGAGGTGTCCTCCCCACAGAAGATGGTTCCACTTCGTGAAAACCCCGAAATGCACCTGGAGATTTTGGAGGAACTACGCGGCGTGAAAGAATTGGTGCAGTCCAATGGAGAAGCGCTTAGAGCCCTGCGAGAAGACTTTGGAGTGCTCCAGGACCGACTTGAAAGACTCTCATTACGGCAGGACAATATGGCGGGGGTCCTCGATTCGCACGCGGTGTGCTTGGGCGCACTGGACAAGGCCGAGCGCCAGATACAGAATCTGCAAAAGGAGTTAGAAGATAGCAATAATCGAGCCCGTCGCAACAATGTGAGGCTCATTGGAATACCGGAGGGGGCGGAAGCGGGAGATATGAGAGAATTCCTGCTCAAAACTCTTCCCTCCTTGCTGAAGATCACCTTTCATAAAGAATTGGAAATCGATCGTGCACACCGTGCTCCTACCCACATGGCGCTCAACCGTACGACCCCCCGGCCTATTATCTTTCGCTTGCTACGATATCAACAAGTGGAACAAATTTTAAATGCTGCCCGGGCGAACCATCATTTGGAATTTGAAGGTCACAAAGTCTCCTTCTTCCCTGACTTGGCAAAGCCTACCGTTGACCGACGGAAGAAACTCCTTGCTTTTCGCCCTCGACTTCAACAGCTACAGGCTCGCTTTGGCCTGTTGTATCCCGCGAAACTCCGAGTGACTCTCCACAACCAAACCAGGACATTCGAAGATCCTGATCTACTATCAACATTTTTAGACTCCAAAGAGGCCGAGCAGATGCGCTAGTCCAACGACGTGGACTTTTATTCGCCGGCTCTGTCCGCCATTTTGAAGGGCCCGATGCGGCGGTCATAGTCAAGCACAGAGACTTCCTGGACTTTCTCTCTTTCTTTCTATGACTCTTGTTTTGTGGTCTCCTCTCCCTCCATGATGTGTGCCTCGGTCGGATTCGGAGCACGCACAGTCCTACAGGTTATGTGTTTTTCAATTTTGGCCTTCTCTGGGGCTTCTCCCCGCAGACACATGGTCGCCAGTAATTTTTGGGGTTTTGCTTCTTCTCTACCGCGCTGCGGTTTTTCTTTTTTAATGTGGGGCGCTTCATTATGTTATCTAAGCTTAGTTTCTTTTATGCCATATGTACAGCCTGATACAGTCAATATGAGGGACATTGTGAAATTAGGTGCGCTATCATGCTCAGAATTTTTAACTTGTCTGAATGGCTTTATGTAAAATTTTATCACTCAACGTAAAGGGCATTAATAGTCCAATCAAAAGAAAGAAAATCCTTAGCTATCTTAGCCATGAGCATGCTGATTTAGCGTTTCTTCAGGAAACGCACTTAAACTCTGCTGAAACACTGAAACTCAATGTTAAGCCTTACATGGTGGCTGCCTATTCTCCCGCCGTTTCTAAACGGTGCGGGGTTGCCATCCTGGTTAAGAAATCTTTGCAAGCTACTGTAATTGATTCTAGCGCTGACAAGGAGGGTAGATGGGCCCGAGTACATCTTAAGGTCGGAGATAGTGAATTCACATGTATTTGCATTTATGCCCCGAATGTGGATAACCCTGCTTACTATGCAAGTATTGCGCAGTTGGCACAGGCCTCTGCCAATACTCCATTAATACTTGGTGGTGACTTTAATCAAGTGTTAGACCCTCTGATAGATAGACAGCCGCCAAGAACGAGTAGTCCACCCAAGAGTCTTGCTACCCTTACAGCTCTGATGCAAGATCTTGCGCTGGTAGATATATGGAGGCTGCTTCACCCCTCCGACTTAGAGTTCACTTTCTTTTCTGCCCCCCATCACTCCCAATCTAGAATAGATTTCTTTCTCATTTCCAAAGCACTGATTTCTCAAATAGACACGACTAGGACTCATCCTCTCCATATCTCAGATCATGCTGCCATATCTTTATCATTACGTGTCACTGCGCGGGACGATTCTCCCCGAGCTTGGTTTTTTGATAGATCCCTACTGGGTCAAAAAGATTTTCAGATCGATATAAAGGCCGCTATCCAAGATTATTTTCATTTTAACTCACCCCATGATACGGCGGGCTGGGCTTGGTGGGAGGGTTTTAAAGCATCTATCCGTGCTACTATAACTAGCTATCAAATTCGGCAGGGGAAACAAAGAAAGCAGCTTTTACTGACTCTAGAGCAGCAGATACAAGCTGGGGAGCGTCTCCTCACGTCCCGTACTGACCCATGTATTTTACTCCGTCTACAACGCTTGCGTTTTCAATACAATCAGCTTTTGCACACTGCTGCTGTTAAAAATATTGAATCACAACAAGGGCTTTATTATCGGGAAAATAATCGTGCTGGCAAATTGTTAGCAAATGCCCTAAAAGGTCGAAAAGAAGCCAAGCGTGTTACCGCCCTCCGCAATCCGTCAGGGGGGGGCTTGGTCACTAAAGATACCGAAATCTTAGAACTCTTTCGTGACTTTTATACTCGGCTTTATCAATCTGAATGTGATTTTGAGCCAGATGTATTTGAACGCTTACTTTCAGGAGTACAAAGACCGACCCTATCTGACGAAGATAGAGTGGCCTTAGACACACCATTTACTGTCTCAGAAATTCATTCTGCTATCAAGAAATGTGCCTCAGGTCGAGCCGCAGGCCCAGACGGTCTCCCCGCTGAATTCTACAAAACCTTTCACGCTGATTTAGCTCCAGTTTTGAAAATTTATTTTTCTGCTCTGGCCGAGGAGGGTTCTCCTTCTGGGTCCTTTTCAATGGCAAATGTAGTAGTTTTTGAGAAAGAGGGGAGAGACCCGCAACTAACAGCTAATTATCGTCCAATTTCCCTCCTAAACGCGGACTATAAAATCTTTGCCACCATTCTCTCTACCCGGCTCTCGGATAGGATGCCTACCTTAATACACCCAGATCAATGCGGTTTCATTCCTGGTAGATCGACCGCTGACAATGCTCGGACTCTATGCCATGTATTGACTACCGCAGTTAATCTTGATCGCCCATTTGTTGGCCTCTCACTTGATGCTGAGAAGGCCTTCGATCGCTTAGAGTGGCCCTTCCTGTTTGCAGTCCTCCGCTGGTACGGATTCGGGGAAGGTTTTCTCCGTTGTCTTCGCACCATGTACGCTCAGCCTACAGCCAGTATATGTACAAATGCTTTAAAGTCTCAACCTTTTCCCCTTCAACGCGGCACTCGCCAGGGATGCCCACTGTCTCCACTCCTCTTCGATCTTGCACTCGAACCCTTGGCTTTACTAATCCGGCAATCGGAGGAGATTCATGGAGTCCCCTTCACCCATAGGGAAATCAAAATTTCAGCGTATGCTGATGATCTTATGCTCTTTGTCTCTATAGACTCAGTACCGGCTGTCTTAGAGCAAATTGGTAAATACTCACAACTGTCCGGTTATAAGATAAATTGGACCAAGTCGGTAGCCTTTCCATTAAATCCTTTGCTTCATCAAGCAGATATGCAACCCTTCCCCTTTTTATGGCAACCTCGCATGGTCAAATACCTTGGGGTTCACTATTGTTCTCCTTTGGAAGACACTATCTCCTTCAATGCCAAAGACTTAACCTCTAAAGTCCGGGCGCTCACTCACCGCTGGACTCCTTTAACGCTTACCTGGTGGGGCCGATTAGAAACCATAAAAATGATGATTGTTCCGAAAGTGAATTATGTCTTAGAAATGGTGCCCTGTCTCTTCCCTCGACGTATATATAAAGATATCGAGGGCCTTCTGACTAGATACTTGTGGCAAAATAAGACACCTAGGATAGCGAAACATAAGCTGCAAGCAGATAAGGAATATGGGGGTGTCAGATTCCCTGATTTCCTGAAGTATCATCAATCTTTTCTTCTCAAACAAGGTGCTCGTTGGCTGGAAGATCCAGTACCGAGTAGGCCTGTGTGGCTAGACATAGAAGAGGACCTTTGCAAACCGATTCCTCTTACTTTTCTCCCTGGTATGACTCTTCCATCAGACTCTCACTTCCCACCAATGCTTTTAGACACCTTAGGTGCCTATAATAATCTCATGCAATCTCTAGACTCCCGACTCTGTCCGTTAGACAAACTCCCACTTTGGTACAACACTCGATTTAGAATACAAAATAAACCGATGGCGTGGAGCCCCTGGTACACTAGGGGCATTTGGATTCCTAGCCAATTGTTCCATGAAGGTCGCTGGAAAACTTTTAGTGAATTGCAAATTGAATTTGGTCTCCCAGCGAAACACTACTTTCAGTTGGTGCAACTTCAGCATTGCCTTAGGAGTGCTAAGGTGCTCCCGCCATCGGCCTCCCCTACACAAGGTTGGTTGGAGACTATCCGATCTATCGGTAGTTCACCGGGTGTAGCATCCAATTTTTACAAAACCTTATGTAATGCTATAACTAGGGATACCCCTATAGCGCAGAAAGCATGGGAGAGAGAACTGCATGTGACTTTGACCCCGGAGCAATGGAGCCTTGTCTGGAGTAGAGTGACACGGGTCTCCCGATCCGCCTCACTCACTCAGACACTCTTCTTTCTAGCCCACCGGTGTTTTTACACTCCTGACAGATTAGCCAAATGGAACACTGCTCAGGGCAATAATTGTTGGACATGTCATGCGGCCATTGGTTCACTACCTCATGTTATGTATGAATGTCCCGCACTACAGTATTACTGGAGTCGGGTCTGGGGCCGTATCCAGTCTATTTTGCACTTTCAAGAGCCCCTTTCTTGGAGGATAGTGGGACTTCGCTCAGCAGCGGGGATCCCCTCTCTTCCAAAAACGGCTTACTTCCTTTTGGACTTTATGCTAGGTATTGCTATTTCCCTAATTACGAAATACTGGAAAAATAGCTCCCAGTTGAGCCCCAATGAATGGTGGAATCATGTCTGTCTCTACAGTAAATATGAACAAATACCTTGTATGTTTGCTTCCCCCATTCAGACTCCTCATCATCGGTCTAAATGGAAGATGCTCAATGACTATGTACATTCTGCTCAATGCTCTCATCTGACTGTCTAAATTTATATATATCTTTGTCTCATGATTATTCTGTATCGCAGATACTCTTTTGATTGTTTTGCTGTACAATCACGTTTGTTTGGAAGCGCTCACATGCTGACATAATCAGCTAGAGAAGAAGCGTGGGGGTGGGGGGTAGTGGGTTTACTTTTCTTTATTGTATAATTGTATTGTTTCCTTTGGTGTGTTGTTTCTTTTGTTTGTTGCAAAATGAAAATAAAAGTTTCAAAAAAAAAAAACCTGTTTAAGTTCTATGTACACCACTTTGACCTCTGTGAAAAGTGGTATAAAAGTTCAATCAAATAAATAAATGTCATGCAGTTTATAGTAGCCTCCTTATTTTCTCTCAGCTTTCTTCCTTTTTGCCCTATATATTGCTAAAACCATTCTTTCAAACTTATGATCAATAATTGAATTAATGTATCTACCTCTGCCTTTAATAAGCACTGGACTTGAGGTTTGAATAGCCTACTAAATTGCCCAGATCTGAGCTCCAAAGCTCAAATACTGCTCTAAAATCTTTTGTGTGTTAGGCAAAGGTTTTGTCAGCCATTAAAATCACTGTGGAGGGGTACACAGCTGAGGAGATTTGTTATAATAACTGGCTTTGTTGTCATAGTTCTGGTCATTATTCTCTATCAAACATCCATCATCCTGTGCTTCTCTTCACAAAATCTTTCAGCTAACCACACTTACACAATTTAAAATCACAAAGGGCCATCTCATTTCCAAGGTTCCTGGTTATGTTATCGATGTGTATTTTTAGGTTTCACTGCAGTGGTAGAGATTCTTCTTCTCATTGGAACCAAAGGGAAAAATATCCTCAGTGGCTGTTAGATTTCTGCCAGCTAATGGTCAATTAAATTAAAAAATCAAGCACCACATACTGAATTTATACAAAAGGAACAGACAAAGGCTATATTTTGATCTTGATCCCGTGGGAAGGTCAAAATTATTGAAATTCAGATAGCAAATAACACATTAATTTATACATCTTTTCTCTTTCTGTATCGGATACTTCCAAATGAAATATGCTAAACCATTCTAGGTTCCTTTTTCCCGTTAATGATTCCCTTTCACATCTCTCCATTCTGTAATCATTAATACAGCCACTGTTTCTGTAGCTGTCAGGCCAAAGTTAAAAGTAAGCCCTCTAATAATATGCCACTTCTCTGGGTCTTTTAGAAAAAGATAGACATTGAAGGAGTCTTTTACTAAAGTGTGTTGAATGTTTTGTCGTTACCACATGTTAAGCTTGTCCATTAAATGTTGGGGCAGTTCTCGGCATCTGCCCATGCAGTTAACACAGAGAAAATTTACCTAAAGATCAATTTTAGATAGGTTGTGGAGAGGGGAATTGAGACGTCCAGGCTGGAGCATGGAAAATTCCCATAGTAATTTACAAAGATTCTGCCCAACGCAAAGCCTGTTCTAAAATACATATAAGGACATGCAGGAATGTACATCGATATCTCACCATGTCCAGATGGAGCAGCGATTTTAAAAAGACATCAGGCAGAGTAACAGAAAAAGGAGAAAAAAAAACCCTTTAAAGTGCAAGGCTAAAGTTTTCAAATAAGAACATGTCAAATAAATAAATCTTTACTGGCTCTGAATGAGTGTATATGTGCATTTGTGTGTATGGATAGATATGGAAATAGGCTTCAGTTTCAATAAGTTACTGAAGGGGTTTGTGTCAGTGTGACATGCTGTAGGAAGGAGTTTTTTTTACAACACAGGCCAGGCAGCAGTTCAGGGAAAACAAATGCAGTTTTTATTCTGTCCCAGCTTGTTAAACCTCTACAAGTTGGTTCTCCCGGCCCTTCCTCCAGCCCTCGTTAAAGTTTCTAACTCAGAACTCCTTTGCACAGCTTGCCTTGGAAGAACTCCTGGCTCCATGAGACTCTCTCCATCCTGCAGCCTGCTGGGTTCTAAACCTCTCCCTCTGAGCCACACCCTCCCAGCCCTGAACTCTGGGCTGCAGACTCTCTTAAAGGGGACTGTTGATAATCCCTTTGGACAGGGAGGGGTAACATTCTATATATCCCATTGCAGAGTTAATGGACAAAGTAGGACTGAGCATGTGTACAAAGCAGCAAACGCATGCAGGAACATGCTGGGGGTGGAGGGATATCAGCATGAGACACTGAGGCTCCTGTAACAGGCTAGGAAAGCCTGAAAAAGCCCTGAAATCTTGATTCAGTTACTATACAAGTTTAATTAGGCAACAAACTTTTACAATAACTACGTAGAAAAATCTAATTAGGGGGGAATATGTCTGTTAGGGACCAGATATTTAAAAAATGGCTGTGCCGACGTATGTCTGGGGGGCTGCTGGAACTACTTTTTTTAACTGACTGGCAGAAGAGTACTAAATATAATAAGAAAGTTGCTGCTGAGTTACCATTGGAAATGACTGTTGATTAGAAAGGCGGGAGAAGGCAAAGGGAGCGGAATGGGGTAGGCCACAGGGGCAATGGCCCCACCAATATTTTGTCCATGATGACATCAGCAACAAGAGAACTTGGGGAAGTGGCTGGAGATTGGTTTGTTTTGCCTCTCCAACTAAAAAGATGTTCCGCTGCCCCTGGGAGTGAGAGTGAACTGTGAGAGTGAGAGAGCTAGAAAAGGTAGAAAGTCAGGTAAAGAGGGTTGAGAATTAATAATTTTGGAAGATTATCTAAACCAGAGTGATTCTCTTAAGTTTTTTGAGGATTTTAAATGTGGTGACTGGTTGAATGACTGACTGAGGTTTGTCTGAGGGAGAGAAAGTTGCCTCTTGTTTAAAAAAGAAGCATAACTTTTACTTCCATGTTAATTTTCCTGTTACTTGTAATAGGTCTGTTATATCTGACCAATTGTTGTATTGTTTCAATGTAAACCGCACTGATGACAAATAGCGCGGTATATAAGAAAATTAAATACATAAATAAATAAATAAACATGGAATTTTGCTGAAAATAAACCCCTTCTGTCTTTTAGTGGTGGGTTTTCAGTGGTATAAGTTGCTGCAGCTAGCCTGAGATTATACTCTAAGTAAGAATACTGCAATTGAGGATAAAAAAAAAATCCCATTTTAATAAGAAACTGGGTTCAAAAAAATAAACTTTCAGTTTATTTTAGAAAGCAACAGTTTTATTTTCCCGTTTCCCTTCAGAGATTGACTGGGGTTATAGGCTTTATTTCTGAGTTGTCTGTGGCTTTAAAAGTTGAAATATAATTTATTAATTGAGTAAATGCAATTGTTAAATAAAGTTGATATCTGGACTTTCTTCCAGAAAAAGAAATTGTTTAGGAAAAAATGTTCTTATGAAAGAGTCTTAGGAATCCCTCAGTTTATGAGGTTCTGCACATCTCTGCTGAAAGAGGAATGTATTTCTGTGAACTTAGATTTAATTTTCAACTCAGCTGTCAACTTTTTTTCAGGTTTGTCATTCTCTGATAAATATTGGTCATTATATTTAAAAAATACTGAGCACAAAAAGAGTTGGCTTCTAGTCAACTGAATTATCTGCTGTGACTGAAACCACAGTATGAATGTGTGAGAGCGTGATGATAAGATAGGGTACTCAAATTATTCTTTTGTTTCATTAGCTACTAAAAATATCTAAATTTAAAAAAAAAACTTCTACTGAAGAGAGTAATCTCCAACCAAGGGCAGGGAATAGTTCTCTTTTTTTATTTTTTTGAGTCAGAGTAGTAGGAGTTTCAGTTCCTGAAGAAAATCAGGGGATCAATACACTGCTGCCTACACACCGAAGAATTTCAACAAAGGCCCCATCGAAGGAAGAAGATCCTGACACAAGACAGAAGAAGACGTCTGAGATAAGTGCTTAACATAAGCACTCACACCCTTCTCCTTTCTTAATTTAAATTTTAAATTATAGTGGACCAACATGGCTTCCATACTTCTTTATCCAACTTTAAATCACAAATCACATAACACAATAGAACACAGGACTCAAAGTCAGTAGCAAAACCAGGCCACAGCTTTATTAACCAAACCAATGCATAACTCAACCAACCATGAATACATAAAATATCATTCATGATCAGCATCGCACACTTCGACTAGATGGTAACATCCTATTCAAGTGATTAGCTATGAAACTGCTGAATCTTACTTTAGTATTACATATTACAAGGACTCCCCCAATCCACCTTGAACCCTCTACAGCTCGCAATGAATAGTGCAGCGAGGGTTCTTCATGGTGCATCTAGGAGAGACCATGTAACGCCCCTTCTGAAACAGTTACACTGGCTTCCTATACAGGCCAGGATCATCTTCAAGACAGTGTTACTTACATTCAAAATGGTCAATAGTCTCTCCTCCTCCTCACTAACCGACCTCATCCAAACCATAGCCCCATATAGATCAAGAAGATCCACAGTGATAAATACGCTAACGAATCCGAGAGAATTAACAAGATGCACCGCGACAACAGCAAATAGGGCCTTCAGACTCTGTGCCCCAAGACTCTGGAACACCTTACCAACAAACATTAGAGCAATCACTAACCTAACCCAGTTTAGAAAGGCCCTCAAACACTACCTTTTCCTCAAATACTTCCCAAAGGACGCTGAATCACATCCCCACTCAAATATTTGTAGCTACACCAACACACCTAGTCAGCCAGGAGAACACACTTATCAAGGTGTCCTTGACCATTGAATCACATGTTACATTTATTCTGTGACTCTAGTGTGTAAATAATTACCCTTGGTTATCCAAGTTTTGCTTTCCTGTTTAATTGTAGACTTACCCTCGGTTATCCAAGTTTTGCGGTCCTGTTAATTGTAAACTCAGGCATATGTATCCTGTCTGATTTTTCTGTTCCATGTAAACCGCGCTGATGCCGAATAGTGCGGTATATAAGAAATTGTAAATAAATAAATAGTGGTGATGCCAAGCTGAAGGGTAGAATTGAACAAGTTGAGCATCTCCTAATTCCCCTTCTGCTTTGGGATACAGTGGCTCGTGTCCCCTAGTAGCCCCAGTAGTAATCATCATTCTTCCTTCCTTACCCTGGAAGCTCATTATGGTCCAGCAATGATATAAATGTAACTTTCAACTAAACCACCCATAGCTGCAACAAAATGACCCCCCCCCCCAATCATATCCCAAACTTTATCCCCAACATCATAGGCAGTGGAAAGAGATGGGCCATGGGGGCCATGGCCCTACCAATCTTTTGCCCAACCCAGCATCAGCAATAGTGAGCTTGGGGGCAGGGGTGGAGATTGTTTTGTTTGGCCCCTCCAATCAAAATGGTGTTCCACTACCCTTGCACAACATACTGTATTTGACAAAGGCATATGGGATGGAGGGAGAAAGGGTGCCTGAACAGCCCAAGACTTATATACCCTCTGCTACCAGAGACTCAGCTGAGGTAAGCAGCTAATTAACTTCCGTCCCAACTTCTTCCTGCTCTCTTCACAATCTCCCCCACTACCTAACCAATCAACAGAGTATACAGTCCAGTGGCTCGGCTATGTTAAGTAATGCTCCAAATTTCAACCAGAGAATTCAAATTATATTTTCGTTCCTAATATTGCAAAATCTTCACCTTATACAATGCTCTACCTGATACAACATAATCATGTGTTAATAGCAGTGCCGTTAAGCAACTGGCAGAGGCATAAAAATTTTAAGGAGATATTAAGCCCTACAACATTAAGATCTCCATTAATTTGATCTCTACAAGGAGAAAGTGGCCACAAAACATTTGTGAAGTCACTTTGGAGACCTCATCTTTTGAATATCATGGCAAAACATATGATCTAAAACTTAGGACAACGTGTAACACAAGTTATGTGATATACTGTATTCGGTGTCCCTGCCAACTTTTATACGTAGGCAAGACAACCGTCCATTTCGGATACGCATGCCGATTAAAATGTAAGACAACAACAGCCCCTATTGTAGATCATTGTCTCCAGAAGGGACATAAATTTGAAGAATTAGATTGTTTTTGTGTTGATCAAATTTTTATGGGATACAATGGGAAATCCCGAGATCAAACTTTAACGATCAGGGAACAATGTTGGATTTTTTTTTTTTTTTTAAAGTTTCAACTACTTTATTTCAAAAATGAAAAAGAATTACAATCAAGTCCACATTAAGGGAGAGCGATAAGCAAATAAGACAAAAAGAACCAACAATATTATTACAAAAGAAATACTGGGCTCCGAATCAATACTTATAACACTAATACATAGGCAGGAAGTAAAAACAAAATTATCTAAACACTTTCTTTACCAAGCAAAAATAAATTCAATTGATCAGCTTCCATAAAAACATACTTAACCTGTTCATACAACACTATACATTTACAGGGATACTTTAACAAAAAAGAAGCCCCAATTGCCAAGGTGCAAGACTTTAGTGCCAAAAAAGCTTTATGCCTAACTTGAGTAAGTCTATAAACATCAGGAAATACCTGAACTGTAGAGCCACAAAACAACTGATCCTTTTTTGGAAAATATGAACGCAGCACCAGGTTCTTATCAGCTAAAGAAATGAAGGAAACAACTAAAGTGGCACGTTTAGTGATCTCATCGGTAGAGGATTCCAAAAAAGCAGAAGTACCGGCTTAGCCGCCGGGCCCCGGTCCCGCGGCTGCCTGATAACCGGGTTCCCGGGGCCCGGTCACGAGGCAGCCGGCTTCTCGGGGGAGAGGGTGGGGGGGGCGCAGTTGGGCTCGTGCTCTGGGGCCCCCTGCTCGTGCATGGCAGCCCAGTGATTGGCTGCTTAGGCGGTCGCTGGGGGCGGGGCAAAGCGAGCAAGGAGGGATCGCCGGTCGGCGAACTCCCTCTTCCTCCTTGCTCGCGGCTGGATAGAGGTTGGTGCTGGGTGCTGCTCTGGCCTGGGGCGGGTTTCGGCCTTGTTGAGGCCTCGCTTCGGGCTGTTGGGTGGCCGCGGGTTTTCGGGTCTTCATTGGCCCTCAGGCAGGGCTCCGACTCCGGCCGTGTGGCGTTGGCGGCCCCGTTTAATCAAAAAAGAAAAAAAAAATAACAACACGCCTAGCCGCGCCGCGTGCGCCCTCGCTCCCGCGCACGTGGGAGCTCGTTTGCTGGCCCTGCCTGGTTGCGGGTGCGGTCCCGCGTTCTCCTGGCTGGGGGGGAGCTTGTGGGTTTCACCGGCCCGGTCACCTCTCGCACATCGTGTTCCGGGGGGGGGGGCCAAATAGCACGTTAAACAACTCCATCCAACCAAAAAACAAAAACAAAACTTTCAAAGGCAACCAAACCACCTACGTGCAGGGGCCTAGTACTGCAGGTGTTTAGGCTGCTGCAGGCCCCTTGGACTGGGCCAGCAATTATGGCCCGACGGCTCCCAGCACGGGGGGCGGCCAAGGGACCGCGGGGCGGAGCTCGGGGACAGGGGGCTGTGCGGCGTGGGTCTATGTCCGCTGGCCGCGGCAGGGCGGCGCCCTCGGCTGCCTCGGCTTCCGGTACCCGGGCCGTGTCCCGGCGGGGACGTGGGCGCTGCAGGGGGGGTGCTCGGGGGCGTGGGCCCACCAATGGGTTCACCGTGCCCGTGACTGCGGCTGTGTGCGCCTCCGCGGGCGCTCAGCCGCCTACGGTGGGCGTCCCGGGCGGGGATTCTGCGTTGGCGCCGCTCGGGGGGGTCGGCGGAGCAGGGCTGCTCGGTCGGCACAGGGCCAGGGTCCCCTCGGGCCCTGGCGCCCGACCCACCCTCTGAGACGGGGGGGAAGGCTTTCGGTCTCGTCCCCTTCCCGGGTAGGGGTAGGGCCAGCACCCTCTTCCCTGGGTTCCCCTCCTCCTCCGGGGTTCTTCGGTCCGTCGGGCCCTTGGGCGTACGGGGCGGTCCCGTGGGGGGGTTTGGGCCCCTGGGGGGGTGGCTGAGGAGGGTGGTTGGGGGAGGGGCGAGGTTTGGCGGGGGGGCCGTGGCATGGGAGGCGGGGGGGTTGGGGTCTTCGGCCCACGACTGGGGGGGGCGGGCCCTCTACAGTTCTCAGTACCCCTGGGGCCCCGGCTGCTGGTTTTTCTTCTTTTTCTTCGCAGGTCCCGGGGTGTTCGATGCTGGCCACTGACATGGCTGCTTCTGACAGGTCGGGGAGAGCGGGCCCTTCGGGTTCCCCGGCGGCGTTGGCTGTCCCGGTCCCTGGCACGTCCACCGGAGGCGCTCCGGTCGCCGCTCCTGGGGGTACTGGTGAGTATACTGTCGGGGCAGGAGGTGGGCTTCTTGACTCCGTTCCGGGTCCCGAGGGGGGGGGCAGGGCGAAAGGGAGGCGTAAGCGGGCTCGTCGCTGTAGGCGTGCGTCCTCGTCCTCTTCTTCCTCGTCGTCATCCTCGGGCACTTCGCACACTTCTGTTTCGTTAGCGGCAGATGGCGGTGTCGGGTCCTCCGTTATGCGCTGCGCCGAGCTGTGGGAGTCGGTTCCGCGGAAGTTGCGCCGGCGGATCAAGCGGCGTAGATATATTGACATCTTCCGTTTGCTCGACGGCCGCAAGCGCTCCGGTGAGAGCCGTAAGAAGCGCAAGGAGGATGAGAAAGCGGGCCGGGTGCGCAAGGTCTCCCGCAACACCCTCAACTGGACCCGCGCATTTCTGCGTCTGGCGAGTGTCTGGGGGCATTACTTCCCGGACCAGTACGGGGCTTTACTGGCCTATGCCGACAACATATTGGCGGCGTCCCAGGCCCACGACGGGTGGGCCTGGTTGAATTATGATGAGGAGTTCCGGGATCAGATGGAGGAGAACAGTCTCTTGCAGTGGGGGACAAAGGACATCAACCTGTGGTTGACCCAGATGTCTGCGAAGGGTCGGGGTGGTGGAGCCAGTGCAGGGGGGAGCAAGGCGGGCTCGGCTCCGCCGCTGGCGGGGGGTCGGTCCTTTTGTGCCTCCGGTGCTGCTTTGCCACAGCCAAAGGCGGGGGTCATCGGGGGGGATGTCTGCTGGCGCTTCAATAAGGCGTCCTGCCCCTTCCCGGACTGCAAATTTAAGCATGCTTGCTCCTTGTGTGGGGGAGCGCACGCGGCCACGAAGTGCAGCTGAAAGGGGGTCGCGGGGTCCCCTGCGGGGGGGGAAGTGAGGCTGCGGCGGTCCTGGCGCGTACCCCAGTGCGGGTCGCGGCGATGAGCCCGTGGTTGCTCGAGTACGGGTGTTCCAGCCGGGGTAGGGCAGCTGGGCTGATTTTAGGGGGGTTCACATGGGGTTTTCGCATTCCCGTGCGAGGGGCATCCGCGCGGGGTGGGGCTCGCAACGCCGCCTCCGCTCGGCGCCACGGGGATTTCGTACGGTGCAAAATCACTGAGGAGTGCGCGCTTGGCCGCGTGGCGGGCCCCTTTTTGGAGCCCCCCTTTTCCCCGTTTACGGTTTCGCCGTTGGGTGTGGTTCCCAAGAAGGAGCCGGGCAAGTTTCAGTTGATACACAACCTTTCTTGCCCTCCGGGCGGGTCGGTCAACGACCGCATCCCCCACGAGCTCTGCACGGTGCACTACTCTTCTTTCGACGACGCCGTCTCCCTAGTCCGGCAGTGCGGGCCAGGGGCCCTCCTGGCCAAGGTGGACATCGAATCGGCTTTCCGCCTGTTGCCGGTCCATCCCTCGGCTTTCCCGTTGCTCGGCTTCTGCTTCGAGGCGCGGTACTATTTTGATAAGTGCATGCCCATGGGCTGTGCGATCTCTTGCGCGTACTTTGAGGCCTTCAGTACCTTCTTGCACTGGGTTGTGGAGCGGCAGTCGGGATTCTCCAGCGTTGTGCACTATCTGGACGATTTTCTCTTCGTTGGTCCCGACGGGGCCCCGATGTGTCCCGCGCTGTTGAGCACCTTCCTGCGTGTGGCGGCTGCCTTCGGCATTCCGGTAGTGGCCGATAAGACGGTTGGGCCGGTTACTTGCCTCACCTTTCTCGGCATTGAGATTGACACGGTGGCTATGGTTGTCCGCCTGCCGGCGCTGAAGGTTCAGCGCCTCCGCGAGCTGGTGGCCTCTGTCTGCTCCGCTTCCAAGATTTCACTCCGTGTCTTGCAGTCATTGGTTGGGCACCTCAATTTTGCTTGCCGTGTCCTTCCTATGGGGCGCCCCTTTACGAGGCGCCTATCCTTGTCTATGACGGGGCTGCGGCACCCGCATCACCGGATCAGGGTTTCCTTGGGAATGCGAGAGGATCTGCGGGTCTGGGATGCGTTCCTGGCTGGCTTCAACAGATGTGCCGTCCTTCAGTTGCCTGAGCTATCGAACCTCGACCTGCAGTTGTATACCGACACTGCGGGCGGTTCTGGTTTCGGGGCCTTTTGTCACGGTGCCTGGTGTGCGGAGCCTTGGCCCGCGGACTGGGTGCACTCCGGTTTGACGCGGAATATCACCTTCTTGGAGCTATTCCCAATCGTGGTTTCACTGTGGGTCTGGCCGGACAGGTTGCGTGATCGGCGTGTCGTCTTCTGGTGTGATAACGCTGCGGTCGTGGAGGTCCTGAATCGTCATGCTCCTCGGTGCCCTTGGGTGGCTTCCTTGATGAGGGTGTTTGTGCTGGCCTGCTTGCGACTGAATGTCTCCGCGCGGGCTCGGCATGTGCCGGGCTCCCAGAATTCTAGCGCTGACGCTTTATCACGTTTTCAGTGGGCACAGTTCCGGCGGCTGGCTCCTGGGGCAGACGAGCTCCCCTCACGGGTCCCGGAGCATCTCTGGATGATTGGGACCCCGACCTAATGGTCCTGCTGGCGGCATCGGTGGCTCGCAGTACCTGGACGTCTTATCGCCGGGGCTACTCGCAGGTGAGTGCGTTTCTGAGCGTGCGGGGCTGGTCTGGGGGGGCGGTGTCCGAGGGCGCGGTTGGAAGTTTTGTGCTGTGGGCGAGGAAGGAGGGGTGGGCCCGGTCGGCGGTCTCTGGGGTGCTTGCGGGCTTCTCCTTCTTTTCCAAGGCGGCCGGTTGGGGGAATCCGCGCGTCTCATTCTTAGTCGGGCGGTTGCTCGTGGGGTGGGCCCGCGTGCAGCCGGGGCCGCAGGACTGGCGCCTCCCGGTAACGCACGAGCTCCTATTGCGGATCTGCGAGGTTTTGCCACGGGTGGCCGCCTCGGGTTTCGAGGCGGTACTGTTTCACGCGCTGTTTACCTCGGCTTTTTTCGGTGCCTTCCGTGTCTCCGAGCTGGTCCCTCGGTCGGCGAGGCCAGGGGTTTTCGGGGGGCTGGCGGTGGGGCATGTCCGGGTGGACCACGCACATGTACAGATTTTCCTGTCACGGTCCAAGACGGACCAGTCTGGAAAAGGGGGTTGGGTCCTGCTGCGCGCCATCCCTCCCTTGTTGTCCTGTCCTGTTCAGGCTCTGCGTACGTACGTGCGGCAGCGGCCGGTGGCACGCGGTCAGTTTTTCATTCATGCGGACGGCAAGCCGGTGACGCAGTTCCAGTTCACGGCTGTGCTACGCCTGGCCCTCCGTGCTTTGGGCCATCCTGAGCGGTGTTACGCTTCGCACTCCTTTCGGATCGGGGCAGCGACTAGCGTGGCGGCTGCGGGGTTGGACCCACGTGTGATTCAGCGCATCGGCCATTGGCGATCCAGTGCTTACGCTGGGTACATTCGCCGGTCGGCGGAAGGCGGTGCGGCGTAGTGGGGCGCGGTGCCGCGGAGGCCGGCTGCCCTGCGGTTGGGGGGGGGGGCGGTGGGTTCTAATCTTTTGCTTCCTGTTGCAGAATTGTTTGCTGGTGGCAGTCCGCTCTTTTCTGCTTTCAGATGGTGTGGCTCCTGGTGTCTGGTGGATTGTCGGGCACTCCTTTGTTTACTGGGCGGAGCGTCGCGCGGCGGTTCGGCCACTGGGCGCTCACCTGGGCCTCGCCGGGGCCGGCGTGCGGCTGTGCTGGATGGGCCGCCGCGGCATGCATTGGGATCAGCTTCTTGATTATGTTCGAGTGGAACTTGGACGGCGGCAGCGGCCAGTCGGGCTGCTGTTACACCTGGGGGGCAATGACATTGCCGGTTGGGCTTGCCGGCAACTTATCGGGACTGTTCAGAGCGACATTGCCCTGTTGCGAGGTGTTCTCCCTGGGGTGGCCATTATCTGGTCGGACATTATACCCCGCCCGGCTTGCTGGGCCCAGCGGCGTTGGTCGAGGGGTTTGTGTAAGATCAACCGCCAAATTGGGCGCTGGGTTCAGCAGATGGGCGGGATCCAAGTTCGGCACCCTTGGGCGGACGTTACTTGTGCCGGTTTGTACCGGCTTGATGGGGTTCACCTCGCCCCGTTGGGGCAGGACCTCCTATTAAATGATTGGCAGGAGGTGCTAGAGTCGTGGTGCAGGTCGCAGCTTTTGGTGGTGGGGCGGCGCTAGGATAGCGTGCTACCTAGCGCCGGTGGCGGGGTGGCGAGCTGGTGCTCGCGGACCCGGTGGCTCATTTCAGCTGGAGGCCGCTTTCCATGTGAGCGGCGCGGCTATTCTGGTTGGGGGAGACGGCCCGGCTGGGGTCTCTACCCGGAAATGGCAACCCCTTCAGCCGGCCTTTGCTATCATGGCGAGGCGGGCGCGAAGGGGTATGGGGGGGGTGGGTTGGATGGTGCTCCACTTTGCTTTAAACAGCTGGTGGGGGGCATCATCCGGATGACGGGTGGGGGGGGGCATTCTCCTGTTATGCTTTGGTTTGCGGAGTTGGCCCATGTTGGGCCGGTGTTCTTACTGTTAATAAAAGCTGCGACCAGCATTTGCACCAATACCTGACGTCTGTGTGCTTTGTCAATGGTCGAGGGGGGGGGGTGTTTATGTGGCGGGTGGTGGAAAGGGGTGGGGGAGTGATGAGGGGGGGAGGGGTTTGGCCCATGCCGAGTAGGGCATCCGGATACCTCGGTTAGTACCGGCTTAGCCGCCGGGCCCCAGTCCCGCGGCTGCCTGATAACCGGGTTCCCGGGGCCCGGTCGCGAGGCAGCCGGCTTCTCGGGGGAGAGGGTGGGGGGGGCGCAGTTGGGCTCGTGCTCTGGGGCCCCCTGCTCGTGCATGGCAGCCCAGTGATTGGCTGCTTAGGCGGTCGCTGGGGGCGGGGCAACGCGAGCAAGGAGGGATCGCCGGTCGGCGATCTCCCTCTTCCTCCTTGCTCGCGGCTGGATAGAGGTTCCCTCCCTCCCTCCCTTGTTTTCGGCAGGGGAGGGGGGAGGTAGGATTTTGTCGCAGCTGGTGGGGGGGTGCGGACTAGATGGGGGGCCTCTGGCGGGCTGTGCGAGCGGGGTGGCGAGCTGGTGCTCGCGGACCCGGTGGCTCATTTCAGCTGGAGGCCGCTTTCCATGTGAGCGGCGCGGCTATTCTGGTTGGGGGAGACGGCCCGGCTGGGGTCTCTACCCGGAAATGGCAACCCCTTCAGCCGGCCTTTGCTATCATGGCGAGGCGGGCGTGAAGGGGTAAGGGGGGGTGGGTTGGATGGTGCTCCACTTTGCTTTAAACGGCTGGTGGGGGGCATCATCCGGATGACGGGTGGGGGGGGCATTCTCCTGTTATGCTTTGGTTTGCGGAGTTGGCCCATGTTGGGCCGGTGTTCTTACTGTTAATAAAAGCTGCGACCAGCATTTGCACCAATACCCGACGTCTGTGTGCTTTGTCAATGGTCGAGGGGGGGGGTGTTTATGTGGCGGGTGGTGGAAAGGGGTGGGGGAGTGATGAGGGGGGGAGGGGTTTGGCCCATGCCGAGTAGGGCATCCGGATACCTCGGTTAACATCTAACAACTGAGCCACCAAACCTTTCTCAACACCCTTGGCAATGGGAGAGGAGGTTCCTGCAGAAGCAAGTATAGGAACATAATACACAGAGGAATATTTTATAGAATGCTCATCATCAATTAGGAGAACCTCCTTGAAATACTTGTACAACCAAATAGAAGACAAATAATGTGTTTGCGGAAAATTTAAGAATCTCAAATTTTTTGCACGCACAGCATTTTCAAGGGACTCCATTTGATGATGAATAGTAAGATTATCTCAAATCGAAGAAGAAACAGCAGCTTGCATAACAGAAACCTGTCCCGTCACTTTATTCAAAGCAGTGTTGTGCCTAACTATAGCTTCCTGATGGACACCCAGCCTCTGTACAACCTCTTTAGAAAACTTTGAGACTTGGGAGAGAGAAGCACGCAGGGAAACTTCCATGCGAGCCACCATCTCCCAAACATCTCTCAAAGACGTTGGATTTTTAATCTGCAATCCGTAAACCCAACAGGTTTAAATACAGAAATAGATTGGAACCTTTGCGTATAGCTTGAGGGGAACAACACAGCTTTTTGAAAAGTAGACTTAGGGGCTTGTTTACAAAGCCGCGGTAGCGGTTTGCGATCGTAATCGGAGCCGCGGCCCCATTGATTTCAATGGGGCCGCGGTTGCGATCGCGATCGCGAACCACTACCGCGGCTTTGTAAACAAGCCCCTTAGTCAATGAAAGCCACGTCAGATCAACAGGTGTTATTTAAGAGTGTAATTAAAAGTATATAACATCCTCTGCGACCGACAGCCCGCATGCGCGGCGTTGGTTCAAACAACTGAATGGAGGAGAAAAGAGTTCAGCATTAAAAACTAGTAAATGATCTTTGAAAAAATGTTTTGGAATGGTGGATATTGGTAGATTTTGCTCAAGTCATGAGATTGAGACATTTATGCTTGATTCCCTACATCAGGTGCAAAGTTGGTGATACACTCTGTGCGGGGAAATTGAAATTAAGATAAGCACGAATCTTTGGACATATTGTAAAAATCTCAAGTCCTAGTTAAGCAACGTAAGTGGTCATTGATGCTAAAGGGAGCATAAATGTGATGAAAATTCGAACAGTTGCTCAACCTGAGTCTGAGACCAGTTGCTTAACGGTACTGCTATTAACACATGATTATGTTGTATCAGGTAGAGCATTGCATAAGGTGAAGATTTTGCAATATTGGGAACGAAAATATAATTTGAATTCTCTGGTTGAAATTTGGAGCATTACTTGATATATACTCAATAGGAGATTTGCTCTGTTAAGAGACTTAGTCAATATAGTCGGCTATGTTAAGTCATCCTCTCCTTACTCCCTGCAGGACAGTGGGGTGGGCTCCCATTATTACCCACCAGATATGCTTACAAAATACAGGGAAAAGAATTTCATTATTTAAGCTCAAATAAATAATATTATTCTGAGAAAGGAAATTTAAACCTAGTAGCTTACCTGAATTTACACTCAGAATTCTCTTGAAATCTGGAAGAAGAGATTTTAAGGTTAACTTTAACCGAAGAAGAAAAGTGAATAAAATATCTTGTTTTCTTTGGGTAATCTTACACTTACTTGCAGGGGGAGTAGCTAAATGCCTGCACTCCAGTTGCTCTCCTATAAAAAAAGGTTTTGTTTAAAAAACAATATTTACAGCTTTTTCAAGATTTAGTCAGAATAATAACTTAGAAAGATAAGGAAGCTGATATTTACCTGATTGTATTCCAGCAAAGTGAATTCATCTGTAAAAAAAATAGACATTTTTTATTCAAGTTTCATAGAAATTTAATGACAGATATTATCTGCTATACATTTACCTGGATAACTAATTTTCACAGAAGTGAAATATTTCTTCTGTGAGAATACTTTGAACTTATAGTTTTATTGGATTAAAGTGTATAAATACATTAGCTGCACTATTGTGCTGATGTTTTGAAATGTTTCACTATTTAAAAATAGAAAGAAAAATCATATAAAAGTGCCTTTGTGTTGTGTAGAAGGAGAATTCTTTCTATAATATTCTACACTCTTTAATCCATATTTATAAGGGTTTTACTGAATAATGAAAACAACATTTAACTTGTGAATTCAGACCTCTACTGAAAGTGTGCATGAGAAAAATACTTGGCTGACCATAACAACGATAAGTTTTGGGTAAGGTAAGGTGGAACTTTCATAGTATCATAGTAACACAGTAAATGATGGCAGATAAAGCTTAGTTACTCACCTGTAACAGGTGATCTCCAGGAACAGCAGGAATTTAGTCTTCACATATGTGTATTGTCGGTACCAACGGAGCCTGCGCGGGAATGCTCCCCAGCATCCAATAGGAATGCTTTTGGGAGCATCCCTCAGCACATGTGCGCTGCCTTCCGCCTTTCCAACTGTCCCTCTTCAGTTAGGTTTGTAGCTGAGAGAAAGGATAGAGAGAGAGAGGAAAGAGACAAAGAGATAGAGAGACAACTCCTAGGGGAGGTGGGTGGGTTGTGAAGACTAAATTCCTGCTGTTCCCAGAGATCACCTGTTATAGGTGAGTAACTACGCTATCTCCAGGAACAAGCAGGAATGTAGTCTTCACATATGGGGACTCCCTAGCTGAAGATTCCAGGGAGATAGCCCCAGGAAGGTGCCACCCTACAAAGGTGGGAATCCTTCCTCCCATGGATCTCTGGCATTCCACCAGGGTTGGTGGGTAGGAGTTGAATTAGGTCTGAAAGAGATTTTGAAGAACAGCTTGGCCAAAGAAGGCATCCCAACGGGAGGCTTTATCCAGGCAGTAGTGTGCTGTGAAGGTGTGTACCGAAGCCCAGGTGGCTGCTCGACAAATGTCATCAATAGACACAGAGTGAAGATTAGCCATGGACGTTGCCATGGCTCTCACGTTATGAGCTGTGACATGGTCCTGAAAAGGAAGACCCTTACTCTCATAAGTAAAGGATATGCATTGGGCAATCCATTTAAATAAAGTTTGTTTGGAGACCAGTTGTCCCAAATGACTAGGGTCAAAAGCTATAAAAAGTTGCGAGGACTTTCTATGATGCTGTGTTCTCTATAGGTAAAAGGCTAAGGCTCTTTTACAATCCAAATTATGAAGGTTTCTTTCTGCATTAGAGGCATGAGGCCTCTGAAAAAATACAGGAAGATAAATTGATTGATTTAAATGAAAAGGCGAAACCACCTTTGGCATAATGTGTGGATGAGTTCTAAGAACAACCTTATCATGGTGAAACCTAGTATAAGGAGGATTAGCCACTAAAGTTTGCAGTTCACTAATGTGACGTGCAGAGGTGATTGCAATTAGGAAGATTACCTTCCAGGTCAAAACCTTAAGGGTTGTAGTGGCTAAAGGCTCAAAAGGTGGCTTCATGAGCTGCCCGAGAACTAGATTTAGAGCCCATGCCACCGGTGGTGGCTTAATGGGAGGTTTGGTTAATAGAAGACCTCTCATAAATCTCAATATGAGTGGATGAGAGGAAATTGGTTGTCTATTCAGAGGCTTATAAGAAGCTGCAATTGCACTAAGATGGACTCTTACCGAATTGTGCTTTAGACCAGAATTCAATAAGTGAAGGAGATACTCTAGTATTGATTCTAAGGGTATGCCAAGGGGGTTTAATCCCTTCTTGGAGCATCATATAGTAAAACGTTTCCACTTGAAGGCATAAGATCTTCTTGTGGAAAGTTTCCTAGAAGCCTAAAGGATATCCTTTACCTGTTGGGACAGGTTGAAATCCTGGAGGTCTAAGCCTTCAGCAACCAGGCCGTGAGATACAGAGACTGGGGATTCGGGTGCCATAGCATCCCGTTCTCTTGGGAAAGGAGATCTAGGCATGCCCTAACTCCAGAGGTGCAGCGAGAGAGATATTTTATTTTTATTATTATTTATTACATTCTCTTATATACCACGCTATTCTGCATCAGTGCGGTTTACATCGAACAAACTGAAATTACATTGAACAGGGCATTATAACTTGGAGATAACTATTTTACAGGGAACATGGGCTATGGAGGGTTAAGTGGCTTGCCCAAGACCACAAGGAGCACCTGTGGGACTAGAAACCCCAGTCCTTCCAGCCCAAGGTTGCTGTCCTCTAGTGGGATTTGAACCCCCGACCTTCCGGCCTGAAGTACCTTGCCCCAACCACTAGGCCACTCCTCCACTATAGAAGCAGGGAATACCATGCTTGGTGTGGCCATCGTGGCGCTGTGAGCATCATGCGACCCCTGTCTCTCTGAAGCTTGAAGAGTGTTTTGGGGATGAGGGGAATGGGTGGGAAGGCATAAAGGAAGCCCTGATCCCAGTGAAGGAGGAAGGCATCGCTTGTCTGACAATTGTGAGCCGGAATCCTGGAACAGAACCGGGGAAGTTTGGCATTCAGTGGACTTGCGAAGAGGTCTATGTCTGGAGTGCCCCAGAGATTAAATATCTTTGCCACCTGGTCCAGGTGGAGGGACCACTCGTGAGGCAGAAGTACTCAACTGAGTTTGTCTGCCCAAAGGTTTTGAATGCCTGGAAGATATACCACTAGAAGGTGAATTTGATACTCTCTGGTGAGGGCCCACAGTCGTAAAGCTTCGTTGCATAATGACAGAGAGCCTGTCCTGCCTTGCTTGTTCACATAGAACATTGCTGCTTGATTGTCCATCTGGACTAGGACTGTCTTGTAGCTGAGCTGGGCGTGGAATACTCGAAGAGCTAAATAGATTGTTCTTAATTCCAGGAGGTTTATGTGAAGACCAGCCTCCTGTGGAGTCCAGGTTTCCTGGGTAGAGAGATGATTCAGGTGTGCTCCCTAACCCACCTGTGATGCATCTGTTGTTAGGGTGGCCTGAAAAAGGGGTTGATGAAAAGGAGACCCCATTGTCAGATTTTCTAGGGATTGCCACCATTGGAGGGACAAAATTAGTCATTGAGAGTTTATTATTTTGTCCGATAAATGACCTGTGACCTGTGTCCACTGTGTGGAAAGGGTCCACTGAGCTGCTCGCATGTGGAGGCGAGCATATGGGACTACATGAACCAAGGATGCCATACGTCCCAGCAACTGTAGTAGCTCTCGAGCAGTTAGAGAGGATTTCCCTGCTGCTTGAGAAGCTAGTTGCATTATGCGAAGACACTGGGCCTGTGGAAGGAAAGCCCTTGCCTGTCTGGTATCTAGACAGGCTCCTATGAATTCCAGACATTGGGAAGGAACAAGTTGGGATTTTGGGAAGTTTATTACCAACCCCAAGTATTGGAGGATTTGCATTGTGCAAGACAGTGCAGTGCTGGCCTCTGCAACTGTAGGGGCTCGAATGAGCCAGTCGTCTAAGTAAGGGAAGACGAATATCCCCAGGGTTCATAGAAATGCAGCTACTACTGCCATGCATTTCGTGAATACCCTTGGTGCTGAAGCTAGACCAAAAGGAAGAACCCTGTACTGGAAATGTTTTCCCCTGAAAAGGAATTGTAAGAATTTCCTGTGATCTGGATGGATCAGAATGTGAGTGTATGCATCCTTTAAGCCTAGAGAGGAAAGCCAATCCTGGCTTTGAATGTATGGCAGAAGAGTTCCTAGAGAAATCATTTTGAACTTCTCTCGAAACAGGTATTTGTTCAATTCTCTGAGGTCTAAAATGTGTCTGTGTCCACCTGTTTTCTTTGGAATAAGAAAATAGGGGGAGTAGAACCCTACACCCTGTTGAAGAATGGGTACCTCTTCTATTGCCCCTTGGGCAAGAAGTGTTGAGACCTCGTGATCTAACAGATTGTTTGCAGAGGTTTGAGAATTGAATTGTTTTAGAATTGTAGGAAGGGGCATGCTGTGAAAATGAAGCTTGTACCCTTCTCCTACAATGGACAAAGGCCAATCTTCTGCTGTTATCTGATGCCATCTGTTGGCAAAGTGGCATAACCTGCCTGGGATATTGGGGGGTTGGGGACCCCTCAGAGGCAGGAAGACTAAGCTCTCTAGGAAGGAGTCAAAGCCCCTGAGGGGGCTGAACCTGCAGAGCTGGTTGGGCTCTGGGGCCTTTTGGCTTCTTTTGCTGTCTAGTTTGTCCCTTTTGGGCAACCTGACTCTGAGATTGACTCTGCTGGGTATAGGAAGGATAAAATTTCCTCTTTTTGCTGAAAGAGAGTTTTTTATAAGACTTCTTTTTGGCTGGAGTGGCTGTAGATTTCGACAATCTATCAAGAGTAGTATTGTCAGCATCTAACTCATTAGCCTTTTCCTGCCAGTTCTTGCCGAAGAGATTCTCTCCCGTACAAGAAATGTTGCCTAACTTGTCCTGTACCCAAGTCTCCAAGTCTGATGCCTGAAGCCAGGCAATCCGTCGTGTGCCAATGGCAATAGCAGAGGTTCTGCTGATGCATTCAAAGCAGTCAAAGGCGGCACGATTTACAAACTTGGAGACATCTTGAGCATGCTTAACTAGAGCAAGAAAGTCTTGTCTCTTGTCATCTGGGAGAAATGGGCTCATAAGCTCCAAATCTCCTGTAACTTCCTTGAGGAACATTCCCATATACAGTATATATGAAATGATCCTAGCTGAAAGCATGCAAGCCTGAAAAGTTTGGCGCCCAAAAGCGTCCAGAGTCCTGCATTCACGATCTGGAGGATTGGATGCATGCCTCTTTGCACTTTTCATCCTACGCATGGCTGACTCCACCACCATTGAATGGTGTGGCAGCTGAGTCTTTTGAAATCCAGGACATGGCGGAACTCGATACATAGTATCAAGTCTCCTAGAGTGAGGAGATATAGTCAGAGGTGTCTCCCACATTCTGAGCATCAAGTTATGCTGAATTTCATGGATGGGCAGAGTGGCTGCCTCCTTTGGAGCTTTAGGATATTGTAAAATTTCCAATTCCTTTGCTCTGGGTTCCTGTTCAGGAGCCACCGTGATTGAAATGCCCTTGGCCATATCACGAATAAAATCCTGAAAATACATGTCCTCTGGAGGTGACATTCTGCATAGGGGAGAAGAGGGATCCTCTGGGAGAAACCCTCTAGTACCAGCAGAATTGTCAGAGTCTTCGGAATCGGAGGATTCGAAGTATTCCTGACCACGATGCTCATGCAAAGCACGTTCCCGGTATCTATCGAAGTTGGTACTGAGTTGATCTGGTACCGATCTGTCGATTCCAGCCAAAGATCGCGTGGGAAGAATTCCCACCGGGGCTGGTACCGTCGATACCGGTACCGGTGTCTGTACCGGTGTGGGTACCAGCATCGGTGTCGATATCGGTACCGGTGCCCGTTGGACCAACGGTACCGCAGCTGAGAGAAGAGCTGCGATGCTGCGTTCGATAGCAAGGAACCTCTGGTCTATCGACACTGCCAAAGCCTGAGTATCGGTACCGGTGAAAACAGCCAGAACCCCTGAGCATGGCACAGGTAGTTCTTGCGAGGTCGGGGCCTCGAGAACATCCTGGAGCCCCATTGATGCTTTGGAAGCCAAAGCCTCCCGCCGGGGCTGCTTTGCCGATGTGGTTCCCTCAAGGGCAATGCCAATGGCCTCTCGATGCTTAGCAGGAGAGCTACCCTTTGAGGACCGGCTTTTATGTTTAGTTACCTGAGACCCATGGGAGGAAGAGGAGGCCCTTGAAGATGTTGATGCAATGGATCTGGCATCCGAAGAAAAGAGGGTACCGAGCTTTGTAGCCCGGTTCTGTCTTTCTCTTTTAGTCATCCCCATACAGGAGAGACATTCAGATGGAGAATGTTCAGGTCCTAAACATTTAAGACACCAATCATGGGTGTCAGTGACAGAAATAGTACCGCCACACTTAGTACATTTTTTAAAACCACGAGTTGGTTTTTCCATGTTTTAGGAATATGGGGCCTATTGCACAAAATGGCACCTAGCACCAAAAAAGAAAAGTTTTTGAAGAGAAACAGCTTAAAGTATAAGGGGGGGGGGTTTGGGGGGGGGTTGGAAAAGAAAAGAACCGGCGGTACCGGTAAGCATCATGCGGCAGGCAAACGCGACCACAAGAAAACAATTTTAAAGACGGAATTTTCTGCGGTGACAGGGTATGGATCCTGTCAGCTCCACAGAAAACGAAGAACTGAGGAGGGACAGTTGGAAAGGCGGGAAGACAGCGTGCATGTGCTGAGGGATGCTCCCAAAAGCGTTCCTATTGGACGCTGGGGAGCGTTCCCGTGCAGGCTCCGTCGGTACAAACGATACCCATATGTGAAGACTACATTCCTGCTTGTTCCTGGAGATTGACCAGTATGGTCCATCTAGTCTGCCCAGTAAAATGGCAAGAGTAGTGCACCTGCTGCTCCGTGCAGGCCACCCCTCCCCATGTCTTAGTTTTAGGGGTGAACCCACCGCTCCATGTAGGACACCCCTGTATGTTGAGAAATTAGATAGTTAAGTTTATTTTTATTTTATCCTGTTGCTGTAAAGGGATCCACTGTGTCTGTCCCATGCCATTTTGAATTCTGTCACTGTATTTGCCCCCACCACTTCCATCAGGAGGGCATTCCGAGCATCCACCAGCCTTTCAGTGAAAAAGTATTTCCTGACATTGCCTTTCAATTTACCCCCTTGCAGCTTCATGTTATGCCCTCTAGTTTTATAGCATCCCCATCTTTAGAAGAGGTTTGTTTGTTCATTATTTCTCTAAGTATTTATAGGTCTGAATCATATCTCCCCTGTCTCTCCTCTCTCCCAGAGTGTACATATTTAGGCCTTCAAATCTCTTCTCATAAGGCTTTTGACGCAGACTCCAAATCATTTTGGTCGCCTTCCTCTGAACAGTTTCCAGTCTTTTTACATCCTTTGCAAGATATGGTCTCCAAAACTGAACACAGTATTCCAAGTGAGGCCTCACCAGTGACTTATACAGTGGCATTAGTACCTCTTCCTTTCTGCTGGTAATTCCTCTTTGTATGCAACCCAACAACCTCCTGGCTTTTGCCACTGCCTTGTCACACTGTTTTGCCACCTTGAGATCCTCAGAAATAATCACACCAAGGTCCTTTTCCTGGTCCGTGCACACCAACCTCTCGCCCCTATCATGTACATTTCCCCTGGATTTCTGCTTCCCAAGTGCATGGCACTGCACTTCTTCACATTAAATCTTAATTGCCAAACATTAGACCATTCTTCCAGCTTTTGTAGATCTTTCCTCACGTTATCCACTCCCTCAGGGGAGTCCACTCTGTTGTAAATTTTCGTGTCATTTGCAAAAAGACAGACTTTTCCATGCAGTCCTTCAGCAATATCACTCACAAATACATTGAACAGTGCCGGGCCCAGGACCGAACCCTGGGGCACCCCGCTAATCACCCTCCTTTCATCCAAGTGAGCTCCATTTACCATCACCTTCTGTCATCTGTTAGACAACCAATTTCTGATTCAGTTCACCACCTTGGGACCCATCCCCAAACTACTGAGTTTATTGATAAGCCTCCTATGAGGAACAGTATCAAAGGCTTTGCTGAAATCCAGGTAGATGACATCCATCGCATGCCCCTGATCTAGTTCTCTGGTCACCCACTCAAAGAACTCAATCAGATTTGTTTGGCAAAATCGTCATTTGGTAAAAGCATGTTGCCTTGGATCATGCAACCTATTGGTTTCGAGGAAGTCCACTGAGAATCTGAAGAGTATTTACTCTGTTTTTACTAAAGAAAATCCTGGAGAAGGACCATCTCTGACTCCCAAATATAAAAATGGGAATGAAGTAGATACCACACCATTCACAGAAGATGAAACTGAAAGTGGACAAGGCCGTGGGACCGGACGGGATACATCCCAGGATACTGAAAGAGCTCAGAGAGATTCTTGCTGGGCCGTTAAAAGATGTTTTCAACAGATCCTTGGAAACAGGAGAAGTTCCTCAGGACTGGAGAAGGGCGGATGTGGTACCTCTTCACAAAAGTGGTGACAGGGAAGAAGTGACAAACTACAGGCCCGTGAGCCTTACTGCGGTGGCAAGAAAAGTAAGGGAGGCGCTTCTGAAAGAGCAAATAGTGGGTATTGTGTATGATATATTCTCAGAGGGGGTCTGTCCCATGACTAGCAGGGATGGACGTCGCATTCCTGCTATTCATCCCCCTGCTGGCCCCGTCAATACCATCCCTGTATGTACAGCAGGTTTGTATGAGGAGACCTAGATGGAGGCAGAAGGTGGCGTCTTGAAGTGGAGCGAGGGCAGGGCATGGGTGGGCCGTGACCCCAGATGTACAGGGCCAATTTAGAGGGCGGCCTGTACTTCCAGGGCCTCAAATCTAGATGGGGGACGTCGGAGGTGGAATACGTCCCTCTGAACAGAGTGGGATTGCAGTGTGGGACCCAGGAACACAGGTGAGAGGGCACAGGTGGTTCCCTGCAGCCCAACCCAGGCCTTGGAAGGCCAGATTGGTGGTCGGGCTGTGGGGAACAGGCATCCAGATTTGGCGTGACAGGACACCATGGCACTGTGGCTCCATTCACGGGACCGGTTGAGTTAGCCTGGTAGTTGCTGGGCCGTATGGCTGGACAGAATCGGGTCCAGGCACTAGACCCGATTCTGATCCCGCGGGGGCTGCAGGATCAGAATTGGGTCTAATTTTGCACACCCGATTCTGCTAGGCGTGCATGAATGGAATTGGCCTGAGTATGTATAAAGATGTATGTGGGGAGTTTTTCAGGATCTTTGATGTTATGGTACAAGTCCATTGCATGGATTGATTAGCCTGAATGTTTCTGACCTAAAGGTACTGAGATCCCTTTTCTCCCCTCTTAATGGAATTCTTAATCTATCCCTTTAATTTGTTATGAATAGGATGAAGTTTTTGTGTGTAGGAATAATCATGTCCTGGCAGTTTTTATACTATTAACTAGTATTTCCTTTTTTAATTGTCTTGCTTTATTTGATTCTTTTATGTTTCAGATATATGTGCATATATAGTCCGAAGCTATTTCACTGGTCACTTTTGTTTAGGAGATACTGGACATTAAGGGGTTGAACTGCAAGGGTGCCAATAATGTTGACCACAACTGTACTCCCCAAACGGCCAGCCAATAGCTGCTACCCTCTAAAATCCCCCTGAATACTCTCCTCCTTCCAGAAAAATACCCTCACCCCTCAAAAACTGCTAAGTTCCTGCCCCTAAGAAAATGGGGCTGGGTGACCACTAATGATAGGGGTCAAGCTACCTTATTTAGTAGTCACCAACTCGGAGATATACTGTGAAACTAGGTCATGCAGGAGGAAGGGATCAAATTTCCAGCACCAAAAAATGAGTAACAAAGATTATACTGCTTATAAGATGATTAAAGTAGAAGAGAAAGAATTAAGCTATAATATAGTTCTGTTTTTGTTGCCTTTGTCATCTGTATTTTTGCTATCAATGACTCTAAAGTTCTTTAAGTAAACCTTTGGGTTCAAAACACACACGCATTATGGCCTGGACTCAGTTATTTTGAGAAGAGAGGAATGAGTGGAGTTTTAAGTGCCATAGGCCTCCCAGTATATATTGGTCCCATTCAAAGAAGCCACTAAATTTTTCCAAGACTAGAGACTGAGTGCCTGATTTTTGAAGGCACTTACACGGGCAACTTCCCTAGTTACCCATGTAAATGCCCTATCCAGAATTTTTGAAAGGCGCCTACATGGGTAGTGCCTTTTGAAAATCCCAGATAAGTCCCTAACACACCCAGATGCTATGCGGTTAGCATCAGGACGTGTTGGGGCAATTCCGGGGCGAAGCAGGGGCGGAATAAAGGACTAAATAGGTAGCAGTGATTTTCGATGCTATCTGTTAGCCCTCTGCGCATTAAAGATAGGTGAGGTTTTTCCAGGTCCCGAAAGATTGCATTGCTATTGGATCATTGTGACCACTCCCTGCCATGGAGTGAGTACAGATGTTGCAAGGGTTACACCCAGGTAAAGGGTTTCACACATTTGGGGTCATTCTGACCCACGAATAGCGGGGATGGACGTCCCATTGGAATTCTATCCCAAACTAACCTCCTCATACAAACAAGGTGTTTGTATGGGGAGGCTTAGATAGGGGTGGGAAGGGGTGGGGTGGAGGCAAAGGCAGAGGCAGAGTTAGGGCAGGCATTGGGCAGTCTGCAGCCCCAGATGTACAGGGCCGATTCTGACATCAGCCTTGTATGTCCGGGGCTGGCAGACTGGATTGGGGACTTAGTCAACCTTGAAAGTGAAATAAGTCCCCCTAGACGTCAGGAGCTCCAACCACGTTAAAAAAGGTGAGGTGGGTGCAGGAGTTTCCCACAGCCTGACCTTGGCCATGGGAGGCTAGATCAGGGGTCGGGCTGTGGGGAAAGGAGACAGTCAGCAGTGGCCGGGAATCGCGGCTCATGAATAGAGTCATGGTGCCATGGCAACCAGACACCATGGTGCCGCAGCTCCATTCAGGAGCCTTGACTGAATTAGCCAGGCAATGGCCTGTACATGCAGGCCGATGGGAATTGGGTCCCAGCCAGGCGCACAGGGGCCTGGACGTCCTGATCAGAATGGCCCTCACTAAGAATAGACTAAACTGAATTGTATCTAAGAAACCTTTAAAACTAGGGGAAGGGGTCAACATGCTTCAAAAAGTCTAATTTTCAGGGTCTCTAAAATAAGAACATAAGAACATAAGATATGCCATACTGGGTCAGACCAAGGTCCATCAAGCCCAGTATTCTGTTTCCAACAGTGGCCAATCTAGGTCATACGTACCTAGCAGTTTCCCCAAGGGACACAGGTTCCACAATGCTTGTATTGGTTCAAGCATTGATATCCTGGGTCCCTTCTTAATAATGGTTTATGGACCTTTCCTCCAGGAACTTGTCCAAACCTTTTTTAAACCCAGCTACACTAACAGCCTTTACTACATCCTCCGGTAACAAATTCCAGAGTTTGATTACACGTTGAGTGAAAAAATATTTTCTTTTATTAGTCTTAAATAGTTTACCCTGTAGCTTCATTGCATGTCCCCTAGTCTTTCTATATTCTGATAAGGTAAACAATCGATCTACGTTTACCCGTTCCACTCCGTTCATTAATTTATAGACTTCTATCATATCTCCCCTCAGCCGTCTCTTTTCCAGGTTAAAGAGCCCCAACCTTTTTAGCCTTTCTTCATAGGAGTAGCCTTCCATCCCCTTTACCATTTTGGTGGCTCTTCTCTGAACCTTTTCTAAAATTGCTATATCCTTTTTAAGATATGGCGACCAGAATTGCACACAATATTCAAGGTGCGGTCTCACCATGGAACGATATAGAGGCATTATAATATCTTTTGTTTTATTTTCCATTCCTTTCCTTATCATACCTAGCATTCTATTTGCTCTCTTGGCCGCCGCTGCACACTGGGCCGAGGGTTTTAACATGGTATCCACAAGGACGCCTAAATCTTTTTCTTGGGTGGTGGTTCCTAATGTGGAACCTTGCATCGTGTAACCATAGTTTGGGTTGTTCTTCCCTAGGTGCATAACCTTGCACTTCTCCACATTAAATTTCATCTGCCATTTTGATGCCCAGTCTTCCAATTTATCAAGATCCTCTTGCAATTTTCCACAATCCTCCTGGGTTTTAACAACTTTAAATAGTTTTGTGTCATCAGCAAATTTGATAACCTCACTCGTTATTCCACTTTCCAGGTCATTTATGAATATGTCAAAAAGCAGCAGACCCAGCACAGATCCCTGGGGTACACCACTATTCACCTTTCTCCATTGGGAAAATTGGCCATTTAGCCCTACCCTCTGCTTTCTATCTTTTAACCAGTTCCTGATCCACAGTAGTACACTGCCTCCTATCCCATGACTCTTTAGTTTTGCCAAAAGTCTCTCATGAGGGACCTTGTCAAAGGCTTTCTGAAAGTCCAGATACACAATATCAACCGACTCACCTTTGTCCACCTGTTTATTCACTCCTTCAAAAAAACATAACAGATTAGTAAGACAAGATCTTCCTTGTCTAAAGCCATGTTGGCTGTCTCCCATTAGGTCATGACTATCTATATGCTGAGTAATTTTATTCTTTATGATGGTTTCTGCCATTTTTCCCGGTACTGATGTCAGGCTCATATGAACATATGAGGTTTATTTGCCTATGGCAGCTGTAATTTATTATTTCAATTATGCATTGCTAATAATATCTTGAAAACCAGGCTTGTCCTTATGACTTAAGAAGTGAAGATTGATACCTTTGCTCTAAAACATGCCCCGTCACAATAGTTCCCACAATACAGGTGTTTCTTCTGATGACTCACTAAAATGTATGCAATCATATATTTATTTTAGCATTGTCTCCAAGAAAATAAATTACATTTACAAGTCCAACCTATTCCTTTGAGTTTTCCTCATGAATTACGATCCAGAAATTCTGCATTTCAGCATGTCTAAACTGATAGATGTTGATACTCTATGCCTATGACTTTTTTAATACATAATAATGTACTGCCCAATAACACAGAATATACCTTTTAAAAGTTAAAAGGGTTGTTTTTCCACTAAGAATATAACAATACATTAAATGAGAATCAATGACGATGCTACACTATGTTATTGTGGTAGTGCAAAAGGGGAGAGGGTCATGATTTCTCGCCATTTATATATCCAATAAATCTTCCATATGCAGAAAAAAAAGACATACAGAATCAAACTTTACTTAATTCTTACCTGCATTCAAGGTGTAAGATGAGAGGTAACCATATCATAGCCAAATGAGGAAAAAATTACAAGCCAACCACGGCGTTTCATTCTCAGTGATGCTTCCTTAAAGGATAAAATCAATAGCTGAACTCGATATAAACACAACATGGGTCTTTTACTAAAGCATGGCCAGATTTCTGCGATGTCCTTGGCACATTAGGGGGAACAAATAGGCAGGTTTGGAGCAGAGAATGGGTGGGGAGAGTACCTTGCAGTCTGCACTCCTACACTAACTACAAGGTGGCCAATTAGCACAGGGCTGTTACCGTCACCTCAGTCGGTCAAGGTAAGTGCACGCGTGCAAATGTGACAAGTGTTAGGGGACAGTGCTGAGCTTTCCACACCCCCAACAGTTAATGTGGTAGTATTGCACCTAACATGCCATGGTTTTACATGCCGTTGGCACATTAGATGCAAATCACAATGCACTTTAATAAGAGGGCCCCTATATGACTCAACATAGTTTCAATTTCTGCAAATATGTTTCTGTAATTTTAGTGAATATTTAATGACTCTATTTAAAATTAAACAATAAAGCAACATGTAGAAATATAAGAAATTTGCAATCAATTGCCTGAACTCCTCCAAGTCAAATTAGGGCACAGTCCAATCATAAAAACAAACAAGTTCCATATTACCGAGTGTCAGGATCAAACTTGTGACTCTTAAAAGTTGGCTCCATAGGCAAGGACGCATCAAGGATTAGTCATCCTCTGGGCCTGTGTAAGGCAGACATACCCCCAGAAGCTTCCATTGGATCAGAAATGGGTGTGTCCTTATTCAGATCTGAATATAAAGAACATGCTGGTCCACCTCGGAGGCTTTCAGAGAGTGAAAGGATCCTGTGCTTGCTTGTTCCAGTGCTTCAGGGAAGGATGTGTTTATTGCTTGTTCTCTAAGTATGGTAGCATTGCTAGTTGGTACAGGAAGGGAGCTACAAGGAAAGAAGGGAAGACAGAATATCGCCACTATCCAGATTGCACCAGCGGTCAGCAGCAAAACCTGAAACTGAGGCCGGAGAACATTCAGATTCCAATGCCAAGGATGGTGCTTAAAAAACACCAACTGCGGAGTTTAAATATTACCCCAAGGATATTTGGGAAACCCCACACGTGGCTGCTCTAGAAGTCAAAACAGCTGTAGTAAATTAACCCCATAATTTTTGTAAATATGTATTTACAAATAAAAAGATTTGTACTGACTTCTGTCTGATTTCATAATAAACATTGGCCCTGCTTTACTACGCTTTTTTTCCCATAGACAAAATATGGAAGAACAACCTTAGTAATTCAGGCCAATAATACCACAAATGAGGAAACAAAATGGATTAGTGGCTTTCAAATTTGGTATTATAATTCAGGATATTCACAGTGAGTATTCGTGATATGCATTTGCATATATATGATCTAAAAACAGATTTGTCCAGGCTGATTAACTTGAAAATTGACTCATTTGAACACCCTGATGTCTGAAATTTAGAATAACTGGTCTAGATGTTTTTCAGTCTCTTTACTCATACAATCATCTGACATTGACAGTCTAGTACTAAATTGGAATCGGGTCATCCAAAATGCAGCAGAAGAACCACCAACCTAATGCTCATCTAACAAACTTCAAAAAACACAATGGTACTCAACTGAACTCAGAAACCTCAAAAGACAATTACGGAAGACAGAGAGTAAATGGAGAAAATCAAAGTTAACGGAAGACAGAAATTCCTACATTTTGCTATTAACAGAATACCGAACAGAAACAGACAAATGCAAAAGACTATTCTACACAAAAATCTTAAATAAATCAATTAACAGACCAAAAGACCTCTTTGGGATAGTAAGGAACCTAATAAAACCCTCCTCTCTTATCATTCATGGATGCCGCCCCTCACCCTCAGGACCTTGCAAACCACTACAAAAAAAACAACTTATCATAATCACTACCCCTACAGATACTTCGTACCACTAATACAAGCAACAGCTGGTCCATGTTCAGCTCCATCAGCAAAGGGGACATTGAACATACTATTACCACAATAAATTCAACCACATCACCATCTGACCCATGACCAGTTTGCTGGGTCAAAGCTTCCAAAGAAGAGCATAGCCCAAGTCTGACGAGAATTGCCCAATTATCTCTCCAACAGGGATGTATGCCCAAACAACTTAAACTCTCCTCCATCCATCCCACTCTAAAAAAACACAAATCTTGATCCCAGTGATCCTGCAGCATATAGACCCATAGCAAGTCTTCCATTTACGACCAAGGTAATCAAAAAAATAATTCAACAGCAACTCAAGGACTATCTAGACAATTAAGCCCTGCTGGACCCACAACAATACGGTTTTAGACTCCACCATGGAGTTGAAATGCTTATCACTTCACTCTTAAACACACTGATTAAAGGAACACAGAAATCACATCAAGGATTCATCCTGATATTTCTGGATATTTCAGCTGCTTTTGATACCATTAATCAAAACACTCTCCTGCAGAGGCTACAGTCCATCAGTATCCAAGGCAATGTTTTGATATGGTTCCACTCATACCTCTCTGACCAACAACAAGAAGTCAATATCAGATGCAACTCATCCCTCCCCTTCTCACAAACCCAAGGTGTCCCGCAAGGCTCCTCATTATCAACCTTGCTCTTTAATATTTACCTGTAACCATTATGTCCTATTATCCACTCACATAATATATCCTTTCACATCTATGCAGATCATATAATGATTTATGCACCATTTGATACTAACAAACCTGTATACGATGGTATAATAAACTGCTTCTCAGACATTTAAGGGCGCGGGCAGGGTCCCGGCGCCCACCCGTAACCGGGTGCTTGGCCCGGCGCGGGACCCTGCTTGTTCTGGTGCCGGGGGGGGGGGGAAGCGCGCGGGCGGCGAACGCCACGTGCGACATTCAAAATGTAATGTCTCTGCTCTGGATTGGTGGAGCGCAGTCAATCAGGGCAGGAGGGGCATACATATGCTTCAGCGCTGATGGCGTGGCTGAAGCACATGTAGCCAGGCTGTCGGGTCGGCAGGATCGTGCGGGTGTGCGGCGGCTGCTGGGGCCTGGTGTCCGGAGGCCTCGGGAGACGAGAGGGATCGCGCGGCTGGTTTTGACGGTGGCAGCGGGTCCGGCAGTGTCTTTCGCGGACCTAGTGGAGCGGGTCACGGTTGGTGGCAGCTGAACAGGCGAGTGGTACAGGGCAGGGTTTTCTATCAGCTAACAGCCTGAAGGCAGGGCCTGCGGCGCCGGCTGCCAGGTCTGTCTGTGCGGGGTCAATTTGTTGTGTTTCAAAAAAAAAAAAAGGAGAAAGAACAATGATCCACATGGCTGGGGGGGGGGTGAGGGGCTAAGCGGGGGGCCGCAGTGGGGCAGGTGAATGGCAAAGGGGGGCGTGGGGCAGCGGTGAGGGGGGAGTCGGGTTCAGGGAGGGGGAGGATGGCCGGGGGGAGGGGTAGGGGTCCGGTTAGGGGCCGTGGGGTCCCAGATACGGTGAGGAGAACAGGGAGGGGTGGCTCAGCTGGTGGATCTAGGGGGGGAATACAGCAGGGGGCGGGGGGGCCATGGCTTTGTCCCCAGCACCTGTCGGAGGTAGGGAGGGGGTCAGTGGTGGGGGGGCAGTTGGGGGGGTGGCAGCAGGAGTCGCAGGGGGGCACAGGCCTGGATGGGGGGTGGCTGCGGGGGGTTTTTGGGATATGGGCAGGCTTGGAGCTGGAGGAGCGGGCATGGGCACCCCTGGTGGTTTTACGTGGGTGCTGGGTGGTTGTGTGCCGCCAGGTTCGCCAGGTGGCTGGGAGCAGTGGCTGGCAGGCGGGCAGGGATCTTCCAGGGCGGAGTGGTTGGGGGCCTGGCAGCCTTGGTCTCCGGGGTTTTCTCCTCTCTGTTCCCTGTTTTTGTCTCCGCAGGTCCCCTTTGTGGTAGCCCAGCGGGGGGGCTCCGTCTGCCGTCGAGTTGCAGGGATCGGCGAGTATGGAGTCAGCGGTGGGCGTGCCTGGAGCGGCGACGAGCGACGACGGACGGGCGCACGGAGCTGGCGTGCACCAGCGGGCGGAGGATCCTCGTGCTGGGCAACCGGAGTCGGCCACGGAATCAGCGGTGGGAGGTCGGGCCGGTGAGTATTTGGGGGCTGGGGCTGGGGAGCTTGAGGTGCCGCGGTCGCGTGTGGAGCGGTCATCGCGTATGCGAAAACGTAGGAAGCAGGCATGTCGGCACAGACGTAGCTCCGACTTGACATCCTCATCTTCGTCAGATAGTTCAGAGTCTTCTGGGGAGGGTGCCACGGGGTTGGGGGCGGCAGAGAGCAGGGCATCGGGTGGGGCAGGTGCAGGTTTGGCCTTGTTCGCGGCCTTATCTGAGGTTTGGGAAGGCGTTCCAAAGAAATTGCGGCGGAAAATTCAGAAGAGGAAGTATATTGATATTTTCCGCTTGCTTGAGGGTAGGAAGCGTTCGGGGGATAACAAAAAGAAGCGCAGGGAGGACAAAAAGGCGGGGCAGATTCGCAAGGTCTCGCGCAATGTGGTGAATTGGATTAGAGCGTTCCTGTGGCTGGCTAGTGTGTGGGGGCATCAGTGGCCGGAGCATTATGGCAGTTTGCTTGCTTATGCCGACTCGATTCTGGAAGCGTCGCAAGTGCACGATGGCTGGTCGTGGCTAAATTATGACGAAAGATTTTGGGACAAAATGGAGGAGAATCGGTTATTGCATTGGGGGACACAGGACATTAATCTGTGGTTAACCCAGATGTCCGTCAAGCCGGGCGGGGGAGTAGGGGGGGGGGGTTAAGGCAGGGCAAGGGGCGGCCAGTGGGGCTGGGTGCCCCTTTCGGAGTGGGGCCTCTGCTGGGGCGGCAAAGCCGGCCCCGGCAGCGGCCGGCGACGTGTGTTGGAGATATAATAGGTCCACATGTCCCTTTCCGGACTGTAAGTTCCGGCATGCGTGTTCCGTGTGTGAGTGTCCCCACTCAGTGACAAAATGTGTTAAGAAGGGTGCAGGGTCGCCCTCTGGGCTCGGTCCCAAGTAGGGGCGTCAGTATGGAGGTGGCTCCCTCTCCGATTCGGGTGCAGGTGTTGCGCCGTTGGTTGCGGGGGTACCCTAGGAAGAGGGATAGGTTGACGTTGGAATTAGGTTTTCAGTTTGGTTTTGTGATTCCTGTTCAAGGCGTGGTAGCTGGTGCGGTGGCACGGAATTCCCCGAGCGTGCGACGTTGGGCGGGGGTGGCCCGCGAGAAGTTAGTGGCCAAGTTAAAGCTGGGTCGGATAGCGGGGCCGTTTTCGCAACCGCCTTTTCTGAATTTTAGGGGGTCTCCCCTGGGAGTCCTGCCCAAGAAGGAGGCGGGTAAGTTTCGGCTGATTCACAATTTGTCCTATCCGTTGGGGGCATCGGTGAACGAGAGTATACCGAGGGAGTTTTGTACGGTGCGGTATGCCTCCTTTGATAGGGCAGTGGAGCTCGTTTCCCTGGCTGGTCGTGGGGCTTTGCTGGCCAAGATGGATATCGAGTCGGCATTTCGCTTGTTGCCGGTTCATCCGTTGGCATTTAGGTGGCTGGGTTTCCAATTTGAGGGTGCTTATTATTACGACAAATGTATGCCGATGGGTTGTTCGGTGTCATGTGCTTATTTTGAGAAGTTCAGCACCTTTTTACATTGGTTGGTAGTGCAGAGAGTGGGCAGCTCGGCTGTGGTTCATTATCTGGACGACTTCCTTTTTGTTGGCGGGGCTGACTCGGATAACTGTAGTGAATTGTTGGGCGGGTTTCTTCGCATGGCTGGCAAGTTGGGGGTGCCTTTAGCGCAGGGCAAGACGGTCGGCCCGACGACTAAGCTGGTTTTCTTGGGGGTTGAGTTGGACTCGATGGACATGGTTGCAAGGCTGCCGTGGGACAAGGTGGTGAGCTTGAGGGTGTTGGTTGCCAACGCCTTGGCTTCGTCGAGGCTCACCTTGCACGAGATGCAGGCACTACTGGGATCACTCAATTTTGCTTGTAAGGTTATTCCAATGGGGAGGGTCTTCAGTCGGCGGCTGTCGGCAGCGACATCGGGGGTGTGGAAGCCTCATCACTGTATCCGGGTGTCGCGGGGAATGCGCGATGATTTGCGGGTGTGAGATGCCTTCTTGAGAGAGTTCAATGGGATCACCGTATTGCAGGAGTTGGAGGTATCTAGTGAAGACTTGCAGTTATATACTGATATGCGGCCGGAGGTGTGGGGCTGGGTATCTATTTCGGCAGGTCATGGTGTGCTGAGAGGTGGCCGCAGGCTTGGGTTGAGGAGGGGTTGGTCAACAATATTACCTTCCTGGAACTGTTTTCAATTTTGGTGGTGTTGGAGTTGTGGCCGGATAGGGTGGTCAACCGTCAAGTGCGCTGGTGGTGTGACAATGAGGCGGTGGTGTCTGTGGTTAATCGTTATTCGCCACGTTGTGGTCAGGTGGCGTCTCTGATGCGGCAGGTGGTTTTGGCTTGTTTGCGTCTGAATGTTGATCTCAAAGCGCGGCATATCCCAGGACATGCTAATGAAATTGCTGATGCTCTTTCCCGTTTGCAGTGGAAGTGGTTTCACCAGTTGGCGCCGGATGCCGATGAGGAGGGGCTTGGGGTCCCTTGGAGACTGTGGAGCATTGGCCTGCGGCGATGAGAAGCCTCCTGAAGAGTTCAGTGGCGGGAAGTACCTGGGAAGCGTATCGGCGGGGTTGCGAGAGAGTACAGGCCTTCTTGTATGCGCATGGGTGGGTGGGGGGGTCTGTGCCGGATCAGTTGCTGGGGGAGTATGTGGGCTGGGCTAAGGAGCGGGGGGTCACGCGATCGGCGGTTTGGATTCAGTTGGCAGGGTTCGGGGTTTTTGCCAAGGCAGCAGGCGTGGAGGTCGCGGGGCGGGGCCTCTTGGCGAGGAGGTTACTTCATGGTTGGGAGCATTCCCAGCTGGTTTTGCGGGATCAGTGGCGCCCGATTACTTACGAGTTGTTGGCATGGCTTTGGGGGGCACTGGCAGGGGTGGCGTCCTCTCCGTACGAGGTGAGGCTGTTTCGAGCTGTCTTCTGCCTGGCCTTTTTTGGGGCGTTTCGCGTGGGCAAGTTGGCATCGAGTTCGGCGGCAGCGGGTTTGGGGAACTGTTTGCGCAGGCGGCATCTTTGGATGGAAAGTGTGCAGATGCGCGTATTGTTGGCGAGGTCAAAAACTGACCAGCAGGGACGAGGGTTGTGCGTGGTATTGCGGGAAATGGGCGGGCTTACGTGCCCGGTGGCCAACACGAGGGACTATTTGAATGTGTGCCCCACGGGCGAGGGGGGTCTTTTCGTTCACGAGGATTCTCGACCCCTGACGCTGCAGCGGCTGGGCGAGGATCCGCGCCAACTTTCGGCTCACTCCTTTCGTATTGGGGCGGTGACGAGCGCGGCTTCTGCGGGGTTGTCGAGTGAGCAGATACGGAGTATTGGTAGGTGGTGTTCTAGGGCATTCGAAGGCTATGTGCGCCTTTGAAGGGTCAGATGGGGGGGGTCGGGGGGTTGCTAATGTTGTTTTTTCTGTTGCAGATGGGGCTATGCGAGAGCGGGGCTGCTGGATGTTGGGCCACTCCTTCGTTTTCTGGGCTGGACAGCGTGCGGAGGTGCGGCCTATCGGGCCGAATCTTGGCCTGCATCCGGCAGCGGTGATGATCTCATGGCTGGGCGAGCGTGGACTGTGGTGGGCGCAGCTGCTGCCTTTGCTCCGTCACCATGGACGCATCAGGAATCCGCCGGCAATTCTCCTAGTGCATCTGGGGGGCAATGATCTAGCGGCTTGGTCGTGCAAGCATTTGATTCGGACGGTACAGAGGGATTTGGCTGTGGTGCTCCACATGTGGGCGGGGGTAGTGTTGGTTTGGTCTGACATTATCCCGCGGCCGGTGTGCTGAGATCAGAGGAGATGGTCCCGGGGTCTGACCAAGATTAACAGACAAATCGGGAGATGGGTCTGTGAGCACGGGGGATGCCAAATTCAGCATCCCTGGATGGAAGTTTCGTGTGCTGGGTTGTTTAGGGATGACGGGGTGCACCTATCGCCGGTGGGGACTGATCTTCTCCTGAACGACTGGCAGGAAGGGCTCGAGCGGGTGGTTCTTGACAAGGTTCAGTGGTCGCAGCTTCCGGTTGGGGGGGGGGGCAGCACAGGTAGTTGGTTCGCCTGTGCCGGTGGCGGGATCCCGGAGGTTTCCGGGGTCCGGAGCCTTAGGCGACTTGGGGCGGGGGCGGGGTGCCCCTCGACCCGGACAGCCCCTGGAAGACTTTTGCTAGTAATATGGCGAAGTTGGATAGGGGCGGTAGGAACTTGGCCGTTGGTGGGACCATGGCCGGAGTAGAGCCGGGGTCGCTTTGCTAATGCATGGCTGGCGACATATCGCTCCGCTGGGGTTTGTTGGGATATGTATTATGGTTTGATGCTAATGAGTTTTTGTTGGAAATAAAGCTGCGACCAATTGTTACCCAAGAACCTTGTCAAATGATTCTGTTCGGAAGAAGGGGGGTCGGAAAGGGTCGGGGGTGCTGGGAGGGGGGGGGGGGTTCTGAAGGGGAAGCGCCGGGTCCCTCTACCCGGTTAATATCACTATGGTTGTAAAATAACTCCCTTCAAATCAATTGCAAGAAAACCGAAATATTATTCATGACCAAGGATCCCAAGCTCAAAATACCAATCTCAATAGTGCTAAATGGTACAAACGTGAATGTACAACAAAATGTCAAGTATCTGGGCATCACCATTGATCAACAACTTATCCTGAAACCACATATAAATGCTGCAACAAAACTAATATACCACAAAATCCGTACCCTTTGACACCTCTGCTCCCTACTATACCCATCTAACTTCATTACTGCCTTTCAAGCAATTAAATCACTGCATTTTGTCTATTGCAACTCCATTTATCAAACTTTTCCTAAATCCACTGCGCTTCCCCTCCAAATGGCACTGTACACCGTGGCACGCAAGATTCAAGGAGCATCAAAGTACGATCCTATTACACTTAATTTAAAACAACTTCACTGGCTCCCATTACTCAGCCACATACGCTATAAAATCCTACTCCTGACCTCCAAAATCATCAGCAACCAGTCATCACACTACTTCTAATCACGCCTAAATTTCTACAACGCAAGCAAAACAAGAAGATAAAACACAATAAATATGCTAAATATGCCGCATGAGAAAATCAAAAGCACCCAGTACGCCTGCAATAGAGCATTTGAATTATAAACTCGGCCAATCTGGAACTCTCTACCAGGAACTCTCCGAGCTACCGATGATCTCTCCATGTTCAGAAAACTTCTCAAATCCTCCCTATTCAATGAACACTTTGGATCCATCACATAATCCTTTCCTTCCCCTCCCCCCTTCACTTTCACTCCCCCTTCCCCCCTCCTCCCCTCAGCAAATCAAATAATTTATTTCACACGCATAACCTGCAGAGATAACTACATACCTCAATGTAAATAAGTTCTTCTGTTATGTGTAATAAGTTACTGTTGCAATTGTTCAAATTATAATGTGCATAAGTTCTCTTCGTTCTCTGTTCAAGCTGTTGTTATAATGTACACAGCTTTGCCATGGTGAAAAGAGGTATAAAAATCCAGCCAAATAAATAAATAAATAGTAAGATAAGGCCTATATTTGTTCTGTGACAGAAGTCAGTCCTGAAATTCTGAAAATGAGAAACTCTTCTATTTGTTTGAATTGCGTCACATTCATTCTTCACCTGCACATTTGTGTACGGATAGGTGCGTGCAATATGTCACATCCAGACTCCTTTTTGCAGTTTCAAAATAAATAGAAATTGCTTGAGGATTTGCCTTAATGCCTAGATGGTTTGATATTCTGTAATAAAGAAATACAAGTTTGGGAAAAGGCCTCTTTGTACAAAAGGTTATTTCTCTTTATTTGATGACTCTTAATGGCGAATCTACTTTACATCAATGCTAACCTTGTTGTGATGATAAAGACTCTTGCGTTAATCACGCTGCATGCCATGTACATTACTTACTCAGTCAATAATGAGTTTCAGCACTAAGATGATGATTACAGGCGGTATATTGGCTTGAAGTATTCTATTCAGATATATTCAGTCATTCTTTATTTGCTTTGTGTAGGCCACAAATTAATTTCTTTTTTTTGTTATGTTTTCTATGCCAGTCTTACATTTCTCAGTGAATACTACAGTCGTCAATACCACAGGCAAATTATCCTAACCCCCTCCCCACTGCCCTTCTATTGCCAACCTACCTTTCCCCAAAAGGAATTAAAAACAAATTGAAGGGGGTTTGTTTATCTTTCCTCAAATATATTTAATTTATATTTATTTAAATTTGGATTTAGCTCATGCTGTCTCAGTAATAGTTCAAGGCGAAGTACTTTCAGGAAAGCTGGGTATTTTTGATCTCCTGAGGCTTTATTCATAGATCTAGTGGTGTACGTGTTAAGAAATATGAATACATGTGTTCTGTGTAAGTTCAAGTTATGTACATATGTTAAAGAGGACAGGAGGAAGAAGTATAATTGAAAAGAAGGGCCATGAGATTGTTTGATTCTGTAGCTGATAGAGTCTGGTAAAACAATGTTAAAATGATGAGTGCTGCGATCAGATAAGTAGTGATTCTCTTTGAAAGTGGCAAGGAAGTGTCTTGAAACAGGACTCCTGACTATCTTTATGCTTCTTTCATCTTTGTGTGAATCGAATATGAAAAAGTAAGAGTACGGATTTAGTCTAGTGGTTAGAGCAGTGGGTTTAGAACCAAGAAAACCAAATCCCATTAATGCTCTTTGTGACCTTGGCAAGTCACTTAACCCTCCATTGCCTCAGATAGATAGTAAGTCCTCTGGGGAGAGGGAAAAATCCATTGTACCTGAATGTAACTCACCTTCAGCTACTAATGAAAGGCAAAAGCTAAATGGGAAAACGGAGGGAAGAAATATATCATTTTAACACATTTCTTCTCACAGTTGACCTATAAGGGATAACAGGGGAGAATCTAATAGTTGTTCCTGTCCTGAGTTGGAATAAATGCATTGAATATAAAATACTGAAGGAAAGGATTAAAACTATATGAAAACATGGGTGACTATCCTTTGTGGGTTGGGTCACAAGTGGAAGAGGGGGCATTCATAGAGCTTTTATGTGTCAGGATGGCTCCAGAGCTGACAAATGACCCACTTCAAGGAGGAAGATTTTAGGCTACTGATGTTTTTTGACAACTTATCCTGATGCATTATGGGATTTCCAGCATTAATTTTAAGGAAGGATAGACTAGATAGGCCATGTGGTCTTTTTCTGTCATCATATTTCTATATTTCTATGTTTCTATGTTTAATGTATAGAATCAGGGACTACACATAAGAATGATGTAAGCTTAAAACCAGGACTAAGAACATAAGAACATAGGTTATGCCATACTGGATCAGACCAAGATCCATCAAGCCCAGTATCCTGTTTCCAACAGTGGCCAATCTAGGTCATAAGTACCTAGCAATTTCCCCAAAAGACACAGGTTCCTCAATGATTGTATTGGGTCAAGCAGTGATATCCCGGGTCCCTTTTAATAATGGTTTATGGACCTTTCCTCCAGGAACTTGTCCAAACCCTTTTTAAATCCAGCTCCACTAACAACTTTTACTACCTCCTCCGGTAACAAATTCCAGAGTTTGATTACACATTGAGTGAAAAAATATTTTCTCTTATTATTCTTAAATAGTTTACCCTGTAGCTTCATTACATGTCCCCTAGTCTTTTTATATTCTGATGACGTAAACAATCGATCTATGTTTACCAGTTCCACTCAATTCATTAATTTATAGATCTCTATCATATCTCCCCTCAGACGTCTTTTTTCCAGGTTGAAGAGCCCTAACCATTTTAGCCTTTCTTCAAAGGAGTATCCTTCCATCCCCTTTACCATTTTGGTGGTTCTTCTCTGTACCTTTTCTAATAACGCTATATCCTTTTTAAGATACGGCGACCAGAATTGCACACAACATTTAAGGTGCGGTTGCAACATGGAACAATACAGAGGCATTATAATATCCTTTGTTTTATTTTCCATTCCTTTCCTTATGATACCTAGCATTCTCTTTGCTTGCTTGACCGATGCTACATACTGGGCGGAGGGTTTTAACATGTTATCTACGATGACACCTAAATCTTTTTCCTGGGTGATGGTTCCCAATTTGGAACCTTGCATTGTGTAACTATAGTTTGGGTTGTTCTTTCCTAGGTGCAAATCATTGCACTTATCCACATAAAATTTCATCTGCCATTTGAATGCCCAGTCTTCCAATTTATCAAGATCCTCTTGCAATTTTCCACAATCCTCTTGGGTTTTAAAAACTTTAAATAGTTTTGTGTCATCTGCAAATTTGATAACCTCACTCGTTATTCCCTTTTCCAGGTCATTTATAAATATGTCAAAAAGCAGCGGACCCAGCACAGATCCATGCAGAACACCACTATTCACCTTTTTCCATTGGGAAAATTGGCAATTTAGCCCTACCCTCTGCTTTCTATCTTTTAACCAGTCCCTGATCCATAATAGTACACTGTCTCCTATCCCATGACTTTTTAGTTTTGCCAAAAGTCTCTGATGAGGAACCTTGTGAAAGGTTTTTTGAAAGTCCAGATACACTATATCAAATGACTCGTCTTTGTCTACCTGTCTATTCACACCTTCAAAAAAACATAATAGATTAGTAAGACAAGATCTTCCTTGTCTAAAGCCATGTTGGCTGTCTCCCATTAAGCCATGACTATCTACATGTTCAGTAATTTTGTTCTTTATGATGGTTTCTACCATTTTTCCCAGTACTGACGTCAGGCTCATCAGTCTGTAATATCCCGGATCACCCCTGGAACCCTTTTTAAAAATGGGTGTTACATTTGCCATCCTCCAATCTTCAGGTATTACAGATGATTTTAATGATATTTAACAGATTACTAATAGAAGGTATGCAATCTCATATTTCAGTTCTTTCAACACCCTTGGATGTATACCTTCTGGTCCAGGTGATTTGCTACTCTTCAGTTTATCAAATAGTTGTAATACAGTATATCTTCCCGGTGCAGCAATATTTCTTTCAATTCTTCCACAGTATCACATTTAAATACCACTTCAGTCATGGGTAACATCCCTACACATCTTCCTCAGTAAAGACCAAAGCAAAAAATTAATTCAGTCTCTCCGCTATAGCCTTGTCCCCTTTTACCCCTCTATCATTTCATGGTCCAACTGACTCACAGGTTTTTTGCAATGAATGTACTTGAAAAAGTCTTTATTATGCATTTTTGCTTCCACAGCAAGTTTCTTCTCAAATTCTCTTTGCTGCCTTATCAATGCCTTGCATTTAACTTGCCAGTGCTTGTGCTGTTTCCAGTTTTCGTCATTTGGCTCTTTTTTCCATCTCCTGAAAGATGCTTTTTTGGCAACAACAACCTCTCTGACCTTACCTTTAAACCATGCTGGCAGTTTTTTGGACTTCCTTCCACTTTTCTTAATGCGTAGAATACAGCTGGTCTGGGTTTCCAAGATAGTATTTTTAAACAACACCCAAACTTGATGTAAGTCTTTAACCTTTGCAACTGCTCCTTTTATTTTTTTCTTAACTATTTTCCTCATTTTATCATGTCTCCCTTTCAAAAGTTAAAAGGCAGTAATGTGGATTTCCTTACCATCCCTCCTCCATTCATTAAATCAAATGCGCTCATGCTATGATCACTATTGCCAAGTGGCCCCAACAACCTTATCTCTTGCACCAGATCTGGTGTTCCACTAAGTTCAAAATGACTTCCCCTCTGGTCACTTCATGAACCAGCTGCTCCAAGAAGCAGTCATTTATTTCATCTAGAAACTTTATCTCCCTAGCATGCCTGCCGTGACACTGACCTAATCAATACCGGGGTAATTGAAATCACCCATTAAAGTTCTGTAACTTTTGTTAGCTTCCCTTTTTTCTTTGAGCATTTCATCATACATTTGTTCATTCTGGCCAGGCGGTCGATAGTACAATCCTACTGCCATCGCTTTCTCCTTTTTATATGGAATTTCAATCCATAGAGATTCTACAGCGAATGTTATTTCCTGTAGAACTTTAATCCTTTGTGACTCAATGCCCTCTCTAACATAGGGTGCAACCCCTCCACCAATTTGATCAGCTCTATCATTATGATATAGTTTGTACCCAGCTATCACAGTGTCCCACTGGTTGTCCTCCTTCCACCATGTCTCTGAGATACCAGTCATATCTAACTTCTCATTTAGTGCTATATATTCTAATTCTCCCATCTTACAAGCATTTTAGAGACTGCATTTTATTCATATTTATCTGTTTATCGGTAGGTAGGGGTAATTTAGAATCTTTAAGCTCTGTCTGCTCTGTACTCAAGGGCATTTGGGCTACCTTTGTCTTTATTGGAACCTCTTTGCTGATGTGACCTAACTTCATTTTTTTGGTAGTATCCTTCAAGGATGCATTGTTCCGAACCATGCACTCTTGGGCGACTGTCGGCTCTACCCTATTATCTAGTTTAAAAGCTGCTCTATCTCCTTTATAAAGGTTAATGCCAGCAGCCTGGTTCCATCCCAGTTAAGGTGAAGCCCATCCCTTTGGAAGAACCCCCTCCTTTCCCCTGAACGTTCCCCAGTTCCTAACAAATCCAAAACCCTCATCCTTGCACCATTGTCTCATCCATGCATTGAGACTCCGGAGCTCTGCCTGGCTTTTGGATCCTGTGCGTGGAACGGGAAGCATTTCGGAGAACGCTACCCTGGAAGTTCTGGATTTCAACTTTCTACCTAAAAGTCTAAATTTAGCCTCCAGAACCTCCCTACCACATTTTCCTATGTCATTGGTACCGACATGTACCAAGACAGCAGACTCCTCCCGAGCATTATCTAAGACCTTGTCTAGGTGGCTCATGAGGTCCGCTACCTTCGCACCAGGCAGGCATGTTACCAAGTGATCTTCACGTCCACCAGCCACCCAGCTATCTACATGCTAATGATCGAATCACCAAGTATAACGGCTGTCCTAACCCTTCCCTCATGGGCACATGGCCCTGGAGAAACTTCCTCAGTGCGAGAGGGTTTTACATCACCTGGAGGACAGGTCCTAGTTACAGGATCACGTCCTGCCACACCAGGGTGATGCTCTCCTGTCATGTGACCTCTCTCCTCCATGGCAACAGGGATGCTGCCAGACTGGAGGTGGGACTTCAAGACTATATCCCTGTAGGTCTCGTCTATGTACCTCTGTCTTTTTTATGTCTTTCAATTCTGCTATTCTTGCCTCCAGAAATCAGACTCGTTCCCTGAGAGCAAAGAGTTCCTTGCACCTTGTGCACACGTAAGACCCTTCATCAACTCAGAGAAAATCATACATGTGACACTCAATGCCACACAATGACACTCAATGCCACACAAGCAGAACCAAAATAAAAACAGACATACCCCACGACAGAACCCACCAGAACCACATAACAACTCCAGAAGGCAATGAAAAGCAACAAAAGACCCAAAAAACACGGAAATCACCTCAGCGAACAACACATCAAGAAACCGGACACACCTACAACCTACACCAAGGTACGCCTACAAACCATGCCACCATTCCTAGCTCCAATATACCTCCTATCACCCCTCCTGACCATCTACCCCCCTGCAGTCACACTCACCAACCTACCAGACCAAACACCACAACCATCCAAACCACCAACATCTACAACCCCCCCTCACACAGAACATCCAAACAACACACACAACCTACATCCTCAACCCCCCGAACAGCACCCCCCCCCTCTCCATTTCACTAATTAATGCTCGATCGGTCAGAAACAAATACCACATGCTACACGACCTGATTGAAACCCAAAAGATTGACATCCTATGCATAACAGAAACTTGGCTAACAAACACAGATGCAGTGATCATGAACCAACTGACGCCAACAGAGAAAATAATCCTAGGAGACTTTAACCTCCCATCTCTCCAAGACAAGCAAGCAGAAACCTTCATCAATGCTATGGAAGCAATGAACCTATCACAGATCATACATGAACCAATGCACGAAAAAGTAAATACATTGGACCTCATATTCCTAAATTCCCAAACCGCCATCTCAGACAAGAACCCAGAGATCACACGCATACCATGGTCTGACCACTACCTTATCAGCATATCTCACACCTACCGCCACATGAACAGCAAGGAGAACAAACAACACACAAGAAGATTTAAAACGTTCATCAAAGAAGATTTCCTCGCACAAACCCTACCTGAACTCCAAACAAGTTCCAGCAATATTGACGACCTGATCCACAACTGGAACACTACAATCTCCGCTGCGGCCAGCACAACAAACAAGACTAAAACCAGACACACCTCTGCAAAAGCCCGTTGGTTCACACCCAACCTCCGGAAGCTAAAGACCAAACTCAGAAGAGCAGAAAGAAAGTGGAGAAAAACCAAAAAAGAGGATGACAAAAAGAACTACATATATGAACTGGACGCACACCACACAGAAACAGACAAAGCAAAAAAAGGCCTTCCATACAAAGATCATAAACACATCAATAAACAAACCACGAGAACTCTTCAATATTGTCAAACAACTCACAAAAGCGCCCAACCACTCTGACCAACTACCAAACATCCCACCTGAACTACTAGCACGACATTACAAGCAGCTTCAACAACCGCAGAATCCACAACTGAACGCAGAGACAACAACAGCAAGTCACCCCATCACCACAGACAGAGACTGGAACACGTTTGAAACAGTCACAAAAGAGGAAGTATCATACACCATCTCTCGCCTAAATACCACCACCTCCCCACTAGACCCATGTCCTACAGAATGGATAAAGAAAGCAAAAGATGACCTGAGCACACCATTAACCCACATTGTTAATGAATCCCTCAGCCAAGGACGCATGCCAGATCTCCTTAAAACCTCAAACATCCGACCAACCATAAAAAAGCACAACCTGGATCCCCTCGAACCCACCTCCTACAGACCTATAGCAAGCCTCCCAATTACCGCCAAACTCATTGAGAAGGTAGTCCAGAGACAGCTCCAAGAACATTTAGATGATAACAACATATTGGACCCTCAACAACATGGCTTTCGTCCACTCCACGGAGTCGAGACCCTCATGACCTCGCTAATGAACACCCTTGTCATGGGAACTCAAGCCAAGCACTCTGGATATGCCATGATCTTCCTAGACATATCAGCTTCCTTCAACACCATCTCCCACAACATCCTCATACACAGACTGTAAGCAATCAGCATCAAAGATAACGTACTCCAATGGTTCCGTTCATACCTGACCAACAGACAACAATTGATCCGCACAAACATATCAACCTCCCCCCCTTTCCAGCAACACCAAGGAGTACCCCAAGGATCCACATTATCTGCCATGCTCTTCAACATCTACCTGCAACCACTCTGCTCAATCATACGCACATACAACATTAACTACCATATCTATGCGGACGACATAATGCTCTATGCTCCAATCACAACATCCAACCCAACCAATAAACACTTATCGGAATGCTTCACCGAAGTATCCAGCTGGCTACAAAAGAACAACCTATCCATCAACATAAAGAAAACTGAAGCCCTCATAGTAACAAAGGACCCAGACTTCACACCACCTACGCACCTTGACATTGGAACCACAAAAATACAAATACAACCACAAATAAGATACCTAGGAATCATCATAGACCAAGCACTCACACTTAATCAACAGATCAAAAAAACCACCGCAACAATCTACCACAAGGCTAAAACAGTACAATGCCTCAGACCCCTCCTTGAACAACAGGACTTCAGAACAGTAATGCAAGCCCTGACACTCCCCCAACTGAACTACTGCAACATAATATACCATGGACTTCCAGCCACTCATACCAACCCACTTCGAACTGCATTAAACACCACTGCAAGAATTATCAAGAATGCAAAAAAACAGGACCACATCACCCCAGTCCTGAGGGAGTTACACATACTCCCTCTAGAAGCAAGAATCAAATACAAATCCACCCTACTCACCCACAATGCTCTCTACCAAACTAAAACTTCCCAGCTCCGCACTCTACTGCCCCAACCAGCCCACAACAGAACAACCAGACAAACCACCAACAACTCCCTCACCATCCCACACAAAAGAACGAAATACAATCAACAGACCTGCAACAGAGCCTTTGAACTATATGCACCATCCCTCTGGAACTCTCTACTGAACTACATGAGAAGTGACACAAACCCATCAACTTTCAGGAAACAACTTAAAACCGCACTATTCCAAGAATTCCTCAGACCAGAAACAAGCGCCCACCACTGACTCCCTCCCAACCACCATATGTCCTATGTAACCACAACACAATGTCTATGTCTATGTCCCGACTTATTGTCAAAAATCATTATTGTTGGCCACCTGGTGACGGCCTCAAACCCTTGTAATTGATTATTGTATGTTCCACCGCTTTGACCCGGTGAAAAGCGGGATATAAATACAGCTAAATAAATCAAATAAATAAATAAATAAAATGCAAAAGACTGGAAAGCCCCCATCTCGCTGCTGGACTGCTTTCTGCATCTTCGTTTTAAGGTTGTGTTTAGATATTTAAGTTCTTTACTTACTAAGGGTTGCTGGGGATACTTATACTAGACTAATCAAAAATATTCCCTTTTATTTATTTAACAGGTTCTTTATACCACTTTATCATTTCAGTCAAAGTGGTTTACACTGTAACTTAAGTAATGTACATTAAACTGGGACATTGATAACTTCTGTGGTTTTTTTTCTGAGGCAATGGAGTGTTAAGTGACTTGCTCAAGGCCACAAGGATTACTAGTTTGAATTGAACCCTGGTCTCTTGGCTCCCAAGCCAGTGGTCTAACCATTAGGCTACTCCTCCACCCCACTTTTAGAACAGGATAACAAACACACTCACACTCCTTTACAAACCCATACAGCTGCCATTTTCTCATATAACTCAATTCATTTACCAAACAAATAAAAGGCATATCCCTAATACTGAGGCACTGGAAAGTGAACAGTTAGTTATGGAAATTACACAGTATAATTGATGTATAACACTTTCTTCTTTCCAATGAAATTTCTTAGCTGCTTTCAAATGGTTTGAGGATGGTCATGGAATAAATTTGGAAGGCTAAATGTATTTATTTATTTAACAGGTTTTCTATTCCACCTTTTCCTTCAATCAAAGTGGTGTACACTGTACTACAAGGACATACAAAGGCAGTGGGAGAGACATGCAGGGACCAATGTGGTAGACAATGGGTCTACATAGAACAGGGAATGACAAGACATATATTAAGTTACATTTGATATATGGTTTACAGTCATACATCAATACAAAATATATAACAGAACATCATCTATAAAATGGAAAAGAGATAGGGAATATTGTGAGAGGAAATTAAAAAGATACTGCAGTAGTAGGGCAAATGAGCGACTACCATATTGATCAGGTCTTATAATACTTGTTATCAATTATGCTATCTTTGTTTATTCTCGCCAAGGTCTTACACCTAAGGGCCACGCCAAAGGGCTGCTGGCCCCCGAGAGGGGCAAGGGGGCAGGGCACCTTCAGTCCTTGCACTGGCCCTGCTGCTGAGGTATGGATCTCCGGCCTGGGCAGTTTCTGCCCTGTGTACTAACTGCAGGGCAGAATCTGAGCATGTCCTCAACAGTTAGCACACAGCCTTTGCACGTACATGTTATGTTTTGCACATAGTGCGCAATAAGTGCAAAAATTTACCACACTGTAGTAAACACCCTGTTAGTATAACAACCACATTTTAAACCATTTAATTTATTGGTACTTAAAGTCTAGCTATGATAGCCAGCCTTAGCTGATTCACATTCTTGTTATGTCATTACAGAGCTGTTTAAACCAATGTTCAGCTTCTCCTTTTGCTTCAGGATATATCTCATGCTGCTGATTCTGACTTTTTAAGGTCACAAACCCTTCCGACATAGCAAGATAGGATCCCTTGTGCCTAAAAGGAAAGAGATGATTTACTAATGAATACATTGTGCTTACAGAAATACACCTTCCAGGGCAGCTTCAAGAACACAGCATATAAAATCAAAATCAAGCATAAAGGGCACACAACTTTATTTTTATTCTCAGTGAGATCAATTCAAAAGGCTTATTTACAAAACTGGTGAAATGAAGATTATGGAATGAGTGAACATCTGTGGTGTTCAGAAATCTGTTTTAGTCATTTTAAATGGCACCAGCTGCATTTACCGAAAAGGATTTAGTGATATAATACATTTCTTATAATGTTGTTTACAGTCATAGAATAAACGTGTATATTGAAACACGTTCTTATCTCTAGATGTGACGATGTGCCTGCTTGTTGCTACATAATCTTCCCGATGGATCCATGCACATACCGCATACTGTTACATTCACATCAGTTTAGAGAGAGTCAACATTTCTTCAGTTTATATAAAAGATTGCCATACTTGTTATGCAAATTCCTCACATTGATATTCCTTCCGTAACTGCCAAAAGCGTCATTTTTATTTTCTCTGTAACATTAGGAACACTATCCTCTAGTTATAACAGAAACATTGTTTCCTGTTCGGAACCCAGTGTTTGTTTTTCTGCTTCAATAATGAGTACTGTCTTCAGTCATATTGGAATAGGTTCTGACTCGCGTTTAGCGGAGATATACATCCCGGTCAGATGTATATTCCCTGCTAAATGACCGGATCGTATTCCTGCCAAAGAGCACCCCGCACGTCAAAGATGTGCGGGGAGCTCTGTACGACAGCGGAGGCGGTGGGCTGAGGGAGGAGCAAGGGCAGGCTGGAAGCGTGATCCCCCAACCCGGATTTAAAGGGCCTATTCCAGCGATGGCTCTGTACATCTGGGCAAGGCCAGTTAGACGGGGGAAGGGGGGTGTTGGGCTTATTCCACCTCGGAGATGAAATAAGTCCCGCCCCCCCCAATGTCGGAGGCCGGCCAGCCCGGTACCCCAGACAGCGGTGAGATGGGCAGGGGTTCCCCACAGCTCGATCCTGGTCTTGGGAGGCTCAATCGGAGGTCAAGCAACATGGAAAAGGACACTTTGGTGTTTTGCGGGAGACTGGGGTTTCTGCATGGAGCTGCGGTGCCATGGCGACAGGATGCCACTGCACCACGGCTGAGTTAGCCAGGGAATCTGTGAGGCATATAGCAGAATTGAAGCCCAGGCCTTGTGCCCAAATTCCTCTCCAGCTGGGCTATCTAGCTCCCGTAGAAGCAGAATCAGGTGCTTATCCGGGCCGTCCAGATTTTGGACATCCGGATGACCCAGACGTGCCCCAATCAGAATTGGCCTCCACATGACTATGGCTTATGTATTTTGATAATAAAGGGAGAATCCTAATAGGGAAATTGGGGTTTCTGGTGGGGGGTGGGAAGGGGGGCTATTTAATGACTTCATCCAGCCGAATGCTGCCTTGACTTTGCAGAGGCTGACGAGTGCATCCCAACATGCTTGGCTCCTTATCTTTCACAGATCTTATCAACATTTCATTTTTCTATCTGTTTCCTATCCCGTGTTCCTTTGAAAGGTAAGTGCTGGCTGTTGGACTAACTTTGAAGAAATTTATTTAAAAAGTGAATATTTTGAGAAATGTAAAAGCGGATCTCCTGGGAAAAATTATTGAGGAATGGGATAAAGGAAGGTTTTTCTGACTGATGATGTTGATATTTTCATGGCCTAATTTATGGCCTTTGTGACACGTATACTGAGGTCTTTGTCCCTTCCACTGTGACAACAGAGGGTAGTTCTTTTGTGTTGATTGAACTATTTATTAATCCTCTGGAGCCCTATGTGTGTCTCCATAATCCGGAGCCATCTAGCAACCCTAACTAAACGTGAATTTCTTGTGCATTCTCAAAAATGTCAATTCTCCTTAAGTAGATGGCAGCTGCATCATTTCCGTGTTTCTAAATTGTGTTCTGATAAGGGTTAAGCAAAAGACACCATAAACGTCATGTGCATTTCAGTCATAAAAACTTACAAAGGAAAACCTTTTCTTCTTTCAAATACTTTTCTTCAAGCTCCACGTTGTTGCTTTTTTTCTTTTTCCCAGAAATACAAGTATTACAGTTTTCAAGGCTAATTGCCCCTGCAGGTACTCCATAGCAAATGGCTTTCCACAGTATTTTGAACTAAAACGATCCATGTAAGGTGGAAAGCTTCCTATGAATTAAGAAAAAAAACCTGGAGATAATTTATCAAAGGCAAGCATTGCATTATCTTTTTATTATCAGTGGGGATAAATGCATTAGTGCTGGTTATAGCATCCTATTATATAAAAGAGCATTACTGGGCTTATTTTACCGCTGCTTGCTCTGCATCTTAATTAGATATATAATAAGGTTGGGAAATTTGTGCAAGTATTAGAGTGAGAAATGGATTCAGAAATTGTAAGAGAGTTGCATTTATGAAACAAACCGAGCAGCAGGGGAATCTCTTTCATGCTCCTACTGGTAAAAAAACAGGGGCAGATTGAAGTATCCCATGCCTCATAAGCTTCTTCCGCTTTTAATATTTGCATTTATTTGAAAAGGTAGTTCCCCTAGGGTAGCAAAATCTCTATTATACAGGTCCGGGGAGCAAGGGGGTTTGGTCATACCGAACATTAGGCCAAACCCCCCAGTTGTCTGGTCCACTCCCATACTGCTCAGTATGGGAATGGACCAGACAGCTGGGGAAGCAGTGAATCATCATAGAACAGGAGTTAGAACTTACCATTTGTATAGCGCACTACAAGGCTACACAGCGCTGTAGATATACATATATGAGATAGTCCCTGCTCATCACAGCATATAGCCTAATTATGACAGACAAGACAACAACTGCAACTAGGGGAAAACTAGGGGAATGGTAAAGATACAGACAGTGAACATGAGAATAAAGGGATCAGGATCCAAAAGCAGCCTAATCGCCTTATTCTCTTGTTCACGACCTATCTGTATCTTTACCATTCACCTTTTTACTCCAGTCCCCACTGGTTTGTTGTGTATCATGATTAATTTTTGTGGGTACCAGGTTTCAGGGCTGGGCAATTGAGGAGGAGAGAATATCTACACAGCTTTCACAGTGATGCTCTGAACCAGGTATAGGGGAGGATCACTAGAGGATAAGAAGGTCTCACTAACACCTATGTGAGATCATGTGGATTCCCTCTACGTCAGAGTCTGCCAGGATAGGAGGTAAATGGATTGGGAAGAATGGGACAACTGCTGGAACAAAGCGATGCCATCCCCTTTGAGGTTTTAAGGGATAATTATGATCTGGACTAGATAGACAGATTTGGGTATTTACAGGTCTGTCACTACTTCAAATCTAGAGAGGTGTAGGAGAGTCTTCAAGAAGACAGAAAGTTTTTTGAGGCTATGGGCCTGATACTGAGTCAGTGCAGCAGGATGTGCAGCACCGCAAGCTGTCCAGACACTATTCCCCCCCGCCCCCCCCCCCCCCCCCCGCTCTCCCTGCATGGCTAGAGCTGCAGGATGGGGAGAGCCGGCAGGGGGCAGGAGGGGCGGGGTCACGGCAGAGTGGGGGCAGGCCAAGCCGGCAGGATTTAATTTAATTTAATTAACAGTATTTCTAAACCGCCTTATCTTAATAATCAAGGTGGTATCACAGCAAACAATCGAGTAAAGTGAGTGTGTTATACATGCAGTGAGGGTGAAGTTGAGTGTGTGTTGTATTGTGTGCTGGATTGGTATGAGCTATGTACAGAGTGGGCTATATACAGTGGTGCAAAAAACATATACATTCATTATTTAGGCAGTATCATGTGCTGTTATACATTCTTTGAGGTTATGTGATGTGTCCATAGTGTTCTATGAACAGCATGGTTTTCAGTTGTTTTCTAAAGTCCTTGAGGTCTGTAGTAGCTCTTAGATCGTCCGGTAGATTGTTCCATATTGTTGGAGCGGCCATGGAGAGTGCTCTGTCTGTTGTGTCCTTGCGTGTGTGTTTGTATTCACTTGGGGTGCTGACTCGGTTGTGTGTATGTTTTCTTCTGGGACGTGAACTGGTGTCTGGTTGTATGAGGGTGTGCAGGCTGTTTGCTGATGTGTGCTGTTTTATCTTAAATAGGTTTATGATTGTTTTGTATCTGATTCGTGCATGGATTGGAAGCCAGTGTAAGTCCTTTAAGGTGGGTGTGATGTGCTCCTGTCGTGCGGTTCCTGATATGATTCGTGCTGCTGTGTTTTGTGCCAGTTGGAGTGGTTTGAGGGTTTGTCTCGGTAGTCCAAGGTATATTGGATTGCAGAAGTCCAGTAGTGGGGTTATCAGTGCTTGACAGACGGTACGGAAGTGTTCTGGGGCGAGGAGCGGTTTTAGTCTCCTGATGATTCGCATCTTGTAGTAGGCTTTTTGGATTGTTTTGTTTATGTGAGGCTTGAGATTGAGTTTGTTGTCCAGAGTAACTCCGAGGTATCTCACTTCTGATCTTATTGGTATAGTAGTGCTTTGTATCTTTATATTTGGTGGGTGTATGAAGCTTTGGTTCCGAGGATGTACAGAGCCAATTCAGGCCACGGCCCTGTATGCCCTGCGGTGTCAGAGAAGGTGTGCTACTTATTCCACCTCAAAGGTGTAATAAGCAGCACTGACCCAGCAATCAGGGCCGGGAATCCCTCTCCGGGGATAGGGTCAGGCGTAGGGGGGTCCCGCCGCCCAATCCAGGCTCCGGCTGGGCATCTGTGGGTCAGGTGGCAGGGAAGAGGGGAGGGTCTAAGCTGTGGGAGTCAGAGCTGCCTCCGGGGAGGACGTCACCACAGGCAGGCAGGGGCACGCTGGGCCGCTTTGGGCCCGATTCTGTGTGCGGTGGGAACGTTTTGTTCAGGCCATACAGAATCGGGTCCTAACGGGCCCATCCTGCATGGAGCCATCCAGACAGCCCGGAACGGCCCCTTTTGGAATCGGGCTCCATGTGTATGGGGATATTTACAGTAGAACAAAGGGGATAATTTCAAAAAGATATTTGGCACTTTCAGTTGCTCAATCTCAAGCGTCGCATCACTTACTGCAGTAGAAAAAAGACTTGGGAGTAACCATGGAGGAAGCAGAATAGATGAAGGTATTTCTCTGCATTAGGAAAATATCTTGCACAAAAAACGTGGTAGAGAATGGCTTAAAATTAGGGGGGGGGGAGGATTATGCTTGCTGGAGAATGCGAGGTCAGCTGAGAATGTACTTTCCATATGTGATGGGAATGTCCAGAAGTGTGGGGTTACTGGAATTGCATGCATTCAAGTTATGGATGATATTATATATAAGGACTGGGGTTTCTAGTCCCACAGGTGCTCCTTGTGGTCTTGGGCAAGCCACTTAACCCTCCATTGCCCATGTTCCCTGTAAAATAGTTATCTCCAAGTTATAATGCCCTGTTCAATGTAATTTCAGTTTGTTCATTGTAAACCGCCTTGATATCATGCAAGGCGGTATATAAGAAATGTTAAATAAATAAATTATGGGTAGGAAACTGATGAAGGACTCAGAATTGTTTATACTGCACATCTAGCCACTGGGTATTCCTGAAAAAGATCAGGGAATGTATAAAGTATTGCATGGTGGTGCTGTGGGGCAAGATAGCTAGTTGTTGGTCTCAGACGAAGCTGCAGGGAAGCACTGCTGAAACACTCTGCATAGATCTACTGGTCCTGCCTCCTCTGACACCTACTTCCTGCTGCTCCATGGGCGGGGGCAGGACCATCAGAGTCGTGTACAGTGTTTTATCAAGAGGCTCTGTGGTCTATTCTGGTTAGTGCTGATGCTGTTGTGGCAACAGGCAGGAGCTGCAAACAGCTATGACTGTAGTCTAAGGGGAGTGGGTGGTCCATAGGCGAGAGGGGCAAGGGGAGAAAAAGTGGAGGGAGGAGAGAGGGGAAGATGCTGGACCGTGGGGGGGGGAGTGTGTAAAATTTAAAACTGCAATAATGCCATCACGTGGTCTGAGGGATAGCAGCATTCAGTGTAAAGATGGCAAACGTAAGTACGTTCAATTGCAGCATATGTCCCACTGACATGCATAGAGGAGAATAAAACCAACTGACTGAAGTCTGTATGTACGTTGTGTTGCCCCTCCCCTCTCGTTCAATGTAGTCCCATTGTTTTGTCAGCCACTTTGATTGAAGGATAAAGTGGTATACAAAACTGGTTAAATAAATAAAGAAATATGTAGAAGAGATTATGATGAAAGTTTGATACAGCTGACATATTAGCGTGGTTGAAGCAGTTTTATATGCATAAATTAAAAAGTGTTGTCAGAGCAAAAGTGTGTGTAATGGAAGTATAACACTTTTGGGGTCATTCTGGGACACAAATAAGAGGTTTGTACGTGCAGCAGGGACGTTTATGTACCAGAAACATCCCAAACCATATTCCAAAACACTGCTGACTCACACATCCATGGATCTAGCATGGGGATCTCAGAATGTGCTTAGAAAGGGTGGAACAGGGGCATGGTCAGCCACAGAGACATAGCAAGTGTATTCAGGAAAGGCCCATGTACGTATTAAGTGTTTCCCGGAAACGTACACGTTATTCCTGCTGAAACATGGTATAAGGCTAGGACTTAGAAAAAAGAAGAATGGTTGTGACAAGTATCTTTTGAATTGGTGTGACTGTAGTCTGGAAGTACACAAGATGCAATTTTAAGGTACAGAGAGCAGAGGTAAGGGAATGTTGTCAGGTCTAGACACATTAATATACACTCTTATAGCAATATTAAGAAGAGCAATAGTGTTTATTCAGGCTATACACTAATCTGCTCTTTGTGCTAAAGGAGCCAATCTATGGGACCCTACCAAGTCCCATGTTCAGAAAAATGAAATTGCTGATGCAGGGACGTGAGAAGGGAAAAGATTATTTTTTGGGTGAGAAACGGAGATCATATTTGTAGTCCTGGTACTCCATGCTATTATGTTATGTCATAACTGTTATGTATACGTTCAGGGCATCTTTTGTGCAGAATCATGTTTTTGTGACAGAAGGTGAGAATGTATGTGTGTGTGTGTGGTTTGAGGCATGCACAGGGGGATCTGGTGTGCTCATCTGCAATTCAGGGGGGGGCATGAAAGCCTGGCCAGTACCTGGACCATATGGATGACCACAGCATCACCAGGTGCCAGTGTGATCGGGCAGTCAAACTCAGAGAGGGTTCACAATAGCTAAATGTCAAAACATATCCCTGTCAATAATAAGGGACTCTCAGAATAAGGGCACTCAACAGTGAAAACAGCACTAATGCATGCCCATAACGCTCATTTTGTGGGACCAATGGTGTTGCTATTGAGCATGTATTAGTGCTGTTTGCACTGCTGAATGCCCTTATTCTGAGGGTCTCTTATTATTGACAGGATATGTTTTGACATTTAGCCATAGGGAACCTATGCTGATTCCTTCTGGATTATTTTGCATAGGGTATTCTAATAAGATTGGATATTGTTGGCAGTGTGATAGGGCATCCAAACATCCACTGTGCCAGGCACTGGGGGACACGAGTGATGTAGTGCCAAAATTCCCTGTATTGTCCCATGCGGCCTACATCCCAACCCAGGCCAAGGTCAATGAGAGCTGCGAGAATGGTGATATATCTGGAGTCTGGCTACTTGGTGTGATGGTACAGGGATCTCTCTCCCATGCCCACAAAGGCTTGATCCAGGGGAGCAGTGCCACAAAGCTGTCTGTGGGAAGGCTGCCCCACAGATAGCAGATGTATACAGACCATCATGCGCCACGATCGGACAGGTCTAGCTGTTGTGAGAAATGTCAGTACCCAGATAAGTGGGCCTCAGATGCTATAGCCAAAAGGCCCTACTACCACTACTGCTACTACTGATCATTTGTATAGCACTACAAGGCATACGCAGCACTGCACAGACACACATAAAACATGGTCCCTGCTTAGCGGGGCTTACAATCTGGTCTAGACAGACAACACAGCAGCTGTGGACAGGATCAACCCAGGGTGAATGTGAGGAAACACAAGAGCGCTTAGGCGGATCAGATCCAACAGCAGCAACGATCAGGTAGGCACTCAGCCTGGATTTGAAAGGGGCCAGAGACAAAGCCTGATGTACAGGCTCAGATAGTTTGTTCCAGACATAAGGAGCAGAAAGGTGAAGGGAGCGACGTCTGGATTTGGCAGTGGAAGAGAAGGGCACAGGTAGAAGCAATGTGACAGAACAGCGGAGTTCCTACGGAGGGGTGTAGGGAAAGATAAGAAGGGAATAGTAGTGCAGAGCAGCAGAATGAGTGCTCTTATAGGCCAGAGGAATGAAAAGAGCATGCATTTGTTGGTCAACAATATTATGCATCCTTTGAGGACCTGCAAGGACTTGGTGAGGGTCCATATGTAAATAGTTCCCCCAATTACGTCCTGTTTGTGCTACCCCTGTTCATTGTAAACTCAATGTGGCTTGTCACATTGTAGTATGTTTGTTCAACTGTACACCGCACTGATTATAAGAGCGCGGTATATAAGAAATGTAAATAAATAAATAAATCCCTGGCAGGAATCACTGGGGCTGGTTCCTAATGCCACGTACCATTTGATGCAAGGTATGTCCTGATATATATGTTCAGATTTACATTCCAGTATACCATATTGGGGTGCACTGGACTTATCTAGCACTTTTCGGGTCATGAGTGGGACTGGTATATGGTCTAGGTTGCAGTAGCAGTCACTTCTCATTGGTATTTATGTCTAGTGTGTTTCAAACTACTGTCTGTGATGAGCAGCTTAGGAGCTGCATGTTTTTCCTGAGGGGCATGGCATCCACGGGATACATCACAGGGATGGGCAGGATCCAACATGTGTAACTTTTCAGAATACATTGGGCACAGGGATGTCCATAACATTTACCCGCATCCGAGGCCCGGGCCAACTGAATAGCATTTGCACCTGCTGCACCAAATGCGTCTATCTCCCCGATTCTGGACCCGCGGGGATGTCCAGACTCACGGATGCGAAATTAGGTTCAAAGGGGGTCCATTTTTTATTTAGACATGTCCACAGGCTGGACATGCATGTTATGGAATCGTGCTGTTTGTGAAGAAATATCTCAGCTTTTTTATTGTATCACCCCAGACTATATTGTTTTTATAAAAATGGAGTGAAGAAAAAATATAAAAATTGAGACTGTCATAATAAAAACCTGGTGTAATTGGGAACTGATGACTGATAAGGGGGTAAATATGCATTAAATACCTGTGTTTATGCACTGCACAAATCTGATGGTTCACCCTCTTTCAATATTTGCAAACAAATTTTTCTTTGAGTCTTCTCTTCTTGAGTCATTAATGGTGAAGGAAGTTTTCGTGATTCCTGTGATTTTTTTCCTTCATATGTCCAGTTGTAATATCTAATGTGACATTCATTACGTGGTCTGAGGCATTGAACAGTGGACTATCTGAATTGGATGGATTGAACCATGGGATTTGGAGGGCTGTTGGAATGGACTATAGATTTATTTATTTATTAGTATTTAGCTCATGCCTTTCCAGTAGATGATCAAGGCGAGTTACATTCAGGTATAGTAGTTATCACCCTTTTCCCAGAGTGCTTCCAGTCTAAGTTTGCACCTGAGGCAAGGGAGTATGGCTAGGTGGCTTGCCCCAGTGCACAAGGCGTGTCAGTTGGATTTGAACTCCCGTCTTTCCAGTTGAGATTGCTGTCCTAACCACTAGGCTACTCCTCCACTCAATTATATTTGTGTTTGCTAGCACACAGCAAGAGACTGTATTGTGTTTCTACTAAAGACTGCAATGTTTTTGTGATGGTGATATTGTATCGTGTTTGAATCATATGGTGTATGAAGGAATTGGCTACCGTAATAAGATTTGAGACACACAAGAGATCGCTACAGCATTGGAATTGACTCACAAGCAGCCTATAGCAGCTATACACGGCAGGACAGCCTGTGCTGGTTATTAGAGTTTAAGGATATTGGGTGCACATGCAAAAAAACCATTTAAAAAAAGGTGAGAGGCAGAGGAAGAAAAGGTATGATTTGGCTGAAATAGTGCCATACAAGTACCATGCTGATGCCTCTTCTCCTTTCCATATATGTTTATATATACTGAGTGATTACATACAATCTCCAGGAACAAGCAGGAATGAGTCCTCACATATGGGTACGTCGATACCGACGGAGCCTGCGCGGGAAAGCTCCCCAGCTTCCCAAAAGGAAAGCTTTTGGGGCTTCCCACAGCGCATGCGCGCTGCCTTCCCGCCTTCCTGACCAACTCTCCTCAGTTCTTCTTTTTCCGCGGAGCCAGCAGGTCGTGTTCCTGTCACCGCTGAAGAATTTCTTATTTTAAAAAGTTGTTCTGACCGCGTATCTGCCTTCCCCGATTCCGAACCGGTACCGCCGGTCTTTACTTCTTTATTTCTTTAAAAAAATATTTTTTTTTTTTTTCTTTTTCCACACTTGGTGTATTTCTTTTTGTAAGGCCTACCAGCCTTTACAAATTCTCCCTCATGGAGAAACCATCTTCTGGTTTTAAAAAATGCACCAAGTGCTCTGGTACTATTTCAGTCACAGACACCCATGAGTGGTGTCTTAAATGTTTGGGCCCTGACCATTCGGTTCCGGATTGTCCATCCTGCTCTCTGATGTCCAAACGGGGCTTACAGAACCGAGCAGCTAAATTTCATGTGCTGTTTTCTGCAGATAATCCAGCATCAGCATCATCCAGGTCTTCATCTCCGGATGGATCTCAGGTAACCAAACATTCCTCGGGCAAGTCTTCAAGGGGCAAACAAACAAGGAGGAACTGGCTCTCTGTCGCTTTGCAACGAAGCTCTCAGACTGTGGGCCTTCGCCAGAGAGCATCAAATCCATCTCCTGGCAGTATATCTCCCAGGAATTCAAAACTCTTGGGCAGACAGACTCAGCCGAGTTCTGCTTCCACACGAGTGGTCCCTGCACATGGATCAGGTACTCAGAATCTTTCAGAAATGGGGAACCCCGGACATAGACCTCTTTGCAAGTCCGTGGAATGCCAAACTTCCCCGGTTCTGTTCCAGAACTCCATGTCAGGGGGTTCAGGCCAGGGATGCCTTCCTCCTTCATTGGGGTCAGGGCCTCCTATATGCCTTTCCACTCATTCCTTTGATTCCCAAGACTCTGTTCAAACTGCAGAAGGATCACGGATCTATGATCCTCATAGCTCCACGCTGGCCACGCCAAGTGTGGTTCCCTCTACTTATGCATCTCTCCCAGGGTCCCTCCCTAGACCTGGGAGCTGCTCCAAACCTTCTGTCTCAGGAGGAGGGGACTTTGTGGCACCCAAACCCCAAGTCCCTCCACCTCAGAGCATGGTTACTGAAGGCCTAGACCTTCAAGACTTAAACGTCTCTCAACAAGTGCAAGATATCCTCCATGCTTCCAGAAAACCTTCCACAAGGCGTTCTTATGCTTTTAAATGGAAAAGATTTTCCATTTGGTGTGCTCAAAAGGATCTTGATCCTTTTGCTCTTCCTATCAATTCTCTATTGGAATATCTCCTGCATCTCTCCAATGCAGGCCTTAAAACGAATTCAGTAAGGGTCCATTTGAGTGCTATTGCAGCATCCCTCAAGCCTTTCAATGGACAATCTATTTCCTCTCATCCTCTTATTGCAAGATTCATGAGAGGCCTAACTTTAACTAAACCTCCCATTAGGCCTCCTCCGGTGGCATGGGACTTAAACTTGGTTCTTGGTCAGCTTATGAAGCAACCTTTTGAACCCTTAGCCACTACCTCCTTGAAATTTCTTTCCTGGAAGGTTATTTTCCTCATTGCAATCACTTCAGTTCGTCGCATCAGTGAGCTGCAAGCCTTAGTGGCGAATCCACCCTATACAAGGTTCCATCATGATAAGGTAGTCCTTAGGACAAATCCACACTTTATGCCTAAAGTGGTTTCACCTTTTCATCTTAATCAAGAGGTATACCTACCTGTCTTCTTTCCAGCTCCTCATGCATCCAGTGCAGAGCGGAACCTTCATACTCTAGATTGTAAAAGAGCTCTTGCCTTTTATCTCCATAGGACTCAGCCACATCGAAAGTCTTCCCAACTTTTTGTTGCTTTCGATCCTTCTCATTTGGGACTTCCAGCCTCAAAACGAACACTTTCCAATTGGATTGCTCAGTGTATTTCGTTTGCTTACCAGAGTAAAAACATTTCTCTGGAGGGCCATGTCACAGCTCACAATCTGAGAGCCATGGCCACCTCTATGGCTCATCTTCACTCTGTATCCATAGATCAGATCTGTCGAGCAGCCACCTGGGCCTCGGTTCATACCTTCACAGCCCATTACTGCTTGGATAAGGACTCCCGCCGGGATGCCTTATTTGGTCAGGCTGTCCTCAAACACCTGTTCCATTCTTAAACAACTCCTGCCCACCTTCCCTTAATGGATGCCTGAGATCCATCGGAAGATGAAATACCTACGGAGGGGATCTCCCAGGCATCTCAGCTAGGGAGTCCCCATATGTGAGGACTCATTCCTGCTTGTTCCTGGAGATAGCACAGTTACTTACCTGTAACAGGTGATCTCTGGGAACAGCAGGAATAGTCCTCACAACCCACCCACCTCCCCTAGGAGTTGTATCGCTTTCTCTTCCTTTCCTCTCTCTATTGTCTCAGCTTTAAACTCAAACTGAGGAGAGTTGGTCAGGAAGGTGGGAAGGCAGCGCGCATGCGCTGTGGGAAGCCCCAAAAGCTTTCCTTTTGGGAAGCTGGGGAGCTTTCCCGCGCAGGCTCCGTTGGTACCGACGTACCCATATGTGAGGACTATTCCTGCTGTTCCCAGAGATCACCTGTTACAGGTAAGTAACTGTGCTATATTATATAAAAAGAAGATGTCTTGATAAAATGTGTTTTGAAATATTTGCTCTCATAAAACAGGGAACCTTTTGGATGGTATTTAATTGTAGTTTATAGTGGGGTTTCCAGATTGAGGCATTCGATATTATAGAGACAACATAGGTGCCTAGGGGTTGTTATAAAAGAAGCACCCAGAACCAGTCCCTGTAACGAGCATATACACCTCAGGACACACAATAAAGCTCTCTGCACTATTCCATGATGTTGTTGCCCTGCTCTGTTTTGTGCGCTTACCACTGCAGGTGGACTAGTTGCTTTCTGTGCCTGGTGTAAATGTATGCATTTACGAAACCTGTGCACGTGTGTATTTTATAAAAGGCCCGCATGCATGGCACCTCTGCCCTGCTCCACCTAAATTATGCTCCCAGAAAACCTGCACATGACAGGTGTATTTGTCATCTTATCACCGTGCATACACACCTGTACACAAATATGCAATTTATAAAAGACCTTTTCCGCACGTACAGTAAAAGAGGCTTTTTGCATGTAAAATTATCCCCCTTGTGGGAAGGAGTCTTTGTGCTCATCAGCAACTGTCTGGTTCCGAGGAGAACTTATTAGGACATCAAGTAATTATTTGGATACACAATTTCCAATTATTTCCAAGCATTAGAGCATCATTTTTAAGAAATCGTCCTGCAAAAACTGAAATGATCACGTTAAGAAGGTATGGTAAACAATGAGATATATGCTACAGTAGGGACAGACTCTGCTTTTAAAGTATTAGACAATAATTCAGAAGCATTTTGCTATATTCTACTGCTTTATGTTACAGTTAGTATACTCCCTCGCCTCCACTAGGCAGCTCTGCTTGTTATACTTGTAAGGAGAGATCTTTAAAAGTGACTTATTTCTGCAGAACTCAGGAATTATGAGATCTTTATATACTAACTTATGAAACGGATGTACTATAGTTTTTCACTGGAAATTGTTAGATTTACTCCAGAGGATATTGTGGATTTTTGCAGTGTGCTGTTTTTGTGATCTGCATTCAAAGCTTCTCATTGGTATGCGTTCATATTGGTATAGATGCCAACTATGGCACTTTGTATGAACCCAACTACATGCATATATGAATATATAACCTAGTGGAGTGTTTCATTGTTGCTATGCATTTTCTCAAATGGATTACACTGTATTTTAGTGTTAAATCACCTATGACTGATTTTTTTTTTCTTTATTTATGAACCTAACCTTTCAGGTTATTAAAAAATAGAATGTGTATTTTAGAAGTCAAAATTCTCATTTCCCATTGATTCCTCTGGAGTAACAGTTTTAATTAAAATATTTTTAAAAATGAGTGGGCTTGATATTCAATAGGCCTAGTATACGAGAGGGGGGCTGATAAGTCTCTGGCCTTGTAACGAAACAGAAAGCTATGAGCACACTTCAGTTCCGGAGGGCTGAATGATCCCTCTGCAGTTTTGTTTGTAAGAGACAAAAGGACCTTAAAGTTAAGACTCCTGTGACTGAGAGCACAAAGCTGATTTTCCAAATTTTTCAGTATCCTATGAGTTACCATTTTATCCTCAATCAAAATGCTTGAGTCAATGAAGCTGAATGATATTCTCCTAGGCTTCTGCGACTAGTATCATGATCTTTGCAGTTTTCTGGGTCATGCGCTGAAGAAAGCCACAGTGTGAAGGCTGAACATCGGTCCGCGTATTAAGACAAGAAATGACCCAGAAAACTGCAAAAAAACGGAATGAATCTGCTAATCCAGAGCCTGAATCTGATCCTTAAATATTCCCACGTTAAAAGATTTAGAATATAGATCAATCTATGTTTCAAAGCAAACAGACAATAGACAAGGAATAGACCTTTCCAAAACCGTCCAGATAGCCTCTAAAATTATGTGGGGAGGCCATTCCAAAACAGGTCACATAGAAATGGAGACCAGTACGTTGCCCACTTTAATTTCTGGACCTACATTAACTCCAGAATTGTCCTGTAGACCTTCCCCATCCAGATTCTTCACTTTCGCTCCAACTGAACCCAAGCTGCCACTTTGTAGACTAGCCTACTTTACCCTGTTTCTCCACAGGATGTTCGCCACAGCTCCGATAGTGACTTCCAATGGTGCTCCTTCCTGCAGCTCTTAAACATCAGTTCCTTCTGGAGCAGATGATATCATGAGCATGCCATCCTCCTCAGCGCACCACAAAACGGTCTGAGAGCATCCTCCAAGTCCCACCTCCTCTGCACCCAGAACCACAGACGTCTTAGATGAATCTCCACAGATAGGCAGGAGATGCTCCAAAATACTTGTTTTTGAGCCATTTGTTGTAGGGGGGGACACTCCCCCACCCCCCAAGTTTGCCCTTGCGCTTTGGCATCACAAAAGAAAAAGAAAAAACAGAACAATAAATTGATACACATTGTTCCCCAAACACACTCCTTTCATTTCATCATTTTGGACCCCCTCATCTAAGATCCATATTTAAGAGGATCAAGAATCTAAGAATGACTATCCATAACAGGACGTTTCTCGTCACCTTCTTTATCTGATGTCAGCAGAATTGGTTGAAAAAGCAAATCTGTATGAATTACTTGCCTTACCTGAGCTAATTACTCTCTCTGGAAGGCCTCCTTTTGTCCCATCGGTAAATATATTCTACTCTAAGAGGGCAAGTTTAAAACAGCATCCTAAATAACTTCTCAGAATGTACGCTTAATACCCAATATGTACACTTTTAGATGGATTAATAAGAAAGATTCACAGAGATAGCCTTAGACTGAGAGTGTAAATTATGCAAGTATAATTTCATTATCAAATGTACAAGTATATTTTTGCTCCTTCCTCCACTAGCAAAAATAGCAGGGGAAAGGTACATGTACCTGTATGTCCCTGTAATTCCCATTTTAAAATTCACTTTCATGTATGCAGGTAGAAAAGTGCCCATGTTCCTTACTACAAGGCATCTTAGTGAAACCTGCCTCCTAAGTACAACAGATTGAGGACAATGAGAGCAACTTTAGCAACAAACAAGAGAGTCTCCATACTTAGAAACATGATGGCAGAAAAAGACCACATGGCCTATCTAGTCTGCCCTTCCATGAACTACAATGGTACCCTTTATTCTTTTAGACATCCTCTATGTTTGTCCCATGCTTTTTTGAATTCAGATACTCTCTTCGTCTCTACCTCCTCCACTGGGGGACTATTCCACTCATCTACCACTCTTTACGTAAATAAATATCTCTGCATATTACTCCTGAGTCTATCCCCTTTCACCCTCATCCTATGTCCCCTCATAGCAGAGCTTGCTTTCAGTCAGAAGAGATTCTCCTCCTGTGCATTTATGCCATGGAGGTATTTAAACATCTCGATCATATCTCCCTTGTCCTGCCTTTCCTCTAAGGTATACTTATTAAGGTCTTTAAGTCTGTCCTCCTATGCTTTATAATGAAGACCACTAACCATTTTAGTAGCCACCCTTTGCATTGACTCCATCCTGCTTATAACCTTTTGAAGATGTGGTCTCCAGAATTGCACACAATACTCCAAATGAGGTCGAACCAGAGACTTATACAGAGAGATTATCACCTCCTTTTTTCTGCTGGCCATTCCTCTACATATACACACAAGCGTCATTCTGGCTTTCACAGTTTCCTTTCCTACCTGTTTAGCTACTTTAAGATGACACAATTATGCCCCAGTCCCCCTTTCATGGACAGAAGTACCTCAACTCCTACACTGTACCGCTCCTTTGGATTTTTGCAGCCCAAATGCATGCCCTTGCGTTTTTTACCATTAAATTTCAGCTACCAAATTCTAGACCATTCTTCAAGCTTAGCTAGATTCCTCCTCATGTTATCTACTCCTTCTTGGGTATCTACTCTATTTCAAATTTTGGTATCTGCAAACAAGCAAACCATACCCAACAGCCCTTCCGCAATATCACTAAAAAAGATGTTAAAATGCTTAGACGCCAATTCAGTTTATTTATTTTACATTCTCTTATATACCGCGCTATTCTGCATCAGTGCGGTTTACATTGAACAAACTGAAATTACATTGAACAGGGCATTATAACTTGGAGATAACTATTTTACAGGGAACATGGGCTATGGAGGGTTAAGTGGCTTGCCCAAGACCACAAGGAGCTCCTGTGGGACTAGAAACCCCAGTCCTTCCAGCCCAAGGTTGCTGTCCTCTAGTGGGATTTGAACCCCTGACCTTCCGGCCTGAAGTACCTTGCCCCAACCACTAGGCCACTCCTCCACTCTGGGCCCGTTCAGATGTCCAGAATCTGGATGGGCCAGACTTGCACCTGATTCTGATCCCACAGGAGCTATATGTCCCCACAGGATCAGAATCAGATGCAACCAGCCTGGATGAGCAGGATGTGCCTCAATGCTGAGCTACAAGATGCACAATGCATAGTCCGTCCAACCCAGCCACAGCGCCTGCATAGAGCCCTGGTGCCATCGGGATGCCCCAGTCTCCCGCCAAATCCAAAAAGCTGTTTCTCCACCCCCGAACGGGCCTGCTGAAGCTGGGATAAGGCTGCGGGGAACCTCCTGGGCCTGCCTTACCATTCGGGAGGTCCACCACTGCCAATTGCCTCCCATGGGGTGACTTATTCCACCCCGAGGTAGAATAAGTCCCCCATCCTTTTTCTCCAACCCAGACATAGAGGGCCATGACCAGAATTGGCCCTTTATGTCCGGTGTCAGGATCACGCCTCCGGCCTGCCCTCTCTCCTCCTCCGGCCTCCCCCTCCCGCCCCTGTCCAGAGCTTCCTGAATATCAATGTATGTGCAGGAAGCTCTGTCATTGACATCGGGTCTAGGGGATAGCAGGGGCTGGACATCCATGTCGGTCATCCAGTCCCCACTATATGATTTTGCGATGACCTCCAAAGGTTATTATTTTTTTAACAATTTAAACAGAATATCAGAGATAAACATTAACTGGCAGTACCAGATTTATACTTTTTTCTTTCACCATTACAACGACCTCCTTTCTCAGTCTCAAATTGTTTGCAACGCCTTGCCATAGTGTGAAGTAATCTATTACTGGAAAAGACATCTGGAAGGCTTGCCATGTTAGAAATATCTCACTTCTTCAAATCCTATTTTAATACTGTATACGAAGACAGAATGTTTATCAAAAGGCAATGCTTCTCCCCGAATTCTGTTTCCATGGTTCCATTGCTGTTTTCATTTATGGATCAGAGGCTTACAGACAAAATATCATTTTGCAAGGCATGTACCAGATTTGTTAAGGGCCAAATAGATATCAAATATCTGTACTCAGAGTATTTATCATAATTTTCTAGGGTTAAAGACAGCTCTCTTTGCATTTGTTTAATATTTGAATAAATAGTAAACTGGCATCTTTTCCATGTTTCATGACAGAAACAGAAGAAGTGACTCCATAATTAGATCCACGTTATCTTGACAATGATATAAACTGTGTCCTGAAGGCTCTAGCTTTTGTGCAGTGCAAGTTAGTTTTCAAGTCAAGTAAATCTGAATTACTTTTAAGACCAGATCATGAGTGTTGCCAAACTATTACACACTGCTAAAAATGGAATACAGATTCAAGGTAAAGCCTTTAGATCTTCAATCCTTGTATTTTTTTAACTCCCTCAGTCATTGTGAGAATAACTTTATACAGCTTTTTCCCTGTGTAAACATATTTACAGAGAGGTACATTCTATACTGTGCGTCCTGGCCTCTGTGGGTCCAATCGGAATCAGACGCACAGAGAGAGGCGCGATTCTGATCTTGCGGGGCATGTGCAGGCCAGGACCCGATTCCCATCAACCTGCATGTACAGGCACCTGCCCGGCTAACTCAATCAGGCTACTGAATGGAGTCGTGATGTCATGGCATCCGGTTGCCATGGTACCACGGCTACATTCAGGAGCTGTGATCATGCTGACCACTTTCCACTCTCCCCGCAGCCAGTCCACCAATCTGGCTTCCCATGGCCAGGGCCGGGCTGCAGGGAATCTCCTGCACCCTCTCACCATTTTGATCCCAACTGGGCCTCACGTCCCCTAACATCTAGGGTGACTTATTCCACCTCCAAGGTAGAATAAGTCCCCTGTCCAGTCTGCCAGCCCCAGATGTACAGGGCCTACTTTAGAATCAGCCCTGTACGTGGGAGGCTGCGGACTGCCCATTGCCCGCCCTAACTCCCCCTCCGTACCGCCCCTTCCACCCCCATCTAAGCCTCCACATAGAAACTCCTTGTTTGTACGGGGAGGATTAGTCAGGGATGGCAAGGAGGACGAATAGACCCCAGAAGGAATAGGGTTCTCACTAAAACTGTGCAGCCATATATGTGCATAAAAAGTAAACATGCTGAAAGACCACCCATACTTTTATGGGGACCTCTTACAGGCACTCCTTGGGCATAATTTAGATAGAGTTGGGGCACAGTTGCATATTTTATAAACTACATGGATGGAAGCAAAGGAAACAAGCACACCTTTAAAGCTGCTTCAGAGCCGATGTAACTTTGTGCATAAGGATTTGTGTGCTACTGGGTCTGGTTCTGGTTCTGGTTCTGGTTGCCTACTTTATTAAGACACATAGGTTACCTTTGCCCTCTTCAGAAATAGGCTTCCTTTTGGAATTTGCACATAGGCCCCTATTCTCTTCTTTTTCTCTAGTTCCGATTCTCAAGGTTTGTCTTCTTCCATATGTGACCACATAATTTTCAAAGCCATGTCCATAGGTAAAACAGTGTTTTACCCACAGAAATGGAATTTTACCAATTATCTGCCCTATATGTGTGTAAATGTAATTTAAGGAGTCGATATTCAAAAGGGTTTATGCGGTTAGCAGGACCTGCAAACCACATAAATCAGGGACACTAACCAGTTTGTGCTGCTGAATGTCTCCAGAGACCACCCTAGAAATATTTGGCTAGTTTCAGGGCCATCCTGGTGCCTACCCAGATAGCAGCAATATTCAGCCGCTAAGCAGATTGGCAAACTGCAGAGAGTTAGGACAGATCAATGGCTGTCCTAACTTTATGCGGATCTTGCTGTGCAATTAGTGGCTGCATATTGCTGCTAACCAGAGAGCAGGACATCACCAGTTAAACCAGATATTCAGTGCCAGATGGGCTCCAGTGATGATTATCCAGTTTCATTTTTGGCTACAGTGGGCAGGCGTTTTAGTAGCACTGACCACCATGGTTTGACTACCTAGCCCTAAGTATTTATATTCTGTGCATGTCCCCACTGTTTAAGAAGACATTCCCAATACATGCATATTATATCAAGCTCAAAAGTATGCAGGCTTTATAGCCCAGTAAAATTGTGCACATCAAAAAGCAAATGTAAATGTGAGAATATAATTTTTCTGGGACAGTTTTTAATGTGAAAGTATGTGCACATTTTGCTTTGAAAATCCAGCAGAACTCATATAGCGAAAGATAAATGCATGCTTTTCAGTAATGGGGGCAGTTATAAAATCCCCCCCCCCCCACACACACACACCCTAGTTGTTAAGGGACTGATAGGGGAGGAAGAATAACTGAATGTAACCTGCATCTATATGAGCTGGTGCAGAAGGTGCACGATGGAGAGAGCAAGAACTGAAAGAGAGACAGAAACAGGCTGACAGATGATGTGGTTAAACTATGGGGGATGTTACAGAAATCCTTCCTTGCTGTAGCTGTTTTAGACTATATTTGCTGTTTTGTGAGAGATCAATAAAATTGTTACTGGGTCAATATTAAGCCGGTGCAGCGAGCATTGTTTAAAAGCACGTATATTCAGCACCGCTATGAGGGTGGTTATATAATAGGGCACCATGGGGAGGCGCTCACAGAACTAGGCACTATTTTATAAAGACAAGTAGGCACCTTCTTGTCTTAATAAAATGCAAGCGCATATGGGGAACGTGCCTTGAATGTAGGTGCGATTACACATCTGCTCAAGACCTGGTGTAACGAAACGCACGTGTGTGCATACAGTATTTTATAATCTATGCACATATGTGGAAACTCCACTGATGCTCTGTCCAAACTGCGCCCCTGGTTACGCCTTCCAGCGATGAATGCACCATCATTTATTTTATTTATTTATTTATCCAGATTTGTATGCCACTTTCTCCTTCAATCAAAGTGGTGGGTTACACACATTCGGTTTACATTGAATAGGGGTGACACTACGTACATAAAAGGTTGGACAATACATACATAAAAGGTTAGAAGTGGGTTATCATTATGTTCATGTGCAATTAGTGGGTCCTTTATCTGATTGGTCGTAGTATTGCGCGTGCTTTTACATCAGTTGGTGTTTAATCAGAGATTGTATACACACATATGCAGCCACATAAATGTGTCACTAACTAAAAAAAGCCCCTTTTAGATGCATACTTGCCTAAAACTACATGCCCCTTATAAGGTTGCATGGTGATATCATCCACATATTTATATAGCTATGCAGTTTAATTTAGGGCAGCTTTTTACTGTCTGAAATTAAACTGCCGGCTATCCGTAGAGTTTGGCTGAATGCCCAAATTCTACCCTCACTCTGCCTAGGTGCTACTTGGATAGCACTTACCAATGGGATGCTCTATAAGAATTTTTAGTAGTACTGGTACCATAGGAGCATGTTTGCTAAGGGGTGTGTAGGTAATGTGCGTTTGAGCCACAAAACGAATTAACTTTAGGGGTGTTCGCATCTGTCTCCCTGCCATTAACACATAACTAATGTGCAGCACTGTGCTAAATGGCGCCCAGGTGCACTTGACACCACCCATTGAGGTGCGTTAACTGCACCCATGCTAATGGCAACATTCACAGTTAACGTGCCAGTGGTCATGTTCCACCTCTAGCCTGTAGGAGTTTTTGAGCTGGGCCCATTACTGTTAGCATGGTGTGCTAACTAGACATCAAACCCCACATTAACAATTAGTGCACATTAGTAAGCATACCCCATACTGCAGCTAATAAGTCATGGATTGGGCACGTATGTGTTCAGTGGTCAGCATTAGACATCTAGATGCTTTGGAATATCTGGCTCTATGATTTTATCACTCTGTGTGGTGTTCCCCTGGAAATCCAGTTAGGGCAAGAGTCTGCTTCTCCTGCTGGCCTGGCTTTAGGTTTGTAGCTCCAGCTGCTGGGAGCCTCTTCCAGCTACAGTGCTTGATGTAGTCACACTGTTCATACCAGCCAAAATGAGATCCAATATGCAGTAAATTAAAAACACCATAGCAACCATATAAATAATTGAGCAATTTGTTGCTTGAGTCATGGCGTGGGTATCTCAGGTCACCACTTCCCAAATTTTTGAGCTTCTCCACAATCAGCCTGAAAATCCTACAGAGTCAATATTTGTTCTTCTGCACTAGAAATGTCACTAACATTTGTTAAAGTTCCTGAAAGCTTTGTAAACCTAGATGGCATTTTGGAAATAAAACATCAAAATTTGACCTTTTACTTTCAATATAGTTTATACTGCTTGCTTTTATACGAAGGTGTTCTCTTATTTCTTTTTCTGATGCAAGCTACTCTAACTTTATACAGTGCGCCACCCATAACATAATAATTTAAGCCATTCCAGGTTTTTACCATACAAATCAGACCTAAAGACAGATATTCTGTATGTGTGTGTATGTGTATGCCCCCTCTCTCTCTCCATATATATTTATAAATAAATAGATAGATAGATAGTTAGATAGATAAAGAGAGAGAGAGGAACTCCATTGCAAGCAAGGACAGCTGAGGAAAAGGTCGGGACTTTGGTATGTCTCTCTCTCTTTCACTTCAACAGGCACCAAAGCTCCACCAACTGAACAATGGCTGGGAAAAATTTTATTGTCAAAGCTGTTGCCCCCATTACAGCTTCTGCTTCTGTGCACACAGACAGCCCAATACTAGTTGAGGGACCAGTTCCATGTTCAGGTGCCTGCAAGCTGAAGCTCTCAGGAAACAAGTAGAAGAGCTCAGAGAAGAGGTGACAAGGCTGAGAAGTATTCAAGACAGTGAGAAGTACATTGATGAGATGCTTCTTGAAACATCCAAGCTCTCCGACAGAGGTGAAGATGGAAAGCTACAGAATGAAGAGAGTTGGACAAGAGTCACCAGAGCCTGCAGAATCAACAATCCAACTCCTACAGCCCTTGAACTGAAGAACCATTATGCAGCCCTGGAGGTGGAGGAGATGAAAGCATCCCAGGAAAGGGAAGAACCACTCGAAAGTTGCAGAATCACTGACCACAAGAAAGCAAAAGGAAGTAGTGGTTGGTGACTCTCATCTGAGGAGTACTGAGGCATTCATCTGCTGACCAGACTTGATGTACAGAGAGGTGTGTTGTCTGCCAGGAGCCAAAATCTGAGATGTTACGGAGAGTTTGCCGAGACTCATCAAGCCTACTGACTATTGTCTGATGTTGCTCATCCATGTTGCCACAAATGATACTGCTAGGTATCCCTCTGAATGTATCAAAAGTGACTTCATGAAACTGGTAAAGAGGTAAAACACATAGGTGCACAGGAGGTGTTCTCTTCAGTCTTCCCTGTTGAGGGTAAAGGCCGAGGCAAAGAAGCCCACATTCTGGAGATGAATGTATGGCTGCGTGGATGGTGTCATTGAGAGTGTTTTCATTTCCTGGACCATGGGATGATGTTCCAAGGGTTGCAGAGCAGAGATGGCATCCATCTGTCCAAGAAGGGTTGAAGTGTCTTCCACAGCAGACTGGCTAACCTACTGAAGATGGCTTTAAACTAGATTCATTGGGTTTGGGTGAAGAAAGCCCCCAGGTAAGTGAAACACTAAATACCTCTGTAGAAATGGAAAAAAAGAGGCAATATGTGGAAATAAATGCCTGTAGCAAGGGAAATAAGATCCCAGATGCTAAGGCTTAAATGGAAAAGGCTGACTTGGATTTAGTGGCAGTTACAGAGACATGGTTCACGGGCAACCATGACTGGGATATAATTATACCAGGCTATACTTTATTCAGGAAGGACAGGGTAGCAAGAAGGGGAGGAGGAGTGGCACTATATGTAAAAAATAATATTAAAGCTATAGAATTACAGGGCTTAAAAGGTAATGAGGAGGCACTGTGGGTTAAACTAGACAGAGGGAAAGGGAAATCCATTTGCATTGGAGTGATATACAGATTTACCTCACAGGGAGAAGAAGTGGATGGATATTTAATAGAAGGCATATGCAGCATTGCAATGAAAGGAGGAGTGCTATTAATTGGTGATTTCAATATGCCGGATACTGATTGGTACATCCCTGCTGTGGTGTCATCTAGAATAAAGGAGATCCTAGATTTTCTACAGGGAGAACTATTCTGGCAACTGGTAACAGAACCCACATGTGAAGGGGCCATTCTGGATTTGGTGTTTACCAATGTGGAAAGTTTTCTGATGTAATTGTAGGAGATCATCTCACATCCATTGTTTACCAGATGATGTGGTTCAGTATTAGGTCTAGGGCTGATAAAAATCCATTCAAAAGCAAGGGGCTTAGACTTTATGAAAACTAACTTTGCCAAGTGGAATAATACCTCAAGGATTCATTAGAAGGATGGGAACAGCTGGGGGATGTAGAAAAACACTGGACAAAACTGAAAGGGGATATTTTGAGGGCAACAAACCTTTCTGTTAGAAAGGTAAATGAATGTAAAAGGAAAAGGAGGCCACTATGGTTCTCAAAAGAAGTAGTTGAACAAGTGAAGATAAAAGAGGGAGGCCTTCATAAAATATAAGAGTTCACAGAGAAAGGAAGACAGGCATCTATATTTGGAGAAGCTTAAAGAATCTAGCAAAGTAGTCAGGAAAGCAAAGATACAAAAAGAAGAAGAAAAAGCCAATACAATAAAATGGGGGGACAAGACATTTTTCATATATGTTAGTGAGAGGAGAAAGGACAAAAGTGGTATTGTCCGACTCAAGAGTGAAGGGGAGGAATATGTAGAAGCTGATGAGGATAAAGCGGAATTGCTAAACAAATATTTCTGTTCTGGTTCACAGATGAAGGGCCAGAAGCAGGACCTCAGAAAACATCCACAAACAGGAACAGAAGTGACGGGGATCTTGAACGATTTTCAGAAGACTATATTCATGAGGAACTAGCTAAACTAAAAGTAGACAAAGCGATGGGACCAGATGAGATACATCTGAGAATACTGAAGGAGCTTGGGGACATTCTAGCAGCTCCACTGACAGACCTTTTCAATGCATATTTGGAGTTGGGAATGGATCCAGAGGACTGGAGAAAGGCACATGTGGTCCCTTTACACAAAAGCGGAAGTAAGGATGAGGTTAAAAACTACAGGCCAGTTAGTCTAACCTCTGTGGTGAGTAAATTATTGGAAATGCTGCTAAAAGAGAGAATAGTGAGGTTTCTGGAGTTCAATGGATTGCAGGATCCGAGGCAGCATGGGTTTACCAGAGGCTGATTGATTTCTTTGACTAGGTGAACAGGGAGTTGGACCAAGGGAGAGCCCTAGATGTGGTGTATTTAGATTTCAGTAAAGCCTTTGACACCGTTCCACACAGGCGACTTATAAACAAACTGAGCACCCTAGGGATCAACCTTGAAGTGACAGACTGGGTAGAAATTGGTTGAGTGGGAGGCAACAAAGTGTACATGTAAATGGAGCTCACACTGAGGAAAAGGAAGTTACCAGTGGTGTGCCATAGGGATTTCTCCTTGGTCAGATTCCTTTTAACAGCTTTATTAGTGATATTGCGGAAGGGCTGTTGGGTAAAGTTTGCCTCTTTGCAGATGATACCAAAATCTGCAATAGACACCCAGGAAGGAGTAGATAACCCGAGGTGGGATCTAGCTAACTTTGAAAATGGTCAAGAATTTGGCAGCTGAGATTTAATGCTAAAAGATGCAGGGTCATGCACTTAGGAAGCAAAAATCCAAGGGAGCGGTACAGTATAGGGGCAAAGTATGTCTGTCCACAAAAGAAGAGTGGGACCTGTGCGTGATTGTTTCTGATGATCTTAAAGCAGCTAAACAGGTAAAAAAGATGACGGCAAAAGCTTGAGTGCATAGGGAGAGGAATGGCCAGCAGAGAAAAGGAGATGATAGTTGTCAGACGGCTGCCTGGGTGAGAATCTTCACAGTCTTGGCAAGTGCATATATCTATATGATTTGCAAGGTATTGTGGGCAATGCAGTTCATTCACACCAGACACAGCTGCTCACAATAATTAGTTGTGCTTTTGGGTAAAGCCAATAAGATATATATTTATGGGGTTATTTCTCCCAACACAGATATCAGGTTACTTGCTTTCAGTGTTAAACTTTAAAAAAAACAAAATAAGGAAAACAACATTTTAACTTATCAGGCAATCAAAAGCAAAAGAAATAAGACCTGGTTGATAACAAACTGGTCTTTTCTGTAGGCTTAGCTAATATCCACTTAGCAAGTATCAAACAACCAACAAGATCCACAAAGAAGGGAAAAACTGTTCTTTTCAGGTTAACTTCTTATATCTTTCTACATAGATTCAGAAGTGATTCTCTCCTAGCTCACAAGCAATTAGGTAAGGCTTAATTGCTAGCAGTTATCCAGCTGAAACCCCTTAGCTGGCTTGCTTCCTACTGCGTGGGTCAAATCCTGCTTCAGGAGCTTTCCTGAGTAGATTAAAGAACAAGTTTGTATTTCTTTGTGATGGTTGCTGTACTTTATAACAGAAAATCACCAAAGGAGTTTGGACAGAGAGCAGTCCATATAAACACATTCTTCATCTGCAATCATTCCCCCTTTTTCAACAAGCATGGGTTCAATATCATGGATTGGCACAGATGAATCTCTCAATGGAGCACTTTCAGGAGAATACTTGTTTCCCTGCTGTCTTTCAAGGTTATAGCTAGGGCATAGATCAGTGTTCATACCTGAGCTTCCATTGCTGTTAGAGTTCCTCTCTATATAGCCTGGCCAGTATGTAGCAAACCTGTATTCCCTCATGGCAAAAGGTTTACCACATGGCAAAAGAAAGACACAGTAACCCTTTTTCCTGAAGTGCACTAAGCAGTCGACATGCTATTTAATATGTGACAGCCATTAGCGTGGGCTTGTAGTAACAGCTAAAAAATACAATGTGTGCCTTCGAGTCAGTCCTGACTCCTGGCGACCCAGAAGCTCTGTTAAAAACAACAAGCACAGTGAAAACATTGTGTTAATTGTCTAACGTGATGCAGTAAGGACTGAGTGGGTTATGGACAGAAAGTGGGCATGGACTGTGCATTGTAGTTAGCATATAGTACTCTTGCACACTGTCAATTTTGCAGTTAACACTAGTGCACTTAACGCCAACTGAAGAGGAGTTGTTAAATGCTCCAAAACTAACTAAATGAACGTAATGCATGGTGAGGAACTCCGTGCAGTAACTGTAGGGGACATGCTGGTCATGTTCCTAGTAACATAGCAAATAACAGCAGATAAAGACCAGCACAGCCCCATCTGATCTTTCCAATAAGGTGCTTTAACTCTGAGGTTTAACTGCCACTATTTGTAGGTTTCAGTTCTGCTCTGTGCTTTTAGGTTGGGTTGTAACTGCCGCACTGGCAGGTTACCCCTGTTCTGTGCCTTTTCTGAAGTGTAAAAGTCATTTAGGTTTTGCTTTGACCACAAATGCTTCTCTTCTTGAATCTGATAAGGATTCTCTGTGTTTATCCCATGCCCTTTTGAATTCAGTCACTCTTTTTGCCCCCCCCCCCTCCTTCCACTGAGAGGGCATTCATGACATCCAGCATCCTTTCCATGAAAAAGTACTTCCAGATGTTACTTTTAAGCTTAACTCCTTGTAGCTTCATTTCATGTCCTCTAGTTTTATAGTTTCCATGTCTTTGAAAAAGGCTCATTTGTTCATTAAAACCTTTCAAGTATTTAAAGGTCTCTGTTATATCTCCCCGTGTATCTCCTTTCCTTTAAGATATACATATTCAGGTCTCCAAGTCTGTTATCATATGGCTTCTGGCACAAACTCCATACCATTTTAGTCACTGTCCTCTGAACAACTTCAAGTCTTTTTATATCCTTGGAGTGATACGATCTCTAAAACTGAACACAATACTCCAAGCGAGGCCTCACCAACCACCAATACAGGGGATTATCATTTCCTTCTTTTGGATGGTTGTGCCGTCTCAATGCAGCCTAGCATCCTTCTGGGTTTGGCCACCGCCTTTTCACAATGTTTCACCACTTTGAGATCCTCAGATATTATCACCCTCAGGTCTCTCTTTTGGCCTGTGCACATCACCCTCTCACCCCCTACTGCGTACAGCTCCTTTGGATTTCTGCACCCCAAGTGCATTACTTTGCACTTCTTTGCAATAAATCTTAATTGCCAAGTATTAGATCATTCTTCTAACTTTTGTAGATCATTTCCTGACAATTTGCCCACAGCCTTTGCACTTCCTGCACTTTGGGATTTGCTCCTAAAGTGTGAAAAAATTATCACACTTCTGTAAAGGGCCCTTTAGAGCTTGATATACCCTGCCAGCACTAAAGAAGCCAGTGTTAGTTTAAAAAAATGAACTTGAAAAATTGCAGCCAAGAGAATATATCTGCTGGTACTCAGGGCTGATCCAAGAGTTGGTTCATGGTGTTGGTGCCCTTGGCCAACCTTAAACCTTGTGCTGCCCTAGCTGTCAGAATCTATTGTTTAGCTTTGATTGTTATATTCTTTGCCGCCCCACAGAAGTGCCGCCCTGCCTAGTTTGCCTAAAGGTTGGACCGGCCCTGCTGGTACTGAATTAATTTGGGGTCAGTGCAATTCAGGAGCTCATGCTCAATGGAGGGAGGCTTTTTGACTTAGACAGGAATAGGCACGTAACACTACTATGAGGGAATGGAGGGGCTCATTTACAAAATGAGTGCTGGGCATAGTATACAACACTAAAATGTCTATTCCAGCAGAGTTCAAAGTGTAGCAGATGTTAAGAGTTGATTAAAAGGTGTTATTTATTGTACTAGTAATGACCTCAGCTCCTCAAGTTAGAGATTGGAGGGAAAATCATTTCCCAACACAGTTCCTAAAAAAAAGATAACAAGCCTCTAACATGTTCCATGTAGACGGTTTTGTATGATAAACCTTAAATATAAACTCAACTATGTCAAACTGGAGGACATTTTTTTAAATCATTTTTTTATAACCAAACTGGATTCTGTTTTCGGCAGAAGTGAAGATAAAGTACAAAACTTAGGGAGGAGCAACATTTATTTTATTGGTGAAGAGGGGGGAGCCATATTAAGTAGGTCTTGTTTCACCTTGATTTAATACTAAAATCAGGAAACACCATAAAACAGGCTATTAACTTACAAGCTGCTGTCTTTTGTAAACAGCCCTTTATTTCTCCCTTTTTTGGCAGCTTGACCCCTAGTGGTAGAACATTCATTGTGCTTACAGTGGCCAATATACTAAACTGTAAATAGATCTATAGAAATGTACCATAACATTTTTTTTCCTTTTGCATTACCGACCCATGTAAGTATTATGTAAATTATTACATATCAAAGTTCTGGCATAAAGGTTTGTGTAAATTTATGGACCTTAAGCTAAAACGTTAACTGTATACTACACCTCCCCAAAGTGTAGTAGGTAAGTTTCACATGAATATTTATTATGAATGCTATAGCTCAATGTCTGATTTACATAAGCACAGACAAATTAGCAAACTCAAAACTGTGCATGCTAAAATCACCTATAGTATGTTTGCCGGCTGTGCTTTACAGTTGTTGTTGTTGTTATTGTTAAGTGCCGTCGAGTGGTGCCAACTCATGGCGACCCTCTGGATAGCTGTCTTAAACTGTGTTCGGTCTTCAGTCAGGCAGCTAATTGTTGATAGAGTAGCATCCATAGCTGCTGTTATTGTATCGATCCATCTCATTGTTGGCCTTCCTCTTTTGCGTTGACTTTCAACCTTGCCGAAAATGATGACTTTCTCTAATTATCTCTCTCTTCTCATGATGGGTCCAAAGTATGAAAGTCAAAGTCTTGTTATCTGAGCTTCTAAAGCTTTGGTTTGATTTCCTCCAGTACTGACTGGTTTGTTCTTTGGGCAGTCCACAGAATACACAGTATTCTTCGCCAGCACCATAATTCAAAGGCATTGATTTTCTTCCTATCGTTTTCACTGTCCAGCTTTCGCATCCATAAGATATTATTGAAAATACCATGGCTTGGACAAGTCAAATCTTTGTATAGAGAGAGATATCTCTGCTCTTGAGAATCTTGTCTAGGTCCTTCATAGCCATTCTGCCAAGAGCAATGAATCATCAGTTTCTTGACTCCTTGTCGTTTTTTTATCAATTATTGATCCAAGCAGATTAAAGTTGTCCACTATTTCAATTTCTTCTCCATCAATGATGAACTTATTGATTTTGCCAGTTGTCAGAATCTTTGTCTTCTTTACGTTAAGGTGCAGGCTCATTTTAAGATTATGTTCCTTGATCTTGAGAAACAAATGGTTCACATCATCTTCACTTTCAGCCAATATTGTGGTGTCATCAGCATATCAAAAGTTGTTGATGAGTCTTCCATCAATTTTCACACCTCAGTTATCTTCATACAGTCCTGCTTCTCTGATGATTTTTTTTGCATATAAATTAAATAGGTAGTGGGAAAGCATGCAGTCTTGTTGTACACCTTTGCTGGTTTTTGAACCATTCTGCTTCTCCTTGTTCCGTTCAAACTGTTGCTTCTTGATCAATGTAAAGGTTGTGCAATAGAACTATCAGTTGTTCTGATATACCCATGCTTCTTAATGTGACCCAGAGCTTCTCATGGTTTCCTCAATCAAAAGCCTTTCTGTAGTTAATAAAACACATATAGATATCCTTTTGGTATTCTTTTATCTTTTCGGGGATCCATCTCACATACACGATGATGTCTCTCGCTCCTTGCCCTTTCCTGAACCCTGTTTACACTTCAGGCAGTTCTCGTTCCAGGTATGGTTGTAGTTTCTACTGGATGATCTTGAATGGAATCTTGCTAGCATGTAGGATCAGAGCAATTGTGCAATAATTTCCAGTCAGCCGGATCACTTTTCTTCCGTATTGGTATAAACACAGATCTTTTATAGTCAATTGGCCATGATGCTGTCTTCTAAATTTCCTGGCAGAGCTTTGTAAGTATGGCAACAGCCACATCAGATTGTTGTCATACTTCAATGGGAATGCCATCAATACCCGGTGCTGTGTTCTTTAATAATGCTTTCAATGCCGTTTTACTTTTTCTTTCATCACCAATGGTTACTGATCATAAGGTACAGGTTGAAATGGCTGTTGGTCCACTTGATCTTTATGGTATAATGATTCTGAATTTTCTTTCCAGCTTTTCTTGATCTTTTCAGCATCATTCAACATGGATCCTTGAGCATCTTATAGAATTCCAATTCAAAGCTGGAATTTTCCCTTTAACTCTCATAGTTTTAGGAAAGTTGATCTTGTTCTTCTAATAGTTTCTGATTCTATTTCCTTGCATGTGTCATTGTAGTACTTCTCATTGTCTCATCTTGCTGCATGTTGGAAATCTCTGTTGAGTTCTGTGATTGTTTCTCTTTCTCCTCTAGCTTCTCTGTGTTTCTGGGCAATTTTCAGAGTTTCTTTGGTCATCCATTTTGGCCATTTTTGCTTTTTCACTTATTGTTGAGACTTCTCTCTTTCTTTGAGCACAGCTTTCTTGATGTCGTCCCATAATTCTTCTGGTGCTCTGTCATTTGTATCCAAAGCAGCAAATCGATGTTGCAGGCAGTCTTTAAATTCCAGTGGTATATTCTCAAGGTCATATTTTACTACATTCATGAGTGACCTGCTCTTTTTCAACTTTAGCTTGGGTTTGCATACTAGTATTTGGTGATCTGTACCATATTCGGCTCCAGGTTTTGTCTTTGTTGATGTTTTTGAGCTTTTCCAACGTTGACTTCCACAGATGTTGTCAATTTTACTTTTGCACAATTCTTTGGATGAAGTCCATGTGTACAGTTGCTGCTTGCGCTACTGAAAGAAGGTGTTTGAGATGAATAGATTGTTGGTCTTGCTCAATTCTCTCAGTCTTTCTTTAGCTTCATTTCTGTTGCAAATCCATATTTTCCAATCACTTTGCCATCTTCTTTGTTGCCAGCTGTTGCATTCCAGTCACCCATTACTATCAAGATATTCTGTTTGCATGTTCTGTCAATTTCAGCTTATACTTGTTCATAGAACTGAACAACCTTTTTCTCTTCTACAGCTGTTGTTGGGATATATACCTGAACAACAATTGCATTGATGGGCATTCCTCATAGATAAATAGAAATTAAGTGCTCACTAATTGCATATTATTTCATTACAGTTCTTGCAAGTTTTGTTTTAATTATAAATGTGACACCCTTCTCCTTTGTCATTCTTTTGCAGCATAGTATACCATGTGATCATCAGATGCAAAGTGCCCTATGCAGACCATTTCATTTCACTGACACCCACCAAATCAAGTTGTACACGTTCCATTTCATTCTTCACCACTTCCAACTTCCTTAGTTCATGCTTTGTATATTCCATGTCCCAATATTTAAGATATCTTTGCAGCTTCTGATTCTCATTCCATGTGCAGCTACATTAGCAGTCAAATGTCCTGAGGGTTTTGATCCAACCACATCATCAAATGCTGCCTTTACTCTGAAAAGTCTTCAGCTGGTCCCCCAGTAGCCAGTTGAGTGCCTTCCAACCTGGGAGTCTCCTCTTCCAGCACTATAGTGCAATTTGTTTTGTTGTGACTATCCATTGGGTATTGTGGCAGGATACAGAAGTAGATTGCCAAGCCTTTCTTCCGCACAGGTAATGCTAGTGTTGTTGCTGTTGTCACAGAAATGTAATCCTCCGCTGCCAACACTGTCCCATTCTGCTGCTGCCCAGATGGGTGGTTTGTCTTGGTCTGGCAGCCCAACTGAGACCTGTCCATCTTGGGAGATGCTGCCAGTAGTTATGCTACCGATAGCTTAGCCCTCAGCATCACTGATGCACACAAGCTCTCATAGCACAACATGCTGCAAATCAAGTGAGGGTTTACACTATGGGCTTCAAAATGTTTACTGGCCCGGAGGACTTGTGGCTTATTGAGAAAAGAGAAAGATTTTCTTAAATGAAAAATGCAGTTACAGAGAGATAAATCTACAGAAAAATGGTTAAGTATTTTTCAACTAATTGCATAATATTGGTACTAGCATCTCCCTTACGCTAAACCCCCTCCCCTGAAGTTTATTTCCATTAACCCTTTCCAGGCCGAGCCCAAAACTCTCGAGATCCAAAATTCTGACTAAATATTCCTATCAAATGGTATATAATACATGACCATAGCAGAAGGAAAATCACTATTAGAACATATTGAATAAGATGGGTACAATTTTCCTGAAATATGCAAAAATTAACCCGGCTGCAGAATGTGGATTAAAAATGTAAAGTAGGCCTTCAAAGGGTTAATTCATTACCTACCTTTTATCTACACTCCCTTTTCATTCATCACCAGCTTGTACTGCTTTTTTTTTTTAATATTCTAAGAAAGCTGTATGGCAAGCTGCTGGTTTTTGTTCTGCTGACTTTTAATGATCAAAATCCTGTTAAAAGAAGTAACATGCTTACTATTTGTTAATACATAATCCACTGCCATTACCACTGACGCTAAAGCTGGATACATCAGCCTCAATGTCCTCTTGTAAAAAATCTTTACACTGTAAAAGGTAATGTTCTCCTAATTTAATGAAGGGATTTCCATTGTACACAAACCAATCTATCTCCCTCAAATAATGCATGGAAGTTTTCTCTTTTTTTTTTTTTAGATGAAATTATAGATGCACATCAACACTACAAGACTATTTGAATCATTTCTCCAGGCTTAAAGTATTATTATTTTTGCAAGCAAAGAACAGATGGAATGAAGTGTTTTTTTAAAATGAAGACCACTGAAACAAGCATTCAATGTTCTTTCATTAATAATGAGGATCGGGCTGGGGGAATTTGGTGAATTTGTGATGTACTAAACAATAAATAGAATAAAATAAAAAGAAGTAGTTACATATCTTCCTGAAAGAATAAAAAGATACTAAGAGCATAATGGCATTTATGGCTCATAGCAATGTACTGGATTTGCTCTGCTTCAAACACACACCCTTTGGGCTTTAATCAGTTCCCAGCTATTTCAGAAAATTCTCTAGCTGGTATTAGGGAGAAAACTGTCCCGGTAAATGATGCAGTAACTCTCTCTATTTTGAAAAAAAGATCATAATTTCACATTCAAGTAATTCAGAACCTAAACCCAGAGCATCTTTCAAAATAATTTTGCTGCAAATGTCTCCAATTTTGTGTTTATAGGAAAAATGCTTGGTGCCCAAATGTCACAGATCACCATCTGCATACTTCATGACCTATGGTCCGTTCTCCTGATTAACCACTTGCAGTAAAAAGCAACTTTAATCCATGCATCAGTGTTCACTTTACACTTAACAGCTTCTAGGACCAACCCAGTAAGTTACAGAGCCAGTCGTATCCAGTCGGCTCTAAACCTACATGGTCATTTGGAACTTCCTCCCTACCTGTACTTTAGCAGTTTCGAAATCCCTAATCGAAGACTGTGGGCATCTCTGCTTCTGGGTCCGGATAAGCCCTCTCTAAAGCCACCTGTGCATTATCCCTAAACCATTATTAAAATGAACCAGGAAAATCCACTGCTTACCCCTGGGACAAGCAGCATGGAATCCGTGTACCTTTTTGAGAATCTGACAGGATACTGGGCTTGATGCACCCTTGGTCTGACCCAGTATGGTATATCTTATCTTATCTTTTATTGTATGCTGCTTTACTATTTATATTTTTTTTGAAAGTGGTATAGCAAAATCTAGAAATAAATACATAAATTTCCCTAACTCCTAACCCAACATAAATTGAGTATGATCTCAGTCTCTCAAATTTACTGCTAGTGCTCATCTTAGTATATTCATTGTGCCAAAAAAGCCTTCATTCTAGAGGTCATAGAAGTACAATTTGTAGGCAACATATCAAGGTATGGATCTTTTTCGAGGTAATGTATTGTTTTAACATACCATAACAGTAATGAATTTTTCTCCTAACCTATATTATTTTAAGTCCAGGACTGATACAGGATATTGACCTCCAGCCTTATCTTCTTTATTTTTATCTTTATTTTGAAGCTTAATATACCGCCCTTCAAAAACATCAAGGTGGTTTACAAAAATGACAATAGTGGCTGTGAGCAGAAAGGAAAAGAATGTCATTAATAGATAGAAAGGACTGGAGGAGTAGCCTATTGGTTAGAGCAACTGCCTAGTATCCAGAAGATCAAGGGTTTGATTCCCACTGGCACTCCTTGTGACCTTGGGGAATTCACTTTATCCTCTATTGCTTTGGAAGAAAAGACCTGGCAATCTACTTCCAGTGATACATTGCCAAGAAATCCCAAAGGCAGCTGGGTCACCAGGAGACAGCACTAAAAAACAAAATAGATAGGAAAGGAAAGGGTATAGAAAAGAGAGAGATCAGGGAGCAGAGGAGGGCAGGTCAAATGCAGACTGAAAGAGGTGAATTTTGAGTAATGACTTGAACTTATGAAACGAAGGTTTGAGGCGGAGGTCAGCAGGTAATGAGTTCCAGAGGGAGGGGCCCGGGAAGAAGAAAGCTAATTGGCGTGTTGATTCAAGGTGAGCTCGGGGGGGGGGGGGGGAGGAAGATGTAAGTGATTGAGATGGGTGGATTGCAAAGCATGAGGTGGAGCTCTGCAGCTCCTCACTACCTTTCCTCTCTTATCTCTCCCTACACCCCTCCTTGGGAACTACACTCTTCTGGCAAATTGCTTCTATTTGGGCCCTTCTCGTCTATTGCTAGCTCCACTCCTTTCGCCTTGCTGCTCCTTATGCCTGGAACAAACTACTTGAGTCTGTACGTCAAGCACCTTCTCTGACCCTTTTCAAATCCAGGCTGAAAACTCAACTCTTCAGTGCTGCTTTCGAATCTTGACTCACCCGATGTCCTTTGCATTTCCTTACCATTCCCCTTAGCTATATCCCATGTCTACAGCTACTGTGTTGTCTGTCTCTATTAGATTGTAAGCTCCGATGAGAAGGGACCATCTTTTACATGCAGCACTGTGTACGCCTTGTAGCACTATACAAATGTTTAGTCGCAGTAGTAGTAGGAGCATGGAAATGATGTGAGTCTAAGAGGTACAAAGGAGTGTGAGTGCAGATGGATTTGTGAATCAGGGCAAGAATTTTGCAATGAATGTGGAATTTGATGGTGAGCCGGTCGAGATGGATGAGTAAGATGGTCAGAGCGAGTGGCATGTGAGATGATCCAGACTGCAGTATTGTGAAGTAACTAACAAAGGACAAAAGCAAGGTTTAGAGTCCCACTGGCACTCCTTGTGACCTTGAGCAAGTCACTTTACCCTTCATTGCCTCGGAAGAAAAAGCCTGGCAATCTACGTCCAGTGATACAGTGCCAAGAAAACCCAGAGGCAGCTGGGTCACCAGGAGTCAGCACTGACTTGACGGCACAGGGAGGAAGGCATCGACTGAGAAGAGGGTCCTTGCCCTCCCTCAGCCATGTCTAACAAACAAAACATCCAGCCAATGAGGTCCTGAAGTAGAAGTGTTTTGGACCACAGGGAATGACAATTTGCAAGAGCAAGATAAAGGAAAAGTTGTAAAGGGGCAACAGTGGAGCAAGTGAGGCATGATAGACACGGCGGGGCACAGAGCTTAAGATTATTGTAGACACCAGGGAGATGGCCAGGCAGACGGGGGACTGGGGCCGCAGGCTGCCATCCCCAGTGAACAGGGATAGCAGACATCACAAGCGAGGAAAGAGAAGTCAAAAGCAATAACAGTAACAACATAGATGAGTGCATAGAAATCCCTCTCCCACAACATTTTGTAATTAAACTCAACAATTATCATCTGAATGCCACCTTTTCAAAACAATCCTATAAAAGCGCACGACTGGGCATCGTATTTTACATATTAAACTTTGTCTTATATGCATGCATGTACCTCCCCTCCCCTCCCCCTGAAGGTAAAAGAATATGCTGATAGCTCTTTCAATTTGTCTGGCAATCAAGAATCTATTCTATTGTTTTGCTTTGACTGTTGTAGCTCTTTGTCGTCCCCCCGCCTGCCAGAAGCGAATACCCTAGGCCAGCAATCTCCAAATCCAGTCCTGGAGGGCCGCAAACCAGTCAAATTTTCAGAATATCCCTAACGAATATGCAAGAGATAAATTTGAATACAATGGGAGTTGTGCATGCAAATATATTCCATGCATATTCATTAGGGAAGTCCTGAAAACCTGACTGGTTTGCGGTCATCCAGGACTGGAGTTGGAGACCACTGTCCTAGGCGATTGACAAGTCTTACCTAATGGTTGGACCGGTCCTGTTTAGGTCCAATTTCAGTCTCTCCAGTTTATAGGGTTCGGCATTATTCCAAAGAAAGACTCCTTCTGGAGTTCATAGGAGGTAATAGGTATATCGGCAATTTCTCAAGGTACATGTAGAAATTATTTTTAATTAAGGAGGGCCAGTTACTGACGTGCACTAATGTTATTGCAGGTTAATACGCATTATTAGTAACTAACAGGCTGATGCAGAAAAGTCACGCTAAAGGCACGCATACAAAAAACTTAACGCCTTTGTGTAGTGCACCCCAAACTCGCAATGCAGAAAACCCTAGCCATGCAAATAAGGGCCGCGCAACCATGAGCATTAGGAGAAAAGATGGATGTAAAACTTGATTGTAAAACAAAGAGCGACCACTAAATTCGCACCTTTATGTGGAGAGAATGCATGCTCAGAAAAAGAAAAGTAAGAACCACGTCCCAGCGCATGTGCTTACACATCACATAGCCATCATATTGTAGGGCGTATATTTAAACACGCTACAACTGTGCATTTGTTTCCACGTCCTTTTTGTGACTGTGTATTAAACATGCTGCTATTGTGCGTTTCTTTCCAAGCTGTACGTCTATATTTGAGTTTTCAGAATTCAGCAAGGATTGAAAAAAAAGTAGTCAGAAAGCTGTTTAATGCAGTTTTTCCTTTATCTGTCTCACAGGAAAGGAGACACACACCACACAATAATACCAATCAAAGTATTCTCACTCCAAAAACATTTATTAAGAAAGAAGTAAGCATATCTTATTAAAAAATGGGAACATGTAATGCAGTCGTCTTGAAAAACAATCCTCTGTAAGTTTCCCTCGTATCTGATTACCCCTTGCCACATCACGTCAAGCAGCGACAGGGATGTAAGGTTCTGGTGGCACGTCTGCAGCTATTTCACATGGCATTCCGTGTTCCAGGGCTATGTTGTGCAGCACACAGCACACTGCAACAATGTCCCCAACCTTCTTAGGTGCATATTGCAATGTCCCTCCCCAGAACAGTCCAGACAACATAAACGACTCTTTAGGACCCCAAAGGTGCACTCTACCACACCCTGTGTTGCAATGTGTGCCTCATTGTACCGAATCTCCACAGTGAAAGCAGAGGAATCATCAACCAGGCCTTATACCCGTATCCGGCATCACCTATAGTATTAAAAAGAAAGCCAACAGCTTGACAGTGGTAGAGTGTACATGTATTGGCTTATGGAAATGTATAAGCTGTTTCTCCCCACCTCCTCCCCCAAAGTTTCTGGATGCCTATGTGCCACTTACCCAGGAGCTAACCATCAGCGTACTTTCCCTCTTCAAAATTACGGCTGAGTCCTGAGTTGGAGAGGATAAAGGAATCATGACAGCTGCCAGGGAACTTGGAGACCACATTCAGGATCTTCGTGTGTGCATCACATAGCACTTGCACATTAACTGAGTGAAAGTTTTTCCTGTTTCAGAACTCCATTTCTTTGTCATTGGGGGGTGTTAGGGCTACATGGGTGCAGTCTATTGCTCCAATCACATTCGGTAGGCCAGCAATATTTAAAAAATCAGCCTTCGACACCTGCCTTTTGGCCTCCTGCTCTGGGTACCAAATATGCTCCACAATACAACTCCTCAAGGACTGCAATACCTGCTTGAAATGCCTTGAAAATGATGATTGGCCCATTCTGCAGGCCATCCCAACAACATTTTGGAAAGATCCAGTCCCCAATAAATGTAATGTGGCAAGTAATTTTACCAGTTAAGGTACGGCATGCCAGCGAGCGGTGGCAGGATCAATATCACCTTGAAAGTCATCATACAAAGACAAAATGGCTTGTCTGGATAAACAATAATTATGCACACCATGCCTATCTGGGAGTTCGTCCAGTACCAACCTTTCTCTGAAGAGGCACCGTCTGCAGGGCCTCATGATGTGGGGTGCAGCATGTATCTCCTCATGTACCTCCTCATGCTCCTGGGCCTCCATTATTTCTCCTCCTCTGGGGCCTCCATTGTTCCTCCTCCTCTGGCTGGCTCTTGCAAGCAGCAGAAGAGCAAGGGGACCAGCATAAAACATCTCCCTGAACGCTCGGTACGCAGACGGAAACATTTCAGAATGCAGAACACTTGGCAAAATGCTTAGCAAAATGCTCAACTTTAAACGGCTCCTTTTCAAAATGTGATCATGGACGCAGTAGCAGGATGTGCTTGCTTTTAATTCTAACCCTGACCAGGCGTAGAAATAACAATGCTTTTCTAGTGTACCTGTGATTGGGTAATCGCTAACACACCTTTTTGCATTGGTGCTGATCATATTAGCATATTATCTAAGCACGCCCAACTCATCTACATGTCATTGTAATATGTTCGACTATGCGTCGTGTTCTTGGCACACTATTGCTTTGTGCCTGAATACCCATGCATCCGGTTCGTTTCTTCATTGGGTGCATGTGTAATATGCGCATAATATGCATGCAAGTGTGCACAACGCGCGCGTTGAGCTTTCTGCATCGGCCTGGAAGTCCCATTGAATAACATGGAATCTGGGCTAAAATCACACATTTAATAGTGAATTAACATGGGTTACCTTAGTAACTAGCCCCCTAAGTCACTGGTATTCACAACTAGAAATATTTCTATACCTTTTCTGCCACATTTTCTTATTCTCTGATTGTATTTTTGTCTCTCTATGTGTCGTACAGAATAGTCGTTTGGTACTGACACTTCTATTAACAATGTCTTTCCTGTGTTTTTTTACCTTTGCCATTATGTCCAGTTTTCCAGCATCAAGCTTTTTGTCATTTGAAATTGGAATGTCCCAGGTGATCACAATCTCTTCATTCTTCACAGTTCTCCGAGGGTCATACTCCCAATCTGGTACAGTGATGTTATCATGTTTGCACAGTTTCCATGCGATAGATGAGCCATGCTACCATCTTGTGCTTTTCTGTATACAGGCCTTCTGACATCAGCATGTCACAGCCAACAAGCAAGATGTGTAACATTTCCAGTTCTGTCTTACAGAATCTGCATTTGCCTGTTTTACAATTTTTCCTTAGCTAGCTGTGAACCATTTTTTCAGTAATCCGCTGTCTTTACTCTACGTTGCAGAATTTGTACAGAATTCCCATCCTGTGCAGAATTCTGCATTTGTCACACAGTTAATAAAAAGTTTTTTTCAGATGACATCAGGATTATTGCTCTGGACAAATATGCTAAGGCAGCCTCCCTTAAAGGAAAACTAAAAATATTTCCTTAAGCAGATACTGTTGATATTATTTACTTTGCATGTCAGGTATAATTTAGGTAACCTTTCCCTCTCTTGGAATCCTGCCTTTCCCATTCCCTCTGTTTCCTGGATTGTCTTACATTATCATCCTCCTGTACTACTCTCCCATCATTCACTGCTTTGTCCTGCCCTTTCTGCTCCCTGTCCTGTCCTTCAATGCTCCCTTCCTCCTCTACTACATCCTTCTTTCAATTGCTCTGGCTGTTTTGTTCTTTCTGTTGATATCCTTTGCCAATGCTGGCAACTTTCTTCTGGTGCTTCTTGGCTATATCGGTGCCCTTCTTTTTGAAATCAAGGCACACCTACATTAGCAAAATTCTTCTGCGGCATGCCAGTCTCTCTATAATAGGTAGTGCGGGCATAGAGAGGACTAATATGGCCAAAAGATGTGCTAGGGAAGCTCTGGAAACTCCAGTAGAAGCTGGAAAGGCTGAAGCATTATGGGCCATGTTAATTCCTTAAGCCGACTTACAGGAAAATCCAGATTCCACCCCACAATATAAGTGGAAGTCTTAATTGCCGCTACTGCAGTCTTCAACAAAGAACATGTAACACCAACTCAAAAACAGACTGGTTTGCTGAAAGATCTGCTAGAGAATAAAAATTATTTAAACTTTGCCAAGAAACTATAGGCTTGGTTCTTTCAGCACTATCATGGGACCAGTGTTTAAGAGGGAAGGGAATAATATCACAATCTAGTTTTTGTTACTGTGCTGTGTTTAAGCGTATGATACTTAGATGCGGAGTGTATTAGGTGGTAGATTAAGAAAGAAAATCAAAACAAATTAAATCCTTGACTGCTGTGACACCTGGGACCCCCGCCATATCTTCTTTTCCCTCTTTATTTCCCTTCAGGCATCATTTCTCAGCTATTTTAAAATGTCATTATTCAAGTGTTTTTCTTTAATTTGCCCAATCAGAGATCTTAAATTTGCATCAGTTGCATTTGGCAACTTTTCCTCATCTTTTCAGCTTTTAATGAGCTCTCTGTAGCTCTCTGCATTTGAATCCTGTAGATTCAAATGCAGGGGGTTTGGCATAGAAGTAGTAGGAGTACATTATCTCCTTTTGATTTTCAAAAATCTCCCCTTTTAGCTGTTTTTTAGTCATAGTATGCCACAGAAATGAATGAAAAAGTTATCTCCTGCTGTAATGGTTTCATGAAGAGGCAGATAGCTTGAAGGTGATGCCTCCACTTGGGTTAATTTTGCATATACGAGGTGCGATCAAAAAAGTATCAACCCATAATTCATCACCAGTAATAATGAAATTGATGAAGTTTGAGTCATTTTCAATGCATTCCAAAAACTCACTAGCTGCAGACAGTCGATCTTGTTTTTGGTCAGGGAACAGTAATTTTGGCATAAATATTTCAGCCACGTCTCATCCCCACATCAATACTAAGAAGAAATTAGACCTTACCTGCTAATTGTCTTTCCTTGAGTTCTCTCTGGGCCAGTCCAGAACAGATGGGTAGTCAATCTCCCTCCTCTAGCAGCTGAGGACTGAATACAGATTCTTGTTGCTAGGATACCACGCTCTCCCCTGGTGATCGAAGGCAGTCTTTAGGTAGCAAGCAGATAAAAAACAACAAAGAACTGAAAGAACTGGAAGAGTAACACAGAAGGTAGCTGACCGTGCGCTGTCTCCTGAAACCAAGGAGTGTGTCAGAACTAAAAGAGAAAAACTCTCAATTTAACGGTTTAGTTTAAAGAACTTAGCTCATTCTCTTTGTTTGTTTTTTTTTGTTTTATATAACCACACGCCAAAAAACAAGAGAATTCCGACAGAAAAATTTCATTTGCGATCAAATACCAGACTCTAAAAATAAGCACAGGAGATACAAAGAGGGTGGGTTCTGGACTGGCCCGGAGAGAACTCAAGGAAAGACAATTAGCAGGTAAGGTCTAATTTCTTCTTCCTAATCGTCTCTCCGGGCCAGTCCAGAACAGATGGGTAGTACCAAAGCAGTATCTAACCCTGGGAGGGACCTGTGAGCCCCGCAACTACGGCCGAAGCCCCCACACACGCATCCTGCCTGGCCTGCACATCCAACCGATAATGTCGCGCAAACGAATGAAGAGAAGACCAGGACGCCGCTCGGCAAATATCCACCGGCGGCACCAACGCTGATTCCGCCCACGAAGCAGCCTGACCTCTGGTAGAATGAGCACGAAGTCCAAGTGGAACGGACCTGCCTCTGGTTTCGTATGCGACCCGAATCGCATGTTTCACCCACCGTGCAATGGAGGCCTTGGAGGCCGCTTGCCCCTTGGACGGACCCCCAAACAGAATGAACAACCTGTCAGACTTACGAAAAGACTCGGTCTCCCTAAGATATCTACGGAGCACACGACCCATATCCAACTTCCGCAGAGAGCGATCGAAAGAACCTGCCCCCGACACCGCGAAGGTGGGCAGCGAGACCGGCTGATTTAGATGAAACGCGGATACCACTTTAGGCAGAAAAGACGGAACCGGACGCAAGACCACCTTTTCCGCTGAAAACTGAAGAAACGGTGGTCTACACGAAAGAGCCTGCAAATCTGAAATTCGTCTAGCTGAACATAAGGCCACCAAGAAGGCTGTTTTCCAGGATAATTCTCGGATACCACAGGATGCACGGGGCTCAAAGGGAGACTCTGTCAAGGCCTCCAACACCAGATTCAAATCCCAAGGAGGAATAACCTGCCGAATCGGAGGCCGAAGTTGCTTGGCCACTCTCAGAAACCGCAGAACATCCGGATGTGCGGAAAGAGGAGCCCCGTGCACCGGCCCGCAAAATACCGCAAGTGCCGCTAACTGCACTCTCAATGTAGCAAGAGCGAGCCCCTTTTCTAGCCCGCACTGAAGAAATGCCAGAACATCCGGAATGGAAGACAGACTGGGCCGCAAGGTCCTATCCGCACACCATGCCTCAAAAACGCGCCACACTCGAACGTACGCCAATGACGCGGACCGCCGCCTGGACTGTAACAGCGTGGCTATCACCTCCGCGGAATAACCTTTGCGGCGCAATCGCGCCCTCTCAAGAGCCATGCCGTAAGCAAGAATCGATCCGCCTGGGGCATCTGAATGGGTCCCTGATGCAGCAAGTCGACTCGAGCGGGTAACCTCCACGGCGGCTCCACCAGAAGCCGCATTAGATCGGCATACCAAGGACGCCAAGGCCAATCTGGAGCAATGAGGATTACCAGCCCTGCATGATTCGCGGCTCTCTGAATTACTCGACCCACCAAGGGCCACGGAGGAAACACATACAGGAGTTGTCCCAATGGCCAGGGTTGAACGAGACCATCGAGCCCTTCTGACATATGCTCTCTGCGCCTGCTGAAAAACCGTGCCGCTTTGGCATTGCTCAAGGTCGCCATAAGGTCCATGACCGGCTGACCCCAACGCAAAGTGATTTCGTGGAAGACCTCTGCATTGAGTTCCCATTCGGCGGGATCTAACACATGTCGGCTGAGATAGTCGGCCTGAACATTGTCCTTCCCCGCCACATGAGCCGCCGAAAGCGCCGCGAGATGCAATTCCGCCCATTGAAACAACTGCTGACTCTCTTCCAGGAGAAGGACACTGCCCGTGCCGCCTTGGTGATTTATGTAGGCGACCGTCACTAGATTGTCGGAGACAACGCGCACTGGCTTCCCCTCGAGAAGACTGGTAAATGCCACAAGCGCCAGATGCACCATCCGTAATTCCAGGCGATTTATGGACCTAGACTCTCTTCCGTTGACCAGGACCCTTGCGCTATGTGCGTCAAACAATGCGCCCCCCAACCGCTCAGACTGGCATCCGTAGTCACCAAAATCCAATCCGGGAGTGCCAGCGGAACCCCCGCTTGCAGATGATCTGGGACCAACCACCACTGAAGACTGACCCGTATGTGATCGGGACAACCCAATCGACGAGAGAGCGGATGATACTGCGGAGACCACCGCGAAAGTAGCGCCTGTTGGAGCGGCCGCATGTGCGCCCTGGCCCAAGGCACCAGATCCAAGGCTGCCGCCATGGACCCTAGTAATTGCAAGTACCTCCAAGCTGTCGGAGCCCGAACCCGCAAAAAACTGGTCACTTGAGAAAGAATCTTTCGAACTCGCTCCGGAGCAAAAAGATGACCCCTCTGTCCATGGCGAAGAAGGCCCCGAGATACAGCAGCCACTGCACCAGCTCCAGACGACTCTTCGCCTGGTTTACAATCCATCCGAGACTCTCGAGACAGGAAACTACCCGAGCGGTCGCCCTGACGGACTCCTCCCGCGACTCCGCTCGAATCAACCAGTCGTCCAGATACGGGTGCACCTGAATTCCGTCTTTGCGCAGAGCCGCCGCCATCACCACCATCACTTTGGTGAAAGTGTGCGGCGCCGTCGCCAGACCGAACGGCAAGGCGCGAAACTGAAAATGACCCATGGGAACCGCAAAGCGAAGAAACCGTTGATGTTCCGGTCTGATAGGAATGTGCAGATAGGCTTCCGTCAAATCTATGGAGAAGAGAAACTCCCCCGGGCGCACCGAGCGAATCACCGATCTCAAGGTTTCCATCCTGAAATGAGAAATGCGCAAGCACCGGTTCACGTGCTTTAAATCCAAGATGGGCCGAAACGACACCTCCTTCTTGGGCACCACAAAATAAATCGAGTATCGACCGAAACCGCACTGGTCGGACGGCACTGGAACCACGGCCTGAAGACGTAACAGACGCTGCAACGTGTCGTGGATTGCCCTCCGTTTGGTGAGAGGACCGCACGGAGAGAAAACGAAAGCGTCCGCCAGAGGACAAGCGAATTCGAGAGCATAGCCCTCTCTGACAATCTGGAGCACCCAGTTGTCGGTAGTAATTGCGGCCCAAGCGGAGACAAATTCCTGTAACCGACCTCCTACCGGAATCTCCGCCTGGACCCGCCTCACTTCATTGCGGCTTCTTAACGGAGGCGGGAGGAGCCCCAAAATAGCCTCTACCGGAACCTCTAGCTCTCCGAAAGGACTGCCCCTGAGAGGGGAACCGACCACGCTGGTAAGGAGTGAAGCGAGCTCCCCGAAAACGGCAAAAATCTCGCCCCTGACCCCTAGGGAAGGAGCCCTGTTTAGCCGCTTTAGGTCGGTCCTCGGGAAGACGTCCTCCTTTGGAGTCACCCAAATCCTTAACAATTTTCTCCAGCGCTTCCCCAAAAAGTAGCTTACCCTTGTACGGAAGCTTGCTGAGACGCGCCTTGGACGAAGCATCCGCCGCCCAATTTCGCAACCATAAAAACCGCCGTGCGGCAATCACGGAAGCCATAGCCTTCGAGGAAATGCGAATCAAATCATAAAAAGTGTCCGCTAAATACACCGCCGCCGATTCCAGCTTAGCCCCTTCTCCAGAAGGAGTCGCGTCTCCTTCCTGTCCAGAAGCCAGCTGACTCCACCGAATAGAAGCTCTGGACACGTACGCCCCACACACGGACGCTTGCAACGCCAACACACTGGAATCAAAACAGAGCCTCCAATCTGCGATCTTTAATATCCTTAAGGGCCGTAGCCCCCTCCACCGGAATGGTAGTCTTCTTAGTGACCGCAGAAACCAGCGCATCCACCTTAGGCATACAGAGCAACTCTCTCTCCTCCTGAGGCACAGGATACAAACACGCCATAGCCCGAGCCCCCCTCAAGGATGCTTCAGGACATTCCCACTCGGACTCTATCATCTGTTTAATCACCCTGTGTAGAGGGAAACATTTCTGCTCGGCCTTGAAACCCTGCAACAAGGGATCCTCTAAAGGTTCCTGCGGATCCACCGGAGGCACGATATTAAGCGCCGCCAGAGACTGCGCAATTAGGGCTGCCAGTTCCTCCCTCCTAAATACTCGAAATATATTAGGATCATCTCCGGGGCCCAGCTCACCTTCCACTAGGTCCGCGGACCAGGACTCCAAAACCGGGTCTGATAGAAGCTCTCCCTCCTCTGGCCCCAGAGCCTCTGCAGCCAGAGAAGCAGTTTCTACCCTGGAATCCCTAAGCGCTTGCACCGAGGAGACCCCCTCACCGAGATCCGAAAGGCCAGAGACCCCTGTCTGAGAAACCTGCACAATGTCTGTCACAACAGAAGCAGGAGCCTGAGCTTTCTTAAGCAAATAGGCCCTATGAAATGCTAAAATAAACTCCACAGAAAGGAGAGGGTCCAGAGGCTCAGGCACCGCTGTTAAGAAGGGCTGCTCCTGCCCTGCAACACTATGCCGAGACTTTGTCTTGCGCTTGCCTGCCTTAGGGATAGGAGCCGACGACACGACTTGCCCCCCTAACATGGCCGCCTTTCCCGCGCTTTCCCCTGAAGGCTGAAGGCCGTTTAACTGCTCTCCCTGATGGCCTTGCTGATCCTGCATACCGCGGCCCGTCTGACCCCCCCTATGGAGAGCCTGTGACTGCCCAAAACAAACAACGCACCCCCGAACGCTCAAGAACGCGAGCACCGGAGAAGGAACTGCCCTGACTACACGAGGGGGGGGGGAGGGAACGCACGCGGCAGTCCTCCGCGCTGAGGAAAAACTGAAACAGTGCTGCCAAATTGCAAGGCCCCGACAGAGAAAAAACCGCTGCTAGCGGTTACGGGAGAGAAACGACGGCCAGAGGAAAAACAGCTGCTGGGGCTCCCAGGCTGTTCCCTACCTGCACCAACTAGCAGAGAAGTGGAGACAGGTCCTGCCTCATTCTCTGAGCCGGTTTTTCGGCGAACTGACACCAGCGCTGATTGGTAAGTAAATTAATAGCATAAAAGACAGCACATGCGCAGAAATACCCTGCTAGGGCATAGCACAAACACTTCTGTGAACACTTCCACTCAAATTAGAAAAGAAAATAAAGACAAATAAAAGGCTAAGACTTCTTGTGGGGAGCTAAAGCCCCACACATCCAGCTCAGCTGCTGAGGACAATAAGACTGCCTTCTATCACCAGGGGAGAGCGTGGTATCCTAGCAACAAGAATCTGTATTCAGTCCTCAGCTGCTAGAGGAGGGAGATTGACTACCCATCTGTTCTGGACTGGCCCGGAGAGACGATTAGGAAAAATGGACTATGCCAACCCGAAACTGATGTTCATGTCCTCAGCAAGCTCCCTGATAGTCAATCAACGATTTGAGTGTATTACGTCATGCACTGCTTCAACTTTGCCTTCATTCCTGCTCATGGATGGCCTTCCAGAACGTTCTTCACTGTCAACATTTTGGCGGCCCTCGCCATACATTTGCTGTAACTTGTTATAAGCCTCTGCATGAATCTCCAAGCTTCTGGCAGAATTTAATGCAAATTCGCTTTTCAATTTTTTCACTCATCGTAAATCTGATGAACTGCTTTTACACGATACCAAACATCACGTGATTAAAAAAAGTACAGGTGTGCTGCAGCCATATTATATTCCACACACGTAGAGCACATGACTAGCTCACTGCATGCTTAATAGCATCATGGTACGACGTATTGTTATATAGCTACACAACAAGTCTTGATACTTTTTGATCACACCTCATACCATGACAAGATTAAACCTCACTCCTAAGTCAGGGTAAGTAGAATCTGATCCCATCCTCTCAAATTTGTTGTTAGTATTCATCTTATGTTTGTTTGCTTATATACATTCCTCTGTACTGCTGAATATAACAGCATATACTCATCACGGTTTACATCAATAAAATCACAGCATATAAACAAATCCCAAGGTATTTAAAACCCCTCCCTCAACTACACTCCCAACTTCCCCACAATGACAAGCTGAAACAAATAGTCTTGGAAAGTCTTCCAGAATGCTAAGAGGTTAGTTTCCTGGCGCAGCATTGCCGGCAAAGCATTCCACATTTCTACATTTTGCATGGAAAAGGCCCTAGAACAATGATTAATGAACCCAATCTCCTCCCAGGATGCCATGTCTAATGTATATTGGGACCACATTCCACACAAGGGAGCATACTTCTTCAGTTTTTCTGCTGTGATTTTGTCAATAACTTGAATGTGGATCTTCAAGGGGAAGTGGTGGCAATATCATCACCTTTACACATCAGGTCTAGCACACATTCATCATCTCGAGGAATCATTGTGATTATTTCTGCCTTAGTGATGCATTAGGTTTCCATATGCATTGCAAGAGATGTTTGCTGCTCACCACCTATTTAGATACTCTTTAACATTCAGACATTTTATTTTCAATCCCCAACTTAAGCCTTAAATTACTCTTCCTGGCCTTTTTTTCTTGTCTTTGCATTTTATCAATGAATACAGCATCCAAATACATATCTGTAGACTTCTTTGATGTTCCTTCCCAACTATATTGTACCATGAAACAATACGAACTGCAGTTAACATAGCTGGGTTTAAAAAGGATTGGACAAGTTCATGAAAGAAAAGCCCATAAAGCACTATTAAGATGGAGAAAGCCATTGCTTATCCGTGGGAGTAGGCGGCACAAAATCTTGCAACTTTTTGGGATCCTGCCAGATACTTGTGATGCAGAATTGCCACTTTTGGAAACAGGACACTGGGCTTGATGGATCGTCGGGCTGAGCCAGTGTAGCAATTCTTATGTTCTTATATTTTGTTTTTATTCTTTTTATTCTGGTAATCAGAATAACTAGAATTTTATAGCCATTTCACAGTCTCTTCCAAGCATGTATCCAGTACCTGCTTGTAGTGATTGTAAACCACTCTGATGCCCTTCAGCCTGGGCGGTATATCAAGAAGTTGCATAAATATAAGCATAAACATAGCTTACTGTTTGTAGCATGTCCAGCCCCCCTCCAGGACCATTTCCTCATCATAAGGTGCATTGCATTTTTAACTATTGCTCCTAGTTACAGTAAATCGAAAAAATATATTCTGTTAATGGTATTCAGGTCATAAGTGGCAAATGCATCAATATTTAATCAGATCATTACCACCTAGCAAGGACTCTTATGGTAGATGAAGTTTGACATTAATAAAGGTTTCAAAGTTGTTAATAAACTTTCTATAACCAAAAGTTCTTCCATGGCATGTTTAACCTTTTATTGTAGCTAAATGTTCTCTCCTAATCTGCTTAACACTGAAGGTCTCGCTGCTAATTATCAGCTCCTGGTATTATTGCTGTTTGTAGCACTTCAAAGGGTTGCATAAAATCTAGCCTATAAACCCTAAGGCCAGCTTTGATAATTCTTGTCTGCTCCATTACTGAATGTGATGTAGAAATGGCATTGCTGCCAATTTCCAGCTAACCTGTGTCACCATGTTTACTTCAGGAAAAAATCAGACTCAATCAAAATCCCATCTTGTATATTCCCTATCACTTGAAATTGCATTTTAACAAGATCTCTCAAATTTCTTTGCTGTCTCTTCTAAAAGCATAGATTTAAGGGGCAAAACCTATGATGTGCTTCTTCTTATTCTAACGAATGTGACCATCTTAAGAGAAGGCTTATATTCTTAGAAAAAACCTTTTTATCAAAAATTTAGTCCTCCATACTCATGTAGGAGCATGGTTACACGTGTTTGTGCAGTTAAGTTAGCACAGAGGCCTGTGCGGTGTTTTGGGGACATGTGCATCCATCCCCCTGCCAATAGCATGATGCCATTTTTATTTATTTATTTATTTAATGTCTTTTTTTATACTGCGCTCTTTAGAATCAGCGCGGTTTACATTTAACAACTCGTTCAGCGCAGGCAGGGCCCACAATTGGACTTACAATGAACAGGGGTTTCTAAATAGGACTGACAGGGTAACTATGTACAGGCAAGATAGCTGTCGCAGGTGACGTGGTCAGCTCGCAACTATTTACAGATTTATTAACTATATACAAATTGACTAGTCAAAGCCATTGCACAACACCATGTTAACTGGCATGTTGGTGCACTTAATGCCACCCACTGAAGTAGCAGTAAGTGTGCCCACACTAATGACAATATTTGGAGTTAGCATGCACCCAAAAGCCTCTGCCAATTGAGCACCTGTATTCCACCCCAAACCCGCCCATTCCCTGCCCAATCGTACGTTACCTCATTAGCATAGGCTTTTTGGTGCAGGGCCCCAAGCTAACAGCTAGCATGTCACCTTTAGCACGTCAAAGCCTACACTAATGTTAGCAGACTTTAGTATATGTGCCCCTTAATCTATGATGTAGCTAAAAAATTTGTGACAGAAAAAAAACACTGGGAACCTGAGCTTATTTCTCCCAAAAATTCAAATCCTGTTTGATCTGACAGCTTAAGTGGAGCTGTATCCATAAATGAAATGAAAAAAGGCAATTTGCATGAAAAGAACAGATCGCCCTCCCCATTCATTTAAAAAGGATATTGCCAATCGTGGTAGCCAACCTGTTACAGTTCAGCTAAATCCAACCATATTTTTAACAATAACAGCTTTAGACCTAAATCTTGCCTTTGAGATTGAAGCAGGCAAGTTTCACTTTTGTACAGAGAGCAGTTCCCCCCAAACCAGGTGTCAAACCAAATGTGCCCTTCAGTCAGGAAGTTCATGAATTCTATTACAACTACCATCAGAAAACATTCAAGGACATGTGGGACAGGGCTGTGTCAGTTATGTACATAACCATCAATATATCTGTGCAGGGCAGATGCACACTGCATGCTAATGATAGCCCAAGGGGTTTCTATGGCTTTTGATGCATCATCATTATCGTCATACTCCAACTCATTTTCATAAAGCAGCAGGACTTTATAATTTTCCCGGAAAGCAAAAGATCTTTGCACTGAGGGCATTAGAAAACGTACTACAACCAGAAATCTGCACAGATTATTACCTTTACCCAGTCTTTCCCTTTCCAGCCCAAAGTGATAATACTGAAAAGACAAACACTTCTTTGCACAAAGGCCTAATTAATGTGGTTCATTCTTTTCTGAAAAAAAAAGGACCTGCATGAGATGCTACAGAACTAAAATGAGCTACTGTAACATCAACAAAAGCAAAATATTGCTGCCACGTGAAACTGTAGCTTCTGCATGCCAGAAAGACTTTTATAAAAGCACAAATCAGTAGAAGTTACCCCTCATCCAATGATAGCACAGGGACACTCCAACTTACTGGAAAGTAATGTCCCATCTCTTCGGATTCCTGCAAATCTTTGGAGAAGTAATGGACGAAAAAAGTTCTTATTTTGCCAAAGCCACTTAAGTCATTTGTCTTATAAAGAAGATCAATGTAGAACCAGACACACAGAAGGACATGTTTAGAAACAAGCTCCCAGGTTTTGTCCAGACTCCACTGCCTTGAGTCAATACTTGATACATCCTAGCATGAAAGGTATGGCGCTCTTCATCTGGAACAATGTTGGATTCCAAGATGATGAGTATATGAAACACAGAAACATAGAAAATAATGGTAGATATTGTAAAAGAACACCACAAAGCTGTCTCAGGGAAGCAGTAATCCAAAATACAAATCAAACCCTGTACTATGCTTAACTCAAATATTAACAACCAATATTAATCTTATTACAATAATTTCTTTTAACAGGCAAAAATGACCTCAGGATGGCTAATATCCCTCATACAGTGACTAGTCACTATAGGGAAATAGCAGACGCTTCACATCACAGGTCAAATAGCCTATACCATCCAACCATATAGATATAATCAATTATACAAACTTAATACACCCCAAACATTTCACTTAGGAACCTATATCCAGTAATCGTCACAAGCATTCACCACATACATAACACACACCCATTAAAAGCGTCAAACTTAAATAATCATGGCAATACATCTGGAGTCATCAGTGCAGTCCCAAAGCTGAAAAAACATAACACAAAATTACTCCCAAGTAAATATAGGTTCACAAATAAGAGCGCACTGTACTTATCTGAAGTAAGCAGCTTAAACAGCACACAGTCTCAACGGGACCAAAACCAACGGCTCTTCAGCACACTGCCCAAAGCCAACTCAATGAACCAGCCAGAACTTGAGGAAAAACACTTCTCTTTCAGGCACTAGACTTAAAACTTCAACTCTCCATGCTTGCCCTTGACGCAAGCTTCCGTTTCGCCAAAAGGCTTTATCAAAAGGGCTTACAGCAATGGAACAAAAAAGCCTAGGTCTAACAAACTTTTCCTCACGTTGAAAAGCACATCACAGCAACTCACCTACACTAAAAACACTCACCCACCAATCAAAATCTGCCACATCAGCAGCACAGAAACAGGAGGAGGAGCTACAGAGGCCAGCCAGCAGAACACACAGATGGCCACTGGTACACAGTGTGCAACAGAATTAAAGAAACAGAGACCACTCAATCTTATCATTAAGTCCTTTTGGATGCAAAGAGTTCAATTTATAAATCCAACGTTGTTCCAATTGTAGCAGTTGTTTTCCTCGATCTCCCCGTCGGATATTAAAAGGAACATGATCAATTACAGTACATTGAAGATCCTCAAAGTTATGCTGGAACTCTAAACAATGCTGCACTAATGGAGTGTCAGCACGCTGTTTATGTAGACTGTATTTATGTTCTGCCATCCTCACTTTTAAAGCTCTAAAAGTCTTCCCCACATACAGTAAAGGACATGAACACCACAAGGCATAAACCACAAATGTAGTGTTACAGGTAGTGGTAACTTGTAATCAGGGAGTACACCCCCTCTTAACAAAAAGGGTTAAGGGAACAGAGCAGAGGTGAGGGAAACACCCTTACAGAAATATTAAGAAGAGCAATAATGTGTATTATGGCTATGCTGAAATGTGCTTTGTACTAAAGGAGCCAATCTAGAGGACACTAACAAGTCCCATATTCTGAAAAATGGGACTGCTGATGTAGGGATACTATGGACATGAAAAGGGAAAGGATTCTTGTTTGGATGAGAAACGGAGATCATAATTTTAGTCCTGATACCCCATGCTATTATATTATGCCAAAGCTGTTATGTATAGGGTCAGGGCATCTTTTTGGCAAAATTGTGTTTTTGTTACTGAAAGTGAAAGTGTGTGTGTGTGGTTTGAGGGTTGAGGGGTGCATATGAGGATCTGGTGTGCTTATCTATAACTCATGGTGGACATGAAAGCCTGGTCAGTACCTGAACAATATGGATGACCGCAGCATCACCAGGTGCCAGGGTGATTTGGCAGACAAAATCAAAGAAGGTTCTCTATAGCTAAATGTCAAAACATATCCCTGCAATAATAAGGGATCCTCAGAATAAGAGCATTCAACAGTGAAAACAGCACTAATATATGCCCATAATGCACATTTTCAGAGACCAATGATATTGCTGTTGAGCATGTATTAGTGCTGTTCCCAAGGAGGGGTGTAGGGATAGATAAGAGAGGAAAGGTAGTGAGGAGCTGCAGAGTGAATGCACTTAGAGGCCATAGGCACAAAAAGGGCAAACATTTGTTGCTCTGCAATATTATGCATCCTTTGGGGAACTGCAGTGTTAGTTTTGATTTTTGTTCACTTGGTCAGGGTCCATCATTAGCAGTTTAAAGTGCATTTGTAGAGATAACCATGGCAAGAATCACTGAGGCCGTTTTATAATGCCAAGTACCATTTGATGCACTTATTTACATTCTCTTATATCATATTAGGGTGCACTGGGCTTACCTAGCACTTTTCAGGGCCTGAAGAGGACTGGTACATGGTCTAGGTTGCAGCAGCAGTCACTTCTCATTGCTATTTATGTCTAGTTTGCATCAGGAAACTACTGTCAGTGTGAAGAGCAGTTTAAGAGATTAGGATCTGAAACGTGCAATTTTTCAGAATAAGGTGGGTGCAGGGACATCCAAAATGTTTACCCATGTCCCATCATGGGTTCAAATGGGGCCCTTTTTCAATTTAGAAGCCGGATGTGTTTGTTATGGAATCGGGCTCCATATCAATACCCAGGTTATCGCACAATACTGATATCAGCATTTTTCATGGGAACCATAGGGCTTCTGACTTTGCTGGGTACAAGTTCAATTTGTGTATGCTGAACCAGAAAGCAGCTACATCAAGATAAGAGTTAAGATGGCTGAGATCCAAAGTTCCCGACGCAATGCTAACTTGGATCTGGATATCATTTACATATGAAAAACTCATAACACCAAAACTCTAAAGTAGAAGCATGTTTAGTAAATGTTAATGCATACTAATGAAGTTAACACATGTTAAGTGCCACTGAACCCATAGAAATAAAAGGACTGTGGGCACTTAATGCACATTAACTTCAATAATGCGCATTAAATTATTTGGCAAACATGCCTCTTAATGTCACTTTTTGCTATGGCACAGGTTTGAGAGTTTGGAGGAGGTCACTGCCTACCAGGTATTTGAGGTACCCTGGGTGGGAGTCTCTAAATTAAGGCAACAACCCCATTAACAGCCTATATCACCACCATATTCAAATTCTAAGGCACATCCCAAAAAAATCTAGAACTCATTGAAATGTAGTTGTTTTTTGTGGAAGGGAGGGGGGACGGGCCCACAAAGGGTTTTTTTTGCATGTCTGTTTTCATGAAAATACACACTAATGTGCTGCATTGCATGACTTTACATCATTCTTTTCCTCACTACATATTCCAAAAGTTTTTGTCGGACTATGTTCATCAAAGCTGCTATCACAAGCTGCTTCTAGCTTAATAGTCCCTTTTTCTCTCTCTTTTTTTTTTTTTGGTAAACTCTTTTTTCAACTTTTTTATTTTCTCTTTCTTTGATCAACTTTTTTATGCATCAGCTTTTAATGTTTCATTCTAAATGCGGTCCATAAAATTCAGTATTGTTTTCTTAAGGAACAATGTCTTTTAGGCTTCTACACTTTTGCAAATTCTCTTTTCACCTTTAGTAACAACTGTATATTCACCAACCATGATCATCGTGTTTCGAACAGTTTTAACTAATTCTGCTTCAGGGTCTAACAGTTTTCTTTACACAGTTCTTAACCGCACTTATCTTTTTTCAAAGATGCCTCCATTCACTGTCCGATACCACCAGGATCACACATTGTTTCCTCATGAGCGTCCCAGGCCTGGAATAAACAATGTGTGATTCTGTTGGTATTGGATGGTGAATGGATGCATCCTTTGAAAAAAGATGTGTAGTTAAGAACTATGTAAAGAAAACTATTAAACCCTAAAGCAGAATAAGTTATAACTGTTCGAAATGCGATGGTGCGGGAAAGAAGCTGCTAACCTGCAGGAAGTCCCACAGTGCCATAGGATCTGGGATATTATCCTAATTCAATAGAACACCTGAGCAGTAAGGGTACCATCAAAATGGTGACCCAGATTTGGATATCTATGGTAGCAAGTTAATTGCATAATCATTTTAAAGCCTGACACTATAGCTAGGCGTTCTCCTAGTATCTGAAATAAAGGTTATCCTAGGTTAAGGATAGTTATACCGGCATGTACTATACAACTGTTTTGCTAATTGAAAGGAATGCGAAAATAAAGGATAACACACTTTGGAATAAAGATAAGCAGTTTATTTATAAAATAAAGAAAAGGTAACTTAAAAGCAAGTAATTCACTTATTCACCTATAATTAGTTAGAAAAGATAGCTAGAAAGCAAGTAAATTCACTTATCTACAAAAAGCAAGATAGAGGAAAATGATACATTACCGACAGAGCCATGAACTTCATCTCATGCCACACTCTGACTAAATGGGTTCCGGATTCCGCCAGGCAAGAGAGAGACTTCTCAGTCAGGAGACTCCCAGGCAGCGCACATGTTCACTCCATAGGTGAAACCCCTTTTTCTCTCTTGGCTGAAAAAGGCACCCATTTTATCCTGTTGCAAGAGCAACCACTAATTTTCCATCAGGTGACATACACAAAGAATAGGATCAGCTATCCATTAAACATAATCAAGATGCTGGCCAGATGCCTGAGAATGCTCAAGGGAGGGGCGTCTCCCATCCCATGGTTCAGAAGCTGAGAACGCTGGTAAATGACCTTCACTTCATATGAAAAAGCACAGTTGCTATGGGAAGAAGCTTTTCCTTATCTACATCCTTGCATCAGGACTCCCTCTCATAAGTTTCACATGATGTAGTTATACAAGAAGATGTTTTTGTCAAAATTGTACAGGAACCTCTCTCTTCCATAAAACTGAGGTTTAATTCACCCCTAACTCACTGCTGATGCATAATCAGTAGTCAACTTTAATTCATTTTCACTACAACAACTGAAAATAAATGTTGGACTCATCATGCTGATGTTGTCAATTATGGAAGGAGAGGACTCAAGCTATGACAAAATAATGGCAACTTCTTCAAGTGAGTCATCAGTTTTTGTGACCAAAGGTCTGTTGCTTTCAAGAATGGGTGGGAGGGTCTTCATTATATTTCTTTAACATATATATTTTTATTTTACATGAAACAGGCATAATTTTTCTTATCTTTAGGGCATGTTTACAAAGGTATGGTAAGTTTTTGCACTTACCGTTCACTAAGAGCAAAATGCAATGCACCGTAAGAGCAAAGGCTGTGCACTAATTATTGGGGGTGTGTCCAACATATCTCCTGCAGTTAGTACACAGAATGTTCCTTACCATGTGGCAATATCATTCGCAATTAATGTGGGTGCCCTTAATGCCACCCACTGAGATGTTGTTAAGTGCAACCACACTAAATAAAACATTGAAAATTAGCACACAGTAATTCCCCTGTGTTAACCGTAATGTGTATTCCAAACCCATTCTCTATACTTAACTCAACCAGTACCGATGCACGTCCCCTCGCGTGATAAGCAGATTAGTGTGAGATTTTTAGCCTGCAGTAGCCATTACTACGAGCCCGACCTAACCAGATAGCTCATGCCAAAGCACCCATTAACCTTTAGCAGGGTTTAGCAAATATGTCCCTTTGCCTGATAGAAAAGCTCAACCTCACCAAGAGGACCTAAAAATACTGTATTGTCAATGTAAATTATGATATGAAGTTTGAGGGGCCTACTAAGTTTTAAAATCACAAACATGAGTCTTTTTAATGAGTCATTTGTAATAGTTTTGTTCTTTGCTTTTACAGCCTAGCACAGAAATTCAACTAAAAATAAATCATGCAATGCTAGCAAAGCGGAGAGTAATAAATTGCAGGTATTTGACATGCATTATACTGTACATTATGAAAGAATTTCTATTCTTCTTATGCTTTCTTACGATACTAATTGACAATAAATGTTTCTCGCATTTTCCTTTCCAGCATTTCTTACAATATTGGTTGCTATAAGATATAAAAATATTCAAAGCAAAAAAAAAAAAAAAATTAAAAAACAGTTTTGGAAAGTCGGTATCATAATAAGCTTGAATAAAAGGATATTAACATACAATTAACTTAAAGGGTACTGCCTATTCTGGGAACCACACAGCTTTTTTCTGGAAAGAACAATTCCTAGCTACTGTACCTATTAAGTCTGAATGTAAATATTGCACCATTTACAGAAGATGCTAATTAGTGTCACTTAGGATCAACTAGAGCTGTAATATTCTGTGCATCCATTTCATTTTTTATGTACATTAAGGGTCATATAGAATAAGAAATTTCACCATAATTACGAATGCTGAATTTAACATCAGAGTGCTTCGCAGAGCAACATTAAAAGTTTAAGTGAGTGACCAGTCCTGTGGCTCAATCGATAACCCTCTTGAGGCAATAGCTAGGGGCATGCAGTCCAAAGGTTTTCAATTTGTTTAGCTCCCTGTGTCATTTACAGGATTTTTAGGTATGTTTCACAATAAACCATAGTGCCTGTTAGAGAGGCTCCAGCAAGATGAGAAAAGTTCTGTCTGTCTGTACACATCCATTTGCTTGTACTTGTGCAAGCATGTGCAAACAAATAAATGCATAAGCCCCCCCCCCCCCCGCCCCCTCTTGCCCAAAGCAGCAGGATGAAGAGCTGGTGGGAGTCCTGATCTCACTAGGATGAAGAGCAGGGCTGCATCCAGAAAGCACTAACATGAGTCCCTTGGGCCTGCCGCTGTGAAGAGTGGGACTGCGGCCTGGCTGCCTGAGAGCTGGAATGAAGCATGGAGAGAAAGGACAGGGTTCGAGGAAAAAGGCAGGGAAAGGATAATGGAATGGGTGGCTGTAGAGATGACGAAGGGGTGGGCTTAGAGGAGAAGCTAAGACTTTCAAAAATGCAAGGGGAGAGAGTACAAAATTTGTTGGGAGGGGTAGTGCATAGAAGGTGAAGGGAAGGAGAGAGAGAGCGAAGGAGGGAGGGCATTGATGAGTAGGGAGGGGGAACCTCCATAGCACACACACTCACGCACACACATACACATGCCTGCATTTCAAGCACCCCCAACATCTCCCATGACACACCAAGACATGCCTGCATCCCCCCCCCCAGACATCTCCCATGAAACGCACATGCACCTCCTACATACCTGATTCAGTGAATGAAGGAAGCATGCAAGTATATACTTTTCAACTTGTTCATTTTGTGTTTTTTAAAATTCATTTCAGGGAAATGCCATTAATAGTGTACACTATAGAGAAATAGTGTGCACTAATCAGTGATGGCGTGCACTATTCACTAAAATATTGGGTGAAGGAGGGTTCCTAATGCAGTCCCCTTGAGGAGGTGCCTGGGATAGCTCTAATTAAATAGGATCTATAAATATGACTAGCAGGGGACCTTAGTCCAGCTCCTTATCACAACTTGTACTCATTCACTGTTTAAGCACCCTTTCAAAACTGGACCTGCTTTTCAAAAGTCAGACTCACCCAGTTGACCAACTTAAACAATTTACATGAGACAATAAAAGTAAGAAAGTATTCCATGAGTCAAACACCACTTATACAAAACTAAGATTTCATGACACCACCCAGGTCTTGATCTTTGAGCTCTTAGAGGGTAATTTTATAACAATGTGCCATGATTAAGAGGGTATGAAGGTGCCTATTTTTCATCTATTTTATAAAAGCAAATAGCTGCCTTTGTCTGTTTATAAAATACTGGCGCAAATCCTGCAACATTTGCGCCTACGGTAAAGGTGTGTATATTATGCTTGCTCGACTGCAGGGGTAAATGTTCATGCATAAAGTATACAAGTATACACCTAGATATGCATCTTTTATAACCAAGGTGCATACTTTGTAACTCCACCCACACTCCACTTAGACCACACCCCCAGCAGTGCCTATAGTAACTGTGTTCATGCTTTCTGTGCCTGCCACAATTTGTAATTTTATGTTCATAAATTGCCAGATATACATTAAAATGAAGTTTTAAAATTACCCCCTCACTGCTATCAAATATCCTTGCATTCAGTTTTATCACACTACAGTCCCTTCTCTCTCTGTGTTTTCAAATTTGCCAGAAGTCAGTCCATGAGACCTAAAATGTGGTTTATGCATTGTGATCAGTTGGAAGGAACTCATTTTTAGAAAGTGAAAAAAAAAAACCTGCTGAAGAAGTCAATTATCCAATGTCACTAGATTACTAAATTCCACATTAAAGGGCCTCTATGCTATGTATTTTTCCTTAGATACAAAATAGGGCAAAACCCTTTTGTCTATCAGGCTCTAATCAATTGTGTTTGGTAAAATTTGAGAAAAAAATATCAAATGATGCAATACAGTACAGAGCAGCTTGGTAATACCTCAGGTCACCAATATAAAGGGTAGAGTTTAGTTGATTGACAGCAACTTAGTGGAAATCAATGGCTCAAATGCTTGCAGGGAATCTTTTCTAACAGCTTATTGTAAGCAATATTCTTCATGACAGCAAAGAAGGGTACGGGAATTGCTTTGAGGTGGCATACAGATCTCTTCTTTCAAATTAAATGGTCATAATCTGCTTATTTGCCCACACTGAGATAACCTACAGAGTTACTTTCTAAAGTATATTGTGTACCTCAATCTGTAACGGTTGGGAGGCGAATCTCTTCTCGGGGTTTTCTTTCCTACTGTTGGCCGTCACGGACTTTTATGTCTCTAATACACATAAGTGATGGATGAATGCATCACCGCCAGATTTAGGTGCTGAGTCACATCTTCTAAGTTTTCTACCAAGAAAAATTATGAAGCACCTCTAAAATACCCCATGACATTATAAGTGTTTCATAATGAATTAGTATTTTGCATTTGGAATGCTTGTTATGATCATGAGACCACCACATCTACAGAATTATTTACCTAAAGAGTTGCAAGTCTACATACTATATAAATGCCAAAATCAAAAAAAAATTCAGACTTTTATAGCCTGCTGATAATTTCATCACCGTGTGCAGTTAATTGCCTTAAAACCTTTTCAAGGATGTTACAGGCCATGATGAAAATGTTACACGAAGTTCTTCAGTAACAAAGCTAGATTTATGGCTGGATTGGTTCATAAAGAAATATGTAGCTTATGCGTCAATATTACTGATGAACTCTTTTGGAACTTTTCAGTTCCTGATCTATCTCTTTCAGGCAATGCGCTCTCTTCCAGGAAGTTCTTATACTTATGGCCAAAGAGGGCTGTTAATAGCTCACTGTCAACAGTGGTACTTCTGACACCATTAAATGCAGTTCGAGCAGCTATTATGCTAAACAGTACTGAGGTCAAATAGCTAATAGCTATTTGTACGGTTATCCATTCTGAAATAGGATTTAAAAAATCAGTATAACTCCAACTTTTAAATCAGGAAATAACTGAAGAGAGTAGACAAAAATGACTGCACTCTTTTCCTGCCTTGCTGAATAACTCTAATCACCAGTTGTAGAAGAATAACATTAAGCAATTGCATTTGGCCCAGTTGTTAGCATCAGTTCTGGGGAACAAGGGGTAGAGTTTTACCCATAGGGAAGCACTTATTCTAATGTTTCTGTTTAATGGTTAGGACTTTTCAGTTTGAAAAAGAGATGGACGAGAACAGATATGTTGTTAAGTGCCGTTGAGTCAGAGTCGACTCATGGCGACCCTCTGGATAGCTATCCTAAATTGTGTTCGGCCTTGAATCATTGTTGACAGACTGGTACCTGTAGCTGCTGTTATTGTATCGATCCATCTCATTGCTGGCCTTCCTCTTTTGCGTTGACCTTCTATCTTGCCAAGCATGATGTCTTTCTCTAATGATCTCTTTCTTCGCATGATGTGTCCAAAGTATGAAAGTCAAAGTCTTCCCATCTGAGCTTCTAAAGAAAGCTTAGGTTTGATCTCTTCTAGTACCGACTGGTTTGTTCTTCAGGCAGTCCATGGTAGACAAAGTATTCGCCGCCAGCACCATAATTCAAAGGAATCAATTTTCTTCCTGTCTATCTTTTTCACTGTCCAGCTTTCAAATCCATATGATGTTATTGAAAATATCATGGCTTGAACAAGTCAAATCTTTGTATGGAGAGAGACATCTCTGCTCTTGAGAATCTTATCTAGGTCTTTCATAGCCATTCTGCCAAGAGCAATGCGTCATCTGATCTCTTGACTGCTTGTTGCTTCTTTATTGATAGTTGATCCAAGTAAGTTTATTTATTTATTTTTCTTATATACCGTGCTATTAAGATCAGCGCGGTTTACATTATAACTGAACAATGCAACAATGTATTACATAACACGATGTGCTTACATAGAACAGGGGTACAATCATAAGTGGAGAACGGGGAAACTATTTATAAGATATATATACATAAAATTTACATAGAGTTATATACAACTAATACTTAAACTCTTCATGTGATCATAGCTAGGTCTGGTGGGGACAGGATACAGCCATAGGGGGAGGGGCGGCTAACCGTTTTCATGTTGGGTTAGGGTGTTGGGATAGTCAGAGCAGGGGTGAATGCCTGCGACTTATGTTTTTCAGGACTGGTTTCAGGATAGTAGATTTGAAACAGATGGTGTTTTATTTCTTTTCTGAATGTGGTGAGGCTTGGTATGGGAAGTTCGAATCCAGGTGGGAAGTTCGTTCCAGGCTGTCGGAGCATAAATCGAGAAAGCTCTATTAGTAGTTGTCTTTGTGCACCTTGTTGTTCACGATTTCAATTTCTTCTCCTTCAACGATGAACCTGTTGATTATGCCAGTTGTCATGATCTTTGTCTTCTTAACATTAAGGTGCAGGCCCATTTTGAGACTATGTTCTTTGACTGTGAGAAGCAAATGTTTCAGATCATCTTCACTTTCAGCCAGTAATGTGGTATCATCAGCATAGCAAAGGTTGTTGATAAGTCTTCCACCAATCTTCCCACCTCTGTTGTCTTCATACAATCCTGCTTCTTTGATGATTTGTTCTGCATATAAATTAAATAGGTATGGGGAAAGTATGCAGCCTTGTCTTACACCTTTGCTTATTTTAAACCATTCTGTTTCTCCTTGTTCCATTTGAAGTGCTGCTTCTTGATCAATGTACAGATTGTACATGAGTACGATCAGGTGTTCTGGTATACCCATGCTTCTTAATGTGGCCCAGAGTTTCTCATGGTTTACACAGTCAAAAGCTTTGCTATAGTCGATAAAGCACAAATAGATATCCTTTTGGTATTCTTTAGTCTTTTCAAGGATCCATCTCACATCCGAAATGATGTCTCTCGTTCCTCGCCCTTTCCTGAACCCTGCTTGCACTTCAGGTAGTTCTTGTTCCAGGAATGGTTGTAGTCTCTTTTGAAAAATCTTCAGTAGAATCTTGCTGGCATGTGGGATCAGAGCGATTGTGCGATAATTTCCACAGTCAGTTGGATCACCTTTCTTTAGTATTGGTATAAACGCAGATCTTTTCCAATCAGTTGGCCATGATGTTGTCTTCCATATTTCTTGGTAGAGCCTTGTAAGTACAGTAACAGCTGCATCAGATTGCTGTAATACTTCTATGGGAATGCTATCAATGCCTGGTGCTTTGTTCTTTGATAAGGCTTTCAATGCTGCTTCAACTTCTTCTTTCATCATCAATGGTTCCCGATCATAAGGTACAGGTTGAAACTGCTGTTGGTCCACTTGATCTTTATCATATAAAAACTCTGTATATTCCTTCCATCTTTTCTTGATCTTCTCAGCATCATTCAACATAGAACCTTGAGCATCTTATAACATTCCAATTCGAGGCTGGAACTTTTTCTTTAACTCTCGTAGCTTTAGGAAAGCCGATCTTGTTCTTCCTCTAATAGTTTCTGCTTCTATTTCCTTGCATGCGCCATTGTAGTACTTTTCCTTGTCCTGTCTTGCTGCACGTTGGAAATCTCTGTTGAGTTCTGTGATTGTCTTTCTTTCTCCTCTGGCTTTAGCTTCTCTGCGTTTCTGGGCAATTTTCAGAGTTTCTTCTGTCATCCATTTTGGCCATTTTTTCTTTTTCACCTTTTGTAGAGACTTCTCGCTTTCTTCCAACACAACCTTCTTGATGTCATTCCTTTATATAGTTGATACTTGTTCTCCAAATCCCACTCCCTGTTCAATGTAATGACCAGACATATGCATTTTGTCGGATGTTTTTTGTTACATGTAAACCGCGCTGATTGCAAATAGTGCGGTATATAAGAATTGTAAAATAAATAAAAATAAAATAAATAAATTCCATAACTCTTCTGGAGCTCTGTCATTTGTATCTAAAACAGCAAATCGATTTTGCAGGCAGTCTTTAAATTCCAGTGGAATATTCTCAAGGTCATATTTTGCTACATTCATGAGTGGTTTGCTCTTTTTCAGCTTTAGCTTGAGTTTGCATACTAGTAGTTGATGATCTGTACCACAGTCAGCTCCAGGTTTTGTCTTTGTTGATGTTATAATATAGAGCTTTTCAATCGTTGGCTTCCATAAATGTAGTCAATTTGGTTTTTATACAATCCATTGAGTGAAGTCCATGTGTACAGTCGCCGCTTGTGTTGCTGGAATAAGTTATTTGAGATGAATAGATCGTTGGTCTTGCAGAATTCTATCAGTCTTTCTCCAGCTTCATTTCTGTTGCCAAGTCCATATTTTCCAACTACTTTGTCTTCTTCTTTGTTGCCAACTTTTGCATTCCAGTCACCCATGACTATCAGGATATCCTGTTTGCATGTTCTGTCAATTTCAGCTTGTACTTGTTCATAGAACATCTCAAATTTCATTCTCTTCTGCAGCTGTTGTTGGGGCATATACTTGAATTATAGTTGTGTTGATAGGCATTCCTCGTAGACGAATAGAGATTAAGCGTTCGCTGACTGCATTGTATTTCATTACAGTTCTTGCAAGTTTCTTCTTTATTATAAATGCAACACCATTTCTTTTTTGTCTTTCATTTCCAGCATAGTAGACCATGTGATCATCTGATGCAACGTGCCCGATGTCAGTCCATTTCAGTTCGCTGACACCCAACAGATCAAGTTGTACTCGTTCCATTTCATTCTTGACCACCTCCAACTTCCCTTGGTTCGTGCTTCGTACGTTCCATGTTCCAATGTGTAAGACATCGTTACAGCTTCTGACTCTCATTTCATGCGCAGCTACATCAGCAGTCAGACGTCCCAGGGTATTTTATCCAACCATATACAAAACCTCAGCCATCTGGTTCACTGCCGGTAGCCCTGCCCCTTCCCTCATTCCACTGCTGTCTTCCGTTCCAATCCCCATTGTCACCTCTCTACACTACCTTGGTGTGACCCTCGACTCCTCCTTATCGTTCAAAGCACATATCTCATCTGTAGTTCAGCGCTGCTTTCTCACCCTAAGACAACTCCGATCTGTACGCCCTTTCCTCTCCTCTCTTTCTCCGCTATGTCCACCCTCCTCATCTCCCTTGTTGTCTCCCGCCTCGATTATTGTAACGTCTCCTGAGCTGGTCTCCCCCAATCCCAACTTCAACGTCTGCAACGAGTCCACAACACTGCTGCCCGTATGCTCACTTGCTCTTCCCGTTTCGACCATATCACCCCTCTCTTCATTCGCCTGCACTGGCTTCAGATTCCCTTCCGTATTCAGTATAAATTTCTTCTTTTTGTTCACAGGTCTATTCATACTGGCATTCCCCTTTACCTTGCCAACCTGATCCACCTCCACACTCCCTACCGTTCCCTCCGCACCATCCACATGAACCGCATAACCTTACCCTCCCCATCCTAGGCCCACCTAGAAACCACCTGTTCCTCTGCCTTTTACTTCCTTGGTCCCCACCTATGGAACTCGCTCCCCACAGACCTCCTCTTGGAACTCTCATTTAAAACATTTAAGGCAAATCTAAAAACCCATCTCTTCTGTCTAGCTTTTGGCCTCTCCCCCCCCCCCCCCGCGCCCCTTCTCACCACCCCCATGATGTTGTTTTCCCTTGTTTCTGTTACTATAATCTAGCCTCGACCTTTTACTCTTCTCTCTTCTTTCCTTTCACACTATGGCGTTCCTTTCCTAATTTTCTAAGCAGCCTTTTGTATTTTGTAAACCGCTCAGACGCTATTGTGATGGGCGGTCTATTAAGTTCCAAATAAACATAAACATATCATAAATGCTGGCTTTACTCTGAAATGTCTTCAGCTCTTCCCTAGTAGCTAGTTGAGTGCCTTCCGACCTGGGGGTCTCATCTTCCAGCACTATAGCACAATTTGTTTTGTTGTAACTATCCATTAGGTTTTCATGGCAAGATACAGAAGTAGATTGCCGGGCCTTTCTTCCATGCAGTTTAAGTTTGGTGTTGTTGCCGTTGTCACAGAAATGTGATCCTCCACCATCAACACTATCCCATTCTGCTGCAGTCCAGATGGGTGGTTTGTCTTGGTCTGGCACCTCAGCTAAGACCTGTCCATCTTGGGAGAACCTGCCAGTAGTTAAACTACCGATAGTTTAGCTCTCAGCATCACTGATGCACACAAGCCCTCACAGCACTACAAGCTGCAAACCAAGTGAGGGGAACAGATATAACAGGGATTTATAAAATGAAATAACCTAACAGGGAGGCATTATGTACCCTTTCCAGTGATTGTAGGAATAGGGAACACTGCATGCAACTAACTGGTATCAATTTCAGTGCACAAATAAGCTATAGAATCTTCTGCTGTAGGGACACAGTCAAAGCTAATAATATAGCCAGGTTTAAATAAGGTTTAGCAAAGCTCTTAAAAAGTCACCGGGTTCTTTTCCCACCACAAAGGCCTCTCGAGACTGCTACCCTGAAGATTCTCCTGGACCTTCCCCAGCATCTTATGCCATCCCCTTAAGAGGGGATTCAGGGGGACATGAGTGATCCCCAGTCACTCTGGTTACACTTGTGCTGTATTTTATAATGATGCTAGGGTCTGAGGGGGGGGGGGGAAAGATGGTGTCAGGAAGTGGTTAGTCTGCGGACGCCCAGCAGTGGGTTCCTGAGTTGTTAGTGCTATGCAGTGAATCTGGCCTCGGAAATATGGGGCGGAGGAAAAGAAAGCAAGCGAGCCTACCTGTTGCTCCCTCGTTGCCTTCTGCTGCTGGCCAGAGAACTTTGGACTCGTGTGGGTTTGTGACCACTGGCCTCGGAGCAGCATCTTCGCCAGCACAGCAGGAAGAACTGTTTGCTGCACTGGGTGCTTCAGGTGTGAGTTTGTCACCCGAGCAGCGGGTTCCCCTGAAACAGCCGGGGAGTGGGTCAACTCCCGATGGCGTCTTTCTCTCTGCCTCGCCGGGCTTGCGGGTGAGTACCTCGGAGCCCTTGTAGGTGGGAGGGGCGCAACAACGGACTCCCTCGGATTCCGGAGGAAGGAATCAGCTGACTGGAGGTGAAGTGAAGGATTCACCTTCGGTCTTGGTGAATGCATGGCTGTTGGAGCCTTGTTGAGAGATGTTACCGGTTCATCAGGAAATAATAAGGCCCGCGGTAATGACTTTGGATGTGCTATGGGATGCAATATCCGCTATGTCGTCGACCCTTTCTACAGTTATGGGAACTGTTACCGTGGAGTTCACCAATGTTAAATTGGCTATTTCTGAGGCTTCAAGTGCACAGGTGGAGCAGGAAGCTGCTGTATTACATGTGAGGGAAGATTTGAGGAGTCTTCGTGAGGAACATGTAATGTTGATGAAAGAAAGGTCAGTGCTGACTCGAAAGACTGAGTATTTGGAAAACTTGGCACGACGGAACAACTTCAGACTGTTGAACTTTCCGAGATCCCCGCTGTTCTCCCCCCTGGAGATAGTACGAAAGTATTTTGTGGAGGTGCTTAAAATTCCAACTGAACACCTACCACCTGTGGTTAGGGCACAGTATCTCAATGTTGGTAACAAAGGAGGGGGGCAGAATGATTCCAAAACAAATTTAGGTGGTATAAGTGATTTAACTGGTTTTCTTGAAAGTTCTTTGGAAGTAGTCATTGAAAGGTCTACCCTGCTTGTATCCCTTGCACTTGAGCCAGATAAGGTTATGATTCTTAAATATTTTTTCAAAAATATAAATGAGAAGTTTTATGGCTCGCAAGTACGGATATTTCCTGATCTTTCTCGGGCAACCCAGTTGAGGAGAAAGGAGTTTCTTAATCTTAGGGCTAGGGCCATCTCCCTGGGAGCAAATTTTTTGTTAAAATACCCTTCTCGATGTATTATTTCCTTGCATGAGCAGAATTTTCCTTTTCTTTGAGCCTAAACAGCTTCTTGATTTTATTAATGCTAGGGACGAGGTTAAGGTGGATGTGAACATCCCTACAGCTGACGTTTAAGTCTTATCCTGCCTATTGTATGATTTCTATGCTGATTTCTACTGTGTGTTAGGTAGAATTGCAAATTTAATTTCCTGTTGCCCCCCTCTTTTCTTTTTTGTGGTCTAATATGCCTGGTGTTAGTTTGCTTAATTGAAATAATTATGTGATAATATATGATGTTGCCTATTCTCTTTCATTCATGTGTTTTTTTGGATGTTTACTATATATGCCAATAAAAATAAAAAAATAAAAATAAAAAAAAATAATGATGCTAGGGTCTTAAGAGTGTGTGAAGAAGTTTGGAAGAGATTTATCTTTGGCAGAGAGGTTTTCTTTGATAGGGAATAGGACCCAGGGTTAGCTGCTACTGACGGTTGTGTTCATTTCTTTACGTTTCTCAATGAAACAAAACTGAATATGAACAAAATGCATTTTTCTTGCATGTTGTTCTCAAATTAGGAAATTTAAGATTTTCTGTTTTATTTCAAAGAAAGCACATCTATACTTCATGTTACCTCAGTTCTGTTTGCACTTCTCCCCAGGTTTTCAGGCCAACACTACCAAATTGTGAGAAGTGCAAGATTTAGACTTTACAAGCTTACAAGCAACCGAGGAAACAGGAGCAATAACACAGGGCCATGAGTCATTTGAATTAATAAATGTGCTTAGTTCAGTCTTGAGTGCCTGTGTTGAATTCTGAAACATATTAGTACACTGCAAGATCTAAAACTAGCTACCTGACTGAAAATCAAACACAGTTTAGGACAACTATCCACAGGATCACCATGAATCGACATTGACTCGAAGGCGCTTAACAACAAACACTTGGGGGGTCATTCCGAGCCACGAATAGCGGGGATAGACACCCTATTCATGGTCTTTCCCGGCCCCATCCTCCTTTCCCGCACCTTGTACGGGGAACTTAGATGGGGGCGGGAAAGTGGAGGATTGGGGGTGGCATTAGAGCAGGCAGTGGGCGGTCACCAGCTCTGGATGTACAGTACAGGGCCAATTCTAATGTCGACCAGTACGTCTGGGGCTGGCAACTTGAACAGGGAAGTTATTCCACCTCCGAGGTGGAATAACTTCCTCGATGCAGTGGGGTCAGCAGGCCCAGGGTATGGCAGTGGCGGGAGGGGGCGGAGAGCATGCCCCGCAGCCCGACTCTGGCCCTGGGAGGCCAGATCGGGAGTCAGGCTGTGGGGAAAGCAATTTGGAGGCCGGAGTCCGGGGATCGCAGCTTTTAAATGGAGCCACGGTGCCATGGCAACAGGATGCCATGGTGCTGTGGCTCCATTAAAAGCCCTGACTGAGTTAGTCGGGGAAGACCTGTATGTGCAGGCCTGTTCATGATTCTGAACTCGCAGGGCTAGACATGCCCCGCGGAATCAGAATCGCGATGCCCTCTGTGCATCAGGTTCCGGCCAGGCGCACAGAGTGTTTCTATGTCCACACTGGAATCTGTTCCTTGGGGATCACCACCTTTTACTTCTGGGAATAAGCAAAAAGATAATATATCTCCCCCTTTAGGATCTTCTGGGTACTGCTTCAGAGTTAAAAATAAATACACACTAAACATATTGGAACACATGAACCATGATATTTTGCATTAGAAGGTCAAAGGTGACAACAACAAGGAAGTAGAAAACAGTGAGATATAACAATGCACCACTAGATTATATTAGCATGGTTAACATCTATAGGTAACATCTCCCTAATTTACTTTGATCTTATGCACAACATTCCATTGTAAATGTCCTACAGATCAAGCTTCTGTGGTAGCTTTGAGAGCCCATTACTGCAAGTGTAGACAGGGTGAGTGTAGGCAGGGTTTTGATTGCAGCCTCTGAGTGCTTAACCTAGGCTCTGTTAAAGCTTTTAACCTGGCCAAACTATTTCCAAGCAGTTTTCTACATAAAGGTGAATCAACATCAGTCTCTATAGCAATTTAGCAGTTCAAAAGCAGTTTCTGTAACAATTTAGCAGTTCAAAAGCAGTTTCTGTAACAGTTTAGCAGTTCAAAACTCAGTCTTTAATAGTCTTTTACTGCCCAGCCACTTTGCTGTTTTAAACTCAGCAAACAAGACAGCCACCTCCCTCTTGCAAGCTTTCTTCTGGCATTGCTCAGCCTGCATCTCCCACAAGCTGTCTTAGGCACAAGTAGGTCTATCATCTGCTTTTCCTATTCACAAACACTTGCATACCTTCCAAAGGCTCCTCTTCAGCCATAGTCACTCTTGATATGTCTGCTGCTGAAGAAGTGATATCAGTGAAGACCAGGGGCGGCTCAATCTGCTGCCTGAGGCGAGGGATGAGATGGTGCCCCCCCCCCCTCCCGGGTGGGGATCTTTCTCAAAACTCCATTCAGGGACTGAACCAAATCAAAAAGTCAATTAGATAATGTGGAGCAAATGGAAGATGTTCACACACCAAGGAACTAAAAGAGAGAGTGAGAACTACAGCAGTTTATAACTCCAAATTATAATTCATTTGTAGTTTGTTATAAACTGTGTTATGGTGCTTGCTTTTTCTTTTTGAACATACATTTTGCATTCACAGAACCCCCTCCTCAACAATGGGTGCAGAGCAGAGGTAGGACTCAATATATTAAAAAAGAAAATCTGATTCTGGTCATCTCACCAACAACAAACATTCTCCAGTACCAGGCATATTGGGAACTAATATAAAGCCCTACTAAAGTCACTAAGATCTGCAAGGCCAAATCTACCATACCATACCATACCAGCATACACTTCCAAAACTCATAGAATAAGGGGCCTACCAAGAAAAAAGCAGCACTATAAACACTGCAATGGGCCCCAAAACATCCATACACCTATTTGAAAAGTTGAACGTCAAATTACTATAGTACAGATCCCTACGTACAAACTCCGTGTTAACAGAACACCTGGCCTTGGTCACACACTCAGAACACAGACCCTCACCAAGTACAGAATAAGTGACCATAACCTAAAGCAAAAATAAAAATATGTAGACAAAAATGAAAATGAAACCCCAAGAAGCCAGACTCCGCATGCGGTGCCACACCAGATAAGAGATGCAGTTCCCCATACTGTGTGAAATATAAAGATAGCGCAAAGTCCAATCACTAAATTGAAACTAAAATTATTTTTCTACCTTTGTTGTCTGATATTTGATCATGCTGGTCCCGATCTGAAGTTTCCGTTTTCCTCTGTCTTTTCTTAGCTCTTTTTCTATGGTCTATAGTCCATCTGCCATTTCTTGTCTCTCCTTTTGCTTTCTTCATTTTCTTCAATCAGCCTTTTTTCAGTCCCAGTAGCTCTCCCTAGTATCAGCCCCCTTTACAGCCTCCCCTCCCAGTACCAACCCCCTTGCCTTCCCAGTACTGCCACTAGTCTCAGTGACCCCTCCCATGTCAGTTCCCTTCCAGCTCCCACTCTCCCCTGTCCATCAGCCTTCCAGTGCCATCCCCGGGTGTCAGCTCCCTTCCGGATGTCAGCTCCTCTCCAGGCCAGACAATTAAGGAGTATGAGGAATAGGAAGAGAAAGCATTGAGGAGCCATAAAAGAAAGAGATGGAGAGGAGAACCGAAGTCAGAAGAAATGAAAGGATATGTAGTAAACATTGCAGGGGATAAGGTGCACCTGTGAATGATCATGGTAATGAGCACAGGGAGGCTATAAAAGACTATACTTTGATTGTAGGATAAGGTGGTATACAAATCTGTCTAAAATAAATTAATATAAGCCAGGTGGATGGGTGGGCTGTTGGGGGGGAGGGGGGAAATAAGAAATAGGAGAGAGAGACACACACAGCTGATAACAGAGAGGGAGAGCTGAACAAGATCACAAACAAAAATACTGAAAAGTAAAGCACTCAAACGCATAGCTGTGTAAAAGATAAGAAAGATTTTAAAGCACATTGAAATATCATGTAATCATTACTACTAAGCTCTTTAGGTAAAGTGTTCCACTCAGTTCCAGCCTGAAAGGAAAATAAGTTAGCCAAAGTTCTTTTAGTGTAATTCTAAACATAGATAAATGAATAGAAAATTCTAATATCTTGGTTAGAGTGCAAAAACTTATCAATTTGATAAACTTTAATCATGTTATACATTTAAGAAGGAGCCTCGCTACAGCATGGTCCTTAAAAATCTATTTCCAAGCAGGTTTTTTTTAAGTACTGTGCAACCTAAACATTTGTTTAGCTGGTAATCTATTTGGGAGAGAATAACAGCTTGTACTAAAATTCTGCAAGAATATGCAAGAAAAGATCAAGAGACTCTTCTACTAACTGGTGAACATGTGTTTTAGCATTCAGTAAATGGCGGCGGTGAAAGCTAACATGCATGCATGCCAGCTACTGGTTGCTCAAATGCTAATTGGCTATCGCTCACTAGTGCGAGGAATGGGTAGGTTAGCGCAGAGTCTGGGCATGGAAAGTACACTGTTGCTAGCGGCAAAGACAATCGCTGTATTCACAGTGACAATGTAGCAATTAGCGTGAGTGCATAGAATGATATCTCTATGGGTGGTGTTAATTGCACTCACATTAATCATGCTGTGTGTTAGGGTTTGCGACTATGCTCTAACTACTGGGAACGTGCTGGATTCGCCCCTAACACCTCATGATGGGTGCGCTTACCGCACGTTGCCACTAATCGTACAGTAAGTGCACATCTTTAGTAACAAGGCCCCCAAATTTGTCAAATAGATCTCAACTTAAAAATGACTTTCTTGACAACTTGTGAGGCCTGAGATTGCATAGACAACACCAAGTCTAAATATACTCCCAAGATCTTCAAGGTCAATACAAAGGCAGATTCATTCCAGCAACATCTGGCCTTACAGGTGGCATGCAAATGGAAAGTCAACACAGTGGACCACAGAATCCTCCTAACCAGACTACAGAGCATTGGAATAAACGGCATCACCCTAAGATGGTTCAACTCTTACCTAACAGACCGACAGTTCCAGGTTAAGATTGGTTCCAACACCTCACGACCCGCAAAGATCAAACAAGGGGTACCACAAGGCTCCGCCCTATCTGCTCTACTATTCAACCTCTATATTCAACCGATTTGCAACATCATGAAAGGACACAAGATACATTACACAATCTATGCAGACGACATCATGATTTACACCCACACACCCTAGTCAAACTCGACAACCCTGTCTACACCAAAATAATAGACTGCCTCAACCACATGTCCAACTGGCTCCAAGACAACAACCTGACCATAAACTACAACAAGAAAGAAGCACTTCTCATCACACGAAACACCAGCTTCATCCCTCCACCCTCCATCAATGTCAACTATACAACAATACCTTTAAAACAGGAAGTGAAATAGCTTGGAGTGACGCTCGACAGAGAGCTAAACCTACAGTCACACATCAGCAGGACCACCAAAAACGCATACTTCAAGATGAGAATAATCAGACACCTCAAGCCCCTCCTCACGCAAGATCATTTCCGCACAGTCTGTCAAGCCCTAATAACTCCCATCCTTGACTTCTGCAACCCGATCTATAACGGCATGCCCAAACAGTCACTCAAACCACTACAAATGGCCCAAAACATGGCGGCACGAATAATATCCGGATCAAAACAAGACCACATCACCCCCATACTAAAAGACCTCCACTGCCTCCCAATCAGCTCCCGCATCAAATGCAAAACAATCCTAAACATATTCAGAATCAAACACAGGAACTCAGCACTCAGCCTCCAACCTCTCATACAACCCGACACCAGCACAAGACCTAGGAGGAGAGCCACATCGGACACAATCAACACTCCAAAAGACTACACAAAGGCGCGCAAGTCTACTATCAATGGCGGCACATAGAATATGGAACGCACTCCCCGATGAACTTCGATCGACAGATGACACTAAGAACTTTCGAAAGCAACTAAAGACTTTGCTCTTCATGGAGCACTATGGCCTGAACACATAAAGGGATCACCAACCCCGGACTAATGACTTACCTGCATGCTCATTGCACATAACACTGTATAAAAGCTCATGCTGTAATTAGCGCACCCCAATCAAACTACCACACTCACACACATTCACTGTACAGAATAAGAACACATGAGGACACAAAAGCCAGTTTAAATTGATTGTTTTCTGTGTACACCGCCTTGATTGAAGGATAAGGCGGGATATAAATACCCTATAAATAAATAAATAAAATAAATAATAATTTTGGGGATCTTTTATTAAAGGGCGCTATGATGTTGCGCCTAACACGCCCATAATGCTCAAAACCATGGGGTATTAGGTGCAACACCACTGAAATAACTGTTGGGAGCACTGAAAGCATGTTCCCGACATTTAACACAGTCCACCCTGCTCTATCGCAGCCAAAAATAACACAGGTACACTTACCTCCACCTATGGGGATGATCAGGGCCGGATTTACCTTGAGTGAGGCCCTACACCAACAAAAATTGTGGGCCCCCAGCAGGGGCGGCCCAAGGGGGTGGGTGGGGGGGCTCATTTGCATAAGGGGCCTCATTTGCATAAATATTTGCATAATGTTACCATATACTAACTTTTAGTAAACGTGCCTCTTAATGAGTGTATGGATAAAGAAAGACTAAAAGATTTCTACATTACTATAATCCAGTGCCAACTGCCAGACACATTAGGAACTACTACAAACACTGCCCATTTAGAACCCATAGCAAACCCGCCGTATCCTAACAGCACTACCAGGACTCATAAAGCACCATACCCTAACTATCAAAAGGAAACGCTGCAAATATTAAACCAATACATTTCAGAGAACAATACATGACCTACTGGGGAAAGAGAACAAGTGGCAATGTCAAATAGGAATTACATAAACAGAATACCTCAGCTCAGTTACACATGCAAAACATAGACCATCACCAAACAAGGAATCACAATTTAGAAACAGGAAGACAATAATTAAACTGGGAATCCCAAAAGCCAAACTTGGAATGTACAACACTGTAGAAATAAAACTATACATTAATTTGCTCTTGTACCAAACGAAGCGCAGACGTTAATGATGCACATTTCCCAGAGCTAGTCCACCAAAAAACAGCAATTTGCCACGTAGGCAACCAGAAGTCAATAAGGAGACGTGGCAAGAAGTTTCAATATCGCCTTTATTAATCCATGGGTCAAGAGTGCCTGAAAACCCAAGTAAAAAACAAGTTAAAAACCACATCAAATAATTAAATTGGTCTTGGGCAAGCCACTTAACCCTCCATAGCCCATGTTCCCTATAAAATAGTTATCTCCAAGTTATAATGCCCTGTTCAATGTAATTTCAGTTTGTTCAATGTAAACCGCACTGATGCAGAATAGCGCGGTATATAAGAGAATGTAAATAAATAAATAAATATAAATTAAAATGACAAGCATATAATAATCAATTAAGCACATAACGCATAATAAATAACAATAAATAAATAAATAGACCAATAAACTTAGTGTGATAAACAATTGATAAAATGCCCTATATATAAAAAACAATGATAACGTGTACAACAACATAAAATACCACGTACACTATAAAAGCATTTCAACTCATAGAATAGAGAGAGAGAGAGAGAGGAGGACCAAGGAAAAATTGCAATATCCATCATATAAAAAACTACATAAAAAGTGTATTGCAAATAAAATAACAAGAACAAGCTAATAATTAAAGTAATATAATTGTTACTGTATAAGCACAAGAGAACTAAACAACGTTGAATTAGAGGAAACATAAAAGGAACATTTAAAAGAAAAAGGAAGGAGTGAATCAATAGGATTATGTGAGATTATGAAATATGTAGATACCTATCCAAAAGAAACACAAAACCAATTTATGGACGTCAGACCAAATAACTAAAAAATTAAAAAATTAAAACTTGCTAAATAAAAGTGCCAATACCGATGTAGACAGCCAATGTGGATAACGGATCTCCTTAGATGGCAAAGCAGAGGGAGCCACTTGCCCCTCACATGCGCTGTGAAATGAACTATGTACAATAAAAAATAAAAAATAAATAATATGAGATACCATATAAAAAACATATCTATGCAAGTATCTTAAAACAAAACCCATCTATGGGGGTGTGCAGAGCAGCATATTCAAACCCAAATCCATCAAACGTGCCCCAATGTGACAGCCCGTGTGATTCTAGCCATCCTCAGAGATGCAAGGCCGACGGGACCCCTACCCCTCACTACTATCATAAATAAAACATTATATAAATAAATAAATAAATAAAAGACCAACTGAACAATAAAAATATATATACATAACTGCTACCATGAGCCAAATCGCCAACTTAAATTGCAGCAATAGCGAAGGGATTTGTAGATATGCTGACACACTAAACTAAAGCTGGTGCTGTATCGCACTGACCAGATCACGCCACCGGCATAGCAAAAAATAAAAATAAAATCCTCTGTGCACAGCTATAGAAGAACCAAAGCTAAGTGACAATACATAATAACCCTTTTTTTAAATTATTCATTTTATTGAACAAATACCGGCACTTCAAAATGATAAAACTAAACCAAATCAAACCTGTAACACGAACAGTGAAGATGCTGTCGGCAAGCAAAACTGAAAGCGCTAATTCAAAACAAGACGCCCGCACATGCGCTTCTAACATTTAAACTAATCTCATGGCGGGAAAAGAAACCATCCACACAATGTATCCCATAGAATATCACTCGATACTTAGGGAGCAAGCAAATTAGGCATAGTGACCTAATGAGGATCGGCACATATATACAGCGGGATTAACAGAGCCGCGAGAAAGGAAACTCTCGCGGCTCTGAAAGAAGCCCGCGTTTGGGGATTCAATGCAGGGAGGCTCTGCCAGGCGGGGGCGGGCCTGCGGCAGCACTCTTTGCGCCCCCCGGCTCACTCCACCAGCCTTCACTCGCTCTCGATCCCCGAAATCCCTCGCGCTGCTTCCTCTAAGGGCGCCAGCGAGAGGTGCAGTTCCCAGACATGATAGACTGAAGACGCCATATTGTTACAATTTTTGTGGGCCCTTGCCAGCTGTGGGCCCTACGCCACGGCGTACGTGGCGTATAGGTAAATCCGGCCCTGGGGATGATGGAAAGTGCACCTACAGTGCACTGCCAGCCACTCACCCCACCAACTCTCCACCCTTAACTCTTAACCTTAACCACTTACCATATCATATCACAGTTACCACAGAAATCAGGACTGTGCTGGCCCTGTGCTAACAGTTACCTGGGTCACAGCGAAGTGTTAATGCGTACTGTAACTTGAACTAACTGCTTTAATAAAAGGGTTCCTTAGTTTTGGCACCATTTAATTTAAACAATGATTATTCATCCAGTGAGTAACTTCAAAATAACAAATATTAAGAGCAGCATAGGTTAAATCTAGATTGTAAGCTCTGATGAGCAGGGAGCAGGGAGTCTACATTACAGATTTTATTATACTGTTCCTTTTAATTGCATTTTTAATTTTTAGTGTTTTGCTTTATATTTGGAAATTTAATGTGGACAAGTGCAAAGTTATGCATCTAGGAAAGAACAACCCAAACTATGGTTGCACAATGCAAGGTTCCACATTGGGAACCACCACCCAGGAAAAAGATTTAGGCATCATCGTAGATAGCATGTTAAAACCCTCTGCCCAGTGTGCAGTGGCGGCCAAGAGAGCAAATAGAATGCTAGGTATCATAAGAAAAGGAATGGAAAATAAAACAAAGGATATTATAATGCCTCTGTATCGTTCCATGGTGCAACCGCACCTTGAACATTGTGTGCAATTCTGGTCTCTGCATCTTAAAAAGGATATAGCGTTATTAGAAGAGGTACAAATAAGAGCCACCAAAATGGTAAAGGGGATGGAAGGATACTCCTATGAAGAGAGGCTAAAAAGGTTAGGGCTCTTCAACCTGGAAAAGAGACAGCTGAGGGGAGATATGATAGAAGTCTAAAAATTCATGAATGGAATGGAACGGGTAAACATAGATCCATTGTTTATGTCATCAGAATATAAAAAGACTAGGGAACATACAATGAAGGTACAGGGTAACCTATTTAAGACTAATAAAAGAACTCAACGTGTAATCAAACTCTGGAATTTGTTACCGGAGGATGTAGTAAAGGCTGTTAGTGTAGCCTGGTTTAAAAAAGGTTTGGACAAGTTCCTGGAGGAAAGGTCCATAAACCATTATTAAGAAGGGACCCAGGATATCAATGCTTGACCCAGTACAAGCATTGTGGAACCTGTGTCTTTTGGGGAAACTGCTAGGTACATATGACCTAGATTGGCCACTGTTGGAAACAGGATACTGGGCTAGATGGACCTTGGTCTGACCCAGTATGGCATATCTTATGTTCTTATATATGTTCTTATGTACTATTATAAAACTGCATGTCATATTATTGCCCACCCCTAGAAAAAACTGAAAAATTTTTGATCAAAAATGTATTAACAATGTCACTCCTGTGCCCACAGTGAGAGGGCTAACACATTGTATGCACTAAAATGATTCTAAAAGAAAAGTGGGAACACCATTGGATGGCTAGATAGAAGAGCCCAGAGAAAAACCATGCGATCATTTTAAAAATCATACGAAGCATAACAATTTCTTGGTGAAGAACCTTAGCTATCTCTTGTGTATTGGCCAACAAAATTGTTTTAGATCAACTCAATGCAGTAAAAAACTGATAGTTTGCAATATATTGTAGCATAATCCACTGTCGTGCATCTGAATTTGAAGATCAAGTTTGACTGCAAATCCCAGGACATGCGGAGGGTAAAGCTTTATCTCCAGGGTAGCCGAAGGAAGATGTTGTTGGACTAGGAATTTAATATTTATTGTTTCTAGCTAAAAACCTTGTGGAACCAAGACAATTAAACGAGATTACCGGAAATGGATTGACCAGACATATAACCTCACAGTCTATAAAAAGGCGGGTTTGTCAATGTATGTACTCACAAGCTATTGTTAAGGATTTTTCCACAAAGTAATTTTCTGTACTCACTTGTCACTCTCAGCATGAAGCATAGTGCTTCTGTTGCAATTTAGCAATGATCCTTTGTATTATTCTCAACAACATCCATAATTCCAAATTTTCTCTTCAAAGGATCTCACTCTAACTGATTCAGAGAGTTTGTACTATCAGCTGTAACATAAAATTTCTTCCTCACAATTGAGGCAAACTAGATCAGTTGGAAATCTCTAAAACCATCATGTTCAATTTAACAAAATCAGATTTTAATATTCAAAACAGAGATAAGACAAGCAGAAGGAGGAATACTGTATTCACTGGAAAAGGAGATATAGGTGAAGTCCCATTTTGCATAGGTCACTGATAACGGTACTGAGATGTGCAGGTCAGGGTGCGCTCAATTTCACCACCTCGAATGATTATGGAGAGGCATGGAGCCAAATGTGGTTAGATAACTTAACTTTACAAAAACCTCTGTTGAAAGCAGAGCCTTTTGTAAACTACCTAAGTAGATCCTGGTAAATATGTGCATATTTGCCAAGAAGCTAAGCAGTAGGAGCTATTTTACAAATCTACATGTAGGCACCCGCTTATATATTTGTATGTGCTAATTTACAACATACGTGTGGCATTTGCCAGCATCTACATGAATAGGTGGCAGATTTTAGATACCTGCACATCCAAGACCCAGTGAAGGCGAAGTGAAGGCGAGTTCCTGAGGTGCTGGTAGACCCCACAGAGATTTCCACTACTGCTTCTGGATTTCCTGGTGAAGACCTCAGAGGTAACGGGGTAGGTAGCCAGCACACCTGCTTCCTTCAGAGCAGGTGCTAACACAGAAGCGGGAATTTTTAAAAATAGGTGTGTTCTTATTGTAAAATGGGAAATATGTGCACACTTCTTTGCCCCAACCAAACCACTCCCAGAAAACACCCATTTGAAATCTTTGTACCCCAGCCATCTGCAAGCAGAAATCACAGCTTCAGAAGATTGCTGTGTGCACTTGTAGCCAATCAACACATGAGAAAGCCTCTATTTTTGCATTGAGACACTTCTAAAATGATTGCCTAAGTCAGTAACTATTGTCCCAAGCCAATCTTATTACCACATTTCTGTTTTTTCTGACTGTGATAGTCTCTGAGAAATCAGCTTGGCTCACAGATAAATCAGGCTTTATGTTTCTGAAAATTTCTAGCAAATTCCTTTACAAGTTACAGTATATCTAGTAATGGTTGATGTCTCAGGTCAAGCTGTTTAGAATTTTCGAGGCTGCATATAACATTCAGAACTGCCATATTAAAGCAGTGCTTCCCAAATTTTAAGCAACCATTTTAGCAAGGCACAAAAGCAAATGTCCCAGCCTTACTTTGTCCCACATGCTTCTGCCCCATGTACAATATCAGCTATGCTGCTACCATAGTCCTCCACTTTTGGTCAAACTCCCACATGGTCCAATGACATGGCTTCTTTTTGTTGCTATGTTGCAGATCTTGTCAGGGCTGGCTCGTCCATTGAGCAAGAATGTTTTTTGCACAGGGCCCCGCGTTTCAGGGGGCCCCGCGCAAAGAACATTCTGCTTTTTTTCAAAATTAAGTTTAAAAAAAAAAAGCTGGCTGCTACCGCTGCCGCTGCCGCCGCTGCCGCCACAGCAGCAGCAGAATGGAGTGTCCGGCGGGGCCCCCTCTGCCCGGCTGAGCTCTCCCTCTGCGATGGCTGAGCCCCTCTGTGCCGGCTTTCAGATACGCGAAGGGAGAGTGTCTCCCTCGCGTCTCTGTTAAGCCTGCAGGGGCAGATGGGAAATTTCGCAGAGAGAGGAAGGGAGGGACTCAGCTGGGCAGAGGGGGCCTCGCGGGACACTCCATTCTTCCGCTGCCGCGGCGGTAGCAACAGCGGTAGCAGCCAGCTTTTTTTTTTTTTAATGTTCCTTGAACCGATGAGGGGGGTAGGACTGGTAATGGGCTATGGAGGGGGTTAGGACTTGACTTGAGGTGGGCTGTGGGTTGATGGGGGGGGTTAGGACTGGTAATGGGCTATGGGAGGGCTAGGACTGGAAATGGGCTGGGGGAGTTAAGACTGGAGGTGGACTGATGGGGTTAGGACTGGTAATGGGCTGTGGGCTGTTGGGGGCTGTCTGGTAATGGGCTATGGGGGGTTTAGGACTGATAATGGGCTATGGGGGGGGGGCTAGGACAGGAAATGTGGTTATTGGGAGGGGTTAGGAAAGATAATGGGCTGTGGGCTGATGGGGGCTGTCTGGTAATGGACTAGGGGGGGGTTAGGACTGATAATGGGCTATTGGGGGGCTGGGACAGGAAATGGGCTGATGGGGAGGGGTTAGGACTTGAGGTGGGCTGATGGGGTTAGGACTGGTAATGGGCTGTGGGCTGTTGGGGGGGTTAGAACTGGTAATGGGCTATGGGGGGGTTAAGACTGGTAATGGGCTTTGGGCTGGTGGGGCTGTCTGGTAATGGGCTATGGGGGGTTAGGACTGATAATGGGCTATGGGGGGGCTAGGACAGGAAATGGGCTGATGGGGAGGGGTTAGGACTTGAGGTGGGCTGATTGAGTAAGGACTGGTAATGGGCTGTGGGCTTATGGGGGGGGGTTAGGACTGGCAATGGGCTATGGGGGGCTGACTGGAAATGGGCTGATGGGGGGTTAGGACTGGTAATGGGTTATAGGGGGGGCTTAAACTGAAAATGGGGTGATGGGGGGTTAGGACTGGAAGTGGGTTGGGGGGGCTAGGACTGGTATTGGGTTGGGGGGTTGCTAGGACTGGAAATGGGCTGATGGGGGGCTAGGACTAGAAATGGGCTGATGCAGGGACTAGAAGGGAATGGATGCTGGGTGAGGCTGGAACTAGAAGGGAGCTGAAGTTGGGGGAGGATTAGAATGGGATGTGGCTGGGAGAGTAAAATGGAGAGGGGAAAAATATTTTGTGTGGGAGGGATAAAAAATCTACAATTGGCCGGGTATTGGGAGAGTAAGTGGGGATTGAGGATGGAGGGGTAAAATTTGAGTGGATGTAATAGGAATGAGGAAAGAGCAAAAGGAGAAAGATTAGTATGTTAAAGCAGATGTAGAGAGAGAATGGAAAAAATACTAGGAGAGAAGAAAGGACAAATGGACAGCAGACGATGGAGAGTTAGCAGAAGACACGAAGAAACCAGAAGAAAGTGGCTGGAGCAATTGCAGCTGAAAAGAAATGCACAAAATGTAGAAAAATATCTCTTTATTTTGAATTTATTAATTGGAATATGTCAGCTCTGGTAAATGTGCATCATTAACGTCTGCGCTTTGTTTAGTACAAGAGCAAATTAATGTATAGTTTTATTTCTACAGTGTTGTACATTCCAAGTTTGGCTTTTGGGATTCCCAGTTTAATTATTGTTGTCCTGTTTCTAAATTGTGATTCCTTGTTTGGTGATGGTTTATGTTCTGTTCATGTGTAATGAGCTGAGGTATTCTGTTTATATAATTCCTATTTGACATTGCCACTTGTTCTCTTTCCCCAGTAGGTCATGTATTTGTATTCTCTGAAATGTATTGGTTTAATATTTGCATGTTTCCTTTTGATAGGTAGGGTCTGGTGCTTTGTGAGCCCTGGTAGTGCTGTTAGGATACGGCGGGTTTGCTATGGGTTCTAAATGGGCAGTGTTTGTAGTAGTTCCTAATGTGTCTGGCAGTTGGCACTGGATTATAGTAATGTAGAAATCTTTTAGTCTTTCTTTATTCATACACTCATTAAGAGGCATGTTTACTAAAAGTTAGTATATGGTAACATTATGCAAATATTTATGCAAATGAGGCCCCTTATGCAAATGAGGCCCCACACCGAGTCTCCGCACATGGCCCCGCACCCCCCTTGGGCCGCCCCTGGATCTTGTGACCTCATTTTGAGATCATGACCCACAATTTGGGGAGCACTGAAGTAAAGCATGATATAAATACATTTTAAATATTGTACAGGCAACTGTCTAGGTAGAAGGTTGGTCACAAAAGTTTCTTTCTGGAAGGGAAGAAACCTGTTCTCCAAATCTCACCCCCTTCCTTCCCCTCTCCCTATCTTAACACTGGACCTGATTATATATTAATCAGTCAATACAAAAGGGGACATGTTTACTAAAGAATGCAATGGTAGCACACATTTGAGTCATGAAACTAACAGAGAGGCCTGTGCTAAATGTATGGGGCATTTGCATGTGTGTAGCGAACATGTTACCACACTAATCAGCACGCAGGTGTGCTTACAGTACTTCTACCCCTTAAGGTGGTGTTAAGTTCACCCACACTAATGGCATCATTTGTGTTTAGCATGCAACCGGAATGTCCATGATAAACCATGATGAGCATTGAATGCCCACATTTTGCTTCTAACCCACACAGTCCCTGCTCAATCACACTCTACCTAGTTAGCATAGGGCCCCCATGCTAACTTAGCATGATGTGCTTGCCACATGAGAAAGCCTGCATTAATGGTTAGCAGACATTTGTAAATATGCAGAGGGAGAATTTGCTAAATTTTCTTCAAGTCCTGGACGGTGCGGCCCATGGTAAACAGAGTTTCACTATTCATGGAATATTTTCGGACTGGATCTAAAATGGAACAGTCAAACTGACAGGTAGGCACAATGATTCAGTGACAATGCCCAGGCAAACATTTTTCAGTTATTTACAGAAAATTTGTCTTCTTTTCCTAATTTTCATTAGTTGTTCCTTTCACATATTTGTGTTAATAAAAACTTTATAACCCACATTAGAACTTTTTAATGCACAGAAATCAATTGTGCGTGCATTAGTTCATAGGTTATTTTTATTTAACTGTTCTATATATACCGCTTTTCACTGGGTCAAAGCAATGTACCTTTAAAAAGGGTTACAAATTGTTACAGTAAAGGATAAACAAAACTTATGTTCAGTAACAGTAACGTATGTACATTTTACAGGGGTTACACTTTGATATAGTGAAGCAGCACTTATGTACAGCAGTGCACAGTGTGAAAGAGGGGATAACGGAGCTGTTGCTTAGCCAGGTGGTTAGCTGGTTAGATTAGGTGGTTTGTATAAATGAATAGATTTCATCAGGTGGGGCGGGTGGCATGTGTAGGGGGGGTTGAGTGGGAGAGTTGGGGGATTGGAGAGGAGAGGGGGGTTTATGTAGTGGGTCTGAAGTGTTCCATGAACAGGTGGGTCTTGAGATGTTCCCAGAAAGTGGTCACCTCATTGATGCTTCTGATTTTTTCAGGTAGAGAGTTCCAGAGGCTTGGGGGGAGGGGGTCATTCTGAGTTGCATTTAGCAGGGATGGACATCGGTTTGGACGTTCATCTCCGCTAAGCACCAGGGGGCCAATTCCCAACACAGAGCTCCCCACATGTACAGAGGTGATGTGCGGGGAGCTCTGTATGGGGGCATGAAGGAGTGAGAGCAGACTGGAGGCGGGAGACCTTGGCCTGGACATACACAACCATTTCTGGTCATGTCCCTGTATGTCCGGGGGGTGTAGCCTGAATGGGGAACTTATTCCACCTTGGAAGTGGAATAAGTTCCTCCCACAATCACAGTGGAAGCAGTGCAGACACGGCAGGGGATGAGTTTCCCCACAGTCTGATCATGGCCTTGGGAGGTCCGAACGGGGATCAGGCGGCGGGAAACTGTGCACAGCAGGAGCCAGCCAGCAGTCAAGACTCCTGAATGGTGTCCCAGTAGCAAGGCAACAGGACGCCATGTCACTGGGCTCCATATAGGAGCCACGGCTGTGTTGTGCAGGCAACAGGCTGGACATCTGGGTCTTCAGAATCAGGGCTATTATTTTTCTCCCTAAGAGGACTTTATCAATAATGCAAATCAAGGGTCCCAACACAGATCAATTTGGCACTTCACCTTCTATTCTATGCCATGTGCTACTAACTATTACTCCCTCGATCCAACTGGTTGCCTTGTATAGGGCTCAGAATATTGTCAATCCAATGGAAAAGTAAATAAGGAGAATAATATTTTCCTGAAAAACCTTCTATGGGCTACTCATGGAATTATACAACTGGTGAATGCTATAGTGGCAAAACTGTCAAGGCAATTTTACCATGTATTACTTTAATTCCTTCTGGTTACTGCTAAGGCAGCCTGAATTTTGTTCACTTTGTAAAGAGCATCCTTCTTTTAGTTTAAAATATATCATTTTTCACTAGTTACTGTAGCATGAAACATCAAGCTATAATTCCCCACATCCCAGTAAAATATTTTTAATGCAATACTGAATATTTATAAGGGTTGTACAGGCCCAAATTTTTCATTTTGTTTCGTTTCCCGTGTTGTTTGTCGGATTTTTCACTATTAACAACCGATAGGAAGTGACAAAATTGTCTTCCATTTTCATTCAAAAATGACATGAAACAATACAGGAAATGTCGTTGGCATTTCCCATGTCAAGTGGCTGTACATCTCTAATATTTATCTCAAAAAGATGTTCTAAGGAAACAAATGCAGAGAAATTATTTAGAAATATGTATGCCTTCACTTTGTTCTTTCTCACTACCCCCCTCCCACATTCCCCATTGCAAAGATCGATAACAAGAGGAGACATAAGGGCATACGATAGAAACATTTTGGGGCCCTTTTACGAAAAGCCACTAGCCAGTTAACGTCCATTTTAGCATGTAGTAACCGGCGGCTGAGAAGCCTATTGCTCATTCTTGCAAACTACCAGCCGCTGTAATGCGCCTTAAGTGACCATCATGCAGTAGAGAAGAGAGTGAGCAGGTTAGGATGGAGTATGGGCCCAGGGAGCACATTGCCGCTAGCATGAAGAGAATTGCTACTTGCTCAGTGCACATAACAATACCTCTATGGAAATCATTAGGTCCACCCGCGTTAAGCACGCCACGCATTCTGGCGCTTGATCATGCACTTATTTCCAGGAATTTCTTGGGCACACCCCCAAAAGCGCATGATGTTTGCATTTACCACGTATAAGGGCCCAATATCCGAAAGGCATTAATGCCCCAAAGCAAACTTTTTCAATGGAAGGGAAGTTGTAGAACTAGGGATCAGGATATGAAGCTCTGAGAGGGGAAACTCAGGAGAAGTGTCAGGACATATTTTTTCATAGAAAAGGTGACAGGTTCCTGGAAAGTATTTCGAAAAAAGATGGTTAAGAAACAAATGGTAAGGGAATTTTAAAAAACTGTGGGATAACAGTAGAAAGCAGATGGCTAGGCAGCATCTTGGGGTATTAGGGATGTGCATTTGCAGTGCGCATTTAGTTGGTTTGGGGCTTAAAAATTTGAAGTGTGCACAAATCAGTTCTAAGTGCATATGCCTATGAATTAATCCACAAGCAATCAACTTTAAGAACTTGCAAATATACAGTGCACACCTTAAAAAAATGCCAGAAAATCATGAAAAGCTAGTTCTAAATGAGCATGAACTAAACTTTTTATTGGCCATGCACACCCCTATGCCTCAGGAGTCTAAGAAAGCACGTGGGTAACCTGTCAGGAGTGGCAGTTACACCCTTAAACAGAAGCCGTACGAGTGCATCAGGGCTCTAAAAAGCACAAGGGACAAAGTGGCCTAGTGGTTAGAGCAATGGGCTGAAAACAAGGTGAAGCCAGGGTTCAAATCGGGCTTCAGAGAGCACCTTATGATATGGGGTGGGCATTTTATCTCCCATTGCTTCCAGCAGTTGGTTCAAGGTACTGGCACCCTAGGCAAATCTTAAACCTTAGGCCTCCCTGGTTGTCAAAATCTATTGTTTAGCTTTGAATGTCTTGTTCTGTGCCACCCTAGTTGCCTAATATTTGGGCCAACCCCGATAACTTCAGCTAACCACTTAGACCGTAATGTATTTGAGGGAGGGTCATATTGTATCTGAATACTTACCACCATTGTAAAGCACTACATATTTCCAATAATGCTATAAAATAAGCATTATTATTTTTATTATTATTATAATTATTATTTTTAAAAAGTTTTCTCTATGATGGATTTGGGGTATGCTTGGGATATATCTGAACTGAGGCTTGAGAAGTTGGATGGAAAACATGGGAGAGAGGTCAGTTGATACTGGGTTGCTTTTGAGAATTTTGTATGCAGAGCTACCAACAGAGATGAATCTAAAGTGGATAAACTAGATGGGCCATTTTGGCCTTTATTTGTTGTCATTTAGGGATTGATTTTATAAGGGGCATAGGGAAAGTTACGCACTAGTTACCCATGTAAGTCCCTCTTTTAAAGGACATAGACAAATGAATGAACACTTCTGTGCTCACTTTAGGCGGCCACATTCTGTAAGTGTGCAGACATGTCTGATTGTTTATTGTTTATTAACATTTGATATACCACCCCCCATTACATTGGGGTGGTTTACAATCATAAATAAAGAGTAAATCAGAAATGGAAAAGAAATTACAATAAACTAAAGAAAAGGAAAGAAAAAAAAAGAAAAAGAAAGTAGAAACAGGGTTGAATAACATAAGAAACGAAAGAGATTAAGGATCAGGGAGGAAGGTTAAAAGCAGAAGAGAAGAGATGAGTTTTAAGGAGAGAGCGGAATTTAGAATAAGACTCTTCTAGTCGGAGAGTGGTAGGTCTTATCACGTGTACTTTCAGTTTGGGAGAGGAGCTTGGGCAAGTCTGAATTTACACACATAAGTTATAAAATATTATAACTTGCATGCGTTTCTGAAACCTGCCGTGATGAGTTTATAAAATGATTCTCTTACAATGATACTATACAATCTAGTAAACTTCATACTAGCAGGTCACAATATAATACAAATACACTATAGCACAAATGCAAAACAAAAATAATAGCATCAGAGGGTAAATGCTTGATATGTACATAAAAAATGTTTCCGTTAATTGAGTCATTTTCAGAATTTTTTTCAGCTTGTAGAAGCATAGACACAGAGAAAAAAAGATGGCAGATAAAGACAATATGGTCTATCCAGTTTGGACATTCTATCAAATACTAAGCTCTACAATCTTCTCCTTTCCCTTAGAGACCCCCTCTGCTTGTCTCATTCATTCTTAAATTCAGATACAGTCCTTGTCTCCACCATCAGTACTGGGAAGTTTATCCATGCATCCACCACTCTTTCCATAAAGAAAGATTTCCTTAGATTCCTCCTGAGTCTCTTTCATCTTCATCCTATGTCCGCCCCCTCCCCCCCATTCCTCCTTTTTTTCAATGGAAAGCGACTCTCTTCCTGTGCATTTATGCCATGGAGATATTTAAACATCTCTGTCATATCACCCCTCTCCATCTTTCATTTAAATATACATATGAAAATCTTTAAGTCTCTACCTCATATGCTTTATATCCTTTTGAAAGTCATCCTCCGGTAACGAATTGCAGAGTTTGATTATGCATTGAGTGAAAAAATATTTTCTCTTATTAATCTTTTAATAAGCGCTAATTGACTTTTTGCAGGTTAATTTTTAGTTAATGTACATTAAATCAATTTAGGGGACATAAGGCATGCTAATGAATAATTCAGAATTATAGTAACAGTACTCAAAGTTGAAGTGCTCCATTATTTAGTTATTGGCAACTAGAAGTTGATGACAGGGTCATGGAAAGTTCCAGAAACTCAGGTCTCTACATGGGGTTCGTACTCACACAGGAAACACAGCTAATGCAAGCTTGCAGAAGGTTTCAAGATAACACATTTTTTCATAACTGTGCAAACATCTAATAGCAGCAACAGTGAAATGTTAAAACTGCAAAATCTTATTATAATTAAGAAAAATGAATATTACTGGGTATTTGTTATGCCTCTTGTTAGTGATGTGATTTATATTCCTTTCTGTTTCCATGGTAATTCTTGATTTTAAAGTCCTGTGTATTTTCAACAGAATAAAGAGTTGAATATCCTTCAAGTCAAGTTGAATATTTTGTTTATAGCTTGAGAAAATATCCTGTGGGCTGAATATTTCCACTGATTGGGCCTATTCATATTAATTAGCAAATTCGCAAAACTGATCTCAGTACCATTATTTATAAATTCAATGAGGTGGTGTTCTCATTTGGGATCCATTTATCAAAATGCAATAATGCACTATAGGGCATGTTTATTAATGTGTGCTAATCATTAGCACAGGTTTTGCCAGGCACTAAAGGGGTCATTTTAGAAGCTCTAGTTGTGACTTGGACATCTAAAAATGGGAATTCAGACATGATGGAGCTATTTTAGAAATCCGAGTATACAGATGTACCCGGCATGATCATGTCTAAGTCACAAGTGGATGTGGTGGAGGCGTGGCCTGGGCAGTGCTACAGAGATGCATATCTCAGCGCAATTACAGAATAGCCAGAGCATGCCTGGCCCTCACTGTTGATGCGCCCATGCCAATGCCTGCTTTTGACCATGAATAAATTACAAAAAAAGTGTTTGATTCATGGCAGCAACATTTGCAGGGGGAAGAGCAAAATGTGTGCTCATTGCCACAATAAATTTCACCGGGTCAAAAAAAAACGGTGTTAATTAACAGTCCATTCATTTTACTGCCCTGCAAGTCTTCAGATCTAAAATAGCCAGCTGGGGCATGCATTTTTCATAGCATAGATGCCTCCATTCTATAATACCTCAGCCGGCACATCTATGTACCCGTTACTGCCGCAGTGCATTTCGGGGATGTCCACATTTCTAAAATGGTCTGCAAAAATGCATGTGCCTGTTCTTGCTATATGCATTTCCAGAATCAGTTGAGGAGCTGTGCATCTTTCAAGATGGAGCTGACGCTTACATGTGCCTCCCTTCACTGTGGCCTTCCCCCTAGTATTTTAGACATGGTGACCTGGATGTCTCAGATTCTTCCTAGACGTCCCTTCTAAAATGTGTCACACTGACCAATTAGCAGGAGGATCTGTGCTAAAAATCCCATTCTAACCGCTTAGTGTGTGATTGGGCAGTTTAGGGGCGTAATATGGGCATTGATGGCGCATAGCAATTAGCACAGTGAGCATACACTAATCACAACTGTTTCCATTAGCATGGATGCACTTAACATGACCTCAATAGTTGACTTTGAGTACCCACGTGTCAGTTAACATGGTGCCACGTGTTAGCAATGTGCTAATGGCAGAGAGATGGTTGCACATGTCTCCAGAAATTAGCATGGACCTCTGTGCTAATTTCATGCCACAAATGCATACTACCAGCACAGAATTTAGTAAACATGCTCCTATGTGCATTGTCATACATTAACGTGCATTGTTAGTAAATAGGTAGCAACCCCAATGAGGCCTATTTTCTAACAATGGGGCATGGTTACTAACATGTACTAACAGTTAGCAAGGGGGTTTACCGCATGTTAAGCATGTCAACCTGACTGTTAGTTCAGCCAGTGCAGTAAAAGTCCTATGCTAACCGTTTGGCATGGGATGAGACATGACTTGGCAGGTTAGGGACAGAGTTAGGGACAGAGTTAGGGACACAGTATCTTTGCCATTATCTCCTTCTGTTATCCATCCCTATAGTGCCTCATTTTCAGCAACCAAATCATAATGCTCTTTTCGGTGCATCACAGCTGAAACGTTGGCTGCCTTTCTGTCAGCAGATACTCTTTTTCCTGATCATTTTTCCTCACTTACAGTTAAAGCCCAGGCCACCTCTTGGGATGATATCCTGGATTCAGCACTGGACACAGTAGCTCCGAGTAGAGTTTATTCACAACCGTTATGACGTTCATTCAAAAGGTTTCATGACAGCTTGCGCCTCCTTAGCGTCATACTACAGCAGCCGAAAGGCAGTGTGCAACAGTAGATCTTCTTGGCACTGCTCCATTTTTGAGAGACTTATTCACATTATCATTTTCAGATTACTCAGGCAAAAAAGGATTATTACTCCTCTTTAATAAGGACCTTGAGCAATCCAGGTCATACAATTTTTTCTGTGGCGAATCAGCTTGGATCCTTGAGGTTGATTGAGGTCCTTGAGGTTGGACAGGTCTCTCTGCAGAAGATCTGGCCATCTTCTTCTCAAATAAGGTTTCCCAACTTAGAGTGACCCTTCCCATTCCTTCTGCCTTTTCTCTGCCAGACACACTTGGCCCCAACTATTCAACCTTCAGTCATATCTGGTCTCAATTTACACCAATTATCCTGACAGAATTATCACATACGGTTCAATGTATTTGAAAAACCACATGTATATTAGACTGATTCCATCCTCCTGACTAAAGGAGCAGTCCTTGGGATTTCTCCCAGTCTTGCAGTCACTTATTAATGGTAGCTTGCCAATGGGTACTTTGCCTATTACGTGGAAGAAGGCTATATTGAGACCTATAGCCAAGGATCCACATGGCGACCCTCATGATCCAAAAAACTATTGGCCTATTTCATTGTGTACAAAGTATTAGAGTGGTTCGTATTTGAACAACGTCAAACAAATGCATGTCCTGTATCCTAGACAGTCAGGATTCAGGCCACAACATAGCACTGAAACCATCTTAGCAACTGTTTAAATGATATTCAAAGGGCCTGGGATCAGGGAAAGGCACTTCTTGTCATCTTATTAGACCTTTCACAGCAGCATTCGACTTGTCGATCATGGGCTGCTTAGGGCTCATGTTTATGTTTATGTTTTATTAAAATTTGATATACCACCCATACCACAATAGGCATCTGGGTGGTTCACAATTGATTAAAATTACAGGCTGCAAGGATTTAAGAAAAGAACGCCATCATATAAAAGAAAGGAAGGATTTTATAAACAAGTAAAACAGGACATGACAAAAGAGGAAGGTCAGGGAAGGGGAGTAAAAGGAACCAACATAAGGGTGAGGTTTATGGGGGAAGATTGAATGCTACTGTGAACAGATGTGTCTTGAGCTTTGCTTTGAAATGAGGGAAAGATGTTTCAGTGCGGAGGGAAAGAGGAAGAGAGTTCCAAAGATGCGGACCCAGGAAAAAAAAAGCAGAGGACCGAGTGGATTCCAGATGTGCATGTGAAGGGGGGGGAAGAAACATACGGTTGAGATGAATGGAACGAAGGGAACGGTGGGGAGTGTGAAAACGAACCTGATCAGCGAGGTAAAGAGGGGTACCTGTAAAAAGAGCCCTGTGGACAAAGATAAGAATCTTATAGTGAATACGGAAAGGGATAGGTAACCAGTGCTGTTGCAGAAGAAGGGGAGTGACGTGATCATCACTTTGATGTAGGCCTTCATGGTCTACCACTTTCTAGGTTTTATTCTTTCCTTCAGGGATGATTGCTTCAGGTTCAGGTTTCAGACTTTCTTTCATCTTCGCATGAACTCACCTGTGGGGTACCCCAGGGGTCTACCCTTTCCCCCATTCTGTTTAACATCTTTCTGAGCCCATTGGTTATGCTCATTCAGAGTCTGGGGATCACTGCCTTCATCTACACAGATGATATTCTCTTGCTGTACTCAACAGATGTAGTAGCACCAGGTATCTTGAGGATTAATTCTTGTTTAGCAAGCATTGCTAATGGGCTACGAACTAACTCTTTAGTACTTAATCCTAGCAAATCTGTGACCATGTGGTTCATTGATTCCAAAGATGTTCCAGGTCTAATGCCAATGATTGAAGGTACCCCAGGGACTTTGAAGACTACTCTTAGGTTCCTAGGAGTGGTTATTTCCTCCAAACTGTCTTTTTCACCACAGTTATCCCGTGTTGTGAAATCATCTTTTTTTGCACTTCATTGATTCTGACCAGTACAGCCCTTTTTGGACACAGCTGCCCAGATGACAGTGTTATGTCCTCCTTGGACTACTGTAATTTTGCATGTTTAGGCCTGCCAGTATACCAACTCTGGAGTTTACAGACAGTGCAAAATGTGGCAGTGTGACTGTTAGCCCGTGCTCACCGCTTTGATCACGTTACACCATTGCTTATGCAATAACACTGGTTTCCTGTCTCAGAACAAATCCAGTACAAGGTCTTAATCTTTGTTTTTAAAGCCATACATGACTTGGTTCTGGAATATCTTTCTACCTTAGTAGCGCTCTATGCTCCCGCCAGAGCTCTACATTCCTTGCATGGTTTTCAATTAAACATTCCATCTCCCGCTGTTATTAAATTTGAGTCTACTCAACTGGCAGCCTTCTTTGCTGCAGCCCCTACACTATGGAACTGATTGCTTACTTCCGTACATACAGTTCCCAATCTGAAGAGTTTTAAAAAGTCTCTAAAAACTCATCTGTTTAGTTCTGCTTTTGGGGTGGCTGCGGTGTATGTACGTGAGGGAGTCATGGCTATTAATCAATAATGCAGTCTTTTTCCATCATTTCAGCTTGCCTGCTATGTTTCTAACCTAGAGATGTATGTTCATTTATGCTATACCTTTCAGGCCTGATTTTCGAAAGGCATTTACATGGTTTACAGCTCAGTAAATCATGTAAATGCCTTAAATGGGGATATTGAACGGCACTTACATGGATAGTGCTATTGAATATCCCCTTTTAAGTCCCCTACGTGCCCGATGCTATCCAGTTAGCATCGGGGCATGTTGGGGATGGAACGGAGGGGGCGACACGAGATACCCAGGCAGCAGCGACATTGCATGCTGCTTGATTAGTAACCTGCACCTAAAATATAGGCGATGAAAACCCTCGCCTATCTATAAGGCACAGGAGCTAACTGGACAGCATCAAATATTGCTGCAGCACAGTTGGCCTCAGCAGCCTCCTGTGTCTGTGGCAATCACCGTATATTCAATGCTGCTGCCGTGACAATGAATATCCAGATTAGAAGTCGGCAGGGAGGGCTATGCGCCGACAAGGCACATAGCCCTTCCAAAATGCGCATGACTCAATATCGGGCCCTTCCTGTTTTTATAATGGTGTTCTTTTCCTTATTACAATATTGTTACTGTAAACAGCATAGGTTACTGTAGATATACAGCATATCAAATAAAGAGTAACATAACATAACATGACATAACATTGCAGTAGCACAGCCGTCACTGAGTGGTGCATATGCCGCCTCCTCAATGGGCGGTGTTAAGTGCACCCCTGTTAGATGTGCTGGCCAGTCAGCATAGTGAGATGTCTCCCCATATTAAGTGTAGGGGGACATGCCAGGCACATCTCCAACAGTTGGCATGGATCTATGCCACCTAGCAAGCTAATGTTGGGGCTTATCGCGCTCTAACATTTTTATAAGCATGCCCAATATGCATTAGCACATTATTGCATTTTGATAAATAAAAAGCGATGGTCTAGGAGAGCTCAAATGAAGCACTAACAGGCTCAACATTGAAAGGGGTTTTCCTTGAAATCTTTAGGCAAGTAGAGAATCTGAATTCCAGTAAGGCAGAAGAGCAAAACGAAAAAGGTCAAAGAAAGAACGAACATCCTGCAGACTAATGGGTCTATAGACAATAGGGTTAATCGGGGCACATGCATTCTGAATGTGCCGCTACACAGGTGCCTCTGTTGGTACCTGCTTCTCATACAACTCAAGCCCATCCTTCACACGCCACTGCAAAAACGTTCTCAGTCAGTAACGTCTGGATAGAGATGCTGTTTCCTTTGGAACCCAGGTCCAGAAAGCCCCTTACTACTAAACAGAGTAAGTGTGTAAAACATCATATTCCATCATAACCACTTCCTTCACTGCCTTAACCATGTTCTTAGCACCATGTGTGACCAATACGTGATCAATTGGGGCAACACTATAAAGGCCCAACTAAAAAAAATTGAACCTACAGGAGCTACTAATACTATTGATAAATAATTTTTGTCAGATTTCAATTTGCCAAGCACACTACAAAGTCTGTCAGATCTAAATGAAGTCCCTTTTATTGTGCAGAGTATTTAATAAAAGCTAAGTTACAAATATACCAAAATAAAGTTCACTTTTAATCTTCTTCCACTTAAAGAATTGTTCAAGTATCTTCTTAAGAAGGCTAAAAAATGTTTCATCACATGCGTTTCAAACCTTTTCAACCAATTAGAGCGACACAGTACTATGTACTACCAACTTAACCCAATTCAGGAAAAAGCTCAAGCACCACCTATTCACAAGTTACTTTCCGATTTAGACTCCATAGGGATTTACACACTCCAAGCATATAACCAGATATTTTAACTATGTAAATAACTGTAAATAGTTACATAAGAACATAAGAACATAAGATATGCCATACTGGGTCAGACCAAGGTCCATCAAGCCCAGTATTCTGTTTCCAACAGTGGCCAATCTAGGTCATATGTACCTAGCAGTTTCCCCAAGGGACACAGGTTCCACAATGCTTGTATTGGTTCAAGCATTGATATCCTGGGTCCCTTCTTAATAATGGCTTATGGACCTTTCCTCCAGGAACTTGTCCAAACCTTTTTTAAACCCAGCTACACTAACAGCCTTTACTACATCCTCCGGTAACAAATTCCAGAGTTTGATTACTCGTTGAGTGAAAAAATATTTTCTTTTATTAGTCTTAAATAGTTTACCCTGTAGATTCATTGCATGTCCCCTAGTCTTTCTATATTCTGATAAGGTAAACAATCGATCTACATTTACCCGTTCCACTCCGCTCATTAATTTATAGACTTCTATCATATCTCCCCTCAGCCGTCTCTTTTCCAGGTTAAAGAGCCCTAACCTTTTTAGCCTTTCTTCATAGGAGTATCCTTCCATCCCCTTTACCATTTTGGTGGCTCTTCTCTGAACCTTTTCTAATAACTCTATATCCTTTTTAAGATATGGCGACCAGAATTGCACACAATATTCAAGGTGCTGTCTCACCATGGAACGATATAGAGGCATTATAATATCCTTTGTTTTATTTTCCATTCCTGTCCTTATCATACCTAGCATTCTATTTGCTCTCTTGGCCGCCGCTGCACACTGGGCCGAGGGTTTTAACATGGTATCCACAATGACGCCTAAATCTTTTTCCTGGGTGGTGGTTCCTAATGTGGAACCTTGCATCGTGTAACCATAGTTTGGGTTGTTCTTCCCTAGGTGCATAACCTTGCACTTGTCCACATTAAATTTCATCTGCCATTTTGATGCCCAGTCTTCCAATTTATCAAGATCCTCTTGCAATTTTCCACAATCCTCTTGGGTTTTAACAACTTTAAATAGTTTTGTGTCATCTGCAAATTTGATAAGCTCACTCGTTATTCCACTTTCCAGGTCATTTATGAATATGTCAAAAAGCAGCGGACCCAGCACAGATCCCTGGGGTACACCACTATTCACCTTTCTCCATTGGGAAAATTGGCCATTTAGCCCTACCCTCTGCTTTCTATCTTTTAACCAGTTCCTGATCCACAATAGTACACTGCCTCCTATCCCATGACTCTTTAGTTTTGCCAAAAGTCTCTCATGAGGGACCTTGTCAAAGGCTTTCTGAAAGTCCAGATACACAATATCAACCGACTCACCTTTGTCCACCTGATTATTCACTCCTTCAAAAAAACATAACAGATTAGTAAGACAAGATCTTCCTTGTCTAAAGCCATGTTGGCTGTCTCTCATTAGTTCATGACTATCTACATGCTGAGTAATTTTATTCTTTATGATGGTTTCTATCATTTTTCCCGGTATTGACGTCAGGCTCACCGGTCTGTAGTTTCCCGGATCACCCCTGGAACCCTTTTTAAAAATTGGTGTTACATTGGCGATCCTCCAATCTTCAGGTATTAGAGATGATTTTAATGATAGTTCACAGATTACTAATAGCAGGTCTGCAATCTCATATTTCAGTTCTTTCAATACCCTTGGATGTATACCATCCGGCCCAGGTGATTTGCTACTCTTCAGCTTATCTAATAGTTGTAATACATCTTCTCGATGTATCGATATTTCCTTCAATACTTCTGCACCTTTAAATACCACTTCAGTCATGGGTAACATCCCTACATCTTTCTCAGTAAAGACTGAAGCAAAGAATTCGTTCAGTCTCTCCGCTATCGCCTTGTCGCCTCTTAGTGCTCCTTTAACCCCTTTATCATCTAATAGACCAACTGACTCTCTCACAGGTTTTTTGCTACGAATGTACTTGAAAAGGTCTTTACTTTGCGTTTTTGCTTCTGCAGCAAGCTTCTTCTCAAATTCTCCCTTTGCCTGCCTTATCAATGCCCTGCATTTGACTTGCCATTGCTTGTGCTGTTTCCAGGTTTCATCGTTTGGCTCTTTTTTCCATTTCCTGAAAGATGCTTTTTTGGCAACAACAGCCTCTCTGACCTCAATTTTAAACCATGCTGGCAGTTTTTTGGACTTCTTACCACTTTTCTTAAAGCGTGGAATACAGCTGGTCTGGGCTTCCAAGATAGTATTTTTCAACAACAGCCAAGCCTGATGTACATCTTTAACCTTTGCAACTGCTCCTTTTAGTTTTTTCTTGACTGTTTTCCTCATTTTATCATAGTCTCCCTTTCGAAAGTTAAAAGGTAGTATTGTGGATTTCCTTACTATCCCTCCTCCACTAATTAAATCAAAGGCGATCATGCTATGATCACTATTGCCAAGTGGCCCCAACAACCTTATCTCTTGCACTAGATCTGGTGTTCCACTAAGGATTAGGTCTAATATGGCTTCCCCTCTGGTCGGTTCATGAACCAGCTGCTCCAAGAAGCAGTCATTTATTTCATCTAGGAACTTTATCTCCCTACCATGTCCTGACGTGACACTGACCCAGTCGATACCGGGGTAGTTGAAATCACCCATTATTATTACTGTGCTGTAACTTTTGTTAGCTTCCTTGATTTCTTTGAGCATTTCATCATCCATTTGGTCATTCTGGCCAGGCGCTCGATAGTACACCTCCAATGCCATTGCCTTCCCCCTTTTACATGGAATTTCAATCCATATAGATTCTACAGCAGATTTTGTTTCCTGCAAAACTTTAATCCTTTCTGACTCAATGCCCTCTCTAACATAGAGAGCAACCCCCCCACCAATTTGATCAGCTCTATCATTACGATATAGTTTGTACCCAGGTATCACAGTGTCCCACTGGTTGTCGTCCTTCCACCATGTCTCTGATATTCCAATCATATCTAACCTTTCATTTAGTGCTATATATTCTAACTCTCCCATCTTATTTTTTAGACTTCTAGCATTTGCATACAAGCATTTTAGAGAATGTATTTTATCCATATTAATTTGTCTGTTAGACATGAGTAATTTGGGATCTTTAAGCTCTGTCTGCTCCATACTTGAGGGCATTTGGGCTACTTTACTCTTTTGTGGAACCTCTCTGCTTTTGGTAGTATCCTTCAAAGATACATTCTTCCGAACCATCCGCTCTTGGGCGATTGTCGGCTTTCCCCTAATATCTAGTTTAAAAGCTGCTCTATCTCCTTTTTAAAGGTTAATGCCAGCAGCCTGGTTCCATCCCAGTTAAGGTGAAGCCCATCCCTTCGGAAGAGCCCCTCCTTTCCCCAGAATGTTCCCTAGTTCCTAACAAATCCAAACCCCTCATCTCTGCACCATTGTCTCATCCACGCATTGAGACTCCGGAGCTCTGTCTGCCTTTTGGGTCCTGCGCGTGGAACAGGAAGCATTTCGGAGAATGCTACCCTGGAAGTTCTGGATTTCAACTTCCTACCTAAAAGCCTAAATTTAGCCTCCAGAACCTCCCTACCACATTTTCCTATGTCATTGGTACCAACATGTACCAAGACAGCAGACTCCTCCCCAGCACTATCTAAGACCTTATCTAGGTGGCGCTTGAGGTCCGCTATCTTCGCACCAGGCAGGCATGTTACCAGGCGATCCTCACGTCCACCAGCCACCCAGCTATCTACATGCCTAATGATCGAATCACCAACTATAACGGCTGTCCTAACCCTTCCCTCATGGGCACATGGCCCTGGAGAAACTTCCTCGGTGCGAGAGGGTTTTACATCACCTGGAGGACAGGTCCTAGTTACAGGATCACTTCCTGCCATACCAGGGTGATGCTCTCCTGTCACGTGACCTCTCTCCTCCATGGCAACAGGGGTGCTGCCAGACTGGAGGTGGGACTTCAGGACTATATCCCTGTAGGTCTCGTCTATGTACCTCTCTGTCTGTCTTATGCTTTCCAAGTCTGCTACTTTAGCCTCTAGAGAACGGACTCGTTCCCTGAGAGCAAAGAGCTCTTTGCACCTAGTGCACACGTAAGACCTCTCACCAACTGGGAGAAAATCATACATGTGACACTCAATGCAAAATACTGGAAAGCCCCCATCCCGCTGCTGGACTGCTGTCTACATCTTAGTTTTAAGTTTGTGTTTAGATCTACGTTCTTTACTTACTAAGGGTTGCTATGGATATTTTTACTAATAAAACTGAACCTAATACGTGTAATATACCTTGTTCACCTGAAGCTTAACTAATCTCAGGTCCTTAGTGTATGACTGATTTGGGTAATGAGCTTCACCTGAGAGTACCTCCTGTCTTTTAAGATGTGTAAGTACCTATAAAGCTACGATTATCCCAGGGGTGGGTGGGTGTGGGGAGGGTGGGAGGGAATTAACACTTATTAAAAGAGGGCTGCTACACAGTACCCTCTCTTGTGCTGCTGAGGTAAACTATATTCTGATTTGATTTAAATTATAGCTCTTAGCTGCTGCTAGGCTCTAACTTCTTATGAAATTTAAAGTACAAGCTCTCTGCTGGGTTCTAAATTTAACCAGAAAGCTCTTTTCTGTGTTGTAAATTTAAGCTAAAAAAACTTTGCTAATGCTAGGCCCTGAGTGACTATTAAATGTAAACTACAAGCTCTCTGCTGGGTTCCAAATGTAACCAGAAAGCTCTCTTCTGTGTTTTAAATTTAAACTAAAAGTACTTTGCTGTTACTAGGCCCTGAGTGACTATTAAATTTAAAGTACAAGCTCTCTGCTGGGTATGAAATGTAACCAGAGAGTTCTCCTCTGTGTTTTAAATGTACTTACCCCTGTTCTTCCAAGTTTCAACTCCTGTTAAAATGTAAAATACACTACAGTTACCCTGTATGTATAAGTATGTTACTCCCCTGAATCCCAGCCATCATTATTAGGGCACCCCCAAGTATGACCAATACCTAATAATTTCATTTGTACATGTATATAATTTACCTTACTCAATGTATCGCATATGTATATAGTTTACCCTGTTGTCCTGTTCTTGTTCCTGTTCAATGTAATGACCTGACTTTTGTATATTGTCGGATACTGTTTGTTCTATGTAAACCGCGCTGATCGCAAATAGTGCGGTATATAAGAAATGCAAATAAATAAAATAATGTTCAATGTAAACCGCGCTGATGATAATAGTGCGGTATAAAAGAAATGTTAAATAATAAATAAATAAATGTTTCAGGTATAACAGGGAGTCCGATTTCTTTTCTTTTCTGTAGTTTTCCTGCTGTTACTTAGAATGTAGAAAAGAGTCCACAGCCTAGCATCAGTGCCTGCCCCTGAAACCAGGTTTTATTTGTGCAAAAGATGCAGCGTACCACTCTTGGCAGAGAGCCCAGTAGCCTTCCAAAAATTAATGTGTTCTGCAAAATTCTGATCCCTGATCACTGTCCATTGCCACCATATCTCTGGTTATTTATGGGGTGCATCTTTGCATCTTTGGGGATTGCTGCTACAAGAGCTAAGGTTGAGGACAGAGCAGAAGATTAAACGCCAGAGGTTTCCTCACACTTTCCACTACCTGTTTTTCATGCGGGCCGGGTGGGGGGGTAGGGTGGGAGGATCCTACCTCCTGTGATTTCACAGCTGCCTATCATGTTAGCCAAAACGTTTGGAATTTTTTCAGTAGTAGCTCAAAGCCAGTTAAATATGGGTCGAGTAAGTACTTCCATCCCCAAAAAATGTATAATCTTCTCATCTTGTGGAAGGGGGGGGGAAGCAGTAGCGGCAAATCCTTTCCCCCACTTTAAAAACAGCTGCCTTGGGCCGCTGCTTTGGCACCCATGTGCAAACACATATGGCCTGTTGTTCCTGTCCCCCTCCAACAGAAAGTTGCATCAGAGGGGGGCAGGAGTGGCACGGCCTGCTGCAGCCACCAAAGTGGTGACAGAAAGCCACCGTTTCAAAAAATCATGACATGTCACCCACCAGTCACTCACCCTAGGCAGCTGCCTAATCTGCCTGATGGGTGGGCTGGCCCTGGATCTGAGGCAATGGAGGGTTAAGTGATTTGTCCAAAATAACAAGGAGTAGCAGTGAATTTGAACCCAGATTTCCTTGGTTCTAGTCAGCCTTTTAAACCACTAGGCTACTCCTCTTCTCCTTCCTAATACTAAATTTTCAATGTCTTCTTACTCTAGAAATCCCTCATTCAGGAGCTGCCAAAACCCATTTTATATACTGTGCAGTAGGAAACAGGGTATACCTACTACAGGGGGTCTTCTGGATGCTTGCTCCTGCCCTTCCCCTCCCTACTTTGTATTGCTTCTGCCTTCTTTAGTCCCTGTATGGAAATGGTAGCAGAGAACTGTTGTTTCACATTTTCACTTCAACCTGCATCATCACCTTCAGACACTGTCCTCTTAAAATAAGATCTATCTATCTTAGCTGGTGAACTACAGGGATTCTGAGACCCCAACTTTCTCATCATTACCATGCGTGCTGCTGCTTGCCCTACATCTCTCAGGAGAATCAACTACTTTCCTCCTCTGCCTCTCTACATTCCCAAGATGAGAAAAAAACTACTAAGTGCTAGTCACATATATCGTGAGAAGCGGTGACCTCTCTCACCACCTGCTCCTCTCTTTCTCTCAGAATGAATTTTATCAAACGTCAGGCCCAATTTTCAAAGGCATTTACATGGGTAATTTCCCTAGTTACTTGTGTAAATGCCTTATCTGGGATTTTCGAAGGGCACCTACATGGGTAGTGCCTTTCGAAAATGCCAGATATGTCCCTAATGCATGCAGATGCTATCCGCTTAGCATCGGGGCATATTGGGGGCGTTCCGGGGTGGGCCATGGCGCTACCCATGTAGCACCAATTTTCGATGCTACACAGTTAGCGCTCTGCACCTTAAAGATAGGCGTGGGGAAATCTTTCTTATCTTTAAGGCGCTGAGGCTTTGGTAGCTCCTGTGGCTTCCTGGCTGTATGGCGACACCCGGAGTTTTGATGCCGGGACTGCATATGACCACGGCATGGAAAATCCAGGCTAGGTGGGAGGGGATGGGCTATGCGCCAACATGGCACAAAGTACTGCCCATCTCAAAATCGGACCCAACATCTTTATTTACAAATAATGAGTTACTTCCATAAATGATTCAAGCATATGTCAATGCTGTCTAATTGCTCACTGTAAGTAAGAGAAGCAGCCCAAAATTCACAGGTTCGTAGCTTGCCATGATAATAGCTAGGACAGCTTTCTGTAAGTCTTGGGCTCCTACCATATTTGCAAGCTAGGAAAGCCCTTCCCAGGGTGGCTATACTCAAAACATGCCCCGTGGCTTCCAGAGGCATACAGGGTACCAACCCAGACTGTATACCTGCTGGCATGAACCAGCACTGGCTCAGCAGCAACTATGATTTCCTCCTCTGATGTAGCTGAATTCAGCTCACATCCTACAGCTTCCAGAGGCAAATATGTGTCATCCTAGTCTATTAGCCTACCTCAGCATCACCTTACCTACAAAACTGTGCAATCTGATATAGAGCTTCTGAGAGAGCACCCACCCCACTTCTCATGAGATAGGGATGAGCCCTTATGGTAAAGAACACCTAGCTAACATTAGTAACACTGGAAATTAGCTAGGCAAAAATAAAGAGCCCAGTAGTGAACGAGGCCTATCAAGAAATGGAAAATTCCCTAGAATTTAAATTCTGCCTCCTCATATTGCTTCTGGTGCCATAGAAAATGCAATAAACATCATTGTCAGAAAGCAATGGCCTTGGCCTAGTTTTCAAGTACCGTGAGAACAGACAAAGACATAAAAACAAACAGAGCTGGTAAAAGAGGATATCAGTTGCACCCTCATTGAATCAAGGATTCAGCCTTTTAAGCAATAAAGGAACTAGGATGTGAATAAATATTTGTACTGCCATCATCAGTTGTAAAAGGCTAATGAGCTTTGAGTACAATTGACATTCTGTGTGTCTTCTATTCCAGTTGCATCTTAAATCTGATGACTATCTCATTTGTAGCTGTTTCAGGAAGAGGGGGCCTGCTCACCCTTTATACCATATCAGTGACCTATACCATAAATATTTTATCATAAATATCCTCCATAGGCAAATGTAGCTTCCCTATGATCTACAGCTAGGAGCTCTTACCCTGTGGGCATCTTTCTTCAGGGCTGATGATGGTTCCACTAGAGGTAGGTCTTGTCAGATGAATCTCTTTGACTAGGTGACTAGAGAGTTTGACCAAAGGAGAGCTTTCGATGTGACATACTTAGATTTCAGCAAAGTCTTTGACATGGCTCCGCATGCAATGTAATGTAAACCTTTGAGTCAATGCTGACTCCTGGGGACCCAGCAGCTTCTGGGTTTTCTTGGCAGTGTGACTAGAAGTAGATTGCCAGGCCTTTCTTCTGAGGCAATGAAGTGTTAAGTGACTTGCCCAAAGCCACAAGGAGTGCTAGTGGGAACTGAGCCCTGGTCTCTTGGTTAAATATATAAATATATATAAATAAGCTAAGCATATTTGGTATGATCCCTAAAGTGACTGGGTTAAACATTTGTTGAGTGGGAGACAACAAAAAGTAGTAGTAAATGGAGTTCATGCTGATGGTAAGGAATTTACCCGTGGTGTGCTACAAGAATTAGTCCTTTGTCTAGTTCTTTTTGGCATTTTTGTAAACGATATTGCAGAAGGATTGTTGGGTAAAGTTTGCATCTTTGCAAATGATACCAAAATTTGCAATAGGATAGACACTCTGGAAGGTGTAAATAACACAAAGAAGGATGCAAGCCTGAAGAATGGTGTAGAATCTGACATCTAAGATTTAATGCTGAGAAATGTAAGGTCATGCATTTGGGTTACAAAAACCAAGGGAAGTGATACAACATAGAGAGTGAAATACTTCAGGACACAAAAAAAATCATATGGGGTGATCGTATAAGATGATATTCAGGTGGCCACAAGTTAGGAAAGGCAACAGCAAAAGCCAAAAAGATGATTGGGTGCATAGGAAGAGGAATGGCCAGCAAAAAATAGGAGGTCATAGTGCTTCTATATAAGTCTCTGATGATACCTTATTTGGAGTACTGTGTATAATTATGGTGACTGCATTTTCTAAAAGATATAAACAGGATGGAATCTGTCCAGAGGGCAGCTACTAAAATGGTCAGTGGTCTTTGTCATGAAGCATATGGGGAAAGACTTGTGGAGGATAATTTTATAAAGTTACATTTAGCATGCAGAAGTGGCCTTAATTTTAAAGGCATGATGATTTACACCAGCTCTAGAACTGGCATAAATTATCTTACTTACTTTTTGCAAATACGTACATATATTATAATATTTTATAATCAACGTACATACTTGAATATTCCGCTTTGTTTTGGCCAAACTTCGCCCACGTGCACTCCCACAGTGAACCTACACATGATGTAAACAATCTGCATACTTTTAGAAGAGACACCACAGAGAAAGACCACAACCACACCAAAGAATCTTCTGTTAACATACTTTTTTAGGAACCCAACTTGGCCAAGTTTAGGCAAGCATGCCTGAATTAAGTGTCAGCCAAATTGCACTGATGTACCAATTTACAAATCAGTCAAAGCTACACTGAGACAATGGACCATCAAGATTAACAGCCCAGCTGAACAGAGAAAAGCTGCAGAGATACGCTATTGACATCTAGTATCATTACTGGTCCATTATCTCAATGTAGCATTGATTGATTTGTATCTTGGTACATAACCACACTTTGCCTGACTCCTGACACAGGAATGTTTGCCGAAACTTGGCCGTCAGGTTCCTACTAAAGTGTGTTGATAGAAGATTCTTTGATGTGGCTGTGGCCCTTTCCCTGTGGTGTTGGCTGATTGCGGAGTGCTCCTCCCTTCTGATGCCATATTTTTACAGGAGTCAGATTATATAAGAGCTCACTTAGTCACATAATCAGCCACTTTCATGTGTAAATGTGGTCTCCAACTTGAAAAAGCAGCCGCTTATGTATGTAAATGATAAAAATGCTGAGATTTGGGCACATTTTGCTGGTGCCTAAAAATAGTCAACTCTTTATAAAATTACCCTCATAGAGAAGGCCTCTGATGAAGAACTTCCTGGATCAGAAGCTTTAAATCTCTGTACATCAAAACAGCTATTCCGGTGGGCTGAAACCATGGGCATAGTTTGGGGGGGGGGGGGAAGGAGAAATTCCCCCCAAAGGAGCTGCCTCTACGCCAATTCATCAACAGTTCCCCCACCCCCACCCCAACCCACAACACTGCGCTTTCTGTGCCTACAGCGGAAGCAGCAGACAGGCCTCCAATTAAAAAAAAAAACACGGATGTAAGCACTTCCTTGGTAGGAAGGCTGGTCTGGTCCAGACCCCTCTGACTCATGCTTCACGTCAGAGAAGGGTGAGATAGACCAGCCTTCCTAGCAAGGAAGAGCTTACCCATGTTTTTTTTTTCTTTTTTAAATCAGTGGCCAGTCCACTGCTGCTGCTACGGGCATAGAAAAAGCAGTGGCAGCAACACATGTTGGGGGACAGGGCTGTGCGTGGAAAACTGGAAGGAACATGCTGGGCAAATGGACAGAAGGGGGGGTGTGGAATTGCCAGAAGGGAAATGCTGGGCGGATGGACACGAAGGGGGGGGGGGCGATATGAAATTGCCAGAAAGGAAATCCTCCGCAGATGGATACAAGCAGGGGTGAAATGGATGGAAATGCTGGGTAAATGTTGCACACGATTGGGGCAGAGGGCAGATGCTAAACAGGAAGTGTGGAGAGGATGACACAGAGCAGATGCTGGACACAAAGGGGGAGGAGGGGTTAAGCCAGATACTGGTCACACAGTGCAGGGGGTGGAAGGCAGATGCAGGACACAGGTGGTGAACATAGGCTGGCGGGGTATTGAAATATAGGGTGGGAGATATAAGGGGATAGAGAGCAGATGGTAGATATGGAGTGGAGATATATGCTGGACATATGGTAAAGAGTTTTGAGGGATTGAGAGAAGATGCTGGACATGGGGTGGAGAGCAGAGGCTGCACATGGGGTAGGGGCCATAAAGGGATGGAGGACAGATGCTGAACATAGGGTAGGGAAAAAATCCTGCTGGGCTTTTCTCAGAGCGGTGTGTTCTGTCACAATTAAATAGCAATCCACTCTATGAATAACCAAAAACTATTTTCTGTCAATAAGTACTTCTTATCATGATGACTCCATAACATCAATTCACTTCAAAATATAAATCTCTTAAATTGCAAGGGAGGTCTCAGACTAATCGGCACCAGTTTCCTGACTACAGTCTTATGAAAAATTTCAGTGCCCGCTTGCATCAATGACCCATCCAATGCAAATAAATATTATAGTCCTTAAAATTATGTGTTTCAAAAATGTGCTTATCTTTAACAAGTTTCAGCATAGGACCGAAGAAATGAATAAACAGATGACTACACTTAAACATGAAGTCAAAATAATTAAATCAAAAAAATTAAAGAGGGATTTTGATGATTATACAGTGGGATACGTGTATCCCTGGATGGATGCAAGTCGAAAAAATAAAAAATCGAAAAAGCAAGTGAGTTTTGATCTAATGTCGGAGGAAACCAGTAATACTGACTCTAGTAAATCCTCAAAGGAGGATTTTCTGGAAGAAGAAGAAAAGAAAAAGAAGAAAAAGGAAGGCGGCAGAGGAAGATATCGGGGTCAACGATCATCAAAGGGCGATCAGCCCTTTAAAGTGGCGCGCTCCAGCGGGAGCCTCTCAGACACGCCGCCAACGATCATTAAAGGGTGATCGGCCCTTTAAAGCAGCGCGCTCCAGCGGGAGCCTCTCAGACACGCCACCAACGATCATGAAAGGGCGATCAGCCCTTTAAAGCAGCGCGCTCCAGTGGGCGGGACTGTGCCTGAGGGCCTCGCCAGAGGGCCCTTTGTCGTGGCCCTTAGGCACGGGCCCGGGGGCGCTCTGGCGTGATCTACCCTGCTCCTCCAAATCACCATTGCTCCCTGGAACCGAGTAAGCACAATCGCTCCCCCACCGATTGTCTGCTTAGAACTGTTATCCATTGCTTGCACAGAACTGTTATCCATTGCCTGCATTCAACTGCTACTCATTGCCTGCCTAGAACTGTTAGCCATTGCCTGCATAGAACTACTACCCACTGTCTGCATTTAACTGCTAACCACTGTCTGCATTCAGCTGCTACTCATTGCCTGCATAGAACTGTTAGCCATTGCCTGCATAGAACTACTACCCACTGTCTGCATTTAACTGCTACTCATTGCCTGCATAGAACTGTTATCCATTGCGTGCATTCAACTGCTACTCATTGCCTCCATAGAACTGTTATCCATTGCCTGCATAGAACCGTTGCCCACTGCCTGCATAGAACTACTACCCACTGTCTGCATAGCACCACTTCCCTCTGCTTGCTTAGCATTGCTCCCATTGCCTACATCGTACTGCTACCCATTGCTGGGCATTGAACTGCCACCCATCGCTGCATAGAACCGTTATCCATTGCTTATTCATTGCTTGTATAGTACTGCTACCCATTGTTTGCACACTGTTGTCACCCACTGTTACTTAGAACTGCCACCCATTGTCAGCTCACTGTTTGCCACTCATTGTTGCCTAGAACTGCTACCCATTGTTTGCATAGTATTGCTACCCACTGTTGCATTGAACTGTTATCCATTGCTTATCCATTGTTGCTTAGTACTGCTACCCATTGTTGCATACTATTGCCACCCACTGTCACATAATACTGCCACCCATTGTGGTATTCAACTGTTATCCACAGCCTATCCTCTGCTTGCTACCCATTGCTTGCATTGAATTGCTACCCACTGCCTGTTTGTCTGCCTATCAATTGCTACCCGCTGTTTCCCTAGATCTTGCTGCCCATTGCTTGCTCAGACCTTGATGCCCACCACCATGGCCCCACATCTCATTGTCCTCCTCTTCATTATCCTCCCCAACTGCCTCCCCTCCTACCAACACCCTCCCTCCTCTTCCCCCTACTCTTCCCCCACCTTCCTCACCTCTCCCTCCACTCTGCCCCCTAGCCTAGCGCCTACCCTTGAGCTTCTTCACACCTTCTCCCGCATTCAACCAGCCCCCTTCTCTACCTTCCTGACTTCTCCCTCCATTCTGCCCCCTTGCCATGCACCTGTTCTTGAGCTTCTTCACACCATCCCCCATATTCAACCAGCCCCCCTCTCTTTAAGGCAACCCCACCCTTGCTTCTGCCGTACTATCTCCACTATACCTCGCTCTCTAATACTCCTTCTCCTTCTCTCATCTGGCAATATCAATCCCAACCCTGCCCCCCCCCCCCCGATTTGCTTCTCATACTAAAAAAGGTTCCTCACGTACCCCATCTAACCTCATTCACATCCCGCTCCTCCCTCCTTTCACCCTCCTTCATTCATCCCACCATCACTTATCCATAGACATCAACTCCAACCCTACTCCCAAAATCAATCCCTCACATAACCTACCCAATACCATCAACTTACCCCTCATTTCCCCTCCCTCATGTCCCTCTTGGAGAGCACACTCACCCAGACACAGCCTCCCACACCCTGCTCCCTCGAAATCTCAGAATTACCCTAGATATAGACCCCCCACTACTCTGATAAGAAATCTACACGTAACTTATCCAACCTTACCCATATCCCTCTCCTCCCCCCCTCCACTCTCCCATTTTCATTTGCCCTATGGAACGCATCCTCAGTCATCAAAAAAACCTCTTTCATTCATGACCTTTTCATCTCCAATGCCCTACACCTTCTTGCCTTGACCGAGACCTGGCTCCCCCCAGATGCCACCGTATCCATTGCCTCTCTCTGCTATGGCGGCTACCAATTCTCCCATACACCTCAATCTACTGGTCGCGGTGGTGGCGTTGGCTTCCTACTCTCTCCCTCCTGACAATTCCAACCCCTCCTACCACCCCAATCACACTCCCCTTCCTCCTTCGAAGTCTACTCCATTCGCCTCCTCTCACCACTGCTCCTCCGAATAGCTGTTATTTATCGCCCACTGGACAAATCTAAATCTACCTTCCTCACCAACCTTGACTCCTGGCTTTCTGCCTTTATGGATCCCTCCTCCCCCACCTCAACATTCACATTGACAACCTCTCTGACCCCCATGCCTCAAAGTTCCTCACTCTTACCTCCTTGTTCCACCTCCAACTTTGCTCCACTGCCCCCACACATCTACATGGACACTGTCTTGACCTAATACTCTCCTCCAACTCCTCTCCCTCAAATGTCCGCAAATTAATCCTTCCCTCATCTGACCATCACCTCTTAACATTTACTCTTCAACTTACGCCATCCCAATCCTCGTCCTGTCTCCTCTGACCTATTTAGAAACCTTCATAATAGTGATCCCCTGACTCTCTCCTCCACCATCTCTCCATCTCTTCACACCATCTTATCCGCCAACTCCGTCAACGAGGCATTATCTTCATACAATGCTACATAATCCTCAGCCCTTGACACTCTCGCCCCTCCCACCACACATCTTATCAAACAATCTACTCCCAAACCCTGGCTTTCACCCACAATCCATTACCTACGCATCTGTGCCCGTTCTGCCGAACGAGCCTGGTCCAAATCCCACTCCCCAGAAGACCTTATACAATTCAAATTCATGCTTGGCTCCTTCCAGTCAGCCTTAGCACTTGCCAAACAAGATTACTACATCCATCTGACCAACTCCCTTGGTCCTCGCTGTCTTTTTAATACCCTCAACTCTCTCCTCAAGGGCCCCCCTCCCCTGATCCTGCCCTCCCTTTCTGAGCAAACCCTAGCCAACTACTTCCATGACAAAATCCACAAGATTACCCTCCAATTCCCTACCCCCCATCTACCTCTCCTCCTCCCCAATTCTCCTCTCCCATCCATACTCCCTCTGCTACCCTCTCTTCCTTCCCTCCATTCTCTGAGGAAGAAACTGCACTCCTTCTGTCCTCCTCAAAACCCACTACCTGTTCATCAGACCCTATACCCACCCATCTCCTACGTTCCATCCACCTCACCATTCCCCCCTCTATCACTCATATCCTCAACCTCTCACTGTCCACTGCAACTGTCCCCGTTGACTTCAAACATGCTGTTGTCACACCCCTCCTCAAGAAACCCTCACTTGATCCCACATGCCCCTCTAAATATCGACCCATCTCCCTCCTTCCCTTCATATCCAAACTATTAGAACATGCAGTCCACCATTGCTGCCTTGACTTCCTCACCTCCCAGGCCCTCCTTGACCCACTTCAATCCGGCTTCCGTCCCCTACATTCCACTGAAACGGCACTCACAAAAGTCACAAACGACCTGTTCCTGGCCAAATCCAAGGGCCTCTATTCTATCCTCATCCTTCTTGACCTTTCTGCTGCCTTTGACACCGTTGACCACGACCATCTCCTCATCACCCTCTCCTCGCTTGGCTTCAGGGACTCCGTACTATCCTGGTTCTCCTCCTACCTCTCCCATTGCTCATTCAGTATATGCTCTGATGGCTCCTCCTCCTCCCCTACCCCGCTCCATGTAGGTGTACCCCAGGGTTCTGTCTTGGGTCCCCTCCTCTTTTCTCTCTATACCCAAGGCCTTGGTGTGCTTATCTCCTCCCATGGCTTTCAGTGCCATCTCTATGCTGATGACTCCCAGATCTACCTCTACACCTAATATTTCTCCGGCAACCTAGTCCAAGATCTCTGCCTGTCTTTCGGACATCACTGGATGTCCCATCGACAATTGAAATTGAACATGGCCAAGACTGAACTCCTTGTCTTTCCACCTAACTCCTCCCCCCCCCACTTCCCCCTCTCCCAATCCATGTGGATGGATCTACTATCCTTCCTGTTCCCTCAGCCCGCAATCTAGGGGTTATCTTTGACACCTCTCTTTCCGCTCATATCCAGCTTGTAGCTAAGACCTGTCGCTTCTTTCTCTACAACATCAGCAAAATCCACCCCTTCCTCTCTGAACACACTACCAAAATGCTTATCCACTCCTTAATCTCCTCTCGCCTCGATTACTGTAACCTACTCCTCGCTGGTCTTCCCATGAGCCACCTCCTTCCCCTTCAATCTATACAAAATCACGCTGCTTGACTAATCTTCTCACAGCCTCGCCATGCCCATATTACTCCTCTTCTCAAGTCGCTTCACTGGCTCCCTGTCCAGTTCCGCATCCAATTCAAGCTTCTCCTGCTGACCTATAAATGCATTCACTCTATGGCCCCTCAATACCTCCTATCCCTCATCTCGCCCTACATCCCCTCTCGAAACGTGCGCTCCGCTAACAAATCACTTCTATCAATGCCTTTCACCCACACCGCAAACTCCCAACTGCGCTCCTTTCACCTTGCTGCACCTTACGCCTGGAACAGCCTACCTGCGTCCGTGCGCCAGGCATCCTCCCTGGCCCTCTTCAAATCCAGGTTGAAGACCCACCTCTTCACTGTTACATTCAGATCCTGACTCCTTCCTCATCTTACCCTAACCCCCATCAATGTTTACGACCAAACTACAGACCAAACGGCACCACACCATGCCCTGCATACAACTGATTAATGCTTTGTACTGTCTTAACTAATGTACTGTTCTAACTAGATTGTAAGCTCCAATGAGCATGACTCTGACGGGCAGGGACTGTCTCTTGTATGTTGGCTACCTTTTTAGGTTAGCTGTGCAGCGCTGCGTGCGTAGCACTTTATAAGTGCTAAATAGTAGTAGTAGTAGTTGGTCGGGGCACTCAGCGCCAGAAGTAATGGATAATAGACATATTTGTAGCCATAATACATCAAGTTTGGTAGTAAATATTTCAGGTGTAGAATTGTCCCATGAGCAATTAATTATACTGAATAAAGGGCTATCTTATGTTCCTAATATGAGTCATAACCCTTTCCAATTTCATATAGATTTAGAAAAATTGATAAGAAAATTAAATTTGAAAATCTATTTTGCTTCACAGAATCAGGAGGAAACATTAGACACTAGACAAGTTCCAGTTAATAGTTATAGTTTGCGTAGGATACAATTGCTTATAAAATCCACTTGGTCTCCACCTGGACAAATACATCCAGCCCTCATGATATTTAGTTTTGAGAGAAATAACAACTTTAGAAAAGACATTATATTGTCTGTATAGTACATTAACTATGAAAGAAAAAAACAGCATTGAGATCTTTACAATTTAGAACGGATATAGTGATTAGGAGAGCTGATAAGGGAGGAGCCATAGTGGTTCTCAGTCAAGAACATTATTTAGCAGAAGTACACGACAGCTTGCAGATTTGACAATGTATAGGATTTTAGAGAATGATCCAACTCCCATTATTCAAACACAAATTAAAGAGTTGACCATAGAAGCTTTGCATAATAGATTAATCACGAAAAAGGAATGGCAATTTTTAAATGCCACAACCCCAACTATAGCAAAATTATATCTAGTACCTAAGATTTAGATAAACCCCCGGGAAGACCTATTGTGTCTACTAAAGGAATTATTCTGGAAACATTATCCATGTATGTTGATTCCTATTTGCATCCCTTATTAACAGATATACCTTCATATATGAGAGACACAACACATTTTTTGAATATTTTACCATCAATACAATTTGGGCACAATGTGATGACATCCTGTTGGTCACGATGGATGTCACAGCCCTATACACCAGTATTCCACAAGAGGTGGCATATGAGGTGGTTGAATGGTGATTGAGAAATCATGGAGATTTGTCAGAATTAATATTTTTCATATTACAGCTAGCAAAATTAACCATATTTAAGAATTTTTTTGTGCTTGAAAAAACACTTTATCACCAGATCTCTGGAGTAGCAATGGGAGCTACTTATGCGCCTTCAATTGCAAACCTATTCATGGGAAAATATGAAGACAAATGGCTTGTCAAAGCCCCATTTAGATCGAATATAAAATTGTGGTGTTGCTACATAGGCAATGTTTTTTTGTTATGGAAAGGGTCGCTTGCATCATTGGAAGAATTCTGTGAATGGTTAAATAGTAGAGATGTTAACATCCAATTCACATATTCATCCCATGTTCAAACGATTACATTTTTGGATGTAGTCATCACTAAAAGTGAGAAAGGTTGGACAACATCAATCCATCGGAAGCCCACGGACCGAAACACATTTTTGCATTATGGAAGTGCACATCCGCAAAGATTGAAAAATGGATTACCGTTTGCTCAATTTATTCAATATAGAAGGAATTTTTCAGATGAGAAGGATTTTAAAGAACAATCAAAACTACTAGTAAATAATTTTCATGAAAGAGGATATCCTCAATCTATAATTCAGCGAGCCTATAATAGGGCATTCTTTAATAATAGAGTATTATTGCTGGATCTTGGGGGGAAAAGAAAAGATGAAGATATAACACAAGTAAATTTTATTACCAGAGTTTCTCCATTAAGTTTCAAAATTCAGCGAGTTCTCAAGAAGCATTCCAATGTTTTGAGTAATGTTCCAGGATTAGAAGATAAAAAGATACGCTGTGTTTGGAAAAAAACAGAGCCCAGCGATGTTGCGCCCTCTTTTGGCAGGGAGGCCATCAGATGATATAGAGAGAGGGCATAAAAAATGTGGGCAATGTGGTATTTGTAACATAACCAGTGAGATCGATAGTTTTGTCTACCATGGGGTGAAATATAAATTACAAGGAAATACTTCTTGTGATACAACATATGTGGTATATGCGATCCAATGCCCATGTGACCTGTTATATGTAGGAAAGACAATTAGATCTTTAAAAACATGATTGGGAGAGCATAAAAGCCGTTTAAAATGCAAAGTGAGAGAAGCGCCTCTGGTGCAACACTGCTTGGAAAAAGGACATCTGTTTGATGAGATGAGGTGCTTTGCTATAGAACAAGTACTTTCGGGAAAAGCGGGAAGATCGCGTGAACAAACTTTAATTATGCAAGAGCAAAGATGGAATATTCAGTTTAGAATTAATAATCCCTACAGGACTTAACAGTCAAATTGATTGGGGAGTATGTTTATGAGAATTGATGGGAGAGTCATACTAGCTTTGCTAAGTGAAAGTGTCACATGGCGAGTTGAATATGTCACTGACAGGGTGGTGGATAGTGCTATAAGAACAAAGGGTTAGTAAGTGAGCCACATGCGCGGCGTTTTTTCAACTTGGCGAGTTACAAGTTTTATAAGAGGAAGGCGTGTGCAGCATCAAGGTTATAGGTATGTGGCTATTTTTGATTTTGGATTGAATTCAAGGAGAGTTTTTGAATTACATTTTTGCAAATTACATTTTGTGAATGTTTTAAACATTGAATACATAAGAATGATGGTCAAACCTAAAGTTAAAAGTGTCTGGGAATGTACCTGATTATAACACTTTACTTTTGTAGAATGTTATTCTGAATTTTGTGGGATAAGTCCCTGAAGAAACTCGAAAGAGTGAGCCCCTGAAGAAACTTGGAAGAGTGAAACGCAAAGAGGCGCCGACAAGCGTTATAAAAAAAAAAAGGAACAAGAATTGTTAAAGATAAGCACATTTTTGAAACACATAATTTTAAGAAGGACTATAATATTTATTTACATTGGATGGGTCATTGATGCAAGTGGGCACTGAAAGTTTTCATAAGACTGAAGTCAGGAAACTGGTGCCGATTAGTCTGAGACCTCCCTTGCAATTTAAGAGATTTATATTTTGAAGTGAATTGATGTTATGGAATCATCATGATAAGAAGTACTTATTGACACAAAATAAATTTTGGCTATTCATAGAGTGGAACATAGGGTAGGGGTCATAAGGGGATAAATGGCAGATGCTGAACATGGGGTGGGGGATAAAGGGTAGAGGCTGGACACAGTAGGTGTGGAGGGCAGATGCTGGACATAGGGTGGGTTGAAATGGGAAATGCAGGACATAGGGTGAGAGAGATAAAGGGAATGCTGGACATGAGAGAGAAAAGATGAGAAAAAGGGGAGAGGCACGAGATTGGGAGAGAAAGAGAGATAAGATGGCAGGAGAGAAGGGGATAGATGCTGAACACAGGGAGGGTGGAAGAGAGAAAGAAAAAGGAAAGAGTTAGTTAAAGACAGTGGAATAAGTGGCTGGGGAAAGATAGAGAGATGGAGTGAGAGGGTTGTAAAAAGATGGAAATTCAGAACCAGATATAAGAAAGAAATGAAATCTGACCGTATCTCACAAAGTATATAAAAAGACTGGACACGGTTCAGAGGAAGGTGACCAAAATGATTTGGATCTGCATCAGAAGACGTATGAGAAGAGACTTAAAGACCTAAATATGTACCGTTTGGAGGGGAGGAGGGACAGGGGAGGTATGATTCAGACCTTTAAATACTTAGAGTATTAATGAACACACTTCGTCCAAAGACAGGGAAACTGTAAAACTAGAGGGCATAACATGAAGTTGCAAGGGGGCAAACTGAAAGGCAATGTCAGGAAATACTTTTTCACTGAAAGGGTGGTAGATGCTTGGAATGCCCTCCCGATGGAAGTGGTGTGGGCAAATACAGTGACAGAATTCAAAATGGCATGGGACAGACACATTGGATCCCTTCATAGCAAAACAATAAAATCAAAATAAACAACTATCTCATATCTCTACAAATAGGGGTGACCTACACGGAGCGGTGGGTATACCCCTAAACAAAGGCATGGGGAGGGGTGACCTGCATGGAGCTGCAGGTGCACCCACACTTGCCGCCTTGCTGGGCAGACTAGATGGACCAGACTGGTCTTTATCTGCCATCATATAATATATTACTATGTAACATAACTATAATTTATGTATATACCCCAACAATAGCTGCAGAAAATGATGAGATTGATGAATTCTATGAACAAGTACAAGATGATTAAGTACAACTTCATGCAAACAAGATATCCTTATAGTTATGGGTCACTGGCACGTAAATGAAGAAGAGGGCAAATTGGAAAATATGGACTTGGCAACAGAAATGAAGCTGGAAAAAGACTGATAGAATTCTCAAGACCAATAATCTATTCATCTCAAACACCTTCTTCCAGCAACACAACAGTGACTGTACACATAGACGTCACCCAATGGATTGTATAAACGTCAAATTGACTACATCTGTGGAAGTCAATGTTGGAAAAGCTTTCTAATATCAGTAAAGACAAAACCTGGAGCTGACTGTGGTACAAATCATCAACTACTAGTATGCAAACTGAAGTTAAAGCTGAAAAATAGCAAGCCACTCATGAATGTAGCAAAACATGACCTTGAGAATATACCACTGGAATTTAAAGACTGCCTGCAAAATCAATTTGCTGCTTTAGATACAAATGACAGAGCTCCAGAAGAGTTATGAGATGATATCAAGAGGGTTGTGTTGAAAGAAAGTGAGAACTCTCTACAAAAGATGAACAAGCGAAAATGGCCAGAATGGATTGCTGAAGAAACTCTGAAAATTGCCCAGAAACGCAGAGAATCTAAAGCCAGAGGAGAAAGAGAGGCACTCGCGGAACTCAACAGAGATTTCCAACATGCAGCAAGATGAGACAAGAAGTACTACAATGACATATACAAGGAATTAGAAGCAGAAACTATTAGAGAAAGAGCAAGACTGGTTTTCCTAAAGCTACGAGAGTTAAAGAAAAAATTCCAGCCTCGAATTGGAATTCTACAAGATGCTTACGGATCCATGCTGAATGATGCTGAGAAGATCAAGAAAAGGTGGAAAGAATATACAGTCATTATACCATAAAGATCAATTGGCTCAACAGCTGTTTCAGCCTGTACCTTATGATCAGGAAGCATAGGTGATGAAAGAAGAAGTCAAAGCAGTACTGAAAGCCTTATCTTTATCTTTATCTTTATCTTTATCTTTATCTTTAATTACATTTAATATACCGCCCTTGTCGAAACGTAAGGGCGGTTTACAATAAAATAATATAAATAAAAGTATTAAAACAGAATATCAAAGGCCAAAGCACCAGGCTTCCCATTGAAGTATTATAGCAATCGGATGCAGCTGTTACCATACTTACAAGACTCTGTCAGGAAATTTGGAAGATAACATCATGGCCCACTGACTGTAAAAGATCTGTGTTTATACCAATACTAAATAAAGGTGATCCAACTGACTGTGGAAATTATCGCACAATTGCTCTGATCCCCCATGCCAGCAAGATTCTACTCAAGATTATACAGCAGAGACTACAACCATACCTGGAATGAGAACTGTCTGAAGTGCATACAGAGTTCAGGAAAGGGTGAGGAATGAGAGACATCATCGCGGATGTGAGATGGATCCTTGAAAAGACAAAATACCAAAAGGATATCTATATCTGTTTTATCGACTACAGCAAGGCTTTTGACTCTGTAAACCATGAGAAACTCTGGGCCACATTAAGAAACATGACATGTGATGGTTCTCTTGCACAACCTTTCAATTGATCAAGAAGCAACAGTTTGAACAGAACAAAGAGAAACAGAATGGTTTAAAATCAGCAAAGGTGTACGACAAGACTGCATACTTTCCCCTTGTTTAAATTATATGCAGAACAAATCATCAGAGAAGCAGGACTGTATGAAGACAACCGATGTGTGAAGATTGGTGGAAGACTTATTTACAACCTTCGCTATGCTGATGGTGCCACATTACTGGCTGAAAGTGAAGACAATATGAAACATTTGCTTCTCAAGATCAAGGAACATAGGGGTATGTTTACTAAACAGCGGTAGTGGCTTCTGTGCGATATCGGAGCTGCAGCCCCTTTAAATTCAATCGGGCCATGGCTCAGATATCGCACGGAAGCCGCTACCGCTGTTTAGTAAACACACCCCATACTCTTAAAATGGGCTTGCACCTTAATGTAAAGAAGACAAAGATCCTGACAACTGGCAAAATCAATAAATTCATCCTTGATGAAGAAGAAATTGAAATAGTTGACAACCTTTACCTACTTGGGTCAACTATCAATAAAGAAATGACAAGCAGTCAAAAAATCCAGTGATGTATTGCTATTAGCAGAATGTCTATGAAGGACCTAGATAAGATTCTCAAGGGCAGAGATGTCTCTCCCCATACAAAGATTTGACTTGTTCAACCCATGGTATTTTCAATAATGTCATATGGATGTGAAAGTTGGACAGTGAAAAAGATAGGAAGAAAATTGATGCCTTTGAATTATGGTGCTGATGACAAATACTGTGTATACCATGGACTACCCAAAGAACTAATCAGTTGGAACTAAAGGAGATCAAACCAAAGCTTTCTTTAGAAGCTCAGATGATAAGACTTCGACTTTCATACTTTGGACACATTATGCGAAGAGAGAGATCGTTAGAGAAAGACATCATGCTTGGCAAAGGTAGAAGGTCAACGCAAATGAGGAAGGCCAGCAGTGAGATGGATCGATACAATAAGATCAGCTATGGGTGTCACTCTATCAACAATGAGTCTCCTGACTGAAGACCAAACACAGTTTAGGACAACTATCTAGAAGGTCGCCATGAATCAACACCGACTCGACAGCACTTAACAACAACATGGTGAAATGTCCTAATTTTGCTATGCACCTACCGTTGGAGGAGGGGTTTTGTTGGATGCAAAATAGATGTTAAAAAGAAAAAGAGAGAGCCATAATGCAGTTTCTAATACCAAAATAAAATTAGTTAAAATATAGCTAATTTTATTTTAGTGTTAGAAACTGCGCTGTGGTTCTATTTCACTTTTTGTCCCTTGGTATGTGAGCACCTTACATCTCCTTTGTTTTCTGCAGAATATTTATTTATAGGTATCAGTATTTTTTAATCTTAGAGTGTGAGGCTAAATAAACAGCTACAATTTTTGCTGCATTTTAATTATATAGCCACTGAATGAGAACCTCTTCTTACTCTTTGAGTATCTTGGAGTACCAACTCATCCCTCATCTGTTTGATATATTGACTTCCTATCAATCTAGAGCTCTTTTTAAAGATAACCATAATGAATATGCAAATAATATGCAAATATGTCATTCCACACTTTGCCCCTCCTCAAATGAAGCCGTCAAACTATGCTGGTGGCTGAAACAAAGGAGTCCTCTTTTTAGGTAAATGTGAAAAGGGAAAGGAATCCAGGTCAGCTGAATGCTGTGGGCATGGCAGCAGGAGGGGGGCTTTAAAAACTCTCCCTGTCCAGCCCTGTGCTTTCCACAATTTTCCCTGCCCCTGACTACCCACAAAGGCTGACAGACAAAGGTGGAAGAGGGTGGTGTAATTCTGAGTATTTCTGTGAAAAAGATGAACATGATTCAGAATGTGTTCTTGTTATGTATAAGCTTAGTGCTGTTTTCTATTTACTGTCTTATGAAACCTTATAGCCTTTGGGTTTTTCTACAACTATAGTTTATTGAGCTTCAATTGTCGAGTCCCAAGATAATGGTGATAGATAGCTAGTATTGCCAATAAATTTGTCTGAGAACAAAAAGAATCATTTATTTTCATATATCCTATTCAGAACTAAAGCTATATCCCAATGGCATACAGTATTTACGTTTAAAGACTTAAGAGAGCAATCAAATCCATGCATATGGCAGGGCCTTCTTAACCATTGGACAATTACCTGGGGCAGCAGCTTCTGGAGGGAGGGGGCAGTAAAAAAAATAGCTGCAGTCAGAGTAAAACAATAGATCCTGACAGCATACAAACTCAACGGATCATCAGCGTTTTTAATCACTTTGCCCACATTCTACCTGGGTACAGTTATACAACCATGCCAAGTACTGCTTGCACCACGCCCTTTTTCATTTTTATGTTTTATACTTTTTAAGGCATAATAACCTCGTCAATGAACAATACTCGTTATTGCTGCTGAAAAAATAGAAGGTTATCCACTATTTCTATTTCCTGCTAGCTATTCCTTTCCTTATGCAACCAAGCATCCTTCTGACTTTACTTGTCACCTTTATCTACCCACATGACCAGCCCAGTCTTCAGGACACTCTTAACCAGTCAGGTTTTCAGGATAACTACAATGAATATGCATGAGAGAAATTTGCATGGACTGCCTTCGATGATGTAAATCTCTCTCATGCATATTCACTGTGGTTATCCTGAAGACCTGACTAGCTAGGTGTGTCCCGAGGACTGGGTAGAGAACCTCTGGGGGAAATGAGAAGCTAACTGATTACATATCTTTTGACTAAACTGAGAAAAGAGAGGTTCTGACATCCAAAAATGTAGTGGAATATAAATTTGGAAAAAATATTTCCATCCTGTTGTAATTAAGGCTTGTTCATTAACAATGAAACTACTTGGACATCAATCAGAAGATTAGCCATGCAAATGAGTTTTGAACAGATTGAAGGGGTGAGAGATGATTCAGTGGGAGGTCAGTGAGGAACATATTGCAATAGTCTAAATGAGTGATGAGAGAATGGATAAGTGTCTGAAGACCGAAAACAGTTTAGTACAACTATCCAGAGGGTCGCCATGAGTCGACACCAATTCAAAAGCACTTAGCAGCAACAACGTTCATGGTTAGGAGCAGGTATAGGCATGGATGCTTCAACATCAAGGCAGGGGCGGTCCAAGGCGGGTGCGGGGCCTCATTTGCATAAATATTTGCATAATGTTACCATACACTAACTTTTAGTAAACATGCCTCTTAATGAGTGTATGGATAAAGAAAGACTAAAAAAGATTTCTACATTACTATAATCCAGTGCCAACCGCCAGGCACATTAGGAACTACTACAAACACTGCCCATTTAGAACCCATAGCAAACCCACCGTATCATAACAGCACTACCAGGACTCACAAAGCACCATACCCTACCTATCAAAAGGCAACACTGCAAATATTAAACCAATACATTTCAGAGAATAACAATACATGATCTACTGGGGAAAGAGAACAAGTGGCAATGTCAAATAGGAATTACATAAACAGAATACCTCAGCTCAGTTACACATGCAGAACATAGACCATCACCATACAAGGAATCACAATTTACAAACAGGAAGACAATAATTAAACTGGGAACCCTAAAAGCCAACCTTGGAAAACACTGTAGAAATAAAACTATAAACTAATTTCCTCTTGTACTAAACAAAGCGCAGATATTAATGATGCACATTTCCCAGAGCTGACATATTCCAGTTAATAAATTCAAAATAAAGAGATATCTTTGTACCTTTTGTGCATTTTTTTCAGTTGCAATTGTTCCAGCCACTTTCTTCTGGTTTCTTTGTGTCTTCTTCTAACTCTCCATCGTCTACAGTCCATTTGTCCTTTCTTCTCTCTTCTAGCTTTTTTCCATTCTCTCTCTACATCTGCTTTAACATACTAATCTTTCTCCTTTTGCTCTTTCCTCATTCCTATTTCATCCACTCAAATTTTACCACTCCATCCTCAATCCCCACTTACTCTCCCAATACCTGGCCAATTGTAGATTTTTCTTCCCTCCCACACAAAATATTTTTCCCCTCTCCATTTCACTCTCCCAGCCCCAGCCCCATCCCATGCTAATCTCTCCCAACATCAGCTCCCTTCTAGTTCCAGCCCCACCTAGTATCTGCTCCCTTCTAGTCCCCGCATCAGCGCATTTCCAGTCCTAGACCCCATCAGCCCATTTCCAGTCCTAGCTCCCCCATCCATTTCCAGTCCTATCCGAGTCCCTTCATCAGCTCATTTCCAATACCAGTCTCCCATCAGCCCATTTCTAGTCCTTTCCTAGCCCCACCATCAGCCAATGTCAAATCCTAGCTCCCCTCCACTCAGCCCATTTCCAATCCAAGCCCCCCATGAGCCTACTTCCAGTTCTAGCCCCTCCATGAGTCCATTTCAATCCAAGCCCCCACCACAGACCATTTCCAATCTTAGCTCCCCCAACACCCAATTCCCAGTCCTATCCTAGCCCCTCCATCAGCCCATTTCCTGTCCTAGCTCCCTCCCCTCACAGCCATTTTCATTCCAAGCCCCCTCCCCATCAGCTATTTGCAGTTCAAGCCCCCCTTCCACTCAGCCCATTTCCATTCCAAGCCCCGTCCCCATCAGCTATTTGCAGTTCAAACCCCCTCCACTCAGCCCATTTCCAGTCCTAGTAACCCCCCCAACCCATTACCAGTCCTAGCCCCCCATAGCCTATTACCAGTCCCAAGCCCCCATCAGCCCACTCCCAGTCCTAATCCCATCAGCCCATTCCCAGTCCTAACCCCCATCACATAATTTTCAGTTTAAGCCCCCCCCCCATAGCCCATTACCAGTCCTAACCCCCCATCAGCCCACTCCCAGTCCTAATCCCATCAGCCCATTTCCAGTCCTAACCCCCATAACCAAATTGTCAGTTTAAGCCCCCCATAGCCCATTACCGGTCCTAACCTCCCATCAGCCCACTTCCAGTCCTAACCCCATCAGCCCATTTCTAGTCTTTGCCCCCCCCCCCATAGCCCACTACCAGTCCTAACCCCCCATCAATCCCACTTCCAGTCCTAACCCCATTAGCCCATTTCCAGTCCTAAGGCCCCCCCCCCAGCCCAGGGTAAATTTAAAATTTTAAAAAAAACCTGTCGGCTGCCACAGCCGCAGCAGAATTGAGTGTCCCGTGGGGCCCCCCTGCCCAGCAAAGCCTGTCCTTCCTGCATCAGCTCCCTCTCCGCAGTCGCACCAGCTTTCAGAGCACGAAGGAAGATTAGTTTCCCTATCGCGGCTCTGTTAATATCACTCACAAATACATTGAACAGTGCCAGTCCCAGGACCGAACCCTGGGGCACACTGCTAATCACCTTCCTTTCATCCAAGTTCCGTTTACCGTCACCTTCTGTCATCTGTCAGTCAATCAATTTCTGATCCAGATCACCACCTTGGGTCCCATCCATAAGCTGTTGAGTTTATTGATAAGCCTCTTATGAGGAACAGTATCAAACGCTTTGCTGAAATCTATTGCATGCCCTTGATCTAGTTCTCTGCTGACCCAGTCAAAGACCTCAATCAGATTTGTTTGGCAAGATCATCCTTTGGTAAAACCATGTTGCCTTGGATCATGCAACCTGTTGATTTCGAGGAAGTCCACTATTCGCTCTTTCAGGATCACCTCCATTACTTTTCCCGCCAATGAGGTAAGGCTTACTGGCCTGTAGTTTGTCACTTCTTCCCTAGTACCACTTTTGTGAAGAGGTACCACATCAACCTTTCTCCAGTCCTGTGGAACTTCTCTCGTCTCCAAGGATCTATTAAAAATATCCTTTAACAGCCCTTCAAGAACATCTCTGAGCTCTTTCAATATCCTGGGATGTACCCCATCTGGTCCTATGTCCTCAGCCACTTTTGGTTTTGCAAGCTGCTCTAACACATCATCTTCTGTGAATGGTATGGTATCTACTCCATTCCCCTTTGTATATTTGTCAATCACAGGTGGTCCTTCTCCAGGATTTGCTTTAGCAAAAACAGAACAGAAGTATTTGTTTAGCATTTTTGATTTTTCAATGTCACTTTCCACAAATCTTTTCCCAGCACTTTTGAGTCCTGCCATTTCCACCTCTGATTTTCTTCCTCCCCCAAATATACCTGAAAAAAGTTTTGTCGCCACACTTCACATCTTTAGCCCTCTTTTTTTGCCTTTGATTGTAGTATCCTTATTTCTCTTTTTGTCTCTTTTAGTTTGATCCTGTATTCTTTTCTGTGTTCCTCCTTTTGCAAACTTTTTGGATTTTGTGAAAGCTGTGTTTTTTGCCTTTATTTGTGCAGCCACTTCTTTGGAGAACCAAATAGGTTTTCTTTTCCTCTTGTTTTTATTTACTTTCTTGAATTACTGTAAATCACCTTGCTGTTTTGGTATGAAAGGCAATCGATCAAATATAATAAACATAAACATCATACGGCCTATCTAGTCTGCCCATTTACTTTAGAATATTTTGCATCTATTCACTCCCCCAAGTGGACCACTAATGAAGCAAAGAAGTTAATTGCCAAAGGATTGAAATATAGAAACATGTCAGCAGAAAAAGACCATATGGCCCTTTCTAGTCTGCCCTTCCATATTAAATACTATAGTCCCTTTTTTTCCTTTAGAGATCTTCTGTGTTTGTCCCATGCTATATTGAATTCAGATACTGTCCTCATCTCTACTATCTCCACTGGGAGACTATTCCATGCATCTACCGCATATTACTCCTGAATCTATCCCCTTTCACCCTCATCCTATGCCCCCTCATTGCAGAGCTTACTTTCAATTGAAATAGGCTCGCCTCTTGTGCATTTATGCCACAGAGGTATTTAAACATCTCTATCATATCTCCTCTATCCCACCTTACATATTTAGATCTTTCAGTCTGGCCCTATATAGTTCATAACGAAGACCAGTGACCAATTTAGTAGCCACCCTCTGCACTGACTCCATCCTCTTTATATCCTTTAGAAGGTGCGGTCTCCAGAATTGCATACAATACTCCAAATGAGGTCGCACCAAAGACTTATACAGGGGCACTATCATCTCCTTTTTTCTACTAGTCATTCTTCTCCCTATGCACCCAAGTATCCTTCTGGTTTTTGCCATCACCTTTTCTACCCATTTAGTCACTTTAAGATCTTCAGAAACAATCACGCCCAGGTCTCGCTCTTCTTTCATGGACAGAAGTACTTCGCCCCTATGCTATACCACTTTCTTGGATTTTTGCAGCCCAAATGCAAGACCCTACATTTTTTAGCATTATACTGTATAATTTTCAGTATTTGGCATCAGAAGCAGGTGATTTATGAAAGTTGGGGGTTAAATTAGACATTTGTAGAAAACACAACACTATCAAAATAATCAAGTATTAAAAAATGCCAATCTTTTCCTGTACTGTGCAGTATATACTATAGTGTGGAAATGGTTCCTAATGTTTTATTTATTTTTTATGCACTTATGATATGTTTCCTTGAGTATCTTCTGCATATTATCTTTCTCTACTGTTTTTTTCTTGCATTCTGCAAAATCTAAAATAGACTAAAATCCTATCTTCAGAAAAGATGTACTGTATATAGCCTATATTTCAAGGGAAAAGAAGTATAATCATGTCTATCCTTGACTGCACCCAAGTGCAGAAATTCTGAAGAAAGGCTGTGCTGTAAATTCTCTCTGCAGTTTGTGTGAATTGTCTGGCCAGAAGGAAACAACCCTCTTCTAAACTTAAGTTTAGTTAATCAAATTGAAAACTCGCAACCCAGTCTACAGCTGTAGGCTTTAAAACTTTTCTTTCATGAGAATTAAATTGGGTTGTGCTGCTCAGTTTCATTAACTTAAATGGTTTACCATTTTCAGTTCAATGCAAATTCCTTAGAGAACTTAAGACAGCAGATGGACAGTTCTAAGCGATTCCTTATTATATGAAGCAAACATAGTTCTGGCTGGGCTTAGAATAAGCACTCTAATACAGATCTTCTCCCTCTTGCTGTATACGGGACTAAATAAAGTCTCAGCCCACTCAAAGACAATTGATATTGTTTTCCAAAAACAATTCAATTCCACTCACCAAACTCAAGGATTTACTTGTCTTGCTGCCTTTGTTCCCTTTGACAATGCAGCAAAAGCATGTTCCATATAATTTCAGCAAGCACTAAATTAAGTAATTAACCTTTTGACCAATGAGATCCCTCTTTTAATTAAGGCTTATTGAATTATAGGTTTTGTAAAAGGCTGATTTTAGAGTTTCATGAGAAATATGTACGAGATGTTCCTGTCATGAGAGGGTACTAAACCTGGCCCATGTCTCTCTTTTACTGTACCAGTTTTCATCATATTTAGACAAACTGTGAATGTACAAAATACACTTAAAATGTGTGTATATGAATGCTTTAGAGTAATTTCCTATAACAAATGTATGGTTTTTTGTTTATAAATGCAACTTACAATGGTTTCTCCTTATTACATGTGCTAATAGCCAATGATATATTTAATACATTTAAAAAAAATGGAGTTTCCAAACTATACAGTGTGCTATTAACATTTTTGTTGTATATTATTGATTAAAGGTTCAGAAAAGTTAGCATCATAGATTAAAAATCAGCAATATTAGAAAAAGTGATTCAAGGTTCAAATCCCACTGGCAAATCACTTAACCCTCAATTGCATCAGTTACAAACTTAGGACCTTTGGGGACATGGGAATCAAGCAAAATTAAGATGCCCCACTAATGACTGCAGTTCCTTGAGCGTAGTCTTGGTGAACGACCCTACAGCCATGACCAATCCCTTTAGGCACTCAACGTTTTGCGCCGGTAGGCGAACTAACATTTCCACCGAATCTATTTCAATCCCCAGAAAGGTGAGGCACGTCACAGGTCCCACTGTCTTATCAACTGCTAGAGGAATACTGAAGTCACCTGCCAGCATTTGAAATGATGCCAGCAAGGTGGAACAAGTCTCAACCTGACGGGGGCCCACAAACAAAAAATCATCCAAATATTGGACAATAGTGGAGAATCCCGTCAGCTGCTCCAAAACCCAATGTAAGAAAGTGCTAAAGGACTCGAAATATGCACAAGATATTGCACAACCCATAGGCATACACTTATTGAAATAAAACTGAGACCCAAACTGGAAGCCCAACAACGGGAACGCGGACGAGTGGACGGGCAACAACCGAAACGCCAACAACACCCCCACTCCACACTGACATACCAAAGCGACTGCCATATCAAACAAAGCATAATGAACCATGCACAGCTCATGAGGAATATGATCATTAACCAAATTCCCAGGCGGGAAAGACAAGTTATGAATTAATCTATATTTGCCCGGTTCCTTTTTGGGGACCACTCCCAATGGAGAAACAACAAAAGGCAAAAATGGGGGTTCATCAAACGGACCAGCTATTCTGCCCAACAGACATTCTGCCTCGATTTTCTTATGGACAATATCAACCAAAAGCCTTACCGAGCTGGAATTCTTGGCCACTGCGTCCGCCACCACACCTTGGAACGGAATACAAAATCCTTGTAAGAAACCTAACAAAATCACCCTCCAAGCCTTACCCTGCCGACTCCCCCCAAAACGAAGCAACCACGGATGCAAAGCTTCAACCTTTATAGAAGTAGGAGCCAAACCCCAACTTGCTACCTCACTTACTCCCTCTTGGAGCTCCTGCAACCCCCTTTCTACTACACTTCATGGCTGCATGTCCGCCCCCGCAGAGGGAACAAGCATGTCTGAACTTGCAGTCCGGGAAATGACAGGAAGACTTGTTAAAACGCCAGCACAAATCACCCCTCCTGTCCCTCCCTTCGACATAGTGGTGGGTCCAACTGGTACCCGAAAGGACCGCGGACCCCCAATCGCCGCTTGAGATCCGGCCCGGGACCCACCTCCCGCCGCCTCCCCCAGACCTATTCTTTGAGGACATTTGGGTGAGCCACAAATTAATGTCCTTCATCCCCCATGACAGCTGAGCATTTTCTTCCATCATGTCCCTAAATTCCTCATCGTAGTTTAGCCAAGCCCACCCCTCATGAGCCTGAGACCCAGCTTCATCTTTATGCTTGGTATGGTGTTCCCAAGATCCTGGACGCCCCTGCCTGATCTCAGAAACGTCCTGTATGTCCAGAGTCACGTTTAACTTTAGACCTGCTCCAGGCATGAATAAGTATCAGGGACGTGCTTGTTTTGGTTGAAAAATGTCCAGAGGATGAGAGAAGATAGCACGCCCATCATCCCCAGTACTCAGCACAATCACAATGATAGCAGCAGTGGAATTTAAATCCTGGATTCCCTGATCCTAGCTCACTACTCGAACCATTAAGCTATTCCTAGACATCCAGCATCTGAAATGCTATTCTGGAGACTTCTATGTAGATGCCCCCACAGAAGTCCATATCGAGTACGTCTACATTTGTGAAATCATGTCTGCACCTGGATGTCACTGCATTTCTTTCAGACATTCTGGCTTAGATGTGCCACATTGCACTTGGATATCCTTTTTAAAATGTTCCTCTGAATGTACTTTTATTTCCATATGAAAATGAAGACCCATAGAACTTCACTGGTGAAACACTGCCTTTAGAAAACAGTACTCCTTTCAGCTTCAAGGAGGTAATACTGTAAGGAGCTGCTAGATTTACATGCTTGTTCATGCATGTAGATCGCTGGGTTCTGATTGTTTAAGCATGTAGAGTAGCCGGTCGCCATTCTGAAAGTACGCACGTCATACCGATGTCAGTGTGGGTGTGTACATGAGCAGAGCTTGGGAAGAGCTTGAAAGAATACCTATTTATGCACATATTTTATAGAATATGGCTGAATGCGCGTAAAATAAGTGCAGTCATTTACACCTGTTCAAGTGATGGTGCAAGTGATTGCAGCTTTATTTACGCAGGTTAGTAGCCACTTACACTGCTGTTCTCTAACGTCAAATCCACACAGATTTGACTTTATAGAAAAGGTGAGATTAATGCACATAAATACATACATTAATCCAGATAAACCTCAAAAATGCTTCAGCACCACTTAATGAAAATGCTTAGAATGTTGATGCTAGCAAAGCTCAATCCTTACCCTCAGTGCTTCCAGCCTGTAAAGGAGCCCCTCATTTTGGCAGCTATCCATTTAGCTTCAGAAGACAGACAACCCAACACCTAAAGAAATAAGCTTGTTAGACAAAGATTATGGCACCCATGAATACTTCAGAAACTAAAAATAGTGAACTTTCTGAAGATTACTGCAAAATATGAAAACTTCTAAATTTGCAAAGGGGGGGGGTGGTTTGCAAGTATAATCCCTCAGAGTCCCTTTCACAAGCATATTGGTATGGGGAATATGAAACTAAAATGAATTTGGCAACAAAACAACATGCCCTCCCCCCCCCCCCCCCCAGAGGCATAGATTGAAAAGAACGTATGTCATGACTGGCATAAAACGTATTTCTGAGAGTTTTTACTGGCTGGCAAAAAACATTTCAGTTCTTTCCTGAAATGTGAGAACCCATATGATCCACAGTGAAACATCTATCTGCTCTGGATCCTGTCTCAGGGGTAAGGGGGTGTAGATTGAGTGATTTTTTGAGCTCTCTTCAAGCTCCTTCTATGATACTATGAAAGGAAAATGTCACTCACCAATTTAGCCTCAATGCATTAGAACTAAAATATAGGGGTATGTCTATTAAACCAGGCTAACAGTTAACCTGGACTGTCTCCCACTGAATAAAATGGGACCTAGTTGCAGATTGCCTAGGTTAATCTTTTGCTTGGTTTAGTAAGCAAACCCCATAATGTTTGATCCATTAATGATACCAAAATACTTGCTTCAAATTTTATCATGTGCCGATGAAACGAAAATTTGCAAGAGTGGACTCCCCTGAGGGAGTGGAGAACATGAGGAAAGATCTACAAAAGCTGGACCAATGGTCTAATGTTTGGCAGTTAAGATTTAATGTGAAGAAGTACAGTGTCATGCATTTAGGAAGCAGAAATCCAGGGAATTGTATGCGATAAGGGGTGAGAGATAGATGTGCATGGAACAGAAGAAGGACCTCAGTGTGATTGTTTCTGACAATCTCAAGGTGGCAAAACAGTGTGACAAGGCAGTGGCAAAAGCCAAAAGAATGCTGGGTTGCATACAGAGAGGAATTACCAGCAGAAAGAAAGAGGTACTAATGCCACTGAACAAGTCACTGGTGAGGCCTCACTTGGAATATTGTGTTCAGTTTTGGAGACCGTATCTTGCAAAGGATATAAAAAGGCTGGAAGCGGTTCAGAGGAAGGCGACCAAAATGATTTGGAGCCTGCGTCAGAAGACTTCTGAGAAGAGACTTGAAGACTTATAAGGTGTGACAAAAAAGAAACAAGACTGTGGCAGCCAAGCCCAAGACTAAACGTTAATTGGCTAACCGCTTATTTCACTGTGTTGTGCAACATCTCGCCACTATTCTGCTATAATATTTTTCATCTCTCTCACTCTGTTTTTCTTTTTCATGTTTTTTGTAGCATACTGCTCCATTGCTTTGTCACGCAACTGGAGGTGGCAGAAATATGGAGGAAAGAATCAACTTGAAATTTCTGGTTAAGTTGGAGAAGGGCCCAAATGGAATGTCTCCAACTTCTCCAAAAGGCTTATAGAGAAGATGCAATGTCAAGGCTGCGAGTCTTCAAGTGGCACAAATGCTTCAAGACTGGCCGCGAGGAGGTGGAGGATGACCTCAAGTCAGGATGGCCTTCCACAACAAAGACGGCTGAGAACATTGACAGAGTGAACCACTTGGTGCGGAGTGATCGCAGATTGACGGTGCGGATGATAGCTGAGGAGCTCAGCCTGAACAGGGAGTCAATGTGAACCATCTTGGTGCAGGAGCTGGGGATGTGGAAGATGTGCACCAAGATGGTGCCCATGCTTTTATCGGACGACCAGAAGGAGCACCGGGTCAATTATATGTCAAGACTTGTTAGAGAAGATCGGAGAAGATCCAGAGTTCGTTGGCTGAGTCATCACAGCAGACAAGACTTGGGTCTTCCAGTATGACCCTGAAAGCAAGAGACAGAGCCTGCAGTGGAAGACTCAACTCTCACCCAGACCCAAAAAGGCACACATGTCCAAATCAAGGATCAAGGTCATGCTGATTGCATTCTTTGACCAGAAGGAAGTGGTCCATCATGAGTTTGTGCCTGAGGGTCAGACAGTCAACCAGCACTTCTATCAACAGGTCCTCAATCGCCTCCATGACCGGGTTCGGCACAGCAGGCGGGCTCTATGGCGAGACAAGTCGTGGCTGCTCCACCACGACAACGCGCCTGCACACACCGCTCTCAGTGTGAGGCAGTTTTGGCCAACAAACAGATCACAGCTCTCGACCACCCTCCTTATTTCCCAGATCTTGCACCGTGTGACTTCTGGCTCTTCCCCAGGCTGAAGACTGTGCTCAAAGGAATTCATTTTGCTTCTGTAGAAGAGATCAAGGCCACTGTGGCAAGGGAGTTGAGGGACCTCAAGGAGGAGGACTTTACCGAGTGCTTCCATACATGGCAGAAGTGAATGCAGAAGTGCATTAACTCTAGGGGGGTACTACTTTGAAGGGGACAATGCATAATTTCTCTTTAGATTCTGTAATAAAACATTTATGGGACAGTCTCATTTCTTTTTTGTCACACCTCGTAAATATATACACTCTTGAGGAGAGGAAAGACAGGGGAGATATGATTCAGACCTTTAAATACTTAAAGAGTATTAATGAACAAATAAACCTCTTCCAAAGATGGGAAAACTATAAAACTAGAAGCTGAAAGGGGGTAAATCGAAAGGCAATGTCAGGAAATACTTTTCACTGTTTGGAATGCCCTCCCAATGGAATTGGTGGGGGCAAACACAGTGACAGAATTCAAAATGTCATGGGACAGACACAGTGGATCCCTTTCTTGCAACAGGATAAAATCAAAATAAGCATAACTATCTCTTATATCTGAACAAATAGGGGTGCCCTACATGGAGTGGGGGTACACTCCTAAACAAAGGCATGGGGAAGGGTGACCTGTATGGAGCGGCATGTGCACCTACTCTTGCCGCCTTGCTGGGCAGACTGGATGGACCATACTGATCTTTATCTGCCATCATATACTACGTTACTATGTTTTATATGATAGTCTTTAATTAGGAAACAAGAAATGAGGAACGTCATGGATGATTATTGAAAACACCACTTCTGATTGCATGGTATGAAAAGTAGCTGATGACTGTTTTGAATAGAGAGCTATTTCTTAAGCAACAGATAAGGAAATATGTCAAGAGCTAAGTACAGCAGCATAAAAACATATTCAAGCCTTTTGCTAAACCATTGAGGCATTGTGGTATTTTTATGGGGTCTATTTTCTAAAGTAAAGAACAGGGAGAAATTCTTTTGGAAACTGTAAATGCTTCATAATATTTTCCACTTAGAATATTACAACAAATTTAATTTCATTTTCATTTATTAACTTATTGACTTATTGACTGCCCAATCATATTATCTGGGTAGCATACAACATACACACACAAAGTTTAAAATATTTTCAAATAGTATAAAATACAGCATAAAATGAAAAAGTCAGGTCAGTCCAGGTACAGATGAGCCTTCAAATGTTTGCGAAAAATTAAATATTCCATCTCCTGTTTTAATATCTGCGGTAGCTTACTCCACATAAAAGTATACCTAGGAAAACCAGCATTTGAAACCAGTAATCATTTTCAGAAGCATAAAGCTCTTTTAATGTTCTTTTTGAGTGGGAGGGAATTTCAAAGAATTTTATACCATACCTGGTAAACTTTATACAGTAGTATATTCTTGCAAGACCATTTGTCAAATGTAATTTAAGAAATGGCTACTAAGAATACCTATTGAGTATCCTAGGGAGAAATGGCCTAGGGGTTGGGCTCTAATGCCTTTCAGCCTGGGCAATATATCAAGAAAATAAACACATAAATAAATAAATGATATTTAATTTCAAACTATGACCTGAAGACTGAGATCAACTTTCTGTGTAAAGTGCACTCTCACAGAACTCTATGTGATCTGGATTGCATTGACTTGTAATGAATCTTGACTATGTATGTGTTAGTTGTATGTACTCCTTTGCAAAATTATTTAAACTTGCCCCTATATGGGTTCCACGTTTTGGCATTTGACAGTGTCTGTGGTAGAGTTAATCATTATGGCCATTCTATTTACTGAGATCCATATGATCTTTTGGGGAGAGAGGAATCATTCAGATTCAAGAAAGGTTCACACTTATTACCCAAGAAAAATCTGAAGCCAAGATTTAAACATTTGAATCTAGCCACAGGAGGTTCCACTGTGATCAATAATGACACCACAAGTGTATGGCACAAGATTACTTTAACACTTAACGCGGTCGTTTTAGGAACCCTATTTATTAGTTGGGCATCTACAAATGGGCACTTAAACATGCAAATCCCAAAGACATCTCAGAGCGATTTTAGAGATCCGGCTATATGGACTTTTCTGGGATGAACACGTCCATGTCACATGCGAGCGTGGCGGAGGTGTGTCTGGGAAAGATAAGAACATAAGATATGCCAGAATGGGTCAGACCAAGGTCCATCAAGCCCAGTATACTGTTTACAACAGTGGCCAATCTAGGTCATAGAAGATACAGGTTCCACAATGCTTGTATTGGAACAAGCAGTGGATTTCCTGGGTCCCCTTTAATAATGGTTTATGGACCTTTCCGCCAGGAACTTGTCCAAACCTTTTTTAAACCCAGCTACACTAATACCTTTTACTGCAGCTTGCGGTAATGAATTCCAGAGTTTAATTACACGTTGAGTGAAAAAACATTTTCTTCTATTAGTCTTATATGGCTTACACTGTAGCTTTATTGTATGTCCCCTAGTCTTTCTACATTTTGAAAGTGTAAACAATCGATCTACATTTACCCATTCCACTCCATTCATTAATTTATAGACTTCTATCATATCTCCCCCTCAGCCATCTCTTTTATAGGTTGAAGAGCCCTAACCTTTTTAGTTTCTCCTCAAAGGAGTATCCTTCCATCCCTTTTACCATTTTGGTAGCTCTTCTCTTTTTTAATTCTGCTATATCCTTTTTAAGATACGGCGACCAGAATTACACACAATATCCAAGGTACGGTCACACCATGGTAACGATACAGAGACATTATAATATCTTAGGTTTTATTCTCCATTCTTTTCCTGATGATTCCAAGCATCCTATTTGCTTTCTTGGCCACCACTGCACACTGGACACAGGGTTTCAACGAGTTATCCATGATGGTGCCTAAATCTTTTTCCTGTGTGGTGGCTCCTAATGTGGAATCTTGCATTTTGTAACCATAGTTTGGGTTGTTCTTTTCTGAGTTCATAACTTTGCACTTGTCCACATTAATTTGCATCTGCCATTTGAATGTCCAGTCTACCAATTTATTAAGTTTCTCCTGCAATTTTCCACAATCCTCATGGGTTTTAACAACTTTGAATAATTTTGTGTCATCTGCAAATTTGATTACCTCACTCGTTATTCCCATTTCCAGGTCATTTATGAATATGTAAAAAAGCAGCGGACCCAGCACAGATCCCTGGGGTACTCCACTATTCACCTTTATCCATTGGAAAATTGGCCATTTAGCCCTACCCTCTGCTTTCTATCTTTTAACCAGTTCCTGATCCACAATAGTATATTGCCTCCTTTCCCCTTTTTAATTTTGCCAAGAATCTCTCATGAGGGACCTTGTCAAAGGCTTTCTGAAAATCCAGATACACTACATCGATTGACCCACCTTTGTCTGCCTGTTTATTTACACCTTCAAAAAAATATAACAGATTAGTATAATAAGACCTTCCCCGGCTAAAACCATGTTGGCTGTCTCCCATTAAACCATGATTATCGACATGTTCAGAAATTGTGTTCTTAATAATGGTTTCTACCATTTTTCCTGGTACTGACTTCAGGCTCACTGGTCTATAGTTTGCTGGATCGCCCCAGGAACTCTTTTTAAAAATTGGAGTTATATTGGCCGTCCTCCAATCTTCAGGTATCACTGATGATTTTAATGATAGTTCACAGATTGGTAATAGTAGGTCTGCAATCTCATATTTCAGTTCTTTCAACACCCTTGGATATATACTATCTGGTCCAGGTGATTTGCTACTCTTCAGTTTATCAAATAGTTGTAATACATCTTCCCGGTTTATCAATATTTCTTTCAATTCTTCTGCTGCATCAGCTTTAAATACCATTTCAGGCATGGGTAACTTCCCTACATCTTCTTCAGTAAAGACTGAAGCAAAGAATTCATTCAGTGGCTCCGCTATGGTCTTGTCCCCTCTTAGTTCCCATTATACATGCATGCCCAATTTCAGACCCTGTGTTCACATCTAAACTCACCAGTGCTAATATCCATGGCTATTCCTGCTCCAGGGCATGAATAAGCATTAGAAAGATTTGTGTTATTCCACCAAAATACCTGGAGGAAATAGAGGAGAAAGTACTTTGATATCCACAATACCCTTCATGACCAAAAAGAAAACAGAAGGAAAATGTGGACACTTGTTGTCTGGTCAGCATGCCAATGCATGTCTCCACTTGTAAAATAGCAGCAAAGGCCTAGTATAAAGCATGGGATAGACATCCCTATTCTAAAATCTAGTCATGGGGATGTCTAGGTGGCCATGACTGTTGTCATCCCTTTCAGGCATGTGCAGGTTTCTGAAACTGGGCCGAAACCTGCACCTGGTTGGTCTTTTTTCCATACATTTTGACCTGTATATCCCACATTGCAACAAGATGCCATTTCTAAAATGTGCCTTTTACTGTTCTTTTATACCAGGGTTCAGCAAGGCCCAGGCACCATGTCGCCATAGCGACCGGGAACTTACAGTATATCTGGTGCCTAGTATTTGCTCCCCCCCCCCCCAACAATCATAGGCAGAAAACTCCTTCTGCCTGCCTGCAGGAGATCAGATCCCCGTGGGCAGAACAGGAGCAATCTTTGCCACAATCAGAGCTTAGATGGAGTGGAGGAGTAACCTAGTGGTTGGAACACTGGCTTGGCAACCAAGCAACCAGAGTTTATTCCCACTAGAACTCCCACTTAACCCTCCATTGCCTCAGAAAAATCCAAGTTATTAATGTCCCTGTTTATTAATGTGCATTACCAAGTTTAATTACAATGTAAACTGCTTTGACAGAAATGATAAAGCAGTATAAAAAACTGTGAAATAAATAAGGCATTTAATAACAACATATTTAATGCTCAAATTCTCATTTACAGGGTAGGGGCCTGAAAGTTAACAAGTGGTCACAAAGCTGAAGGCTAGATTGTAAGCTCTGATGAGCAGGGGCCATCTTTATCTGTGTCTCTACAGCACTGCATGTGCCTTGTAGCATTGTATCAATTATTAATAGTAGTAGTAGCAGTAAATGGTAGGACTGTGTATAGGCAAAAACAATTGTATTCATTTATTTTCAAATTATTTCTGATTTTTGGTGTTTTTTTTATTTGATGACACATTTGCTTTAATAGTGAATATTTACTACTCACTAAATTGATTTAACATGCATTAATTGGCTGAGCATACATTAATTCATAGGTTAGTGCACGTTAAATCAATTTAACATGCACTAATTTTTCAAGGTGCGCTAAAGAATGCACACCCCTACTAATATTAGTGTAAAACATTCCAAATTACTATAAGACTGTAGTATGTTCAAAAAAGAACTACAAGGCATGTTAATACGAACATGAGCCAAAATGTGACATTTTTTCCATGAACATCCCTAGTATTCTACCATAATTATTAAGTACAGCAGAACCTTTATTCTTTTCTGTACTTCTTGTCATGATGCATAGGTACCATCATGAAAAACAGTATATGTTACTTATCTTTTGATCTAACTTTGTTGCAGTAAAATTAAGCTAAGAATAGATTTCTTCCATGTTAACACAAATTATACTTTTTACTAAATCATTTTCATAGGAAAGAAAAGGAATAACCAACAAAAGAAAGCAATAATCAAAGCTATACATTTTGTATATCTATGTTCACATCTACCTCTTTGCCTGTGAAACAGCTCCTAAAATTAATAAAGTATGATATTTATATTGTATCAATATGTGCTAAATCTGCCTCAGTATATTCTTTTCGTTTCTCTCTTTTTTAATAACTCTTAAGATGACTTGATAGCAAAGGCAGGACTGCAAAACAGTGGCAATCAAAGATCATTCCTTACCTTAGGCAAAAATGGATGCGCATAATTTCCATCTCACAGATTCTAACACTCCATGTGGGTATTAGCTTTTAATATCTAATGAAAAGGTTCATGTCTGGTGGCAAGTACAAAAAATAATCCATGTCCTATAAGGTGCAAACTTTCTGACATGCAATCAGAAACATATATTACCTTTCTGCAAAGGACAGCAACAATGTGATTGCATACAAAATTAGAAGCATCACAGTTAGAAAGTTCATGATAACCTTTAAACATCATAGAGATACATGAATGGGAAGAATTTCTGACAGCATGCATATCTGCCTTTATCACTAGAAGAAATCAATAACACAAGATCAGAAAAAGTGAGCAGTTTATTGTTGATGCGCATGCATTTAAATGCAATAGTACACTGTGGGTGATCCTTATGTCCTGCTTTGATCTGATATCGAATTTTAGAGAAAAGAACAGACTTTGGCTGTGTATCAGTATAAGTATAACATTGGCAGTCCTGACAACCTGCCCCACCTCCAAAGCCCCTTGGGAGCACCTTAGCAAAAGCAATAACCAGCTACGGACACATTATCTGGATAAATTAGGCGATAGCCTTATAAGCTTAGATAACAAAATTAATCAGATTCTCAGCAAGCCATAGTGACACTCCTCGCGACATTGGGCAAATCACTTCACATTCCATTGCCTCAAGTATAAACCTAAGGCCTCATTTATCAATTTGTACTGACATTAATGCACATTAATAGCTTTAGTGTAAGTTATGCACATAAAGTGGCATTTTAGAAAGGGAGTCCATGTGCAATTTGGGACATCCAGGGAAAATGTGCAGAAAAACGCCAGGCATGTCTATGTTTCAGCCTGATTATAGAAACATAGAAATCCCTGACATGGACATCCACATAGATGTCCCCGCTACTAAAACGTGGGGTGGAGATGTCTAACACATGCTACTTTGCATACAGAGACATCTATTGGCATAGAAAAACAAAAACAAGGGACCTCATGCTTCGTCAGTGTTCACTGTCAACAAGGAAAATATATGGGATATGAGTGTACTTCCTTCTATGCACCATCTGGATGTTTGGCTGGCGAAACGAGCAGTTTTCCAATGCCTATTCACGCCTGGAGCAGGTAGAACCTTTGATGTGGCTCAGGACGTTAAGGGCATTTCTGAACTTGGGTGAGGACGTCCAAGTTCCTGGAAATGCCCTGAACATGCCTCCGCCACATCTTCTTCAAAGCTTGGATGTTCTTGTGCCAGGGACCTCTCTGGAGCCGGCTTCTAAAATGCCTCCAGAGATGTCTCTGAGATTTGGACTTCTGTGTGCCTATTTGCAGATGCCCAAAGCACAAATAGTGGTTTTAAAATAACCCCCTTTTAGGACTTAGAAAGGATATGCTAGCAACATGGGGAATCTGCAAATAGGGACATATTACTAATGGAGCTGATTTCAGAACTAGGCCTGTGAACATGAAGGCTCCATCTGAAATCGTCATACAAATGTTAAGGGAGTTGGTTGTAGTGCTCAAGCTGCAAACTGCACATGTGGCACATGGAAAATATGGTGATGCAGCCATGCAGGGACCCATTTTCAGAAATGGGGATGGGGATGCTCATCTGTGATGTAAAAGTTGCATGTATGCACTGGAATGCAGAGGCTCCGCATGAGGACACATGGAGCTGAGCAATGGCAATGCGGCAGCCCAATTTCAGCAAGGCCGAGATGCAGAGGCTCTGCCAGATGATAATTGCCAATGAGGATGTGCTCTACACACCAAGGGGACAAAGGGCTGCCTACTGGAAGGCATACCAGCTCTGGCAGCAGGTCTGTCAGACCCTTGCTTTTTTTTTTTTTTTCTATTTATGCAATTTACAATATATAATTCAAGCAATGCTTGTACAGAAAAACACAACTGTGCAAAGAATAGGAAAAAACAAAGGAAACTTCTCAACATCGTCAAACTTAATTAACACAGTATAGTTGTAGCCCACTAAGATAGGGGGGACGTGTGAGGAAAACAAACAAACGAGACCAGGTAAAGCCGCGTTCCAATGACTAGGAAATAATACAAGAATACCAAGAGGGAAGGCATGATTCAGAGCAGATTACATATGACGATCAGTTATCCACAGGTGATGAGGTCAGTAAATGAGAGGATATAAACATGAACAGGTCCTCAGGTTGAAAAAAAACATACTTATGAGCTTTAAATTAGACTATACACTTACAAGGAAAACGCAATAGCATTGTAGCTCCAATAGAAAGAACACCAGATCTCAAAAGCAAAAAAGCAAAAAAGCCTTTCGCCTCTTTTGGGTCTCCCGGGATACATCAGGAAAAATGACCATTCTTTTACCCATAAACAATACCGAGCGCTTTTTAAAATACAACTTTAAAAGCCAATCCCAGTCTGAAGATAATGCAAAAGTGACTAATAGAGTAGATACCTTAATATCAGGTTGACTTGGTGATTCTAACAAGGCAGACACATCAAGAGTGTCTGCCCCGGAGGGCACCAAATCAACCTGGACTCCATTTTTCCTCAATGGAAGAAAATATGCCTTAGCAACTGGGGGAACTAAGTTATCAGGAACCAACAAAGATTCAATTAGATATTTTTTAAACACATTAACCGTAGAAATACCAGTCAGCATGGGAAAATTTAGCAGACGTATATTAGACGCACGAGCAGCGTTTTCTAAATTTTCCAATTTCCTTTGAGTCACAAAATTGTCCTTCACGAGTGAGTCAGTTATAGTCGAATTACGTGAAACTTTCTGTTCCCCAGTATTAATCTTCTCACCCAACACAGTCAGTTCTTCCTTAATACCCTCTGTAGCACTTTCCAATCTCTCCAGGCGCTGGGAAGACACCACCAGCTGTTGGGACACCACCACCGAGAGCTGCGATATTGCCTCCCAAATGGATTCCAAGGAGAACTCTTTCGGGCGTTTCAGTGAAGTAAGTTGAGGTAACAGTTGAATAGGTGAGGAAACCGGACCAGTTGAATCCCCACTCAGATGTAACAAGACCTCAGACTCCACCACCTGGCACCTGGTCACATCTCCTGCCCCCGATACCAAGGGGGCCGCTCCGGAGCTCTGATCCAGCGAGGCCCGCTCCAGCAAGTCAGCTCCGACGTCATCAGAAAACACTGACTCGCCTCCCGTGAGAGGAAGCTCCGGGAGGGTCAGACGCTGGGGAGGCGGTCGATCGTCCGGGGAGAGAGACACCTCCAGGGCAAGTAGCTCCGGGTCTACCTCCACCAGTGCCACAGCGCCCGCTCTAATCTCCCCCTTCTTTTGCTCCAATAGTTGAACAAAATGGTCCATGGGACCCAAGGTAATTGCAGGAACAGGCTCCGCGGGCAAAGCCTTGTGCTTGCTCTTGCGTTTAGGCATACTTAGGAAGAAACTCAAACCGCCGCCATCTTGGAGATAACCACTCCCCCTGTAGACCCTTGCATAATAAGTGCCAAAAATGCTGCACACATGGGGCTGACGTTGACTGTAGACAAAATATGCGTGCAGAAGGAAACGGGCAGGTAAGACATGGGAGCTGGGTGCCCTTCTCAGCCACAGCAGGGTGACAATATGAGGCTGTTAGAGGCTAAAAATATATAGGAAACAGTGAACAGACACGGACACCGAAAGTCTTAGTTGCAGTAGTCGCAAAGTAGACATTACAGTTGCTCTATGAGTAAGGGAAAAGGTGGTAGCCAACCCTCTGAACATAAGAGTGAAGTGCATGATGCACATGAGTAAGGAAGGTAGAAAAAGCACAAGTATTGTCAGGACCTGGACGTGAAGAAGGCTAGGCTGGGATCATATTACACCACAAGTGTAGGCACATGGAGACTGCTCTGTGCATCAGGAAGAAGCCTATAGAGTATCCCAAGCCGGACGGAAAAAACATGCAGCCACAGAAAGACTAGCAAAAAGTACCACACAGAGACTTGCAGCCAGCACTGTACAAAGTCATCATAGGAGCAGGACTGGAGGGGGATGTGGCCAAGAATCTCTCTCCCACCTGAAGGCAGGATGGAATCCATTGGCCACAAACAACATGGACAAAGAGCAGCATTAGGCATTGGGAGACACATAGACTGACGGAGAGCGATGACAGGGGATTCAAGACTTATAGGATGGCTCCACTTAGCATACTATGCAATTCCCTTTCTCACAGGAAATTCAGGATATGGCAAGACATTGAGGCACTGAAAACCTGCTACAGAGCCATTTATTGTCAGAGGCCTTGGTTGCTGCAGTGACTATGGAGGCAGCAGCAGGGACAGCAAGGTATGTGGTATGTAGCAATGGGTGTCAGAGGCCAGTGTGCTAGGGGTCTCTGGTGAGGGCTGTGCATGGCAGTGAACAGCTGCCATGCACAGCACAGCAAGGGGAAAGGTGGCCAAGAGGTGCACAGACGCAGCGAGGACATCACATGCCGTTCGGTGTCTGTGGTATCTGCTGCACAGGTCAGCAGGGAAGGGCATTAAATGGTCTGACAGCCATGGGAGCGGGAATGCAGTAGTATGGCAAATGGGAGAGGTGTGCAATAAGGGAGATAGCTTTATTTTCCACAGGTGGAAGAGGAGAGAAGGAGGAAGGAGGAAGGACAGGAGCATAGAAGAAGGTAGGGAAGAGTTTGGTTAGAGACAATAGGAGTCTGGGGAAAAAGAACATGTGCTTGGGGGGAGGCAGGTGAGGAGGTGGGCAGATGGCACACAGGGCACTAGGCTATATTGGTGGAACAGCATGCACGCTCTGTGGACATTTTTCAGAATTCACCTAGCTTTGCATTTACACGAGGAGGGAGTTCAAAAGACTGGATGCCTTGTATATGCAATGTCAAACACATTTAATGATCATACAATTCAGTCATCCATGGTCATCACTTACTTACAATTGTTGATCAGAAACATATTGTAATACTGCTCAAGTTATTTAGGCAATTATTTGTACTAGTATGTTGAAATCGTTTCCTAATTCTGATACACAGATTTCTATCTTCTTAATGCATCTGCTTTCTATTCCTGTTCTGTGGGTGAGAGTAGCTGCCCCTGTTTGAAGGAACGGGATGGCATACCTTTCAAATCTATGCCTGCTCCAACATATCCCATCTCCCACACTTTTCTGAATTGATACTTAGACAAGCAGCTGCCATCCTGATGCCTGAACAATATAACCTTCACTGGCAGAGTAATTTTGACATATGATTCTAGGTTCCAGAGTCTGTACAAGGCACAGGGTCCCCACCACAGTCTGGACCAACCCTACTGTGTGTCCTTTTCCTGCCTGGTTCATTTTGGAAGCCTCTCCCTTATAGTCAAGCTGCTAGCATCCCAACCAACTCCAGGGGCCTGCCCTGTCCCATGGGCAAGAGCACTATCAGCAACAGTGTTCATTCCAAGATTAAAGCCCCCAAGTCCCAACCCACCTCCCACCCTCCATAGACCTCAATAGGGCACAGACTGCTGCACAGACTTCCTAGACTCAGCCCCCTGGAGGCTTTCAGGTGCTAGATCCATGGATGCTCTACTACTCCTGCAGCAACCAGCAGATAAAGAAGATCACCTGATTTTCTGTGTGCTGTGCTAGGTCAGAGATGTGAGTGCAGATGAGGAAGTTCCTGTTTCTAGCTCTGAGCTGCCATAGAACTGCGGTAAAACAGATTTGCTATTCCATAGATGCGATGTGATGCTCAAAGTAGTCTACCTGCATGTTTCCTGGAATTTTGTGCAGCCTCCACACTTCCATGCTCCTGTGCTCCCTCCCTCATGCCTATTGCCTTTGCTTCTGATGAATGTGTATCACCCTCTTTTGCTTCTACTATATATAATCCTCTCCAGGCAAACTATCTGTTAGGGAATTGCAGCTAACCTTTCCCACTAGAGAGAAATTCAAAGTGAAATATCAACTGGCTGGGCCTTGGCCATGTTATGAAGGCTTAGTCCACACCCTCCGTTTTACCCATAAAAATGGCTGCAAAACTTGCTCTCTTAATGAATACTATCTTAGAAATGGTTTTACCACAGCCAGTAGTGCATGTTTGTTATTTGCAGTAATAACACATTTACATTGCCAGCCACATCAACAGAAGAACTACCCCTCTCCCCAATGTTTAAAGGGCCATCCATGCTGCAAAGTAAACCTTTTATCATCCTTCCTATTCAAGGGTTATTTTCAGCCAAAGTTCCCTTTCCAGTGAATAAAGGTTCCACTAGGAGCCAAGGAGGTCATGCCTTACTTCACAGGTATTTCATAGAAGCTTTAGTTTCAGTGACCCCTCCTCACACCCCAGAGAGCTTAGATAGGACAAGTCCCAATTTCCCCTACCCCCAAGCGAGATACTTCCAATTGAATGATGTGGAAAGGCTATTAGGAGAAGAAGAAATGCCTTCTTCCCCAGTACTTGAAATAGTGCTAGAAGACCTGATGCTTTCTACAACGAGAGCTTCTATTGAGTGTCTCTATTCTAGTTATATCCTTTTGCAGAACTGGACACAGGGGAGGCCTCACCAATGACTTGTACAAAAACATTATCATATAGTTTTCCTACTGTTTATGCCTCATCCTATGCCTTCTAAGATGCATGAACTTAAATCCCATGGATTGATCCATATTTCTTCAGTTTTCTCTAAATGCTGTAAAAATTGCCACATAAGCTTTAGTTCAATTTGTTCTATACAAGCTGAGAATGAACAGTCTACCATCTGGCAGTCAGTGGCGCTGAATGTGAATAGGATAGCTTATTGTATTCCATATCCTGAAAAGTTACATTTCTGTCATCAACACTAAATGCTCCTCTCATACAAGACACTTTCCAAACAAATGCGTGGGTTGAAGCTCTTCAGCTTTGTTGCCTCAGTCTATTCAATATTGTCTCTTTCAATTCATCAAATGCTTTTGTCAGGCTGTATAGTTTATCTGCATTGTTCCCTTTCCAGATATACTGCTGCAGTGTTTTTCTGTAATAGAGACATGTATCACAGAAAAGAAGGCCAGAGAACAGGCTGTGAGATAAGGATGGTGTACATTTACTATTTTCACATTCAGGAAAAAGTAACACTGCATAGCTTTACACCAGGTGCTATTGTAATATATACATGATATTTGTTTTCACAAAGTCTTGCTGGTATCAACTGATAGAAGACAAAAGGATGTTTTGTGTACATTAGGAATGAGGGCAGACAAAAATGGTTTGGTTCATTTTTCAAACTTTTGGAACTTTTCTTGATTTTTGGATCTTTTTATTTCAGTTCATTTCACATAGTAAAACTTTTTAACTTGCACAAATTGATTGTTGTATGTCAGTCCCTAGGTTAATATGCATTAAACTGATCTTGCATGCACTAAATTATTTAAGATGCACTAACAAATCAAACGCATACTAACAACTGCACATCGCTAATGCACAACATTGTTAGATGGCACTGTGTGGACAGTATATCCACCCAGGCTCAGGTCTAGAACACACAATTAACAGGAAACTCTAGAGAAAAGAGCATGCAGGAGGCCTCCAAAGTGGATCCCGGATAAAGAGCAATAAAAAGACAACATTGACTTATATTTTCAACCTTTTCTGAATGTAATATTTTCTTTATTTAGGTGTTTTAAAGTAGAATTGCGATGGTATGTAGAAGAGGAGTGTATGTACAGCAGTTTAAAAGCTGTATGGTGTACAGCTCAGGTACTTTAGTCAAACAAAGAGTCTGATAATGGTCAACGATAGCACTGGTAAACAAAATTCAAAAAGTTTTCTGTCACAGAAATGAAAATGGCTGTTTCTAGTACTGTTTTTGGTTATGAACTCGGATATGTACTTAGAAATTCTCCATCATGTAACGTTTTTGAGTGACATGTAGTTTAAATTTAGACTATGTGGCTCATATTTACATTAGATGTATATAGATGTATATTGTAACGTAATGTCTCCTACAAGGTAGTTGTATATGATTTTCTGCTGTATTGCGCCTCAAGAACATCCCTCTTGAGGGTCCAACAATAGTCTGCAAGCATACTGGAGCTCCACTTGTCCTGGTACCTATTTTCCATTACCGAAATGTCCTGATGAAACCTTTCCCCGTGTTCATCGCTGACTGCTCCTAGATCTGCAGGAAAAAAATCCAGGTGTGAATGCAAGAAGTGCACTTTCAAAGACATGTTACATCCCAGTTTCTGGTAAGATTTCAGTAGAGTATCCACTGATTCTGCATAGTTGTCTGCCTTGTTATTTCCCAAGAAGTTGCGGCAAACAGTCTTAAAGGACTCCCATGCAGCTCTTTCAGTTTCATTCAACTGACCATCAAAGTTTTCATCTTTCATCAGTTTTCTAATATCAGGTCCTACAAAGATCCTATCTTTGATCTTCGCCTCACTGATTCATGGAAATGTCTTTCTTAGATATGCAAATCCAAGTGCACCTCTATCCATGGCTTTTACAAAGTTCTTCATAAGACCCAACTTTATATGGAGTGGAGGTACTTTATTTATCTCCACAAGTGGGTCATGTGCAACATTTTTCTGGCCTGGGACTAGTGATGTTCTCTTTGGCCACTGTTTGCAGATGTAATGATTTTTCCTGTCCCTGCTGTCCCACTCACACAGAAAGCAACAATACTTTGTCCAACCAAGCTGTTGTCCAAGCAAGAGGGCAATTACTTTTAAATCGCCACAAATATTCCACTTGTGTTCTTCATACTTGATATTTGTTAGCAGGAGATGCATACTGCTGTAAGTTTATTTCATGTTGGTGGCATGAGCTACTGGAACTGATGGTAAAATATTTCCACTGTGGATCAGCACAGCTTTTAGGCTATATTTAGAAGAATCAATAAATAGTCACCAATCCTCTGTTCTATAAAGTGTTTCCATCAGGGATTTAACTTCACAACAAAAAGCAATTCCATTTTCAAAGGCAAAGTAATCCACAAACTCGGTATGCCTATTTCTAAAAGTGCACACTTTGGTTTTTTTCTGAAGAAGATTCCAGCCTTTCAATCATGACAACAGTTCTGCTTGTTACCTTGAAAGATTCAAATCTCTGACAAGATCATTCATATCGCCTTGGTCCAGTAAATGTGGTTCAGAAGAGGAACCGGATGCCTCAAAGCTTGGATCCTGCATTACAGCATCGCCATCGTCGTCAACATCATCAGCATTCATTGGTTGTTCTTCTTCTTCATCCTCATTCACTGTAAGATTTTCTGGAGGTTTTGGCACTAGCAATTCTTGACAGTGAGGCTCAGGCCTCATGTTAGATGGTAAATTTGGGTAATTTACAGTGTGTTTTGATTTTGAAGTAATGCCTGCAATGTTTGTAAGGCAAAAGTAGCAATCTGTCAAGTGATCTCTTGGCGCCCTCCAGATCATTGGAACAGCAAAATTCATGTATCGAACACTCTTTACCCAACCTGTTAGGAGTCTGACACAGGTAATACAGCAGACATGAGGCGCCCAATTTTTGTCCTGGTCACCGACTTGACATCCAAAGTACAGCTTATAACATGTCTTAACAGGTGGAGTAAAACGTCTTCTCTGCTTCTTAAAAGTAACCTCACCGCAAATGTAGCAAAATGAATCCGGACGATTAACACACTTTCGAGGCATTGTTAAACAACTACAAGCGATAACCGCAATATTTATTAACCAACTGCTGTTTATGAAATAGATTAACGCAAACTCACATCCATTCAGATTCTGTTTTTTTCAAACAATACAAACCACAATCGCTGACAGCGACAGAAAGCATACCAATACATGACTCAGCGTTTTCTGCTTGCATCAGCCGGACCAGTAGGGCAAGGGGCCCGATTAATTAATTATATTATAACTAAATGTCTCAGCATTTTTGGTTGTGGCTGACAACATACAATAATAATTATGATGGGATTTTTCGTATTCAACCTTTGTTTACTGAAACAAAACTGTAACGGCTAATTTACAGTAATGTACACACTTTACTAGATAATATCCCCTGAAGTATGGGTGATAGAAAAATTCTGATACCATATTTGTAAACAATGGGAAAAATTACATATGAAACAGGTCAGAGCGGGTCTGTGACAAAAATTGTGTTGACCAGTGTAATCTTTCTATTCAATAAAATAGGGAAGGGAAGATGGCCGCCTCTATTTGCCACACAGCATCAAATTCTAATGCAAAGCAGCGGATAACTTTTTTTGTGCAGGAAGAAAGAGAACTGGGCGCACTCACAATAGGGAAATGCTTTATAAAATCATCTCAAAATGTGTGTGTGTGTGTGTGTGTGTGCAGATAGAGACAGACTGGGCTTAATTTGTGCTGGAATAGGGTGCAATGGCGTTCCGACACTTTTTAAGGAGGCGGACGTAATTCACATTCTGTCTCCCACCTCCTCAGCCTGCTCTGTACTGACCCGGACGTCTTAACACTTAACATAGCCACGGAAGCATTTTTGTTTCCTCCCATGGCTGTGCTGTACTGAAGCCGCCTGTCCATGGCATTTTTAGTAAATCAAAATAATCACTTCCTGCTTTACTAAAAGTGCCGCAACCGTGCTGCTTCAGTTCAGCACAGCTGCAGGAGGAATGGAAAATGCTCCTTTAGCTATATTAAGTGTTAAGATGGCCATGGCCCATGGGGATTACGTTTGAACTTGGGCTGATGCTGGGGGCTACAGTGGAGATGGGACCGGAAATAGACTGATATTTGAGGCTGGAGGGGCAGGACAGGGACTGAAAATGGGCTGATACCTGAGCTGTGAACAGAAATGGACTTATGCTGGAGGGGAACTGGGATTTGAAGAGGGCTAATTTTAGGGTTGGGATCCTGGTACTTAAAGTGGGTTAATGCTGACAAATACTGGGGTCAGGGTGGAGAAAAAGGAGGAGATGTTGGGGGGGGGGTGAGAAGGGAGAGGAGAATAGATATTGTAAAGACTGGGAGAGAAGTAAAGGCATAACCAGGGGACGAGGGCAGGCTATAAGATCAGATGCTGGGATAAAGAGGAGGAAAGGAAGAGTTAAATAAGTTTTGGAGAGGGAGGTAGGTGGGTGGAAACTGGGGACATGGGGATGTAGGAGAGCAGGGACTTGAGCTTAGGTGGAGAATCTAAGATTGGGTGAGAAAACAGAAGATAGGTTAAGATAGCTTGGGCATTGGGCATGTAAGTGGGGACTCAGGGCTTGAGTAGGCTTGTGAGCGAGGTCTCAGGGACTGGGGAGGGTGAACAAGCGGGGACTTGAGTTTGCCTGGGGCAACAGTGGAGACTAAAAAATTGACCAGAGATTAGGAGGACAGTGGGGACAAGGTAAGGGATATGAATAGGGCTGTGAGACCAAGTGCAGAAATATGGGGAAGGATGAAGGTTTGTTATAATTCCGGCCCTGGCCCCACCCCCACAGGTTACTTTCAGCCTTTTCCCCACCCATAGTTCCACTTTTTTTTTGTCTACAAATTAAACCCTGTAGATGGAGATAGAGATAAAGATAGAGATACATGAAGGCACAATTTAGAAAGGTCGTATAGATGCCTCCTGGGAAGTAGTAATTATACTAATCTGGTAATTGTAGTTCCTTTAGTGACGACAGCTTAGTCCTCCACCTCTGGGTTGTGAACCTCCTCCTGCAGCATGAAGACTGGATATGACAAACTTGTGACATCACGGGATATAGCATGCTGGAACCTCCATCAGCCCCAGTGAACTACTGACAAAGCAGACTCAAAAGAGCAACAAATAAGTAGCTAATAATCAACAATAATCCAATAACTCAACTCTAAAATTGCTAAGGTAGAACCGATAACTTGTTGGCCCGACCAATCCCCTTTCGGGGCTAAAAGACTTGTGACCGCTGTTGCTCCCCAGCCCCTCTGCCACACCAACGACGCAAGCCAGAGAGCACTGCACAGCAACGAACGAACCCAAACACTTACCTGAAATTTGCACTGAATTCCATCGAACGCACTCCGATAAATCATACTCCCCAGGGCGGGAATGAGGACTAAGCTGTCGTCACTAAAGGTACAACAATTACCAGGTTAGTGTAATTACTACTTCCTTAGCGTTCCTCCAGCTTAGTCCTCCACCTCTGGGATGTAACAGAGCAGTACTAACGGGCGGGACCGTGCCATCCGGAGCGCAACACCGCCACCCCGAAACAGTCATCATTTGCCGCCAACACATCCAGGCGGTAGTGTTTACTGAAAGTATGAAGAGAGGACCACGTAGCTGCTCTGCAAATTTCCACCGGCGGAACCAAGCTATGCTCCGCCCAGGAAGCCGCTTGGAATGCGCCCTCAAGCCCACCGGCGCTGGCCGACCGTGCAAAACATAGGCTGACACTATGGCTTATTTAATCCATCTGGCGATAGTTGCCTTTGCCGCCGCTTCACCCTTTAGTGGACCTCCGAAGACCACGAAAATCCTATCCAATCTGCGAAAAGAATCTGAAACTTTCAAATAATGTTTCAACACCCTTTTGACATCGAGGCGGCGCAACCCCCAGTCTGAAACGCTTTCCCAGCTAGCTCCGAGAACCGGCAAAGAAACCGCTTGATTTAAATGAAACGGGGAGGAAATCTTCGGCAAAAATGATGGAACCGTGCGAAGAACCACCTTCTCCTTAGAAAAACACAAAAACGGCTCCCTACAAGAAAGCGCCTGTAACTCCAAGATGTGCCTCGCCGAACAAATGGCCACCAAAAGACCGCTTTCAAAGTGACATCCTTAACTGACACCTGATTCAAGGGCTCAAAGGGCTCCTTGACCAGAGCCCCCAAGACCAGATTAAGATCCCAGGATGGAACCGAAATTCGACGAGACGGTCGCATTCTGGCAACTGCTTTAAGAAAACGCACCACATCGACATGCGATCCAAGAGACACCCCTTGAACCTTCCCTCTATAACAGGCTAGGGCCGCTAACTGAACCCTTAGAGAACTGGCTGCTAAGCCTTTATCGAAACCATCTTGCAGAAAAGCTAACAGTACCGGAACGGATGCCTTAGCCGCACGATACTGCCACTGTGAACACCAGTCCTCAAAAATCCGCCAAACACGCACATATGCTAACGATGTGGAACGCTTCCGTGCCTGAAGCAAAGTGGAAATAACTTCCCTGGAATACCCTTTCTTTCTCAGCTGCGCCCTTTCAATGGCCAAGCCATAAGTGAGAACCGATCCACCTGAGGCATTTGGAGCGGATCTTGGATTAACAACTTCTCAGACACCGACAACTTCCACGGGACTCCGTCCAGCAACCGCATGAGATCAGCATACCAAGAACATCTCAGCCAGTCCAGAGCCACCAACAGTACCCGACCCAGATGCGCCTCGATCCGCTGAATCACTCGACCAATGAGCGCCCACGGCGGAAGACATACAGAAGCCCCGCCGACGGCCAAGGTTGTATTAGCGTGTCGATGCCTTCCGACATTCTTTCTCGCCTTCTGCTGAAAAAACGCGTCACCTTTGCAGACTGAAGAGTCGCCATCAGATCCATGACTGGCGGTCCCCATCTCTGAACCAGTTGCTTGAAAACATCTGGATGCAGCTCCCATTCCCCCGCATCCACTTGGACTCTGCTGAGGAAATCGGCCTGCACGTTGTCCTTTCCTGCAATGTGTGCCGCCGAGATTGCTGTCAATCGAGATTCTGCCCAAGAGAACAGATTGTCCGCTTCCTCTTCCATCGCTACACTTCCTGTACCTCCTTGCCGGTTGATGTAGGCTACCGTCGCTGCGTTGTCAGACACACCCGGACCACCCGTCCTGTCACCTTTGGCTCGAACCTTCCTAGGGCTAGCCAGACTGCACGGAGTTTCAGTCGATTGATCGACCACTTGCTCTCCTCCGGAGACCAAACACCCTGTGCGAAAAGCTCTCCACAATGGCCCCCCCAGCCTGCCAGACTGGCATCCGTCATCAACGGGAGCCACTCTGGCGGCTCCAGAGGCATCCCCAATGACAGGGACTGGGGCCTCAGCCACCAACGAAGGGCCTGCTTGACCTTTGACGGGCAAAGAAGCCGTTTGCTTAACGAATCGGTCTGATGTGACCACTGGCGCAGCAAGGACCTCTGTAACGGCCGCATATGAAAGTGGGCCCATGGCACCACATCCAAGGTCGCCGCCATTGTACCCAGAAACCGAAGGTAACTCCAAGCCGTGGGCGCTGGAACCAAAAAGAACTCTCGTACCAGTCGCTGGAGTGCCCTTATTCTGCGATCCGGAAGGAAGATCGCTCCCCTTCGCGTATCAAACCGTACTCCGAGGTATTCGAGACTCTGAGTCGGCACCAGCTGGCTTTTGGACAGATTGATCACCCAACCGAGACTCTGAAGGAATGACATCACCTTGGCCGTGGCCGCCTCGCTCTCGGCTGCGGACTTCACCCGGATCAACCAATCATCGAGATAAGGGTGAACCAGGACCCCCTCCTTTCGAAGAGCTGCCGCGACCACCACCATGATCTTGGTAAAGGTCCGCAGAGCTGTAGCCAGCCTGAAAGGAAGAGCCTGGAACTGATAATATCCCCAGGGCAGAGCGAAGCGCAAGTATCGTTGATGGGACGCTCTAAATCGGGGCATGAAGGTAAGCCTCCGTGAGATCGAGGGAAGACAGAAATTCCCCCTGCCTCACCGTCACGATGACTGACCTTAGAGTTTCCATTCAGAAATGCGGTACGCGGAGAGAACGGTTTACCCCCTAGAGGTCTAGGATAGGCCGGAGGGCACCATCCTTCTTTGGCACCACAAAATAAATGGAATACCGACCCATGCCATACTCTTCCAATGGTACCGGAACCACGGCTCCTAGCTGTAAAAGCCTGTCGAGAATCTGCTGAATTGCGAGGCCTCTGCAAGGAGACATCACAAAGGAGTCTCGAATTGGCCTTGCCATGTCTAGAGCATATCCGTCACGAATGATCTCCAACACCCACTGATCCGTCGTTATTTGGTCCCAGACAGAGAGAAATCCCGGAAGACACCCCTCTAGGGGCAGAACCCCTGCCTGAACCCGCCTCCTTTCATTGTGGTTTTCACGCGGACCCAGTGGGCGACGCGGCGAAACCTCTAGTTGCTCCACGAAAGCCACGAAACCCCTGCACTCGCGAAGCAAATCTTCCCCTTTGGAAACCACCCAAACGAGAAGAACGAAATCTCCTGAAATCTCTAAACTGACCTCTGGAAGCCGTGGAGAATTTTGCTGGTTTAGGTTTGTCCTCCGGCAGCCTCCCGCCCTTGGACTCCCCCAAATCCTTGACCAGCCTGTCAATATCCTCTCCAAATAATAACTTTCCTTTAAACGGAAGTTTACTCAATCTAGACTTGGATGCACCGTCTGCTGCCCACTGCCTGAGCCAGAGGGACCTGCGAGCAGCCACCAGCAAGGCCATGCTATTCGCTAGTGCCCTGACTAGGTCATAGTGCACATCCGCCAAATACGCGGTACCCAACTCCAGACGTTCAAGTTCCCTCACACTGTCTTGGTCTAAGGTAGCTGATTGATGCAAGTGTTGCGACCATCTGAGACAGGCTCATGCCACCCAAGCTCCACAAATGGAAGCCTGCAACGACACCGCATCCACCTCAAAGTATTGCTTCAACAAGCCATCAACTTTTCAATCCTGCACATCCTTTAAGGCCGCACTACCTTCCACCGGAATGGTGGTCTTTTTAGTAACCGCGGACACCGCAGCATCAATCCGAGGAGAGCGGAATTTTTCCTTGTCTTTATCCGCCAAGGGATATAGCTTGTTCATATTTCAAATCCCTTGGAGCCCCGCTCCTGGCAGATCCCACTCATCCTGGATCATCTTATCCACCACTTTGTGGACTGGAAACACTACCTGAGTTTGATGCACCGCCTGAATGATAGGGTCCTCTCCCTCGTCCTCTACAACCGGCGGAGCAGTGGCGAGCTTCAGCGTTTGGAGATATTCCGAGATTAATGCCATTAGCTCCTCTCTTCGGAACACGCGAATAATTTTTGACTGATCCTCCGGCTCTGGAATCTCTCCTTCTTCCAACTCTTCCATATCAGCATCTACATCGAGATCTGTGTCTTCCATCTCCTGACACCAGAGCTCAGAAGTGGGTTGGTCCAATGGCAGAGACCTCTTTGACGGCCTTGGAGAAAGGTTGTACGGAGGCGTGTGCTCTTCCTTCAGCAAGACAGCTGAAGGAAGCAAAGAGGCCTCCGGTACCTTACCCTGACCCCTTAAACAAAATGCCTGATGCATCAACAGGACAAAGTCAGGATAAAAATCCATCTGCTGCGCTTCCATTCCAGCCCCCGAGGACATTGACGGGCCCCCTGCCGGAGCTTCTGGAACCGCTGCCAACGGAGAAGGCCCCCACAGCTCGCCCTCCCCCATTGTCATGGCCCCTTGCAAAGACAGGGAAGCAGCACTCTCCATCTGCTGTTCCACACTGACAGACACTGCAGCACAGCCCCTACAGATGCCAGTATCTGCCACCGTGCCTCTGTGGGTTCCACAAACCACGCACTGCGGGCACACAGACATGTGCTGAGTGGTCAATACATCTAAGAACCCCAGAAATTGATTATCTCAAAGCGTATAAGTATATTTGTCTTTCCCCTTTTTTTTTTTAAGAATTCCCGAATCTATGAAAGAACCCAGCCCCCGAGCCTCTCCTTCCTGCTCTGAGGATACCTGGGAAACAAGAGCACACTGCCCTGACAGGGAATCCAGTAGCTATCAAGCAGAGATCTATGAGACAGAGAGCTTCTATTCACAGAATAGAATGAAATAAAATAAAATGAAATAAAATAAAATAAAATACCAACTAGAGGGAACAAGCTGCAATAGAGAACTTGGCCACCCACAGTGGACTCTCCCCCTCACGCCGCCACCGAAGCCTGCACGCGGGAAAAAAAACGCTACTTTAAAATGGCCACGGCTTCAAAGGAGAGCCGGTTTTGGCGCCTCTCTGCACAGCCGTACCGTTCTGCCCTCCCGAATGCGGTCCGATGACAACAAAAAGAAGCACTCACTGCATGAACCCTGGGCCCTTCAAGCTGCGACGTTACCCCACTCTAGGAGTAACATTCGCAGCAAGAGCATGCCGTTGCACCTGTAATACCGCAGCCGAACACGCTACCGCCAGAAAGCAGTGCATCGGGGCCGAACAGCGAAGAAAGAAACTGATGACCAGAAACAGGTGATGCGCCTCAGGGGCTCTCTCCCACGCTGCCCGGGGAGAGGATTCCCCAAACGAACTGGAGGTCCTGGTGTGACAGGGGAACTGACCAGCCCCCCCCCCTCCAATTATTTATATATATATATTTTGTCTTTGTTTTTTTGTTGTTGTTTTTTTAAAGGCTAGCCAAAATAAAGAATGGTATAGGTAGAAATCAAATCAGAGTAACCCCAAAAATTCTAAACCTAAAAACTAAGTTACTCCTTATCCGTTCCTCTAGTGAGCCCAGCATCTAAGCTCACAACGTCCTCCTGCTGCATGAAGACTGGACACACTGGGGCTGATGGGAGGTTCCAGCATGCTATATCCCGTGATGTCACAAGTTTGTCATATCCAGTCTTCATGCTGCAGGAGGAGGTTCACAACCCAGAGGTGGAGGACTAAGCTGGAGGAACGCTAAGGAAGTAGAAGTGAACATGTCTGAAAATCTATGGCAACTTTAGAAGAGAGGGTGGGTACATGTAAGTATGATCCAAAATTGGCATGTCCCCACTCCCTGCTAAAACCAAGCCTGGGCAGAAACAAGGTCTATCAACGTGCAGCAGGAGGAGCTATTTTAGAAATGGGCATCAGATAGGGGAAATCCAAAACTTACACGTGCAAGCAAACATGCACATGTATATGCCATCGTTTATGTGTGCTACTACATCCAAATACTTCATTCTACCCATAACACGATAGAGGGATCAATTGAAAATCATATTTAAAAGGGAGAAAAGAATCTCAGCACCTTTGACTAATCAATCGAGGCCATGAACAGGCACTATAACATCAGGGATCCTGAAAAACTCCCTTACAAAACCTTCGTGCAAAACCAATCACATAGACTGAGAAGATACACCACACAAAATCCTAACCCTTATTTATTTATTTATTTTATTTTATTTAACAGCTTTTCTATACCACTTTTCCTTCGGTCAAAATGTTTTACATAAAGCAGGAAACTCAACTTGGGAGTAGCATAACTCAAGATTGTAGATTTAGGGTATCTAAAGCATTAGGGCCAGATTCCGTCCCACACATAGATCCCCTCTGTGCATCCAGTGTGAACCGGACGCGCAGAGGGGATCGTGATTCTGATCCCGCGGGGCACGTCTAGTCCCATGGTATCAGAATCGCAAACAGTCCTGCATGTGCAGGCCAGGACTGTGATTCAGTCTGGCCAGCATGTGCAGGACTGACCCTGGCTAACTCAGGCAAGGCTCCTAAATGGAGCCGTGGTGTCATGGCGTTATGTTGCCATGGCACTGCGGCTGCATTGAAGAACAGTGATGCCGGCGGCCTGAAAAAGGGGGTTATTCCCCATAGCCCAACCCCCTATCAAGACTCCTAAGGTCAGGGTCGGACTGTGGGGAATGTGCCCTGGCCCCCCCTGCCCCATCTGCATCCCGGCATTGAAATTAAGACACATCCAGGGAAGTTGTTACACGTCAGAGGTGGAATAACTTCACCGCACATGTCGCTGGCCCTGGATGTACAGGCCCAACATTAGAATCGGTCCTGTACAGCCACGGCCAGTGACCACCCACTGACTGCCCAGACTCCGCCCCCGGGCTGCCCATTCCCCACCCCGTCTAACTTCCCCGCACAACTGGCAGGGAAGTTGGTCAGGGGAAGGAGCTGGCATGAATAGCGGGGCCGTCCATCCCTGCTATTCATAACACAGAAGAACCCCCTTAGTATCTAGTGAAGGTCAGGGGGGTAAAAGGGGGGAGCGGATAAAACTTGGAATGGGGAGTGGGTACATGGGGGAGGACATGAGTAGTTGGTTGGTGGCTGGTTAGGTGGCGTTTTCAGGGAAGCAGTCCTTTTCTAAATGTTGCTGTATCTGTCACAGTCCATAGGCTGTCAGGAAGAGAGTTTCAGAAGTGTGGAGCATAGAGTGAGAAGGCTCTCTTAGTGGTGGTGGAGCTGGTTTTCACAAATAGCGGTGATATGCATTTATTTATTTAATTTATTTATTTATTTAACAATTCTTATATACCGCACTATTTATGATCAGCGCGGTTTACATATAACAACAACATCCGACACTATACAATGTCTGGTCATTACATTGAACAGGGAATGAAACTTGGAGAGAGGGGGCAACTATATACATATGAAGTTAATAGGGGAGGAACCTGTTTGGTGTTTACATATTTGAGGACGAGCTATACGAGGGTTCAGAGCCGTCAGTAAGATATTTGACAAAAAGCATGTTCTGTGAGCCAGTTCGTCGTTTTCTGTTGTCTAGTGTGACTTGCAGATATGGCGGAGATGAGCTGTTGAGTATTTTGAAAATTGTGAGAATGAACTTGTATTTTATGCGTTCTATTATTGGTAGACAATGGAGTTGCCTGAGTAGAGGTGCTATGTGCTCTGTTTTTGGTGAGTTGAGGAGGGCCCATGCTGCTGTGTTGATTGTGAATTGGAGCATGTGAATTGCTGCTTTTGATAAGCCTTGTAGGATGATATTGCAGTAATCGAAGTGCTGAAAGAGAGTTGCTTGGATGAATGAGCAAAAGTCATAGTGGCTTAGAAGTGGCTTAAGATGCTTGATTGTTTTGAGTTTGAAGTAGATGCTCCGTGTTATGTTTTGTATCTGTCCTGCGAAAGTGAGGTGTTGATCCAAGGTAATGTATGTCCTGTTTCACTTGAATATGAGTCCCATCTATAGAAATGGAGCTCAGTGGTTTGAAGTTATTGTCTCTAGTGATGTACATATCACTGAACTCAACGTTCCTCTAATAGGAGCACACAGCATTTATCATTGCATATCTAAATCAGCCCAGCCCCAACACCCCTTTAGTACTGAGCACAGTATTTATTTCTATACATCTGGCTTGACCCAATGCCACAATGGATGCCCCATGCCGCTCAAATTTACTAGAGGAAAACAAAATTATCAATGAAACATATCCTCATTATCCACGCAAAACAAAATCCTCCCTCAGACCATATAACCCCAAGGTTCCTCCCAACATGGTCAGTCACACACACCACCACCTTGTCAACATACCAGTCCAATCATTATTACTGCCAAACTTGAAAGCACCCATAGTTAATCAAACTCACTGGCAAAACCTAGATGCAACCTCCATCCTGCCATTCACAATAGAAACCATTCATCCACACCACATATGCATCCTTAGATAGCACCCAACAACCAATCAACATCAGCCCACACCTAAAGAGCCGCCACCAATCACAGCTCATCAAACATGACAGCACCAAACACACTACAATCAACAAGGCAAATAGCTCCTAATACATCGATCTAATATATATATCACTGTGGTATCCAAACAGGCTACCCTCCCACCCTATCCATCCTACATAAACTCCATTCTATTTGGGCATTTAAACCCCCAGGAGTTACTGTTCTGAGTCGGAAAATCCATCGTTGCTCACAAAGGGACAGAAGCTAACATGATCAAAAAGTTCCCCATCAATCCTATCTATACAGAAATAAGCCAAATCTGTAAACAGATGTCACTTCTCTAAAAATAGGACACAATGGGTGCTTTCAACATTCTCTGAACAGCTTACTCCTATGCTCCCCATCCACAATTTAAAAGCCTGAGCAGTCTTCCCAAGTAAAGAAGTTTACATAGACAACAAATTACATAGACAACATAGGCAGAAGTACACGTAGTCGAACAGCGTAAAGAATACCATCTACCATTATGCTCAAATCCCTCCACAGAGGTTAGTCCTACACAAATAGAACAAGATCCATATGGAAAAAACGTTATCCTCCATCTGCTGGGACACTAAAGAGCTTAAACAAGATGAGTATAACATTTCCTTCAAGTTCCGCCCTCTAGATCACACCAACTGAGCCTGTTTATCTTGTAGCCCTGGAACTGTTAGTAAAACAGGAAAATACTTCCTAATAATTTTCTGCACATCCTGACTCAATGGGGAGTAGGAGGTCACAAAATGAATGTATTCTGACTCCCCCTCTTCCCGACCAGTAATTCGTGCCTCTAATAGCCTTTGTTGATCATTATACTTTGCACAGATATATGCCCTTTTTACCGTCTGGAGGTAAATTCGATCCCAAGCTGTCTCACCCTAATTTGGTATTCATTCAAGGAAGAGCAGTTCCGCCAGTATCTAATAAATTGAGAATAGGGGAGACTCTCCTTCAGACATAGCGGTTGGAGGCTAGAGAAGTGCAAAAATATATTTTTATCTTTAGGCTTCTTAAACACTGTGGTAACCCAATTATCCTTATCTACTGTGGTAACCAAAAGATCCAGAAATGCTATCTGGTGTTTATCATAAACTATTGAAGGCTGGATATTAGCATCCCTGCCATTCAACCACTGATGAAATTGAACCAAACGTTCTTCTGGCCCACCCTACAGCATAAAAACATCGCCGATATAACAATGTCACATCTTAATATTGCTGCACATGGGGGAAATGGAATCCAACCATTTCAAGTCATAAGACTCCATAAATAGGTTGGTGATCAAGGCCGCAAACGTTGCCCCCATAGTTATCCCATTCAATTGATGATATAAATTTTCACCAAATTAGACATCAGAGGTAAAACAGTATTCAAACTGAAAAATACTGAAGCATTTTTAAATGCTTTTTAATGGCTCTTAATATATTTTTTATATGTTTTAGAACATTTTTTTCAATGCATTTTTAAAACACAGTTCACACTTATATATTATTTTGTTGGCCTTTACATTTATTTAGGCACTGGGTTATCTGTTATTACGCATGTTTTTAGGCTTTTAGCGTTTAAGTGGATCCTTTAGTATCTCCCTGCTGTTTTTTAACTGTTCATAATATTTTTTAATATGTTTTACCATGGTGTTTAATGCATTTTTATAACATAACTCACATTGACATAGTATTGCCCTTTGTTTTTAACATATGTTCCTTTTTTCTTAATGGGAGCTACAGTGCTTTTTAATTGGTTTGCTACATGGATCACATGTTCCATTTTTACATGTTTTTACCTTGCCTCTGAAAACCCATATAGTGTAGATACATGTTTCTTTTCAGGGAGTGGATTCATTAAGAACTTGTCTTTATTATGCATTTTTTTCAAATTGCTTCATTTTTTAAGTTTGTTTTTTTTTTTTGCTGGTGGGAGCTATTGCTGCCTTTCATTGGTCACCAGTATACATTATATCATTTGCCTCACTTTAAAATGACTGCAAATGAATTTGACTCCGCAGTTTGTAACTACGAAGAACACTATCAGGCAGATGCTTGAAGGTTAGTTTGATCAATTATATTCATGTCATTTATGTATATTGGAACAGTATGGAAATTAACTTGCACATGGTTGCCGGTATCGCGGTCAACGTTTGGTGCACCGCAGGTTTTTAGTTTACTATCTTTATACATGGGTTCTTACCAGAATTGGTGCACCACAGCTTTTTTAGTAGAAATGTTTTATGGGCTCACACTAGATCTGTTTGTATCACTACAATTGCTAGAATACTGGTCTATATTGATGGTTATATTTATATGCATCATTTATGTTAGTTTTAGTGTTTTTCAGTTTGAATGCCACTATACCTCTGAGGCCCGATATCCTTTTGGGCAGGCTATGTGCCACTACAGCACAAAGTCCTGCCTGTCGACTCTTAACCCCAGATATTCAATGCTGGGGTCATATGCAGCCCTGGCATTAAATATCCAGCGATCACCGCAAATGCCAGAAGTCGTAGTAGCTAACCGGTCAGCAGTGATATCACTGCCACCCTGTTACCACTTGTCTCTGACTCTGCCCCGCCCCTGAACGCCCCAATGCTAACCAGATAGCATAGGGGATTTAGAAGGGGATATTCAACAGCACAAACTGTGTAAGTGCCATTGAATATCTTGATTTAAGGCATTTGCAGGGTTTACTGAGCTGTAAATCGTGCAAATGCCTTTCGAATATCAGGTCCCTGATGTCTAATTGGGCTTCCATAAATCCAACACGTTTAACTCCATCCCCAGTAGTTGGGTTAATGTTATTTTTTTTAGCAGTGGTACTCTACTTAGGACATACCAAATAAACTATTTGGACATATTGCGATCCCCTCAATTGGTTCTACTTTACATGTAGCTTCATGGGCTCCCCTTTCATGTTCTATCTGATTTCCACATGCTTTGTTTTGAACTATCTTGCTCCCCACATGTAAACCACCTTATCATGGAGCTTAGATTTACATATGCGTTTTAGAGGTAGTATTTACTTTAGACTCTTTTGTCCTCACTTTTACTAATTGCATATCAGTCTTTTATTCACAATTTTTATTGTGATATTGGTTCTCCATGATGCCTATTCCAATTTGGCAGAATCCATACTGCCTCCTTCTGATGTGTCTCATTTACATATTCATTGTTTTTATCGTTTTATCGTTTATAGTTTTGGCCTATTTTAGCCATACTATTGGCAGAACTGCTTAGTAGAGTATTCTTCTTGTAGGTGAGTCCACATATGTTTATGTATTTAGAGCTATATTTTTTCTTTGGATATGTATGTATATGTTTTATGTTCATAAGGTCTTTTTATAATACAGTCATAATTTTAATTATTCACTCATGCATTTTTAGTCCTCATTTTATCCATTATTGTCATATTATTTTAATTTGAGCTTTTCTTTCATGCACAGAAGTTGATCACACTCTGTACTGGATCTCTTCCTTGGCTTTGGCAGCTGAAATGCATGACCCTGCCTTTTTTACCACTAAGCCTTATTTGCCAAATTCTAGACCATTCTGCAAGCTTTGCTAGATCCCTCTTCATGTTATACATACATTCTGGGGTGTCTACTTTGTTGCAGATTTTTGTTATCATCTGCAAAGAGACAACCCTTTCTCAATAGCCCTTTCGCAATATCACTTACTAAAATATTGAAAAGAACCAGATCAAGGAATGATCCCTGTGGCACACCACTGGTAACAGCCCTAGCCTCAGAGTGAACTCCATTTATCATTATCCTTTATTACCTCCCATTCAATCAGTTTCTGATCTATCAATTATTTTAGGGCTCATATCGAAGGTGCGCATCTTGTATATGAGTATCAAAACCTTGCTGGGATCTAGGTGCATCACATCTAACACTCTTCCGGGGTCCAACTCTTTGGTCATCCAGTCAAAGAAATTGATCAGGTTCATCTAAAAACACCTATCATTAGTAAACCTATGCTGTCTTGTATCCTGTGATATGCTGGATTGCAGGAACTCACTATCCTCTGTACCACTGCTTCCATTCACTTACTCACCATGGAAGTCATAGTAACCATTCTGTAATTCTCCATCTCCTAGTTACTTCTACTTTTAAAGAGAAGAACTATATCTGCCCATCTCCAGTCCTCCAGGATCATTCCCAACTCTAAAGAAGCATTGGAAAGGTCAGATAGTGGAGTCACCAGAACTTCCCTAAATTCTTTCAGTACCCTCAGATGAATCCCATTCAGCCTCATTGCTTTGTCTACTTTGAGTATAGTTAACTCCTCATATCTTCTGAAAATTGAACAAGGTCTACTCACCTCCATTCCTTTTTATCATAAGAAAATAAGTAATGCCATACTGGGTCAGACCAAGGTCCATCAAGCCCAATATCCGGTTTTCCAATAGTGGCCAATCCATGTCACAAGTACCTGGCAGATTCCCCAAAATGCACACAAGTTCTACAATGCTTGTATTCTGAGGTCCGTCTCTCTTCCCTTCATCTGTGAATATGGAACATAAATACTTGTTATGCAATCCACTTTATCCTCATCATCCTCTACATTTTCCTCCCCTTCACCTTCGAGTCTCACAATACCATTTTGCACTTCCATCTGTCATTAAAACCTCTAAATAAATGTTTTGTCCCCTCATTTTACTGAATTGGAATTGGTATCTTCCATTTGCATCTTTGCTTTCCTGACTACTTTACCATCTTTTCTCACTTCTCCAGATAGTGTTGCATGTCTTCCTCTTTCTTCAGTCTCTTGTAATTTATGACTAAAAGAAAGTCAGTTCCAGAGTGAAAGTCAAATGAGGTTAGTGTTCAAAAAATATATTACTCCACCAGTACATGCATAATCACGTGGCTGAGTTGGCTGACATGAAAGTTGAGTTTAACAGCAGAATGTGGTCATGAGGTGGTACGTATCCCATGCATGTACAAAAACTTTTTTTGAGGTTACAGTGATAGGAGAGGGTTTCATAGTCTTTCACAGATGGTGTAAAAATAGGACATTTTTTGCCTGCTTTCTCTCACAGCATCATTTCTACAGTTTTGGTGTAGCGAAATGCCTTGGCCACCTATGTGTGGCGTCGGTGAGCCCGCCTAGCAGCTGTGTTATTAAAAAGATACGTTCAGTTTTGCATTTGTTGAGCTTGTTCCACAGCTGTGCTATTGTGAAAAGATACGTTCGGCTTCCTTTTTCAGGGATATCACATGCACGGCATGTTGTTTGTTTCAGGAATTTTTATCAGTCAAGCCATGTTTAGTCAAGCCATGCTTTGAGAGATTGCTAGTGTTTTGAATTATCATTTGATACAATTGAAAAATAATTTGCTATGTGGTAGGAGTTTTTTAGAGCCATTGATATTGAGAGGTGTGGCCTCGAGTATGTGAAGCATGGGCCAGTTCACCTCATTGGATTCTGAGGGTCTTTTCTCCTTCCATGTTTATGTGTACATTTCTACATACACCTGATGTGATTATGCATGTATTGGTGAGTGATATTTTTTTGGACTTATCTTGTAATTTATGAACACTAACCTCATTTTCCTTACCTTTTTTTGATAACCATCGTGGCTTCCTTTTCTTCTTACTTTAATTCATTTTCCTAACAAAAAGGCTTATCTTCTTCAAGATTTTGCCTGTTTTTTAACGTGACTCCTTGAGGTATAGCTCCCCATCTTGAGAAAGTTAGCCTGAAGTCTAGAACCTTCATTTTCAAGTGATCCATGCCCACCTGTACCCTGATAATGAACCACACCATCCAGTAATCACTGAATTCCAAATGATCACTATGATCCTCTCCTACATGAGATCCGCTATCAGTTATAGTTGGCTAATCTTTCACGGAGAGAACATGTATCACCGGTTTCTGGAATCATTACCTCGCCTGGTTTGCAGAAATCGGACTCATTCATTGTTTTCCTTGAAACCGGGATTGAAGAACAAGTCACTTCATGATCCTCTGCATGTGACTACCTATCTGTTCTGTAAAGGTATTCTGACATTTTTATTGCACTCGAGGCCTATAAAGCTAGACAAATTTAGAATTTCAGCAACCAGGTACAACTCTTTCCCAATAAAACTGTTTAGTCAAAATCACTTTGAATTGGAGCATTATCATTACAAAGCATTATAATTCATCACACTTTCAGCAGTTTAGGAGGGCGTTAGATTAAAAAAAAATAAGATTTTAGTTTACAAGACTATCAGCTGTACAGAATTCTTGTGACATGTTACTAATATGCAGTAGTTACGGAGAAAAGAGAAAGTATGACATGTTGTTGTCTGAGACCCCCTATGTATTTCTTCCATGAAAAACGGTCTCTGCTCATTGTCATCCTAACACAAGTTATGTTTTATTTGCACATTTTTCAGCCTCATATCCTCCTCAAACTGGAACAATATTATTTATAAGTGTTTCAATGCTGCACATTTGTTCTTATTCAAGAGAACTGTGGGTAATGGAAGAGCCAAAGATAAAAGCATGTCACTATTCTTGAAATCCTCATTATGTTTTTGCTTGAAGTATGGCCTATGGAAGGGAGTTTTATTGTTCAGTCAACAACTGCTAATGTTTCACAGCACCCGAAGAAAAGCCTAAGATACGCTTTTGCATTCGGAATCAGAATAATAAGTTATTTTGCCTGAAAATAGATAAAATATCGGCTTTATGAATGATGGCAATTTTTTCCCCAGCTAATAATTTCTTTAAACATTTTGAACTGTAGCTTCATTGCCCTCTCCCAGCGACACCACCTAGAGAGCTGACCGCTTGCTTGATCTTAGAAACTAAGCAGGGTTATGCTTGGCTAGTACTCGTATGGGAGACTCGAGAAAGAATAGGTACTATGAGTATTGCAGTACTCTGCCAAAGTTATCATAATCAGTGTTGTGAGGATATGATTCTAAGGACCACGGAGAATAACTCCAGTGACTGCCAGACCATGCAAGAACCATAAGCAGAGCAGCTGGAATCCATTCCATGGCGGCTAGTTGCCCTGTTCCACCTGATGTAAAAGCATGCAACGTTCACAGTTTAGTACTTCCTGCCTGCTGACCACCCAGTGCATGAAATCAGCAGGCAGGAAGGGCTGTCCCGTGGGTTTTAAACATGCTTAGGTTACTGTACAGATGGTAGAGAGCAGTTGGCAGTCACAGAATGGGCTCCTGACATTCAGCTGTGTTACTTGAAGGAGGTTTGGGTAGATTCATGGGAAGGAGGAAGAGGCAGGGGTAAAAAGAAGGGTGGATGCTGAGAAAGGGGGAAAGTAGGGAAATGAGAATCCAATAAAAGGAAAATTCAGGGAAAAGGGAATGAAGGCGGGGCAAATGTTGCCAAATGGGAAAAGCCGCATAGGGCAAATGCAAATATTTATTCAATAAAATTTATTTACATGCTTTTTCAGAAAACCCATGTAAAGTTACAACCAAACTCAATAATGAACATGGGTCCAATATTGCAAACCAGTTACACGGTTTTACAGATCCGTAAACTGTGTAACTGCCTCTAGGTGGGATAATCAGCAGCACTAATGCAGTTAGTACTGCTGAATATTCCCAGATACTGCCGCTATACGCCCCGATGCTACACGGTTAGCATCGGGGCATACTGGGGACGGTACTGGGGAATAACCGGTCAGTGGTGATATTCAGCCACTGCCCGGTGTCATGGTGTAGATCGGTCAGAGCCTATGGAGATAGGTACTACTGAGGATAATAGATCTGACACTGACAGCTCAGAGCAGCACATGGCCCAGAGTTGCTATAGGCAACATATACAAACTGCGTCACAAGGTGTGAGAGCACGCCCAAGCAGCAAGCTAACTCACAGTTCATTAGATAATGAAGGGCAGCTGGGAGGGGGCGGAGCCCAGGCAAACACTGGGACACACGCAGATAAAATTCACTCACCGGAGGTTAGTGAAGAGAGACCACCAGGGAATTACAGAACAGCTGGTAACTGGAGGAGACCAGCAGAGAATCGTGGTATCGAGAGAACAGCTGATAACTGGAGGACGGGAGGAAGTTGGAGACCCGGTAGAACCAGGGTAGCTGAGAGAACCATGAGAGACTGCTTTAGAGAGCAGTGCACAGCCAAACAAAAGTTCAGTGAAGTTTACCACGAAGGTGACAGAGGAGATATTCCCGGAGCCAGGCTTAGGAAAGCCGAGGAGAACAGCCTTCCCAGCAACAGGTACAAGAAGGGAAAGAGCTTCTGCCCTGAAGGCAATTTTATGCCTAAAGGAAAGCTGAGAGAGAAAGGCAGTAAGACGCTTCCGTCATGGCAGAACTCTGCTAACCTTTCTGTACTGAGAAACTCCGAGCAAAGGGAGCTTGAAGGTAGGCTTATTGCTTCTAATATAAGAGAAACAGAATGTAAAGATTTTCCCTGCACCTATCAAGAGTTGTGTGGCTCTCAAAAGAGAAACTCAAGAGAATGTGGTAGCTTCCCATTCCACTCACTCAGAGAGGAGGAGGGGAACTCTCTTAGCCATGAAGAGAGACTGTTCAATAATAGCATTAATTACAATCCAAAAGAGAATCATTCAGAAGAGGAATATGAAGAAATGCAGTTTGCTTGCTATGAGGAACCAGCCTCTGATAGTTGTATGGATTGTACACTCATTATTTCTGATGAAATCACTTCTTTATGTTAAAGAGGCTGTTGGACGTTTTCTAAAGAAACAGAAGTGAAGAAACTTACCTGTGTATGAAAAAGACTGTTTGAGTTACCTTTTTGTTCCTCTGTAAAGCTGAAGATAAGCAATACTTTTGGTTCCTGTTGTTCCTTTATTTTGTACCAGACGTATGGTCCTTTTGTCTTTGTTTCTATGGCTTTGGAAATCCACCCAGAAGGGGAATAAAAAAATCCTGTCTTAAGCCTTACCATTCGACTACAACTCAATTCTTTACTTAGCTTGTGGGACTGCAACTCCCAGAGGGCATTGCAATGCCCTTTTGTACCATCCCCTTGCTAGTTAAGAAGAGGCCCCAGTGAAAAACCCATGCTTTAGCCTCCGGGGACCTTCACCGGGTGACACCGGTTATCCCTTAGTGGCGAAATATTAGGCACAGCAAAAGTTCTCCTTACTTTTGCCGTTGAAGCAAACCAGGCAGCGGCTCAATATTGCTGCTGCCCAATCCCGGATATCCAATGCCCAGCACTGACTATCCTGGTTCACTCTTCAGCGGCGACGACTAGGCACTGTACTCATGCTAGCCGCTGCCACTGAATAGCACGCCCATATTACTAAGCAAGAAGGGAAGGATGCAAAGGATAAATGCAAGGGAAGGCCAAAGGTAAGCAGGGGGGGAAAGACAGATGCTGGTAGCACCTTATAGCCTAACCAATTTATTGAGGCAGGACAAAAATGCCCTTCATCAAATGTTATAGAAAGGGAGAGGACGAAAAGGTGGGAAAGGGCATCAGACCTTGGTGGGCAGATTTGTGCCACCACGTTGGTGTCTATGGCACAAAAAAACATGGCCTGCCACTTCTGACCCCCTACAATGCTTCTTCCTGTCGGAGGGGGGCAGGAGTGGCAGGTCATGTGTGCCGAAGCACATGGCCTGCTACTGGCATCAAAGCGGTGGTACAAAGCTGCCACTTTAAGCTGCTACCGTCAGCCCCCCTCCCAGAACACAGAATTAGTGGTGGTGGTATGGGGCGGTGTGCACAGTTTGGTGGGATGTGGCATGGTATGGCTTGGCAAGGTGGGAGGCTTTTTAGTGCAGTGGGGGGGGGAGGGGTGGTGACACAGCCGGGTCCTGTGTCCTGCCTGGGGTGGCAGAAACCCTTCGGTCAGCTCTGGAATTTGTCAGATACTGGGAAAGTGGGGAACAAATGAGTAGATGCCAGAGAAGGAAGGGAAAAAGTGGAAGAAGTGTGAATGCTGAGGAAGAGAGAAAGGAAAGGTTGGTAGCAACAAGGGATACAAAAAAGAAGTACAACCTCTTGTCTGTCATTTCTCTTCTCCTGCCCCAAATAATAGAGTCCAGGCCAGAATTTGTGTTTCAAGTCTAAGGGTTTACTTAAAGAACTAGAGTGTCACTGATAACAATAGCAAAACAACAGAACTGGCAGACACAAAAATATAACTATATTGCAAGGAGTTGAACCCTTTTTTTTTAATTTAAATTTTTATTCAATTTTAACAATTTTAACATCCAAGAAACATCATTGAATGATACAGACATGAGCAAAGTTATCAAAAACTAAAAAAGAAAACATTATAGAAAAGTAATCAATAACCCCAAGGCTATACAAATCAATCTAAACATAACTAATACTCATATTATAGACCACAAACAAAAGGAAATATAGGGAGGTCCTAAGAAAAGAAAGTAAAGGTCTAAAACCAAGACCTAAACTACCTAAAATACACAGGAAATTTAACCATATGCGACAGGTAGGAACATAAGCATCAGCCGGTACCGAGGGTCCCGACAAAGCGACATTAACCACTTCCCTAGCCTCCAGGAACTCCAACAACTGCCCAGGATCAAAAAACAAAAAACATTTTTGTTTAAACATCACAAAACACTTTGCAGGAAATTTAAGCTGGAAGGAGGCTCCCAGTGCCACCACCCTAGGGCACAGCACTAGAAACTCCTGCCTTCTCAGTTGCGTATTCCGAGCTATATCAGGAAAAATTTGTATTTTAGACCCCAGAAATTCCTCATTGAGGTTCCTAAAGTACAATCTAAGGATAAAAAATGTATCTGATTCTAGTGCAAAGGTAACAAGTAGGGTGGACCTCTCTGAGATGACCTCTAGGGAGGATTCTAAAAATCCCGTAAGATCATCTCTAACACGAGCAGCATCAGGATCAGTGGACCCAACGGCCCGCAGACCCCTAGACAAATACTGCACACGCACCATAGGTGGTATCTGATCCAAAGGGATCTTCAAGATCTCTCCAAAGTATATTTTAACCATCTCCATCGATGACATTACAGGAGATCGTGGAAAGTTCAAAAAGCGTAAATTACAACGCCAAACTTGGTTCTCCAAATACTCTAGCTTCTTAGCGGTTATTTATTTATTTATTTATTTATTTATTTAACAGTCTTTTCTATACCGCCCCTTCCATAGATCAGGGGCGGTTTACATTGAACATTAAACAGAACAATTGTATACTTCTGTATACATTTACAGGGAACATTATGCTTTAACTATGTACAGGTGTACTTACAGGGAACATATTTTGAACAGATTTTGAACAACATTTTGAACAACATTTTGAACATTAACTATAACAGAGCTTTTCAAACTATTTACAAGTTATATACATGGAGCGCATCTTAGTTAGATACAGTTACAGTGGTGAAAATAATCAACTGTTTGAGTGGTTCATTAGCGGGTTGTGTGGGGTTAGTGGGGTTAGTGAATTTTCCTGTGTTAGTCATTTGTTCTGTCTTGGGTACAGTGTATGTGTTTCTGTGATTGTATTGGCGAAGTTCTTTGTTGGTAGGGGATTTCAAAGTGTTTTGTAAAGAGGTAGGTTTTTAATTCTTTTTTGAATTGGTGAAGGTCTTTTATCATGCGGAGTGTTAATGGTGTTTCATTCCAGAGGGTGGGGGCAGCGAAGGAGAATGCCCTGTCACTTGTTGTCGCTTTAGTTTTTCTAAAATTTGTTTTTATGTTGAGGGAGTGGGTTGCATTCTGTCTGCGTGATCTAGTATCTGATGGAGGGTGTATTAGGGTGGATAGTTGTGTTGGGGAGATGTTGTTGACGATTTTGAAAGTAGTTAGGAGGATTTTATATTTTATTCGGCTGTTTATAGGGAGCCAGTGTAAGTCTAGGAGAATTGGGGTCACGTGGTCTGTTAGATTAGCTTTAGTGACCATCTTGGCGCATATGTTTTGGGCTCTTTGGAGATAGTATATGCTTTTTAATGGAAGTCCATTTAGGAGACTATTACAATAGTCGAAGTGGGGGGTTATGAGTGTATTAACTACAGATCTAAAGTCATCGGTGTTGAGTAGGGGTCTCAGATGTTGTGTTGTCTTGAGTTTATAAAATATGGTTTTTACTGTGTGTTTTATGTGTGGAATCATGGAGAGTGAGTGGTCTAAGATTATTCCAAGGTATTTTACCTCCTTTTTAACAGGTATAGGTGTATTGTTTATTGTGATTGTATTGGGGTATATGTATTCAGTGTCTGATTTCCTCGTTATGAACATTGCCTCTGTTTTTTTGAGGTTAATGCTTAGGTGGTTGTCTTCAAGCCATTTAGTAGTCTCGTTCATACATTGGAGTAGGCTATCATATTCGGGATTGTTAGGGTTTATGGGGGTGGCAAGCATGATATCATCTGCATATATGAAATGGTTAATTTTGTGCTTCTTAAATATGTTTGTAATGGGCTGGAGGTATAAATTGAAGAGGAGGGCTGAGAGGGCTGATCCTTGGGGGATGCCTTGACCTTGTGGGAAAGTTTCGGATGTGTCGTTACCTAATTGTATCCGTATTAACCTGTTTGAGATGTATGATTTGAACCATTCAAGGACTGTCCCTCCTATTTTTAGGTATTCTAGTCTGTTAATGAGGGTATTATGATTGATGCTATCGAATGCAGCAGATAGGTCTATGAAGAGGAGAAGGAAGCCTTTGTTGTTGTCATTGGTGCCTCTGATGAGTAGATCAGTTAGGGCGATTAGGAGAGTTTCAACTCCATGGAAGGGTCGGAAGCCGAATTGATGCTCATCAAGGAGTTTTTGTTCATCAATGTAGTCTTGTAGTTGGAGTTGTATGGTCTTTTCTATTATTTTGGCAATTAGTGGTATGCTAGCTATTGGCCTGTAGGAGTTGGGGTCTTTTGGGTCTAGTTTATTGTTTTTTATTATGGGACGGATCGAGGAGAGCTTTAGGGCATTGGGCATGGTTCCTTGAGAGAGTGATTGGTTTACTATATGTTGGATATTTTCTGCAAGAAATTCCTTAGTATTTTGATCCATGATACAGGGCAAGGGTCAAGCGGTGAGGTTGTGGTGTTAATCATTGTTATAATATTAAGAATATGCTTTCTTTCAATCTTGTGAAAGGTTGTCCATTCATAATTACTGACTTGTTTAGATATTGTGGTGGTTGTAGAGTAAGGTTTTGCCTTTAGTTTCTCAGCAAAATGTAATGCTAAGGTTTGTACACTGATTGAGTCTTGGTTCAGTTCGGGGTTTTGTGTTTTTGTTAATGTATTCACAATTGAGAAAAGTTCTCTTGGCCGATTGATAGCATGATTTATTAGTTTGGAGTAGTATTCCCTTTTTGACTTATTGATTGCTTCCTTGTATCTATTAAGTATATTTATATATTTAGTTTTGTTATCGTGTGATTTTGTTTTTCTCCAAATTTTTTCTTGTTTCCGTAGTTGCTTTTTTAGCCTGGCAATTTCTTTAGTGAACCATTTTTGTGATTCCTTCTTTATCTTCTGTATTGTTTGAGTGGGGGTTGCTGCTTTTTGGATAGTTTGGTTCCAGTTCTCTATTGTTTGTTACAGCTCTGTCTTTTACTTGGGCAGCCACTGTCTCCCGCAGCTGTCCAAGTTCATGCTCCATGGTAGAGAGTCTCTCTGCCTGCTGCACTTGTACACCAGAAAACAATTCACATACATTTCGAAGCTCTACCATCTCAGTACTCACATGACGAAAAATATCCTTTAGGGAAGCATTAAGCGCTGCGAGACCATCCCAGAGTGCCTCCATAGATATCACCGCAGGTCTCTCCAAAACAGGAAGCCCCGAAAGAGCCTCTACCCGACTGGGCGTCCCAGGTAAACGTCTTTGCTCGGAACTCGCCGACTCCGCAGATCCTTTCTGCCTCCCAGCCTCTACAGGGCAATTTCCAACAGCCAGAGTACCTCCTGACGCCCCCTCCACCGGTGTACTCCCCGGCAAACCAGTGGGAAAGGCAGTCTCTGGCGAGAAAACACTTCCGGGGCGCGGTGGGGGGGTACTTCCTCCACAGAGAAAAGAATACTCGACACACCCAGCGATGAATCCTCCTCTCTCGCCACTGCCGAAGATGCCGCCTGTCCTCCAACCCCAAAGCCGCAGTCAGGCAAAGTTCGCTGAGTCGATGGTGCCGGCAAGTCAGCCCTAGGAGGAAGGGCTGCCTGCTTCCGTTTCTTCCGCCCCAAACGGGGACAAGCCACAAAGACACCGGAGCTTCAACAGACGCAGCTCAACAGGTCAGAGCGTCCTGCCGCCATCTTGATTAGCTCGGAGTTGAACCCTTTCTCCTTTCTCCTCACTCCAAACTACGTATATTCTATACTATACTAGTATTGAGCTCATGTCTTTTCAGTAGTAGTTCAAGGCAGATTGCCCCGATGTGGTGAGCGGCGTGCAGCTGTGCGCCTGATGGCACCCCAAAGGGCTTTTAACCTAAATTTATTTATAGTTCCACTCCTTTCCTTCTCTCTCTGTAAAGCTGGAAATATTGCTCCAGACTTGTTCCATTTTCTCACTGGTTTTCTTTCTTCTAGTGATCCTAGATGGAGAACCCTTCCTCCTGCACTATGGAGCATGTTTACTAAGCGGCATGCCACTAGCACATGATTAGCACTCAAAATGAGCATGGGTGTGGCTCTCGACCCATGCTAGTAAAGTGAGGAGTGCCTAGCATGTCCTCATATTACTAGCATGGATATCGCACCGCCCCTGTGCTTGTTATCTTTGGTGCGAGCAGCGCAGCTGCACTTAATGCTACCCATTGAGGTGGCAGTAAGTGCACCCACGCTATGTGCCACATCACTGGGAAGAAGTGACAATAACATCCACACTGCCCACAGTGCAGACATTCCACCCAAGCACAGTCCATTCTCCATCCCAACCTGCGCTGCTCAGGTAGCGCGAGATTTTTAATGTGGCCACATTTTCAGCATATGGTACTTTTTACATAGCGCACTTGGTGTTTACCAAACCCCACACTACCTGATAGCCCCCTTTAGTAAACATGCCCCTATATGCTTTCACAGTGTACCTTGAGCTGATGGCTGCTTTAGTTGCAGGTTCCCAAAATTGCATTGCAAATGCCCCTTTTTCTGATGTCACTGGGTTGCCGAGGTACTATTCTGCTTCCTCTCTCCTTTCCCCTTGGAGCAGCTGTCTTCTCTGTGTAGACTCATTGATTCCTTCTCCTTTCCAGGGGTGGAACTGCTCTTCTCCTGAGCTAGTGACGTATGCTGGCAAGGTTTGCACAGTTACAAAGGAATTGAGCGTAGGTTTGAGCCTAAGACATCTTCCTACCCCTCTGCTTTCTTCTATTGAAGCTACTGACTGTGTAGTTCCATCCTGATGAGATGAGGGCTGGTATAGCCACCACCATCTGCTCCTATTGAGGCAGACTGCTTACTACATCCTTACTGGTGCAGTGGTGATGAGCCAAAGACAGAAATCTGCCTTCGTGTGTAGCTTATATATTAGTTGAATTTTCCCTCCCAGAGGGGTCTCCTGGGATTATGTCACTGGTAAGAAGTATCTCCCCTGTTCTAGAAAAGTATCAGAACGCTTACAGGTCAGATTGTGGTAATTTAGCAGGAGCACCACTGGAGGTCTCTGCTGTTTAAAGTAGCAGTACCTAAAGGGTCTCTACAGAAGCAAGAAGATGGTAGTTTTATAACAGATCACCTAAGTTGGGAGGCAAAGAAGCACATTCTGACCTGGCCGTCCAGCCCCTTGTGCGGCCGACCAGAAGCGTGACGCCCAAAGGTAGACACGATTCTGATCCCACAGGAGCTAGACATGCCCGTGGGGTCAGAATCAGGTCTACAACTTGAACGTGCAGGCCGGGCCCCGATTCTGGTTGGTCTACATGCACAGCAGACCCCCAGCTAACTCAGTTAGGCTCCTGAATGGAGCTACAGTGCCATGGTGTCCCATCGCCATGGCACTGCGGCTCCATTCAGGAGCCGCAAATGCTTGCCGCCGCAAATATTTTTCTTTCACCGCAGCCAGACCTTTGATCCGGCTTCCCATGGCCTGGGTCCAGCTGTGGCGATCCCACTGCATTCCCCTACCTTCTTGGCCCAACCGGGCAGCATGATCCCCTGACATCCAGGGGGACTTATTCCATCTCTGCAGTGGAATAAGTCCCCCATCCATGTTCACAGCACAGGACGTATAGGGCAGACCTCAGAATCGGCCCTGTACATCCGGGGTCACAGCCCGCCCTTGCTCCGCCTCAGTAACATCACTTCCCACCCCCTTCTAAGCCTCCCCATACAAACCTGTTCGTACGGGGAGGCATTAGCCAGAGCCGGCTGGGGAGCGAATAGTGGGGATGGACATCCAATCTGGATGTCAATCCCTGTTATTTGCTGTATTAAATGACCCCCAAAGTAAATGCCTATGTGTTTTAACAAAATAGCCTCACAAAAGCTCATGTTGAATTGTTTAATTATATTGTACCAAAGTTTACTTGTACATCGTTTCAAATGTTCCATGTAAACATTCATTTCTGTTATATGTAAACCGTTTTGCCTTGTAGAAAAATGGTATATAAAACCAATTAATTAAAGAAAGAAAGAAAGCTACTGAAATTGCAGCTAAACTGCAGCTCTGTATATTTACACATGCTTGGAAACAAGTGCAAAGGTATGCTCCTGAATTACACACATAAGTGCATAGGACTCATAGGACTCAATATTCAGTGCTAGTGTCTAGCGCTGCTAATGCGGCTAGCCACTAGCACTGAATATTAAACCCAGATATTCTATGCCAGAGTCATATCCAGCCCCAGCATTTGCTTTAGCCAATTGGTGAAAGTTAGGCCAGGATTACCAGCGCCTGGCTTTTGTTGCATATAACTAACCTGGTAGTGGTTCAATATTGCCATTGACCAGTTACCATTCAGCACCGCCTCTGCTCTGCCCTGGAATGCCCCCGACACACCCCGATGCTAAGCAGTTAGTATCGGGGTGTGTAGAGCCAGCAGCAGTGGATATTCAGCTGCACTAATCATGTTAGTGCCACTAAATATTCCATTCACTGCGATCAACGTGGTTAGCAACTCTGCTAACCACTTTAATCGCTTGGAATATCGGGCCCATGTGTTATAGCATATGTGCGTGCTTCGTGATTCCACCCATGGTTTGCCAAGGTATGTCCCTAAATGCACCTACGGGCAGGTCACATAAGACTATGTGCCTTCTTCTCACTGTGCATCTTTTATCTTCCTAATCCATGGGGTAATTTTATAAGAGGCCCTTTACAAACATAAAACAGGGTTTACACATGAAAAATCCCATATAAAATTATCCCCAAAATGGATTAGATATTATGTGGATATGAATGACAAGGAGAAAGAGGTGGAATGGGTAGGCGACAAATAAATGGAAAGGATAGTGGAATGGAGGAGTTAGGTGGAATGGATAGTGGAATGGAGGTGTTAGGAGGAATGGATAGTGGAATGGAGGACTTAGGTGGAATGGATAGTGGAATGGAGGAGTTAGGAGGAATGGATAGTGGAATGGAGGAGTTAGGTGGAATGGATAGTGGAATAGAGAAGTTAGGTGGAAAGGATAGTGGAATGGAGGAGTTAGGTGGAAAGGATAGTGGAATGGAGGAGTTAGGTGGAAAGGATAGTGGAATGGAGGAGTTAGGTGGAATGGATAGTGGAATGGAGGAGTTAGGTGGAAAGGATAGTGGAATGGAGAAGTTAGGTGGAAAGGATAGTGGAATGGAGGAGTTAGGTGGAAAGGATAGTGGAATGGAGGAGTTAGGTGGAATGGATAGTGGAATGGAGGAGTTAGGTGGAAAGGATAGTGGAATAGAGAAGTTAGGTGGAAAGGATAGTGGAATGGAGGAGTTAGGTGGAATGGATAGTGGAATGGAGGAGTTCGGGAGGAGTGAGAAGAGATGGTAATGAGGGAGGGGAAGCTGAGAGGAGAAAGATGGATCTAATGTCTCTAGGGTGATAGCAGTAAGTGCTCATAAACTGCTTATGGGGTAAGGAGGAGGTACAAACATCACAAGGTGTAGGAAGATTGGACATTTTATTTTTATAAGAGTTTCACAATACATAAGCAAGTCTACAAACTTAAACATGCAAATAGGCATGTGCAGGAAATATATTACAAAAGAGTTTACAAAGGCAAACAAATAAACAAAGAACACATGCCTAACTAGCCCTTACACTAAGAGAGACCCTAGATAATTAAGGAAAAAGAAAAACAAACGCTACCTTAAAGAAGAAATGTAAAACCACCTGAGGTTTGGAATACACCTATCACTGCAATATAACCCACCCACTTAGGGAATGGCAGAGAGACGAGAAGTAATAAAGGAAACTAAATTGGAGGGGTCATAGAAAATATATAAAGCAGAATGTAATTTAACCAAATATTTACAAGGAAATTTCAAAAAGAAGAGACCTCCCAACTGAAGAACACCTGACTTTAACAACAAAAACTCCCTTCTCCTTTTCTGAGTATCACGTGATAAGTCAGGAAACATTTGGCTAGCTAAACCTTTAAACAAAACTGCCCTTTTTTAAAAATACATTTTAAGTAACCATTCACGATCAGATACCAAGGCTAATGATACCAAAAGAGTTGCAGGAACCACAGACTCAGAAATAGATACATCCAAGATTTCAGAAACTTTTAAAACATCCATACTCTCAGTTTCAACTGGCACTCCCCCCTCCAAACCTTTCATCTTCTTATTTGTAGGAAGATAATATATTTTTGAAAGTGGTGGGTGAGATTCCACAGGAACATTCAAAACTTCCAATAAGTATAACTTAAACATCTCCCGGGGAGTAACCAGTGGAAACCGGGGAAAATTTACTAATCTGATATTCATTGCCCTATATTGGTTTTCCAACATTTCAACTTTAAAATTGAAACCAGATAAATCTTTACAAACTGCGGTGTATTTATTCTCCAATTGTGCAACTTTATTTTCTGTAATAGTCACTTGAGACTGTAAAGCGACCACTGAGTCTTGGCATTGTTGAACAGTCATAGCGTTCCCGCGAATTAACAGCAAAGTGGCGTTGGTTTGTGAGACCAAACACTCACCAAGTTTTGTTAACGCTGTCCAAGTGGAATCCAAGGAAATTTTGCCTGGACGCTCCAAAAAGAAGGGTGCCATTGCAATGTGTGAAAACGAGGCCTCAGATATCGCCGCAACATTTTCCAACTCCCCTGAAGGAAAAGTAGCACCACACGGGACCTGTAACGCCTCACCGGTCCCCAACTCAGCTGCTGCAGACGATGACCCCGGCACAGCCGAACTCGAAGCCAAAGCCTTCCCTCCCACCAGAGAAACAGAATCGTCCACATCGGGTCTCACAGCTCCAGCAGGCCTGAGACTCAGAAAGTCTGCAGGCAGTGCAGGAGGAATTTGCAGATCCGGAGTGAGATCACACCCAGAGGAAGACGCCGGACTCACCGGTCCCGGGGACGACACAAGCAGGCTGTTTTCTCCGGACTTCCAAGCCTCTCCGTGCAGCTGAATAAAGGAATCCATCGGTCCGATGGACTTTGAGGCAGCAGAAAGAGTTTTTTCCAGCTGGGGAGGGTTCCCCCGTAGCTTCCCTTTTCGCTTCGGCATCAAAAGGAAAAAGCAGCTCACGGACGAGTGGATCTAGCAACCATCCTGGACATTATTTTTATTTCATTTATGTTTTGCTTAATTTCCATATTTGGCATTTTTCCATAGATACAGACTGGCCTTTGAGCCAACATTTCAACCTATGGTTATGGTTATGGTTAGGTATTTGATATACCGCCCTTTACTTACGTATCAGAGCGGTTTACATGTATATACTAACAGGTACTTTTTATTCCCTTGTCCCCGAAGGGCTCACAATCTAAGGGGCTTGTTTACAAAGCCGCGGTAGCGGTTCGCGGTCGTTATCGGAGCCGCGGCCCCATTGGGGTCGCGGCTCCGATAACGATCGCGAACCGCTACCGCAGCTTTGTAAACAAGCCCCATAGTGTACCTAATGTATCTAGGTGTACCTAATGTATCTAAGTGTACCTAATGTTGGATAGATAGAAATGAAATCCTACAGGTACATTCTACTGCACTATTTTCTCTCATTGGAGCAAATAACTTTAGAAATATCAGCTATTTGCTCAGAATTTCATTATACCTTTATGGGGTTGTTAGAACACGGAACCTTGGTCAAATTTAAGTGAGCTATTAACTTTAAAATATTATTTTAATCACCTGAGAATTTACAATGACTTTATACCTGAACCCCCTCTCCAAAGGTGGGTGTTTGAGAGCATGCTGAATAATGTAGAATCAAAGGTAAATGGTCACTGTATACTGCTGAACAGGTGGCTGCTGGGGAGGTCAGATGAGGGACAACATTAAGGGAACAGCCTGCTGTTCTAGCAGAGCTGGAAAATAAACATTTAAGAGAGATATGCAAATCACTGCCTGTGCTGAAGGAGAAAGGGTAATATTTGTTCACATTTCTATCTATTACTGAGATTTAACTTTAAATCTATGGGGATAGTGTAGGGGAATAAAGTGCACACACTAGACAGAGGGTGAAGAAGTGAATAGTGGAGCTGGTGAAAACGGCTCACCCTAAGAGAAATGGTATCAGTTGGCACTGGCACCAGCAGCCCTGTGCAAAAAAAAGCTTGGAGAAGAATTACCTGGGATTTAGAGGCGTCAGGCCTCTTTATCTAAAAAAGAGCTTAACCCTCACCTGAGAGGGGAGGACAGAACTCCCCCTACTCTGCAGACCTTCCTCCTGAAGATGATGCTAGACAGTCTCCTGGGAGCCTAGGCAGACATGGAGTGAAGATACCAGCAGAGAGCCTCCTACAGACCCAGTTGGGGATAGGAGTAAAGATAGGGACACATATGGTCTCCCAACTAAGGGACTGGAGATGACAGTGAAAAGATTCTGGAGAGCCGAAGCCAGACTTGGGTGTCCAGCTCCAAGGAGAGCTGCAGCAGCGGCAGAGAGTCCATTCCAGAGTAGGAGTCACAAGACCCAAGGAGGTTCACTGGTAGATTAGCTCAAGGTAGAGCTGCAACAGTTGTTCCTTACTGGACAGGAATGTGAAACCCTCTATGAATGGAGGAGGTAGAGCCAAGGCTACAGCTTCAGAGATTGGACAGAACTACAAAACCTCTCTCTTCACAAGCAGCCCCCAGTCCAGAGCTCCAGCAGTATGTGAGGCATGGGGCTGGTGGGCAAAGGGAAACGGAGGAGAGTTAGGAGACAGGTTAATAAGGTTAAATTCATAATTTTTAAATGTTTACTTAAGTCAATACGAATAAGGTTATAGATGCTTATCTTATTGCTATTTCACCTTACCTGCTTGACGTACTTATTATAATTCAGGTTGTACATACTGCATTATTTTATCACAATACTTGATATATATGTTTTGTAAATAAATTGTAAATACTATTTAAGCCGGCCTTGTTTACAGCAGTGTTTTTTTGAGAGATTTTTCTGGGGAGAAAGGAGGGAAATCCTGTCCGCTAACACCTTTCTTCCCCAGGTGGAGGCACCAGGCACTAAACTGACAAGGACCGATGGAGCCGCCCTTGAGAGGACTCCAGCCAGGCTGATCCCAGACTCAGAAATGTACCCAAGAGGGTGCTACATACCAATAATATTAAAATGTTTCTTTAACATTCAGGAGAAAGTAGGGAGGAAAAGAACCTTCGCCCGAGGATGTGTGTATAGGAATACAGCAGAATAATCTGTTGCTGTCAAGGAACGTCTATTGATTTACTAACTTCTCAAACCTTAAGCAATGACGCTACTCTGTGGGATCGGGAAGTTAAAAGAATTTGACTTTCTTATTGTTTAAAAATGTATGAAACGTTGCTTCAGGATACTCTGCTTTAGAAAACAACGATGCAAGCTTGCAACTTCTCAGAGAGTTGCTAAAAATGTGACAGCAAAAGTATTTCTACCAGCAAACCTTGGCTTTGCAGACTGTTTATAACAAAAATTCTTAACATGACAAGATTTCAAGGATATATTTTGAAAAGCACATTACTATAGACACATGGGGCACAATAAATGCCTTGTACAATGTAATACGCATATACTATTCCTCTTAAAGAAAGACATTTGGATTTGAGATTTAATTACTCTTCTTTTCCAGATCTGAGCTCAAGGTGAGTAGACTTACAATTCAGCTTGTACCTGAGGCAAGGAGGGGGGGGGGAAGGCAGGGGAGGTCATAGGAAGAAGCAGCGGGTGAGGCAGGATTTAAACCCTGGCCTCCCTGAATCTCAGCTCTATCCAGTAGGCTTCTACTCCTCCAACCCCTCCCCCCATGATTAAATGGTGCCACTGCTGCCACCATCAGTATTATTGCTACTGCTATAATATACCTGCCTATAGAAATGTGGTACTGTTTATGCAAATGAAGGATAATACGTTGTCTTGTTAGGATCAAGTAGCAAATGAGTCTGTCCAGCAGTAATAACTAGATGTTCTAACATAAACACCGGCACTCATGGGGCCAAGTCTTTCGGCAGCTACTGTATGCATTGGCACAGCAGGTTGGTGGTGATGGGCACCATCCAGAAACGTCATAGGAACTCGGGAGGCTGAACATTTAGGTAACATGCATGCTAGCATTGGTAACTATTTAAATAATTACAAAGCTTTATGGTTAGAGATGGGAGAGAGTGGCTGGAGATGAACTAAGTAGGAGATCTTGCATGCTTGTCTACCCAAGAGGGTGAAATACAAAACGTAAGATGACAAATACTGTCTCAGACAAGGTCCGATATTCTACAGGTAGCCAAATTCTGTGACTATGGTTTATGGCTTACTTTATTTAATACTCGCATACTGCCTTTGTCTAGGCCTACAAAGCGATTTAAAAGTTAAAAATAACACAAAGTTGTGAAAAGAACTCCAAAACGTAGATAGGGGAGAGGAAAGAAAACAGTAAGGAATCATACAGTAAAGTCACACAGAGCTTATAACCGGTAAGGCGGACCGATCCCCCCCCCCTTCCCTTACTCCATCCCCCCCTCCAAACCCCCCCCCCCCAGACATTTCTTAAACAAAATACCAAACACAGTATTGGGAGTTAAACTGGTCGCAGCTTTATTAGCCAATAACAATATCCAACAACATTCAACACAATTAACTTTCCCCCCCCCCCCAGCAGAGCGAGCCATCACCAGCCATGTGGGTAGCAAGGTGACGCCGCTTCCACTCCCCCCGGGTCCCAGCCCTGGCAACTTGCCTCGCCTCCCTCATTCCGGCTTCACCATATTATTAGCAGAAGCCTGAGGGACTGTCCGGGTCGGGGGTACCCCACCCCCGCCCTCCAGCTTGGCTCCGGCTCCGGACCCCGGAAACCTCCGGGATCCCGCCACCCCCCCCCCCCAGCTGCAACACCCCACTACCCCCGAAACCAACCTCGGAACCTAAACTCAGGGCGGGCGGGCGGGACGTCCGGCCCACACGGCTCCCTCGAGGGAAAGGCCGTGTGAGCCACCGCGCCGACCCAAAACCCCCCGCCGCATGCCTGCCATCTTCCCATTGGCTCCCGCGCCCATCACTGGTCCGCGGGAGGCAATGACCCGCTGCCGCCGCCAGAGCCCGCCCCCGCGAACCCTCGCGGCCGCCAACTGCGAGAGCGGGCGAACCGCCGCCCCCCGGTTAGCGCCGGCCGCGCGCACTGTGGAGGCTCCGCGGCCCTGCCATAACCAGGTAAGGCGGACCGATCGCCCCCCCCCCTTCCCTTACTCCATCCCCCCCTCCAATCCCCCCCCCCCAGACATTTCTTAAACAAAATACCAAACACAGTATTGGGAGTTAAACTGGTCGCAGCTTTATTAGCCAATAACAATATCCAACAACATTCAACACAATTAACTTTCCCCCCCCCCAGCAGAGCGAGCCATCACCAGCCATGTGGGTAGCAAGGTGACGCCGCTTCTGCTCCCCCCGGGTCCCAGCCCCGGCAACTTGCCTCGCCTCCCTCATTCCGGCTTCGCCATATTATTAGCAGAAGCCTGAGGGACTGTCCGGGTCGGGGGTACCCCACCCCCGCCCTCCAGCTTGGCTCCGGCTCCAGACCCCGGAAACCTCCGGGATCCCGCCACCGGCTCGGGCCCCCTACAAGCCCGAGCCGACCCCCCCGGCAAAGCTGCGACCAGCACCTCTCCCTTGCAAGACATCCTCCAAGGCCTCCAGCCAATCGTTCAAGAGCAAATCCATCCCCACCGGGGATAGGTGTACTCCATCCCGCCTATAGAGGCCGGCACAATCAACATCGGCCCAAGGGTGCAAGATCTGGCACCCCCCCCTGCTCCCCCACCCACCTGCCAATCTGGCGATTAATCTTTGTCAGGCCCCGCGACCAGCGCCGCTGGTCCCTGCAAGCCGGCCTGGGAATGATGTCTGACCACAACAAGCGCACCCCAGGGAACATGTTCAAAATCACACGCAAGTCCTTGATGACGGTCCTGATCAACTGCCGACAAGTCCAGGACACCAGGTCATTGCCACCCAGGTGTATCAGCAAGGCCTCGGGTGCCCCTCGCGACCTCTCGTGGTGCCGCAGCAAAGGCAGGAGTTGAATCCAGCGCAGCCCGCGCTCGCCCAGCCATACGACAGTCACCCCGAGAGCATCCAATCCGATATTCGGCCCCACCGGGCGCACAGCTGCTCGTCGACCAGCCCAGAAGACAAAAGAATGGCCGATGACCCAGCAGCGGCACGAAAATGGAAGCGCTTCTGCAAAATAAAGAACACATGATTAGCCTGCCCCCCCCACCGCCCCTAAAGGTGCACACATCTGCGGAAGGCACCCGACTTCCATCTACCGATCCGTCGAATGTCTCCGTCGGGTAAACCCACCGCCGCGGCAGTAGTCACGGCCCCAATGCGAAAGGAATGCGGGGCGAACAACCGAGCATCCTCCCCAATATGGCTCAGCGATAGCCGTAATACCGCTGTAAACTGAAAACGCGTGAGCACAGTCGTGTCCTCATGAAGAAATAAATTACCCCCCCCCCACGCGGCCGCACATGCAAATACGCCCGCAGCAACCCCACCGGACACGTGTCGGACTCTGCCACCGTGCGCAAGCTCACCCATGTACCTCTCCCTAGCTGATCCGTTTTGGAGCGAGCCAGGTACAGACTGACCCCGCCCCCAGTCCACTTCACATGGTGCACCTGCAAGCCTCCCCCACCCGCCGCGCGACTCGACTCCGCAATCAATTCCCCAATGCGAAAGGCCCCGGAAAAGGCCAATGCAAACACCGCCTGAAAACGAACACATTCGTATCCAGACGACACTACCCCTGGCAAAGCTGAGCACAGCCGCTGTAGCAGCTCATGTGTTATGGGCCGCCGCCCATCCCGAGGTGCCGGAAGGGAGCGCTCCCAGCCCTGCAATAGCCTCCTCGGTAGAAAGCCCCCGCCAGCTGCCCCCCACCCGACCGCCTTCGCGAAGAAGGAGTACCCAGCCAAGTGCCTACTCACCGTGGATCGGGACAATCCCGCCGCCTTCGCACACAACACATACTGACCCACCAGACACTCGGGAGGCGGACCCCACCACCATCCCCTCTCTTCCAGAAACGCCACCACACTGTCGCAACCCCGCTGGTAGGCCATCCACGTAGACGCTGACACCGAAGTCCGCAGGAGCTCAATCATGTCCCGAGGCCAAACCGCCATAACTCTGCGGGGACCGCCATCCCCGCCTCTTCGGCCTCTGGTGCCAGCTTCCGGAACAGCTCCCACTTAAAACGAGAAAGAGCATCAGCGACTAAGTTAGTGTTGCCCGGTATATGTCTAGCCCGGACCACGACATTCAAACGCAAGCAAGCCAACACAATCGGACGCATCAAGTCCACTACCCGCGGACAGCGCGGAGTGTAGTTGTTTATCACGCTGACCACCGCCTCATTGTCGCACCACCACACAACGCGCCGATTGCGAATCCGATCCGGCCACAGCGCCAACACCACCAGGAACGGGAACAATTCCAAAAAGGTTACATTAGCCGTCAGGCCTGCAGCTATCCAGGACGCGGGCCAAGCTTCCGCACACCAGGAGCCCCCGAAGTAAACCCCCAGCCCTCCCCCGCCGGCCGCATCCGTAAACAAGTGTAAATCCTGACTAGAGATCTCCCGTTCCCGGAGCACCGTAACCCCGTTGAAATCACGCAGAAACTCCCCCCAAATGGCCAAGTCAGCCCGAATGCTCCGCGACACCCGGAGTCGATGATGCGGCTTAACCACCCCCGCCGTCGCAGCGGCAAGCCGCCGCATAAAAACTCGAACCATCGGAATCACTCTGCAAGCGAAGTTCAGAGAACCGATCAGCGCCTGCATCTCTCGTAAGGTGATCCGCCGGGAACCTAATACGTTCGCCACCAGGACGCGAAGTCTATCTACCTTTTGCGACGGCAAACGTGCCACCATCGCCACCGAATCCAACTCAATGCCCAAGAACGTAAGACGCGTCGCCGGGCCTTCCGTTTTCCCCACCGCCAGCGGCACTCCCCACTCCCGCGTCATTTGTGTGAACCCGTCGAGCAAAGCTTGGCACTGCCCGGTCCCCGCCCTCCCGGCGATCAAGAAATCGTCCAAGTAATGAACCACTTGATCACACCCCACCCTATCAACTAAGGCCCAATGCAAAAAGGTGCTAAACCGCTCAAAGTATGCACATGAAATGGAACACCCCATAGGCATGCACCGGTCGAAGTAAAAGCCACCCTCGAAACAAAACCCAAGCAAATGGAATGCCGAAGGATGGACCGGCAACAACCGGAAAGCCGACTCAATATCCGTCTTGGCCATCAAGCAGCCCCGCCCAGAACCTCTCACCAACCCCACGGCCGCATCGAAAGATGCATAACGGACCGTACACACCTCCTTGGGAATCCGATCATTAACAGAGGCCCCGCTAGGGAAGGACAGGTTATGAATCAACCAATATTTGCCACGCTCTTTCTTCGGAATAACACCCAACGGGGAAACCACAAAATTCACCAGGGGCGGCTCCATGAAGGGGCCCACCACCCTCCCCAGCCCCAATTCCACAGCTAATTTGTCCCGCACAATGTTGGCGAACCGCCGAACGGAAGGCGCATTCCGCCCTGCGCGCACTGCGACCGAACCGGAAACGGGAATCTTAAACCCCTCTCGAAACCCCTCCTCCAACAGCACTCCATCGGCCTTCTTGGGGTACCGTCGCAACCATCCCCGCAAGGCGTCGAGCCGTATCGGGGTCGGTGCCACCCCTCCCCCGGTGCTACTGCTTAGCGGGGGGCAGGCCGGTTCCGAGCGGCCCCTTCCTAACACATTTGAGGGCGGAATGCCCTCCATTACAGACGGAACAGGCATGTCGGAATTTACAATCTGAGAAAGGGCAGGAGGATTTGTTAAAGTGCCAACACACGTCCCCCCCGCTCCCTCCTCCGGCCCCTTTCTGCCCTGCTGCGGGCTCACCGGCCCGAAAGGGCCGGAGGGACCCCGACGTCACACCAACCCCGCCCTTCGCCCCTACCGCCGCCCCGCCGGCCGGCCTAGCCGCCATTTGCGTGAGCTACAGATTAATATCCTGGGTGGCCCATGTCAGCGTCCGGTTCTCTTCCATCTTGTCCCGAAACTTCTCGTCATAGTTGAGCCACGCCCAACCATCATGCGACTGAGAAGCTTCCAAAATGGCGTCTGCGTATGCCAACAACATCCCGTACTGCGAAGGATGCGCATGTCCCCACACGCTGGCCAGCCGCAAGAACGCCCTAGTCCAGTTAGTGACATTACGGGCCACTCTCCGTACGCGACCCGCTTTCTCGTCAGCCTTCCATTTCCGCTGACTGTCCCTCGAACGCTTCCTACCCTCCAACAACCGAAAGATATCTATATAACGCCGCTCCTGAATTTTATGCCGCAAGCGCCTCGGAATGCCTTCCCACAAGTCGGAGAAAAACGCTACGGAAGGTGCAGCCCCAGAGGCCCCCGCTGCCCCCGTCCCGCCCCTATCATCGACACCTTTGCTACCGGCAGACGACGTGGACGATGAGGACGAGGAGGAGCCGGATCCCGACATCCGACGCCGACGGCAGTGATGCCGCCGCTTTTTTCCGGAGCCCCTCCCCCTCTTGCCCCCCCTAGACTCACCTGCCGCCGCCGCCGCCGTCATTTCGGAAACCGCAGCGACCTCGGGGCGCCCCGTTGCAGCCGCATCCTGGGCCCCCACGACACTCCCAGAAGCTTCGGCCTGCTCCGGCGGACCCGTTCGGCCCGAGTTGCCGGTGTTCGACCCTCCCGGAGGCACCTGTGGAGAGAAAAAAGGAAAAGGCCCCGCGGGACCCCCCACAGCCCAAGGCTGCTGCCAAGCCCCCAACCAATCCATCCTCGAGGAACCCTGCCCCCCACTCTGCCATTGCTCCCAAGAAGGAGCACACCCTCCACCCATGAACCCAGGACTGCCCGCAGGGCCCCTCCACCCCCACCAATCACACCCGCTCGGCCCCCCTCCTGACCAAGCCCCCCCTATCCCAGGACCCCACCCCCCGCCCGAGCTGCCCGAAGGCACCCTGAAAGCGCCTGGGCCCGCCGCCTCTCCGACAGGCAAGCCTACAGCCGGGCTAAGACCGAGCTGCCCCCTTAAACCGCTTTCGCCGGAGGCCTCAACGCTGGGGGCCTCCCCACCGGGGGCCTGAACGCCGCCGAGGACCTCGATGCCAGGACCATTCCCCCCGCTGCCCCGTCGCAACCTGGCACCCCCCCCGACTTACTGCCCCCCCTAGTGCCGTTCCCATGGTTGGGCGCCCTCCCCCTCGCCGCTCCATGCCCCCCCCGCCACCAGCCGGCCCACCTCGCTGCCTACCCCCCTCCGCCCTCCATGCCCCCTGCCAGCCTGCACCACACCCGCACCAGGGCTGACCTGCTCACCCCCCCGGACACCCGTCCTCCCTGCTCGCCCCACACCCTTGCCCCTGCCCTTGGAGGCCCCCCCGGTTCCCTCGGGGTCTGCCTGCCAGACTTCCCCATAGCACGTGGCCTGCGAAGGACTTACCCAAGCACTGCTGGGAATTGAATGCTGGTCTCTTGGGTATCAAGCCAGCACTCTAACCACTAGACTACTCCTCCACTCCCTGCCCAGCACCAATTCACACCGGCTGCCGGGGTCCCTAACAGGAGGGCAGATGGTACACTGCCTCGAGTGGGTATTTTTTTTTTGTTTGTTTGTTTTCTTGTCCCAGCACCGTCAGAGCCACCGGCACCTATCCCGCCGAAATCAATAAGCCCCCCGATAGGCACTGCCCTTAGGCCTAAAGCCCTCCTGACCTGGACTCCCGCAGCGCACCTACTTACGTCCGGCCCACACGGCTCCCTCGAGGGAAAGGCCGTGTGAGCCGCCGCGCCAACCCAAAACCCCCCGCCGCATGCCTGCCATCTTCCCATTGGCTCCCGCGCCCATCACTGGTCCGCGGGAGCCAATGACCCGCTGCCGCCGCCAGAGCCCGCCCCCGTGAACCCTCGCGGCCGCCAACTGCGAGAGCGGGCGAACCGCCGCCCCCCCGGTTAGCGCCAGCCGCGCGCACTGTGGAGGCTCCGCGGCCCTGCCATTCCCACACATACAGAGAGCATTTACGTATTCCAGTAGGCGTCAGGAGGGCCTGCCTGCCTCACCTAGTTAGACTGATCAAAAGCTTTTTTGAACAAGTGTGTTTTCAGATTTGTTTTCAAGTGTGTGTATAGGTCCTGAAGGTGAATTTACGATGAGAAGCGATTCCATAGCGATGGCGCTAGGCAAAAAAAGGCAGATTTCCTGGTTGATTCATAATGTGATCTTGACGGGGAAGGTAAGCATTTATGGTTAACGTGCAGTGATCTCAAAGAACAGATGAGGCAATATGGGATGATCAAGGATGTCAAATATTCTGGTGCATTTTGGTGAAGCGCTTTGTGGGTTAATGTTAATTTTATTTATTTATTTTATTTAACTTTCTTCTATACCGCGCTCTTTAATATCAGTGCGGTTTACATAAAACATATTTTGTGCAGTGTAGGCAACCTACACTGGACGTACAGTAAACAGGGAATTATGTACAGGTTATAAACAGGGTAAACTAAACAAAATCACTCTGAAATATGACATGGAACATCTCGCATATTTACATACTGGCACTGATATTTACATACTGGGTCTGCTATGCACATGGTGTCGATCGGGGGAGAGTATTCCTACTTGTGGGCTGGGCTGGGTTCAGTATCTAGGGGGTGGCTGCTTAAATTGAGGCCTTAACTTGAATGCGTTCTGCAACCGGTAACCATTGAAGTTGCATTAAAAGTGGTGTCACATGATCCTGCCTCTTGGCAAGACAGACAATGCATGAGGCAATATTTTGGATAGACTAATCTTTTTAGTTCACAGTTGGGTAAACCTGCATAAACAGTTTTCCAATAGTCAATATGACTAATAACTAAACTGAGGATAATGGTAGCTTGTGAGGAAAAGGTCAAAAATGGGCAAATGGACTAGAAGAATCTCAAGGCATGAAGAGTGTAGCACTAAGCTGATCTGCTTTGAGAAGGAAAGGTCTGAATCTAAGTTGACTCCTAAATTCCTAAACATTGTGGTCAGCACAATGGGCTCTGAATGAAGAGATGGGGAAATGGTTGGTGGAGAGGAACCACCTGTCAGCCATGTAGCTGTGGAGTTGTTTGGGTTTAACTGTAGACGACTGTTATATACAAAACCACGGAGAGAAAAAAAACACACACAGCAGGACTGTACGACAAGTGGTAATGGGTCTTTATTATTTTAAACAATCCCCAATGCATTTTGGCCCAAAGGAGCTTCTTCAGGGGGAAACCGCGATAATAACCAAATTAAAAACATAAAAAACAATAAATATCATATAAAAGGTACACTCATTAAAAACATAGGTTAATAACATATAAAACCTATTGAACTTATATATAAATAAATAAGTAAACTAAAAGGCTGACAATCATCATTAATAAAAACATAAACACCAAATCATATTCTGCATCCAAAATGAAAGTAAAATCATAAGGATGAGAAACAACAATATGCAATAGACAATACATGACAAGAAGAATAAGGAAGAGGAGGTCCAGGAACCATATTAGAAGGACCAAAATGTTTTAATTTTAGAGAGGCTAAACACTAGCCATAGCGAACTAATCATACCTTTTGTTTGACCAAACTCATGTGGAAAAAAAGAGCCACTAAGTACAAAGAACAATTTAACCTAAAAATAGACATGCAATAAAACTAAGCAGTAGTATAATTATGCACTCATGTTCTCACTAAAAAAATGTGCAGAATAACAACAAACATTAGAATGAATAGCTATCCTGAAAGTCACATATCTATGGAGTTTTGTTAAAAACAGGCGAGAAAAAAAATTGTGAAAGACATTGTGGTATCATGATATAAATATATATAGTAAACATCTCTAAAAACTAATTGCACATTGGCAATGTAACCAATCTACGTATCTCAGTGAAAAGCACTTTTTGAAATAATTTCTTAAGGCTAAATACTTACACTTTCGAACACAAGGTAATAGTCAACAGTACTAAACCTGCTTTTAAATGGAGAATTCCCACCAAAACGTCAGATCATAGGTCATGTTATGTGTACATCATAAAACAAGAAATTAAATAAAAATGAAATCACCAGAGTACTGATAAAAAAGTATAGATTAGACTTCTGATAAAAATGGACCCTCCCCCTTTCCTCTTCCCCTTCCCCTCCCCATTTCTTCCCCCTTCCTTTCCTTTCCTTTCCCCTACCCCTTCCCCTTTCCCCTTCCTCCACCCTTTTTCCCCACCTTCCTTTTCTCGCTTCCCCCTCCCCTCCTCCCTTCCCTACCCCTTTTCCCCATTCCTCTCCTCCCTTTCATCCCCCTTCCCTCTCCCCCCTCTTTCTTCCCCCCACCCTTCTGCTTTTATTTATTTATTTACTTCAGATACTGACATACACATGGTTTTATCTACTTTGCACAGGAGTCATGGAATGTTTTTTATGGCTACTGCTAGGTTTTAAGAATTAGGTTTATTAATAGTCATAATTTTTATTGCTTCCTTTTAAGATTAGCATAATCTGACCCTCTTACGTACATTTTTTTTATCGGACTTGATGGCCTAATTATTTATTTATGTATTTATTTGGGTCATATGGTTTTATTTCTTTTTTAGCCATACACCGGTTCTTTGTTTTTATTCCTTTTTTGCATTGGACATACATTGAAGAGGAGATGTGGTTTCGGTTTATTCCCTATCTTAACTACACATTATATTTTTTAACACTGCGGGTCCAGTTAGTTGCTCACTAATGGATTATTCACATAAGCATGCCTTTGCAATACAATTATACTTCCTTTATTGTGGTCTGCTCCAGCATTTAGTAGTACTGCTATTCATAATCTTAATAGTCCCTTATTACTTTATTGTGCATGCGGGTCATTTGTAGTAGAAGTGCAGTATTTTAATTCATCATCGGGGCAGGCTCTGTAGGTGCTTGGTACACCAGAATAATCTCATTCAGACATTCAGAATGTTGTTTGATACATAAGGATTTACAATTTCTTTCTCCCTTTCTATTTTGGTTTCTAATTAGGATCAATGGAGGTACGATTCATGCTCGCATCCCAGTTTATAATCTCACTGGATTTGCACAAAGGTACTTCATTTCATTTGTATATCTGTTTTTGGGTACTCTGCATTAGGATCTGGCTTTATAAAGCTGGTTTTAAAGTCTTCATTGATCATAGTATTCTTGCTCACAGTTCACGAGTTGTAGACTATGACAATTGCATGATGGACATTACTTTCCAGGTTCATTTTTATCAGACGTCTAATGTATACCTCTTTTTTTATCAATACTCTGGTGATTTCATTTTTATTCAATTTCAGTTTTATGATGTACTCATAACATGACCTATGACCTGACATTTTGGCAAAAATCCTCTATTTAAAAGCCAGTTCAGTAGTCTCTTTATTTCTTCACTCTATTAACTCGCGTTCAAAAGTATAAGTATTTAAACTTAACAAATGATTTCAAAAATGCTTTTAACTGAGATACATATTTTGGTTACATTGCCAATGTGCAATTAGTTTTTAGAGATTTATACTATATGTATTTATATCATGATACCACAATGTCTTTCATAGTATATGATTGCAGATAACGACCAGTATGGTCCATCTAGTCTGCCCAGCAAGGTGGCAAGAGTAAGTGCACTTGCTGCTCCATGTAGGTCCCCCCTCCCCATGCCTTTGTTTAGGGGTGCATCCACCGCTCCATGTAGGTCACCCCTATTTGTTCAGATATAAGAGAGTTATGATTATTTTGATTTTACCCTGTTGCTATAAAGGGATCCACTGTGTCTGTCCCATGCCATTTTGAATTCTGTCACTGTATTTGCCCCCACCACTTCCATCAGGAGGGCATTCCATGCATGCACCACCCTTTCAGTGAAAAAGTATTTCCTGACATTGCCTTTCAGTTTACACCCTTGCAGCTTCATGTTATGCCCTCTAGTTTTACAGCTTCCCCGTCTTTGGAAGAGGTTTGTTTGTCCAATAATACTCTTTAAGTATTTAAAGGTCTGAATCATATATCCCCTGTCCCTCCTCTCCTCCAGAGTGTATATATTTAGGTCTTCAAGTCTCTTCTCATAAGCCTTCTGATGCAGACTCCAAATCAATTTGGTCGTCTTCCTCTGAACCGCTTCCAACCTTTGTATATCCTTTGTGAGATATGGTCTCCAAAACTGAGCACAATATTCCAAGTGAGGTCTCACCAGCAACTTGTACAGTGGCATTAGTACCTCTTCCTTTCTGCTGGTAATTCTTCTCTGTATGCAACCCAACATCCTTCTGGCTTTTGCCATTGCCTTGTCACACTGTTTTGCCACCTTGAGATCGTCAGAAACAATCACTCTGAGGTCCTTCTCCTGGTCCGTGTACCCCAATCACTCGCCCACCATCTCATACAGTTCCCTTGGATTTCTGCTTCCCAAGTGCATGACACTGCACTTCTTCACCTCAAATCTTAACTGCCAAGCATTAGACCATTCTTCCAGCTTTTGTAGATCTTTCCTTATGCTCTTCACTTCCAGATGGGAGTCAACTCTGTTGCAAATTTTGGTGTCATCTGCAGTAAGACAGACTTTTCCTTTGGCCCTTCGGCAATATCACTCATGAATATATTGAACAGAACCAGTCCCAGGACCAAACCCTGGGGCACACCGCTAATCACCTTCCTTTCATCCGAGTGAGTTCCATTTACTGTCACCTTCTGTTGTCTGTCAGTCAACCAATTTCTGATCCAGTTCATCATCTTTGAACCCATCCCCAAACAATGTTCCCTCTAATTTTCTGTAGGCTGTGGGCGCATAAAATATCAGCTGTGTGCAGCTTTTGAAGGAAGGTTAAATTTTTGTGCTCCACATAACGATACTCGGAGTTATATACTTTAAAATTTGACTACACGTCAGAATACAGTATGTACACCACATGGATTTTAATCAAATTAAATGAAAATAGACGATTACTAAATAAAGCAGGAAATTTCTAGTAATTACAATCATAACTTTTAAATTTTAAGACGTCTGTGTTGTTATCTATCAGAATCAGAGACGTAAATATTTGTGCGCTCTGTTGTAAAGTATGTGCGCTCGCTCGGCGAGGTGTGTGCGCGCGCACACGCGCACAGCTTAGAGGGAACAGTGTCCCCAAACTATTGAGTTTATTGATAAGCCTCCTGTGAGGAACAGGTAGATCACATCCATCGCATGCCCTTGATCCAGGTTCTCTGGTCACCCAGTCAAAAAACTCAATCAGATTTGTTTGGCAAGATTATCATTTGGTAAAAGCATGTTGCCTTAGATCATGCAGCCTGTTGGTTTCGAGGAAGTCCACTGAGAATCTGAAGAGCGGTATATAAAAAATGTTAAATAAATAAATAAATAAATTCGCCCTTTCAGGAGCGCCTCCTTACTTTTCCCGTCTGTTTTTAACAAAATCCCATAGATATGTGACATTCAGGATAACTATTCATTCTAATGTGTATTGTTATTCTGCACATTTTTTAGTGAGAACACAAGTGCATAATTATACTACTGCTTAGTTTTATTGTATGTCTATTTTTAGGTTAAATTGTTCTTTATACCCGATGGCTCTTTTTTTCATATGAGTTCAGTTGAACAAAAGGTATGATTAGTTCGCTATCGCTAGTATTCAGCCTCTCTAAAATTAAAACATTTTGGTCCGTCTAATATGGTTCCTGGTCTTCCTCTCCCTTACTATTCAATTCTTGTCATATATGGTCTATTGCATATTGTTGTTTCTCATCCTTATAGTTTCACTTGCATTTTGGATGCAGAATATGATTTGATTTTTATGTTTTTATTAATGATTGTCAGAGTTTTCATTTATTTATTTATTTATAATTTATTTATTTATAAGTTCAATAGGCTCTATATGTTATTAACCTATGTTTTAATGAGTGTTGTACTTTTTATTTGTTATTTATTGTTTTTACATTTTTTGGATGTCCAGTCTTCCAATTTATCAAGGTCCTCTTGCAAGTTTTCACAATCCTCTTGCATTTTAACAACTTTGAATAATTTTGTGTCATCAGCAAATTTGATCACTTCGCCCATGATTTCCATTTCCAGATCATTTATGAATATGTTAAAAAGCAGTGGGTCCAGCACAGATAGCTGGGATACTCCACTATTCACCTTTCTCCATTGAGAAAATTAGCCCTACTCTTTGCTTTCTATCTTTTAACCAGTTCATGACCCACAATACTTCACTGCCTCCAATCCTATATTTTTTTTTTCATTTGGCCTAGAGTGTCTCATGAGGGACCTTGCCAAAGGCTTTCTGAAAATCCAGATACACTATAATCAATTGGCTCACTTTTGTCTACCTGTTTAATCAGACCTTCAAAAAAATATAACAAATTAGTAAGACAAGATTTTCCTTGGCTCCATCCATGTTGGCTTTCTCCCATTAAACCATGACTTTCCATATGTTTAGCAATTTTATTATTTATAATAATTTCTACCATTTTTTCTGGTACTGACATCAGGCTCACTGGTCTGTAGTTACCAGGATCACCCCTGTAACTCTTTTTAAAAATTGGCATTACATTGGCCATTCTCCTATCTTCCAGTATTACAGATTATTTTAATGATAATCACAGATTACTAATAGTAGGTTTGAAATCTCATATTTTAATTCTTTCAACACCCTTGGATGTATACCATCTGGTCCAGGTGATTTGCGACTCTTCAGTTTATCAAACAGTTGTAATGCATCTTCCCAGTTTATTTCTTTCAATTATTCCGCTACATCAGCTTTATATACCATTTCAGGCATGTGTAACTGTGTAGGCAAAATCTGAAAGGCTGATGCCCTGAATAAGGGTTAATAGCAGACTCATAAAAATGTTAAGAGAATCAGTGATAATATGGAGCCCTGAGGGACTCCACAGGAGAGTGACCGAGCATCAGAGAGGTTCTCTTTGTGACAAAAAAACAGTGAACTGAAAGAAAGGAGCTAAACCAATGGATTACCTGGCCATGAATGCCAACTGATTGAAGGCAAAATAGCAGATCATGGTTCACGAGTTCAAAGGCACATGAGAGATCTGGTGATAGTAGTAGTGAGATTATTAGTGTGAACTTACCTGCCTGATATTTTCCTGCTGTCATCTGCAATGGCATTCACTCACCATTCACTCAGGATAGTTAAGCCATGAAAAATCTCATTAGTTGAAGGGGGGCATTAAGGGTGAAAACCCCACACCTCAAGGAACTACGGATCTGGTATTAAGCAGCAGCAGCAGCTATTGTGATTACAGTGGCTAGATGTTGCTGCTGAACCCTAGATCTGAATATTCAAAGCCTGGCCATATCCAGCCACAGAAATTGAATATATGGGTCAGCCAGCTAACCAGGCAGCAGTAATATTCAGCCATTACCCAGTTAGTGTCTGCAGCAAAAATTAGGACAGCCTTTACCACGCCTGACCTTCGCTGCCAAGGGATATGCGGGCAGCAGATGCTACACCCAGAATGGCCAGTTAGCATTGGGGTGCCTAGCACCAGCACTCACAGATATCAGCAGAACTATGTTAATACGGCTGAATATCCTGTTCACCGTAATTAACGTGGTTAGATGGTCTGCTAAACACATTAACCATTTGAAATGTCAAGCCCTACATGTTTTTTCTGACATGAAGCCTAATTTTGTGCTACTTTTGCAACAGCAGTGGCAAAGAGAGAACCAAACAAGTGAAAGATGGAAAAAGCATGAGGAAAAGAGAGGAGTGGCCTAGTGGTTAGGACAAGGTACTTCAGGCCGGAGGGCTGGGGTTTCAAGTCCCACCTGGGGATAGCAATCTCAGGCCAGAAGGACTGGGGTTTCTAGTCCTATAGACACTCCTTGTGGCCTTGGGCAAGCCACTTAACTCTCCATTGGCCACTGCTTTCATTGAAGGATAAGGTGGTATAGAAAACTGATTAAATAAATAAATAAAATAAAGTGTGAGAAAGGTGATGACTGTGGATTTCTCCTTTTTTCAATTCACCTTTTACCGCTATGGACCTTTTGCTGGACTCTTCCCCAAGAGCTAATAGGTAATGACCAAGGATCTGGCCAAGAAAGTCATTCATCTTGCCTCAGCAAAGAATGTTGTGGATTCAGTAGCTTGCTAATGGTATCCCGATGCTGCTCATTGTCTGAAATGCCACTTCCACATTCAGTATTTGTGATAAGGCTCCCTGTCCTCCCACCTTTTCATCCTTCTCCCCTCCCACTTCTCTATCCTTCCCTCTCCCCTTCCTCCTATTTATACCTTTAAGAGGAAAGGTGTTAAAAGATTTTTGTGTGTATATGTCAATATACACATGCCAAAGGCTTCTAATAAAATTAAATCACATTGTAAATAGGTGCAGACTTGCATACAACTTGCAGAGCGCAGTCACAATTTATGCATATAGGGCCATATATTTGAAGGGCATTTACACAGTTTACACCTCAGTACCCTAAATTAGGATATTCAATGACACTTACACGGTTAGTGCCACTGAATATCCCTTCAAAGTCCACTACACGCCTCATAGTCTGCGGTTAGTATCAAGGCGTGTTGGGGCATTCCGGGGTAGAGTGGAGGCGGAGACTGCCACTAACCGGGTAGTAGTGATATTGCAGCGCTACTCGGTTAGTGATCCACAGTTAAAACTAGGCCATCTTTTGGCTCGCCTAGTTTTAGCTACAGATGCTAAGCGGGTAGTGGTGCAATGTCGCCACTACCCACTTAGCCTCGTCCATTCCGGGGCATGTCGGGCGACATCGGATATTCAATGCTGTTGCTGTGGCATTGAATATCTGCTGTTAAGGGTCAGTGGGCAGCACTATGCGCCATAGCAACACATAGCCTGCCCAATACAATATCGGGCCCATAGTTTATAAGTGCGTATGCATTGTACAAGGCTTCAGTCAAGCCGCTATTTCTGCATTATTTGTGCTAGTATTTTTTTCAAGACACATGGGTTCTTATCAATATAAAACAGGCTACAAATGGCATCTATGTGGCTTTCACACATATGCAACCTGCTCTAAAATTACCCTCTAAGGACAGGACTGGCACAAGGAAATGAGATGCCCTAGGTGAACCTCATCCCTTACGCCCCCACTCCCCCTCCCCACTGCTGCCACCCCTCTCCAGGACTGACAGTGGCAGCAATAACCCAAAACAGCCTCCGGGCACATAACTTCATGCTTGAGCACCACGGGGCTGTTTGCTTCCACCGCTCTCCCACACCCAATGCTTGACTTCCTGTGCAAATAGGAAGTTTTCATCGAGAGTCAGAGATGGGCAAAAGCAAACAGACCCGCAGAGTTTATCTTTAAGCTTCTGCACCGTGAGGCTGTTTGCTTCTGCCCTTCTCTGACTCTTGATGCCAACTTCCTGTTTGCACAGGAAGTCAGTATTGGCCATGGGAGATGGGTGGAAGCAAACAGCCCCATAGCATTAAAACTTGAAGGTAAGCACCGCGGGGCTGTTTGGAGCTATTGCTGCCACTGTCAATCCCAGAAAGGGGCAACAGTGGTAGCAGTGGGTGCCCCTGGAGGGTCGGGGCTCTTGGCAACCACCTAGTTTGCCTAATGGTAGTGCTGGCCCTGTCTAAGAGGGTCATTTTATAAGAAGCCACCTAGATTTGGGTGGCACGAGGACATGCAAATGGAGGTACTATAGTCACATATGCACGTAAATGAGTGCGCTCGCATTACACCGCATTCTGTAAGTACAGATATACATGCAATGACCAATGCATTGACTGTGAATGTGCATGGGGCAGAGTTTGAGCGGAGCACAAAGTTACATGCATAAATTATAAAGTCCTATAATTTAAGTGCATTTTTTAGAAACCTAGGCTCGGGCATCTGTAACAGCTCTAGGGCTGGTGTAAATGATCGCCCCTTAAATTAACGCACATTTTCAACCATTGGTATTTTGTAGGCATCTATTTTTCTTTATAAGTTAGTGCCTAAGTAGATGCCTATTTTCAGGCATAAAGTAAGCGCTTCCTTATAAAATTACCCTCTACATGTGCAAATCATGCAGATGCAAATTTTTTCAATAGAAAAGAAATTTTAAAACAAGAGACACTGATAGAAGAGTAATATAAGATAGGCTCATAAATATCAATATAAATTCTTAATTTACAGAAAGGGTAAGCGCATAAATATTGCCATGCTGGTTCAGACCAAAGCTTCCATCAAGCCCAACATCAGTGTATAATCCAGTTCACAAGTACATGACAGGATCCCAAAACCTAGCTAGATTCTATGCTGCTTACTCCCAGGGATAAGCAGTGGCTTTTTCCCAAGTGGACCTTTCCTCCCGGAATCATCCAAATCTTTTTAAACCCAGCTATGCTAGCTACTTTTTACCACATCTTCCAGCAAAGAATTCCAGTGCTTAGCTATGCATTGAGTGAAAAAATTGTTTCTTTCTGTTTGCTTTAACTGTTCTATTTAGTAACTTCAATGCATGTCCTCTAGTCGTCGTTCATTAGAAAGAGTAAACAATTTGCATTTACGTGTTCAACTCCATTCAGGATTTTATAGACAGAGCTTAAAGATTCCAAATTACCCATGTCTACCAATAGCCAGATTAATATGAATAAAATACAGTCTCTAAAATGCTTGTATGCAAATGCAAGAAGTCTAAAAAATAAGATGGGAGAGTTAGAATATATAGCACTAAATGAGAGGTTAGATATGATTGGAATCTCAGAGACATGGTGGAAGGAGGACAACCAGTGGGACACTGTGATACCTGGGTACAAGCTATATCGTAATGACAGAGCTTATCAAATTGGTGGAGGGGTGCGCTCTATGTTAGAGAAGTCATTGAGTCAGAAAGGATTAAAGTTTTGCAGGAAACAAAATTTGCTGTAGAATCTCAATGGATTGAAATTCCATGTAAAAAGGAGAAGGCAATGGCAGTGGGGGTGTACTATCGACCGCCTGGCCAGAATGAACAAATGGATGATGAAATGCTCAAAGAAATCAAGGAAGCTAACAAAAGTTACAGCACAGTAATAATAATGGATGATTTCAATTACCCCGGTATCGACTGGGTCAGTGTCATGGCAGGACTTGCTAGGGAGATAAAATTCCGAGATGAAATAAATGACTGCTTCTTGGAGCAGCTGGTTCATGAACCGACCAGAGGGGAAGCCATATTAGACCTAGTCCTTAGTGGAACACCAGATCTACTGCAAGAGATAAGGGTGTTGGGGCCTCTTGGCAATAGTGATCATAGCATGATTGTGTTTGATTTAATTAGTGGAGGAGGGATAGTAAGGAAATCCACAGTACTACCTTTTAACTTTCGAAAGGGAGACTATGATAACAAGAGGAAAATAGTTAAGAAAAAACTAAAAGGAGCAGTTGCAAAGGTTAAAGATTTACATCAAGCTTGGGTGTTGTTGAAAAATACTAACTTGGAAGCCAGGACCAGCTGTATTCCACGCTTTAAGAAAAGTGGAAGGAAGTCCAAAAAAATGCCAGCATGGTTTAAAGGTGAGGTCAGAGAGGTTGTTGTTGCCAAAAAAGCATCTTTCAAGAAATGGAAAAAAGAGCCAAACGATGAAACCTGGAAACAGCACAAGCACTGGCAAGTCAAATGCAAGGCATTGATAAGGCAGGCAAAGGAAGAATTTGAGAAGAAGCTTGCGGCAGAAGCAAAAACGCAAAATAAAGACTTTTTCAAGTACATTCGTAACAAAAAACCTGTGAGAGAGTCAGTTGGTCCATTAGATGATAGAGGGGTTAAAGGGGCACTAAGAGGCGACAAGGCGATAGCGGAGAGACTGAATGAATTCTTTCTTTTGGTCTTTACTGAGGAAGATGTAGGAATGTTACCCATGACTGAAGTGGTATTTAAAGGTGCGGAAGAATTGAAAGAAATATCGATACATCGGGAAGAATTATTACAACTATTAGATAAACTGAAGAGAAGCAAATCACCTGGGCCGGATGGTATACATCTAAGGGTGTTGAAAGAACTGAAATATGAGATTGCAGACCTGCTATTAGTAATCTGTGAATTTTCATTAAGATCATCTGTAATACTTGAAGATTGAAGGATCGCCAATGTAACACCAATTTTTAAAAAGGGTTCCAGGGGTGATCCGGGAAACTACAAACTGGTGAGCCTCACGTCAGTACCAGGAAAAATGGTAGAAACCATCATAAAGAATAAAATTACTCAGCATGTAGATAGTCATGGCCTAATGGGAGACAGCCAACATGGCTTTAGACAAGGAAGATCTTGTCTTACTAGTCTGTTATGTTTTTTTTAAGGTGTGAATAAACAGGTGGACAAAGGTGAGTCGGTTGATATAGTGTATCTGGACTTTCAGAAAGGCTTTGACAAGGTCCCTCATCAGAGACTTTTGGCAAAACTAAAGAGTCATGGGATAGGAGGCAGTGTACTATTGTGGATCAGGCACTGGGTTAAAAGATAGAAAGCAGAGGGTATGGCTAAATGGCCAATTTTCCTAATGGAGAAAGGTGAATAGTGGTGTACCCCAGGGATCTGTGCTGGGTTCGCTGCTTTTTGACATATTCATAAATGACCTGGAAAGGGGAATAACAAGTGAGGTTATGAAATTTGCAGATGACACAAAACTATTTAAAGTTGTTAAAACCCAAGAGGATTGTGGAAAATTGCAAGAGGATCTTGATAAATTGGAAGACTGGGCATCAAAATGGCAGATGAAATTGAATGTGGACAAGTGCAAAGTTATGCACCTAGGGAAGAACAACCTAAACTATGGTTAAACGATACAAGGTTCCACATTAGGAACCACCACCCAGGAAAAAGATTTAGGCGTCATTGTGAATACCATGTAAAACCATTGGCCCAGTGTGCAGCGGCTGCCAAGAGAGCAAATAGAATGCTAGGTATCATAAGGAAAGGAATGGAAAATAAAACTAAAGATATTATAATGCCTCTATACCGTTCCATGGTGAGACCGCACCTTGAATATTGTGTGCAATTCTGGTCGCTGTATCTTAAAATTGTGTGCAATTCTGGTCGCTGTATCTTATGGCGTTATTAGAAAAGGTTCAGAGAAGAGCCACCAAAATGATAAAGGGGATGGAAAGATACTCCTATGAAGAAAGGCTAAAAAGGTTAGGGCTCTTTAACCTGGAAAAGAGACGGCTGAGGGGAGATATGAAAGAAGTCTATAAATTAATGAATGGAGTGGAATGGGTAAACGTAGATCGATTGTTTACGTTATCAGAATATAGAAAGAATAGGGGACATGCAATGAAGCTACAGGGTAAACTATTTAAGACTAATAAAAGAAAATATTTTTTCACTCAACGTGTAATCAAACTCTGGAATTTGTTACCGGAGGATGTAGTAAAGGCTGTTAGTGTAGCTGGGTTTAAAAAAAGGTTTGGACAAGTTCCTGGAGGAAAGGTCCATAGACCATTATTAAGAAGGGAGCCAGGATATCAATGCTTGACCCAGTACAAGCATTGTGGAACCTGTGTCTTTTGGGGAAACGGCTAGTTACATATGACCTAGATTGGCCACTGTTGGAAACAGGATACTGGGCTTGATGGACCTTGGTCTGACCCAGTATGGCTTATCTTATGTTCTTATGTTCATATCTCCCCTCAGTAGTCTGTTCTCCAAGCTGAAGAGCCCTAACCACTTAGTTTTTCCTCATAGAAGAGTCATTCCATCACATTTGTCTTTGTTCTTTTGCTGATTTTGCAATCTCTCATTTGAGACGTGGCAACTCGATTTGCACACAGTACTTCAGGTGGAATTACACCATGGAGTGATACGGAAGCATTATGATATTATTTGTTTTATTCTCTATTCTTTTTCTAATAATTTCTAATATTCTGTTTGCTTTTGTGGCTATTATTGCACTCTGAGCAGAAGCACCTAGATCCTTTTCCTAAGCCATAATTCCTCATGTGGAACCTAGCAGCGTATACTTATAATTAGGGTTCTCCTTCCCTACGCGCATCATTTTACGCTCTTCCACATTCTATTTCATCTGCCATATGGATACCAGTCTTGAACGTCCCCATACAATTTCTCACAATTCACATTTGATTTAACAATTTTGAATAATTTGGTGTCAGCTACAAATTTATGACCTCTCTTGCTGTTCCCATTTCCAGATGATTTATAAATATATTAAAAAGCACTGGTCCCAGTACAGATCCCTGGAGTACTCCACTATTCACCTTTCTCCATTGAGAAAAATTACCTTAATCTCTGTTTTCTTTTAACCAGTTCCCAATTCACAAGGGGACACTGCTTCCTATACCATGGATTATTAATTTCCTTAAGAGTCGTTCATGAAGAACTTTGTCAAACCAAATTGTGGGAGTTACATGGAACAGTCTTCCAGAGGAGATGGTAAAAGCAAAAACAGTAAGTATGTGTTGTTAGTTCACAGCCTTACTAACAGTTAACATGGTGGCTTGGCACTTAGAAAGTGCTTCTATAAGGAGTGTGTGGAAAGTTGCACACTATGTAGAACGTAAGTCCCTATGTGGTCGCTATTCTGTAAGTATACGCATAAGTCAGGAAATAAAAGAAACAAGTGGGAAAAATAGCCAGGTCAATAAAATAGGGATGCAAAACATTGTAGAGGAGGAAGTGCAAAAGTGATATTGTCAGATTCAAAGGTAAAGGGGAGAAATATGTAGAAACTGATGAGGATAAAGTGGAATTGCTTAACAAATATTTCTGTTCTGTATTCACAGTTGAAGGGCCAAGAGCAGGACCTCAGAAAACACCTACAAATAGAAACAGAAGTGAGGCAAATCTTGAACAATTTTCATAAGACTGGGTTTGTGAGTTGCTAGCTAAACTAAAAGGAGATGAAGTAATGGGACCAGATGGGATACATGCAAGAGTACTGAAGGAACTTAGGGAAGGTTCTAGTGTCTCCACTGTCTGACCTATTTGATGCTTTTTTAGAGTCAGAAGTGTCCCCCGAGGACTGGAGAACAGTGCATGTGGTCCCTATACTCAAAAGCAGAGGAAAGAATGAGATTGGGAACTATAGGCTGGTTAGTCTGACCTCTGTGCTGAGTAACTTAATGGAAACACAGCTAAAACAAAGGATAAGGAGGTTTCTGGAATCCACTGGATTGCAGGATCCAAGGCAGCATGGTTTTATTAGAGGCAGCTCTTATCAGACAAGTCTAATTCATTTCTGAGTGACCAGAGAAATGGATCAAGTCCTTGACAATGTCCCACACAGGCATCTTATATGTAAATTGAATGCCCTATGGATGGATCCTAAAGTGACTGACTGGGTTAGAAATTGGTTGAGTGGGAGGCAACAAAGGGTAGAGGTATACAGGGTATAGTATTTCTGTCTACACAAGAAGAGAGGGACATGGGGTGATTGTTTTTGATGATCTTAAGGTAGTTAAACAGGTAGAAAAGGCAACAACACAAGCCAGAAAGCATGGGTGCATAGGGAGAGGAATGGCCAGCAGGAAGGAAGAGGTGATAGTGCCTCTGTATATGATCTTGGTGTGACCTCATATGGAATATTGGGTGCAATTCTGGAGACCAGCCTTCAAAAGGATATAAACAGGATAGAGTCAGTGCAGAGGGTGGCTATCAAAATGGTCAATGGTCTTGTTCATAAGGCATATGGGGATAGACTTAAATATTGAGATATATATACTCCATCATCTTGAAGGACTAGAAAGGGGGACTGTTACTTCTGGAGAGAAATCTGCAACTGTGAGTATATACTTCTGGTAATTTTCTAAAAAGAATTCTTTGTATTAAAGCTACTTAATCTGTGAACCCACTTTTTTGTTGGATCAGTTAGGGCCTAGTAGCAGCAATTAAAGTTTGAATTTAACACACAAAAGAGAGCTTTCTGGTTACATTTGGAACCCAGCAGAGAGCTTGTAGTGTACATTTAATAGTCACTCAGGGCCTAGCATCAGAAAAGTACTTTTAGTTTTAAAACACAGAAGAGAGCTTTCTGGTTAAATTTAGTACCCAGCAGAGAGCTTGTAGTTTAAATTTCATAAGAAGTTAGAGCCTAGCAGCAGCTAAGAGCTATAATTTAAATCAAATCAGAATTTAGCTTACCTCAGCAGCACAAGACAGGGTACTGTGTAGCAGCCCTCTTTTAATAAGTGTTATTTCCCTCCCCACACCCACCCACCCCTGGGATAATCATAGCTTTATAGGTACTTACACATCTTAAAAGACAGGAGGTGCTTTCAGGTGAAGCTCATTACCCAAATCAGTCATGCACTAAGGACCTGAGATTAATTAAGCTTCAGGTGAACAAGGTATATTAAACGTATTAGGTACAGTTTTATTGGTATAAATACCCATAGCAACCCCTAGTAAGTAAGAACTTAAAGATCTAGACACAAACTTAAAACTAAGATGCAGACAGCAGTCCAGCAGCGGGATGGGGGCTTTCCAGTCTTTTGCATTGAGTGTCACATGTATGATTTTCTCCCAGTTGGTGAGAGGTCTTACGTGTGCACTAGGTGCAAGGAGCTCTTTGCTCTCAGGGAACAAGTCCATTCTCTAGAGGCTAAAGTAGCAGACTTGGAAAACATAAGACAGACAGAGAGGTACATAGACGAGACCTACAGGGATATAGTCCTGAAGTCCCACCTCCAGTCTGGCAGCACCCCTGTTGCCATGGAGGAGAGAGGTCACGTGAGAGGAGAGCATCACCCTGGTGTGGCAGGAAGTGATCCTGTAACTAGGACCTGTCCTCCAGGTGATGTAAAACCCTCTCGCACCGAGGAAGTTTCTCCAGGGCCATGTGCCCATGAGGGAAGGGTTAGGACGGCTGTTATAGTTGGTGATTCGATCATTAGGCATGTAGATAGCTGGGTGGCTGGTGGATGTGAGGATCGCCTGGTAACATACCTGCCTGGTGCGAAGGTAGTGGACCTCACGCGCCACCTAGATAAGGTCTTAGATAGTGCTGGGGAGGAGTCTGCTGTCTTGGTACATGTCGGTACCAATGACATAGGAAAATGTGGTAGGGAGGTTCTGGAGGCAAAATTTAGGCTTTTAGGTAGGAAGTTGAAATCCAGAACTTCCATGGTAGCATTCTCCGAAATGCTTCCTGTTCCAAGCGCAGGACCCAAAAGGCAGGCAGAGCTCCGGAGTCTCAATACGTGGATGAGACAATGGTGCAGAGATGAGGGTTTTGAATTTGTTAGGAACTGGGGAACATTCTGGGGAAAGGAGGGGCTCTTCCAAAGGGATGGGCTTCACCTTAACCGGGATGGAACCAGGCTGCTGGCATTAACCTTTAAAAAGGAGATAGAGCAGCTTTTAAACTAGATATTAGGGGAAAGCCGTCAGTCACCCAAGAGCGGATGGTTCGGAAGAATGTATCCTTGAAGGATACTACCAAAAGCAGAGAGGTTCCACAAAAGAGTAAAGTAGCCCAAATGCCCTCAAGTATGGAGCAGACAGAGCTTAAAGATCCCAATTTACCCATGTCTAACAATAGCCAAATTAACATGAATAAAATACATTCTCTAAAATGCTTGTATGCAAATGGTAGAAGTCTAAAGAATAAGATGGGAGAGTTAGAATATATAGCACTAAATGAAAGGTTAGATATGATTGGAATATCAGAGACATGGTGGAAGGAGGATAACCAGTGGGACACTGTGATACCTGGGTACAAACTATATCGTAATGATAGAGCTGATCAAATTGGTGGAGGGGTTGCGCTCTATTTTACAGAGGGCATTGACTCAGAAATGATTAAAGTTTTGCAGGAAACAAAATCTGCTGTAGAATCTATATGGATTGAAATTCCATATAAAAGGGGGAAGGCAATGGCAGTGGGGGTGTACTATCGAGCACCTGGCCAGAATGACCAAATGGATGATGAAATGCTCAAAGAAATGAAGGAAGCTAACAAACGTTACAGTGCAGTAATAATAATGGGTGATTTCAATTACCCCGGTATCGACTGGGTCAGTGTCACGTCAGGACATGCGCTAGGGAGACAAAGTTCCTAGATGAAATAAATGACTGCTTCTTGGAGCAGCTGGTTCATGAACCGACCAGAGGGGAAGCCATATTAGACCTAGTCCTTAGTGGAACACCAGATCTAGTGCAAGAGATAAGGGTGTTGGGGCCACTTGGCAATAGTGATCATAGCATGATCGCCTTTGATTTAATTAGTGAAGGAGGGATAGTAAGGAAATCCACAGTACTACCTTTTAACTTTCGAAAGGGAGACTATGATAAAATGAGGAAAACAGTTAAGAAAAAACTAAAAGGAGCAGTTGCAAAGGTTAAAGACGTACATCAAGCTTGGGTGTTGTTGAAAAATACTATCTTGGAAGCCCAGACCAGCTGTATTCCACGCTTTAAGAAAAGTGGAAGGAAGTCCAAAAAACTGCCAGCGTGGTTTAAAGGTGAGGTCAGAGAGGCTGTTGTTGCCAAAAAAGCATCTTTCAGGAAATGGAAAAAAAGAGCCAAACGACGAAACCTGGAAACAGCACAAGCACTGGCAAGTCAAATGCAAGGCATTGATAAGGCAGGCAAAGAGAGAATTTGAGAAGAAGCTTGCTGCGGAAGCAAAAACGCGAAATAAAGACCTTTTCAAGTACATTCGTAGCAAAAAAACTGTGAGAGAGTCAGTTGGTCCATTAGATGATAAAGGGGTTAAAGGAGCACTAAGAGGCGACAAGGCGATAGCGGAGAGAGAGACTGAATGAATTCTTTGCTTCGGTCTTTACTGAGGAAGATGTAGGGATGTTACCCATGACTGAAGTGGTATTTAAAGGTGCGGAAGAATTGAAGGAAATATCGATACATCGGGAAGATGTCTTACAACTATTAGATAAACTGAAGAGTAGCAAATCATCTGTGCCGGATGGTATACATCCAAGGGTGTTGAAAGAACTGAAATATGAGATTGCAGACCTGCTATCAGTAATCTGTGAACTATCATTAAAATCATCTCTAATACCTGAAGATTGGAGGATCGCCAATGTAAAATCAATTTTTAAAAAGGGTTCCAGGGGTGATCCGGGAAACTACAGACCAGTGAGCCTGACGTCAGTACCGGGAAAAATGGTAGAAACCATCATAAAGAATAAAATTACTCAGCATGTAGATAGTCACAACCTAATGGGAGACAGCCAACATGGCTTTAGACAAGGAAGATCTTGTCTTACTAATCTGTTATGTTTTTTTGAAGGAGTGAATAAACAGGTGGACAAAGGTGAGTCGGCTGATATTGTATATCTGGACTTTCAGAAAGCCTTTGACAAGGTCCCTCATCAGAGACATTTGGCAAAACTAAAGAGTCATGGGATAGGAGGCAGTGTACTATTGTGGATCAGGAACTGGTTAAAAGATAGAAAGCAGAGGGTAGGGCTAAATGGCCAGTTTTCCCAATGGAGAAAGGTGAATAGTGGTGTACCCCAGGGATCTGTGCTGGGTCCGCTGCTTTTTGACATATTCATAAATGACCTGGAAAGTGGAATAACGAGTGAGGTTATCAAATTTGCAGATGACACAAAACTATTTAAAGTTGTTTAAACCCAAGAGGATTGTGAAAAATTGCAAGAGGATCTTGATAAATTGGAAGACTTGGCATCAAAATGGCAGATGAAATTTAATGTGGACAAGTGCAAGGTTATGCACCTAGGGAAGAACAACCCAAACTATGGTTACACGATGCAAGGTTCCACATTAGGAACCACCACCCAGGAAAAAGATTTAGGCGTCATTGTGGATACCATGTTAAAACCCTCGGCCCAGTGTGCAGCGGTGGCCAAGAGAGCAAATAGAATGCTAGGTATGATAAGGAAAGGAATGGAAAATAAAACAAAAGATATTATAATGCCTCTATATCGTTCCATGGTGAGACCGCACCTTGAATATTGTGTGCAATTCTGGTCGCCGTATCTTAAAAAGGATATAGTGATTTTAGAAAAGGTTCAGAGAAGAGCCACCAAAATGGTAAAGGGGATGGAAGGATACTCCTATGAAGAAAGGCTAAAAAGGTTAGGGCTCTTTAACCTGGAAAAGAGACGGCTGAGGGGAGATATGATAGAAGTCTATAAATTAATGAACGGAGTGGAACGGGTAAACGTAGATCGATTGTTTACGTTATCAGAATATAGAAAGACTAGGGGACATGCAATGAAGCTACAGGGTAAACTATTTAAGACTAATAAAAGAAAATATTTTTTCACTCAACGTGTAATCAAACTCTGGAATTTGTTACCGGAGGATGTAGTAAAGGCTGTTAGTGTAGCTGGGTTTAAAAAAGGTTTGGACAAGTTCCTGGAGGAAAGGTCCATAAACCATTATTAAGAAGGGACCGAAGATATCAATGCTTGACCCAGTACAAGCATTGTGGAACTTGTGTCTCTTGGGGAAACTGCTAGGTACATGTGACCTAGATTGGCCACTGTTGGAAACAGAATACTGGGCTTGATGGACCTTGGTCTGACCCAGTATGGCATATCTTATGTTCTTATGATACAAATGATAAGTAGTAGAAGTAGGTGAAAGGGGATAGACTCAGAAGTAATATTTATGTGATAATATTTCTTTATGGAAATAGTGGTAGTTGCATGGAATAATCTCCCAGTGGAAGTAGTAGAGACAAAACTGTATCTGAAATCAAGAAAGCATGAGACAAACACAGAGGATCTCTAAAGGAAATAAGGGACTGTAGAGCTTAGTGGTTGATATGGAAGGGCAGACTGGATAGGCTGAATGATCTTTATCTGAAATCATCTTTCTATGTTTTCATTTAAGTCCCACCCCGCGTACTTTTGTTTAGGGTGTGCACAGGAACGGCACTTGGATGGAGCATAGGCGGGGCCTAAATTTAGGGATGTAAGTTGTAGAATATTTTAACTTCGGAACATTTTTTCCACATCTAGGCACGGGCATTTACACCTGTTCTAGAGCATAACTGCCATGACTAGGTTAAGACACATCAGTCCGCCCCTATTTTATAAAGTAAAGTATGCTTGCACATCACTCAATAAAAGAGGCCCCAAATGCTCAGGAGGTTATAGAATTGCTCTCTTAATGCACACTAATTCCACGTTAACTGCATATCATGGATTGAGATGGGGAATGGGCATCATGTGTGCTCTGCAGGTAACAAGCGGCGTCAATTCCACCCAGGCAGCTCAGATGTTTGCCGTGCTGCCTCCCTTCCAGGCCCAGATGTTAGCTCCCAGGCCGAAGTCTCACAATAACAGCTCAGGGCCTGGAATGGAGGCAATGCAGCAAACAAATAAAAGTAACTTTGCCACACAGGGCCGCCGCCACTGCTGCAAGAAACCGGGGGGGGGGGGCAATACTGGGGGCTCATGCCACCGCTGCTAGAAAAGGGGGGGGGAGTCTCTGAGGGAGGTGACAATGGAGGGGGGCCTTCAGCAAAATTTGCTTGGGGGGCCCCCACCAGAACTTTTGCCACTGCAGATAACACACAGTGACTTACTGTACATTAACTGTTAACACCGAAGAAAACGCAGTTCACTTAAAATCACCGCAGTCAGTGGAGTTAAATCCATCTGCATTATCTGCAGTGCAGCTAATGTACACTAAGGGGGTAATTTTATAAGGAGACTACCAGATTTACACATGAACGACACACTTATATCTAAGTATTTTAGTTATATCTGCAGGTAAGTACACTATCTAGATGCACAGAGGACTGCCTGCATGCTAAAGGCTATTTTATAAGTACGCATGAACATCTGATCGCACGTACTTTCACTAAGGGCATGCACACAGGTGGAGATTGGACGAAAAAAAGGGTGGGGCATAAAGTTACTCATGTGACTTATAAAATGCTGTAATTTATGCAAGTTCAGTAGATAAGTATGAGGCAGTTTTATAAGGAGCCATGTAAAAGTATGGGCCACGTATGTACCTAAATCACAGTATTTTAATGCTTTACAAGCGTAAACGAGATTTATGTTTATACCTTAGGCAGTCACCGTTCTATAAGTGCATGTCATGGGCTAAACATTCATATCTGCACTGTGGGCATTTACAGGTAAACAGCTTGGGAAGAACATGGATGGAATGCAGTTATGCACTTAAATTAAAAATGCTGTAATAGGATTCTATTCTGGAAAATTGTGCGAGCATTTACACCAAGTGCTTGTGCCTGAATTTTATGCATGTTTTCCACTGCCTACACCCTACTTTTTAAAATGTGTATATACCTTACTTTATAAAATAGGCCCAAAATACCCATACAAATCTAGCTGACCCTTATAAAATTACCTCCACAGAGTAATTTTATAAAGTCCTGTGTAGTTAAGGCATGTTTTTCTGTGCTTCTTTGTTATGTATTTTATGAAGTAAAGTACATGCATAATTTACTTTATAAAAAAGGTTTAAATATTTGAAACACAGTGGAGTGGAGTGGAGGAGTGGCCTAGTGGTTGGGGCAAGGTACTTCAGGCCAGAAGGTCGGGGGTTCAAATCCCACTAGAGGACAGCAACCTTGGGCTGGAAGGACTGGGGTTTCTAGTCCCACAGGTGCTCCTTGTGGTCTTGGGCAAGCCACTTAACACTCCATAGCCCATGTTCCCTGTAAAATAGTTATCTCCAAGTTATAATGCCCTGTTCAATGTAATTTCAGTTTGTTCAATGTAAACCACACTGATGCAGAATAGCACAGTATACAAGAGAATGTAAATAAATAAACACATGTTAAATCTAAGTGTGACCGCTTACACCAGCCCTAGATTTGTCAAGAATGCACGCAAATTATAGTATTTTCTAATTTGTGTGTGTATTTCTGCACTCACTCAAGTTCCTCCTGGGCGCATGCTTAGAGCGAAAGTACATGCCATCAGGCTTACTTTGGTCCTTATAGAATAGTGGCCAGAAGTATGCACAAAAGGGCCTATTTACGCACCTGAATCACTAAAGATCCATGATTTATGTATACAGATGGCACGCAGCTTTCCACAGCTCCTTAGAAATTGCCCCTACGTAATAATGACAAATCTTTACTGCACTGTAGCGAAAGGGCCCGTTTTCCCATCTGTCTTTTCAACTTTTCATTTTTATTGCACTCATTTATTTACCATGCCTGATCTTGCTCTTGCTTGGTGAAATTACTGTATGGCACTATCGCTTCCCTTAGCAATACAGGGTTTTTTTGTTTCATTAGCAAGCAGGATATTGAGCTATAAATCAGCACATCTAGTAGCCCTACAGCAATGAAAAGTAGTCATTACGCGGGGGGGGGGGGGGTAATATTCAAAGGGATTAACATAGTTTGAAAACCTGCTAACCATGTTAATGCCCTTGTCTAGGATATTCAGCGGCACTACAAAGTTAGTGCCGGTGAATATCCACGTGTACCGCCATTGCCAAGCTATTGGCATGTGGCGAAAGTCAGGCACAATAAAGTCTGGACTAGATTTCACCGCAGAAACTAAGTGGACAGTGGCTGAATCTCATCACTGTCCGGTTAGCTTCCCGGCCATCTGGACAACCCAGATATAGCACCAGCACTGAAGATCTGGGTTTAAGGTTCAGCGACGGTGACTAACCGCTGTTGTCGAATATTGAGCCCAGGATGTTTATCGAAGCACACGGTAATTGCACCACAGTAAAAGTTGGCGTGGGGCCGAGCACTAAAAATTCCATGCTAGTTGTGTGCATGAGATTGGGCAGAGTCTAGGTGGGTTGCGGGCAGAACATGGGCATTGATGGTGAATCTTGGTTTAAGCAGGCATTATGGGTGCTTGCTAACTATGAATGTCGTTGTTAGCATGAGTGTTCTTAATACCACATCAATGGGTGACGTTAATTGCACCTGCATACTGGATTGCACTGTGCTGCACGTTAGGAACACATCAATGGCAGGTGGGGGCGGATGCACATGCCTCCTGAAGTTGGCACGGGCCTTCGTGCTAGATTTGTGGCCCAAAACCGCACTACTGGCACATTCTTTAGTAAACAGGCCCCATAGTACAATATTGGCAGATCTTTTTCATGTAATTGTCATAATTTATCCATGGTAAGCTACCAAATCACTGGACTTTAATATAACAACCCCATAAAGGGACATAGCACTTTGAGAACAGTCATTTGTAACCGCATGTGACACTTCAGTTATCACATAGCCTTATGATAACATCCTCAATCTATTTTTGTAGCTTCACTACTGAGCTACACAGTAATTTGCCTTCATTGCACTTACAACTGAAATCTTTTATACCCAAGCGTAAAAGACTTACTCATTTTGCTTTCTGACACAAAATTTTGGTTTAGTAATCTCATTGTGGCTTTAACATGATGGAATGTTTAGAATGATGGAAGGACTGCAGTCTCTCTCCAATGTACAGTAATTACTTTCCTGTTCCATATCAGATATTTATTTTGCTGAGAGTCGTATGTCAAAGTAAGCATTGTCATTATGTTGCCGAGCACTGAGATGCACTAAGTTCAGTAACAGATACTGATCCAAGATTTTTCCTAGTCACATTAAGTCATAACGAGGTGCTCAAAAAACTCTCTCGGCCTGAAATTCAAAGACAGTTATCCAGATAATGGCATTAGCTGACACTATTCCCATACAGATTGTGCTGTCGAAAAACAATACCACCTTGGCACTATGAGGGTGATTTTAGAAGGACGCCACAGAAAGATACACACCACTTAGGTGCTCAAGTCCATATTTTACAGGACTTACACATGGGAATGGGCACTTCTGCGTGCACTTTTGCCGGTCGCTATTCAGTTAGGGGGTTATTCTGCATAGAGAATAACGGGAATGTATGTCCAGTTTGGACTACAGCACCCGCTATTTGCTGGGGGCGTATTCTGCCCAGGGAGTTCCTCGCACTTACAGGGGTTTTGTGCCGGGAACTCTGGATGGGGGTGGGAGGGGGTGAAGATGGGGCAGAGAGTGCGCAGAGCGTACAATCCAGACAGGGCCTATTTCGGTGATAGCCCTGTACGTCTGGCTGGGGGCAAATGGACGTGGGACCTATTCCACCTCAGAAAATCCCATCGCCAGCAACGATCGGGCAGGGAAGGACACCAACAGCAAGGAGCAGCGTCCGGTGAAGCCCATCCACCCAGATCAGGCGGTGCTGCTGGAACACATTTGTCAATGTCAGGCCTTGCCATGCTCTTGCATGGTGTTCCAGTGCCATGGCAACAGGACGCCATGGCAACAGTGCTCCAGCAGGAGCATAGGCTGGGCTAGCTGAAGATCTCACTGGACGTAAAATAGGGCTGAATTGGGGCCCATCTGGCCAGTCCAAGTACCCAGATTCTGCACCCACAGAACATCTAGTTAACGCGGGTGCAGGATCGGGTGCACATGTGGCCCATCCAGATTTTGGATGGCCAGAAGGGCCGGAAGTCCCCTGATCGGAATTGGCCTCCACAGGGATAGTTTAAAAACCTTAGTCACAATCTGTACATCCAAAAACATGCATGCAGGTGTCCAAATTACAGAGACATCTCCGGAGTCACTTTACCAATGACCTTTAAAGACATCTCCGGTGTGGGGATGGTCAAGTAAGCAAGGGGCATAATGGAGGCGTGCTTGGGACAGTGCAATGGACTTAGATGCCCCCATTCGATTTCAGAAATGTCATGATGCCTGTGACCCTGTCCAAGTTTAATCCTGCTCCAGACATGGATCGTGCTTGTTTTTCTGTTCCTAGCCCACTACTTTAACTGTTAGGCTATTCCTAGACATCTCTGACCTTGAATATTCTGAGGACATCATACTGGGCATGTCCACATTGGTGCAATCATACCTGAACGTAGATGTGCCTGCTGTTTCAAACGTTCTGGCTTGGATGTCCCAGATTGCGCTTGGACATCATTTGTAAAATGTGCCTTTACGTGCATGCAGAAGTGCATATTGTACTTGCCTTCCCTTTGGGCCATGCAAGGAGGTAGGGCATGGATGGAGCATAGGTGTGGCCCCGAAGGGTATGCATATATTATAAAATACTATGACATAGCCACATCTCTGAGCCGATTTAGATTTGGCCATCTATACCTGCTATAGGATAGGTGTAAGTGCTGTGTCTAGGTACAGTACATCTTTGGGATTCCACTATTTTATAGCATGCATGTGTAACACTTTATGAAATAGGCCTGCAACCTTGGAAAAAGGAATATTGAGCTCAGTTGAATGATTCTTTTTCTAAGGGGCAGATATTCAGTGGTTAACCCAGCTGTGTGACTATGACATCATCTGGTAGCATGGTAAAGAAGCTGATCTTAACCTGAGGTGTCAGGCCTAAGCTATTGCACCAAAGGGGTATAATCAATGGTCATGTCCCTTTGTGCACTTTTGTGCACCATGGACACTTGCTGGTAACAGTGAGGGAAGTTGATCATGTTCTTGTTTTTAGAGGAGGGTTTCGTCTTTGCAGTTTTTTTACATAATTGGAGGGGGCTGAGGATATTCTGACTACGGATAATGCCTTGTTACAACATGCTGGGCAGTCTTCTATAACATTTATCAGACCCAGCCTTGCCATAGACTAGCCATTCACTAGTAGAATATGCTCTCCTATTGACATATATAATATGTGTGCTATTTTTAAGTTGGGAGAAAAAAAAAACCAATGGCTTAGAAATGTCACTCCAGAGTGGTTGCTGAAGAAACTAGATAATCTAGATTAGATCATCTAGAAATGGTCTTTGATGGCACAAATACAGCGGCTGCGAAGCAGTATTGGAATATGTATAGTGGTAAATGAGTTGGCTCCAGCTGAGATGGTTAGAATGCTAAGAGGAGGTTTAACAAGGAACTTCAGCTACTATAAAAAAAAAGCATAAATGGCAAGGGGGAAAGACATTGGAGGCATTCACGGTTGCAAATGTATAAAGGTTGGCCATTAAATTCTTCAGCAGTTTAAAATGTTATAAAACATATTATGCCACTTGGATTGCAGGGGCAAAAGAAGCATTTACAGTAATATTCTGAATAACTGTACATTGGACTCCCCCATGACAGCTGCATCTCTTTCATCTAATTTAAGTGAGAACAATTATTAACATATAGGAAAGGAATTAAAACTCTTATTTCCTGTAGATAACTAAATGATGTACTGTATTTTGGGAGAAGTTTGGTGTATACTGAAATGGAGAATGGGAGGGAACTGTCGATTTTATATGAATTTATGCTGTTAGTCTGCCTTTTATACTTCTGTTACCCTATTTATTTCTTTTGTAAATCATTTTGACTCAGTAAGAAGGTATAAAACTCATATAAATAAGTTAAAAAATACTTCCACTTTGGTTGTCATTCCAGAACAGGATTAAGCCGTTTAGACATGTGACCTAGATATTTTTCTTTTGAAAATATCTAGGATCCTATCCTGAAACACCCACGGTCTGCACCTTCATGGCACTAAAATGGTGATCTCAGAATGTAGGCGGGAGGGGCAGAACGGGGGCATGGTCAACCGCGGAGACATAAAAAGCATATTTGGGAAAGAGTCATGTACATCCTCAACGTTTCACCTGTACGTCCACGTTATACCTGCTGAAACGTGGAATAAGGGCTGGACTTAGAAAATATCCTGCTCTGATCTCCAGTGTGTCGCATAAGATGAATGGCTTTGAAACGTCTGTATTGAAGTGTCTGTGTCTGTTGTCTGGGAGAGCACAAGATGCAGTTGTAAATAATAGAATACACAGGTAAAGGACATTTGTGAGGTTGAATAACAATAAAAAGGCACCCCTATAGAAATGTAAATCACTAAAATTACTCTGGCAATGCTGCATTTGCTGTTTGTGCTAAAGAGGTATTTCCAGGCTTCCCTAACACATTCTTTGGAAAAATGGGAATGTAGCTGTAGGGATGGTATGTGTTTGGCTCAGAAATGCAGATCAGATGGGTAGTCCTGAGACGCCATGCAATTATATATTACCAGCAGTAGTTTATAGGTGCTGGGCATGATTATGGCAGCAGTATGTTATTTATGACTGCAAGTAAGATGTGTGGTATGAGGGCTGTGCTGATCCACAACTCTGGGGGGACATGTAAGCCTGGACAGTACCTGGACCGTAGGGCTGACCGCAGCATCACCGGGTGCCGGTGCGAATGGGCAGTAAATTCTGAAAGCTGCTGTGCATCAACATAGCAGGACATGTCCCTGTCAGCGGTGGGGGACCCTCGGAGTGGGGCATGCTGCAGTGCAAACAGCACTAATACATATCCAAAGGGTCTCGAACATTCTGCACATTTGTAAGGAAAGATGATGGTGCTTTTGAGCATATATTGCTCATGTCTGCACGGTAGCATGTTCTCCTCCTGATGGTTCCCTATTAACAGGGATATATTTTGACATGTAGCTGTATAGACCCATTTCGGTTTTTTCTGGCCCATACTTAGCATTGCAAATACTGTTTGAAGCGATGGCCACTGCAGGAATATCTAAGGTGGTCTTCAAATGCCATATATGTTTTGCTGTCTGGACAAACATCTCACTTTCCGCTTGCTTTTACAATAGCTTTGGTGCACTTAGATAACCTTGTATTGTTCTGGACATGCAACAGACTAGTATAAATAGTGTGGTTTGCATGAACATTCATATTTCATCAGTATTAAAGTGCTGCTTGCATGAACACAACACTGTTAGTGTTAGCATCAGCTTAGGAGATGTATGTTTTTCCAACAGTGGCATGGCTGCACGGAGACGGGAAGCATCCAACATGTATAGCTTTTCAGAATACAGTGAGCATGAGGATGTACAGGCCATTTGCTATGTATACCCATGCCCCATTACGGCATCAAGGGCTCATGTTTCCCCAGACGTTTTGTTCGTACCACGCCAGAGATGTATATCTCCCTGATTCCAGAACCCCGGGTATGTCTATACCTGCAGTTCCAGAATCAGGTCTATAACGTACCCGTTTTTAGTTTAGACATTTTTGGCCGTCTGGCAGTGATTGTTATATAATCAAGCTCCATGTTTGTGCACATGGAAGGTGCTCGGGTGCCGCATACAAATATGTGTATAAATTATAAAATAGTATAATTTGCATGTGTTCTTGAGAAAACTAGGCACAGGTATTTACACCTGTCACAGGGCGGGTGTAAGTCATCATGACTAGATTTAACGAGTGTTTTTGAACACTTATGACCCTATTTTATAGCATCTATGTGCATTTTATTTTATAAAATAAGAGTAAAATATGCACAGAAAAGTGCACATTAACTACATGGCACATTATAACCCTCCATTGTCTCAGGTACACCTGGATTGTGAGCCCTTTGGGGTCAAGGAAATATATCGAGTACCTGCTTGTAGTGATTGTAAACTGCTCTGATGCCCTTCAGCCTGGGCGGTATATCAAGAAATTACATAACATAACATAACCCTTTGAATGCGAAACCTTGGATAAGTTAAAGAAGGAGCTTTAAATACTAATGAAAAAGCAGGATAGATAAAATTGCTAAAAAATGGTGTTTTAGATACTGGCCTATATTATTTTAAAGTGGGAGACATCTGCATGCACTTTTTGGACGTCCAAATCACGACTAAGACTTTTTAAATGACCCCCTTACTGAATAGCGGCTGATCAAAGTGCACGCAGAAGCGCCCATTCATGCGCTCATGTCCTGTTAAACAGGGACTTGAGCATGGGGGTGAATAGCTTGCGCTCTGTCACACTTACATTAGCACAAGCAGGGCACAAAGTAGATTCAGGGGGAGAGGGTGAACAGCAGGTGTCAAGAGATCCCAAAGGTTGGACAGCCAGACAAACAGAGGCGTGCCAGAGTGCTGCAGTGGTACCGCTGTCCAGTAGCACATGCAACTGAGTATGGCCTGAGTATTTGGTGCCTTTAAACTTTGATACCTGCACCTGAATCCAGGCCTAAGCATAGGTGCACTTACCAGCACCTCAATGGGTAGCGTTAAGTGCACCCATTTTTTTTAGTCCAGTGAGGTGCTTCTCACCATGGTACTTGCAGGGGCGATGTGCTGGACACACCCTAACGGTGGGTGCATGAAGTGAAATGGCCCTGAACTAACTGTTGGGGGCCTGCCCGACACATCCCCCTGCAATTGCCGTGGTGAGAAGCAAATAATCTCAACAATTCTGTCTTTACAGACTTTTACGTGTTTTGCTCCTCAAACCTTTCCACTAGCGTCGTGTTACTTTCCAGTTTAGGACGGATGATGCTTCTCTGGCCCTGACTCCATCTGCGCAAAATTTGAGTATAATTATGGATGCTGGCCTTCTTTATAATAGCCGAGTGATAAATATGGCAGAACGATAGTCGTGGTTTGGAAATGTTCATAAATAAAAAAACTGCAGCCCATTTATTGATGGATACCCCCTTTCAGGCTTACATTATGTCATTTTGGAAAGCTCTCCACTGGAGACCAGTAGAATATAGAATCCAGTTAAAACCTTTGTGGGTCATATTCAGCAGCGGTGGCTAGGTTAGTTAAAGCACCTAGCAACCGCCGCTTTAATAAAAACAACAGATATTCAATAGCAGAACATATCCGGTTCAAATCATATCCAAGCTCACTGGACATCAATGGAGCTATCCAGTTAGCACAAACCAGTTAAAGTCAGTACAGCTATTCACTTGTCCCAACTTTAACTGGTTAAACTATGTGGTTAGTGGCTGAATATTGCCATTAACCAGACAGCACTGCCCACGATCTTCCACACACCATCCCGGTTTTAACCAGATATTTTTTCCGTGGTCTGTGGGGATATTCAGCAGCACTAAGCAGTTAATGTCGCTGAATATTGGGCTGGCCATGTTTAGCATTTAAACCTTTGAATAGCATAAGACCAGCTTCTTTACAAGCGGATAACAGCACCTCAAATGCCTCATCAGTAAACTAACCACTTCAAACAGACGTTCAGCCCGCTCTTTCTGTACAGTTGTAAATAGTTACCCCCTTGTTATCTATCCAGGTTCTGTTGCCTGTTAATTGTAAACACAAATCGAAAGTTTTGAGATGTGTATTTAACTGGTTCTATGTAAACCGCACTGATGGAAAATAGCGCGGTATATAAGTGCATGTAATAAATAAATTATAAAAAAAAATAAATTAGTGCATTGCACCTATTTTATGGAACCAACTGGCCAGGGATATTGATGAACTTCATGGTGTGATAGCTTTTTTCCATAAACTGAAAACATGGTTATTTAGACAAGCTTATAGGGTCTAGTGCAAGAGTGTACAAGATCAGTCCTCAAGAACCCCAAACAGGTCAGGTTTTCAGAACATCCCTAATGAATACGCATGCGTGCTACCTTCATTGTAGGCAAATTGATCTCATGCATATTCATTAGGGATATTCTAAAAACCTGACCTGTTTGTGGCTCTTACGTACTGACCTTATGTACCCCTGGACTAATGGATAGAATAGCTGCATGGACTGGATTATCATTATATTGTTAGTAGCGTAGATGACCGAAGTAACAGAGCTTTATTTATTTTTAAATCTGCTTTATAGGCCACCGATCAACAAATCCTAGGTGATGTGTTTATAACTGTATCTTGTCTAGAACAGGCTATGAATCTAGTGGGTTATAGATAAATATATACCTATAATTTAGTACGTTAGCTTAGAGTGATTGTCAGAAGTGTAGTTTCTGGTTCTCTATTATGAATTTAAAATAGTTCACAGACAAATATTTATTTAATCACTACGGATTATATAGGGTCAAGTCATTCAAAATCTGTTTGACATCTGGAGGAAATATGTCAAAAGTGATTGGCACCTGTCATGAAAGCAGATATTTGGAGTAATTCAGTCAAATAAATGAGATACAGTATTTGTCATGACTTAATAAAAAAAATAGAGAGAGCACACTGAAGTTAGCAATATAGATGATTCATTAATGCCCTCCACTTCTCCATAGGCATGCCAACGACCAATTATTCACGCACAGACATATACTTATTTTATTTGCCACAGATCAAACAGATTTATTCCTACTATAGGTTGGTTTAAGTCCAGATCTGGTCATTGCTGCAACCACACAGTTCCCAATATACTGTATGGGGCATATTTACTAAACTGTGCTAACGGTTAATGTGGGACTTAGCGCTTGCTGAACATGCCAAGCTAACCTTTACAGTACAGCAAAAATGTGGCCACACTAAAAACCCCACACTAACTAAATAGCGTGGATTGGGGAGAAGCCAGACTGTTCAGGGACATTGCAGTTAATGCGGGCTTCTTTAATGCACGATAACCAATGAGATTGCACTTAGTATAGTGGATGGTGTTAAGTGCACCCACATTGATCATGGCAAACAGCTTAGCACGTGGGTTATATGGAGCTCATGTTAGCTACGTGGGGACATGACAGGCATAGTTCCATTTTTTTGCACGGATGCAGTGCCACTCTCATGCTCATTTTGGGGGCTGAAGACACAGTATGCACTCAGATTTTAGTAAACATGCCCTAGCTAGCATCGATGCGTGCCGGGGGTGTTCCAGGGCGGCACCTGTCATTATCCAGGCAGCGGTGATATTGAGCCACCGCCTGGTCAGCGACACGTAGCTAAAGTAAGATGCAGCAAACGCCGGCCTTCCTTTAGCCACAGAAGCTAACCGGACAGTGGCTCAACAGCTGCAAGGTTCTGTGGCCAACCCAGGTATTCAATGCTAGTGGCCAGATATGGCCTTGGCATTGAATATCTGGGTCTGGCATTCAGCACCAGACCTGCAAACCGCATCAATGCTATTCAGCTGGATATTCAGGGGCACTAACCTAAACGCCCCGACACTAAGCACATCATCAGGGCATTCTGGGTGCAGCGCCAGGGGTTAACCAGGCAGTAGTGCTGTCTGATTAGTCCTAACTGGCTAAAGCTGAATGGCCATCCTAACTTTAGCCAGTTTTGGAATCCGGCCAGCAGCTGAGTATCGCCACTGACCAGACTACAAAAACGCAATCCGGGCCACCCGGATAGTCAATGGAAAAGCCTGGATATGGCCCTAGCATTAACATCTGGAGCGAATTTAAAATGGCGACAGACAAACTGTTTTAACTATGCTGGCCGTTGAAAATCCCCCCTGCTGTTATTTGCCGTTCTTTGGCATGCAGGGCTTTCCAGCAAACGTTCTACCCCGATAGCATACTTTCTCGGCTCTTTAAAAGGAAAACAACATTACTGAAAGGTGGGGGGGGGGGGCGTTCTGAGTGAAAACCTCTCAGGTAGTACTCGGAAAAATTAAGCTTTTCTGTTCATTTGTCATTTTCTGTGCTTAATAAGCCATAAAACCAATTCCAGACTCTCCTCGCCATTCTGTTTCTAACTCTGCTGTTCACATGACAGAATATTTTTTGCCTTCAGTTTCTCTCACCCCTTCCCTTATCTCTGAAACTTGTTTTCGCCTTGCCAATTGTTTATCGCCGGCCTCTTTCTATCTATAGCTCAAAATTTCTCGCTTTTCCTTAAAGAGAAATGGATCCGTTTTCAACTGCCACAATCAGTGTGTCTTTTTAAATGCGGGCCCAGGGCATTTAAATTATCCAGATATAATCAGTGCTGAATATACAAGGGGAGTGCTGACTTCCGCCACTCTGTGCATAGGGAAGATATTCAATCCGCTATCCATATATATAACAAGTTCAATTTATGGCACATAGATGTAGGGATAGTGGCTGAATATCTACCCCCACTCTGCCCTGGTATTATATGGAGAGTGTCAAGGTGGTCTGTAAGAATTTTCACTAGCCATATTTGCATGTCATCACTGAAAATTTATCAATAGGGGTCTCTTCCATATAGGGGCAGCCGCCATGGAGATAATTCTATAAGGAGCTTGCAGAAAGCTTTGTGCTACTTACACATGGAAGACCTTTTTTAAAGGACTTACTTGCACAAACGGGCATGCTGTAAGTCTATACGTCTATAAGTGCACACGTACATTCCATCACACATATTTTTGGTTCGGGTGTGCACGAGAGGAGTTTGGGCGGAGCATAGGTGGCGCCTAAATTTACATATGTAAATTATAGAATATTATAGCATGCACATTTTCTCCAAATCTAGATGAGAGCATTTATACTAACTCTAGAGCTGGAGTAAATGCCACGTCTAGGTTAAAGCACATCATTATGCCCTTATTTTATTAAGTAAATTCCCATCGTACTTCACTTTAAATCATAGAATTGCTCCTGGTCCTGATTAAGTTTGAAGACATAAATAACATTTTCCTATATATCTCTTCTACCGCATTCATGATTTTATAAACTTCTATTGTATCCCTCCAGTCATCTTTTCTCCACTCTGAAGATCCCTAATTTGTTCAGCATTTCTTCATAAGGGGCACGTTGCATATCCTTTATCAGTTTCGTTTCCCTTTGCTGCGCTTATTTCAGTGCTGCTATTTCTTTTGTGAGAAAAAGCAACCATAAATACACACAATGGGGTATGTTTACTAAAGTGTGCAAATGGTTAGCATGGGGTTTATGCACGCCAAGCGTATCACAGTAACTGTTACTGTGCATCAAAAATGCGGCCACGCTAACCACTCTGCGTGGGTTGGGGTGGAGACTGAGAAAATCCAGGGATACAGCGTGCATATTGTGATTAGTGCAGGAGTCTCTAACACACACTAACCAGCAATGTTGTGCTTAGAACATGTGCATGTACCACCACCTAAAAAGAAGGCATTAAGTGCACCTGCGTTAGTCGCAGCAAACTGCTTAGTTCAGGGGTGGCATGGAACCCGCCTTAGCTCCATGGAGATATGTTGGGTATGTCCCCATTTTTTAGCACAGGTCCAGCACTATCCCCGTGCTAATATTTGGGGCTGAACACTTGGTAAGCTCCTGCTTTTTAGTAAACATGTTCTAATATTCAAGATACACTCGCACCATGGATCTAATAGAGGTATTATAATGTTTTCACATTACTTTCCATTCCTTTCTGAATAATTGCTCACATTCAGTCGGATTTTTAGACTGCTTCTGCACATTGAGTTAAGGATTTCAATGTATTGTCCACGATGACTCCAAGAACCTATTTTTGGGTAGTGATTCCTAATGTGGATTCAAGCATGGGAAAAGTATATATAGGGTAAATTTGCCTATGTGAATCACTTTGCCCTTGTCCACTATAAATTGCGTCTGCCATTTTGGTGCCCACTTCTCCAAGTCTAGGTGTCTTTGTAAAATAATCCACTGGAAATTGTCCACAGAAAGCTACACCAGCTCCGAGGCAGGCATAAATTTGTATGTGCATGTGTCGGTAAGACTTGGAAGTTCTGCATGCATTTCATTAGATACAAGCATAAGTGTCAGTCCAACCGCAGCTCTGCCCAATTCCAGCCCAGGAACATGCATACATACATCTTATAAAAGTGCAGTCCATGCTACTATTACTACTACTACTAATGATGATAGTAATTTCTATAGTGCTACACGGTGTATGCAGTGCTGCAGAGAGACATGTAAAAGACAGTCCCTACTCATCAGAGCTTGCAGTCTAGTCGCGTTGACAGTACATACTTTGATGCATTTATATCCGCAGCCAATTTTACAAGTACCTACTTCTGTGTGTAAAATGTTATGTTACAGCTAGAAAAAAGGCTTATAAAATTATGTTTATATTTATTTTAAAAATTCTATACCACTCTACGCCACAGGGTCCCAGAGCAGTTTACAATTCAGTCCATTTGACCACTCTTACTAGACATTGCTAAGCTCTTTTGGCCCTACCTTATTTAACTGAAATCAGTATGAAAGGAACTCTCTCTATAGTCAGAGCTGAAGAGCTATCTGAATGGTGCTAAAGGCTGCTGAAATCTACATACTATAGACTGCTATTTTTGCATTTTGTCATTGGATTCTGTTAGCCCATTTTGTTGCATCAGAATACTATCAACAAATAGGGGTGTCCTACATGGAGCGGTGGGTTCACCCCTAAACAAAGACATAGGGAGGGGTGGCCTGCACAGAGCGGCAGGTGTACCTACTCTTGACATCGTACTGGGCAGACTAGATGGACCATACTGGTCTTTATCTGCCGTCATTTACTATGTTACTATGTTACCAGTACTAAGGTATATAAAGCCATTCATATAACCCAAAGTAAAAGACGAGCTGAGGGTTAATGCACCTCTATTGAAGTGCTAGAAGGCGCCCAAGGGAGGCTCTTATTAAATTACTTCTTGAAAACCAAGTGCATTTCACAGACTGGAGTGAGCTGGTGAGAGCTCTTTGATAAGGAATTGGCAGCACTTCATGGTGCCGATCTCCGCAGAGAGCACTGGTAAAGCAAATAAACAGAGGAGTACACATCTATAAATTTTGCAGTCTGAAAGGATCCCTGGGGTGGAGTTCTGAGAAGCGGGTAGGCGCAATGCCAGTCCTCTTGCAAACAGGCAGGCATCAAAAACACAGGTATTCCACATGAATAATTAAGAGCGTGAAAGTGGCTCTAAAGTAAAAGGAAAGCAAATAAGACCTGGCATCGGCTGGCTGCAGAAAGGCCTAATGAAACCGTAGGACCGGAAAATACTGCGCTGCCATATTAGGACACCTAGACACAAAGAAATAAAGGTCAATGAATAAATTGTATGTGAAGACTTTTAAATAAAAATGTGCACTTGGTTTGTTTGGGTGTCTAGAAATTTAAAGCACCTGCAAATCATGTCTATGCACATATATCTACCAATTTACCCATGCGCAATCAGTTCTGCAGTCTTTAAGTTTTAGCCACCTATAAAAACAAACAGCTCAAATGCCTGAATTCAGGAAAAATTTGTTTTATGATCAAATCTTTTTATTGAAAGAAAAACAGGCATGAACAACATTCAACAATCAGATCAAATGACAAAAATCCCAAACACAATATCATACAGATCACAAAGAACCGCCTTTTTATATCTCCAATCCCCCTACCCTAGCGCCCCCCACCCCCATGACCATTTAAAGTCAAACTTTTTGTTAATGTACTGAATCATCCAGCTGAAACACTCCCAGAGTATGGGTGCTCTTATACAGCACCAGGAATAAACCAGTGACACAAAGAGAACAAAACAGTATATAATGCCCCTCCTCCGATTCCATAACCCCTTCCCTCTCCCTATACACAGATCCTACAGCCCCACAACCATCACGCAGAAAGAGAACATTTCTAGCCATCACAATCCAGTGGAAAAAACTCGTTTTAAACAAGCACAAACCAAACTTATTTGCAGTCATACAATACAAACCCCTACTTTTAGTTAAGTCCAATAAAAAGATATCACCTAAAATGTATTTGTTGATTTTTTTTTCCTTAACAAGGTAATTATCAGCAGGCCACCTAGTTGCAAGGTACACACGCACTGTCAATGTAAGTACTTTGTAGTTAGTTGTCAAAAAGAAACGATTCAGATTGTTTTTCCTTTGAAAATTCACTAACAATAAAGTGAATGTATAGAAGACTTTGCATCTGCTATATGTGAGGGTGAATGAGTGGGAGGCCTGTGAATGTCAGACTTGTTTAGCCATTCAGTTGGGCGCCTAAAAATTCAGTGTGCTCGCAAATTGCTTCTGCGTACGTATATCAACAGTGCACATGTAAATCTGGAGGCATACATGCGCAGAAGAAATTTCTGTGCAAAATCATCATGAAAACCAAAAAACATTTGACTCCAATGAAAATGACAAAACCTTTGATTGTACACATGCCTAATCAGTGGGGTTAAACTAGAACACATATATTTTTTTAATGTGAATATCTATATGTTGTTTTCCTTCGCTGCCATCAATACACCCTTAAGAATGCTTCTCTGAAGCAGCCTCTTGTTGTGGACTTGCCCATCTGCTTCTATATTTATTTTCCTAATTATTTCTTTTGAGAATATGATTGTATCTGCTATTGGTTTTCCTGTTTCTTTTTTGTAATATTGTATTAAGTAAAATGCAATAAAACATATTGAACATTAAAAAAAGGAAAGCCCCTCATGTATACTTTTAGCTAGACAGATGAGTAATTTACACGGAGATCAATTTGTTCAGGTAAATCGATCTTTACCCAGGAAAACTGCTTTGAAAATGGCTTTCTACAAGTTTAATATCTAATTGAAGTAAGTTATGTTTTCATTTTGTGTTTAGCTGTTTTATTGTGTTTTTGTTATTGTGCATCAACCTCTAACTTTTGGCATGCCCGAAGAACTCTTGAAGTGACAGGCACATATTTTATAAAATAAGCGTGCTAAGCGCAATCTTTGTTAGTTATGTTGGGCCCGATTTTCGAAGGCATTTACATGGGTAACTGCCCTAGTTAGATGTGTAAATGCCTTAAACGGGATTTTCCAAAGGCACCTACATGGGTTATGCCTTTCGAAAATCCCGGCTAAGTCCCTAACGTGCCCAGATGCTATGCGGTTAATATCGGGGCATGTTGGGGGCATTCTGGGGTGGAGCGGGGGCGAAGGAAATGACTTAGCAGGTAGCAGTGATTTTTTCTCGCCTATCTTTCAGGTGCAAGGGCTAAGCGGGTAGCATCAAAAATCACTGCTACCCACTTAGCCTCAGCGGCTGCCGGCATGTCCAAGCAAGCCCAGATTTTCACTTCTATCACCGCAGAAGTGAAAATCCAGGTTAAGGGGGTCAGCGGGGTATGCGGCGCATTGCCTGCCCAACTAAACATCGGGCCCGTTGTCTTTTATAAGAAAAAAAAAACAAACGTGTTGTAGTACCTACTACTACTATTTAACACTTATATAGCGCCACGCACGCAGCACTGTACAGACATGAATATATAGAGAGTGACAGTCCCTGCTCATCAGAGCTTACAATCTAATCACAACAAAATAATACACACAGAGTAGTAATCTAGTTCGGGCAAAGCCAGATTGGCTGTCTCCCAATACTACTACTAGTACTACTGCGCATTTACTACACACACAGTATAAATAAGTACATACCTTACAATTACACCTAGAGTACAATTACACCAAGAGTACATTACAACACATCAGGGTTACATGGGCTGGGCATTATGGCGTACATTACATCAGGGATAAATAAAAGTATTCTGTAAAGTATGCTTACATGGTGGTGTGGAGACTGAGTCGGTGGAGGCAAAGTGACCATGAGCGCTCATGCTTTATTGGGGTCATGGAGGCTGGAGTGGATCTTTTTTTTTTGTTTGTTTACATTGGAATACGTCTGCAATGGTGAGAGGGCGAAAGCCGGCCCCACCACCGTGCCCCACCTAAGGGCCACGCCAAGGGGCCCTTTGGCGTGGCCCTTAGGCACAGGCCCACCAGGCGCGGCCCCGCCTGCCATGCCAGTCCTTTTCAAGTGTTGCCTGAAGCGCCCCGATTGGGCCTTGGTGGGATGAGCGGGAGGGGCGAGCAGCTCCCGCTTCCTCCCCCGATGTCCGATCGGCAGCGTGATTGTAGTGTGGAGAGAGTAGAGCAAGAGGCAGTTACCTGCTGGGTGAGTCCTTATCAAGTCTGCCTGAAGCGCCCCGATTGGACCTTGGTGGGGGGAGCGGGAGGGGCGAGCAGCTCCCGCTTCCTCCCCCGACGTCCGATCGGCAGCGTGGTTGTAGTGTGGAGAGAGTAGAGCAAGAGGCAGTTACCTGCCGGGAGAGTCCTTATCAAGTCTGCCTGAAGCACCCCGATTGGGCCTTGGTGGGGGGAGCGGGAGGGGCGAGCAGCTCCCGCTTCCTCCCCCGACATCCGATCAGCAGCGTGGTTGTAGTGTGGAGAGTGTAGAGCAAGAGTAAAGCCACATAGAGCTATCTCTATGATCAACGGACTGGATGAGCTGGAAGAGGGAAATATAAAATAGTAGAAAAAGTTCTTGGGTAATTGTAGATGAAAGTTCAAGATTTTATTTATTTATTTTAGGTTTTTCTATACCGTGCTCTTTAAAATCAGCTCGGTTTACAATTAGAACAAATTTGTACAGTGCAGACGGCGTCCGCATTGTACTTACAAGGAATAGGGTTTACAACTTGGCTAACTTGGCTAACTGGGGTAACTATGTACAGGCTACTTAGTAGCAGGCTACTCAGTTAAATAACCATATACAGGCGAACAGTCGGGTCAGCGATGGAAGGTGGGGACATGACTGCTTGGTGGCTATTTACAAGCTTGTGTGCTATATACAAGACTGTGTGCTATATACGAGGTTGTGTACTATATACAATTGCATATCAGGTGTCTGGCAGCGTTACTGGGTGGGGGTGTGACTGCGTGTTATTGTTGGGTCTGGGGTGCTGTGCTGCAACTTTGGAAAAAGATGCCTGTGTGAATGACTGCCCTGTGTGGATCTACATTTGTCTCTGTCTAATCAGTAATGATCCTAAAGCAGGAGAAGATATGCATGAAGAAGTCAGGAATGCAATATGCAAGCAAGTGATGGCAAAATTGGATAATTAAGGAGGGCAGATAGAGTGGAAATGGTTAGTGTGCAAAGTGAATTGGATGGCAGGATTAATGGGAGCAGGAGTCAGGAATGCAGGTGTTCAGGTAGTTTAAAAGGCCCAATGTTACCACCAGGAGCACAAGTAGAAACCAGATGGCCACAGGGGTGGAGCAACACCTAAGGGAATGCGGGAGATGATGGAGGCAGGGAAGGAAAGAAATCAACCAGGAGTCTGAGGATGATCTCAGTAGACTGAAGTAGCAAGAAGAGGAAGAATAGGATGTGGAAGAGTTGATTAGGAAAGGATGCAAGAGGGGAAAAGAAGACATCAGCAAAGAACAGGAAAAGGAAGTGACCTAGTGGCTAGAACAATGGACTAATAACCAGAGAAGTTAGGATTTAAACTCCGCTTCTGCCACTGACATGCCTTGTGACCTTCCCCCTCCCCTCACTTCGCCTCAGGTACCCTCTTATAGATTGTAAGTTCTTTGCAAGGGGGCATACTGTACCTGAAGACTTATCACTATTGTGCAGCATCACAGGGCCTATCAACCCACAAGTGCTAGAAGACCCTGCACTGGAGATCGACTGAACAGAGAAGTATTGTTGGCCTATGTTGCATATTCCTAAATCTGGGCGTGTATCTGCAGCCTAAGACTTTGTTGATCATCAAATTCTACCAAATAGGTTGGAATTACAAGGGTTGTCTTTAATTGGTTGCTGAATTTTTCAAACGGCCAATATTGTAAAGAAATAATTTGTATAAGTGATCAAAGGCATGGCAATGTCTCAGGGTTCTCCATTGTCCCTTGTTTTATTTAATGTTTATTCAGCCATTAGGTCCTGTGATATGTAATCTTAAACGGAGGCATTTTATACATTCAGATGATATCCATGTCATACCATCTGAGACGATTTTGGGAATGTACTTATTGCAGAATGGCATGTTGCTTCCAAACCATTAAATGTTGGATGCAAATGAATTTGTTAAAGATCAATCGAGATAAGACTGCTTTATTATGGGGGGGGGGGGGGCTCCAATAAACAGGAGCCATCTGTTAATCCTCTAATTGATGGAATCAGCATTTCCTTGCTAGTTGGAATTATAAGCTTTGGAGTTACTTTAGATTTAAGGCTCAAGTTGGAGCAGCAGGTGATGGCAGTTGTTCAGAAAATGTTTATTGTCTTTGCTTGATTAGACAGATTGTGCTGATTTTATAAGGAGCCGTGTAAAGATATGTGACATTACTGCGCATAAGTCACCTATTTTCAAGGACTTATGAAGATTAATTACACATGTGCTCTAGGCAGTTGCTATTTTCTAAGCATGTATGTAAGACCTATCGCTCATACTTGAGTGTTGGCGTACATAGGAAGGGGTTTGGGTGGAGCGTAGGCAGACCATCAATTTATATGCATAAGTTATAAAATAGTATAACTTGCACCCATTCGAAAAAATCTAGGCACAGGCATTTACTCCTGTCCTAGAGCAGTTCTAGAGCAGGTGTAACTGCTGCTATTAGTTTGACGAACATTGTCATGCCGCTTTTATAAACTAATGCATGCACGTACTTTAGAAAATAAGCGTGCTAAGGCACATTAACTCTGCCTAAATAACTTGTTTAAATAAGATTTGAAAAGGGTTTGGCAGGCTACAGTCTTGTCTAAGTTAGATTACTGTAATTATATTTAGTTGGGTTGCATAAAATATTGCAACAAAGATTATTACTAGTGTGTACATTGGGAAAGGGGAAGACCACAACTTAGGAAACTGTATTGGTTGCTCATTTGGGGGTAATTTTGTAAAGGACTTTTAGCATGTAAAATGCCTCTTTTAAAATAACCCTTCCTCCCCAAGGAGCTAGTACAAAATCTGACAAGTAGGCGCATACATGTTCGTGACCCAGGTGTAGATGTATAGAGCATTGGGCAGAGTTCATGAATAGATTTTGAAATCCACAGGTATGCATGTATTTCAGCTGTGTACATTTCTACACTTTTCTGAGCTAGTGTAAACGTAGGTGGCCACAGTGTAGCTGCAATTTCAAATGATTTTGTGTTAGTATTTTATAAAACTCATAGGCGCTTAAGTATCCTTTTCCATCCAACCTAGGTGGCCTGTTGGTGTTAGTTATTTTCAAACCCTAAATATTTATATGCTTACATAGCTGATCATGTTCTGACACAAACGTTGTACTGTGTGACACAGCAGCTGGCATAGAGCCCATGGAGTTAGGGGAAAGTAAGGAACTTACCTCAGAATCAGCTGGGCAGCAGACAAACTCAGCTCATGTAGAATTAGCTGAGCAGCAAACAAACTCAGCACAAAAAAAGCAAAAAGGCATTAGAGTAAAATGTCCTTGCACTAGTCCTGACGTAGCTAGAAGCAGGAAGGCTAATCAGGAACACTTGTTCTCAGAAACCCACACAGCATGCAAAGAGAACAAGGATAAAAGCTGCAGGGTAGAACCAGGGAAGGCCAGTAGGGGCAGCGACCTGGGAGGACTAAGCCAGCATCCAGTGAACACACGTCATGCTGGAGGAAATCCACTGAGGGAAGGAAGCAGTAGGTGTGGCAGCAGAGCAGGAAACAGCCAGCATCGTGCCCAGGACTCTGCTAGGATTCCTGGTAGTTGGAGAGCCCAGGAGAGAGCTGCCAGAAGCCCAGATATAAGAGACATAACCACAGCTAAGAGGTGGGAACCTAGCTTTGCTAAAGAAAAGGTAAGAAGTTCTGTTTGGTTTGAAAGGCAAGGGCGTGGCACCAGAAGTAACTTTGACACTGAAAGTTACACAGTAATTCCACCAGCGTGGAGAAGAAGGGAAAGCCAGAAGGAAGCTTTTAATATACCAGGCGTTCAGAGCCTGTCTTTATCTGCCATCATTTATTATGTTACTATCTTAGGTACCTTCAGGCACCTTTTCCAGATTTAACTTAAGAATCCTATGTTAAATTACTCCATATTGTTAATATGCTTTTGTTGTATTTTATTCATTCTGAATTTTTAAATTTTCTTGAATTGGGATTTACTCCATTTCATACCTTATGTTTTATGATGTTATGTTGTAACCACCTTGAACCTCATGAGAGGGAAAAGCAAACTATAAATGTTGTTATTAAGGGACCCTTTTACTAAAGGCTACTAACTGGTTAATACAAATTTTAGCATGTGGTAACTGACAACTACTGACTGCTAAATCACACATTCCGAGGGTAACTTTACGATCTCCAGTGCAGGCTCTGCATGTCGCAATACATGCATGTAGGCCCTATTTTATAAAGTGAAACGCGCACGTCTTTTATAAAAAAGGGGCATACAGACATGCTGGAATCTAAGTGTGACTACTTTTGCCTGCACTAGGACAAGCATAATATGTCACATCTAGATCGGTGCACTGATGCACATACATCATGGTATTCTATAACTTACATATGTCAAACAAGGTCGTGACTATGCTCCAACCATGCGTGTCTCACAGGTTGGTGCCCGACCAAAGTGCACACATAAGTGCTCATTCATGCAAGTAAGTCCTTGAAAATAGAGACTTATGTGCAATAACTGTACATAACTTTCCATGATGCCCTTATAAAGTCTGCCCCTAAATGGTCATTTTGAGTTAGGGAGAAGAGTAGGTGGGTTAAGGCTGGGGTGTGCATGTGGAGAACACATGGAGATAGATTCCATATAGACCAGCTAGTTCCGGTGGTAACGTTTAAATCGGGCATGAAGAACTCCACGGAGCACCATTTAAATTCCCCGCGTTCCAAGGCGCGCCCGCGGCAGCCACCACACCAGCCCGATCGGCATCGGGGAAGGGAGCAAGAAGGTAAGCCCCTCCCTGCTCCCCACCACAAGGCCAATCAGGCTGAAGAACTCCAGGGAGCACCATTTAAATTTCCCCGCGCTCCAAGGCGCACACGCAACAGCCACCACACCAGCCCGATCGGCATCAGGGAAGGGAGCAGGAAGGTAAGCCCCTCCCTGCTCCCCACCACAAGGCCAATCAGGCCGAAGATCTCCACGGAGCACCATATAAATTTCCCCGCGCTCCAAGGCCCTTTGGCGTGGCCCTTAGGTGCGGACCCAGGGCGTGAGCTCTGGTGCTCCGTATCTGCCGGGATCAAGCAGGCTCAATCACTCCTCCACCACACATTGCCTCCAGACCAAACCATCTCACGAGCTCCAGCCTGGTACCCTCAAGTAACTCTCCTTTGTCTTGCTTATCACTGCTGGCATTGTCTTCCTCCTATCACCCGCCTAGAACTTGCTACCCATTGCCTGCACTGTACTGCTACCCATTGTTGGCATTGAACTACTACCCATTGCCTGCATAGCACCAGTACCCACTGCTTGCTTAGCATTGCTCCCATTGCCTGCATCGTACTGCTACCCATTGCTGGGCATAGAACTGCTACCCATCGCTGCATAGAATTGTTATCCATTACTTATCCATTGCTTGCATAGTAACGCTACCCACTGTTTGCATACTGTTGCCCCCATTGTTGCATATAAACTGTTATCCACTGCTTATCCATTGTTTGCATAGTACTGCTACCACTGTTTGCATAGTGTTGCCCCTCACTGTTGCATATAAACTGTTATCCTTTGCTTATCCATTGTTTGCATAGTACTGCTACCCACTGTTGCATAGAGCTGTTATCCATTGCTTATCCATCGCTTGCATAGTACTGCTACTCATTGTTGCATAGAGCTGTTATCCACTGCTTATCCTCTGCTTGCTATCCATTGCTCGTATTGAACTGCTACCCACTGCCTGCTTGTTTGCCTAACCTGCTACCCATTGCTTGCTCAGACCTTGCTGCCCACTACCATGGCCCCACATCTCATTGTCTTCCTCTTCATTATCCTCCCCAACTGCCTCCCCTCCTACCAACACCCTCCCTCCTCTTCCCCCTACCCTCCCCCTACCTTCCTCACTTCTCCCTCCACTCTGCCCCCTAGCCTAGCACCTGCTCTTGAACTTCTTCACACCATCCCCCGCATTCAACCAGCCCCCCTCTCTACCTTCCTCACTTCTCCCTCTATTCTGCCCCCTAGCCTAGCACCTGCTCTTGAGCTTCTTTACACCATTCCCTTGCATTCAACCGGCCCCCCTCTCTTTAAGGCAACCCCACCCTCGTTTCTGCTGTACTATCTCCATTTTACCTCACTCTCTTATACTCCTTCTCCTTTTCTCATCAGTAATATCAACCCCAACCCTGCCCCCCCCCCCGATTTCTTTCCCACACTAAAGAAAATTCCTCGCGTACCCTATCTAATCTCATCCACATCCCGCTCCTCCCTCCTTCCACCCACAATCACTCATCCATAGATATCAACTCCAACCCTACCCCAAAAAATAATCCCTCACTTAACCTACCCGATACCATCAACTTACCCCTCATTCCCCCTCCGTCATGTCCCTTTTGGAGGGCACACTCAACCAGACACACCCACCAACACCCTGCTCCCTCTAAATCTTGGCATCACCCTAGAAATAGACCCCCACGCTACTCTGATAAGAAATCTACACGTAACTTATCCAACCTTATCCATATACCTCTCCTCCCCCCTTCCACTCTCCCGTTTTCATGTGCCCTATGGAATGCATGATCACTCATTTAAAAAACCCCTTTTATCCATGACCTTTTTATCTCCAATGCCCTACACCTTCTTGCCTTGACAGAGACCTGGCTTCCCCCAGACGACACTGCATCCATTGCCTCTCTCTGCTATGGGGGCTACCAGTTCTCCCATACACCTCAAACTACTGGTTGCGGTGGTGGCGTTGGCTTCTTACTCTCTTCCTCCTGCCAATTCCAACTCCTCCTGCCACCCCAATCACACTCCCTCTTCTCCTTCGAAGTCCACCCCATTCGACTCCTCTCACCACTTCCCCTCCGAGTAGCTGTTATTTATCGTCCACCAGACAAATACAAATCAACCTTCCTCACCGACTTCGACTCCTGGCTTTCTGCCTTTATGGATCCCTCCTCCCCCACTCTCATTCTTGGCGATTTCAACATTCACATCGACAACCCCTCTTACCCCCATGCTTCAAAGTTCCTTGCTCTTATCTCCTCCTTCAGCCTCCAACTTTGCTCCACTGCCCCCACACATCTACACGGCCACTGCCTTGACCTAATACTTTGTTCCAACTCCTCTCCTTCAAACATCCGCAAATCAATCCTTCCCTCATCTGACCATCACCTCTTAACATTTACTCTTCAGCTTCCGCTGTCCCAACCTCATCCTGTCTCCTCTGACCTATTTAGAAACTTTCATAATATTAATCCCGACTCTCTCCTCCACCATCTCTCCATCTCTTTCCTCCATTTTATCCTCCAAATCCGTCGACGAGACATTATCTTCATACAATGCTACATTATCCTCAGCCCTCGACACTCTTGTCCCTCCCACCCCACGTCCTGTCAAATAATATACTCCCCAACCCTGGCTTTCACCCATAATCTGTTACCTATGCATCTGCGCCCATTCTGCCGAACGAGCTTGGTCCAAATCCCGTTCCCCGGAAGACCTTCTACACTTCAAATTTGTGCTTGGCTCCTTCCAGTCAGCCTTAGCACTTGCTAAACAAGATTACTACATCCATCTGACTAACTCCCTTGCCTCTGATCCTCGCCGTCTCTTTAATACCCTCATTTCTCTCCTTAAGGTCCCATACCCCCGATCCCGCCCACCCTTTCTGCCCAAATCCTAGCCGACTACTTCCACGACAAAATCCACAAGATTACCCTCCAATTCCCTACCCCCATCTACCCACCCCTCCTCCCCAAATTCTCCTCCCCCATCCATACTCCCTCTGTCACCCTCTCTTCCTTCCTTCCAATCTCTGAGGAAGAAACTGTACTCCTTCTGTCCTCCTCCAAACCCATCACCTGTCCATCAGACACTATCCCCACCCATCTCCTACGTTCCATCCCCCTCACCATTGTCCTTCCATCACTCATATTCTCAACCTTTCACTCTCCACTGCAACTGTCCCCATTGACTTCAAACATGCTGTTGTCACACCCCTCCTCAAGAAGCCCTCACTTGATCCCACATCCCCCTCTAACTATCGAACCATCTCCCTCCTTCCCTTCATATCCAAACTATTAGAACGAGCAGTCTACTGTTGCTGCCTCGACTTCCTCATCTCCCAGGCCCTCCTGGACCCACTTCAATCCTGCTTCCATCCCCTACACTCCACTGAAACGGCACTCACAAAAGTCACAAACGACCTATTCCTGGCTAAATCCAAGGGCCTCAACTCTGTCCTCATCCTTCTTGACCTTTCTGCTGCTTTTGACACCATTGACCATGACCTTCTCCTCATCACCCTCTCCTCGCTTGGCTTCAAGGACTCCGTACTATCCTGGTTCTCCTCCTACCTCTTCCATCGCTCATTCAGTGTATGCTCTGGTGGCTCCTCCTCCTCCCCTACCCCGCTCCATGTAGGTGTACCCCAGGGATCTGTCTTGGGCCCCCTCCTCTTCTCTCTCTATACCCAAGGCCTTGGCACGCTTATATCCTCCCATGGCTTTCAGTACCATCTCTATGCTGATGACTCCCAAATCTACCTCTCTACACCTAATATTTCTCCGGCAACCCAGTCCAAGATCTCTGCCTGTCTTTCGGACATCACTACCTGGATGTCTCATCGCCGATTGAAATTGAACATGGCCAAAACTGAACTCCTTGTCTTTCCACCTAACTCCTCCCCCCCACTTCCCCCTCTTTCAATCCATGTGGATGGATCTACTATCCTTCCTGTTCCCTCGGCCCGCAATCTAGGGGTTATCTTTGACACCTCTCTCTCCTTCTCCGCTTATATCCAGCTTGTAGCTAAGACCTGCCGCTTCTTTCTCTACAACATCAGCAAAATCCACCCCTTCCTCTCTGAACATACTACCAAAACGCTTATCCACTCCCTAATCTCTTCTTGTCTCGATTGCTGCAACCTACTCCTCACTGGTCTTCCCACGAGACACCTCCTTCCCCGCCAAGCTATACAAAATCATGCTGCTCGTCTAATCTTCTCCCAACCTCGCCATGCCCACATTACTCCTCTTCTCAAGTCACTTCACTGGCTCCCTGTCCAGTTCCATATCCAATTCAAGCTTCTCCTGCTAACCTATAAATGCATTCACTCTATGGCCCCTCAATTCCTCTTATCTCTTATCTCTCCCTACGTCCCCTCTCGAAATCTGTGCTCCACTAACAAATTGCTTCTATCAATGTCTTTCACCCGCACCGCAAACTCCCGACTGCGCTCCTTTCACCTTGCTGCACCTTATGCCTGGAACAGCCTACCTGCGTCTGTGCACCAGGCATCCTGCCTGGCCCTCTTCAAATCCAGGTTGAAGACCCACCTCTTCACCATTGCATTCAGATCCTGACTCCTTCCTCATCCTCCTTCCTAACCCCCGTCATCATTTATGACCAAACTGCAGACCAAACTGTACCACACCATACCTTGCGCAGAACTGACTAATTCTCTGTACTGTTCTAACTAATGTTCTGTTCTAACTAGATTGTAAGCTCCGATGAGCATGACTCTGACAGGCAGGGACTGTCTCTTGTATGTTTGCTACCTCTTGTAGGTTAGCTGTGCAGCTCTGCGTGCGTGGCGCTTTACAAATGCTGAATAGTAGTAATAGTAGTAGTAGCATGGGCACAATTTGGAGCAAATTATGCAGCCTTAGGTATAGATGCACCCATGGTTCTGGAATCTCCTCGTAGATGTTTCTGGCGTAGCATGTCCAACACACTCTTCAGCTGGTCCATGCACATATCCAGCACAAGACCCAAGCACATGTATAGGCACAGGTTATAGAGTGAAGCATAGAAACATTTCCCCCTGCTAATATTATGGGGCACAGGTAAAAGATGAAATCATTTTGAATGTCCCCATGCTAACCATATTCTGAAAAGTTGCATGTTTTTGATCGTGCCCATCTCCCATGGTATACCCGTGGATGCCACGGCTTGTCTGTTAAATCGTGCATCTCCTAAGCTGCTGTTCTCACTGACAGTGTTTTGCTGATGCAGTCTGGACATAAATAGTGATGATACATAAATGCTGATTTATTTTATGCCATTTTATTATTTCAAAAAAATATATATACCAAACCTAAAAAGAATTTCCCACACCTCTTTCAAATAAGATTTTTGTCGGAGCGGGCTGGAGGCAGCAAGAATTAAAGTCCGGCCACACCAGACAGCCAGGTCCTTTTTAATCAATGTAAAAGTAAAATTCAACACTTATCTATTTGCGTTAGTCTTAATTCTTGCCGCCTCCAGCCCGCTCCGACAAAAATCTTATTTGAAAGAGGTGTGGGAAATTTTTTTAGGTTTGGTATATATATTTTTTTGGGTTTGACTCCTACTGAACCAGGGTTTTATATTTAGTATTTTATTATTTCAGTCAAAGCGATTTACATTGTGACTTAAACTTGGTAATGTACATTACCTAAACTAGACCACATATACTAGTCCAGGGATCTCCAACTCCAGTCCTGGAGGGCACCAAACCATTCAGGTTGTCAGGCTGTCCCTAATATGCATGCATGAGATAAATTTGAATACAATGGGGGCAGTGCATGCAAATATATCTCATGCATATTCATTAGGGACAGCCTGAAAGCCTTAAAGAATTGGAGTCCTCCAGGACTGGGGTTGGAGACCCCTGTTTTGTGTCATGCCCAGAACACTGCAAAGTAATCTCAGTGCACTCTAATGTATTATAAGATCAAGTAAATATTAACATGTTTAGCATGACATACTTTGCATCACACATTACTTGGCAGGATAACACTGTCTCAGTTATTCTTGCATAGGTCATCTATAAATATACTCCTTAAAATGCTAAGAATGGACCATTACCAACCTCACAACAACCTAAACTAATGCTGCAATTCCCCAAAAGATGCATTATATTGCTGAGCGAGAAACCTATGCTCCTCTAATGACTATGGCTGTCTGGCTATGGCATCTGTTTCCCACATATCTGGGTACTGGCATTTTTCACAGCAGCTCCCTACATGTGGCTACACCTGTCTCTTACAATATCCATTCTGTCTCGGCTTATGCCAGTCCATATACATCTGCTATCTGTGGGGCAACACTGCCTGCCTTCCCAAAGTCTGAGTTGTGGCAATGATCCCCTGGTTAGGCCTGTGTGAGCAAGGGAGGGGGGATCCCTGTGCCATTATACCAAGTAGCCAGCCTCCGGATAGATCACTACTCTCGCAGCTTGCATAGATCCTGGACTGGGTAAAGATGTAGGCCTCATGGCACAATCTGGGGAATGTTCCACACAACATCAGTCATGTCTCCCAGTGCCTGGCACAGCTGATGTATAGCTGCCCTATCACACTGGCACCTGGCAACACTGCAGTCATCCATAAGGTCCAGGTACTGGCCAGGCATTCATGTCTTCCCTGAATTGCAGTTCAGCACACCAGATCCTTCTTTGCAACCCTCAAAACCCATGCACCCACGCACACACACACACACACACACTCTCTCTCTCTCTCTCTCTCTCACTTGCAGTCACAAAAGACATAATTCTTCCGAAAAGATGCTCTGAACTTATCAATAAGAGCTGGTATAGCATAATAGCATGACATCCCAGGACTACAAACATGATCTCCCTTTCTCACTCAAACAAGATTCTTTTCCAGACTCACTCACATGCAATTTTTACAACCACATTCCCATTTTTCATAACCCAGAAATTTTAGGGTCCCATAAACAGTAAATGTCAGTATAGCCAGAATAAACACTATTACTCTTCTTAATATTTCTTTAAGAGTAGATATTAATGACTCTTTTTCTTACAAGATTCCCTCACCTCTGATTTGCCTTCTTTATAACTGCATCTTATGAGTTTTTTCTAGACTATAGTCACACCAGTTTAAAACATACTTGTCACAACCTTTATACAATTTGGGTCAAATTGTTGAACACAGCAGAATATTTTCTAAGTACTGGCCTTATTCCACGTCTCTGGCAGGATTAATGGGCACATCTGCGGGGAAGTAAAAAACCGTGCATGGCCCTACACTATATATGTCTCCGTTCTGCCATGCCTGGGCACGTACAGACTTTCCCATGCAAGCGCCAAGGACGTGCACGAACGTGGTATATCGGAATATGGTCCTAGGCATTTTTGCGAGATACACATCTCCAGTGCATGTGCAAATGGCCTATTCGGGTTATGGAATAACCCCCATTGCCACTAGTGCAAGGGCAATTGCCATGTACTCAGTGGCAATATAACAATTAGCATGAGGGCACATAACAATACCTCTGTGGGCATCGTTAGGTGCACTTGCGTTCATCACACCATGCATCTGGATATGCAATCGTGTGCTAATATCCAGGAACTGGCTAGGCACACCCATGACAATTAGCACATGTCATTTGTACTTACAGCACATTAGTTCTGCCGCTAATCGCGTGGTAAGTACAAACCTTTACTAAAAGGGCCCCTAAAGTTGGTGAATCCTAAAGTCGGATGAATATTTAGTCAAAGGTTTGATTAAAAATATATGCCCAACAAGTACCTGAATTTAGGAATTCAGGGGGGATATTCAGCAGCGGAGGCTATCCAGGGTAGCTGGACTAACCAGTCAGCAGCGATATTTGGCCGCTAGCCGGTTAGCTGAACTGGCTAAAGTTAGGGCAGCCATTAAAGTGTCTAACTTTAGCTGGTTTAGGATAAGAGGCTTGAAGATGAACATCCTTGTGTGTGACCTCCACTCCACCCCGACACTAGTGAGCTAACATCAGGGCACTTAGTGGCTGAATCCAGGGATATTCAGTGGCATTTAAGCCCCCCTCAGATTTTTCTATCAAAATCAACCTCTATGTATCCAAAATTCATAAAATATTCTAAAGTGAGAGTACAAAGCAGTATTTAAAACATGTTCTCAAAATCCATTAACATAAGCTTAAGATAGGCGCATTCTGGGTACTTAAACCTAGGCCCTCAGTTGTAAGATTAGCCTCTACATGTGCAGGAATTCTGAGAACTAAGGGTCTGGGGAGGTTCGTTAGTGCAAGATAATATTGTCATAAAGTTGTAGCATGTGATTCAATGCAACAACAAGTCAGAGCATACATCAAGAGAATCAAGTTCACCTTTTCTTTTGCAAAAAGCTTTGGAACGACAGGCATGTTTTGCCTGTATCTGAGGATTATGGGGTCCTTGCACTATACCTGCTAAATGGTTAACGCGTGGTTAAGTCTGCGGTTGATGGCTATGGTGATTGCTAACTTGCAGCCATGCCATCTACCGTCTGCCAAAATGCACCTTGACTGGCCATCACGTGCAGAGTGGGCGGGTTAGGTGCAGGACACACTTGATGCAAAACAGTTACTGGTGCATATTGCACGAGTTCACCTAACAACTCCTTTATGAAAATGTGCGTTAAGGGCCAAAAGTCAGCGGGGTTTAGTAAAAGGGCCCCTATGCATTGCCTTGCACGCATGCCATTCGGTGTGGGGTGCACAGCTGTGCCTACAACCATGGATAGAATTTTGGGTACCAGGTGTCTAATCAAACTCTGAAATCTTTTCTAATGCCAGCAACACTGAGTCATAAATTAAAGAAGAGGTAAAAGCTCGTCTTTTTGAAATGTAAATTTTTATGCAGATTTTTTAATTAAAATACATTTCAAACACTACAGATTATGGGAGCAGAAAGAAATTGCAGCAACTACAGAGAGCAGTTTTCCTAAAGCAGTCATTGCTGCAGAGTCCGCACAGCTTGATGGGAACATTGTATTCTGCATGTACGCATGTGGTTTTGAAAATCACGTACCTTGTTTTCTCCCTCCAACCTAATCCTGCTACGGGAACGTCTCCGCCACAATGCATATAAAAGTCGATGTGTTGTGGAACGATATGCGTAATTTTACCTGCACTCGGGGCAGGCAATATTTAAATAGTCCATTTCCATAGCTACCGAATACTGTTTTAACCATGGAAATGGCTATAAAAACATTACCATCATCATGTTTGATACTGTGAGTGCATCCTGCAACATGTTCATAATTCTTCCATAGTTTCACTTATGTATACAGACTATTCATGGAATTTTCTGCATGTGATCTGAAGGAGAAAGGTAGAAAGAAAACCAGAGGTTGCAATAACAGGTCTTCACTGAGGCTTACATGTGAAAGAAAGAACTGTCTTAGCAGGGTTATTAGATAGATGGCTCCGGGTCACCAGGGACAGGATGTGCCAGTTCTGGCTTTAGTTTCATTGAATGAGCTCAAAGTATTTTTCAGCGCAATGAAGTAAAAACAGGCTTGGAGCCATCCATCTGGTAACTCTAACATAAGATGTGGAACCTGGTTTGGGCTTTTCTGAATGTACGTAAAAGACCAATTGTCAAGTGCATCTGATTTGAACAGGTAGAATAATTTCTTTAGCACTTGATTAGTTTTTGCTTTCTTGCTGATTTACATTTTAAATGCTAGAACACTGTGCCCCAAGTGCCAACTGTTTTGTTTTGTTTGGTTTTTGTTTTTGTTTCTTTTTCTACTGCTGTTCTGAACCTCCAGTGAGAATATTAATGACATTATTAATAGGACTGAGAAAAATGCAATAAAATGTGTTTCCACTTGTATAGAAAAGGCATAATGTGAAACACTCAGCAGATATTGTTACAAAAACAGATTTAGCACTGCAAAACAAATAGGATTAAAATGTACTCTTCTTAGTAGATTGAAAACTCTGCGTGAAATGGAAAGTTTCTAAATACTGGCATTAGTGCAAAGCAGTCCCAGTGGGTTATAGGAGATTTGCTTATAAAGTGTCAGTAATATATGTGCATAAAGTTATGCATAGATTTGTAAGGGGATATTCAAAGCCACTATGTGCATAGGTTTACCACTGAATACATGCACATAAAGTTATGCACTTAACTATAGCCTCATAACTTAAGATAGTCCTTCACCATGAGCAACTAACTGTAAGTGGTAAGCCCTGAAAAGGGCTGCCACAACCATTAGGTGAACTAGCCAATGGCCTAGAGTGCCAATGGTCCAAGGTACCACAATGGCTTCAAACAGCCCCACAGCTGTTACCTAAATCTCTATACAAAGCAAAAGATCATCTGAATTGCAAGCAAAAAGTGTAAAGTTCTATTACACAAATACAATTTAGAAAGGTTTGTCAAGTCAAGCAGACTAGAGAAGAGTAGGCAAACGCTCAACCCCAGTGTCTGCGAGACCCCTTTTAATCAGTGCATATATAGCGCGTATATAGTGCAAAAAAACCCAAAACTTAACATAGCTAAACTTAGCTTATCGTGTCCAAATGTCCTTCAGTCACTGGCATGAAAACTGTACACACAACACGCGTGTTTCGGGCCGATCAGGCCCTGCTTCAAGTTTAAACCGCTGTGTAGTCGGGATCCATGGGCATCTAATGAAGACACCGAAAACTCACGAGACTCTTATATGGTGCTTACAGAGGAATGATTGGCTGACCAAATGACGTCATCTACAGAGAGGATTTCCCAATGCACAAGCAGACACGAACAGTAGAGATGACAAGAAATGATGAAATCAAATCAAATCAAACCTAAACCTCTGGCACTGTAAGGTTGTTTGTGCTTCTGTCCCCTCCAAAGCCCAATGCCAATTTCTTGTTTGCATGGGGGTGGAAGCAGCTAATCAGCCACATCTGCTCCCATGCAAAAGGAAGTCTACATCGGGAATCAAAGGGGACAGAAGCACAACAGCCTCACAATGCTCGAGGTCTAGGTAAGCCCTCTGGGGCTGTTTGAAGCCATTGCTGCCAGCAGCTTCCAGGAAGAGGTAGCAGCGGCAGCAGTGGGGGTGGGGGTGAGAGCAGGTGGGCGCAAGGGATGAAGTTCATTTAGGGCGCCTCATATCCTGGTGCTAAATATCATCAATGAGAGCACAAAGTTGTAATCACACCAAGGAATGTCTCCAGCCTCACCTCTATATATTTAGCTACTTTTTATACATAGAAAGGCCTATTCGGTGTTGGACATCCCGTCCTCTGTGCTTCTGGTCAGAACTGAATGCACAGAGATAGACGGGATTCTGATCCCGCGGGGCACTTCCAATCCCGGAGGGATCAGAATCCCATCTAGGCCTATACATGCTAGCCTGGACCCGATTCCGGTTGGCCTGCCTGCACATACAGGCCACTGCCTAGCTACCTCAGTCAAGGGTCCTGAATGGAGCTGTGGTGCCATGGCGTTCGGTTGCCATGGAACCCTGGCTCCATTCAGGAGCCGTGATCCCCAGCCGCTGCCTACTTTGTGCTTTCCCCATAGCCCAACCCCTGATCTGGCCTCCCACGGCCAGTGTCGGGCTGCTGGGAATCCACTGCACCCCCTCCGTCCTTTGATGCACCCCAGGCCTGCCATCTCCCCCCATCAAGGGGAACTTATTCCACCTCAGAGGTGGAATACGTTCCCCGTCTACTCTGCCGGCCCCGGATATACAGTGCCAACATCAGAATTGGCCCTGTATGTCCAGACATGCAGACCACCCACCGGCTGCCCCGTCTCCATGCCACACCTTTCCCGCCCCATCTAATTTCCCTGTACAAACTCCCTGTTCATACGGGGAGCTTGGCAGGGATTGGGAAAGGCAGACGAATAGCAGGGATGGACGTCCCGATGGGACATCCATCCCCGCTATTCGTTGCTCAGAATAGACACCATATTGAGTTATATATACAGGGCCAACCCAACATTAGGAAAATAAGGCAGTTGGAGCTTGACTTCGGAGCTCAGCTGGATGGGAGCATGATCTGAGCTCTCCTAACTCTACAGAAATGCCTCCTAATTGAGTTGGATGAGTTCTTCCTGCTTCGAGTTCGAGTCTTTATTTATTTAATTAACATTTCTTATATACCGCCTTTCATGATATCAAGGCGGTTTACATTGAACAAACTGAAATTTATTTATTTATTTACATTCTCTTATATACCGCGCTATTCTGCATCAGTGCGGTTTACATTGAACAAACTGAAATTACATTGAACAGGGCGTTATAACTTGGAGATAACTATTTTACAGGGAACATGGGCAATGGAGGGTTAAGTGGCTTGCCCAAGACCACAAGGGAGCACCTGTGGGACTAGAGTCTTAACATGTCTGGACATAAAGCTGGGAAACTGGATGGCTCTTATGCTATATCTACGTGGCAAAGAATTGATCCGGCTTCTCCTGACAAAATGGCGGCCAAGGATAAAGAATTAGGCCCTGATCTTATGATGAATGAAATTAAACACAATGAAGCAGTTAAACATAATAAAGCATGCATTGGATACACTAAGAGTCCAATTTTCGAAGGCATTTACCCGGATACCTGTTTTCGAAGGCATTTACCTGGATAACTTCCATGGTTACCCATGTAAATGCCTTATCTGGGATTTTTGAAGGGCACCTACATGGGGTACGGCCCTTTGAAAATTCTGGATATGTCCCTAATGTGCCCAGATGCTATCCGCTTAGCATTGGGGCACACACAGACATAAATGATTAAAGAATCATGGACATAAATACATAATCTCTCCAAACAACCACAACCACATGTTATTGTGTAAATTTGTTGATCAAGTTGTAAATAGTTTCTCCCCCTGTTTACCTCAATTTTAATTATAATGTATCATGTTTATGTTCTGAGTTTAATGTAAACCGCTTTGATTTAAGGATTAGGCGGTATAAAAAACAGGTTAAATAAATAAATTGTGGGCATTCCAGGACGGAGCAGAGGCGGGCCATGGCGCTACCCATGTAGCATCAATTTCTGATGATACACGGTTAGCGCTCTGTGCCTTAAAGATAGGCGTGGGAAAACTGATGCTACATGGGTAGCTCCTGCAGCTTCTTGGTTATGCGGCGACACACAGGTTTTCGATGCCGGGTTAGATGGGAGGGGGGCAAGCGCACCGCCCAGCTCAAAATCGGGCTCTAAATGTGAAGTTTTCAGAATTTCAATCCGTATGCGAACTTTAGAAGAGTAGGTGTCCCAAACAAAAAAAATGGTGGCCATCAAAAAATTGCAACTGGTCTTTGAAGATCTTGCAAATCAAAATCAAAGGAGCAATATTAGAATCCTTGGTCTACCTGAGGGTTCAGAGGGTCTGGACAAGGTGAGATTCCTTGAAACTACCCTTCCCAAATTGCTTGACATTCAATTCACTAAGCCCATGGAGGTGGAACGGACGCATTATGTTCTCTCCCATTTGGCTCTGAATATGACAGTACCTCGACCAGTGGTGGCTAAGCTCTTACGATAAAGGGTCCACAAGGTGGCACCACACCTTGCATAAACAAGAACAAAACAAAATGGAGCAAGGAGTGTAAAGCAAAAGTCCTTTATTAAGAAACACCCCAACAAAGCTGTGTTTTGGCACAGCTGCCTTCCTTTGAGGGGGACTTAAAAAAACAGAAACAAACAATAAAATATCAATAGGTTAAAACAAAGTAAACAAAGTAAGATCGATAAAAACCACTAAAACTAAAAAGGTTCATTGGGTCATATTAATTAAGAACCAGGCATACAAAATGTGAATATAAAAATAATGCATAAATAGTAAATTACAAGCATCCAAAGCTCTTACGATATCCTCAAGTTTTGGAAATGTATTCTCAGCTAAGCTGTGTTTCCCATTGCTATACAATGGTCAGAAAATTCTTGTGGTTCCAGATGTGGCTAAATCGACAGCCATTAAATGTAAGACGTTTTTAGCATTAAGACCTGCTCTTCAAGATGTCGGGGCCCATTATGGCCTACTTTACCCTGTGTAGATGTGAGTAACATTGGATAATAAGACTTGCACTTATGCAGAACCAGAGGAAGTTTGGGTGCTGCTTGAGCATTTCAAAAAGCAATGAATATTTTTCCTTTTCATGATCTGCTTTGGACTTTTGGCATTTTGATTGGAGATTATTCTGTGACAGAGTTTGGGTGGAGTTGAAGAAAAATTGGACATTGCAGATATGTATAGACAACTACAATGCTGCATGAATTGCACTTTTTCTATATGGAGATCAAACCCTGCAATTCACAGCAATTTGTTATACCTGTTTTGGAGTACTGTGGTATTTCTGTACTTCTCATTTTCCTGCTCTTTGGATGATCCGCTGTATGGGGCATTGCACCATGTTTAACTTTCCATGTTGTTGGATTTGTTGCATCTATCTGAATTGCTGGAGACTGGACAGAACATTTTATTTTTTCTCTTTTTTCTGGATCTGCAGCATTTAGGGCCTGATTCTGTCCTGCATGGTTATCCCCTTTGTACATCTGGTCTGAGCCGGACTTACATATGGGATCACGAGTCTGATACCACGGGGAACATCTAGCCCCGTGGGATCAGAATCGCGATCAGGCCTGTACATGCACTGCCCGGATAGCTCAGTCAGGCTTTTAAATGGAGCCACGGCTCCATTTAAAAGCCTCAATGCAGCGCCACAGTAAAAAGGTTTATTCCACACAGCCTGACCCCCGATCTGGCCTCCTAAGGCCAGGGTTGGGCTACGGGGAATAAATCCTGCCCCCCCCCCCCCAGCCCCTTCCGTGCCACAGAGTACACAAAAGAAAAAACGTCCAGGAAAGTTAGTCCACCTTGAAGGTATAATATCTTCCCCGGCCATTTTTCCGGCCCTGGACATACAGGGCCGACATTAGAATCGGCCCTGTACGTCCAGAGCCGGCGACCGCCCACTGCCTGCCCACTCTCCACCCCCGGGCCGCCCCTTCCCCACACAACCAGCTCAGAATCAGGCTCTTAGTGTTTTAATAGTATTCTTTAGGGATGGTCAGATTTTCTCCATTGATTGCATGTTTATGTTGAGCAAGGATAGTTAACCAAAAAAACAAAAAAATTCCCAATGGCGATAAATAGAAATCAAAATACAAAAATCACCAATAAGTGCACTGTTCTCAAAAACTATTTTGTTTTTGTTGGGCATGCCATCAGGAGGAGAGTGGTTTGCTCAACCTCGAAAGCTAGCCATGCTCAACCTCGAAAGCTGACCATGTCAATTTTAATCAAATATGGTTTAAACTCTGTAAAATCATGAAACACTTATCTTGTATAGTCAGCAGTATGGCAGAATAGAGGCTCATTCAAAAAGGAAAATGACCACATGACATTTTGAGTCCTCCAGTGACTCTGTTTCAAGTGCCAAATGAAGCGCCATTGAGTTTCTCCATCCATACCCGAGATATAACTGCCATAAGAACATGATATGCCATACTGGGTCAGACCAAGGTCCATCCTGTTTCCAACAGTGGTCAGTCTAGGTCACAAGTACCTAACAGTTTCCCCAAAAGACACAGGTTCCACAATGCTTGTATTGGGGCAAGCAGTGAATATTCTGGGTCCACTTTAATAATGGTTTATGGACCTTTCCTCCAGGAACTTGTCCAAATCTTTTTTAAACCCGGCTATATTAACAGCTTTTACAACATCCTTCGGTGGCAAATTCCAGATTACACGTTGAGTTATTAGTCTTATATAGGTTACCCTGTAGCTTCATTGCATGCCCCCTTGTCTTTCTTTATTTTGATGGCCTAAACAATCGATCTACAGACTTACGAGGGGGATCGCGATTAATCGCCATTAAGGATAGTTGCCTACCTATTTGCCTCTATTGGCTGTTTTTGTGTGGTTGCTGGCCTGGAATGAATGTATGTGTGGTTGGTTTTGGGGAATCAATTAGGTAGAATTAGTAGAGGATTGATTGGTATAGTGGGGCTTTGGAAGATTATCGAGGGGGTACAGTTTGTAAGGAGGAACTATCGGTGTTTGACGTCTGATTGGGAAAGAAGCAGATCCCAGGTTCCTTTGTGTGGAGGTTATTTTGGAGATTTTTGGGGTCTGGTTCTTTTCTTTTTTTCTTAGGGCAGCACAGAAACATCAGGGGTAGGACTGGTTTCATGCTGCTTCTCACTCAGATCTTTGGATGTCCCACCATTTACATTGTTTAATTTTCCGGGGGGGACTGTTGTCCTCAACCTTTAAGTTTTGTGTTTTTTCTGGTATCCACATAACTAGGATTGGCTTAGTGGGGGAGGGATGTGTGGGGAGGGAGGGAAAGGGTAGGATAATGGGTTAGGATGTCTAAGTTTAAAGTGGTTTCGTGGAACGTTAACAGATTGAATCACCCTATTAAACGTACCAAGGTGTTTAGTTATTTGAAAAAATTGAAAGCATAAGTTGTGATGTTACAAGAAACACATTGATTATTTGATGGGTGTAAAAACTTTCAATTCTTTGGTTGGGAAATGCTGTGTTTTCTCCTGCACTATCCAAAAAAAAAGAGGAGTGATAATAGTGTTTGCTATGTTGTTACAATGTCAAGTGGTACATCAAATTACTGATACAGAGAGCCATCAGGCTCTTGCCGTAGTGAGTATTCAAGATGTTATATACCGTTTTTTTATAATGTATACGCTACCCCAACTGATTCCCCAGGTTTTATAGAAACCCTAGCAGCAACTCTTATGGAATTTGGGAATCTTCCCAAGATTATTGGTGGGGACTTTAATCAGCCCTTAGATTTTGATAGGATTTCTACTTATTTGGCCCTGCATAAGATGATAAACGTAGTTGGTTTGTCAGATCCTTAATGCTTATTATTTCCCACTACTAAAGATTATACTTTTTACTCGGCACCACACCAATCGTATATAAGAATTGACTATTTTTTGGTGTCCCACGACTTAATCCCTGTAGATTCCAAGGCCACTATTTAATCCCATTCTTATTTCAGATCATGCGGCTGTTTCACTGGAAATCACTAGATCTGGGGGCAAAATGCATCTCTCTGCGTGGAGGCTTAATAGAGGTGTCCTTAGTGACCGCGATTTTAAGACCAAATTTCAGCAATTTACAGCAGACTTCTTTCAGAGGAATGCAGCTCCAGAATGTTCCCACTTGACAGTCTGGGAAGCCTATAAGTTCATCCTTTGTGGTGAAATTATAAGCTTTGTAGCATGGAAAAAGATGCAACATTCAGAGCAGAGACATAAGTCTGCTCCTAGTAGAACAGTTTTACTTAGAGCCCGATTCATGAAGGGGCATGTCTGAACCGTCCAGATAGTCACAAACAAGATGGGCCTATTTGGACCCGATTCTGTGCCGTGAGAACAAAACATTCACATGGCACACAGAATCAGGCCCAAGGACGTCTTCCATTGCCATGGGGACAACTTCCCTGAATCAGCACATGTGTGACACAGTCCAGGACCTCGATTGCCTGCCACCCATGCCCGACAAGGGCAGCCAGTGCCACGATCGGGCAGTAGGGACCCACATGTGCCCTGGGCTGATCCCGGGGGGGGGGGCTGGCAGGTGAGATCAGGAGGGAGGGCCTGTTCTTATTCCACCTCCGAGGTGGAATAAGCAGGCCATCCCCACGACCCTGAAGGACATACAGGGCTGACAATGGAATTGGCCCTGGATGTCCTGCTCGCTTAGCCCGCCCCACTGTCCAGATCCCGCCCCTCCCACCCTCACTCCCAGTCCTGCTGCTCAGGACTTGCAAGGAGAGCCAGAGGGGAAATTAGCTCCAGATTGCTTGTGGGGCTGCACATGCCATCGGGATGTGCAGCACCGCAACCCAGGTCTCTGCATCGGGCCCTTAGTCTACAGACCAAAAAATATGAGCTTAGTAAGTTACTGAGTCAGCAAGCTGCTGTTATTTGGCTGGAGCAAAGGGCACTGTATTTCTCTGAGAACAATAAAGCAGGGTGATTATTGGCCCAATATCTTAAAAATAAACATGCTAGGCATAGAATTATGGACCTTTTCAACTCTAAAGGGCAGAGAATTCTGCAGGTTGCAGAAATGGTTCAGGAATTTTTCAATTATTATTGAAAATTATTTAAAACAGAGGATCATAATTCTAGCCCTACTGGAGAAAAGTTCTTAAAAGGTCTTCCTCATCCTCATTTATCGGATATGCAAAAGGAATGTTTAGATGCTTCACTGGCTATAAATAAGTTTGAGTTGGCATTAAACCACTTTCTAATGGCAAGACCCCTGATGCGAATGGCTATACTATGGGGCTTGTTTACAAAGCCGCGGAAGCGATTCGCGATCGTTATCGGAGCCGTGAAATCAATGGGGCCGCGGCTCCGATAACGATCGCGAACCGCTACCGCGGCTTTGTAAACAAGCCCCTATGGAATTTTATATGACCTTTCAAGTAGATTTGCTTCTGTATCTTTAGGGGTTTTTCAATCTTAGATAGGCCTTGCAGTTTCTGGAGGATCCTTTACAGAGGCGTTAATACTCTTTTTCCCAAACTGGGACGTGATCCATTATTGGTATCCAATTATTGTCTGATATCCTTACTCAATGTTGATTATAAAATTTTGGCTAAAATGTTCTCTCTAAGACTACAAAAAAATTTGAGCATCTTATTTGCTCCTGAACAACTTGGATTCATGAAGGGTCATTACATTTTTGATAATGCACGTATTTTCCATGACCTTATTTCTTTTATGCATACGCAGGATGGTGGGGCATTAGCCTTGTCTTTAGATGTTGAGAAACCATTTGATCGCATTGAGTGGAGCTATCTCTTTAGGGCAGTGGTTCTCAACCTTTTTTGTACCGTGACCCCTTTTACCATTGGTCAACTTGTGGTGACCCCCAATGATAAAATCAAATGCATCTCTCTTCCTTTACCGTTAACGCATTGTCGCTGTAATCATTTGTTGAATTAATAATATATTATAGGCCTTTGCAATATGTTTTTATTTATAAAATTTACTTATTTAAACCACAATAATTAATCACAATAACAAGTAACAATATTTGATTTCAAAATTATGATGATTTTGTAGTCAAATCACTAATATAAAATAAAATTATTTTTTTCTACCTTTGTTGTCTGACCAATTTATTCTCTGATCATGCTGGTCCCGATCTGAGGCTTCTGCTTTCCTGTCTTCTCTTAGCTCTCTTTCTGTGGTCTATGGTCCATCTGCCATTTCTTATCTCTTCTTTCGATGTCTTCACTTCTTTCCATCAGCCTATTTCCAGTCCCAGTAACCATCCCCAGTATCAGCCCCTTTCCAGTCCTCACTCTCAGTACCTTCCAATGTCAACTTGCATTCCCATGACTGCCACTGGTCTCCATTCCCTTCCAGTCCCCCTCCTTCCCCACTGAGCAGTCTCTTCTAGTACAAATACCATGGCAGCCCCTCTCAGATCCACTCTCTTCCAGTTCCATTCTCCCATCCCCTCATATCAGCCCATTTGTAGCCTTAGCCCCCAGTTTTCTTCCAGGGCCAGCAGCTCTATCCTCCCCTCCCCACAATCAGCCCATTCCCAGTCAAAACCCCCCAATCAGCTCACTTCCAGTGCTAGTCCCCCCTCAACCCCATTATCAGTGCTAGCCTCCCCTAATCAGCCCAATACCAGTCCTACCCCTCCCCATCAGCTCATTACCAGTCCTAGCCTCCCCTAATCAGCTCATTTCCAGTGCTAGTCCCTCCTCAACCCCATTACCACTGTTCCCTCTAAGCTGTGCGCGTGTGCGCGCGCACACACCTCGCCAAGTGAGCGCATATACTTTACAACAGAGAGCACAAAAATTACGGTTCTGATTCTGATAGAAAACAACACAGGCGTTCTTAAAATTGAAAAATTGTTGTGTATTTATGGTTTTCACAAGTTCTACAATATTTTCTAGTGCAATCAATGTGGTGTACATACTGTATTCTGACGTGTAGTCAAATTTTAAAGTATATAACTCTGAGTGTCGTTATGTGGTGCACAAAAATTTAACCTTCCTTCAAAAGCTGCACAGCTGATATTTTATGCGCACACAGCCTACAGAAAATTAGAGGGAACATTGCCCATTACCAGTGCTAGCCTCCCCTAATCAGCTCATTTCCAATGCTAGTCCCTCCTCAACCCCATTACCAGTGCTAGGCTCCCCTAATCAGCCCTAGGAGTGGAGGAGTGGCCTAGTGGTTGGGGCAAGGTGCCTCAGGCCAGAAGGTCGGGTGTTCAAATCCCACTAGACAGCAACCTTGGGCCGGAAGGATTGGGGTTTCTAGTCCCACAGGTGCTCCTTGTGGTCTTGGGCAAGCCACTTAACCCTTCATTGCCCATGTTCCCTGTAAAATAGTTATCTCCAAGTTATAATGCCCTGTTCAATGTAATTCCAGTTTGTTCAATGTAAACCGCCTTGATATTATGAAAGGCAGTATATAAGAAATATTAAATAGATAAATAAATAAATAAATTAGCAGTCTTACCCCCCCCCCATCAGCCCATTTCCAGTCCTAACCTCCCTGATCAGCTCATTTCCAGTGCTACCCCCCTATCAGCACATTACCAGTCCCAGCCCCCCCTTGATCAGTCCATTCCTAGCCTTCCCTAATGAACCCAATACCAGTCCTAGCCCCCCCATCTGCCCATTATAATCCTAACCCGCACTGTCTCTCCCCTGTCCAGCATTTATTGCTCGTCTGTACAGTATGTCCCCCTGTCTCTTCCCTTTGTCCATGTCAGCCCCCTCCCTCCATCCATCCATGTTAGCCCCCCTCCTTCCTTGTCAGCCCCCCTCCCTCCCTCCATCCATCCATCAATGTCAGCCACCCCTCCCTCCCTCCCTCTCTCCATGTCAGCCCTCCCCTCCCTCCTTCCCTCCATCCATGTCAGCCCCCCTGTCCATGTCAGCCCTCCCTCCCTCCATGTCAGCCCCCCTCTGTCCATGTCAGCACACTCCCTCCATCCATCAATGTCAGCCCCCTCCCCTCCCCTCCCTCCCTCCCTCCATCCCTCCATTCATGTCAGTCCCCCTCTCTCCATGTCAGCCCCCCTGTCCATGTCAGACCCCTCCCTCCCTCCATCCATCCCTCCATGTCAGCCCCGTTGCAGGTTCCCTGCCCCCTCCTCCCCTCTCCCTGTATGCCTGCTACTGCCCTGCTGTTCTTCTACAGCCGCAGCTCCCTGTCTCTTAGGGAACCGCGGTTATACCTGTAAAACCGTTGCAGAGCCTTCCCGTCTCTCGACAGGCTCTGTGCAGCATTGTCCCGCCTCCCAAGGAAGTGGTAAACAACTTCCTTTGGAGGTGGGACAATGCTGCACGGAGCCCGTCAAGAGACAGGAAGGCTCTGCAACAGTTTTACTGACATAGCCATGGTTCCCTAAGAAGCAGGGAGCCGCGGCTGCATTAGAAAGGACAGGGAGGTGGTGAGTTTGCCACTGCCGAGAAGCGGACTCGGCAGCAGCAGCAACTTGGGTGCTTTTTTTTTAACGCCGGAGTGAGGTGAGGTGAGACGAGGCGAGGCGACTCCTGCTAAATCCTGTGGTGACCCCCGTGGGGGTCGCGACCCACAGGTTGAGAACCGCTGCTTTAGGGTATTGAGATGATTTGGCTGTGGGGATGATTTTCTTAGACATCCTACCTCCAGATTCCTGGTTAATAATACACTCTCTGCTTCTCTATCTTTAGAAAGGGATACTCGACAAGATTGCTCCTTGTCTCCATTATTGTTTCATTTAGCTTTGGAACTTCGTCTTATTACTATTCAGACTAAGAATTTTCTGTGTAGGTCAGCCCCCTCTATGCATGTGTTCAGGGTTCTACCCACTGCTCCGTGCAGGTCACCTCCCTCGAATTTATTGAGGTATAAAATATATTTGTTGTTTTTATTTCATCCTCTTGCTATAAAGGGATCCACTGCATCTGTTCCATGCTATTTTAAATTCAGTCACTGTATTTTCCCCAGTCACATCCATCAGGAGGACAATCCAAGCATTCACCATCCTTTCGGTGAAAAAGTATTGACTGATGTTGCTTTTAAGTTTACCGCCTTGCAGCTTCATTGTATGCCCTCTATTTTTACAGCTTCCCCTTCTTTGAAAAAGGTTTGCTTGTTCAGTAATACCCTTTAAGTATTTAAAGCTCTACATCATATCTCTCCTGTCCCTCCTTTCCTCCAGAGTATACAGTACATATTTAGGTCTTCAATTCTCTTCTCATATGGCTTCATGCGCAGGCTCCAAATCATTTTGGTCACCTTTCTCTGAACAGTTTCAAGTCTTTTATATCCTTTGTGAGATACGGTCTCCAAAACTGAAAAACTGAGGCCTCACCAACAACTTATACAGGGGCATTAATACCTCCTTCTTTCTGCTGGTCCTTGTTTTTGTGACCTTGAGATTCTCAGACACTATCACTCCAAGGTCCCTCTCCTGGTCCATGCCCACTAATCTCTTGCCCCCTATTGCATACAATTCCTTTGGATTTCTACATCCCAAGTGCATGACTCTGGTCTTCTTCACATTAAATCTTAACTGCCAAGCATTAGACCATTCTTCCAGTGTTTGTAGATCTTTCTTCATTTATTTATTTATTTATTTAACAGTTCTTCTATACCGCGCTTTTCAGATCAGTGCGGTTTACATTCAACATCAACTATACAACACAGGCATTCTGAGTTGTAAACTTTACAATAAACAGGGAAATCAACATGGAAACAACTGGGGAAATTATCTACATTGTACTTACACTATTACCTTTTTCAAGCAGGGTCTATCTACATCTTATTTACTTTTGAAGGATCGGTGGGTTAGCCTTTTTCATACTGAGTCTGATTGTTTAGGTGTGGTGCGTGATTGTCTGAGGGGCAACATGTATGATTACTGAGGCTGGATTCAGGGTAGTATGTGGTGAATAGGTGGTGCTTTAATGCTTTCCTGAATTGGATTAGGTGGGTGATGTTTCGTATATAGGTGGGGAGGGCATTCCATGCTCTAGGTGCATAAATTGTAAAGGCTCTGTTTGTTGTTACTTTCATGCATTTCGTTGTTGCCTTTGGGACCTCGAGGGTGTTTTGCGTCGTGGGTCTTCTGTTTCTGTTGTGTGGTACTTTGTGTATCATCTTGCTGATAGCTGTGGGAGTCAAAGTGTTTAACGCTTTGAAGGTCAAGGTTAGGACTTTGTGGAGGATTCTTGCTTGAACAGGTAACCAATGGAGGTTCATCAGTACTGGCGTTATGTGCTCTCTCCGTGAGGCCCCTGTTAGTACTCTCGCAGCAGTGTTCATTGCGAGCTGGAGTGGTGCTAGTGTTGATTGGGGGAGACCGTGTAGGATTACGTTGGCGTAGTCAAAATGTGGTAATATTAATGCTTGATAGATTGATCGGTAGTCGCTGAAATCTAGTAGTGGTCGGAGATGCTTTAAAGTCCTTATTTTCATGTATACTGTTTTTACGGTGTTTTTTATGTGGGTTTTCAGATCCAGGTGTTGGTCCAGAGTAATGCCAAGGTAGCGGATTGTTGATTTGGTTTTCAGTTCTGTGTCGCCGATTTTTAAGGAGGGTGGAGGGGTGAAGTCCTGGTTCCTTGAGATGAAAAGGACATCTGTTTTGCTGTAGTTGATTCTTAAATTTTGTGTGTTGAGCCATTCTGCTACTGCCTCAAAACAGCTTGTTAGAGGGAAGAGGTCTGGTTGGTTGGTCCTGAAAGGGATGTATAGCAGGATATCGTCTGCGTAGGCTATACAGTTGACCTTGAATGAACGTGCTAGGGCACATATGGGCTGCATGTAGATGTTAAACATCAATGCAGATAGAGAAGAACCCTGTGGCACGCCCTGGTTTTGCAAAAATGGTTCAGAGGTTGTGGAGCCAGACCTTACATGTTGCCATCTATTGGTCAAGTATGACTTGCACCACTCTAGGGCTGTCCCTTGAATTCCCTTTTCGCTGAGGCGTTGTATGAGGATCTCGTGGTTCACAGAATCGAAGGCCGCTGCAATGTCGAGGAAGATGAGAGCATATCCCTGGTGAATTTTGTCTGTTCCGGAGACTAGGTCGTCAAGTAGGGTGGTGAGGAGGGTTTCCACCCCGTGTGCTTCTCTGAACCCATGCTGGGAGGGGTCCAGTGGGGCTTCAGTATCAATATGCTGTTGAATTTGGCGCTGTACTAACTTTTCAATTACTTTGGCAAGCATGGGGATACTTGAAATTGGCCTGTATGATTCCACCTTCGTTGGGTCCAGCTTGTTATTCTTCAGCAGTGGTCTGATTGATGTTTGTTTCAGGCTCTGTGGGAAAGATCCGGTTGTGAGGGATTGGTTTATTAATTCGCTCAGATATTGGCTTAAGTCACATCGCAACTCCTTTATCCATAGAGCTGGGCATGGGTCGTTGGGTGCAGTAGTAGGGTTGATTGCAGCGATGGTGTCTTCAATCTCTCTGCGTGATATTTTGTCAAAATTGGCTAGTGGTGATGGTTGGGGTAAGTTATGCTGAAGGGTGTTGTTTGCGGAGCTCGAAGTTGCACCAGCATGGGTCACTCCTGGTTGTAGATAGTTGGTTGAGGTTGCGCCAGTCTGGATTATTTTTGTTTGTAGGTAGTTAGAGTATGCTTGAGGTTGTGGCATATGTGATTGGTCTGTGGGAGGTTCTTTTATGAGGGATTTTACTATATTGAAGAGGTCGTGGGGCTTGTTTAACGATCGCTTCAGGATGTCGGAATGATATTGTTTCCGCTTCTTTGTTAATTCATCACGGTGTGCTTTTAGGTGAGTGATGTAAGTACTTTGTGCTTCTTTAGCGCGAGTCCGACGCCATCTTCTCTCGAGCTTGCGCAGGCACTGGAGTGAAGTTCGGAGGTCCTTGGTATACCATGGTGCGTGTTCTCTTTTCTTTTTTGTTTTATGTGTGGCTGGTATGCATGCGATGGTCTTGAGGCTCTCGTCCCATGTGGACACCATCGTATCTAGGTCGTGCGGTATATTGTTGAGAAGTGGGAGGATCTTCCCTCGAATCTCTTCTTTATCAAAGGGGCGGAAGTGCTTCAGCGAGGTTTCGTGGACAGCGTTGGTTTTGTGGGAGTCTTGGTTGTAGGTGTTAATAGGTATCTGGAACTTGAGTAGGCTAGGGTCAGACCATGGCACAGGAGATATGGTTAGTAGCATTGGTTCGGTGGTATCCATATCTTTCTGTGGGGCAAAGATCAGGTCAAGTTTGTTTCCCTTGATGTGAGTTGGACTATTGACTAGCTGATCGTACCCTAGTTCTTGTAGTGCTTCTAGGAAGGCAGTGGCTTGCGATTCCTGTAGCGTAGGAAGGTTAAAGTCGCCTAGAATCCAGTTTTGGGATCGTGGTCTTTTTGAGTTGCAGGCAAGGCCAATTATTGTTGCGAGATCCTCTGAAGATGGTGTTGGTGCTCGGTATAGTAGGTTGATTGTGCATGTGTCATTTGTTATAGTAAGGGAGTCCAGGTGAGCTGTGCTGGTTGCATTACACATCTGGAAGCATAGGGCAGTTTTGGCCAGGATGAGTGTTCCGCCTCCTTTCTGGTTGGTTCTATGGCATGCATAGACTGAGAATCCTGTGGGTAACATCTGATTGATGATTGCATTGTCACATTCCGATAGCCAAGTCTCTGTGATCAAGAGGATGTCAAGATCGAGGGATGTGACCAGATCGGTGATTATCGGCCATTTAGTACGTATTGATCTGGCGTTGATGAGTGCACACTTCAGGTTATGTTGCTGTTGCTGACGGTCTAATTGTGACTTCTTAATGTGTTGAAGTGGGATGTGTAGCAGATGTGAGTAAGGCGTTTCTTTGGGTTCTCTAGGGGAGTGTTGATGATTCTCCGTCCATCTCCTCCCATCACTGCGGAGTATTGGGATGTGGTGGGTGCTTGTGTGAAAGGCGTGGGATGTGTGGGGGAGCCAGGTGGCTAGGTGTAGAAATGCCAGGGCTAGTAGTGGATGCATCTTGTGGTTGGCCTCGTGGAGAGATGGATAGTATGTGAGCTGTTCTTTGCTTGGTAGATAGATAGATAGATAGTAGGGTCTGGTGCTGACTACTGTGGAGGCTACCAATGGGGTCTAAACTTACTGCCTGACAATGAGTAGGTATTTGGAACAATGTGGCAGCAAGCAAGACATGAAACAGTACAGCAGCAAGCAAACACTGAAGTAATGTGGCAGCCAGCAGATAATGAGATAATGTAACAAACAGTAGAGACTGGGACAGTAACTGTGAGATAATGTAACAATCAGTAAGCCATGATACAATGTTGCAGTATCCTGCCTGCAGCTGCTACAATCAGTGTATAGTACTGCAGTTGATAACCTATATATAGTACGGTTAGGATCAGTGTACATATAAGGTACAGTTAAGATGATAGTAAGGCAGATGCAAAGTTGTACATTTTTTATATTAAGGGAAATGGGAATTGGTTACTGGCAGCAATATAGGATATGCTACTGACAACAGTATAGGATATGTGTGTTAAGTGGAATCATAATAGTCAGATCGTTTTGCAATGTTATACTTGCTATGATCGATGTGAAAAGTCTGCTGAGGGTGGAAGCGAGCTCGACCCGAGGGGAGCTCCAGCTACTTGTATCGTGCTTGCTTGAGCTCTCGGCGTGTCTCTGGGTTCCGTTGGAGGTTTTGTTCGGGACGGCAGGTCCTGCAGCTTCTTATTTAGCCCCAAGCCGTTGTAGAGTAGCAGTGGATGCAAGGACGTTGGTTGAAAGACGGTGGAGGCGGAGCGGATGATCGCCGGTGCTCAGTCCCTCCTGGGAGAGCTCAGCTGCTGAATTGAGGGGGTTTTGGTGTCTTCACAGCTTCAGCGACTGGTAGAAGAAGGTGTTGTGTAAGGGGGGGCCCTCAGAGGCCGCCGCCTAAGGGCCACGCCAAAGGGCCCTCTGGCGAGGCCCTCAGGCGCGGGTCCGCCTGGCGGCGGGTTTCTTTAAAGGAGCTGGTGCTCCTCCTCCCACAACCCCGATTGGGTTGGAGGTGTGCTGCCGGGATCGTTTGTTATTCATGTTATTCACTCCCTCAGATGTGTCCACTCTATTGAAAATTTTCATTTGCACAATGTTGAATGCAAGTAACTTACACTGATGACATCTTTTGTTTTTATCTGATACGGCTGAATCGGTTGCGTATGGTACAAGCTTCTTTCTTTATTTCCAGGATATCGCATAAACTGGAATAAATCTGAGGCTATGCCCATGAATGATAATTGTTTCCAACAGGATCTTCTTGATGTAGATATCCGATGGGCTCCCCTGGGTCTCAAATACTTGGATGTTATTTTTCAGAGGGATATCGAACAATCAATGCATATTCATATGGAAAGAATTTTTTTCTTTAATTTTCGGATACTACTAATAGATGGTCTCCTTGTTTTTTCAACATGGTAGGGTAGAAGAGGCCATAAAAATGTTGCCGCAAATAAATTATATTTTGAGTATGCTGCCGGACTTATGTCCAAAATCCTTTTATTTGCACGTGGAACAACAGGCTTCAAGGGGTAGAGGTGACATCAGATTCTCCAGTTTCGCCTTATATCATAAAGCCTTTTTACTACATTATGGCTTGCTTTGGGGTTTTGGTCCCACATATTTCGTTTTTGCTCCTAATTGGTGTCATATAGAGTGAGAATGGATGCTCCTATTCCTTTGGAGTTGCTGCCAGAGATCAAAAATGTCAAAGGATTTGCAGTCTTTCTCTGTCTCTCTCTCTCTAATCTCAGCTATACAAACAGCACTGATTTTTTTAAGCAGTGTTTCTAAACAAATGGGGAGATAGTAAATACTCCTCTATTTGGTACAATCCCGCTATTAAAAGGTGTGTGGATCCGAATACAAGCTATGTTAATGATACTGAGCGAGTTGACTTTAAAAATAGTAATTTTTCAATCTATGGGTCTATCTGAAGATTCAAATAAGTACCACAAAGACGTATTACATGTTTGTCTCTAGCACGTCACTTGATTTTGTCCCATTGGAAAAAATATTTTTTGCTAAATTTCCATGCATGGTGTCACACTTTCTTATCTTTCTAAAATAGAACCGTATTTGGCAGATTAAGAGTACCAGAAAGTGCTTGGTTTAAGGAAATGTTGATGATTTTTTGAAGACTGGAGCAATTTAAGTGTAACTGGAGACTGCACTTTTTTTATTCGCCACTTTTATTTGATTTTACATCTCCTCTTATTGTCTTTTCTTTCTTGTCACACTCGAGGAGCCAAGTACAGATGGGTAGTGCAACTGTGATTTATGAGTTTTCTTTTTCGATGCCTTAGCATTAGTTTATTCCCCTCCCTTAAGGACTGGGGCTATTTTCTTATGCTTTTGTTTCTATGTATCTTGGTATGCAACCACTATGATAGTGTCATTGTTTATGTTTTCTTTTGAAAACTTTAAATAAAGTGAGCAAAAAAAAATAAAGGAAATGAGGCAGTTGCCTAGAGTGGCAGATTCTTTTTCTGGGCGGGAAAGAGCAGGGCATTTAAAGCTAAACAACAGATTCTTACATCCGGGGGGAGGGGGAGGTACAAGTCTTAAGGTTTGCCTAGAGTGCCAAACCTAAGATTGGCCCTTCATATAATTTAGCTACCCTGTGGGCAAGGAAATTAACATCTTGGCATCCGTGTGGCTGACTTCAAGAGTTAACCACACAAATTATTTAAATATCAATCAGTTTAAATCTAAACAGAAATCTGTCACAGAAAGCAACTATGTCAAAGTTTCATGAATACATTTGCTTTCACGCCATTTGTCTTCTCAGTATAGCCTGCCCATTTTACCTAGTTCGAGACACCTGATTTCTGACCTTCTAATTTACTGCTAAGTAAATAGTGTACTTATGGAGGGTGATTTCATAACAGGTCACCTAGGCTGACGTCCAAGTAGGCACCTATTTTGAAGTTATTTGTAAAGACACATAGTTCCATGTGCAAGACCCACGCTATCGCAGCTAAAATGTGACCATGTGCATTTACTGCAGCTCAGGAGCAGGTATATGTGCACAGGTGACATCCATGCGAAGGTGCATCATTTACAAACCATGTGCACATTTTGTGACTCTGTCTGCACTCTGCCCAAACTACACGGGTCACATAAAAGTATGAGCTTTCTTGTCACCATGGGGCTGATTCTATATAGGGCACACAGAGAGGTATGCGCTTGAAACATGTGCAAATTTCTATTCTGAAGGACTTGCATATGTAAAGAGACACTTATGAGGGCACTTTGAGCTTTTCTATTCTGCAAGTGTGCAAATAAGTCTCATCATGTGTTTGGCTGTGCAGAGGGGCACAGCCTGGAGGAGCGTTGGCAGGGTCTAAATCTATGTGCATAAGTTATAGATTACTATGACTTATGCATGTCACTGCATCAATCTAGGCGCAGGCCATTGTTCCTGTTCTAGAGCAGAGGTAACAGGCGCATCGATACACCCCTATTCTATAAAGTCTGCATGTGCTTTACTTTACAGAATAGGCCACATGTAAACACGCAGAAACACGATTTGCCTGCGCAGAAAATTATAGAATTACCCTCCATGTGTACTCTTATATGCATAACCCATGGGGTAATTATGACAGGCCATTTACATGCATAAAATAGGGTTTAGGCATACAAAATCCTTTATTAAATCACCCGCAAAGTGTCTTAGCAATGTTCCTATTCTAATCACATCTAATCTGAGCATCTCTGTTAATGAAGACTGATGAAGCTGCAGTTTGTGAGATTCAACTTTCAGCATGTAGAATAATACCCATCATCTGTGTCTGCTTATAACCATTCTGCCAAATTCCGACCAGTAAGTCATCAGACTCAATGTCCTTTGACTGCCAATAAGGAAGCAGTGCTGGAACCAGCATCCTGAAATCATTTCTTTCTAGCTACTCGTTGGGCAGGAAGGAATTATTTCATAGGTACTGAAAAGGGGTATTCTGCTCGTCTGAGCTGTGGAAGGACAAACCATGTAAATAAAAAGTAATCCTCAGGCAGAAAGGAAGAGAGGAGGTCAGCATCCGCAGAACCCATGGCAAAAGCTGTTGCATAATGCGAGCTGAACTCAACGAGGGCAACTTCCAAAACACACCATTTGCATGCCCAAGAGGTCACCCTGTCAAAATAGTTTAAATAAAGACAACACATACCAGCAAAGGTTCAGCAACAGGAGCATCAAAAATAAATAGGAATGAACATTAAAAGTCAATCCTTGGCCTGAAGGACCACTAACCAACATATTGCAATTTTTGCAATTAAGGTAAATAGGCTCAAGCTGTATGCAATCAAAATATAAACAATAATATGAGCATCCTCTTTTTTGTGCTTATTGGCAGACATATGCCGTTTAATTCATTGTGAAACAGAGAGGGCAGAGAGCATAAATGACTCAGGGCAAGGTTGAAAGAAAAACTTGCTTTTGTATAATTCATTATTCCACATGTGTGTGTGCTGTTGAATCAATGCTGACTACTGGGTTTTCTTGGCAAGGTGTGACTTGAAGTAGATTGCCAGGCCTGTCTTCCAAAGCAAAGGAGGGTAAAGTGACTTGCTCAAGGCCACATCTGCCAGTGGGAATCAAACCCTGGGTTCTTGGTCACCAGGCCACTGCTCTAACCACTAGGCTGCTTTCCCATTCCTATTACTGTATATAGGAAAATTTGTAATCCTTTTTGTTGTCCCTGATGTGGTTTTTCAGTCCAAAGCTAGAAAGTGTTCTGAGAGGTTACCTGGCACTGCTTTTAAAAGCATGAGGGAGTCACCCTCTCCTTCTCCAGTCTTCACTGGACCTATATCAGAAGTGATAGGAGTTTGGGAGGCCCTTCAGAGGAAAGGAAGGGGACTCAATGGGATGTTGGGCCTTGACTCCATGAGGAGTCAAGCTTGTTTTTGCTATTGGGGGCTGTCGACCTTTTGAGGTCACTTGTTCTTTCTGCCAGAGAAAGGGCTGGGGTTTGGAGGCTCTGGGTGAGTAAGAAGGAATCTTGATGCTTGGAGGACCCTTCCATATTCTTTCATTCTGAACCAGCTAGCACAGGGAATTTCAGTCTGCACCATGGGGATGTGTACAGGAAAACATTTTTAGCTTATTCTCAGTTGGTCTGGCCCTTTTTCTCAATTTTTAGATCTTCTTGATTGTTTCACACATTCATTTTAATAAAAACTTAATTTTGAATATGCATGAAAACATTTTAGTATATGACAAACAATTGACCATGCATTCATTCTTACGTTAATGTATGTTACATGTATTTAGCACGTACCACGTTTTAAGACACGCTAACAAACCAAATAGTTGATAACAAATGCATATCCCTACTGCCAAGGCCGGCTCAGCCATTAGGCAAGATTGGATAGTTGCCTAGAGAGGCAGCTTCTCAGGGGTGGCCAAAAGCAACAGTAATCAAATCAAAACAATAAATCCTGAAAGCCACACCAAACTCAAAGAGCCATCACCAAACACTGCAGAGAGAGCAGGCACATACGTTTAACGTTTAAAAATGCTATCCAGTCGCGCAGTTTTACAGGACTGTTCTGGGAGGGGTGGTGTTGGGATGATTACGATTGTTGAGTTTAATTATCAAAATATTGGGGGTGGAGGGAAGCCTAAGGCTGAAGATTCACCCAAGGTGCTGCCCAGTATCAATGCACCAGCCCTTCCTACGGCATCAGTCTAGAAATTTAAAACAAGGTCCAATGCAAGAGTTACATTTTGGGGCTTTCCTGAGACACCCTATTTCCCAAAAGCCCATTAAAGATGCATTTGCATGTGAAACTCCCTTATTTGCATTTGTTCCTTGCTAATTTAAACTCTTAGCTGTTAATTTGATGAGGAGCTGTCCTAGTGTGCACATGTGGAAGGTAATGTTTAAAGACACCGCTTTCTCCCAAACATCAGCTTTTATAAAATTGTCTACTCCATATGCAGGTAAAACTGTGTGTATACCGCTTGCATGCATAACTGCTCTTTGAGCGGCTGGGGTTAGTACTTATGTGTATATTTATGAAAACTCAAAAAAAGCGTATTTTAATGTTGTACAAAGAATGCAGAGAGAATTGTAAATACCTTGCATGGCAATCCCAAAAATGATTTACTAAATATAAACTACTTTGTCATTTTATATATTCAAAATTACCTTTTTTTATGTAAAAAGCTATGCTTTAAATCTTGTTTCAAAAAACCACCACCAAATGGCCAAAGGTTCACCCAAAGAGGCTGCATCATTTAATTTAGCAATTTAGAACTTCTTCATCGCAAATTATTAAGGCAAGTAAATGACACCAGACTGAAAGCAGATCAAAGATACCTTTTTGCTTCATGCATGCTATGGCGTATTGTAATGCTTATGAATAAATACAATAAGATGGAGATTTGTTCTTGATTTGTGATGGAATTAAGGGGCCTTTCTACCACGCTGCACTAAGCAGTCAGTGTGCAAATTAGTGAATGCTGTTAGCACATTAAGTGCTGTAACGTCCTGCCCAGGCATGACAGTTAATGTGTGCTAATTTGCACAATAACTGCATACCAAAGTATGGTTGGGAATTGCGAAGATTTTGGGCAAAGAATAGATGTGGACTGCACAGTGAGTTAGCACATATGCACTTTAGTACAAGCTATTACTGCTGCTGCTGATAGTTAACACCTTCTCAAGAGGAAGCGTTAAGTGTAACTATGCTATTTGCTTCCAGTAATGCACCCACCGATTGGAAAAAAACATAAGACCTCCAGTCCTCTATTAGCATCCTTACCCATCCACCCCAATCAGTCTTCCAGTCCCTCTGATAAGCCCCCCCCCAGTCACCCCCTCGGCACTTAATGATGGTGTCTCTGGTGGGTTAATGGTGAGGCAAACGTGATCCCTGGACAGTCCTGCCCCGATATCAGCCTGGGTTCAAAATGGTGGCTCTGGCCCCTACCAGTAATCTTCTGAGGGAGGGACAAAGCTGCCAAATGCCGGAAGACTGCCACTAGGGGTCAGATGTACCAATTTGAACTCAGTAAGAAAAACGTGGATAGCGTATGGAAGGATATTCTTTATTGTAAAAAAAGCCTATAGCCCGACACAGGCCATGTTTCGTTGCCTTCTTCAGGGGCAGGCTACAAATATAAAACAATCATTAAAACATTGAAATGCATAAAAACCGTCATGCCCAAGGATGATAAACACATACTTAAATATCAAAAATACATAAATATCATATAAAAGACATATAAGACATCTATGAATAATCAAAAAGTAAAATTGATAAACTAAAAGATCAGCACTAGCAAACTAAGAGCCGCAGAGACATCTTATGACAGACAGATATATAAGATGATACATATATAGATGGTCAATAAATAAATAAATAAATAATTAAATGAACCAATTATACAAAGGGTGTTAAAAACTGTTAAGAGCCGCAGAGACATCTTATAACAAACAGAAATATCCAAAATGAAACATGTATAGATGAGTCAATAAATAAATAAATAAACCCATTATACAATAGATGTTAAAAAATATATATATTAACATGCACAGAACAAATAAATAAATAGTAAATGTATAAAAACAACCATGCATACCTTCATAAGCAATCAGGCTTCCATATTGCTCTACACATAATCAGGGGAGAGGAAGAAAAACCACATGGATAAGTGTATCGTCATACCATTTATAGTCCTTATAATCCTAATAAGCCCAATGAAACAATGTGTCTGATTAAGAGTCTGAAATATGTTGCCTATGAGCGCGATGTTTGCTCTTTTAGAAGTGATATCTTCAAAAGAAAAGAAGAAGCAGGGCAGCAACCCGACGCTAGAAGAAAGGGAACATGAAACTCATTCATTGCACTTTTTTAACAAAACGCGATCCCTTGTGTTTCCAGAAAAAAGATGGGCCTGCCTACAGTTCACAAGCTTTTTGATTAATATAAACCTAATTTTTAGATTTTAGATTTCAAGTGCTGCTTCCGAACACCCCAATCACACTATTCCATACCGGGATTACAAAGAAAGGGGCTCCAAAATCTGTAACAGCGGCTTGGAAAATTGCAACATATAAACAGGTTGCTGCAAAATTAGAAAACAAAGTCGTCATACATTTCTTATTCAGCTAGCATCACCTCCTTGTTTATATATAAAAACAAACAGCATCACCTCCTTGTTTATATATAGAAACGGGAGCCCCCGAGAAGGAAGCTTTGAAATTAGTAGAACAATATTTATGGAACAGACAGGAATGGCGCCGGATCCCTACAGCCTTTCTTTTAGACCTAGCTCGCATTGCTTTATATATATAGTTTCATGCAGGGACATTGGACGACATAAACAACATGGCTGGTAGAACAATTGGAAAAATCATCCAACGGAAACACACGACCATTAATGGGATGAATATACTGCTTCCTAACTACAAGTACATGAGGACAAACGGAACAGTTACCACATTGAAAATGACCTTTATGTGGAGACAGAAACGCTCTCTCTGTAAGGGAGGATGGAACAAGCATGTTTCTCAAATTCGCATTGCGTTTATATGCTATTGTAATCTTTGAATCGTGAAACGACGGAATCGCTTGAATTAAATGCCAATATTTTTTAATTATTCTAGCTACTTGGTGTGACTGATAAGAGTATAAAAGGGGAAAGACTATGCCCACATCATTTTCTTTCTTTTGTTTATTTAATAACTCTTTACGTGGACAATGCATTGCTCTATTAATTGCCTGTTTTAAAGGGAAAGATGGATAATCTCTAGCCCGAAACCTTTCAGTCATCTGTGATAGGCGATGGCCTAGTATGTAGCACAGCTAGGTCTGAAGCCCTTTTTCCTGCTTTAAAATGTTATTGCTGATTTTGGAAAATTGCAGAATGCTGTTAGCTGTTAGAAAGAAATACTGTTCTATTCTGGTTTGATAACATGTTCTGCTCTCCTGGAGATAAGAGAATTAAACCTTGGTACTGTTTATTGTTTAGGTAAGTCAGATGTCTCTTTCAGTAGAATGCCGCGCCACTGTATCTTTGCTGATTGTGCACTGACCTCGTAATTAGGATGAAAATATAGCAGAGAAACTGAACAGTGTAAGAATATTTTGTCTAGCATTATGAAGATTGTTTAGTGTTTTGAGCCAAGGCTAGAGATACGTCTTAACCTTGCTATGTTTGGCCTCGCTTTGTTTTGCTTTTGTTAAGAATGCTTCTGATATGCCTTCCACTATCTTTGTGGCTAACTGACCTTGCAGAAGTAGCAAAATATACTGTAGTAAAAGTATTATGTTTAGTGTTATGTCTAATTGCTGACCCGTGGCTAGTAAGACCCAAGCAGGGGGAGCGAGTCCTGGGCCCGGTCAGAGATGTCTATTGGATGAGAGTAAGTGGGCCACTGTGGCCAATGAGGAGTTTTGCCTGTATTAGACTGGAGAAGAAAAGTATATAAAATGTCATTTTTCTGAGCTCTGGGCTCAGACCATTTTGAATGCTACTGCAATCTGAGTCTGTGCACATTAAATTGGCTTGAATCTTTGCCTGACTCCGGGTATTATTTATTGCATTCTTATCAGCTACTACACATCCTCTTAGCTTGTTCTTTGAATTCTTGATCTAAAGTGCATATCCTGCGAATCCTCAAAAACTGACCTATCGGAAGATTATATTTCAATGATAAATTGTGAAAGCTGCGAAAATGAAGCAATTGATTCCGATCCGTCGGTTTCTTATAAAGCGTAGTAATGAATTCATTGGTCTTAACAATGAGTAAATCCAAATAGGAAATCTGTTTATTATCAAAGGTCAATTGGAACCGCAGATTGTCATCCAAAGAATTAATCCAACCATTAAATTCCTCCAGGATGGAAATAGGCCCTTCCCACAACATAAAAACATCATCTATGTACCTAAGCCATAGTTTTATATTATTTTTAAACGGGTTGTTTTTAATAAATAGTTCCTCAAAATTAAAAACGTACAGGTTTGCAGTATCGGGGGCCATGGATGACCCCATGTCCACCCCTTTTATCTGTTTGTAAAAAAGACCTTGAAAACAGAAATAATTCTCGCATAAAGCAATGCGAGCTAGGTCTAAAAGAAAGGCTGTAGGGATCCGGCGCCATTCCTGTCTGTTGCATAAATATTGTTCTACTAATTTCAAAGCTTCCTTCTCGGGGGCTCCCGTTTTTATATATAAACAAGGAGGTGATGTTTCTTTTTATATATAAACAAGGAGGTGATGCTAGCTGAATAAGAAATGTATGACGGCTTTGTTTTCTAATTTTGTAGCAACCTGTTTATATGTTGCAATTTTCCAAGCCGCTGTTACAGATTTTGGAGCCCCTTTCTTTGTAATCCCGGTATGGAATAGTGTGATTGGGGTGTTCGGAAGCAGCACTTGAAATCTAAAATCTAAAAATTAGGTTTATATTAATCAAAAAGCTTGTGAACTGTAGGCAGGCCCATCTTTTTTCTGGAAACACAAGGGATCGCGTTTTGTTAAAAAAGTGCAATGAATGAGTTTCATGTTCCCTTTCTTCTAGCGTCGGGTTGCTGCCCTGCTTCTTCTTTTCTTTTGAAGATATCACTTCTAAAAGAGCAAACATCGCGCTCATAGGCAACATATTTCAGACTCTTAATCAGACACATTGTTTCATTGGGCTTATTAGGATTATAAGGACTATAAATGGTATGACGATACACTTATCCATGTGGTTTTTCTTCCTCTCCCCTGATTATGTGTAGAGCAATATGGAAGCCTGATTGCTTATGAAGGTATGCATGGTTGTTTTTATACATTTACTATTTATTTATTTGTTCTGTGCATGTTAATATATATATTTTTTAACATCTATTGTATAATGGGTTTATTTATTTATTGACTCATCTATACATGTTTCATTTTGGATATTTCTGTTTGTCATAAGATGTCTCTGCGGCTCTTAACAGTTTTTAACACCCTTTGTATAATTGGTTCATTTAATTATTTATTTATTGACCATCTATATATGTATCATCTTATATATCTGTCTGTCATAAGATGTCTCTGCGGCTCTTAGTTTGCTAGTGCTGATCTTTTAGTTTATCAATTTTACTTTTTGATTATTCATAGATGTCTTATATGTCTTTTATATGATATTTATGTATTTATGATATTTAAGTATTTCAATGTTTTAATGATTGTTTTATATTTGTAGCCTGCCCCTGAAGAAGGCAACGAAACATGGCCTGTGTCGGGCTATAGGCTTTTTTTACAATAAAGAATATCCTTCCATACGCTATCCACGTTTTTCTTACTGGGACTCTTGCAGCACGTGGGTTTTGTGTTTTCTTGTTGGTACCTCCCAATTTGAACTCAGGCCTATAATGAGGCAGGAATGCCCAAGATGGAATTAACAGCAGAAAACTGAAGGCTACTTCATTTGCCTCAAATTTAAATTAGGAGCTCAGCTGTTTTTGAATATTGCACTCTTAGGTTATGCATATTATTACTAGTAAAAATCTTTCTACAGTCAGTAGCTACCTAAAAATATGTGCCACCTGCTTCAATGACAAAATTGCAAATACTTTGAAATGCCACATATCCATGAGTCATCACAAAGAGCAGGCAGATGAAGGGTATAACAGTGAGCAGCTCTGAACGTATCTTTACTGCTGGCGATTCCTGACTTACCAAGATAGCGGCAACACACAGATAGTTATCCAAATAGTGGGCTGAATATCGCCCTTCTCCACCCTTGTATCGCTTTGGCTTTGCTGCTGGACACATAAGTACTTTTGAATATCAACCGACTTTTTTTTTTTCAATTGCTCATAGCCAATAGGATGCATTAGGCCCTATCATAAATTCTGGATAATCTGTAGTTGGTTTTTCATTGAAATGTTTATTACTTTTGAAACACTGCAACCAGAGTTCTTGTAAATTTAAAGGGGGGCATGTTCAAAATGTCATAGCCAGCTAAAATGTGGCGATCCCAATATTCAGCGGCACGCTGCACAGAAAAGATGCCCAATTAAAATTGGGTCAGTCTGTGGGTAGATTGAGAACATTCCTGGTTGTTATGGCCACTAACCAGATAACTAAGCCTGTTAAAGTTCAGACAGGTCAGTGACTGTCTGAATTTTAAGTAGTTTTCGCTATCTAGTTACTGGCTGAATATCACCACTCACTGGATAGTGTCAACGCGGCCTGGCAAAGCTGGACATTGATACTGAATGCTGGATGTCTTCCAGTGCAGAATATCTGGTTTAGATAAAGCAATGGTGGCCAGGCATTTTACAAGCACCCATGAATATAGGCCCCAAAATTTATAGGTCTGCAAAGAACTTTGTATCACCACTAAGGGATAATTTATCATCCAACCAAACTAACCAATAGAAAATCAGTCTTTTAACTTATATATACCTTCAGCCACTGCAGCTGGCACACCGAAAAAATAAAATCCAGATAAATACTCAGTATCAAGATGCAATAATGTCCAGCGCTTAATATCTGGATAGTGCAGTGACCATAAACATTATCTGGAGAGCATCGATATTCAGCACTGCTACTTGGATAACTATCCAGCTAAGGTAGCACAGTGTCAAATATCGTTGCTCTCTGGATAATTCGCTGAGCCAACCGTGGCCCACCCTAACATTGTCTGGAAAATGCAGTCTGTAAGATATTCCATGGCCGCTGAGAATTGCTGGAGAGCTCCTGTCAGCAGCACTCATCCAAATAGCTGGTACTACCATCAAGACAACTGCTTCTGACGATTTACCCCTTTGTTTTTGATGATAAAACACATTCAAATCTAACACTGTTCATCAAGCTCAAATATCCTAATTAGGAATGCCATTTTGGATAGATATGATTTGAAAACAGGTACAAGACAAGGGGTCTCCTTTCTCCTTTACTGTTTAAAATGGGATTTGAGCTGTTACCAACAGGAATAAGTTAAGGAAAGCCAGTTTGAGGGAATACGTTCCTATAAGTTGTGCCCTAAATTTCAGTATCTAGGGATGAAGGTGGAGAATGTGCCTATATTTAGCCTATTTCATAAAAACACATAGGAGTCTATATGTGTTAATAAAGTCCTGCAGAAATATCACATAGACCATAAGCATTGACATTTGAGGGGCATGTATACCAAGGCCTGTGCTGGTAACACGCCTGTAAGGCTGTGTTATTAGTGAGACTGGTGCAACTTCAGGAGGACTGTGCATCTTCCCCCCCCCCCCCTGCAGTTAGCACAGGCCCAAGATGCTGCATCATGCAAGCCAGCATGTGGGGGCATTTAATACCACTCATTACCACTAATGCCCATACTAACCACAATGCTCCGGCAGCGTCTTCATTCCACCCCTGCCACACCTATTTCCAGCCCACCACACACAACCCGGGTAGTGTGGGATTTTTGATGCTGAAGCCCATGCTGCTTTTTAGCACTGTGCCCAAATTCCACGCTAAACCCCACGCTACTGGACAGCGCACTTTAGTAAACATGCCTGACAGTGCTTAAAGTAGGTATATAAATCATGGCTGCACCAAAACTCATCCCTTGAGCATATTTACTCTACCCCTAGGTGCCCAACATGTACTTTTAGGTATGACCTAATTTAATAGAGGCCTTTTACATGTATAAATTAGTGTTTTATATATACAGAATGTTTATAACATTATCTTCAAAAGGAGTAGTGGCTTTTCCTATCGATTAGTGAAGGTACTATTAGCAATTAAACTGTCTAAGGTCTTGAGATATGCTCCTGTAATTCAGACCAGCCATTCTGCATTATCAAAGTTGAGAGGCATATGAAGACGTCTTGGAAACCTAGTACTAGAACCTTTTTTAGTTTAATTAGTTGTTTAAAATAAATCGGACAATAATTAATTAGCCTTTTTTGGCAGCCAACAGAGAAAAGGGAACTGGACCAAGTTTTGGAGGATGGAAAATTAATGTTCTTTTGCACTTATGACAGATAAGTTTGGTCTTCCTCCATCCCACAAATTTAAGTGGCCACAGCTGCAAAATTGCTTTAAGCTTTAAGCCTACGCGTGTCATTTTAAGGGAAGTGGAAGAGGCTCATCTGCTGATGCTTCTGGGCACGTTGCTCCCCTGCTTTATAAGAAAATAAGGGATGCCAAGAAGAATTTGGGCAGTGGACTTGAGAACATGAATAAGATTTATTTATTTATTTACATCTTCTCAAAAATAGCCCAATGTAATCTGAGAAGTGCGCCAGGGAGGACGCTGCTGTCTAGACTATATTCTGCTCGGCACCTGTTAGAGTATCCTGTCGGCTATCTTAACCCCATCTTTATTACTTATGGCTGAAGCCTCTATTCATAGGGGTTTATAAATGGTAACATTAGTTGTTTAGTTTCCAGCTAATTACGTGTTTTTGAGGGTACAACAAAAAATGGGTGTGTCTTTGTGCCACAGGTACTATTACTGGCTACCTTTCCGGTGGAATCAAACATGAATGTTCTTGTCACTTAAGCGTCATTAACACAGAAAAAACACCAGATAATCCAGGGCAGGGGTGGAAACGTGAAAACATCTGAAGCCCTACTTTAGTCTACCATGTACTCCGGTCTCCATGCACAATGTTCAAAGTGAGTCTTAGGGCCTTTTAAATATTATCTGCTTTGCAAAGTGGACGCAGAAAGATTGCTTCATGACCTTTTACTGTTCTCTCAACCAGGAGTTCTGGGGAAAAGAATGGGATATTATATCAGCTATTTTCGAGTTGGGATTGGGAATTGTTTTAGTGTTTGTTTTTTAAGCACTAGGTTCTTCATTAATACAGCCTACCAAACATTTGGAAAGTATTGGATGTATTACTGTCAATGTAACATCCTGATTTACTGTAATAATTGCCGCCACTAAGGGACCTTCTCACTAAAGTTGTGCACGTAACGCATGATTAGTAGCAAAACTAACACGCAGCAAGTGCAATCATTGTGTGGTGTTGCAAGTTCCCGGCAGCTGGCGTATGATCACCTACCGAACACATGCCATGATTAACGCGGGTTCACCTACCACTCATAGAGGCATCGTTCTGTGCACGCGCGCTAATTCCCACATTTCTACTGTGCATTCAGCAATTGCCCTCCTGCTAGCAGCCATGTGCTCTCCATGCCAGCCCACCCACTCTCCAGCCCAGCGCACGATGGCCACCTAATGTGTGTTTTAGCAGCCAAGAGCTGGCATGCACACGTTCTCAGTCGCCAGTTACTGCATGACAACATGTTCTGCTCAGGCAGAAAAATGAGCACTTTGGCAACGGGCAGATGCTTTTGCTGCTCAAAGTTAATTTTTTGGTGTCATGCATTTTAGAATTGTGTTCAATTAGAGCAGATTTCTCCCATGTATTTATTGTTGTTGCTTTCCATGTTCTCAATAAATATCTTTTAACTGCATGCTTTGTCTTCTAATGTAGATGTTGAATCTATTACTTGATGTTTCCAAAACTGATCTCAAGATGAGTCATATATTCTGGTGTATTATTTGTTTCCCTGCTCAAATGGGCTCACAATCTATATGGCCTGAAGCAATGGAGAGTGAAGTGATTTGCCCAAGGGTCCATAGACTGTTAATGGGAAACATAGGATTTGAACCCTGGCTTCTCCGGTTTGCAACCTGTTTCTCTCACCACTAAGCTACTCTAGTATTCCTCTACTTCATGAAATGAACTAATACGGTAGAAAATTTAGAAGATTAATCCATTTTGAGGTTGCAATAATATGATTGGTTGTGTTAATCATGAGATCACTAAATAGCCAGTAACGAGCTTTTCTTTACCTACTGATCAATGGCATCATATTGGGCGGCAAAACCTTTGTTATCATTAGTAGCTATTCATTTGACATCTTTTTCTTTCCTTGACAATGTCAAATACAAACCTGGAAAAACTTTAGAGAAATAGTATAATATTGTCTGTATAGCTATAGAAGCAGATCACAACATATCAGAATTCTCTTTGCAAACCTGAAACAGCCTGAATGGTATCCTGAGGGAGTCTTATTAACTATTAGGCCATACCTAGACCAGAAACCTTGTAAAAAATGAAAACCCTTAATGAAGAGATAGGAAAGTAAAAGGGAAGAAAGATCAAGGTTAAAAGGCTGATCTTGTTATATTCCTGTTAAAAATACTAGAATCATAATTAGCACTAACATACCCAGTGTTCAAAAGCCAAAGTTAAAAAATGAATGACTTCAAGGATAGGTGACAAATAATGTAGACTGTCAACAATTTGAAGACTCCAGTGGGCATTCTGCAAATACCCTGCACAACATACTTTAGTCCTTATTGGGTCAACTGTACATTGAGCACAGATTTCCAGAAAGCTCTGACAGAGGGAGTATAGCTCTCAAAAGCTATCAAAAAGAAGGGCCACCTTGATGCTGTCATTAAAGATGGGATATCAAAGGGTGACTTTAGAAGCCCTATTCGTGCTTTGGATGTCTAAAAATGGGCATAGAGGCATCCAAAGCACTGAAACAGCTCCAGAGGCATTTCAGAAGCCGAGTTTGTGGCCATCTCCAGTGGGAGGATGTCTAAGTCTTTAAAGGGGCATGGCGGAGGTGCGGCTGGGGAATTTCCAAGAACCTGAACATCACTGTCTGATCTCAGCAGCATCCTGGACGTCCGGAGTCGCATCTAATGTTAGACTTGCTCCAGGCACAAATGGGAATCGGGAAAGTGCTTGTTTTGGTCATAAGACATTCAGATGGTATAGAGAAGATGACACTCGATCATCCCCAGGACTCTGCACAATCACAATGACAGCACAGGGGGATTTGAATCCTAGCTTTCCTGGTCCTAGTCCACAATTGTGAAATTGTACCCGAGCTTGGACATGCCTGCTTTTTTCAGACATTCTGGCTTGGGCATCCCGGATGCACTTGGACATCATTTGTAAAATGCCACGTCACATGTAATAAATATAAACATAAACATTTTCAAACCCCATTTAACTGGCTAAATAGCTATTTAGCCAGGTAAATTGGTTGTCTGAAAATTGCAGGGCCCGCTGCTTTTTAACATATTCATAAATGACCTGGAAATAGGAATAACGAGTGAGGTGATCAAATTTGCAAATGACACAAAATTATAAAAAACACAAGAGGCTTGTGAAAAATTGCAGCAGGTCCTTGACAAATTGGAAGACTGGACATCCAAATGGCAAAAGAAATTTAATGTGGACAAGTGCACCTAGGAAAGAACAACCCAAACTATGGTTATATGATGCAAGGTACCACTTTAGAAACCACCACCCAAAGATTTAGGTGTCATCATGGATAATACATTGAAACCCTCCAGCCAGTGTACAGCAACAGCCAAAAAAGCAAATAGAATGCTAAGAATCATAAGGAAAGGAATGGAGAAAAAAACCTAGGCTATTATACTGCCTCTGTATCATTCCATGGTGCAACCGCACTTTGAATATTGTGTGCAATTCTGATCTCCATATCTTAAAAAGGATATAGCAGAAGAGCAACAAAAATGGTAAAGGGCATGAAAGGATACCCCTATGAGGAAAGGCTTAAAAGGTTGGGGCTCTTCAACTTGGAAAAGAGATGGCAGGGGGGAATATGATAGAGGTCTATAAATTAATGAATGGAGTGTAACGGGTAAACATAGATCGGTTGTTTACCCCACCGAAAAGTAGAAAAACAACAGGACACGCAATGAAGCTACAATGTAACCTATTTAAAACTAAGAAGAGAAAATATTTTTTTACTCAACCGTAATCAAACTCTGGAATTCATTAACGGAGGATGTAGTAAAAGTTGTTAGTGTAGCTGGGCTTAAAAAAAGGTTTGGACAAGTTCCTGGAGGAAAAGTCCATAAACCATTATTAAAGAGGGCCCAGTAAATCCACTGTTTGCCCCAGGACGAGTATTGTGGTACCTGGGAATCTACCAGGTACTTTATGGGAACCTGCCAGGTACGTATGACCTAGATTGGCCACTATTGGAAACAGGATACTGGGCTTGATGGACCTTGGTCTGACACAGTATGGCATTTCTTATGTATTTATGTAATTCTTTCTTCCTGGCAAATGTAAGTGTGGGAATCAATAATGCATATACTTTTACCATGGGAAAAGTAGACAGACTTAGAAGTAGGGTTAGGTTTGGGGAGGCAACAAAACAGTTTCCATATTCAAACCACAGGGATGGGGGTTATATTCTCATCTTCCTTCCTCACATCTAGGATTCACACACAGACAGAGTCTAGGAGCAGAAGGAAGAACAACCAAAATATGCTTGCAGTACCTCCCCCATTCCATAGTTCAAAGCAAACAACTATCAACAGAGCCTTTACTTACACCGCACCTACTCTATGGAATTCCCTACCAGACACCATCAGGTCAATCAAAGACCTCCAGACATTTCAGAAAGAGCTAAAGATGCTACTCTTCGCTGAACACTATAACAACGCCTGAAGTATATTGTCAACTCTCATCTCCCCACAACCCATATATGCATGTATATAGTTAATGTTCGCCACCTAGCTCCCTGATTCTGGAAAACACCTTGTACATAGTTCAATGGTTCTATGGTTGGTAATAATTGTACATAGTTGAATGGTTTTATGGTTGTAATAATTGTTCTTTGTAACTGGTTTGTTCTTTGTAAACCACCTCTGATCTCTGGAAGGGGCGGTATAAAAAAATTACTTAAATAAATAAAAGCGATTAACACATTTAACAAACCTGCCTTCCTTGTTAATCGCATTCACTGGGATATTCAACGACACTAACACTAACATCAGGGTGTTCCAAGGACAGAGCCCAGTGGTAACTGAGCAGCGGCAATATTCAACGATCTCCCAGTTATCCCTTAATGGCACCAGTTTAGCACATTAAAGGCTGGCCTAACTTTTGCTACCAAAGCTAACCGAGCAGTGGCTGAATATCGCCTCTGCCTGGTTAGCTTTAATAGTTGTGGCTGGATATGGTCCCGGTATTGAATATTCAGGTCTTAGGTTCATTGGCGATAGCTAACCGCTTTATGATGACTAGCCGCTGCTGCTGAATATTAGGCTCCACAAGCATTGTTTTGCAAGCATTTTTGAAAGGGAAAGTACCCATCTATTTTCCTACAAGAACATATGATATGAACATAAAGATAATCCATGCTGAGTCAGACCAAGGTCCATCAAACCTAGTATCCTGTCCCCGTGAGTGGCCAGTTCAGATCACAAGTGTCTAGTTCAGTTCCAAGGATTAAGCCATGGCATTCCAAGGCTACTGAGCTGATCATTTTTTATGAACATTTTCTCCGGGAACTTGTCCAAACCTCTTTTCAACTCCATTATATTATTTGCCTTGACCGTGACCTTCAATAATAGATTCCACAACTTTTGTGCTACATGAAAAAATACTTTATTTTCAAACTGTCAGTTGTTATTTTCTTGGAATGTCCGCTATTGTAATGTTCGATCCTACACATGAATTTTAAAAATCTCTATTGTAACTTCAGTTCTGTCTTTTCCAGGCTGAATAGCCCTATCCTGTTTAGCCTTTATTAGAAAAGTTCTCTCTCTCCTTTATCATTTTTGTTACCCTTCCACTTTGGGATCTGTCTACTAAACCACAGTACTGTAGCCTTTTGTAGTTGTCACAGTGTGATATCAGCAAAAGCTCCACAATAGCTGCAAAAGGCCCATAGTGTCTGCAGGGGATGTTCCAGCCTGTCCTCGGCAAATACCACTAAATAGACCACCAGGAATTTGACGGTAAGGGTTTTGGGGGAGGGGGTCAGGAGAGGGCCACTTAAGCCAACTGGCTAGCCAGCCTTGTAGTTTTTGTAGGCAAAAAAAGGGAGGGGGCTAACTGGCAAGCTTGGATTTCTGATTTAGATCAGGGAGGGAGGGAGGGTGTCCGACTGCAAAGCTTGGATACCAAAATCTGCCACAGAGTAGACACACGGGAAGGAATCGACAACATGAAGAGGGATCTAGCTAAACTTGAAGAATGGTCTAGAATGTGGTAGCTGAAATTTAATGCTAAAAAATGCAGGGTCATGCATTTGGGCTGCAAAAATCCAAAGGAACTTTACAGTATAGGGGGTGAGTACTTCTGTCCACAAAAGAAGAGCGGGACGTGGGCATAATGGTGTCTGATGATTTTAAAGTAGCTAAACAGGTAGAATAGGCAACTGCGAAAGCCAGAAGGGTGCTTGGGTGCTTTGGGAAAGGAAAGGAATGTCCAGCAGAAAAAAGGAGGTGATAATGCCTCTGTACAATCTCTGGGGCGTCCTCATTTGGAGTATTCTTTAAAAAGATATAAGCAGGTTAGAGTCGGTGCAGAAGGTGGCTACTAAAATGATTAGTGGTCTTCATTATGTAGTATATGAGGACATACTTAAAGATATTAATATGTATAGTTTAGAGGAAAGGCGGGATATGATAGAGACATTTAAATATCTCCATGGCATAAGTGCATAGGAGGGTCTCTTTCAATTGAAGGCAAGCTCTGAAATGAGGGGACATAGGATGAGAGTGAAAGGGGATAGACTCAGGAATAATATGCGGAAATATTTCTTTATGGAAAGAGTGGTAGATGTGTGGAATAGTCTCCCAGTGGAGGTGGTGGACATGAGCAAAACCAAGGAGCGGCAGGTTCAACACCCAACACCTTTATTGAACAAATAAGTGGCCTAAACCCAACACAGGACCGTGTTTCGTGTTTTACTTTGTCAGGGGTTATTGGGGCACACTAAAAACGTAAATCATAAAATTACATTGTTAAATAAATACAATTAAAGCAATAACTAAAAAAGGCTAAGACCATAAATATAAACATAGATAAATTAAAATGTCAAATAAAATTTAACACCTTAAAAGACCACATATCGCTCTACCATAAACGTCTTATATCTCAAATGTAACATAAAGTGTTTCTAAATATCAAGTGTATCACATAAAAACAAATCTAGAACTCAAAAATGATCAGAAATACATAAAAAATGCAATTAAAATCATAATTTAGAAAATGTGAGACCTATACACACATATGTCTAATATCTTTTGTGTCACATCAAACAAATATGAAAACACAAATAAAAATACAATAAAATGTCATTAAAATTATATGTTAGGCCCTTAAAAATACAATAAGAATTAGATAAAAAGAACAGATAAGACAAATAATCAATTATACATAATAAAAGATCACATGTAAAAGGATCCAATATAAAAGAGAAACTGAAGGGATGAGGAGAACTAATAAGAGAGGAAATGAGTATAAATAAATAAAAAAATAAAAGATTACTAATAAAAAGAGATCTAATAAAAAGACATTACCTGATTGGTGTGTGGTGATCACTGACTACACAATACACATAAAGTGTAATTGAAGCCACTAATGTCATAAATAAAAAAACTCTTCTGTAAAAAAGAACATGAGTTTAGAAATTTGTTTAAAAATAAAATGCGTGAGATAGGGATTTGTGACTCCACTTATATATTTATATATGGTTTTGCAGCACTCCGGCCCTCTTCCAGCGCTCTCCCTCAAGGGATAGAGTGGGCCGGAGCACCGAGGAAACCACCATCCCCCTCCTGGGAGCTGCCCAATCGGAGCACACGGCAGCTAATAAAGAACCGCGCCGATCGGGCGCACGGCCCTTTTGCAGCACTCCGGCCCTCTTCCAGCGCTCTCCCTCAAGGGATAGAGCGGGCCGGAGCACCGAGGAAACCACCATCCCCCTCCTGGGAGCTGCCCAATCGGAGCACATGGCAGCTAATAAAGAACCGCGCCGATCGGGCGCACGGCCCTTTTGCAGCACTCCGGCCCTCTTCCAGCGCTCTCCCTCAAGGGATAGAGCGGGCCGGAGCACCGAGGAAACCACCATCCCCCTCCTGGGAGCTGCCCAATCGGAGCACACGGCAGCTAATAAAGAACCGCGCCGATCGGGCGCACGGCCCTTTTGCAGCACTCCGGCCCTCTTCCAGCACTCTCCCTCAAGGGATAGAGTGGGCCGGAGCACCGAGGAAACCACCATCCCCCTCCTGGGAGCTGCCCAATCGGAGCACACGGCAGCTAATAAAGAACCGCGCCGATCGGGCGCACGGCCCTTTTGCAGCACTCCGGCCCTCTTCCAGCGCTCTCCCTCAAGGGATAGAGCGGGCCGGAGCACCGAGGAAACCACCATCCCCCTCCTGAGAGCTGCCCAATCGGAGCACACGGCAGCTAATAAAGAACCGCGCCGATCGTGCGCACGGCCCTTTTGCAGCACTCCGGCCCTCTTCCAGCGCTCTCCCTCAAGGGATAGAGCGGGCCGGAGCACAGAGGAAACCACCATCCCCCTCCTGGGAGCTGCCCAATCGGAGCACACGGCAGCTAATAAAGAACCGCGCCGATCAGGCGCGCCCGCGTCTGGCGGGCCCGCGCCTGAGGGCCTCGCCAGAGGGCCCTTTGGCGTGGCCCTTAGGCGTGGACCGTGAAACAAGCCTGTAGCTCTATTTCTTTTCTTCTGCTCCGACATTAACTCGACCACCTTCTGCAGCCCAACCGAGGAGCCAGGACACCTTCCCTAGCAACCGCCTGGAGACCAGCCACCAAACCTCAACCGCATAACCTCAACCACAGCAAGTATACATACCCGACTCAACTGACTTTTTGCTCACAGACACTGATCGATAGTACTATACAGCATAATTTCTCTTCTTTTCTCTGTTTTCCATCTCCTGCTCAACCTTGTAATGTTGACTAGGCTCACCAATACCAACGGCTACACTATATAGGAAGATACTAGTACTGTTTTCAGTAACATACCATAATAATTATTATATTGTATTATTACTATTGCCTTCACTTATACTGCTACCAATAGTATACATTTATCATTGTTGCATTCAATTTTACCGTTGCCTGTACCATTCAACTATCACTGTTACTTTCCCATTATTAATGCCGCCAGTAAGATCCAGCTAACATTATTACTGTTGCCAGTAAGACCCATTATTACTGTTGCCAGTAAGATCCATTATTACTGTTGCCAGTAAGATCCATTATTACTGTTGCCAGTACGATCCATCTAGCATTGTTGCATTCAATTTTACTGTCGCCAGTACCATTCAATTAGCACTGTTACCTTAAATTATTACTGCTGCCAGTAGGATCCATTTATCATTGTTGTAGTTAATTTTACTGTCGCCAGTACCATTCAATTATCATTGTTCCATTCAGTTTTACTGTTGCCAGTACCATTCAATTTTCACTGCTGTTTCAATTATTACTGTGGTCAGTAGCCTCACAGAAAGCACCAGAACCACAGAATCACCAGAATCACAGAATCCCTCACAGAAAGTTACCTCATCCACTTCAACAAAACCCCCAATGGCTCTACCATTTAATACCCTGGCGATCTGCCTCTTCCTTCTCACAAGCTGGCTCAACGAAGCCCTTGCCTTATATCACACGACTCACCAAATTCCAATACTTCTGAGTCATGGAAAAAGAAGGGCAGAATCTCCCTACCCCAACTCAAGAATAGAGACCCCCACACGCCATTCTCACCTGATACATATAGCCCTTCAACAACCAAAGAAAAATAAGCAAGAGGAACCCCCTCAACCCTTTTACTTAAACTGTGCTCTCATAAATGCACGGTCTATCCGCAAGAAATGGCCAGTCATCACTGACACAATTTCTTCTCATAATCTAGATGTCCTCATGATAACCGAAACCTGGTTATCTGACGCGGATAATGTAATCCTTAACCAACTCATACCCCCCAACTTCTCTGCCCATTCCCAACATAGAGAGAGCAAGAGAGGAGGAGGCATTCTCATACTTACCAAGAATGACCTAAATTTCCACACCGTGGACTCCACAAGCTCAAACAGCATGGACGTATTAACCATCACAAATGAACAATGCCTCATCAATTTAATTTACAGAGCGCCCTCACCCTCCACGGACGACCTGCCTTACATTCTAGACCTAGCAGCTAACTCACGCAAGCCCAACATTCCCAACTGGATATTAGGAGACCTCAATCTCCCAACACTACATCCCAGCTACGCCTCTGCCCTCCTCGAAGCAATCAACGAACTGGGATACAAGCAAATTGTTGACACCCCCATGCACGAGAGAGGAAACATCCTTGACATGATCTTTGCCCCTCTTACAGCTCTCGACTCCAACAATAGACTTGACAACTCTGTAACCCCAGTACCTTGGTCAGACCATAATTTAATCACCTTCCCCATCCTCATCAATGGCAAACAGTCACCACACAGAAGCAAAAACTCCATTGACTCGACAAGAGTAACATCTCGGAAATTCAAAACCCTCAACAAAGAACATATAGTTATGGAAACCCTCCCTCTCCTACATGACACCTCTCTCAATCTAGAAAATCTGATCACATACTGGAACAGCACTATCAGTACCATTGCACTGCAACCAGTCCAGGGTAACAACCCAAAGAAAAGAAAATCTTCTCCTTGGTTCTCCCCTGACCTACGAGCCTCCCTCACACACCTAAGAAAACTGGAGAAACGATGGCGTTGCTCACACTCCTCAGAAGACCAAGCAGCCTATAAAGCACATCTATCTGTGCACAGGGAGTCAGTCATGGCCAAGATGAAACAATTCCATACCGATACGCTGAAAAGATCACTAAATAAACCACGCGATCTTTTCAACTTAGTCAAAACCTTATCTAAAGAACCTTCACCAAAACATCCTGAACCCATCCATCCCCAAGCATTCGCCGATTTCCTGCAATCCAAGTTGCTTCAAACCAACAACATTGCAACAATCTCCTCTCAAGTCACCATATGCACATCAAACCTATCCATGTTCTCCACACCATCCAGAAAACATGTTGAAGACACCATCGCTGCTCTTAACACGACTACTGCACAAACTGACCCTTGCCCAGCCCACTGGATAAAGGAACTACGCCAAGATCTCAGCCCCATCATCACTAAAATGATGAACTTATCCTTTACAACCGGCTCCTTCCCACCAGCCCTCAAGAGAACATCCATAAGACCCCTCTTGAAAAACCACAAACTCGACCCACAAAAGGTTGAATCTTATAGACCCATAGCTAGCATACCCCTACTAGCGAAAATAATTGAAAAGGAAGCTCAAAGACAGTTACAGGACCACATTGACACCGTCTCCCCTCTGGACCACTGCCAACATGGCTTCAGAGAGTTCCACGGTGTTGAAACCCTCCTTACCACTCTCTGCAACAACATCATCACAGGCATTGATAACGTCCGCCAAGGCTTTGCTCTCATCTTCTTAGACATTGCTGCGGCTTTTGACTCTGTACATCACGATCTGTTAATAGGGCGACTAAAAGAAAAAGGCATCAATAACACTGCCCTGGAGTGGTGCAAGTCATACCTTGATCAGAGATGGCAGTACGTTTCCTCAGGGACCACAACATCCACACCTTACCACCAAAAGCAAGGCGTACCACAAGGATCATCCCTATCCTCACTCTTTTTCAATATATACATACAACCGGTTTGCAATATCATCAGGTCCTTCAAGGTTTAATGCTTGATATACGCAGATGACATCCTCCTATATATGCCTTTCTCCACAGTTCATATGGACCTTTCCCCGCTAGCTAAATGTTTTGATGCAGTATCCGAATGGCTTCAATCCCAAAACCTCCGAATTCAACACAAAAAGATCGAGGTTCTCTTCATCACCAGGGACCCACGTTTCACCCCCCCCCCCCCCCACCCCATATAAAGGTGAAAGAAGCTGAGCTCCAATCAAAACCTTCCATTCGCTACCTTGGAGTCACTTTTGACCAACGCATGGATCTGAAACTACACATAACCAACGTAGTCAGAGCAATCTACCTCAAGATCCGGACTCTTCGACATCTTCGCCCCCTGCTTGATCCTGATGACTTCAGAACTATATTTCAAGCCTTAACCTTACCACACCTTGACTATGCCAATGCCATTCTCCAAGGCCTCCCACACTCCACATTAAACCCTTTGCAACTCGCCATGAATACCGCTGCTAGAGTCCTCTACGGAGCATCAAGAAGGGACCATGTAACACCCATCCTAGAGCAACTCCACTGGCTCCCCATACATGGCAGAATATTGTTCAAAACATTACTACTAACTTTCAAGGCCACTTAAAGCATCACCTCCTCCTCTCTAATAGACCTCATTCAGGCCGTCCCACCCAACAGATCCAGGAGAACGATATCAACAAATACTCTAATCATCCCTAAAGCAGCGACAAAATGCCTATCAGTGACATCTAACAGGGCCTTCAGATTCTATGCCCCTAAGTACTGGAACGCTCTACCCCCAGAGATTCGTGCTATCACTGATCTATCCCTTTTCAGAAAGGCACTCAAATCCCACCTCTTCCCCCAATATTACTTGACCAACTAACCAATCTTAATCACTACCCAAACTAAGAACAAATCCTGTTATGTATACTTGTAAATACTCTTGTATATACTCTTGTAAATAGTTGCAGTAATGACGTCCCATGTTTTATCCAAGTTCTCTGACCTTGTTCTCTGTAAAACCTAACAGTTTGTTGTTATGGTATGTTGTTATATTGTGAACCGCGCTGATTCTGAATAGAGCGGTATATAAGAGCCTGTAATAAATAAATAATAAATAAATAAATAAATGGTTCCCTGTTTGTCATTTCAAACAAATGGCGTGTTTAACCCATAAAGTTCTTTTAGATGAGGTAGGGATTCAAGACTCTACCCATATATTTACATAAGGTCCCCTGTTGCCATCTTAAACACATTGAACTTTCATTCATAATATGGCTAAATAGTGGATTGATTAATGTCTCTCTTTTTTAGTGCACTACTCTTCCCTTATGATGAATAATTTAACTGTTTGGGGCAGCATTTTATTTTTAAACAAATTTCTAAACTCATGTTCTTTTTTACAGAAGAGATTTTTTATTTATGACATTAGTGGCTTCAATTACACTTTATGTGTATTGTGTAGTCAGTGATCACCACACACCAATCAGGTAATGTCTTTTTATTAGATCTCTTTTTATTAGTAATCTTTTATTTTTATTTTTTTATTTATTTATACTCATTTCCTCTCTTATTAGTTCTCCTCATCCCTTCAGTTTCTCTTTTATATTGGATCCTTTTACATGTGATCTTTTATTATGTATAATTGATTATTTGTCTTATCTGTTCTTTTTATCTAATTCTTATTGTATTTTTAAGGGCCTAACATATAATTTTAATGACATTTTATTGTATTTTTATTTTTGTGTTTTCATATTTGTTTGATGTGACACAAAAGATATTAGACATATGTGTGTATAGGTCTTACATTTTCTAAATTATGATTTTAATTGCATTTTTTATGTATTTCTGATCATTTTTTAGTTCTAGATTTGTTTTTATGTGATACACTTGGGGGCATGTTTACTAAAGTCCGCAAATTTGCGCGCCGCAAAATAGCACACGGCAACGCGCCACTGAAACGCGCATAAACACGTTTAAATGCCCCGCACACGTGCGTGTCACCCCCGCACAGGTACGCGGCACACCAACGGGCCCCGTACAAGTGCGGGCCCGCAAATGTCCGATAGAGGCATGGAACGGCTAAAGGAGGGCGGAGGAAGGCTCCGGAGGGGCGGAGGAACGGGGTCAATGGGTGGAGAGTGGGAGGGGAGAGGGTCCCCGCACAGTATCGGGCCCGAATTTGCATGTAAAAACTACCATTTAAAGCATTTAAAGGGAAGAGAAACCATTTCCGTCAGCAATGTACAGAAAAACCGGGGAAACCATCAAAACGTGAGCAGTGTGATACATGTGCACAGCACAAAGGTGCACATAAAAATAGGAAATGACCACAACAGAACTATTAAAAATAGTAATTCAGCTGGGGAACAGTTATAGTGATGGGCAAATACAGAAAACACACCCAACAAAGCTCCAGAAAAAAGAAATGAATTTTGGAAGGGTTTACGGAGCGGAGACTCTTCCAAACAACATTTCCTGTTGTGGAGCTGTCCTGGGAGTGTTTGCTATGGTTGCCCATTAATATCACTGTTGCCCAGCGTGGTGATATTGTTTCCCCCAGTTCCCGTGGTCATTTCCGTGGTTTATGTGTACGTTTGTCACCAGACAGGTTGCATATGCCCACAGCGTAGAGCAGGGTTTGTGACTCCATCCTGCCAGGCTCACTACCTCCAGGGGCTGCACTGTCTCTGTGGCCATAGTGTGGTGCAGCGGACAGAGTCAGTACCTCTAGAACCAGAGAGTCAGAGTTTCAAAGCCCAGCTGGGGCACTTGCCAGCCCAGTCCCTATATTTTACCCACCACTAAACACAGATAGCGCAGACACCCCTGTATTGCAGGGGACATAAGCATGGGGAAAACACCCATATTTTACCCAACAACGCACACACACCACAACAATGGGCATTACCTACAGCCAAGTACCCCAAATGCAGTCCCGTACTGCCACATTCCAATCAGGTCACCTGCTTTTTATGGGAGGAGCTCATGCCAGCATGTTGGCGGACGAGTACATGTGGTGCAGGGGGCAGTGGCTGCTAGCGACAGAAGACAGAGGCCTAGCCATGTGCAGGCTGCCACCGTCCACTGCAACAGACTGCAACAGCCGGATCCACAGTCATGGACATGCCAGGGAATCCATCCAATCTGTGGCTACACAGTGGTGCAGTGCACACAGACACTGCATGCAAGAGCAGAAGGTCACAGGTTCAAAGCCCAACTGGGGCAACTGCCAATCTTGCCCACATATTTTTCCCCCAAGTAAACAGTGATAGTAAGGGCACACCTTTCCTGGCGAGGACATATGCAATGGCAATACGTCTATCTTTTACCCCACTGAGCAGACACCATGAACAGGGCCAGTACCCAGAGCAGAATCACCCAAATGCAGTCCTGGTGGGGCACACACCAGTCAGGTTCCATGATGCCACTCATACAAATGCCTGTGCTGTATATCTATGCACCACACCCATGGTATGTAGATGTAGCTCATGCATATCCATGAGGGACAGCAGGAAAACCAGAACAGTGTGATGCAAACCTGGACTGGAGTTGGGAATCTGTGCCATAAAGCAGCAGCCATCAAGGGCAGACACACCCACACCCACAGGCCTCATTGGCCAATGTCTCCTGGAGAGGCAGACCATTGGACCCTGCATGCATCTCCCAAAACTAGCACTTGCATAACTTACCAATGTCACTCTACACCTGAGGTATACGGTACACAGCTCTGAGACGTTTGCTAGGAGCACAGGCAGCTAGATATCCATACGTTACGCACATACTGCTAGTTGACCCCATCCGAACAATCTGTTAGGTGTTTGCGGTGCGTGCTCCAGGCCTGGCCTCTGACGGTGTTTACCACCCTGGGGAGTGACCCCCAGCTGTACTGCGTACCATATCCATGCCTTGCCGTGCTCAGGACCGGTTTGGTGGGCAAGGCTAATTACTTCCTCAATAGTAGCACCATGATGGCATAGGTGTGGAAGTGTGTGTCTGGCTATACAGTGGGTGTTGGCTGCAAGCCCCTTCCACAGCCCACACTGCCAGCACTGTTGCCAGTATTGGCCTTCCAATGTGCATAATGAGGTGCAAGGTACCATGGGTATAGCCAGGACAGGGTAGCCTGGCCAGGATGCATCTGCACCGGGCATAGGGCACTGGCAGGGACATTGTAGTGTCCGGCCACCACCTACACAGACAGGGTGGCCAAAGCATGTCCTTCTGGGAGATCACGCTCACCCTGACTGTGCAGTGACCACAGCATGGCTAGGCACCCCCATAGTGCTATACAGTATTTCTCTCATGTGATAGATATGGGTTTCTATTTGGGGCCCAGTCACTGAATTATCTGCTTGCTGTGTATGCTGGCAGACCAGTTCTGGGTGCATGTATCTCCATTGGGAACATGCACTATGGACTAACCAGCAGACTGTTTGTAGCTGGTATGTGTCTTGCTGGAATGGCTTGCAGGGTGCAGTGGTTGTTGGCTTGCTGCAGGGGAATATCTGGTGGTGGGGTGCAGCTTACCTTATCCTGGTCCTATGTCTGTCTGCTATTGTGTTGTGGCTGTGTGTGGTGTGGGGTTGGGGTGGGGGTGGGGGTGGGGTGTTCATTTCTCAGCAGGACTGGGGTTGATGTTGCCCTCTACTGCCACCTTTGCAGGGAGGTACAGTGTGGATCTCTTGATGGGGGACCATGTTTGCTGCTGGGGGGAAGAGCCCTGGTGGGGGTTCCCAGGGGGTGCTGAGCCTGACTGGGATATCCATGTTGTTTGTGCAGAAACTAGCTATCTTACACATTAACACTGCTTTGAAACTCCCGCTTGGCCTCCATCAGCCATGGAAGGTGTTGTGGACCTGGTCCTGGGCGCCTCATTGCACACTCAGGGAGAGCACAGAACCCGCACGATGTAACGGTGTGTAGCTACTCTGTGCCAGTAAAACACCCGGTCAGTGCCCCCTACCAGGCCGAGGTGCTGTGTGGGTGCACCCGGTCACTCCCCCCAACAGGGCCGAGGTGCTGTGGGGGTGCATTACCCATCTTGTGTCCATCTGTGGACAGCTAATTTGCATGTGCAGTGCATCATGGGTACGTGTGGCCTAACCCTATCCTGTTTACACCGGCAGACTGTCTGTGAGGTGACGTGCAGGCTATCTGCAGCCAGCCAGGGGCTTGCTTACAGCTATGGAGTTGTAGCCCAATGGTTACATCACTCCCTGTGCAGCCAGAGGTCATGGGTTCAAACCCACAGTGGGGTTCTGTGATAGGGGTGTCCACAGCATCTTTTTAATTTACTGTACATATGTTGCTGCCAGCAATAACACCCTGAGCGTACTGTACCCATAAGGTGCCTCTGAGGGCACTTTATGGGGCGCCGTATACGGCACTTTATGGTTGCCATCCATATAGGGTGCACTATACATTATCCTGTGTCGCAACATATATGCTGCCCTATAGGGGACATTCTAGGGTGCCTTGGCGGACGGTGCACTGTCACATGTGCCTTATGGGCTGCCTTATGTTAACATGCTGTGAGCGTGCGTTTTCTAGTTGTTATCACAAAATAAAATTAGTGGGCCTACTACAGCACTCCACAACATAAAACATACTGCCTCTGCTAGTCTTTTTCAATGGGCACTGTGAGGGATTGAACCCCTGGTCCCTGCACCATTGGTTAGTGTCACAACCATTGTGCTGTGGTTCTGTTCCTGTGCTTGAGCAGCAGCACGCAGCCTTGTAGCCATCGGCGCGCCGTCTTGTGGCACACAAAATTAGCAGTGCGCCGCCTTCTGCCGCGTAACATTAACAGCGCGCTGCCTTATGCCGCCCAACATGGGCATGCCCCTTAAAATAATGCCTCAACCAGCTGTCTTCAATGGGCACTGTGGGGAATTGAACCCATGATGCCTGCACAAGTGGTCAGTGTCTTAACCATTGTGCTATGGCTCCATTCCTGCTATTTGCACATCAGCGCGCCACTTATCCCTCCCACTATTGGGCTGCCCAATCACACATCAGCGCGCCGCCATCTGCCGCCCACAATGAACAGTGCGCCGCCTCATGCCGTATAAAAAAAGAGTGCGCCGCCTTCTGCCGCCCATAATCAATATACCTCCTACACCACTTTTGCCCATAAAAGTTGATGCCTCAGCTGGTCTTTCTCATTGAGCGCAATGGGGGTTTGAACCCCTGGCCCCTGCACCATAGGTCAGTGTCTTCACTGTTGTACTACGGCTCTGTTGTTTGGTTATGCAGCAGCGCCCCACTTAGCCTTCCCACGCGCTAATGTGGGCCCCGCACATTTGCGCGACGCACACACGTACGGTCCGGTTTTTTTCTTTTTTCTGCCTGGCCCTCCCACTCCTTATATGGCACCAGCACACTAACGGGAACCCGCACAGCAACGGTATTTAGTAAACATGCCCCTTGATATTTAGAAACACTTTATGTTACATTTGAGATATAAGACGTTTATGGTAGAGCGATACGTGGTCTTTTAAGGTGTTAAATTTTATTTGACATTTTAATTTATCTATGTTTATATTTATGGTCTTAGCCTTTTTTAGTTATTGTTTTAATTGTATTTATTTAACAATGTAATTTTATGATTTATGTTTTTAGTGTGCCCCAATAACCCCTGATGAAGTAAAACACGAAACACGGTCCTGTGTTGGGTTTAGGCCACTTATTTGTTCAATAAAGGTGTTGGGTGTTGAACATGCCGCTCCTTGGTTTTGGTTTTGTTCCGCTACGAGCGGTTAGTGCTGTTTCCTTGCTGGTCCGGTGGTGGACATGAGGACAGTATCTGAATTCAAAAAAGCATGGGACAAACACAGAGAATCTCTAAAGGTAAAATGGAGACTATTGTAGTTGATATGGAAGGGCAGACAAGATAGGCCTGTGGTCTTTTTCTGCTGTCATGTTTCTATGTTTCTAGATCAGGGGAGTGGGAGGGAGGGAAGTGGCCCGACTGGCTATCCTAGATTTCTGATTTAGATCGGGGCTGGAAGGAAGAAAGGGAGGGAGCCTGAATGGCTAGTCTGCTCTTAGGTGTTGGGGATGCTCTGATTCCCCCCCCCCCCCCGACAGTTCCCTAAAATGATTGGGAGCTATCTGTGGGGGTTTCTGAAGGGGGGGAGTTCCGTACTTTAACATTGTTGGTGCCACTGTTTGGTACATCTGCAGCACTGGCAATAAGGAGAGGTCAGGGAGGGTCTGATCTGGTTTTTGAGGTCCTTAAGAGATGGTCACTGCTGATTGGCAGTGACTGTGAAGTGGAAGATAGCATTATCTGCAGCCACGATTCGACCGATTTTTGGCAGCCATCACAGAGCAATTGTTCATCTGGTGGCTGCCAAGGTCAGAAACAAATAACAAATGCTTAGACTTAACAAAAAAAACCCACACACACACAAGAGGAAGGAGGATGAATTTAGCATAAATCATTCAGACACAAAAGCAAATAATGGTGAAATGAAAGCATTGATTAATTTCTTGTTCAAACTTTTTTCAGGATGCCTGATAAAAAAGAGAAATATTTATTCAAAGGCCAGTCTTTACCTCCTTTTTTAAATGACTTGTATGAGGACTCCAGCTGGAAGTTTAGCACTAGTGAATTCTGTAACGACAGGACCATATAACTAAAGGCAGTACTTTGGGAGGAGGATAGCCTTAATTTACTGAAGTTGGTTGACCAGAGCTACACATATACTCAAGGTACAGCCATACCATATATCTATACTGAGATGTAATGATATTCTCAGTTTTAATCTCCATTCCTTTTCCAATAATCCCAAACACTCTGCTAGAGTACTGGCAGTCAGGCCCATACCTAGCCCTGTGCGAGTGGTGCGGCCGCACAGGGCGCAAAGGCTTAAGGGGCGCATTTTAGCTGTCTGCCATTGCCTGCCGCCTCCATTTTTTCTTCTCTCAGCGGCGGCAGGCAATGACAGACAGATAAAATGCGCCCCTTAAGCCTTCTTGCCGGCATGCTAAGCAGATCTGTCTCTCCCTGCAGGGAGGGACAGATCTGCTTAGTATGCCGGCGACTTGCACATCGGGCATGCCTCTTCTCTCCCGCCGCGGGGGGGGGGCGCCTGATGTGCAAGTTACACAGGGCACGATTTACACTCGGTACGGCCCTGCTGGCAGTCATGACACCCTGGGCTGAAATTGCAACATATTGACCATAATGACTCAAAATCTTTTTCTCGGGTAGTGACCTTAATTTGGAACGTAGCACTTTGTACCTATAATTGGGACTATTTTTCTTTATTTTATCTCTTTGCACTTCTCCACGTTAAATTTCATTGGCTTTAGATATCCTAGTTTCACAAGCTTTTTCTGCAATTCCTCACAATCCTTTGCTGTTTTAAAGACTTTGAATAATTGTTGCATCATCTGCAAATTTTACCATCTCATTTGTTATTCATTTCTAGATAATTTATGAATATTTTAAATAGCACAGATCTTTGGGGCACTCCACTACTGACCCTTTCCTTTTGGAAAACTGACCATTTAGCCCCATTGAAAAATAGTACAAAATCTGTAAGCAAAAGTACCTGTGGACCCTGCAACTACCCCCAGATATTTGAAAATTGCTCCCAAAGAGGCTCATTTCTATAAGAGCCGCTTAGTTCAATACACATTGACGCCCGTATATTTGGCACCTAATCTGTAAAGTTAGTACATATGTGCACACTTGACCATATAGAATAGGGGATGTAAGTGGTGAAATAAGGGCACCAAATCTAGGCATGACCACTTATTCACAATTTTTATTTTCGCAAATTTATATATGCACATTCTCATAAAATACAAGGCAAAGCTACAATAAAAATCAGATATAAACATTGTACAATAACAGTAACTAATAAATTATTCCTCCCCCCCCTCCCTCATCACTAAACAACCAAGCTTTCACTCTCTTATGGAAGATCAAACAAGACTCTACATCATGAATAGATAAAGGAAGTTTATTCCACATACAGGGACCCTGAACGGCAAAAGACTCAAAGAAAACACATTGCAACTTAACAGCAGCAGGTGTCACAAGAAGCCCCTGTTGGGAGAATGCAGACTTTGACCCAGAACCTATAAAGACAGATACGATTTCATATAAATGGGGCCATTACAATGTCAAGCCCAATCAATTAAACACAGTATTTTAAACTGAATGCCAGTGAAGAGCTGACAAAATTGGAGTATCAGGATCCTGAACTTTCTTAGTATAAACAATCAGGAGGCCATTTTCTCTACCAGTTTATACTTCGGAAGCCCAACATAGACAGCACTATAACAAACGATAGGACTAAGGTAGCAAGATTACATGGCTCCAGTAATGGCCACAAATGGCGAAGCAATCACAGACCCAAGACTCGATGTAAATGCCCACGACTAGATTTGTAGGAAATGGACAAAACGTATAGTAAATTTGCACTCTGCCTATGCTCCATGCAAGCTCCGCCTCTCTGCTCACCCACTCCAAAATTACATGCCATCATTTTAACATGCATACTTACAGAACAGTAACTGTCTACACTCCACGTGTAAAGCCCATCCCAGCACGGAAGTCATTTAAAATAGATGACTCACGCACGTTGATGGCTCATTATAGAATTACCTCCAAAATGTATTAGCTTAGTTCAATATATAGGCGCTACCTAGTACTGCTTTGTTGACTTTCATTTCATAAAAATGCACAAATGCTTAGTAACCTGCAATGTACAGCACAAGACAGATAAGCCAGAGATTCTCTAGGAAATGCAACAGAGAAAACAGCAGCAACTAAGCGCCCGATATTCAGCCAGACTGATATATGAACACTGTGGCAGTCAGCCGCGTGTTTAAGAGCGTCTTTTACTAACAGACGCTACCTGGAAGCACTTGTGCCGCACGCTAAAGGCACACTGGGATGAGCCTTGCCGGGTAGCATAGGGTCATGGCCGTTAGTACAGGATGATTCCCACACTAACTGCACAGCCCGTGTTAAGAGGCGCAAGTGAACAGGGTAGTGGCAGAGAGTGGGCACAGTGAGCTGGGCGCAGTTAGTGCTGTGTTCACACCATGTGCTAACTGCATTCGTGCGGATTCACCTAATTCCATCTCAATAGGATGTGCTATTGGACAGGGCCCCCGACAGTTAACACAGGGGTGTTGCACGTTAACGCGCCATGGTTTCAGTGCTAATCATGCCATTAGGTGTAACGCCGTAGCAACCGTCGGTAAAAGGCCTCCTGAATACGAACTGGATTTCAGCAGCACTATCTGTCTAGAGCAGGAATGGGCAAACTACGGCCCGCGGGCCGTATACGGCCCGGCGGACCTTTTAATCCGGCCCGCGGAGCGCTAGCCTCTATGTGGTTGTGGCTGTTGCGGTGCGAAGCCATTGCCCTGTTGGAAGCGCAGCGTCCTCGCCGAAGCCTGGGACTGGAGTGCAAGGAGTGACCGAAAAGAGAGTCGCCCGGAGCCGAGGGTAAGAGGGCATGTGGGGGTGGGGAAAGGCTGGGAGCGTTGTTGTGGCCTCGGTTTGTTTGCCTTTTACGTAAGGTGCGCCGCTGCGGCTGGCAGGGTGTGTGCGTGTGTCTGCGCGCTCTGCGCAGCCTCTGTTTTGATACCTTGGGGCTGGGGGTCGGCACGAGCACTTCCGGCCGGGGCTCCAGCTCGTGGGGGCTGGTTGCAGCGTGTTGGGGAAACACTTGTACTCCTGTGTACGTTTAAAATCGATGAGTCTGATTTGAGAACGGGGCGAATGTGTTCTTGTTCAAACACCGGAGCCCACCAACGCGTGCTCTTTAATGATGGGGGGGGGTGTTTCTTCTTGTGTATTGGAGTTCCTACGAAGGGCGATGCACCTGGGTATTTTTGTGTTGTTGTCAAGTTTGAAAGATTTTGTGACGTTTGTCACTAGGCTTATTTCATTTTGTTACACTTCATTTCTACATTGTTGATGCTCTTGAGACTTGTTTTTTTTTGTTTGTTTTATAATAATGAATGTTATTTACATTGCATTGGCAGAACGTAATCCAATGTGTGCCTTCGAATCAGTGCTGACTCCGTGCGATCTAACAGCTCTTGGGTTTTCTTGGCAGTGTGACCGGAAGTAGATTGCCAGGCTTTTCTTCCGAGGCAGTGTGACTTGACCAAGAGTCACAAAGAATACTAGTGGGAGTTGAACCCTGGTCTCTTTGTTATCAAGCCAATGCTCTAATCACTAGAGTCTAGTGTAAAATAACTCTTTTTATGCTTTTCTACCTTAAATTAATCTAAACATTTAATGTTACAAATTTAAATTTAATTTATATTAATTCACACATACACACCGTCCATCTACTCTTGGTCCGGCCCCCGGGTCCAATATATGAACCCATTGCGGCCCTCGAGTCAAAAGGTTTGCCCACCCCTGGTCTAGAGGCTGCCATTGAATATCCGATTTGTGCAGCTACTATCCAGGTATGTGCAGACCTTATTTGGACAGTGCCAATTTTCAGCCAGCACATTATCCAGACGGCAATTGAGGCCTGCTTTTCGGGTGGCCTAAGCTATCCAGTTGGTCACGTACTAAAATATCCATACAAGAATTTGGCACTCCATGGGCAGATGTTTCAAGGAAAATGTTGGAATTTAAAGACAATAAACTACTCCTATTATTTACTGGTGAGCATTTTGTCATCTGTTTAAAAAAATAGGCATGTCATATTTATGATGCATGTAACGTGTAATTACTTTTTGAAAGAATCATCTGGCTAAGCAGTGCTAACTCATTGCCAATAAACTGGCATCTCGCCCCTTTTGCGGACAGAAATACATCAATCATACATTGACTGTAGAGTTCAGTGAAGTTCATGCCGTACTTTTAGAAACATTTTCTGCATGGAATTGAATTTATTGGATTTCCATGGTTTTATTAAACTGGAATAACAGCATATTTTTCAAGTATATTATACTTGTTGTCATCTCAATTTCTGGTTTAATTATTTTCTCTTATGCAACCCAGAGCAATCAGATTGGACTGATATCTCTAGTGACTGATTCATTCTAGCTTACAGTGAGCCTAATAGCGCACTTGCCATATGCCATTAACAAATTATTCCCATTAAAAATTATCAGTAAAGCCTACAATTTTCTATTACTTTTTTTTTTCAATATTCATACATAATGGGTTTCATTCAAAAATGGCTTTTCCCCCTCCTGTGCCAACAGAAACAAATCGCTTTTGAACAAGGTCCAATATCTGACACAAAAATGCTCTTCTAACATGAACATCTGACTCAAATTTACACAATCTGCTCTGCTCTCTGATATTTGGTGCCATAGTTGATTTCCCATCAAGAATGGAAGAATTAGTTTTTTTAGGCTTGAATGCACTAAAATTGTATGGGTTCAAATTCTGACAAAAGAAATCAAAATGTTTTTGTTAGCTGTGTTACATAGGCACTTGTACTCTCACCTCACTACACCTACCCCAAGTAAATATACTCTATGCTCACTCCAATATGTGTAAACTAAGTGGTAGCAGTTTTATTCGTAACATTCAACACTTAGAATTTTGGAACCATATAGAAAGGAACATATCCATTAGTCTTTCAGTTCAGATACTTTGCTTGCTTGGCATTATACCCCATTTTCCCTACCAGCCACAGCCACCCGACTTGTTGGTGTTAATCTAGCCGTGATGAGGTCTCACTTAACCCTGTGGCATTCCAACCCTTTTCTCCTCGCCCATCCACCGCTGGTGGTGACAATATCTGTGCCCCCTGAAGCTCACAGCATAGCACATTAAGTTCAAGGTTTCCATTCTCTCGCACCGCTCTTTTTCAACTCATTCAAAACACCGCTGTGAAGCTATTTTATGGGCAAAGCAATCGGATTGTGTTGTCCTTGTTTTGGTTAGTGAAAACTGGCTATCAACTCCCCAGTGTATTGTTTAAGGTTACCATTCTCTTGCACTGATCTTTTTATACTGGCCTCCCACTCTACTTATTCTCACTTCTTATTCCGTATGTACCTCAGGCATCTGAGGTCATCCCAAGCTAACCTCTTAGTTACCCCCACTTACCAACAATTACAGTATGAATGGATCAAGAACACCACCTTCCCTTGCAATGCCCCAACCCTATGGAGCTCCCTTCCTCTTGAAGCCCACTCAGAAACCTTTCTCAAAAATTTAAAAAACTGGTAAAGCTGTGGTTATTCTAACAGGCTTTTCAGGGACACCTGTAAGAGACTTGTGCAACATTCCCTTGTGTCTTTATTCCTTTCTTTGTATCAGTACCACTTTGTCTTTTCCTTGACCTTCCCTGGCCTACTCCTTGTGTTTTATTTTCTGCAGATTTATGAATTGTGTACATCACTTGGATCCCTCCGGGATCACCATTAGTGGTATAATAAATGGATGAATAAATAAATAAATAAAAATAATAAATCATCCCCTCCCCCTTTCCTGCCCAGAATGTCCTCTGCTAACCAACCTAGCAGTAACTGACTCCTTCTGTCTCTGCTAGCTGCAACAGAACCCCCTCAATCCCAAACAATGGTGGCGGGATGGAAATAGAACTTCCCACTCCTACCTCCTTGCCCTCCCACCCCCAGACTGACCACCAAAATCTTGATCCTGACCCTTCCTCCCTCATTCTACGCTATACTCACCCCTGTTGGCCCATCCCCAGTCAAGTTACCCTGTCCCCCCAATGTCAGTTCCCTGCCTGCTCAGACCATCCTTCCTCCCCTTATCAACTCCCCAGGCTGGCTCTAGTGCACTCAGCCATATTATGGTGCGCCCCCTGCTCTTCAAGTGGTGGGGAGGTGGCTCTACTTTTTTCAGTTTTGTGAGAATTGACAGGAAGGGCAAGTAAACAGTTATTTTCTCCATTATAGCAGAATTAGAAGAAGGACAGAGAAAAGCCACCAAAATGCTAAAGGGGATGGAAGGATAGCCCTATGAGGAAAGGCTTAAAAAGTTAGGACTCTTCAACTTGGAAAAAAGACAGCTGAGGGGAGATATGATAGAGGTCTATAAAATGATGAATGGAGTCGAACGGCTAAATATAGATCAGTCGTTTACACTTCCAAAAAGTAGAAAAACCAGGGGACATACAATGAAGCTACAGTGTAGCACATTTAAGATTAATCATCAAAATAGTTTTTCCCTCAATGTGTAATCAAACTCTGGAATTTGTTATCAGAAGATGTAGTAAAAGTGTAGCTGGGTTTAAAAGAGGTTTGGACAAGTTCCTGGAGGAAAAGTCCATAAACCATTATTAAAGAGGACCAGGTAAATCCGCTGCTTACCCCTGCGATAAGCAGCATGGAATCTGTCTACCTTTTTGGGAACCTGGCAGATATTTGTGACTTGATTGGCTGCTATTGGAAACAGGATTGATGGTCCCTTGGTCTACATTTCTTATGTTCTTACAGAAGCTCTCCTCTTATTTTACTATGATTACTTTTATTGTAAACTTCTTTGTTATTCTATTAGACTATTAAGAGGCCTCGTTTAGAAAAGAGATGATGATCAGAATTAAGATGTCATTTGCATTTGGAGGGGTATTTCTGGAAGTGCGCATGTATGTGCTGATATGTGGATCCAAGGGAGGCACTTTACTAACCTAGACATTAGGAAAATAAATGGCAGCAACTCGGCAACCCCCCCGCCCCCAAATGTAAGTGCTGGCCCATTTCATAACAGAAAATAGCTGTTTACTTGCCCTTCCTGTCAATACTCACAAAACTCAAACAAGTAGAATTTATTTATTTATTTTGTAAAGTTTTGTAAAGTTAAACATATAAATGTGACCAGTTAACTACAAAGGCCATGTTTTAAAATCTAAATTAAATGTGGAGTGAGAAATAAACTAGAGAGGAGGGTTAAGGAAGATAACCTCCTGTAAAGGGCTAGGGGTCAAAAAATATTGTTTGTTTCTTTAATGGGCTCTTTTTAAAAAGTGTAGATATCCTCAAGGTCTCCTTCCTATGGCTGAAGCATCAGTTAGTGTTCCATCGTCTCCTCCAACTGCTTTTGCAGCCTCCCACCCAATAGTTTTTTATTTCCTACACAGGACACCACCATGGCAAAGATTTACCCTGAGCTAAGCATGATGGGTGCTCATAGAAGAGAAATGGTGAAATGGTACTCCCCCTCTGGAATCAGAGCAGCCAGGCTTTCTATCCTGAGCTCAATGGGATGAATGTACTAGGACTGATTAAGTAACCTTCTTTGTAGACTGTCTTTGCTGGATATTCTGTGAGAATATAGGTCAAGCATTTTCGTTATATGACTGCTTCCAGAATGATTCAATCTACGGCTCATGCCGATTCCAACCCCTCCTTGATGTACATAAACTTCCTTGACAGACATTTGAGGTATGTGCTTTGAACTGGTTTTTCCTTTCTTGGACTTTTATTTTATCTCCTCATTAAGGTCTATATGCTTTCTCATCTCAGCACTGACATGCAGGGTTGGCACAAGAGTATCTGCACCACAGACGAACCATCCAGGTCCCCCCTTCCCCCGGTATCCAGCCCCTTCCCCAACCCCCCAAGGTGTCCAGCATCTCTGCCTTACACCCCCCCTAGATGTCCAGCTTCTCCCCCACCCTCCCCTCCCCAAGGTGTCCAACTTCTCCCCTTCTCACCCCCCCCCCCCATGCATAAGCTCTCCAAAATCTTCACTGCTCTTCCTTTTCCCTATCTTGCCACTCAACACCAGTGGTGGGTGGCGTCATCTCTCTTCTCTTACTTTCTACTATTGCCCACTCTTCCTCCTGTTGTTATTTGTAATTTCCAAATTCAAGTTTCTGACCTTGGATGAATTTAATGGAAAATGGGGCCTAAGTTTATTTATTTATTTATTTTATTTGAATCCATTTTTATACCGCTCCTTCCAGTGATCAGCAGCGGTTTACATTTTAACATTTAACTCTGCAAGGACAGCAGCTTACATATAACAACAGTTGAAAATTAATTGGCCTGGATATAGCAGCTATTCCATCCCAGTCTCCAAAATAACATTTTGTGACGTCACCAGTACAGCTGTAATGTTGTTGGCAAATTATGCTTACCATGACTCACCAGACTCGAATAGACTGAGTAAACCATTGAATCTAGTCCCCCTCCCCCCCCCCATGTTCCTCTCCTCATACCAGAAAAGCTTTACTGCACTGCTGTCACTATTGCAGCAGGGGTCATGCCAACCTCTATGTCATTAGGGTTAATTTCCTTATAAATGTATAATTAACTGGAATATGAGTTGCATCTAGGTCAGGAGAAAAGACAGTGGCCCTTTTCCTCTTTACAGCTATCATTCACTTGAGCCATCTGGAACTTGCCCTACCACCACTCAAAACATGTGTGCATCTATTAGGCCTGGCTGGAGAGAGATAATCAAAAATTGTCATTTGGTAAATAAGATGCCTACCCTTGATCTTCACCATAACAAAAAACCAACCAATCATCCAGATACCATCTTGGATCGATCAGTATTGCTTTAATGTCATTTTCAGCAAAGAAGGAAACTGCTTAATTTAGGGCCCAAATGCTTTTTAGCTAAAGCACATTACTAGCACTTATATTTTGTAATATTTTTTGTTAACATTCAAACTCCTACAGCTGATTTTACCACAGGTATGCTAAAATTTAATATGTAGGTCATTAAGTGATATTACATTTTTATCAATTTGTGCACTAAAACCATTTAGCAGGTCTCTAAGGTGTCACTTTTCAAAACTCACTGATCAGTTAAAGAAAACTAAACCAGATAGTCAACCTAATTTAGCTTTCTACTTCTGCCACTGAATATCCAGTTAAATCTACCCACAGGAAATCTGAATGAATAGATGTGAAGCATGATTTTGCATAGGGCATCTATTTTATTTTTTTTATTTCATTTAAATCATTTTTTTACCGTGCTCTTTAGAATCAATGCGGTTTACAAAGAACATAAATTTGTACAATGCAGGCTGAAACATACATTGAACTTTACAAGGAACAGGTAATACAACTTGGGTTTCAACAGGGATAACTATATACAAGTTGAGTAATTGTATCAACAGATATGGTTATGTCAACATGATAGTTAGGGAGGGTGTGCTGGGTTATGTCATCATGACGGAAGGGAGGGTATGCTGGGTTATGTCATGTCACCTGTATGAGAGTAATGCTGAAGGAAAAGGTGGTGCTTTAGAGCCTTCCTAAATTGTGTGATGGCATAAATAGACCAGATAGTGGTAGGGAGGGCATTCCAAAGTGTGGGTGCGTAAAACACAAAGGCTCTGTTCTTTGTTGCGAGGGAGCATCTTGTTATCGCATTGGGGACAGCAAATGTGTTGCAGTGACCGATCTTCTGGATCTATTCTGAGGAGTGGGATGGACAAGGTCTGTGAGGGAGGTGGATGATAGTTTGTTAAGGGCTTTGAAGGTCAGCAGTAATACTTTAAAGGTGAACCTGCAGTGGATAGGAAGCCAATGGAGGTGTTGCAAAATAGGAGTTATGTGGTCTCTTCTGGAGACTCCATGCAGGATGCGGGCAGCGGTATTCATTGCAAGTTGTAGTGAATTAAGTGTGCTCTTAGGGAGCCCATGCAGAATGGCAGTGGCATAGTCGAAGTGGGGGGTTACAAGGGCTTGAAAGATCGTCCGGAAATCAAATGTATACCACAAATCATGAAATTGAGATGTGCAACTCTTATGTTCATTGTAAACCGCACTGATGTCGAATAGCGCGGTATAAAAGAGACCGCAAATAAATAAATAATAAATAAATAAATAACAGACTCCAGTACGGGACGTAGGTAGCAAATTGTATGTATCTTGTGGTAGATTGCCTTGATGGTGTTGCTTATATGTGCTTTCATGTCGAGCTTCTGGTCTAGGATGATACCCAAGTAGCTGATGGTGGGCCTGCTCGGGAGCTCTGCGTCTCTCACCTTAATCGAAGCGGGAGGGGTGAAGGATTGGTTTCTTATGATAAATAGGATGTCCGTCTTATTTAAATTGATTCTGAGGCTTTGCGTGTGGAGCCAGTCAGTAACAGCATCAAAACAGCTCATTAATGGTGAGAAGTCAGGCTGGTCAGTAGAGAATGGTGTGAACAGCAGTACATCATCAGCATACACAAGGCAGGAGATGTTAAAGGAGTGGATGATTGAACAGATGAGCTGCATATAGATGTTGAAAAGGAGGGCAGAGAGAGAGAGGAGCCTTGGGGGATGCCTTGCTTTTGTTGAAAAGGCTCAGAGGTGGCGGAGTAAATTCGTACTTGTTGCCATCTGTCTGATAGGTAAGACTTGCACCAATTCAAGGCTGAACCATGGATTCCCTTCTCTAAGGGCCTTCATATATTTTTATCGTCCTGCAAATCAGTCATTCCACCAGTGATGCAGAAACACATGAAGTTTGCTCTGGAAATGACGCCTTAAGGTTGACTTTACCAGATCACTGTAAAACTGGGCAGGTTCATGTTCTCATCTGGTGAATGGAACATAAATCTTGAAGGCTAGTTATAAATGTATTGAGTTGGTCCAATAAAAAAATTACATCTACAATATATTTTCTGTCCTATATTCCTTCTACAAAATGTAAACCTTCTAATAGCATAGACAGATCAGCTTATTGGCACATCGAGAATAGATATTGAATTGCTCCATATCCAGAAGATTAATTTTAACATAACCAAACCCCTGACGTTTACTTTCCGGCAGCCAAATCATATCTTGTCTTATCTCAGACACACAGTATATCATTTATTAGATCATGTGATACTATAAAGTTTTTAAAATATTTTTCTCACAGTTCGGTCTCTTCTCAATTTCTACACTTAAGTTTCATAACTGCTTCATTTCTCAATACTTATTAACCAGGTAAGGCGGACGTGGCACTCCCGTCCCCTACCACTACCCTTCCACCCCCCCACACCCCCACCCCTTGAAATAACCACAACCTGAACACTTATTGGCATGATAACTGGTCACAGCTTTATTAACAAAACACAACGTAAACAATACAACCATAACAGTCTAATTACGGTTCCGGCAGCGGGACACATTGGCTCCCGCGCCACCACGCGCACCGCGGGAGCCAATGCTTTTAAATGAAAACCCCCCGCCAACGGGCACGCGCCCATCCCGGCGCCGGGGACACGCACCACGCCGCCCCCTGTTACCCGCGGCCATCGGGCACGTGAGCTCCGCGGCCTTCGCTTTCTCTACCTCATTCTGTGCTCATCTTAAATACTTATATAATTCTTCTCCAGGCCTACAGCATTTTTCTTCCATAATACCTTACCTTCTTTAAATTCTGCTCACCTCTTCAGTTTCTCTCTTTTTACATACGGCTCATAGTTCCTACAATTTTTACTGTCTTTGAAATTATTTAATTCTTCACCATTTTTATATTACTGTATCTCTCTTTTCTTGCTCGGTTACTTTGTTCAGCCACTTTAATAGTGACCTTTTCTTCTTTATTTCTCTGACTCTGTCTCTTTATTTCTGATTATTTCTTTCCCATTCCTTTTCTTACATGGGTCTCTAAAGCTAACTAAGGCTATAAATTATTGCTGGAAACAATTTCGATTTTCCTCATTGCTTCTGGTCATTGAAGCATTAATAATGGTTTTTAGTGTTGGCCAGGACTTTTATCATTCATAGATGGCCCTTTCATTATGGAAAAGCTGAATTTTCTTCTTTCTAATATCACAGCAAACTTGCCATTTTTATTATTTTTTTTCTCATAGTTTGGAATATATGCTACTATAACAATACTAGATAGCAGGAAGATTTAAATGTTCAATCATAAATTATTGGAGTCAACAAGGAAGCAGAAAACGTAATATGTCTGTCCTAACAGAAACAAGACCAAGTTTGAAAGGTTTATCCTTCTTTGCAAAACACCATTTGTGACAAGAATAAACCCATATCAAATTCACAAAAAAGTGAAGCCTTGTCACCAGCTCTTTGCCAACATTCACATCATGAAGCAGATGGTGGCCAGTCGTCAAGGTTTTTACTGCCCAACCTTTTAGTGGGGTGGAAAAAAGAAAGCACAACACTGCAAAGATGGTATATTTAGAGATAAGACAAAAGCTCACTGGTAAATTAGAGTTATTTTAGAAGGTCTTTCATGACTTAGACTTTGATAAGGTGTAAATAAAACCAACTAGATGAATAAATAGCAGCTCTTACATGTATAAATGGCTTTCATATGTATGACCACATACGTTTTGTTGAACTTTGGACATTTGGCAGCATAGATTTGAAGTCAGGCTGGAGATTTTTATATTTTATGAAAGTATTAATAAAGTAAGAGGATCCTATGATAACGAGCTCTATCAAGCATCTATGGATGGATCGGTTAAAGGTCTGACAAAAAGGATTTTTGGGCCTTAGAATTCTTGGAAGTGTCTGACTACTTTTTCTAAAATACCAACACAATTGAACACATGGTGATCCCGACATCCCAGTTCTGATCACCACATCCTATCTAAAATGTGGCTTCATAGGATTAGCTCCAAAATTATATCATAATGGAAATGCATATTATATGAATACTAACATGGCCATCAAAACTATGGAAATTCAAGCATTCAAGAAAGGCTTTGGAGATACAGCATTTACAGATAGAATTACATAGAAACATAGAACATGATAGCAGAAAAGGACCACGAATCCCATCGAGTTTAGTTATTCCCAGTGTGAACTCATAGAACCTATATAATTTAGTTTTTCCTAGCATCTAAAAATCCTCCAAGGTGGGTGAAGCTAACTGGATAAGTGCCGGTGAGGTGAGAGGAATATTTATCAGCACTGTACAGGTAGTGCCAATGCTGAATATTCAGATAGTACCAGGGCAGCCTGTGGATGGAGCAAGGGTGATCCCCAGAGTTATCCAGTTAGTGATGATAATCTTAACTTCATCCAGTGAGCTATCCAAATAGTGAGTTTAAAATTGCTGCTATCCAGACAGTGCCAGTGATCATCGCTGAATCCAGATATTCAGCACCAGCCACTACCTGGATACCAGCATTGAATATCTCGATTTTTTATAGCCACTTCGACCAGCATTTGAATAAAGTGCTGACTGCCAAGGCTGAATATTAGCCCCTCTGTGTCTATTCCATGATTTTGTTCATTTTTACTGCTCTTGCATATGCTGCTTACACTGGAAGGCTGTTCCATTCCTTCAGTACACTTTCTCTGCAGAACTATTTTCTCTTGTTAATCCTGAATCTATCTCCTTTAAGGCTTATAGTGCCCTTGCTACTCTCATTATTTCTCCCTTGTGAGACACTGAGAAGCATAATAGATGACAGTAGATAGAAACGAATTAACCCATCCAGTCTACCCATTAGTTTGGTCCACCTTGCAAAGGAGATATCCCGACTTCCAGCCATAGCAGTTTGACCACATCTAGGATCTTGCTCTTTATCTTAGTCAATTCTTCTCCTTTCCCTCTTTCGTTCTCTGCTATCCTTAGTAGATCCACATTCAAGTGCCAATACATTATCCAGCACCGAGTAGCTTATCTGATCCCTCATGTTTTACCACCAAACAGTCACAAAAACTAATGAAGCTGTTGCCTTCTAGGTCCAGCAATACTGCTCAACTGCATCAGACCACCATCAATCTAGAAACAACATGGTTGATTTCTAGGGAGCTATATCCTATTTTTTCTAACAAAGCTATCCCATGGTCTGTGGCGTTGCTAGGTCATGCTTCCATTATCTGCCCTTTATCTCCTTTTTCTTTTCACCTTGCTGGATTATTCAACCACCACCAAATTGCAGGCTTCAGTCCTTTGGATTACTGAGAGTTGTAGTCTCCTGGTTTCAACTCTGCTATTCAATGGCCTGTGATGTTTCCAGGTAATACTTCCTCTCTCTAATTCTTCTTTTGTCAACACTTTCCTCCCCTCTGGCCTTGAGGGAGCAAAAGGTGGATTGTTTGTTATACTGCAATCTCCCAACTTTTTCCCAACACTGTCCTAGATATTAGTCTCAAACATGTTTGACTTCTGACACAAGACTGGATTGATAAATTACCTTATCTCATAAATAAATGAAGGCACATTTTTGATGGTATGTGGAGAATGGAATTGAGACATTAAGGTTAGGATGTACACAAGGTAGATCCTTTTCTAAAAAGGTGCAGGTGTGCATATGTATTTGACAATAGGTGGAGTTGGGGGATCCATTTCACAAACTGATATGTGGGAAAACGCTACAGGGGAAACGCAGCAGCTTATATGTGTAAGATGATATTTCACAATTCACACGTATATGTGGGCCATTTTGCAGACTTATAAGTACATGTATAAACGATGCCAATTACCTACAGGTGCTGCTAGCTTTATTTAATCTCAATTTGGAGGGAAAAAACAAACAATGGAGGATCAAGGAGGATAACCTCTTTAATCACTCCTGCAAAGGGCAGACCGAAATCAGCACTTTTCCAAAATCTATACATGCCAGGGCGCAGGTGTAAATCCCAATGTGCATTCCTTATTGAAACAGGGGATACAAATATAGATTTTTGACCCGCTCAGACCACACCCTAACCAAACCCCCAACATGCCCCTTTGTAATTTCTACATATGGATAGCCACATGTATATTCACCCTTTCTAAAATCAACATTTACAAATGGGTGCCATTTCTACGTGCAAATGCTGGATTTACAAATGGAAACTGAGAGCAAGGCTTCTAAATAGCCCCCTTAATGAAGTAGGAGGGTTTAAAGTAAGGTCCGATTGGCTGTAGCTTTTTAATTTTTTCCCCCTGTAGAAAAAGCATGCGTGCCAGCTCCCGGCATGCCTTGTGCAAAAGCAGATGCCATTTGCAGTCATACCGTCACTTTGTACGGTTTATACTGAGACGTAAAATGTTTAAGACAATTGAGCGGCCCTCCGACTGTGAAATACAGTTTGTGATTCAGTTTTTGAAAGCAAGGACCGTGTCATCAGTGGACATTCATCGCCAGATATGTGAGGTGTATGGTCCCAATGCGATGAGTGACAGCAAAGTGCATAAATGGGTGAGATTGTTCAAGGACGGGCAGGACAATGTCCATGATGAACCGCGATAGGGTCAGCCTTCAGTAATCACAGAAGATTTGGTGCGCACAGTTGACGCAAAAGTTCATGAAGAACGGCGATTCACGATTTCCACTTTGTCACTGAAATTTTCATGGTCCGTGCTATACAAATCGTTTCTGAAAAATTGCAGTTCATAAAACTGTGCTCACGATGGGTTTCCAGGCTGCTTTCCGAGGAACACAGTTGCCATAATCTTAAGTGTTGAGATTGTCTGTTTGGCTTTCATTTTGACTGGAGATGACGTGTCTCTCCATTTCATCGACTGCCGCTTTGATTCTGGAGTCATACGAGAAACCCATGTCTTGTCCCCTGTGACAATGTGGTCCAAAAGTTCATCTCCTTCCTCATTATATCAGATCAGAAATGTCAAAGCACTAGCCATTCTCCTTTTTTGGTGTTCCGCGGAAAGCAGCCTGGGAACCCATCATGAGCACAGTTTGTCCTGCCCATCCTTGGGCAATCTCACCCATTTACGCACTTTGCTGTCACTCATTGCATTGGGGCTGTACATCTCACATATCTGGTGATGAATGTCCACTGATGACACGGTCGTTGCTGTCAAAAACTGAATCACAGACCGTATTTCACAGTCGGAGGGCTGCTCAATTGTCTTAAACATTTTAATGTCTCAGTATAAACCATACAAAGTGACGCTACGACTGCAGGAGCCGGCACGCATGCTTGTTTCTACAGGGGGAAAAAATTTACAAAGCTACAGCCAATCGGACCTTACTTTAAAAATAACCCTCGTATCTTTCTTCATATAAACAATTAAGGAGATCAGAATCAAAAGAGAGCAAAGGGTTATATTTATTTATAGTAAATTGGCATTAGATATATTACCATCTAATGAAAAATATTTCTAGGCCTCCCAAAAAACACAAAATTGTTGAATTATGTATTTTCTATCCAGTCCTATTCCAAGGTCAAAAGTTGGACGGGAGATTTAAAAGAGCACATAGTGCTGCCATACACAGTTTTGGCAACTAGGGAAACTACAAACGTCTTTCAGCTGGATCTGAACCATGGCATTAAGGGGACTGTGCTGTAGAGAATGACGGAGATCCTTTGCATTCATAGCTTTAAAGTTTCAGAACTGCTTTTATTCCAGAGTATTAATATCATGAATAAATTGTAATATAGGTTGTATAATCTGGCTTGTTAAAATTCCTCCTATTAAAACAATTTAATTAGGGTCATAAAAAGTCCTGCCCCTTTGTCTTGCATATGTATTCCTTATTAAGCAAGGCACAAAGTCTCTGTAAAACTGCCATAGAAATGTGAAAATATTTTTGGGCCCTGTATTTATGCTTGAGAAAGAATTTCCACAGGAAATTGGTAATAGGAGGCCTATTCTTCAGGTACATCCTGGAGCCCTGTGCCATGTAAACCTCATTACAAAGCAGCTGAACTGAGTAAGCCTGCTGTTCCTCCTGAAAAGGTAAGATCACTGATTTGAAATTTAAATGTTATCCCCTTTGAGGCATAATTTATAACCTACTATTTTATGAATTATGTCTCAAAGGACAATCCTATATTGAAAGTTATGCTGTAGGACAAGGTAAAGTTATTTGGATTCTTTTGCATCTTCTTTAATGCCATTAGTTTTTCCGGAGACAATTTTGCATCACTTTCAATATACAAATGAAAGACATTGTGAAAAATGAATAAAATATATAAGGCATGCTAAAAATAAGAATTTAATCTTTGTAGAACAAAAACATATAACTTTTTTAAATGTTCTCTTTACTTGCTCTTTTAATTTTATTTTTGAACCACGTTTATCCACTTCCCATTAGAGTTCTTGCTGCATTTCTGTTTAACTTCGTAACTTTCACAATAAACAAAATGATAACATTGTTTTCTTTAGTTTTTTACCCTCAAATATTACACCATAGTAAAATATTGAAATACTTTTTTATCAAACAAAACAATGCAATTCACATGAACTTTGGCTACTTGAAGATTTCAAGCAAAACAGTACAGCAAGAGTAATTGATAGATTCCAATGACTCCAAAAGATTTATTAACCAAAACCTGACATGGTTTTGTTTTGACAAACAACCACCTGCATCGGGGTAGAACACAACTTTAAAAAATTAAATATAAAACATAAATGTATGCAAAAATGACACACTAAAAATATATTTACAATCAACACAATTAAAAATAGAAATGTACCAACATAAAACATATATCAATAAAACAGACAAATCAAACCTCATCAATAAATGGAAATATATATGTACATAAGAACAGTGCCATACTGGGTCAGACCATGGGTCCATCAAGCCAAGTATCCTGTTTCCGACAGTAGCCAATCCAGGTCACAAGTACTTGTCAGGTTCCCAAAAGGTACACAGATTCCATGCTGCTTGTTCAATAAGTAAGCAGTGGATGTATATAAATTATGATAAAACCAACATTGTACCAAAAAGTCAAACCACAATATCAAATATTATAACATAATCGGAACATAACATAAATTCAGGAAAGGCATCAAACAAAACAGGAAGGGAGTGGGGTAAGCAGGGAAAGAAAAATGGGAAAGTTTATTAGTTACTCTCTATTAACATAGGAACATTTTAAAATGTAACAATGATAATTATTAAAAAGAAAAATTAATAATCAATGATAATTGTAGAAAGGAGAGGAAAGAAAGGGAGGAGGAAGAAAGGGGTGCAATGTTGGTTTTATTATAATTTTATATTTGTATATGTTTTTATATATTTATATTTGTATTATTGATTATGTTTGATTTGCATGTTTTATTTAGATATTTTTTGTGTTGGTGTATTTCTGTGTTCAATTGTGTTTATAGCAAATTGATTTTTATTTTAAATGTATTTGTATTTTTATGTGTAATTTTTTAAGTTGTGTTTGCACCCTTGATGCAGGCAGCTGTTTGCCAAAACACAGCCATTTCAGGTTTTGATTAATAAATCTCAGTGCATTTTTCCTAAAAAAAAAAAAAAAGATGCTGGTACTTATATGCTAGGCGCTTTCATTACAACATGAGGATCGCCTAAAATTTCGCAGGAAATGAAAAAGGTGCTGGTACTTAGTACCATCGAGTACCCCCTCAAAAAAAGCCCTGATAAATCTCATTAGCCCAGCACACTTAGCACTGGGTACACACTGCACGCCAACTACAGTAGCGCGGGTTCACCTAATGCCACTTTACAAGGTGGAGTTAAGTGCACCTGTGCTAATATGGTCCATGTTAGGGGAAAGTGCTCTGCGTTACCGCCCTTTAGTAAAAGGCCCTCTTTGTTTCCTGCAGTCTGAGAAACCACCCTCAACAAATCGCCAGAACGTTTATTGCTATTATTCAGTTTTCCATTATAACATCAAGAGATCTCTTGAAAAAGAAACACGTTAATCAGCACAAATCAAAATCTATCTCAAAGGCTGAAAGAGGAAAATAAAATAACTGGAACTGTTAGGGCTGCAATTTACAGCTCAGAAGATACATAAAAGGGGTGATTTTAAAAAGCATTTTCCTTCTATAAAATAAGGTTTACATGTACAAAAGGGCTCTTATAAAATAGTACAGGAGAATACATACACAAAAAGCAAGCACATGGAAAGAGTGCAGGGATCCGGTGGCCAATTAGGGGAACCAGGATCACCAGACCAGAATTCTTTCCATATCCCAGAGTCTAGGTTCAAGTAAAGAAGCAGTGAAGCAGAGGATCTAGGAACAGAGACAATGCTTCAGGAAGGACAACTCAGAATCCCTGTGGGCTAATCAAAGCTGTATACTGTAGATCTCCTGGGCAGGTCTGTCCTCTGGGTATTGGAGGATACATTTTCCTCAAGCTCACCAGCTCAAGCCCATTTGATTCTGACACCCTCAAATCATTCTACCCCTAGTCTCCAACTTCCTCCTCTCCTGCCTTGTGGGTATGTTTATTTCCCATCTGATATACCCCCTTTAGCAAATAGGAACAAAGTGGTTTACAATTCAAACATATTTCAAATACATAAAGAGAAAAAGATACACTATCAAAAGACAAAACTATCAGCAGAGAGAAGGTTCATTCAGGACATCAGATGACTCAAAAGAGGCATATCTAATCTCTTTCCTCTTCCCTCTACTTCACTCATTCCAACCTCTCTTCCCTCTGTCCTCTTCCTTTCTCCGCTTTCACGTATTCGTGTTTGTTCTTCCCTTCCTCTCCTGCCCACTACATCGCTATATCTGTTTTCATCAACCTTTTCTCTTTTTTCCCTCCCATCTCTGCCTCCTCCCCTGCCCCTTCTCTCATTCCCTTTCCTAACTCATTGGCAAGCAGCAGCCAAGTGTCCGATTTTTCCTATGAGATCGTCTTCCTGTTGACTCATGCAAACCAGGGGGTATGTTTACTAAACCGCGCAATTGTACGGGGCGCACTTGAGCGTGCGCTAAGGTACCTTAGTGCACGCTAATAGTGCGTTTTTGTGCCCCGCACACGTGTGCGCCGCACTAACGGGCCCGCACAAGTGCGCGGCGCGCTGATGTGCGATAGAGGCGTGGAAAGGCATTCTGAGGGCGGAGGAAGGCTCCAGAGGGGAGGAGGGACGGGGTCAATGGGTGGAGAGTGGGAGGGGAGAGGCTCCCCACACAGGAGCGGGGCTGAAATTCAACTCAAAAAATACCGCGAGTGAAAACCTCTCGGTAGAGCCGATTTAAAGGGAAGAGAAACCATTTCTGTCAGCAATGTACAGCAAAACCAGGGAAACCTACAAAACGTGAGCAGTGTGATACATGTGCACAGAACAAAATAGCAAATAAAAATAGAAAATGACCACACCAAAATTCTAAAAAATTATAATCCAGCTGGGCAACAGTGATATCAATGGGCAACAATAAAAAACACTCTCAGGAAAGCTCCAAAAAAAGGAAATGATTTTTGGAAGGGTCTACGCTCCGTAGACCCTTCCAAAAATCTCTTTTTTTTGGAGCTTTCCTGGGAGTGTTTTTTACTGTTGCCCATTGATATCACTCTTGCCCAGCTTGGTTATGTTTTATTTCCCTTTTTTTCAAGGCCATTTCTAATGTTTATTTGCCCTTTTGTCACCATACAAGGTGAATGAGCCCACAGTGAAATTGTGCAGAGCAGGGTTTCTGATTTCTTTGGCCAGGTTTCCTATCTCCAAGGACTGCACTGTCTCTGTGGCCACAGTGTGGTGCAGTGAACACAGACAGTGTGTTCAGGAGCCAAAGGTCAGCAGCTAAAGTCCCAGCTGGGGCCCCTGCAAACCCAATCCCCATATTTTACCCACCACTAAACCGTGATAGTAACGACCAACCTTTTTTGCAGAGAACATAAGCATGGTCCAAACACCTGTATTTTACCCTACAGAGCACAGACACCAGAAACATGCGCATTACCTAGACCACGGTCCCCTAAATGCAGTCCTGGAGGGCCACATATCATTCAGCTGTGATGCTGTCTCCAATATAAGGCCATGTCAGCATGGTGGCGGAGGGGTACCGTTGGTGGAGGGGGCAGTGGCTGCTGCCCACAGCAGACAGTGGCCTAGCCCCCTTCACCTGGGTGCAGTGCACTCGAACAGACAGGCCCTGTCTGACAAACAGCCATGGACTCCCCAGGGAATGCACTGTTGTTGTGCTAAGACGGTGGTGCAGCGGACACAGCCAGTGCCTTTTGGACCAGAAGGTCACAGGTTCAAATCCCAGCTGGGGTTCCTGCCAACCCAGTCTCTTTATTTTACCTATGAAGAAAACATGGTAGTAAAGACTGAACCTTTATTGCTGAAAACATAAGCATGGGTCAAACACCTATATTTTACCCCACACAGCACAAATATCATAGAAATGTGCATTACCTACGGCAGAATCCCCCAAATGCAGTCCTGGAGGGCCAAACACCATTCAGGTTCCATGCTGCCTCTAATAAAGATGCCTGTGCTGCATATCTATGCACCACCCCCATGGTATGCAGATGTAGCTCATGCATATTCATGAGGGACAGCATGAAAACCCGAACAGTGTTTGGCACACCAGGACTGGAGTTGGGAACCTCTGCCGTAAAGCAGCAGCCAACAAGGGCAGACACACCCACACCCACACCCACAGGCCCCATTAGCCAATGCCTCCTGGAGAGGCAGGACATTGGGCCTTGCGTGCATCCCCCAATACTAGCACTTGCATACCTTAGCAATGCCACCCTACACCTGGGTATATGGTACACAGCTATCAAACGTTTGTTATGATTACTGCCAGATAGCGATTTCTACGTTAAGCACAGTTTGCTGATTGAGCTCCATCATAACAATCTTTTGGATGTCTGTAGTGTGTGCTTCAGGTCTGGTCTCTGACAGTGTTTACCACCCTGGGGAGTGCCCCCCAACAGTATTGCGTACCATATCCATGCTTGTACTGTGCCCAGGACTGGTGTGGTGGCCAGGGCTGATAGACTCCTCTATAGTAGCACAATGCTGGCCTAGGTGTGGGAGTGTGTGTTTGTCTATCCAGTGTGTGGTGGCTGCAAACACCTTCTGCAGCCCACACTGCCAGCACTGTTGCCAGTATTGGCCTGCCAATGTGCATAATGAGGAGCAAGGTACCATGGGTATAGCCCTGACAGGGTGGCCTTGCGAGGATGCATCTGCACAGGGCATAGGACAATGGCTGGGGCATTGTAGTGCCCGGCCACCACCTGCACAGACAGGGTGGCCACAGCATGTCGTGTTGGGTGATCACTCTCACCCTGACTGAGCAGTGACCACGGCATGTCTAGGTTCCCCCATAGGGCTATGTAGTATTTCTCTTGGGTGATATTTATGGGTTACCTTATGGGGCCCAATCACTGACTTCTCTGCTTGGTGTGTATGCTGGCAGCCCAGTTCTGGGTGCACGCATCTTCTCCAGAAACATCCACTAAGGACTAGCTTGCAGACTGTCTGCAGCTAGTATGTGTTTTGCTGGAACACATTGCAGAGTGCAGCGGCTGGCGGCCTGCTGCTGGTGAATGTCAGATAGTGGTGGGGGGCAGCTGGGCATTTCAAGGCCTACTGTCTGTCTGCTATTGCTTTAAGGGTGGGTACAGATACATATTGCCTGCCCTGTAGAGTGTCTGATCCCCAGCAGGACCGGGGTTGATGGTCGCCTCTACTGCCAACATTTCAAGGAGGTATAATGTGGATCTGTTGGTGGGAGACCCTGTTTCCCACCCTCAGCCCCAGGGGGGGGGGTGGGGTGGGGTGGGGTGGGTTGGGTGGTGGTACCTAATCCACCTATGGGTCCGGTCCATAAGGCCTAAACCTGACTGGGAACTACAGATGTATCCAAGGTGTGTCTGCAGGAACCACCTATCTCACACACTAGCACTGCTGGGGACCTGCAGCATGGCCTATTTCTGCAATGGGAGGTGCTGTGGACCAGGTGCTGGCTGCCCGACCGCACCTTCAGAGCGAGCACAGTACCCGCACAATGTGACGGGGTATAGCTACTCTGTGCCAGTACCACACACGGACAGTTTCCCCTACCAGGCCTAGGTGCTGTGGGGGTGCATACCCCATCTGCAGATCACCTGTAGACTGCTGCTTTGCATGTGCAGTGCATCATGGGTGCGAGAGGACTAACCCTACGCTGGTAACCGCAGCACAAAGTCTGCAGACATTCTTTTGTAGCCAGCCAGACATCTCTTTACAGTTGTACAGCTGTAGCCCACTGGTGATTGCGCTGCCTGTGGAGCCAGAGGTTGGTGGTTCGAATCCACAGTGGGTTTATGTATTTTATTTACCTTACCTATGTACATTCCCCCATATTCTGCGCTATTCTGAACCATTGTGGTTTACATTGCACAAACCGGACATACATTGAACAGGGCATTATAACTTGGGGATAGGTATTTTACAGGGTACATAGGGAGCTGTCTGGGGCAGTTTGTGTGTACTTTCATGTAGTACAGGCAGCAGAAACACCCTCACAGTGCTGTGACCTTAAGGTGCCTTATGGGGCACCAGAAGATTACAGCACTGTGAGGGTGTTTCTGCTGGCATGACTGCTGAAACGTAGAAAGGAAAATACCTCAGGTAACACTGTTGTAACGTCACGCAGTACTGATGTACATTAAAAGCACTATGCTTCACTCAGCACTGCTGTATAATAATGTGTAATGCCTGAGACAGGTAATAATTGACCCCACTGGGGGATTGAACTCATGACCCCTGCTTCACCAATCCATCTATTAACCATTGTGCTACACCTCTGTTGCATTGTTTGCAGGTCTGCGCACCTACTTCAGGTTTCCATGTGTTCACATGCGCAGTGCTGTCAGCACAAGCAGTACTGTCACCTATCGGTGCCCCATAGGGTGCCCCATACAGCACCTTCTACGGCTTCCTATGGGCAACATTATAGGGTGGCATGGCGGACATTGCACCTTAAAATGTGGCCTCTGGGATACCTTAGGAGGCGCCTTATGCAGCACCTTATGTTACCATACTTTGAGGGTGTTTGCTGGCACCACTAATTAATAAAAAAAAAAAGCCTCCTATAGCAATATTCCCCATAACAGGTAATGCCTCAGCCAGGCTTCTTCTTTGGGCACTGTGGGGGATTGAACCTCTGATCCCTGTACCATTGGTCAGTGTCTTAACCATTGTACTGTGGCTCAGTTCCTGTGCTTGTGCATCAGCGCGCCTGCTTATGCCGCCCAATATTAAAATGCCTCCTAAAGCAATAGCACCCTGCCTTATGCACATCAGCACGCCGACTTATGCCGCCCAATATTGAAATGCCTCCTAAAGTAATGCCTCAGCCAGCCGTCTTCATTGGGCACTGTGGGGGATTGAACCCCTGATCCCTGCACCATTGGTAAGTGTCTTAACCATTGTGCTGTGACTCTGCTCTTCTGCTTGCACATCAGCGCGACACTTATGCCTCCCGCGCAGCTTTCTCATGCGATAATGTGCGGGGCGCACATGGGTGCCGCGCACCTTAGCGCATATTTAAATCCTGGTTTTGCTTTTTCAGAAAGAAACGCCCACTCCTTATATGGCACCCGCACACTAGCGCGGCCCGCACATTACCGGGGTTTTAGTAAACATAAACCCAGGTCTTCTCTGAAGTGCAAGGCCTACTGCTGGCCTTTTGCAGGAACCAGCACATTCATCAGCTGTTGGACCATAGCAGAGGCCACAAAAATAATGTGTTATGGCATCATATGACCACATTTGAGAAACACTGTAATAATGTCTGTGTCATCTTATTTTCTTGCAGTCCATGTCAGCATCATGAAAGTCTAGTATTCTATTAAACATGAGGCGATATGTGAGTTTATTGCACATAGAAAATGTCAGAATTTGTGAAATATGGCTGAATTTCCACTGAAAAGCCACTGTAAAACTGTGACCAAACGTTAAAAAGGCTCAGAATAGGATAATAAAGATGGTTTGAAGGCTGCAATGGCTAACATAGGGATTAAGGCAGTGGTTCCTAAACTTAGAGTCTGGATCCCAAATGAGATCACCTTATCAGTGGATGGGGGTCACAGAAACATAGCCATTTCCCCTTCTCTCTCCACCTATGCTGTGACCTATGTCAAGTACCCAGTCAGTATGTGGCCTGTGAGCCAGTGAACCCTCATAGGCCCTTGCCCTTCCTGAGTAAGCTTCCTGTTAAGCTGGAAACCCACTGGGTCATACTGGGGTCTGTAAGCACACACTGCACACTGACACAGGGTACCCTGTGCTGACTGCTGCTGCTGCCTTCCTGCTTTAGATAAGCGGAGGGAGGGGAAGGAGGCTGGAGACCTGCCAGTTTGATTTCATCATCTGGGGTCACGTTAATATTCTGATGTTAAAATGGAGTCATCCGGGATAAAAGTTTGAAAAGCACTGGTTTAAGGAATATTAAGCAAGTGGCACAGTCTTTAGCAGAAAAAGGAGCACCTTTCCTTTCAGTGCAGCTTTTGAGTTTAAAAAAAACTTGGCTATCATTTAGGAAAGTTGCTAAAAATTACTTAGGAGAGTAAAAGAAGCGGGGTTTTTTCCCATTGTTTTCCTCTGTTTCACACAGCAGGAAAAGGTTTAAAAATTTCAAAATGGCTTCCATGAGAATCAATCCTACCTGCAAAACACTGGCCAAGGAGTAAATATTAGGAATATTCATGAAAAACCTTTTTGGTTCATTTTTTGCATTATTTTCTGACTTTTTCCCTGAATTCAGGCATTTCTTTTTCATCTGTCAGTCGTCAGAATAAAAATTTAAGAATATACTTCAGAACTTTTTAACATACATTAATTGCTTTAACACATATTAATTGGAAGGTTAATGCATGTAACATTAATTTAGCCTCTGCCATGGTCCAACAGCATGTGCTAAATTTTTTAAGGCAAGCTAATGAACCAAATGCTCGCTAACTAATGCATATCTCTAGCAAATATATTAATGTCTAAGGACTCCTTACGGCAAATAAAAGGTTCACTTATGTTTAGGTAATTGGGCATTGTCTATAGACAAAGTAGAGGGAGCATCTATGGTGACTGTATACATCCTTTCCTGTCGAATATTTCCTGAATATCTGCCTATATTACAGTAGCTATTTGGATTTGACTATTTTGTCTCCAGAGGCACAAATGAATTGGCAAAGATTACACATGCATTGGACTAACCGGGTAAGGCGGACATGTCGCCTCTCGCCCCTCCTAGCCACCCCTCTCAATTTATTGCTAACTAATAAATTGATAACAAAAACATGACAACACTTTTTGGACTTAAAAACTGGTCGCAGCTTTAATAACCTTTTACACAAACCAGATAATACAAATCAACACATTATAACTCCCCCCCCGCCAAGCAGAGCGAGCCCTCACCAGCCATGTTAGTAGCAAGGTGACGCCGCTTCCGCTTCCTCCGGGCGCAGGCCCGAGAAATTTTCCACGCCCTCCCTCTTCCGGCTTCGCCATATTATTAGCAAAAACCTGAGGGATTAACCGGGTCGGGGGTACCCCACCCCCGCCCTCCTGCTTGCCTCCGGCTCCGGACCCCGGAAACCTCCGGGATCCCGCCAAATCCCCCCCCCCCCCAGCTGCAACAACCCACTACCCCCAACTCACTGAGCGTCCCCAGCAAGGGCGGGCGGGTGGGCGTCCGGCGCCTCCAGCCTCACTGAGAGAAAGGAAGGGGCAGCGCTGGGTCCCCGCACCTCACCCCACCGTTGCCCGCTGTCCAGGCCCTCCCATTGGCTCCCGCTGGCGTTTCAAACAGCCGGGCGACAAGGAGCTCGCCCCCCCATGCGCCGCCAAAAACCGAGGGCGCGATCGGACTGCCGCCCCCCCGGTTAGGATCGGCCACAGGGACGGGGACCCGCGGCCTTACAATTCCGGAGGAAACGTTTTATAGCAATGCACACAGGTATAAAGCATTTCACCTACATTAATTAGTTATCTGAAAATTGATCTCTCCTCAATATGACTGAAAGTATATGTGTTGTTTCTCAACAGATAGATTTTTAACCGGATCAAGAGGAAATGCTCCCAGGGTCATGTTTACGTCAATAGGGGAAGGGGAATACAACTGATAGTTGGTAGGATGCCCAATGCCCCGTGGCAAGTGCTGTCATATATCTCAATCCCTGGGTAAGGTCTTCCTCTCTGCAGTTTAGCTGAGGCTATGGATACTGCTTAGGGGAGGGGAAGTCATGGTCATTGCTTAAGGATAACATCTGGTGGTCAGATTCAAGGCCTATGACTGCAGGGCTCAGAACAGAGCTCTAGTGCATGGCACCCAGTCAAATACCGTCATTGTGAAGCTGCGTTTCAGATAGGAATTGAGATGTTGAGTTCGGGATGAACTCAATTCCGACGGTATTTTAGAAACGGCTCTCAAAAAGGCAGAGCCATTTCTAAAATACACAGAAGGATACACAGGAGCGCAAGGTGATCCACCAGAAGGAACCATTTTACAACTATACACATGGGAAAACTTACACATGTAAGTGCTGGCATTTCACAGCGTGCATGTGTAAATGTTGGTACTTACCTGTGTATTTGAGCTACTTTGCAAACCTAGACATGGAGATGCTGCTAATTAAACTACCTTTAAACTACCTTTACCTCATTTGAACTTGGAAGGGAAAGTAAACATTAGGGGCCCAATATTCAAAAGGCATTTGCACGGTTTACAGCCCTGCTTAGCATCGGGGCATGTCATGGGTATTCTGGGGAGTAGCATATGCGACAGTCAATAATTGGGCAGCGGCAATATTGCATGTTGCCCGGTTAGCGACCTGTGGCTAAAAGATAGGCAAAGCAAAAGCTCACCTATCTTTTAACCGCAGGAGCTAACCGGGCAGCTTGCAATATCACTGCTGCTCAGTTGGCTACGGTGGCTGTGCAGCAAACCCAAATATTCAATGCCAGGACCACATATGACACCAGCATTGAATATACAGGGTTAAGAGCTGGCGCATAGCTGACCTAGATGAATATCTGGCCCTAGGGAATTAAGGGGGCATCCCTCTTAATCCCTGCAGTAAAGGGATGATCAAAAGAAAAGCTTTTAAAATACTTATTACAGATGTGCATTCTTTTGAAACAACATAATCATCACTTATTAGAAAACTAGGATCTGGATTAGGCTTGGTAAATGTCTCTGATTGTATATTTAAGGCATGGTTTCACAGAATTTCTGGCACAAGAACATAACAAAAGAAAAACTTTTGGACTAGATCTCTACAGCAGGAATCAATAGATTCACAAGGTAAAAAATCCAGGAAGGGTTTTACACAAAGCTCCTGGCCATACACACTTTGGGCGTTTCAGGAATCATAAAGATAGCCAGCAATACAAGGTCAATGGTTCAAGTCCAGCCTCTGACTGTTAGTTGGATTTTTTATTTGCCTGTAAACTTCTAGTAACCTTTTAGCTATATTTTTCATTTGGGCAGCAGTCACAGCTACCTCTTTAAGTAGCAAAATTGCCCTGAAATGAAAATTTATAAAAACAAAACAAAAATGTATTAAAATTAAACAAAATAAAACTAAACACGCCTGCAAACAACACAGGAAAGCGAACAAAATTAAATGTTTTTGCCTACACACCCCTAATATCTATACTGTACATTTCAGCGTGCAGGTGTAAATCTGGACATTGACAATTTTGGACTTATATGTACATTCTCTATATGAAATGAAGAATACACCTGTAGATGTTTGTCCTACACAGGCCACGCCCCTCACATTCCAAAAATGCCTTTTTGCAATTTTGACACGGTATCTACATTGACATATAAAACAAGCCTTTTTTAAAATGTCTATTTACACAGGGATGCAATTGACACATATAGGTGGTCGTACTTATACATGTAAATCATGAATAAGGCTTTTAAAATAACCCCTATAATGACTAGATTGGATGCATTGGGGAGAGAAGCTTAAAACAGGGGAAATGATCTCTAGTAATTCCATGTGAAAGCTGATGGCGCCAGACCCTAACTCTGGTTCTAAATGAACTGGAAGTACAAATTAGCAGGAGGAAACTAATAGATCAAAAAACACTTTACACACATTATTTTCCATGGAAATGTACCAGCAGAAAAAGCAGGTACTGATGTCTACAAGTAATTTGTACCTGCAGCAAGTTACAAAGCAAACATACGCGTATATTTTTGCTGTGAAAGTTCATGAGACATCAGAGGCTTCCTTTGTCTGCTTAGTTTGGGGGCAAATGATAGGGAAGTCTCATTGGTGTAGGGAATGGAGACTGATTCAGCACCAGCACCCACAGCATTCAAGATGGACATCGTCTCTCCTCCATCATATGTGTTTGTAAAGTAATTTTCACTAACCTGTCCTGTGAATTATTTTTCCACTGGCAGATTGCATACTCTTAGTAAGGATAATTTTCAAAAGGAATTTGTCCAGAAAACTGAATTAGAAAGGCAAGATATAAGTTGAAAATAGAACTTGAATAAATTCCCTGGATGGAAAATTGCCTCTCTCTCAAAAGGTAAAAATACACATGGAAGGAAAATTTAGAAGAGCCATCCAAGTGCAATCTGGGAAGTCTAAGCAAGACATCTGAAAAAAATGCAGGTATATCCAGGTGCGGATGTGATTTCACAAACCTGAATGTGCTTGATAGAGACGTCTCGGGACGTCTACATAGACATCCCCAGAAAGGTACAGTATTACAGAACTCAGATGTCTAGGATAGCCTAATGATTAGAGTATTTGGCTAGCAACAAATACTCTAATTCCATTGCTGCTTTCGTTGAGTAGTGGGGATCATCACCTTCATTCTTCTCTACGCCCTCTAGATGTTTTTCAGTTAAAACGAGCACTTTTCAGATATCAGATGCTTGTTCACCACTTTTTGTGCCTCGGAGTAAGTCTAAAATTAGATGTGATGCCAGACATCCATGACATTTCTGCGATCAGGTGGGGGACCTCTCGGTTCCTGGAAATGTCCTGATCATGCCTCCAGGAATGCCCCAGGCATGCCTCCATTCAGATTCAGACGTCTTCATGCTGGGGACATCCCAGAGCTGGCTTCTAAAATGGCTCCGAAGACATCCCTGTGCTTTGGACATCTCTATGCCCATTTTTTGGCATCCAAATCACAAATAGGGCTTCTAAAATGACCCCCATGATGATCTGTAGCATGCAGGCTTTCCTTTGAGGATGAAAGGAGCAAGCCTGGGAGATGGGTGCAAAGCCTACAGGAAGTAACATACCAGTAGTGTTTCCTGTCCCCCAAGTTACAGAGTGAAACACTGCAGGTCTTTCCATTTAGAAATTTGTTTTCAGGTCCCGTGGACATGTAAGCCACCCATGGGATTTCAAAATTGTTCCTTAAGAAGGTAATATTCTAGGATTTTTAAGCATAACACAGTGTTTTACACACCAAAATAGGCATTTACAAAATTTCCCAGTTTGCCTATGTACACTACTGATGCGTATGGGACAGAGTCATAAAATAAAGTGCAAATCATTGCAGACTTAGGGGACAGCTATGTCTGCCTCGGAGTAGATAAAACTTTCTGTGGGATTTTCAAGGTGGCAATTTTATACAGGCACATAAGCACATATGTTGCCTTTATAAAAAAGTGCCTAGCATATGTGCCTATGTACCTTCATGCCCTAGGCACCCTGGTATAAAATTACTCTGTTTTTAATATTAAAACAAATCATTTCAATTAGCTTGTCTTTAATGTTCATCTGAAAAAGTATACTCTGACCAAGTTAGACTATCCTTCATCATTTAGGGACGGATTCACAAAGTGTTTAAGAAAAAGCAAATCATGGGAGAAAATTCTCCATAAATCCAGCCCTTAATCTTTCTGCCTACTTTTGAGGTGATAGAAATACTGCATCCCTGTCCTATGCCATGGTTTCCAGATCATTTCTCTTTGATGGATCAGCATGTCCATCTGTCTCGGAGACCGTAGTAATGTGCTTTGAAGCAGTTTCAACCTTTAGCATGCATATAAAAAAAAAAAGAGATCCTTTTCACTAATTAGTCATAATCAAATTATTCTGAGATTGGACCTCATGCTGCTTTTCATTACTAATAAGACATTGTACTTATGTTAGCTTGTTACTGGTTGCTGTGGTGACAATTTTTTTTTTTATAACGGATGTAAAAAAGAATATAGAAGTCCTACTTGAATAGTCTTGAATGTGGATACTGTTCACTCATGCTTCCATTTCTGTAGTGTGTGTTAAGTGCCGTCGTAGTGTGCCAATGGAAATAAGAAGTGTCTATGTTGTTACTCATTCTCTCCATCTGCTGTACAAGGAGTGACGTAAAGGTCAACAGATGGCATCTAATGTGATGAGAACAATAGGCATATCTTGGTTACATTATTGCTTTTGATGTACCTAGTGCACTGCAGATTATGAGCTCAAGATTCCAAAAAAGACTTAGCTGGAGATATCTGGATGAGTCCTTTATTTATTTAAATTTGCCTTCGATCAACAGACATTTTGGCTGGTCAAGTAGTTGTCAGGTCAAAACTTAAGGAGGGATCTGTGTGGGATTTGAAATAGCTTTATACAGATTTCTCAACTGCAGAAATAACAAGTGTAGAGATATCTGCAAAATTCAATGGATCAGAGATATACAGATGTTTGACTAACCTCATAAAGTTATCTGGATAAATGCTCGAGGCCGCGGGCCGGGTCCCGCGGCCGTCAGTAACCTGGGCCCGGGCCCGGCCTCGGCCTCCAGCACGTGACGGGGGGGGGGCTGAGAGTGAGGAGGCTGTGCGCGGCATTTGAAATCGCTCCGTCGCGTCATCGGAGCGATTTCATTGGCCCGCCGGGAAGGGGGGGCGGAGCAGTGTCCGCGAGGAGCCGCGTGGCCGTCTCCTTCTTGCCGCGGCTCCTCGGGAAGCGGTCGCGTTCCCGCCCGCCCGCCCCTTTTTGGAGGAGGTTTGGGGATGTTGCAGCTGGTGGGGGTGTGGGGTACAGAGCCAGCGCTCGCAGGAGCGGCGCGGGCTTGAACTGGTTTACGAGCAGTGGGGGCGAAGTGCTCCTCGGGGTGGGGCGAGACAACCTGGTTTGGGGTCTCGGCCCGGTAGCGGGGGGGGGTGGGAGCCGGCCTTTGCTACTAGTATGGCGAGGCAGGCGGTGGGGTTTGGGGGGGAGGAGGATGCTCCGCCTTGCTACTAAGATGGCGGGTGGGGGGGCATCCTCCGGCAAAGGGGTGCGGGGCTGGGTTATGTTCAATTGTTATATTCAGGCCCGTGTTGGGTCGGTTATTACAGGTTGTAAATAAAGCTGCGACCAAAAGTTTGTACCAAAATACAGTTGTTGGTGAATTTGTTGGGGGGGGGAGCATTATTGGGGGGTGCTAAGTCTGGGGATGGAGGCGAGGAGGGCTTCCGGGTTACTAGAGTTACTTATCCAGATATCTTTATGAGGATTTGGCCCCACTGAATGTCTCCTGTGCATTGTTTTACATTTTGCAGGTATACACAGAAAATGATGAGAAGACCGCCATCATGCTTAATATAACCAACAAACGAGTATTTGCAACAATTTTCTATATTACCAAATAGTATCTTCTTCGTCTATAATATGATACATAATTTCCATTCTTGTCTTGACTTTAGTCTGCAAAATTCATGAGCAACAGTAACAGCCCAATGTTTGGCCATATTCAGCACATTAAATATTCCCCAGCTGGGGAGGTATATAGTGCTCCTACAGGGAAATTAGCCCATGCCATGTAGTAGAAAGGACCATCATCGGCACTTCATACATGTCTAATCAACTCATCCCCTTGCCTGCACCAAACAAACTATTCTGCAAAAACACCAGATTGGTTTTATATATTTTGCTGTATGCAATACAAAGTGCTGTTGATTCAACTCTTCGGGCCTGAAGGAGATCAGAGTTGGGTTTGTATGAGCTAACGGTAGTTTTCCAGAAGTGATTTATAAAAATATCATTTATAGCACATGTTTAATAATACAGTAGCCATTTGCAGCCATTCTTCCCCATTCATACTAGACCCTGCAGCAGGTCAAAGAGAGAACATGAGAATATAAGAACATAAGATATGCCATACTGGGTCAGACCAAGGACCAACAAGCCCAGTATCCTGTTTCCAGCAAGTACCTAGCAGTTTCCCCAAAAGACACATGTTCCACAGTGAATATCCCGGGTCCCCTTTAAATGGTTTATGGACCTTTCCTCCAGGAACTTGTCCAAAACCTTTTTTAAACCCAGCTGCACTAACAACTTTTACTACATCCTCCGGTAACAAATTCCAGAGTTTTATTACAAATTGAGTGAAAAATGTTTTCTCTTATTAGCCTTAAATAGGTTACCCTGTAGCTTCATTGTATGTCACCTAAATAATTGATCTACATTTACCCATTCATTAATTTATAGACCTCTATCATATCTCCCCTTAGCTGTTTCTTTTCCAGGTTGAAGAACCCTAACATTTAAGCATCTCTTCATAGGGGTATCCTTCCATCCCCTTTACCATATTGGTGGCTCTTCTCTGTACCTTTTCTAATAACGATATATCCTTTTTAATATACAGGAACCAGAATTGCACACAATATTCAAAGTGTGGTTGCACAATGGAATGATAGAGAGGCATTATAATATCCTTTGTTTTATTCTCCATTCCTTTCCTTATGATACCTAGCATTCTATTTGCTCTTCTGGCCGCCGCTGCACACTGGTCGGAGGGTTTCAACATGTTATCCATGACGATGCCTAAATCTTTTTCCTGGGTGGTGGTTCCTAATGTGGAACCTTGCATCATGTAACCATAGTTTAGGTTGTTCTTTCCTAGGTGCATAACTTTGCACTTGTCCACATTAAATTTCATCTGCCATTTGAATGCCCAGTCTTCCAATTTATCAAGGTCCTCTTGCAATTTTTCCAATCCTCATGGGTTTTAACAACTTTGAATGATTTTGTGCCATCTGCAAATTTGATTACCTCACTCGTTATTCCCATTTTCAGGTCATTTACGACTATGTTAAAAAGCAGCGGACCCAGAACAGATCCCTGGAGTACTCCGCTTTTCACCTTTCTCCATTGGGAAAATTGCCCATTTAGCCGTACCCTCTGCTTTCTATCTTTTAACCAGTTCCTTATACAATAGTACACTGCCTCCTATCCCATGACTTTTTATTTTAGCCAAGAGTTTCTCACAGAAACATAGAAACATGATGACAGAAAAAGACCTCATGGCCTACCTAGTCTGCCCTTCCATATCAACCACTACAACGTTCCCCTTTTTTCCTTTAGAGATCCTCTGTGTTTGATGATGGGAGACTGTGGGTGGGAGGAGGGGGATGATGCTGATGCTGTGGGGACCATAGTCTGAAGCTGGTGCTGAGAGAAGTGGGTTTAGTGGTCTCCTTCATGCAGCGCAATCAGCAAACCTTCACACATACATATACACCAAGCCAGTCTCCGTAACCATCAGCAGAGTCTGGTCAGAAATCTGAATCAAACTTCTTAGTAGACAACATCAAATTCTCTTACATAAAGCGCATTGAGTGATGATACCGTTGGATTTTTTTCTTAGCATAGGATATAAGTAGCACAACAAAGGAAAATCCGACCATAATATACTTTCATGCAACAATGCTATAATAATCCCTGAGCCCTTCAACCACAACCAAATACCAACAGTTTCAGGATGGAAAAAAAGAACTCTATTCCTAGTGTTACTTAAGCTTGAGAAACAAAAAAGGCAGTTAGTACATCTTACCTGCTCACAAATAATAAAAAAAAGCCTACTTAACCACCTCTGATGCAGACAGATGGGAAGAGGAATGAGAAGGAAAGGTGGGAAGGGGCAGCAAAAAAAATCCTCAGAAATTTACTCATGCTCTAAATGTACTTACAAACAATAAAACGATACTGTGTTTTATCAATACAGCTTTCATCTTGTAGAACAGAATTGTGCTAAGGGAACAAGGACTACCAGTTATTCACTGAGCTAAACGGCCATAACAGACTGAGCTCCACCCCTCTTTCAGTTTACACATTGGAAGTGTCCAGTTACCCTCACTGCCTGCTAAAAATAAAACCAACTCAAGAATACCCTCAAGAGAATAATCGATATGGGGGAGAGGAAAGAACAATGAATGCTTGAGAAATAGAAGAAAGAAGAAGGAGGGCAGGTAGGGAGGACGTGAGTATGCGGGACAGCAGGAACTTAGATTTAGGTGGAAACTTTAAGATTGGATGGGAAACTAGAAGAAGAAGATAGACTCTAAGAATGGGTATTGGGGCTTGGCGGTATTATGATTAAGGACTCAGGGATTGGATAGAATGGAATAGTAGGAAATTGGGAATTAGCAGAGAGTTAGAGGGAATGTGAAACTTTTAAATAAAGAAGTGCTCTGGATAATTGGAATGAGCTTTTAATATATAAATTGCGCAATTGAGAGAGTTGACAGACATGCAGGGAATTTAGCACGAAATACAAATCCTTAACTAGTACTGATCAGGCGCATCTTTTATAAGCCAAGATGCTAAGAAAAGCAGAATTAAAAGGGACCATCAGCAGGTGTTTCATCCTGATAGTCTCTCAATTCTATATCTTTCTGGCCAGCAACATCTCTATTCTTATCTCCATAGGCTAGTTCATAGTGCTTATGCCCCATCACCAAAACCAAGCAAACTCTTGGTCCCTGTCTCATATCCTGTGTTCCTTTTTCTTATCCTCAGCAGGACCCTTTGTGGTCCTGCAGACATACTTATTTCTGCTTTTTGCTTTGCATCACCTTCAAGTATGTATTTATGCAAGCCTTGCAGTCAGGGCCATACCAAGTCGTAATTGCGCCCTGTGTGACTTGCACATCTGGCGTGCCCCCCTCCCCCCATCTCCCCATGTTACCCACACCTCCATGTCCAGCTGGTTGCCTGCCCTTGCCCTGCTGCCCCCACTTTTTGTGTTTTGTCGGCAGCAGCAGAGCAGACCTGACTTCAAATTCTTTTTAAAAAACCACACGGGTCTCACCGTAGTTGCACACAGATCTGATCCCTCCTTCCTCTGACGTAGGTTTATGTCAGATGTGGGTGGGACCAGACCAACCATTCAAACGCAGGTCTTTGCAACTCTGTGCCTGAATGGCTGGTCTGGTCCTTCCATCTTCTGATGCAACCTACGTCAGAGGAGAGAGGGAGGGACCAGATCTGCATGCAAGCACAGAGTCGGAAAGACCAAAGTGGGTTTTTTTAAATTTGAGGTCAGGTCTGCTCTGCTGCTGCTGGTGCTGATGATGACGATGACGAGAAAACACAAAAAGTGGCAGCTGCAGAACAATGTCAGGCAGCATGGGGGGAGGTGGGGAGCAGAGGCTGGCAACCTGAAATGCACCCCTAATCTTTTGCCCCCTGTGCAGCTGCACCGTTCACACAAGGCTAGGTATGGCACTGCTTGAAGTTTGTTTAAACTTCAAACAGTAGTCTGTACTTAACCATTTATAGAAATAAAACAAGCAACCAAGTTTTTAATTATTTCACTCCTCAGGACTAAGAAATTGACCTAGGATATAGGGAGATTAATGGGGAGTAGATGATTGAGTGAGGGTTGTGAAACTGAGTGTAGAAAAAAAGGGAGACAGTATGAAGGATTGAGATGTGTTTAAAATGAACAGAGAGATATGGAGAAGATGAGCAACAAAAGAAGGAGAGAGGTCTTGTGAGAGAGGATGGAATTGGAGGAGATTAGAAGGGGAATAAGTGGGGGTAAGGGACTGGAGGTGGAGAGAGGGTGAGTGACAGAGAAGGAACTGTAGCTGTAAGGGGATGAGAGAGAAAAGATAGTAGATGAGGCTTTGGAAGGGGTAAGTCTACATGGGGGGACTAGAAAGTGGAGGAAGGAATGAGACAGAGGTGAGGAATGGGAGGATTAGGGGAATAAGAGTAGGAGATGGAAAACGCAAGAACATGAAAAGAGGAAGTCTGAAGAGGGGTGCAGGGGAGTGGAATGAAATCTAGCTGTAGCTAGATATAAAGGCAGATGAAAGAGAAAATAGATGAAACAGAAGGGTCAACATCAGAGATAGATGTAGGGGGAGAAAGGGAAGAAGATAGCCTTTGACAAAGTCCCTCATAAGAGACTCTTGGGGAAATTAAAACGCCATCAGAAAGGAGACAATGTACTTTTGTGGATTAGGAACTGGTTGAAAGATAGAAAACAGAGAGTAGGGCTAAATGGCCAGTTTTCTCAGTGGAGAAAGGAGAATAGTGGAGAACTCCAGGGATCTATGCTGGGTCCGCTGCTTTTTAATAGATTTATAAATGACCTGTAAATGGGAATAACGAGTGAGGTGATCAAATCTGCAGTTGACACCAAATTATTCAAAGTTGTTAAAACACAAGTGGATTGTAAAAAATTGCAAGAAGACCTTTATAAATTGGGAGACTGGGCGTCCAAATGGCAGACAGCATTTAATGTGAACAAGTGCAACATTATGCACTTAAGGAAGAACAATCCAAACTACAGTTACAAGATGCAAGGTTGAGCCACCACCCAGGAAAAGGATTTAGGCGTTATCGTTGATAACACATTGAAACCCTCTGCCTAGTATGCAGTGGCAGCCAAGAAAGCAAATAGAATGCTAGGCATCATAAGGAAAGGAAAGCAGAATAAAGCGAAAGATATTATAATACCTCTGTATCGCTCCATGGTGTGTCCATACCTTGAATGTTGTGTGCAATTCTGGTCACCATATCTTAAAAAGGATATAGCAGAATTAGAAAAGGCACAGAGAAGAGCAACAAAAATGGTAAAGGGGATGGAAGGATATCCCTACAAGGAAAGGCTTTAAAGGTTAGGGTTCTTCAACTTGGGAAAGAGATGGCTGAGGGGGAAATATGATAGAGATTTATAAAAGAACAAATGAAGTAGAACAGTAAATGTAGATTAATTGTTTACCCCTTCAAAAAGTAGAAAGGGGAAGGAGTTATTCCAAGATGGCTGCTGTGTTGTACATTCTTTGAACTTATGCCTAAGAGAAAGGGGAAGTTGAGGGTTTTCCCCTCTGAGCCTCAACAACCCAGTGTTGGTCCGATGGACCGTTTTGTCACTCTGACCTCGGAAAAAAAGCAGGAGATTCGAGCTGGCTTGGCCGCGCCGAGCTCAGAGATTACGACGCGGCCGCTGGAGTCTGAGACCTCTCTCTCTCCTGTAGTGAGGACTCCTCTATTGCGCCCTGCTCCGTTGGAATCTGCCTCAGTGTCTGCGACGTCGACGTCCCCCAAGGTGGGGGCGCCGACTTTGGAGGAGGCGCAGTCTGAGCGGTTGGGTTCCTTGACCCCCGATAGTCTCGGGGAGGCATCGGGTGGATGTTTGGAGCCAGCTATTTTGGAGGAAATTACAGCCCCGCCGTTTGTTTCGACGCCGCTGTTTGCACCATCAACTTTGGTACGTCCGCAGGTTTTTTCCCTGGAGACTATTTGGGAAGCAATCTCTTCTTTATCGCTTTCTCTTAATGCACAATTTGCTACGTTAATGACCCGTGTCCAGGATAACGCAGTTAACATCCAGAAGAACGTTGTGAATATTGATATGGCTTTATCTACTTGTGAGCAACTTAAGGTACAAAATGCTGTCTTCAGTTCTCAGCTTGCTACAGTTTCCGATGTATCCTCTGCCTTGACCAAGGAGAATGGTTTATTGAAGTATAAGTTGGAGGTTTTGGAAAATGCCTCCAGGGCGGCGAATTTGCATGTTTTGAACTTTCCATGTCTCCCTGGGGTCTCGGCTTTGGATATGTTTAAACGCTACATGACGGAGGTTTTGAAAATTCCCGCTGACTTAATTCCACCTCTCACTAAGGTGTATTATCTACCGTGTCAGAAGAAGAAAACTGAGACTGTGGAGTTGGTGTCAACGGTGAACTTTAATGTTCTGGATGTTACTGGTCTTCTTGAGGACACTGGGGGAGAGGGTTCTTGTGTTACCTCATCAACATTGTTAGTTCAATGCGCATTAATATCTGATAAAGATTGGCTTCTCAAAATGTTTTTCAAAAAACGACTGGAAACCTTTTTGGGTTTCAAGTTGTCAATGTTTCCAGATTTAGTTAGGGAAACCCAAAGGAGGAGGAAGCAATTTTTGCTTTATAAATCTGGTGTCTTACAAATAGGTGGGACCTTTTTTCTGCAATATCCCTGCCGATGTTTAGTGTTTTATAATGATTTAAAATATGTTTTTTGTGATCCAAATGATTTAAATGCTTTCATTAATGCTAGACTATCTGCTGTGGTTTTACCCAAGTAATGCTGGCTGCTATAACATTATAATATCTGTGTATGTCCTCTTAGATATGAGCCGAGGTCACCCGCAGTCATCTGGTTTCTTTTTGTATTTTCATTGCCATTGGGGGCGACCTGTGCGCCATCGATTGCTAATCTGTATATGCAGGCCTATGAGAGTCAGTGGCTCAACCTTTCCCCTTACAAATCGCATTTGTTATTTTGGAAAAGATATATAGATGACGTCTTTATTATCTGGCGAGGTACTCCAGCGGGTTTATCTGACTTTTGGAAGTGGTTGAACAGGGTTAACCCCCATATTCAATTTACATATACCTGTCATGAGTACGAAATAGTGTTTCTGGACGTGACGGTACAGAAGAGTGCCCATGGTTGGTTAACTACCACCTATAAGAAACCCACAGATAGGAATACCCTACTTCATTATACCAGCAGACACCCCAAGCAACTACGAGACAGCCTGCCACTGTCGCAATTTATAAGATATCATAGAAATTGTTCCACATTGAATGATTACAAACAACAAGCACGACATCTCATGCAAGCTTTTCAACAGCGAGGGTACCCATCACAAGTGGTTTCTACAGCTTATAAACAAGCTCGGTTTAACAACAGAGATTTGCTTTTGCATCCAGGCAAGTCGGGGTGAATGAAAAAGCCCGTAGCAGAGACTGCTGTGAATTTTATTACAAAATTTTCTCCTTTTAGTGGTCAAATAAAACGGATCTTAAAGCGACATCAGAACGTGTTGTCCGTCCTTCCAGGACTGCAGGATAAAACGATTTGTTGTGTTTGGACTCGACATTCCAACTTAAAAGAACAACTTAGTCCAGCAAAGTTAAGACCTTTACCATCACCTGGAATGGCCAGGGAAGCAGGGCATCGACCCTGTGGTAACTGCAATGTGTGCATTATTTCAGAAGATCTTACTCATTTTTCTTACCATGACCGTTCCTTTAAATTGAGACATAGCACGACGTGTGAGTCAGATCACGTTGTATATAGTATCCGATGTCCTTGCGGTCTTCTCTATATTGGCAAGACCACGCGCCCACTACGAGTCCGCATTAATGAACACAAGAGCCGTTTAAAATGCAAAAAGGTTGAGGCACCAATAGTACAACATTGCCTCAGCCACGGTCATATGTTTGAAGATCTTCGGTTTTTTTGTGTGGACTGGATTGCAACGGGCAGGTCGGGCAATTCTCGAGAGAAAACCGTAATAATACAAGAACAACAGTGGATTTACCGTCTTAAAACAGTTTACCCTGGAGGTTTAAACAATATGGTTGAATGGGGAGCTTGTATCTGAGCGTCCCCTGTTGACCATTTTTTGATTCCCTCACACAAGGCGGCTTTTCCCATGACATCATTTCATGACGTAAATGTCTCAATGTTTAAAGGGCTCCATATTGCCACTATTCCGCATGCGCGGCGTCCTAGAGCAGTAGGAGAAGAATTCGCCATAGTTGAAACGGCTGCACTTTTTCTCTGTGATTTTCTGACATTTCTACGAATTAAAATAGGTATGTGTACTTTCAAAGGTACAACTAATTAAAAGGGAAATGGACAGCATTTAATACCATTTTTGCTATATTTTTACATTATTGTGTACGTACTTTGATTGCTGGGGATTGTTTTTTTCAGAGATATGCTGACAAACCCACCCCCTGATGAAGAATCCGAAACGCACATTGGGAACCAAACAGGTGGCGTTGGGGCAGTTTGTCTCCACTTTAAGATAAGCACAATCTCTCTATTTCTCGTAATATGCTATTAAGGAAAATCCATATAGGAACCCTCAAATAAAACTGGTCATTGATGCAATATATCGGCATAAGTCTACCAGCGCTACTGTGGTGCAGGAACCTTGCCGTAACAGTCTGAGACCAGGGGTTCATTCACGTATTTACTTCATTTATATATACTCATTTGTACATCGATTGATTATTTTATAGAAAAATATAAAAAACTAAAAAAATATTTTCTCGCTTGAAAGAATGTTGAGTATTGGATTGAGCCTTAAAGTATAAAGTGAGGGTGTTCAGCAATTTTTACTTTTTTGGGCAACCAAAACCCTCCAAAACTACGACCTACACTATTGTGTTTTTTCTATTTTGGTCAAAGGCTCTGATTTGGCTAAAATATTCTTTCTTTTCCCCCCATTATATCGAACTACAATTGTGTATGATTAAATTGTTTTTCCTTTTTGTTACTTATTGTATTAATCACTGTCATACTCAGTAATCTGTGCAAGGAATATTTGTTCTTTTGCTGTATTAATTAAAATTGCATAAATAAAAAAATAATTTTTTTTTTTAAAAAGTAGAAAGATTAGGGGACACGCAATGAAGTTACAATGTAGCACATTTAAGACTAATCGGAGAACATATTTTTTTTCACTCAATGCATAATCAAACTCTGAAATTCGTTACCAGAAGATGTAGTAAAAGCTGCTAGTGTAGCTGGATTTAAAAGAGGTTTGGACAAGTTTCTGGAGGAAAAATCCATAAACCATTATTAAAGAGGACTGCGGTAATCCACTGCTTATCCATTGGACAAACAGCATGGAATCTGTGTACTTTTTGGGAACCTGACAGTACTTGTTACTTGGATTGGCCACTCTTGGAAACAGGATACTGAGCTTGATGGACTCATGGTCTGACCCAATATGGCATATCTTATCTTATAAAAATAATGAAGAAACAGCAAATGGAAATGAGATCCTGGGAAAGGACTTAAGAGAAAACCAACAAGAAGAAGAGTTAAAGAGAGACCAGGACCAACCCAACTGGAAAAAGTAAAATGATGAAACAATAAAGTGTGAGACTGTTTTTGAAATATGAGCCCTGATATCTGTACAATTCATATTGCAAGACTGATCCCAAGACAGAGGCGCAAAAACAAAACTTGGATCAGAGCTGTACATCATCTTGACCCAACCATGGCAAAACACGAAGGTAGCAACTACTACCATCTCTATCATTTGTATAGTGCTACTAAAGTATGCTAAAAAAAAATAAGAACATAAGATATGCCATACTGGGTCAGACCAAGGTCCATCAAGTCCAGTATTCTGTTTCCAGCAGTGGCCAATCTAGGTCATATGTACCTAGCAGTTTCCCCAAGAGATACAAGTTCCACAATGCTTGTACTGGGTCAAGCATTGATATCTTCGGTCACTTCTTAATAATGGTTTATGGACCTTTCCTCCAGGAACTTGTCCAAACCTTTTTAAACCCAGCTACACTAACAGCCTTTACTACATCCTCTGGTAACAAATTCCAGAGTTTGATTACACGTTGAGTGAAAAAATATTTTCTTTTATTAGTCTTAAATAGTTTACCCTGTAGCTTCATTGCATGTCCCCTAGTCTTTCTATATTCTGATAACGTAAACAATCGATCTACGTTTACCCGTACTACTCCGTTCATTAATTTATAGACTTCTATCATATCTCCCCTCAGCCGTCTCTTTTCCAGGTTAAAGAGCCCTAACCTTTTTAGTCTTTCTTCATAGGAGTATCCTTCCATCCCCTTTACCATTTTGGTGGCTCTTCTCTGAACCATTTCTAAAATCGCTATATCCTTTTTAAGATACGGCGACCAGAATTGCACACAATATTCAAGGTGCGGTCTCACCATAGAACGATATAGAGGCATTATAATATCTTTTGTTTTATTTTCCATTCCTTTCCTTATCATACCTAGCATTCTATTTGCTCTCTTGGCCGCCACTGCACACTGGGCCGAGGGTTTTAACATGGTATCCACAATGATGCCTAAATCTTTTTCCTGGGTGGTGGTTCCTAATGTGGAACCTTGCATCGTGTAACCATAGTTTGGGTTGTTCTTCCCTAGGTGCATAACCTTGCACTTGTCCACATTAAATTTCATCTGCCATTTTGATGCCCAGTCTTCCAATTTATCAAGATCCTCTTGCAATTTTTCACAATCCTCTTGGGTTTTAACAACTTTAAATAGTTTTGTGTCATCTGCAAATTTGATAACCTCACTCGTTATTCCACTTTCCAGGTCATTTATGAATATGTCAAAAAGCAGCGGACCCAGCACAGATCCCTGGGGTACACCACTATTCACCTTTCTCCATTGGGAAAATTGGCCATTTAGCCCTACCCTCTGCTTTCTATCTTTTAACCAGTTCCTGATCCACAATAGTACACTGCCTCCTATCCCATGACTCTTTAGTTTTGCCAAAAGTCTCTGATGAGGGACCTTGTCAAAGGCTTTCTGAAAGTCCAGATACACAATATCAACTGACTCACATTTGTCCACCTGTTTATTCACTCCTTCTAAAGCCATGTTGGCTGTCTCCCATTAGGTTGTGACTATCTACATGCTGAGTAATTTTATTCTTTATGATGGTTTCTACCATTTTTCCTGGTACTGACGTCAGGCTCACCGGTCTGTAGTTTCCCGGATCACCTCTGGAACCCTTTTTAAAAATTGGTGCTACATTGGCGATCCTCCAATCTTCAGCTATTAGAGATGATTTTAATGATAGTTCACAGATTACTGATAGCAGGTCTGCAATCTCATATTTCAGTTCTTTCAACACCCTTGGATGTATACCATCCGGCCCAGGTGATTTGCTACTCTTCAGTTTATCTAATAGTTGTAAGACATCTTCCCGATGTATCGATATTTCCTTCAATTCTTCCGCACCTTTAAATACCACTTCAGTCATGGGTAACATCCCTACATCTTCCTCAGTAAAGACCGAAGCAAAGAATTCATTCAGTCTCTCCGCTATCGCCTTGTCGCCTCTTAGTGCTCCTTTAACCCCTTTATCATCTAATGGACCAACTGATTCTCTCACAATTCCACATCTTATCTCCAAACAGACCAAAAAGGCAGAAGAATAGGAAGGAAAACCAAAACCCCAGGCCCGATATTTAAAAGGATGAATGTGGTTAGCAGGCCTGCTAACCGAGTTAATCCCCGTGTCTGGGATTAGCATCGGGACATACTGGGGGCAGCACCTGGCAATAACCAGGCAGTAGTGATACTGAGTCACTGCCTGGTTATCGGAACCCATTGAAAGTCAGGCGCAATAAAAGCTGGCCTAACTTTTGCCACAGAAGCCAACCGGGCAGCAGCTGATCACCACCATTGCCTGGTCAGTTTCACTGCAATCTGGGCAAACCAAATATTCAATGTGGGACCCAGATAGGGCTTCGGCATTGAATATCCAGGTCTAAAGTTCAGCCACTTTAGCAGTGCTAGTTGCCACTGCTCAATGTCAGACCTCCCTCCCCCCCCCCCCCCACCGCCACCGCCATGTTTTTCCAATTTTACAGTTTACAGCAGGATGCTAAGGGTCCCCAGCAATGTTTAGTCCAAGGCCTTAATGACATGAGCATGATTCATCTGGGCAGTTTTTCATAGCCCAATCCCACTGTTACTACATGTTCTCTCCTCGAGTCACTGCAGCTACCTTAAAGCACCATCATTGCCTCTATAGCAAACACAAATATGTCCTATGTCTTCCTCTCTTCTCTGGTCAGGCTGGACTCCTGAAAGGGGCTCACTGTGCTCTCTTACCCTTCCAGAATCAGATTCATTCCAGATGTCCTGGGCTCTAAGGTCATCCTTTTTATCCTTAAATCAACATTTGTTAGCATGTGAATGTAGTTCTCTGGGCTTCTCCTTCATTTTCCTCAGTTCTGGATGTTATAACCCCCCCCCCCCCTCACATCTATTTGAAGCTTTGTAGGTGTAAGTATTTAGCATAAGCATTAGCCCTATCCTGTCCCCAAGCTTCTCTCTGGAATTCACTTTCTGTCTGCTTTTTTTTCAGTGAAATTTTAATGGCTCTTTCCTGTCTGTGTTGCTGAAAATAAAGTGCCACTCTGCTATTGTATTCTTCCTACCTCCCGCTACTACATACACCATCACAGTAATATGCTAGAAGGTTATCTGTGTCTCACCTATTTTTTTAACTTTGTATTTATTGATTTTATTTTCAACAGTAGATTTCAACATGGGTATATTTAGCCAACACTCATCAGAAAATACAAAATCTAATAATATCCCTCTAAGCCCTTCTGGTACAAGAGCTTTTATAAAGTAACAAAAACCTATTTGACAAAAAGTAAAAAGGCATAAGAAAAAAACAAACTCAAATTACTAGGGCCCGATTTTCAGTTGGGCAGAGCTAAGCACCGTAGACGCATAGCCCTGCTTGCCGACCCCTTAACCCTGGATTTTAATATCCGTGGCCATACAGCCAGAAAGCCACCGAACTTAACCGGGCAGCAGCTATTTTGGATGCTGCCCGGTTAGCCCCAGTGCCTTAAAGATAGGCGAGGATTTTCCTCACCTATCTTTAAGGCACAGAGCACTAACCGGGCAGCATCCAAAATTGGTGCTACCCGGTTAGCACCATTCCCTGCCTATGCTCCACCCTGGAACACCCCAACATGCCCCAGTTCTAACCGGATAGCATCGGGGCGCGTAGGGGACTTAATCAGAGATTTTCAAAGGCACTAGCTGTGTAGGTGCCTTTGAAAATCCCTGATTAAGGCCTTTACAAGGTTAACATGGGCTGTTAACCATGTAAATACCTTCCAAAATCAGGTCCTACATGTTTAGGATGCCATTCCAGTTCTTAGAAGTCTGTCATAGAATATTAAGGAAGTGCATTCATTAAAAAATTTAGGAGCATGTTTATTAACGTGCACTAAGTGTGCGATTAGGACATGAATCAAGTTTAGAGGCCTACACTAATTTCAGGGGGCACCTGCATCCATCTCCCTGCCAATTGCACGTTGTAACCATGTTAGCTGGCATGCGAGTGCACTTAATGCTGCCAATTAAAGTGATGTTAAGTGCATCTGCGCTAATGGCAACAGCTGCGGTTAGTGCACCTCCAAGACACCCACGCGAACTGTACTGCACCATTTATGCCCATGTTCCAGCTGTAACCCACCCAGTCCGCACACAATCATGCACTAACCTGTTAGTATGTGATTTTTAGCATAGGATTCACGCTACCTGCTAGCACAGTGTGCTTACCGCATGCTAAATCTCACACTAGTAGTTGCCCCTTAATGCATACAAAAATCGACTTAATGCATATTAACTCCTGAATTAACACTGTAGGGAGAATATTACCACGTCTTTTTCTCTGTGTAAAGGTTGATTTTAAAAAATAGCATGACCGCAGACATGCGTAAAAGTGTTCACACAGGCATTCTGGGGACATAGTTTTTGACAGAATGAAGCTGGAGTTGTGAGGCCTACTTTATAAGTGAAGTGTACACGTACTTTATAATTGGGGCATAATGACACACCTTAACCTAGTCGTGGCCATTGCGTCTGCTCTAGACTAAGTATAAATGCCCACACCTAGATTTGCAAATAATGTGGGTAAATTGGGCAAAGCATGGGCAGAGCCTAAAAGTCCATCCCTCTGCTCACCCACGCCAGAGGTTCCCTCTATCGGCCTGATGCATGTACTTATACAATAGCGACCATGTAAGTGTTCATGATTTCCATGCATGGATAGGGTGTGACTTTACACGGCTCATTATAAAATTTACCTCCATAGAGTGCATGCACATACAGTATTTATAACTTCTTTGGAGGAGATATAAATGCGTGCAGTGCGCTATTGGAGCTTGTTTTATAAAGGCCAGTGGGCACCTATGTTGCCTTTATGAAATAGGCGCCTTTTGGGGCTTTTAGCATACAGGTCCTATTGTGAAATCAAACCCACAATTAACATGCATTAAAAAGTTCTAACAAACATTACAATTTTTGAAACAAACAGAAAAATGTCCCAATAGGCAAAAAATCTGCAAATGACCTCAAACAAACCAACAATGTTCCATCTGCATCCCTGTAGAATGTAGAACAGACTTAGGCACAAGCCAGTCAGACTTTCAGGACATCCACAATAGATCTGCCTCCATTGTAAGCATTGTGTAAATTTGACTAGTCGTGGGGTCCCAAGAACAGGTTTGAGAAACCCTGATATAGAGGAAATAAGAATTGCGCATAGTGTCTGCAAGAAAAACCAGTAAATTGTGGGTGAGTTTGCATTTTAGACCTTTTTAAAGAATAGCTCTGAAAACGTTTCCCTACCAATAAATGTTATAATAGTGGTGACTGAACAGCTCAAGAAAAGTCTCCCCAGCAGTGTTCAGTTGTCCTACAATGTTTGCTCTCTTCGGCAGCAATTCCCATCAAAGATTTTGCTTTCAGATACAGAAACCTAGAATATGATGGCAGATAAGGACCAAATAACTTTCTGCCGCAATGCAGTAGGAACCTTCAGTTAGACAATTTGACTTACTGGTTTGGTTGTCCGGTCGAAAGGGTAATTGATGTTTATCTAAATGTTTTCTCCCTAACGATTTGCTCCCATCAGCACAGTTTCCTTGAGGAAAGCCACTGCAGCCAAGACTACATATTAGCTACACACGAAGGCACATTTTAGAAAAGACGTGAAGATTGGCATTGAGATGTCATGGTCATGACGTTTACTAGTCCAGTGGTATTTTAGAAAGGGCTCTGATAAATGTGGAGCCTTTTCTAAAATAGCGAATGCCAACATTTGGAGCCGGAGGAGCCATTTTGCAATAGTACACGTGGGAAAAAGCAATGGGGAAACATGGGCAACATACATGTCTAACTTCTGGATCTCACAGCTTACATGTGTATGTTTGCAAGTATGCTTAAGGTGCCACTGTCTTTATTTCAATTTGGAAGGGAGTATTAAAATATAGGGGATTAAGGAGGATAACTCCTTAATCCTGTCTGTAAAGGTCTGGCCGAAATGTGCCAGAGAGCAGGTATAAATCCCGACGTCTATGGTTTTGTTCATACGCGTGCATTCCCTATATAAAATGGGGATGGCATGTGTGGATGTTTGACCCGCCCTGGCCACGCTTTAATAATGCCCCCTTACAACTTTCACATAGTAAGCACATAGACGTGTAAACTGAGCACTTTCTAAATTGCCATTTACACATGTGTATGCCTGATTATACACGTGTTAATTGTGAATAAGGCTTCTAAGATAACCAGCACACTGTAGGAACAGAGCTCCTAGTTTGGCACCACCTATACAAGAGGAGGGGAAGCAGGAAGAGTCCAAGGGCTAGAGTTACTAATGTGCAGATGCTAATGCCGTTAATGCAGATTAGTAGTAACCTGGTCCTGTAGCATAAAATTGGACCTGCAGTAAAATAATGCACATCAACAGCATTTACATTGGTTAATGAGGTAACATAGGTATTTGTAGCCATAAGTGCATGGATTCTTCTCTGCAGGACATCTTAGGCCGCTAGCAATGCATCACGACCGAAGCCAGACTTATTTGTATAGATTTAGAACACACGTTTTCAATGATAGCTCAAGGTAAGCTACATACAGGTGGTGTATTTCCAGTCCCTAGGGCAGTGATGGCTAACCTTTTTGAGCCCGAGTGCCCAAACTGCCGCACAAAACCAAAGAATTTCCTCAAAGTGCCAGCACGTCATTTGCATAAGTGGTCTTATTTGCATAAATATTTGCATAATGTTACCATACACTAACTTTTAGTAAACATGTCTCTTAATGAGTGTATGGATAAAGAAAGACTAAAAGATTTCTACATTACTATAATCCAGTGCCAACCGCCAGGCACATTAGGAACTACTACAAACGCTGCCCATTTAGAACCCATAGCAAACCCGCCGTATCCTGACAGCATTACCAGGACTCACAAAGCACCATACCCTACCTATCAAAAGGCAACACTGCAAATATTAAACCAATACATTTCAGTGAATACTGGGGAAAGAGAACAAGTGGCAACGTCAAATAGGAATTTCCTCTTGTACCAAACAAAGCGCAGATGTTAATGATGCACATTTCCCAGAGCTGACATATTCCAGTTAATAAATTCAAAATAAAGAGATATCGTTCTACCTTTTGTGCATTTTTTTTCAGTTGCAATTGGTCCAGCCATTTTCTTCTGGTTTCTTCATGTTTTCTGCTAACTCTCCATCGTCTGCTGTCCATTTGTCCTTTCTTCTCTCTTCTAGTTTTTTTTCCATTCTCTCTCTCTCTACATCTGCTTTAACATACTAATCTTTCTCCTTTTGCTCTTTCCTCATTCCTATTTCATCCACACAAATTTTACCCCTCCATCCTCAATCCCCAATTACTCTCCCAATACCTGGCCAATTGTAGATTTTTCATCCCTCCTACACAAAATATTTTTCCCCTCTCCATTTTACTCTCCCAGCCCCATCCCATTCTAATCCTCCCCCAACATCAGCTCCCTTCTAGTTCCAGTCTCACCCAGCATCCATTCCCTTCTTCAAGCCCCCCACTTCCCCTCAGCCCATTTCCATTCCAAGCCCCGTCCCCATCAGCTATTTGCAGTTCAAGCCCCCCACTTCCCCTCAGCCCATTTCCATTCCAAGCCCCATCCCCAACAGCTATTTGCAGTTCAAGCCCCCTTCCACTCAGCCCATTTCCAGTCCTAGCAACCCCCCCAACCCATTACCAGTCCTAGCCCCCCATAGCCCACTCCCAGTCCTAATCCCACCAGCCCATTTCCAGTCCTAACCTCCCCATCAGCCCACTCCCAGTCCTAATCCCCCATCACTCAATTTTTAGTTTAAGCCCCCCCAGCGCCTATCACCACTCCTAACCCCCCCCCAGCGCCCATCACCACTCCTACCCCCCCCCAGCCCAGCGCCCATCACCACTCCTACCCCCCCCAGCCAGCCCAGTGCCCATCACCACTCCTAACCCCCCCAGCCAGCCCAGTGTCCATCACCACTCCTAACCCCCCAGCCCAGTGCCCATCACTCCTAACCCCCCCACCCCAGCCCATCACTACTCCTAACACCCCCCAGCCCAGCCCAGCCCATCACTACTCCTAACCCCCCCAGCCCAGCCCAGCCATCACCACTCCTAACCCCCCAGCCCAGCCCATCACCACTCCTAACCCCCACCCACCCATCACCCCCACCCACCCCCCACCCCCAGCCCAGCCCAGCCCAGCCCAGGGAAAAGGAAAAAAAACAAGAAAACCTGTCAGCTGCCGTGGTCGGGGCCGCCGCGGCAGAATCGAGCGTGCCGCGGGGCCCCCCTGTACCCGGCACAGCCTCTCCTCCCTGTAGCAGCGCGCTCGTTGGAGCTGCAGTCAGACGCGCCGGCTTGCAGAGCGCGAGGGAAGAGTTTTTCCCTCGCTGCTCTGTTAAGCCCGCGGGGGCTGATGGGAAGTTCCCATCAGCCCCCGCGGGCTTAACAGAGTCGCGAAAGGGAAACTCTTCCCTTCGCGCTCTGCAAGCCGGCGCGTCTGACTGTAGCTCCAAAGGGAGAGCTGCTACGGGGAGGAGAGGCTGTGCCGGGTACAGGGGGGCCCCGCGGCACGCTCGATTCTGCCGCGGCGGCCCCGACAACGGCAGCAGACAGGGTTGTTGTTTTTTTTTCGATGGCGGACCTTCCCGCGTGCCAGCTGCAAGGCCTTCGCGTGCCACAGCTGGCACGCGTGCCATAGGTTCGCCATCGCTGCCCTAGGGGATTTACAATCTTAAGAGCTAATTTACTAAGATGTGGTAAATTATCATGCTATTGGACTGCTGAAAGTTCACCACAGAATTCATTAATCCAAGGTATCTCAGTACCCCTGATAGTAGTACCATGAAACCACTTATAGGGGGTTTGATACTGCCATTTTGGGAAATGGCACTGCCAGGGTAGGAGTAACCAGGGATTGTCTTGCCCCCTGCTGGGCTATCATGGATGCCCCAAGTAGATTCCAGGGCACAGTGATCCCCCACCCTGTGGAACATCCAAGGATTTTATTTATTTATTTAATGGGTTTTATAGACCGCCCCATCCTTAAATCGAAGCAGTTTACATTATAACTCAACGTTTTTTACGTTATAACAGTACAGTTTAACATTTTAACAATACAACATTTAACTTTTGTTAGACCTTGTTTACAGGAAGTTTAACAAATCAACAATATTTAGCTCATGCTAGAACTTATTTACAAGAAGGGTGTCACTATTTTGAAAGATAGCAGCACAGAGGCAGGAGCTTGAGGGCAGCAGTCCAACCTCCCATCGCATTAAAGGTAGGGGAGCCGCACAGGATGAGCTACTGTTTCAAGGAGGGGGGGAGATCAGACTAGCAGCAACTTGACTAGTTGTTTCTTTGAAGGGGATCAGGGAGTGGGGGTAGGGATCCCTAGGCAACCAATGTTTCTTTGGAAATTGGAGAGTATGGGGGCAACACTGGGGGTCACCAGTAATATTTAAGGGTATCGTGGGAGGAGGTTCCGAGTGACTCAGTGGGAGGTAGGGGTCTCGGCCTGATTGTGTCATCTGAGGTGAAATGTCAAATTTGACATCACATAAACTTTTCGGGTCTTTTTGCTCACAGCAGCAGTAGTGCAAACTCGTTTGGGCATAATGCCTGCATTTATTTGCTCAAAGTTGTGAGCATGACTGATTTACTTATTTTTTACTGCATCAATGAGCAAGAAATTTGCATTTTCCTTATGTTAGAAAACCATGTAGTGAGCTATAGTGCACAGCTCTATCTCAGGGTTTCTGCATCTACCTGCAAGCTTGTACTTGATTACAGAAGCTGAACTATGCCAATGTCTCCCTCTTCCGAGAGAGACAGATAACAGTGGCATCCAGATAGACCTATAGGGAAACCAAAGGAGCTTGAAAAGAGCAAATAGAACAAGAGAAAGTTAATAATATTTAGCACTGTTATAGTGCTACTAGACATGTAGCGCTGTACAGTAGTGATAAATGTTCCATACAGTTTCTCTCTTCCCAAAGAGCTTACCATCCAAGGGGATGATATTTAAACATCACGGTCAGTGCTTCTTTTAAACGTCGGTCATGCCATTTAAAGATATACCTGAATGTTCAGCCCCAGCTGCTATCCAGATAACAGATAGCCAGCTATGTAACTTCGGACAGCAAAATAGTTGTTCAAAGTTATGTTACTCCTGCTATAATTGTGCAAACAAAATTTAGACTCCTGCGTCAAAAGGTCTGAATCATACAAAATCCTGCATACTGTGTCATAGTAACAAAGCATATTGTTTTTGAGTGATATTTTTTTCTGGACTGTGAATTAAATTAATATCATAAAAAATATGCCAAAATTTCGAATTACTGGGTGCAGATTCCAGCAGGAGCATGTGGATAATTATCTGGATATCGCCAGTTTTCAGTGCCACTATCTGAATAATGCTCTGCCCTGGTGTTATCTGGATAGCGCAGGGACAGTCTACAATGATTTAACCAGCATTCTCTGGATAATGCCCCTGCTGGCCCCAGTCAGCAGCATTTATCCAGTTAACAGGTGGGTCAATGGGAGGTAAAGCGACTTGCCCCAGGTCACAGTGGTAGAAGCAGGTATTGAACCCTGGCTTTCCTGATTCTTAGCCCATTGCTCTCGTTACCAGGCTACTTCCTCCTTCTTAAAGGGCAGCAGTGAAAAATATTTGGAAATGGGAAGGAAAGAGGGAGAAGGGGAGTAGGAGGGAAGCTGGAAGAAAGGGAGATAGTAAAAACAGCAGAGGAGGACAGCATGTTCATGTATGTTCTAATTCTGCAGATCATTACATCCTGGACAGAAGCCTGGAACGGCGGAGCACAGCTCGCCTCAGAACCACAAGCTTTTTACCGCACTGCCTCCTTTCTTCACCTGACGATGACGATCCTGTTCCTGTACCCCAGTCAGCGAAGGACTGCCTCCACCATCTATCTGACTTCTGCCTGACAAAACTGAGACCACAGGGTGTAGGTGAAAATGAAGATTCTGGATGGGGAAAGATATTCAGACAGAAACATTTGCTTACCATGTTTAATATCTCACCATCTGCCATTGTGTCATACACTACTGGAGAGTTGTGAGCCATAGCTTTCTAGTAGCATATTCAGTTTGTTTGTGGAATAAATAGCTCGAGAGACACCATTACTTAAAAATATCATTAATAGAGCCCACCCAGAGGCTCGGTGGCAAGTTCAGTGCACTAAACAGAATAGTTAGCTGTACGCAGACAAAGTCTAAATCTATCTATATGGCTCTTTTATAGAGTGGTCTACACATACCAGGCTTCTGATTTTAGGTTTTAACCCATAAACACTAATGAAATACCTCTGATATAAAAAAAATATGAGCTTACTGGAAAAACACCACTTTTCCTATTGCTCTCTCACCCTTCTCTGGCTTGTCTTGTATCCTCTAGCCTTTTCTTTACTGATGATCTCTAGGTGATACAAACATATATATTTGATTCCACCAGAAAAGGTACCAAGCAAATGAACCTGTCACACAAAGACACTCAAACACTGATGAGTCAATATGTAAACAGCGCGGTACGTCAGAGTTTTTAAACACTAGCCATGGCATTTAAAGATCATCTGGATATCCAGTGGCACTATCTGGACTGCAGGTGGCACAGACTATCCATATAGAGCGGTCAGACCAGGCGCTATCTGGCTAATGGCGAGATTGACTTTGCTAGCAGAGAGCCATCTGAATAGATTCAGAACACGTTATTTGAATAGCAGTCTAAATATTGGCACTCCACCCTCACTTTCCCCATGTACTGCGCCAATGTGGTCTGTAAGGATCTGACTAGCGTTTCTGAATATCCACTGATAGTAGTGGCTAAGGCATTTACCCGGAAAATGGTTTTCGTTATCCAGAGAAATGGCTTTGCAAATCTCCCCGAAACTTTGTACCCTCAAAAAACCCGTGATTAACTGAAAAAATAAACACCTACATGTACAATTTATATATCACCCTTGTTTTGTTTTTTTTAGTGATGTCAAGTCAGTACTGACTCCTAGCAACCCACCTGCCTCTGGGTTTTCTTGCCAACCTATCACTGGAGGTAGATTTCCAGGTCTTTTCTTCTGAGGCAATGGAGGGTAAAGTGACTTGCCCAAGTTCACAAGGAGTGCCAGTGGGAATCAAACCCTTGATCTTCTGGGTACTAGGCAGTTGCTCTAACCACTAGGCTACTCCTCCATCTATCACCTATGAATATGTTTACTAAGTCCCACACCAGTAACACACATGTGGACTGTATTACCAACGTGGGGGCTTCTGGCTAACTGCAGGGGGGCATTTATATCTATCCCCCTTCAGTTAGCACATGAAAGCTGGGTGGTAACCTGCAGACTGGACCACAGGCATAACTAATTTTAACTAGTTTTTTTATAATGCTTTATCATACAATCAAAGTGGTTTACAATGAACATCAACAGAACAATTCCATGTCAACTATTACATTATAACATGATAAACAGATAACGAGAGACTAGGGAAAGGGGGAAAGCAGGGGCATGCGGTATATAGTGGAGTGGGGGGAGGGATGAATAGGTGTGTTTTTAGATGTGCTCGTAGCTCTCTAATGCCACCCATTGAGGTGGCGGTAATTGTACCTGTGCCAAGCTCAATTAATGTGGGCCACTAACAGCCCTGCTAACTATGATGTGCTAGGAACACCCATGTCCCACCTAGTCCCTGCCCCAACATGTTCTGCTAGGGTAGCACTGATTTCTTAGTGCAGGGGCCCCACACTACCTTTTAGTGTGGCATCAAAACTGCATGTTAACCCCGCGTTACCCTGGTAGCGCACTTTAGTAAACATGCCCCATAGAGTCCTAGCACAGGAAGCCTCAAATACCAAATCACATTGTAATCATAGATCGCCATGTGTTTAAATACAATACAGAGCCAACCGTCATGTGGAGAAAGAGAAGATCTTCAAGTAGCAAGCAATGCAGTCGAAGACCAAAAGAAATGTGGCAGAAAGATACAGAAATCTTTCCCATCCTATTGGGATCCAGAGGCTTGATGATAAGGAATTTCCAAGCATACAATGATAGGATGCTTATACATGTTACATCATATGAACTCCAGAAGAAAGCTTTCTTTGGCACTATGCAAGTACTACAGAGAACATTAGCAGTAAATTTGAAGCAAGGTTCATTATTGTTAGGATATGTGAAAAACTAACCAATTTAGAAACATTGCTCGAGATAGCTAATAGTCCAAACTAGTGTTCACCTTAAGCATTTTGTAGCCCCTGGCCAAGGATTGTTGCTGCAATGGCTAGGTTGGATAGCAATGGGGATATCAAGAAAGTGGAGGGAACCCTGGTTGTTCCCTATTAAGGCTCATGTATCATAGGACAGCAGAGACTGCTTCCAGTTAAAATGAGAGACCAGAGGAGCAGGAGGAAACTTCCAGGCCAAAAAAATTATTTAAAAAATGCCCATCATAACTAGGCCTCTACAGTATAATCTAGTCATGTTAAATTATAAGAATTATCTACCACCAGCATGTTTGGTCTGTGCAATGTGAAAATGCAAGCGCCATTTATAACAATAGGTCACCAATAGCCTGGCATCTAATGAAAGCGAAATTTGGTCTTCTGAGAATGAGCACACCAGTCTGCCTAGATGAAAAGAATATGCCAGGAGTCATATTTAATAAGGATATTTCAAATGGAGTAGATATCACACAATTCCACTGATGAACAGACTTGAAACGTAATAACTGACCCAATAGCACAGTTGGTGATTTGAGCCTAATTTTGTGATTTGAGATCATGGTTCTTAAACTGTCCTGAATGAAGTATATGGCAGAACAAAAAGTAGCATTCAGTATCTGAGTAAACAGTTTTGATGAGCCATGCATTCCAATAAAAGGAAGTTCTGGGCATCTCTGTATCTGGAATGAGGAGCAAATTTTATCCAAGTGTGGTACAGCATGTGACAGAAAACAGGCAAAATGATAGAGACTTGTTCACAAGGGCTTCTTGAGGTTTGTCATCATCCTACTTTTATCAATTAAGTACTAACAAAAATAATTCCAGATTCTTACCGTTTAAATGCCTGTGATCCTAGCGTGCCTGTGTTTATACTATAGATCCTGGCTGCCATGCTCATGGAAAAAATAGACGTGGAGCCCAATTCCATAACATGCATGTCCAGCCCACGGACCTGTCTAAATTGAGGACGGGCCCTGTTTGAACCTAATTCCACCTCTGTAGGTCTTAACATGCCCACATGTCCGGCGGGGCATGGGTGAAAGCGCTATACAGCTGGCCTGTGCATGAATCTGGCGCAGGGGGGCAGCACATGGGTGCAGACACAGGCCATGCGATATAATGAAGAAAAATGTCCCCATAATATTATGGGACATGGGTAAATGTTTTGGATGTCCGTGTGTCCACCGTATTCTGAAAAGTTGCATGTTTCAGATCCTGTCCGTCTCAGGGATTTACCCGCAGACACCACGCCTCCTCGGTAAAACGGGCATCTCCTAAGCTGTTCTTCACACTGACAGTAGTTTCCTGATGCAAACTAGACATAAATAACAATGAGAAATGACTGCTGCTGCAACCTAGACTATATACGACTCCTCCTCAGGCCCTGAAAAGTACTAGGTAATCCCAGTGCACCCTAATATGGTATAAGAGAATGTAAATATGAGCATGTAGTCAGGACATACCTTGCATCAAATGGTACTTGGCATTATAAAATGGCCCCAGTGACCCCTGCCTTGGTTATCTCTACAAACATGCTTTAAACTGCTAAGGATGGACCCTTACCAAGTGCACAAAACCCAAAACTAACATTGCAGTTTCCTAAAGAATGCATAATATTGTTGAGCAACAAATGAATGCCCTTTCCGTGCCTCTGCCCTATAAGTGCACTCATTCTGTGGCTCCGCACTACCGTTCCTCTCTTTTCTCTCCCTACACCCCTCCTCGGGAACTCCGCTCTTCTGGCAGATTACTTCTATCTGTGCCCTTCTACTGCCAACTCCAGACTTTGCTCCTTTCACCTTGCTGCTCCCTATGCTTGGCACAAGCAATCTGAGTCTGTATGTCAAACTTCTTCTCTGGCCCTTCGCAAATCCAGCTCTTTGTTGCCGCTTTTGGATCTGATCCGCCTACACTCCTTTCTATTTTCTTACTATTCCCCCTAAATGTATCTTGTCCACAGCTGCTGTGTTGTTTGTCTTAAATTGTAAGCTCTGGTGAGCAGGGACCATCTTTTATGCGTGTCTATGTAACGCTGCGTATGCCTTGTAGCGCTTTACAAATGATCAGTAATAGTAGTAATAGAGCCTTCTGGCTATGGCATCTGATTCCACCTTTCTGGGTACTGGATTTCTCACAGCAGTTATATCTGTCCCATCATAGCATATGTCGGTCTGTATATATCCGCTATCTGTGGGGCAACCCTGTCCGCTTTCACACAGTCTGCTTTGTGGCACTGCTCCCCTGGCCAGGCCTGTGTGGGCATGGGAGGGGAGATCCCTGTGCCATCACACCAAGTAGCCAGACTCCAGATATATCACCACTCTCGCAGCTCTCATAGATCCTGGCCTGGGTAGGGATGTAGGCCTCATGGAGCAATCTGGGGAATGTTGGCACTACATCAATCATGTCTCCCAGGGCCTGGCACAGTGGATGTATGTCTGCCCTATCACACTGCTAACAATATATGATCTTATTAGAATACCCTATGAAAAATAATCCAGAAGGAATCTGAATAGGTTCCCTATAGTTAAATGTCAAAACATATCCCTGTTAATAAAGCAGTAAAAACAGCACTAATACATGCTCAACAGCAACATCATTGGTCTCTAAAAATGTGCATTATGGTCATGGGTCATGTATTAGTGCTGTTTTCACTGTTGAATGCTCTTATTCTGAGGGCCCCTTATTATTGACAGGGACATGTTTTGACATTTAGCTATAAAGAACCTTCTCTGATTTTGTCTGCTCGATCACCCTGGCACCGTGTGACACTGCGGTCATCCATACGGTCCAGGTACTGGCCAGGCTTTCGTGACCCCCCCCCACCCCTGAATTGCAGATGAACACACCAGATCCTCCTGTGCACACCTCAGATCACACACACTCTCATCTTCAGTCACAAAAACATAATTCTGCCAAAAAGATGCCCTGAACTTATACATAACAGCTATGACATAACATAATAGCATGGGGTACCAGGACTAAAAATATGAGCTCTGTTTCTCATCCAAACAAGAATCCTTTCCCTACTCACGCCCATACTATCCCTACTTTAGCATTCCCATTTTTCAGAACATGGGAATTGTTAGGGTCCCCTAGATTGGCTCCCTTAGCACAAACAGCACATTGCTTACCCTCAAATTTCTGTACCTCAGTTCTTCCCTTATCTGACCATCGCATGCTAAGCTTCACTCTTCATCATCTACCACCTCAACCTCATCCTGTCTTCTCCAACCTCTTTAGAAATCTTCATGCTATTGACCCTTTGGTTCTCTCCTCCTCTGTTTCATCACGTCTTTCCTCCACTACGTCATCTGAGTCTGTTGATGAGGCAATAGCTTCCTATAACTCTGTACTCTCCTCTGCTCTGGATGCTCTCACTCTGCCCATGCCACATCCTGTAAGGAGTACTATACCCCAGCCCTGGCTTTCATCCACTACCCGCTATCTATGTTCCTGTGTCTATTCAGCTGAGCATGCTTGGCTCAAATCCCGCTCCCTTGCAGACTTTCTACACTTCAGATTCTTTCCAGTCAGCCATAGCACTTGCCAAACAAGACTATTATGTCCATCTGACTTGCCTCTCTGACCCTCACCATTTCTTTCAATTCTCTCCTCAAGATACCTCCGCCTCTGACCCCCTTTCTGCCCAAACCCTGGCTATTTCCATGTCAAAATCCACAAGATCACCCTCCAATTCCCCACAACGTCAGCTATTTCCCCTCCTTCCCCTCCTCCCCTTCTTCACGCCCAACTTTCCCCCTCTACTTCTGCTACCCTTTCTTCCTTTTCTATGATCTCTGAGAAGGAAACTGCACACCTTCTTTCCTCCTCCAAACTTGCTACCCGCTACTCTGATCCTATTCCCACCCATCTCCTAAGCCCCATCTCCTCCACTGTTGTCCCTTCCATTTCTCATATTCTCAACCTTTAGCTCTCCACTGCAACTATCCTTGCAGCCTTCAAGCATGCTGTAGTTACACTTCTCCTCAAGGAACCCTCACTCGATCCTACCTGTCCTTCTAACTATCGACCCATCTCCCTCCTCCCCTTCATTTCTAAACTACTTGAACGTGCGGGTCACTGCCTTGCCTTGATTTTCTCTCCTTTCAAGCCCTCCTGGATCCTTTACAACCTGGCTTTCGTCCTTTACATTTTATTGAAATGGCTCTTGCCAAAGTCTCCAGTGACTTGCTCCTGGCAAAATCCAAGGGTCTGTACTCATCCTTCTTGACCTCTCTGCTGCTTTTGACACTGTTGACCACAACCTTCTCCTTGATACCCTGTCCTTGCTTGGTTTTAAGGGCTCTGTACTATCCTGGTTCTCCTTTTAGTTCTCCCATCACTCTTTCAGTGTTTGTTCTAGTGAATCCTCATCTGTTGCTATCCCGCTCTCAGTTGGAGCACCCCAAGGATCTGTCTTGGGTCCACTCCTTTTCTCTCTCTATAGCCTTGGAGCACTCAGCTCTTCCCATGGCTTTCAGTACCATCTTTATGCTGATGATTCCCAAAATCTAACTCTACAGCTGAAATCTCTCTGGTAATCCAGACCCAGATCTCTACCTGCCTTTCTGACATTGTTGCATGGATATCTCACCGCCACTTGAAACTGAACATGGCAAAAACTAAGCTTCTTATTTTTCCCCCTAAAACCTCCTCTCCTCTTCCTCCTTCTTCAGTCTCTCTGGATAACTCTCTACTCCTCCCTGTTTCCTCAGCTCGCAACCTTGGGGTCATCTTTGACTCCTCTCTCTCCTTCTCCACACACATCCATCTGATAGCTAAGACCTGCCGTTTCTTTCTCTATAACATCAATATAATCCGCCCATTCCTTTCTGAACACACTAATTCACTCTTTAATCACCTCCTGTCTTGACTATTATAACCTACTCCTTGCTGGTTTCCCCCTGAATCATCTCTCTCTCCTCGCCAATCTATTCAACACTCTGTTGCGCCACTAATCTTCCATCAGCCTTGTCATGCTCCTATTACCCCTCTTCTCAAGTCACTTCATTGGATCCCTATCTGTTTCTGCATCCAGTTCAAGCTTCTCCTGCTGACCTGCTGATATATAAGTGCATTCACTACATTTCCTCTCTTATACCTCCCTACACCCTTCCCCAGAAATTCTGCTCTTCTGGCAAATTGCTTCTATCAGTGCCCTTCTCTTCTATTGCTAACTCCAGACTTTGCTCCTTTCACCTTGCTGCTCCTTATGCCTGGAACAAATTACCTGACTCTATACGTCAGGGCACCTTCTCTGGCCGTTTTCAAATCCAGGCTAAAAACTCACCTCTTTGCTGCTGCTTTCAGATCTTGACTTACCTGATCTCCTTTGTGTTTCCTTTGTCTGTGCAGAGCTGCATACATCTTGTAGCACTATACAAATGCTCAGTAGTAGCAGTAGTAGTAATTTAAGCATAATCATAATGCACACTATTGCTCTTCTTAATATTTCTGTAAAGGTGTTTATTTATGTTTCTACCTTAACGACATTCCCTCACCTCTGTTTTCTGTTCTTTAAAACTGCATCTTGTGTTTTTCCAGACTGCAGTCTCACCAGTTCAAAACATAATTGTCTGAACCATTCTTCAATATGGGATGCATTGCAGAGAAGAGCAGAATTTTTTCTAAGTCCTGGCCTTATACCACGTTTCTGCAGGAATAACATGGACGTCTGTGGGAAGCACTGAAAACGTACACGGGCCTTTCCTGAATATACTTTGACCATGCCCCTGTTCTGTCCCTTCTGGGTATGTTCTGATATTCCCGTGCTAGCGGCATGAATGTGCATGACAGCCATGTTTCAGAAAACAATCGGGGACGTTTTCAGCAAATAAACATCCCCACCGCATGTACAAACCCCTTATTCATGTCCTGGAGTTATCTCCTTAAATAAACAATCCCCCAGGCTGAGGAGAGGCAGGAAGAAAAATGCACCATAATAGAAGTATCAATGACTCTAATAAAGCAATGTAGTGATTTTCAGGGACAGTCCCATAAAAAGTAACAAAAAAAACCCCACCAGGAACTATGTGCAAAAGCATGTCAAGTCATTTGCATTGCTAGATTTTAGAAACGTGTTCAAAGTGGATTTCATTGCAACATTAACAATGAATAATAAAGTCGATTTTACAGAGATATGATTCCATTTGAATCTGCATAAATGTAATTAAATTATGAAAATTAAGCTGAGCAATTTCTGAACCAGATTTTTCCTAAAATCACTTCTATAATTTTTAGACAAACTATTTTCTTTTTAGATAACACTCGAAAAAATGACGCACTGAAAATCCAGCTCAACATTAGTGTATTTCCCACTCAGATTCCTGGCAAGAATTTGTCTTTCATTCGCCTGACCAACGCTGCATCTAGCAAGAAATCAGAGCAAGCCTTTAACTGTACTATATGGACTGTATTATTAGCATTAGGCCCCAGAACTAGACGCTCTATTACCTAGGAATGAATGTCAGCATTACACTTCATGTCTAAGGCTATAGGAACCAGCTTTCAAAGAGAAAGATCACAATCTGTACCCATAAAAAAATATAAATACGTCTGACTGTGTCACCTCTGTAAAATTCATTTGCAGATCAATTCGGAAGGAAGCTCTCAAAGCAGGAGAGTGAATTCACAGCAACCTGAAACATTTTCCTTTCTCTGGTATTAGATGTTAACAGAAGTGCTTCAAAGAATTATTCTAACTGCTGGTCGGAAGAGAATAGCACACTGGCACCATTATGTGTCAGCGGCTGCACAATCTGCTGCTGTTTGGGGTTTCACACCACAGGCAGTCTGGATAAGAGTGATGACCATTGATTTTTTTTTCCCCCTTTTTTATTTTTTGCAGCAGGTCATCAAAGAGAATCCGTTAAGCATTTTGCTACTTGTTTCTCTTTTCACACATGCACTATGAACGCAAGAAAACTTGAGGAAAAACTCGGAGTTGTAAAGTGCTTGTTTAGCTCTGATTTGAATTCGTCTGAGCAAGAGTCTATTTCTCTTTACACAAAAGTTAGATCTCAAAAGGATCGAAAGGGTGAATTACTGTAGCTGACACTGTTAGCTCAATGGCCAGATGCACAGCTAGAGCAGGGCTCTAGAACCTCAGGGAGGCAAGGGCATGTTTACTGAAGCGCACTAATGGTCTGCCGTGGGGCAGCATGGCCAAAACCCCACGCTAACTGCCTAGGAAGTGATGGGGTAAGGGTGGAGTGTGGCTTTGATAACACATTGTGGTTTGCGCATTCATTGCCGCATGCTAATGGCCAATGTTGCCGCTAGCACGGGTGCACTACCACTTCCACAAGGGATTCACAAGGGATATTGGTAAGTGCACCCAAATTGCAGTTCAGTGTGGTGAGATGTGTCTCCCCGCAGTAACTGCAAGGGGACATGTCGGGCATGCCCCCGAAAATGAGCAGGGTCTACTTATCTTCCCGTACTGACTTTTGGAGCTCAAGATGTGCTACAATAGTACATTTTAGTGAACGTGTCCCTCAGTGCATGTGGCCAACACATTTTTCCCAAACAAAAGTGCATCCTGAATGTATTGCCTTGCTGTTTTGCAGTGTGCAGCCAGGTCCTAATCATTCTCAGAAATGATAATAAAAGAAAACTATATTTAGCTGCACACAGTACTACCTGTCCTGCATAAAGGTTTTCGAAGACATTACTTCAAATATTGTTTAAATAGTTCCCAGGAGACTAAAAATTCTTAGCAGGAAAGGTCATATTACCAACTCTCCCGACTTCCCACCCCTCTCTTGTTACATTCTGGAAACTCCTGGTTCTGTACACTCAGCTGAGGATATCTGAACTACACGGTGCTTGTAGACTTCCTACACTGGACAGCTTAGACTTACTTCTGAACCTGCAGCACTAGGAACCACATGCGGTGACCAAGAGTTGAGAGGATAGAACAGTAAAGGGAAAGGTATCGGATTCAGACCCTTCATTCTAAAAATTTTCACTGACTGATGAAACCAAGCCTATTAGAACCAGGTCCTTAGATCAGGTAGTGTGTTACGAGAGTTTGCATGATAAGGACAGATTGCTGAGCCATTGCATTTATAAGATGTTGAGCCCCTGTCTAACCCTGATGGACTGAGAATGAGATGTATAGCATCTAGTGGTCAATTGAAGGAATATGTTTGAATTATAAATACATGACCACCTGTTTAACTATATATTATGCCCAGTCATTGACAGTATCCCACCAACTATCTGACTACCCAAGCATGTCCCAGAGGTGGACAATAGTCAATAAAATTATAACATTTTAATAAATACATAAATAAAGTTCTGTCGAGTGCAATTGGTCACTTGAGGTATATTCAAGCATATGTGGTTTGTTTATTTTTGTCTGTTTTTAAAACTTACTTAGGCTCCCTTTGGCCCCCTTACTCATCTACTAGCCTCTTCAATCATCTGTCATCCCCTAAATGGTAGATTCTGAAAGCATCTACCATCCCCTAAATGGTAGATTCTTGATTTTCAAAAACACTTGGCCTCAGCAGAATATATTATTTGAAAAGAAAAAATATTCCTTTACTATAGGTTATTTTAATGCTGAAAAGGACTTTGACTAAGTGAACTTATTTGCAGCCTCGATGCAATTTTAAATGGTGGTGGTGGGGGGGATTGTTTAAAAGCAATACAAGTTGTATATGATAACCCTGCGACTTCAGTTTTACTGAATGGTATTTTTCAGTAGCATTGTCTTTGAAGAGAAAGGCTATCAGTTCTGTTCCCTTTCGCCTTTTTTGTTTCTGTTGTTCCTGGAATCCCTACTTAAGTGGCTGAAGAAAAGAAGGGAGGTTAAGAGATTTGACATGAACAATGGCACATTTCAGCAAGCAGCTTTAATGGATGACATTTTAATACATATAACAAATCCCAGGACATCGCTGGTGGATATAATGAGAGAAATGGATAGATTTGTTTCCTTCTCAGGTCTAATATTGAACTTAACTAAGTTAGAGACTCTGGTTTCTATTGATTCCACAAGAAAGTTATGGCATTCCGATTTCCCTCTTGATACTTGGGGGCTACGATAACTAAAGATTTAAAGAATTTGCATTAAGAAAATGTTATACTACTTATTAAAGAAATGCAAACACTTTTGTAAGGTTGGGAGTCCTTTCAAGTCTCATTAATGGGTAGGTTTTATTTTGAATAGTAGTCCTTCCCAAACAGATTTGTATATTCTAAGTGTTGCCTTTATCATTAGGTACGAGAGATTTGAATTAATTTAATAGAATTCTAATGACATTTTTATGGAGAGGAAAGAAACCTCCTATGTAGCTGAATGTTCTGATGCAAAGGCAAGAACAAGGGGGGCAGTTAAGATTTCCAGATAGGTCATGTGATGAAGAAAGGAGTGAAGAAAGGATGCAATTTTCTCTGCTCTGGGGCCCTCCCGGGCTAAATCACTAAATTAACTTCATTGCAGGCTTGACTAATTAATCAAAACTTCCTTACCCACTTCTGGGTGGGCTGTTAATTGCTGCTGTGGCAGAAATCTAGCATGGCCCACCCTATGGCATTCATAACCATGCAAAGACAGGGATAAGCTGTGGCTCAGAGCTCCAAGATGGTGGAGTCCCCTTGTGGTAGTGTGGTCTGCGGTGGGAAGATGTTTTCTTTAGAACACAGGCCAGACAGTAGTGCAGGGAAAACAAATGCAGTTTTTATTCTGTCCCAGCTTATTAAATCTCCACTAAGCAAAATCCAGAACAGACAGCAGTTCAGGGAAAACAATAGTAGCTTTACTTCTGTCCCAGCCTGTTAAACCTCCACAAGCTGGTTTTCACAGTCCTTCCACCAGGCCCAGTTAAAATTCTACCTCAGAACTCCTTTGCATGGCTTGTCTTGGAAGGACCTGACTCCATGGGCCTCTCTCCCTCCTACAGCCTGCTGGGTTCTTAACCTGTCCCTCTGAGCCATGCCCTCCCAACCCTGAACTCTCAGCTGCATATTCTCTTAAAGGGGATTATTGATAATCCCTTTAAAGAGGGATGGGTAACATTCTGTATACCCCCATTATACCCCTTCTATTCATTTTCCACTATAGATGCCAGTGTACTTGTAGAGGTGGTGACGGCTGTAGTGGTCCAGGCACTCAAGGCAAATTTCACGGCATTAGAGGGCAAGATGGGTGGTATTTTGTAGTCATTGGAGCTATTTCATCAACAGGAAGCAGAGATTGAAGGCTGGGTGCCCACACTGGAAGACGCTTCATGGCACATGGAGACCTAGGTGTGAGCATTACAAGTTACCACTGATCAACAAGCAGAAAAGCTGGATGAACTTAGATTTGCTCAAGGCAAAAATAAACTCTGCTTCAGGGGATTCCTGAAACTGTGCAAGATTCTGATCTCTGCCGGTTTCTAAAGACCTGATTCCCACTCCCACTTCCCCTGAACAGTGGCCTAGGAGTTCTGCAATTGGAGAGGGTCAATCACATCAGACCCAGTTGACGAACAGAGAGGACATTGCTTTGCAGGCAGCCCACTGGAAAAAAAAATTGCTGGAATATGAGGGCTACCAGATCCTAATTTTACAAGATTATTCCAATCAGCTAGTGGCCAGGCAGACAGAATTTGTCTGTTCCAGGCAGTTTGAGCATAAGACCCAGTTTATTTTGCAATACCCAGGGAGGTTCAAGATTCCAAAATGGAGTGTGACATTTATTTCACAGGCCCAGTGAGGTGAGTGCCTTTCTGGACCAGCACAATGTGGGAACCTGGCCTGATATGAAATATGCACTTGGGGTTCACAACTGTACATTTGGGCCATCTGACACCTAGGAGCATTGCTTAGCTCTAGCCAGGTAACAGTTAATTCATTCTTCTTAGTTTTTAAGAACATAAGAACATAAGATATGCAATACTGGGTCAGACCAAGGACCATCAAGCCCAGTATCCTGTTTCCAACAGTGGCCAATCTAGGTCATAAGTACCTAGCAGTTTCCCCAAAAGACACTGGTTCCTTAATACTTGTATTGCATCAAGCAGTGATATCCTGGGTCCCTTTTAATAATGGTTTATGGACCTTTCCTCCAGGAACTTGTCCAAACCTTTTTTAAACCCAGCTACACTAACAGCTTTTCCTACATCCTCTGGTAACAAATTCCTCATTGCCTACCAGTTTTATGGACAGAGATGTATCCTTGAAATGATCTGGAAAGCATTATGATCATTGTAGACCCTTTCATCTCCCTGGCTGAGATGTTACCTTGTGGGCAATGTTCCCCTCGGAATCCTTATTTTTAATTTAGGATTATGATATCGCCCAGGCTACCCTGGATTTGGACTCTTCCCTCCCTTTCTCATTTTTTTCCTTTTTTTTATGGACTCTCTCTTTCAGGAGCAATGGGACTTGAAATGAGCCCGACTGTGGAAGTGGTCTGACCTCCAGGATGCTTCCGGGGAAGACTGCCATGCAGTAAGACCAGTCACTGTCTTGGAGCCTCATCATTTTTGGCTAAGCTACAGTAAACAAAAGAACATAAGAAATGTCACACTGGGTCAGACCAAGGTCCATCAAGCCCAGTATCCAGTTTCCAACAGTGGCTAAACCAGGCCACAAGTACATAGCAGTTTCCCCAAAAGACACACAGGTTCCATAATGCTTGTATTGGGGAAGCACTGGATTACCTGGGTCTTCTTTAATAATGGATTATGGACCTTTCCTTCAGGAACTTGTCCAAGCCTTTTTTAAATCCAGCTACACTAATAGCTTTACTACATGTTGAGTGAAAAAATATTTTCTCTTATTAGTCTTAAATAGGTTACACTGTAGCTTCATTGCATGTCCTCTAGTCGTTCTACGTTTTGATGGCGTAAAGAATCAATCTAAGGGGTATGTTTACTAAAGTGCGGTAAATGAGAATAACGCGCGTTGTACGACGTTAATGATCATAAGTGCAGTATAACGTGTGTAATCATGCGCCAACGACCGTTAACGTCATACTACGCGCGTTAACCATAGTTAACGATCGTAAAGCCCCACGGCGCGTTAAAACAGCGCAGAAGGTGGAGAGTGGGCGGAGAGAAGGGGTCAATGGGCGGAGAGTGGGCGGGGAGAGGCTCCCCTCACACTAACGTGCTGAATTTCTGAGCTCAATTCCAACGCAAATGAAAACCTGTCAAAGGCATATTAAAGGGAAGAGAAACCATTTCCGTCAGCAATGTACAGCAAAACCGGGGAAACCTACAAAATGTGAGCAGTGTGATACATGTGCACAGAACAAAATTTCACCTAAAACGTTAAAAATGACCACAAGAAACATTGTACAAATTATAATCCAGCTGGGCAACAGTGATAGCAATGGGCAACAATGAAAAACACTCCCAGGAAAGCACCAAAAAAAAGAAATGATGTTTGGAAGGGTCTACGCTCCGTAGACCCTTTCAAAGATCATTTCATTGTAATGGAGCTGTCCTGGGAGTGTTTTGTAATGTTGCCCAATGATAGCATTGTTGCCCAGCTTGGTTATGGGTGTTTGCCCCTTTTTTCGAGGTCTTTTCTGAGGTTTATTTGCACCTCTGTCTCCATACAAGGTAAATGAGCCCACAGTAAACCTGTGCAGAGCAGGGTTTCCGACACGACAGGCCGGTTCTCCTATCTCCAGGGACTGCACTGTCTCTGTGGCCACAGTGTGGTGCAATGGACACAGCCAGTGCCTGTAAGACCAGAGGGTCACAGGTTCAAATCCCAGCTGGTGCTCCTGCCAACCCAGTCCCCATAGTTTTACCCACCACTAAACAGTGATAGTAAAGACACTCCTTTATTGCAGAGAACATACGCATGGTTAATACGCCTATATTTTACCACACCAAACACAGACACCAGAAACAGGCGCATTACCTAGAGCAGAGTCTCGCAAATGCAGTCCTGGAGGGCCCCACACCTTTCAGGTTCCATGCTGCCTCTAATAAAGATGCCTGTGCTGCATATCTATGCACCACCCCCATGGTATGCAGATGTAGCTCATGCATAGTTATGAGGGACAGCATAAAAACCCGAACAGTGTTTGGAACACCAGGACTGGAGTTGGGGAACTCTGCCGTAAAGCAGCAGCCAACAGGGCCAGACACACCCACACACACATACCCACAGGCCCCATTGGCCAATGCCTCCTGGAGAGGCAGGACATTGGGCCCTGCCTGTATCTCCCAATACTAGCAGTTGCATACCTTAGCAATGCCACCCTACACCTGGGTACATGGTACACAGCTATCAAACATTTCCTATGATAACTGGCAGATATCAATTCCTCCGTTAAGCACATTTTGCCCAGTGAGCTCCACCGTAACAATCATTCTGATGTCTGTGGTGTGTGCTGCAGGTCTGGTCTCTGACAGTGTTTACCACCCTGGGGAGTGACCCCCAACAGTCTTGCGTACCATATCCATGCCTGTACTGTACCCAGGACTGGTGTGGTGGGTATGGCTGCTGAACACCTCTATAGTAGCACAATGCTGGCATAGGTGTGGGGGTGGCTGTCTGTCTATCCAGTGTGTGGTGGCTGCAAACACCTTCCACAGCCCACACTGCCAGCAATGTTGCCAGTATTGGGCTGCCAATGTGCATAATGAGGAGCAAGGTACCATTGGTATAGGCCGGACAGGGTGCCCTGGCCAGGGTGCATCTGCACAGGGCATACGGCAGTGACAGGCACATTTTAGTGCCCGGCCACCACCTACACAGACAGGGTGACCTCAGTATGTCCTGCTGAGAGATCACTCTCACCCTGACTGTGCAGTGACCACAGCATGGCTAGGCACCCCCATAGTGCTATATAGTATTTCTCTCATGTGATAGATATGGGTTTCCTGTTGGGGCCCAGTCACTGAGTTATCTGCTTGCTGTGTATGCTGACATCCCAGTTCTGGGTGCATGCATCTCCACTGGGCACATACACTATTGACTAACTAGCAGACTGTTTGCAGCTGGTATGTGTTGTGATGGAGTGGCTTGCAGCAGGTGAATATCAGATAGTGGTGGGGTGCAGCTTCCATATCCAGGCCTGATGTCTGTCTGCTATTGTGTTATGGATGTGTACAGAGCTGCATTGACTGCCCTGTGGTGTGTCTGTTCCTCAGCAGGACCGGGGTTGCTGTTCCCCTCTACTGCCACCTTTGCAGGGAGCTAGAATGTGGATCTATTGTTTGGAGAACCTGTTTGCCACCCTCGGCCCCGGGGGAGGGGGGTGGTGGTGCATGGGGGCAACACCTGACTGAAACAGACAGAGAAATCCAAGGTGTTTGTGCAGAAACTACCTATCTCACACATTAACACTGCTTTGGACCTGCGCCATGGCCTCTTTCAGCCATGGATGGTGCTGTGGACCTGGTGCTGGGCACCTCACTGCACCCTCAGGGTGAGCACAGTACCCGCACAATGTGACGGTGTGTAGCTACTCTGTGCCAGTACAACACATGGTCAGTACCCCCTACCAGGCCGAGGTGCTGTGGGGGTGCACATGGTCACTTCCCCCTACCAGGCCGAGGTGCTGTGGGGGTGCATTCCCCATGGGGGGTATCTGTGGACGGCTGATTTGTATGTGCAGTGCATCATGGGTGTGACTGGCACAATCCAACCCTGGGTAAATCCAGCACCTGCTCACAGGCTCAGAGACACCATAGGCCATCACACGTACATCTGTTAGCATAATGCATAGGTGCAAGATACCCTAAAGAGTCTGTAATATAAGGTACCCATGCTGGTAAAAACACACGTACCCACACACGTTTGTACGCACGCACTAACGCACGTAGCTACGCACGGGGCTACGCCCGTACCAACGCACGCGGCTACGCCCGTACCAACACACGCAGCCACGCACGCACCAACGTACATGGCTACGCACACTGCGAGGGTGTGTTTCTGTAACCACTACTCAATGTAAAGAAAAACATGCCTCCTCATTCCCTATGTAATGTACAGGGTGATGCCTGGGCCAGCCTTCTGCGTTGGGCACACTGGGGACTCGAACCCATGCTGCCTGTAACAGCGGTCAGTACACTAACCATTGTGCTACAGCTCTGTTTCAGTGTTTTGTGTCTGTACGCCTTCATACGATTAACGCGCAGTAACGCGCTATGGCGCCCTGTAACGCTCGTTAGTTTTGGGAACGCGCGTTAGTGGTTATGATGTCCCGCCCATGTCCTTTTTTGGCTTTCCTTTCACTAACGCGACTCCTAACGCGATTTGCACTAACGCAGTTTAGTAAACATACCCCTAAGTTTACCAGTTCCACTCCATTCATTAATTTAACACCTCTATCATATCTCCCCTCAGCCGTCTCTTTTCCAGGCTGAAAAGCCCTAACCTTTTAAGCCTCTTCTTATAGGGGTATCCTTCCATCCCCTTTACCATTTTGTGGCTCTTCTCTGTACCTTTTCTAATTCCACTATATCCTTTTTAAGATACGGCGAATTGCACACAATATTCAAGGTGCGGTCTCACCATGGAACAATACAGAGGCATTATAATATCCTTTGTTTTATACTCCATTCCTTTCCTTATGATTCCTAGCATTTTATTTGCCTTCTTGTCCACTGTTATCTATGATGATGCCTAAATCTTTTTCTTGGGTGGTGGTTCCTAATGTGGAACCTTGCATTGTGTAACCATAGTTTAAGTTGTTCTTCCCTAGGTGCATAACATTGCACTTGTCCACACTAAGGGGTAAATTTATGAAACAGTGGTAGTGGCTTCCATGTGTTATCAGAGCTGCGGCCCCAATGAATTTGCAGAGAAGCCACTATCGCTGTTTCGTAAGCATTCCCCTAAATTTCATCTGCCATTTGAATGTCCAGTCTTCCAATTTATTAACGTTCTCTTGCAATTTTTCACAATCCTCATGGGTTAAACAACTTTGAATAATTTTCTGTCATCTGCAAATTTGACTACCTCACTCGTTATTCCCATTTCCAGGTTATTTACAAATATGTTAAAAAGCAGTGGACCCAGCACAAATCCCTGGGGTACTCCACTATTCACCTTTTTCCATTGGAAAATTGGCTGTTCAGCCCTACCCTCTGCTTTCTATCTTTTAACCAGTTCCTGATCCACAATAGTATACTGCCTCCTATCCCATGACTTTAACTTTGCCAAGAGTCTCTGATGAGGGACCTTGTCAAAGGCTTTCTGAAAAATCCATATACACTCTATTGACCGGCTTACCTTTGTTTACCTGTTTATTCACACCTTCAAAACATTTTATAAAATATATCACATCAGTAAGACAAGATCTTCCTTGGCTAAAGCTCATTAAACCTTGACTGTCTACATGTTCAGTAATTTTGTCCTTTATAATGGTTTCTGCAATTTTGCCCAGACTGATGTCAGGCTTACCAGCCTGTAGTTTCCTGGATCACCTCTGGAACCCTTTTTAAACATTGGTGTAACATTAGCCATTCGCCAGTCTTCAGGTACTACATATGATTTTAATGATAGTTCACAGATTACTAAGAGTAGGTCTGCAATCTCATATTTCAGTGTATACCATCCAGTCCAGGTGATTTGCTGCTGTTTAGTTTATCAACAGTTGTAATATATTTTCCCGGTTTATCAATATTTCTTTAAATCCTTCTGATGCATCATCTTTAAATATCATTTCAGTCATGGGTAACTTCCCTACATCTTCTTATATGTTAAATGGATTTTGTTCACCTCAAGAATAATTAATCTCAGGCCCTTAATAAATGTAAACCTGATGAGGAAATATGGGCACCTCCCCCCTTTAATAGGACTAAGAGCCTATAAAGTTAAGATTATCCCAGGGGTGGGTGGGTGGGAGGGAGGGAAAGAAAACTTACAAGCTGGCTTGCTACATAGTGCCCTGACCTGTGCTTCTAAGGTAAAGTCTATGCTTCTATATTGTTTATTTTGTTTATCCAGCCTGCTGCTGCCCGCTTGTCCCATAAATGGATTTGTGTACTTAAAGGACAGAGACTGGTAAAAAGAGGAGGAAACTATGATTGGTACAGCTCTTCATTCTTCCTCAATTCTGGAAATAGCCTATGAGGAATGGACTTGATGATGGAGCAGTTTGAGACAAAACCTCTCCTAAGAGAAAGCAATCCTTCTTGTCCATATTTACTCCTTGTCCCTAAGAACCAGTAGAATGGTGCTGAACAAATTTGGGTGATGAGGTATGGGACGTTTTGGAAGGCCCTTGTCTATAGATGCTTGTTTGTGGCCATGGACCCAGGAGGGGTGGGTGGGAGGGTAAGGGTTGTAAACTGGAGATGCTTAATCAACTCATTAGGGACTGGTTTGTTTGCTCTACTCGCTTTCGGGAATAAAGAACACCAACCCTGCAAGAAGTTTGCTTGACTCTGGGAGGGGGAGGGGGACAAGGAAGAATTGGCATAAAATATAAAAGCACAATGTTTGTGCATAGTAGTTACTGGATTCTTTCTGAGGGGGAACATTGTATGGCCAATTTATTGTACTGTTGGTTGCTGAATAAAATTGCTTTAAATATAAGATTCCCAGATATTCAACTGTATTATATACTGTAGCTTGCAACATGCATCACATGAGTGACTGATTTTGTACTTTTTCCTGGTATACTCCCACTTGCAAAGCCACTCCACTATGCCCATTTTCTAAAAAGACAGGTTCTCTATTTCCTTAGAGAACTCAGGCATGCGTTTGTGCAGGACTGAAATTTAATTCAATTCACAGATTTATAAACGGATTTTTCCATTGTTAAGATATACAGAGTGGCATACAGATCTTTAGATTTTATATTCAGGTATATTCAGGGCTGGCCCATCCACTAGACAAACTAGGTGATCGCCTAGGGCAGAAGATCCTTGTGGACGGCATCACTAACACTTCCCCGGGAAGAGGCAGTTTAGCACCATGGCGCGCTCTAAAAAATTAAACTGCCCCCATTTCTGGCCTGCTGCTCCTGCCACTTCCAAGGAAGTTACTTTGGAGGAGGACAGGAGAGGCAGGCTCTGAGCGTGATTCCACATGGGCACTTTCAGGCCACCATTGCTTCAGCACAAGGAGAAGGTGGGGGGGGGGTGGCATGGCGGGCCAGATGGAGGCGCAGTCTTGGGGGGAGGGTAGCACGGAGGTTCTGCCTGGGTACAGTAGGTATTTTTCTATCACTTGGAGGGTTTACAATCTAGTTTTGTATGTGAGGCAGTGGAAGGTTACATAACTTACCCTAGACCACAAGGAGCAGCAGTGCTATTTGAACCACTTGGTTTCTCTGATTCTCAAGCTCCATTACTACCATAAGGGTAATCCAGATTGCTAGATTTTACCCCAGAAGAACAGTGTGTAATATTTGTAAATTTCAGCAATATGAGATTAATCTCAATTTCTCATATTATCAAACATGAAAGACGGGTTAAAATTTTCAAGATATCAGATGAGAGATTAATTTATGCAATAAAATGTTGTAACCTAAATGTTATGTACAGACTTTGGATAAGGTAAGGTAGGTTCTGGATGAATATCATCAATGAAGTGATATTGAAAGATCCATAATCTTCATATTTCTCTCCCATCGTTCTTTCAGTGTTTTTTCTGGTGGTTCCTCCTCTGCTGCTATCCCACTATCAGTTGGTGTACCCCAGGGGTCTGTTCTGGGCCCTCTCCTTTTCTCTCTATATACCCAGGCCCTTGGTGCTCTGATCTCCTCCCATAGCTTTCAGTATCACTTTTATGATGATGACTATCAGATCTTTCTCTCTACACCTGATATTTCTGCAACAATCCAGGCCCGAATCTCTGCATGCCTATGTGACATCACTGCCTAGATGTCTTACCGCCATTTGAAACTGAACATGGCCAAAACCGAACTTCTTATTTTTCCCCCTAGACCCTCCTCTCTTCTTTCTCTATCTCTGTAGATAACACTCTTCTACTTGCTGTTTCCTCAGCCTGCAACTTTGGGGTCATCTTTGACTCCTCCCTCTTCTCCACACACATCCAATTGATTGCTAAAACCTGTCGTTTCTTTCTCTATAACATAAACCAAATTTGCCCCTTCCTTTCTGAGCACACTACTAAAACACTTACCCACTCCTTAGTCAAAAATGGTTTCTATATAAATGTGTATTTAGATTCAGTTACTTGCCTTTTCCAAATCCTTGTTTAAGGTACGTTTCATTTAAGTACACAATTATTTCCTTGTGCAAATGGGTTTGATACAAAAGCTGCATCTGAGGCAACAGAGTGTGAAATGACTTGCCCAAGGTCACAAGGAGCATCAGTAGAGAAGCAAGGTCTGAACCCTATCTTTCCTTGTTCTCAGCCTGCTGCACACACCATTAGATTACCCCTCCAAAGTAGACCCATTGGAGCAGTTTTTTGGGTTATCTATATCAAAAATGTCTGGGTATTGGTTTATTTTCTATCTTAGGCTTGCATCTTCAGTTTTTGATTGAGACAACACTTTTTAATTATCTATCGATGTTGTACCCTGGTAATAAACATAAGAAATCTAGCAGCTAAGAAATTAATCCTTACAAATCAGATGTTAGCAAATCCAACCTCGATAATGCAGTTGTGTATTTCTTTGTTTAGTATAATGATCTCACATTTTCAGCAATGAAAATTGTATGCAATCAGTGGAAAGCATTTCTAAAGGAATGGGGAACATACCTGGCTTCTTTGTCTCACAAAACTTGAAGCATGGTGATGCAAATGTGTTTCCTCTTTTTAAGCACTGAAGATTAATAAAGATCAAGAATCATCAATGACATTGGATTCTAAGCTGCTATTACTGGGAACAGGCAGGGGGGTTTGGAAGAGGTATAGTCTGGTGGAGGAAAAATATAATAAGTGTTTGAGATTCTTGTTCTAATGAATGGACTATATCAGAAATACTGCATAATATTTTGTACCTTTATGATAGACATAAAAAGTTAACCAGTCTCTTAAAATTAAGGATCAAGTATATAATACTAAAGCATTAGTTCTTGAAAGCTATTCTAAACCCAGACGCCTTTTGTTTTCCCAGGTGAAACAAAAAATAAGTGAATCACTGCTAGTTTCCTCACTTGGATTGCATCTTGTCATGCCATGAGGTCTTGCGTGCATCAGTGATGCTGAGAGCTCTGCTATCTGCAGCTCAACCTCTGGCAGAGTATCCCAGGATGGACAGGTCTAAAACCACCTATCTGGGTATCAGCAGTATAGGACAGTGTTGGTGGTGGGAGATCACATTTCTGTCACAAAAGGAACAGCATGGGCATAACCTATGTGGGAGACATGCCTGGAAATCTACTTCTTTATCTTTCCATGAAAACCCAATGGATAGTCATGACAAAACAAATTGCAATATAGTGCTGGAAAATGAGCTCCACAGGTCAGAAGGCACTCAATGAGCTACTGGGGAAGAGCTGATGATGTGGTTGGAACAAAGACTTCAGGACATCTGACTGCTGATGTAGCTGCACATGAAATGAAAGTCAAAAGCTGCAAAGATGTCTTACATACTGGGGGACATGGACCATTTGGACCATTAGACAATAGAGGGGTAAAAGGGGCAGTAAGAGGGGACAAAGCTATAGTGCAGAGACTGAAAGAGTTCTTTGCTTCAGTCTTTACTGAGGAAGATGTAGAGATGTTACCCATGACTGAAGAGGTATTTAAAGGTGATGCTGCAGAAGAACTGAAAGAAATATTGATAAACTGGGAAGATGTATTACAACTATTTGATAAACTGAAGAGTAGCAAATCACCTGGACCGGATGGTATACATCCAAGGGTGTTGAAAGAACTGAAATATGAGATTGCAGACCTGCTATTAGTAATCTGTGAATGTTCATTAAAATCATTTGTAATACCTGAAGATTAGAGGATCGCCAATGTAACACTAATTTTTAAAAAGAGTTCCAGGGGTAATCCGGGAAATTACAGACCAGTGAACCTGATGTCAGTACCGGGAAAAATGTTAGAAACCATCATAAAGAACAAAATTATTGAACATGTTGATAGTCATGGCTTAATGGGAGATAGCCAACATGGCATTAGACAAGGAAGAAATTGTCTTATTAATCTGTTATGTTTTTTTGAAGGTGTGAATAAACAGGTAGACAAAGGTAAGTCAGTTGATATAGTGTATCTGGACATTCAGAAAGCTTTTGACAAGGTCCTTCATCAGAGACTTTTGGCAAAACTAAAAAGTCATGGGATAGGAGGTGATATACTATTGTGGTTCAGGAACTGGTTACAAGATAGTAAGCAGAGGGTAGGGCTAAATGCCAATTTTCCCAATGGAAAAAGGTGAATAGTGGAGTACCCCAGGGATCTGTGCTGGGTCTGCTGCTTTTTAACATTCATAAATGACCTGGAAAAGGGAATAACGAGTGAGGTTATCAAATTTGCAGATGACACAAAACTACTTAAAGTTGTTAAAACCCAATAGGATTGTGGAAAATTGCAAGAGGATCTTGATAAATTGGAAGACTGGGCATCCAAATGGCAGAAATTTAAAGTGGACAAGTGCAAAGTTATGCACCTAGGAAAGAACAACCCAAACTATGGTTACACGATGCAAGGTTCCACATTAGGAACCACAACCCAGGAAAACATAAGAACATAAGAACATAAGATATGCCATACTGGGTCGGACCAAGGTCCATCAAGCCCAGTATTCTGTTTCCAACAGTGGCCAATCTAGGTCATATGTACCTAGCAGTTTCCCCAAGAGACACAAGTTCCACAATGCTTGTACTGGGTCAAGCATTGATATCTTCGGTCACTTCTTAATAATGGTTTATGGACCTTTCATCCAGGAACTTGTCCAAACCTTTTTTAAACCCAGCTACACTAACAGCCTTTACTACATCCTCCGGTAACAAATTCCAGAGTTTGATTACACGTTGAGTGAAAAATATTTTCTTTTATTAGTCTTAAATAGTTTACCCTGTAGCTTCATTGCATGTCCCCTAGTCTTTCTATATTCTGATAAGGTAAACAATCGATCTACGTTTACCCGTTCCACTCCATTCATTAATTTATAGACTTCTATCATATCTCCCCTCAGCCGTCTCTTTTCCAGGTTACAGAGCCCTAACCTTTTTAGCCTTTCTTCATAGGAGTATCCTTCCATCCCCTTTACCATTTTGGTGGCTCTTCTCTGTACCTTTTCTAAAATCGCTATATCCTTTTTAAGATACGGCGACCAGAATTGCACACAATATTCAAGGTGCGGTCTCACCATGGAACGATATAGAGGCATTATAATATCTTTTGTTTTATTTTCCATTCCTTTCCTTATCATACCTAACATTCTATTTGCTCTCTTGGCCGACACTGCACACTGGGCCGAGGGTTTTAACATGGTATCCACAATGACGCCTAAATCTTTTTCCTGGGTGGTGGTTCCTAATGTGGAACCTTGCATCGTGTAACCATAGTTTGGGTTGTTCTTCCCTAGGTGCATAACCTTGCACTTGTCCACATTAAATTTCATCTGCCATTTTGATGCCCAGTCTTCCAATTTATCAAGATCCTCTTGCAATTTTTCACAATCCTCTTGGGTTTTAACAACTTTAAATAGTTTTGTGTCATCTGAAAATTTGATAACCTCACTCGTTATTCCACTTTCCAGGTCATTTATGAATATGTCAAAAAGCAGCGGACCCAGCACAGATCCCTGGGGTACACCACTATTCACCTTTCTCCATTGGGAAAATTGGCCATTTAGCCCTACCCTCTGCTTTCTATCTTTTAACCAGTTCCTGATCCACAATAGTACACTGCCTCCTATCCCATGACTCTTTAGTTTTGCCAAAAGTCTCTGATGAGGGACCTTGTCAAAGGCTTTCTGAAAGTCCAGATACACAATATCAACCGACTCACCTTTGTCCACCTGTTTATTCACTCCTTCAAAAAAAACATAACAGATTAGTAAGACAAGATCTTCCTTGTCTAAAGCCATGTTGGCTGTCTCCCATTAGGTTGTGACTATCTACATGCTGAGTAATTTTATTCTTTATGATGGTTTCTACCATTTTTCCCGGTACTGACGTTAGGCTCACCGGTCTGTAGTTTCCCGGATCACCCCTGGAACCCTTTTTAAAAATTGGTGTTACATTGGCGATCCTCCAATCTTCAGCTATTAGAGATGATTTTAATGATAGTTCACAGATTACTGATAGCAGGTCTGCAATCTCATATTTCAGTTCTTTCAACACCCTTGGATGTATACCATCCGGCCCAGGTGATTTGCTACTCTTCAGTTTATCTAATAGTTGTAAGACATCTTCCCGATGTATCGATATTTCCTTCAATTCTTCCGCACCTTTAAATACCACTTAAGTCATGGGTAACATCCCTACATCTTCCTCAGTAAAGACCGAAGCAAAGAATTCATTAAGTCTCTCCGCTATCGCCTTGTCGCCTCTTAGTGCTCCTTTAACCCCTTTATCATCTAATGGACCAACTGACTCTCTCACAGGTTTTTAGGCATCATCGTGGATAACAAGTTAAAACCCTACGTCCAGTGTGCAGCGGAGGCCAAGAGAGCAAATAGAATGCTAGGTATCAGAAGGAAAGGAAAGGACAATAAAACAAAGGATATTATAATGCCTCTGTACCATTCCATGGTGCGACTGCACCTTGAATATTATGTGCAATTCTGGTCGCCGTATCTTTAAAAAAATATAGCATTATTAGAAAAGGTACAGAGAAGAGCCACCAAAATGGTAAAGAGGATGGAAGAATACTTCTATGAAGACAGGCTAAAAAGGTTAGGGCTCTTCAACCTGGAAAAGAGACGGCTGAGGGGAGATATGATAGAGGTCTATAAATTAATGAATGGAGTGGAACGGGTAAACGTAGATTGATTGTTTATGTCATCAGAATATAAAAAGACTATGGGACATGCAATGAAGCTACAGGGTAACCTATTTAAGACTAATAAGAGAAAATATTTTTCACTCAACGTGTAATCAAACTCTGGAATTTGTTACCGGAGGATGTAGTAAAAGCTGTTAGTGTAGCTGGGTTTAAAAAAGGTTTTGACAAGTTCCTGGAGGAAAGGTCCATAAACCATTATTAAAAGGGACACGGGATATCAGTGCTTGACCCAATACAAGCACTGAGGAACCAGTGTCTTTTGGGGAAACTGCTAGGTACGTATGACCTAGATTGGCCACTGTTGGAAACAGGATACTGGGCTTGATGTACCTTGGTCTGACCCAGTATGGCATATCTTATGTTCTTTTGAAGCATGAACCAATGGAAGCTAGAAGTGGTAAAGAATGAAATAGAATGTGCACAACTCAATCTGTTGGGTGTCAATGAACTGAACTGGACTAGGATCAGGCACTTTAAATCTGATGATCAAATGCAGTTGTTATAATACTTACAAGGCTATGCCAAGAAATTTGACTGACTGGAAAATATCTGTATTCATACCAGTACTGAAGAAACATGAACCAACTGACTGTGGAAATTATCTCACAATTGCCCTTATCCCACACACCTAAACATACCCTACCTATTGAGTGAAACCTAAGTAACTGATGCCTTTATTTTTTTACTCTTTTTGTTTTTTTGTCGGAGGTTTTAGCCGTGAGAGATTTCTCCCTCTTGAAGCATAACTTCCCTTTTAATCACTTTTGTGGTAACCTAACCACTGTATAAAATAATGTGAAGTAATCGCATTCAACCTGATGCTACCTCACAATCACATCGCCATATAAAGCTCACTCTGCAGATCTCAACGGACACAGCACTGCGTTTAGAGCCGCACACTTCTTTTCGGCTCTGCTTCAACGCTTAAAATCTGCTAACATTTTTACTCATCTGATTCTTGTTTCCAGCCAAAGAGGTTTGAAATTTCCCGCCTTTTCTCTGAGCTTCTCTTCTTCTTTTAGCTTTTTAAGTCAAGGCTATGGTAGTAGACATCCCTCTTATAAACTGGACTTCTCCATTAATGCAGTCACACTTACTGATCAAACTCAAAGGAACAGCGAACAGATTTTGTAGACGAACATCCCCCCCATTATGACATCATATCAGACTCATCCAATCAAGTTCTAAATTCAGCCCCTTCGGTTCTAAAGTGCCAATACGAAAAATCCAGCTTTGTTCTAGCCACTGAAGACGCTGTTCTCTATTTCCTCCTCTCGGATTCGCTGGAACATGATCAATTATTCGCCATTGAAAATCAGAAAATGAATGATTACAATCTATGCAATGTTGGACTAGAGGAGCCGAATTCACCCTATTTCTTATTCGCGAAGCATGCTCTTGCAAACAAAGTTTTACTTTTCGTATTGTCCGTCCAACATATAACTTCGTACAGGGACAAACTAATATATAAACTGCATAAATTGTAGAGCACATAGTAAACCATTTAGATGCCTGTTTTAACCCAGAATTGGGGATATGCCATTCTGGACCCTCAATTGTACATTGACACAGATCACAGGAGGATCCTTTAGAACAGGCATGATGACCTTTCAAAAGATCTTCTGATGTTTGTACTGATCCCATCTGTGCCTGAGTAATCAAATTCCCTATATTTGGGCCTCTGGTATAAGCTATCCGTAATGGCTTCTGAAAACAGGGATGAAGAGCCAAAATATGCCAATGTTTATTGAGAATGGTTCTGATCTTAGAAATGTTTGACATATAAGGTAGAATACCTGTTATAGAATCAGATTCAACTGGTTTAGCAACAGGGGCTCCTAACCATTCCCTATGGGTTGTCAGACGGCTGCCTGGTGAGAATGTTCACAGTCTTGGCAAGTGCATGTCAATATGATTTGCAAGGGATTGTGGGCAATGCAGTCCATTCACACCCGACACAGCTGCTCACAATAATTTAGTTGTGCTCAAGTGTAAAGTCAATAAGATATTTATTTATGGGGTTATTTCTCCCAACACAGATATGCTATGTAGCACATAAATCAGGTTACTTGCTTTCAGTGTTAAACTTGGAAAAACAAAATCAGGAAAACAACATTTTAACTTATCAGGCAATCAAAGCAAAAGAAATAAGACCTGGTTGGTAACAAACTGGTCTTTTCTGTAGGCTTTAGCTAATATTCTCTTAGCACTGTATCAAACAACAAACAAGATCCACAAAGAAAGAAAAAAACTGTTCTTTTCAGGTTAACTTCTTATATCTTCCCACATAGATTCAGAAGTGATTCTCTCAGAGCTCACAAGCAATTAGGTAAGGCTCAATTGCTAGCAGTTATCCAGCTGAAACCCCTTAGCTGGCTTGCTTTCTACTGCGTGGCTAAAAATCCTACTCAGGAGCTTTTCTGAGTAGATTAAAGAACAAGTTTGTATTTCTTTGTGATGGTTGCTGTACTTTGTAACAGAAAATCACCAAAGGAGTTTAGACAGAGAGCAGTCCATGTAAACAGATTCTTCATCTGCTATCACCCCCTCTTCTTCAACAAGCATGGGTTCAATATCATGGATTGGCACAGATGAATCTCCCAATGGAGCACTTTCAGGAGAATACTTGTTTCCCTGCTGTCTTTCAAGGTTATAGCTAGGGCATAGATCAGTGTTCATACCTGAGCTTCCATTGCTGTTAGAGTTCCTCTCTATATAGCCTGGCCAGTATGTAGTCCAGTTCTTATGTCCAGCCTTCCAATCCAGATCCCTGGACACTGGATCTCTCTTCACATACCTTCTGGCACGGGTCTTAGGGTCCCTTCCACGTGCAGCCGTCTCCCTCACAGGTACCGTCTGGAGATTCCTAGCTCTGCAGCACTATTCCTCTGGCTTTCCCCAGTCCAATGGTGTATGCCGGCCCTTGGAATGCCTCCCAGTATACGTACTGCTCTGGACTCTTCTAGACCTCTCAAAGGCTTTTCTCCTCTTTCTTCCAAAGGGTTTCTTTCCCTCTCTGTCCGTCCGGTTTGGCTTCTGCTTCTGATGATCCTCCTGATGATGAAGATGATCCAGCTCAAGCTGATTCTCTGTAGAATAAACTCTACCTTTATTCTGCCTACATGAGTGCTCCCCCCTAATACAGCGCAGCTGTGCTGAATCAGGCCCTGCCCTTTGAGATGAGTGCTTAGGGATTACCTCATAGCCCTCCTGATTGAACACACGTTTCCCCACTTCAGCTCCTCTAATGGCTGTTGGAAACCTGGTGCATTCTGGGACTGGTAGTCTTTTATGGGAAAATTCTGTTTTCTTATTTCTACCAGAACTGACAGGTTGCTTGTTCAGAGTCACTTCACCTTTTCTATATCTCCTTCCTGAGCTATGATAAGCTTCCTTATCACAGGGTATACCGTGCTCTAATAAGGGCTTGCTTTACTATAGTAAAAGGGTAACCCCTATGCAATAACCTATATTTCAAATCCTGAGCATGATATTCAAATTCTTGAATGGAACTACAAATGTGACGTAAACGCAAAAACTGCCCATAGGGTAAACCTCGCTTTAAGGCTGGAGGGTGAAAACTTGAATAATCCAAAAGGGTGTTTCTTTGAACCGGTTTTCTGTAAAGTGTCGAACCCAAACGAGAGCCTTGTTTAAAAATTTTTACATCTAAAAACTCCAATTCCTGTGAATGGAAATGTAGGGTAAACTTTAGATTGGTCTTCTGAGCATTCAGCCAATCTATAAAAATATGTAAAGCTTCTTCTGTGTCATTCCAGAGAAAAAAGATATCATCTAGAAATCTAGCCCACAAACCTATCTTAGAATACCACTCAGAGAGAAATATTGTTTGCATCTCAAAATCTGCTAAGAAGTCCAGTTTATAAGAGGGATGTCTACTACCATAGCCTTGACTTAAAAAGCTAAAAGAAGAAGAGAAGCTCAGAGAAAAGGCGGGAAATTTCAAACCTCTTTGGCTGGAATCAGATGAGTAAAAATGTTTGCAGATTTTAAGCGTTGAAGCAGAGCCAAAAAGAAGTGTGCGGTTCTAAACGCAGTGCTGTGTCCGTTGAGATCTGCAGAGTGAGCTTTATATGGCGATGTGATTGTGATTGTGAGGTAGCATCAGGTTGAATGCGATTACTTCACAATATTTTATACAGTGGTTAGGTTACCACAAAAGTGATTAAAAGGGAAGTTACGCTTCAAGAGGGAGAAATCTCTCACGGCTAAAACCTCCGACAAAAAAACAAAAAAAGTAAAAAAATAAAGGCATCAGTTACTTAGGTTTCACTCAATAGGTAGGGTATGTTTAGGGACTAGAGTGAAGGGTTGAAGTTGTTATAGCTTATCCCACACACCAGCAAGATTCTTCTCAAGTGCATTTATTAGAGTCTACAACTATATCTGAAACAAGAACTACCAGAAGTAAAAGCAGGATTCAGGAAAGGGCAAGGAACAAGAGACATCATTGTAGATGTGACATGGATCCTTGAAAAGACAAGAATACCAAAAGGATAGCTACATGTCTTTCATTGTCTAGATCAAGACCTTTGATTGCACAGATCATGAAAAATTCTAGGCCACCTTGAGAGGCATAAGCATACCAGAATACTGCATAGCTCTCATGCACAACCTCTACATTGATCACGAAGCAACAATTCAAATGGAACAAGAAGAAACAAAGTGGTTTAAAATCTGCAAAAGTGTATGACAAGGCTGTATACTTTCCTCATACCTGTTCAATTTATATGCAGAACAAATCGTTAGAAAAACAGGACTGTATGAAGAAAATCTAGATGTGAAGATTGGTGGAAGATTCATCAACAACCTTGGCTAGGTCGACGATAACTTGTTACTGGCTGAAAGTGAAGATGATCTAAAACATCAAATCAAGGAACATAATCTTAAAATAGGCTTATATATTTTAATGTGAGGAAGACAAAGATCCTAACAACTGGCAGAAGCAATAATTTCATTCTTGATAGAGAAGTAACAGAAATAAAAGACAAATTTAACCTGCTTGGATTAATCAATAATGAAATCACAAGCAGTCAAGAAATCTGACAACACATTGCTCTTGGAAGAATGGTTATAAAGGTACCTGGATAAGATTTTCAAGTGCAGAGATGTATCTCTGCCTACAAAGATTCCACTTGTCCTAGCCATGGTATTTTCAACAATGTCATATGGATGCAAAGGTCAGACAGTGAAGAACCAAAATTGGAAGAAAATAAGTCTTTGAATTATGGTGCAGGCAAAGAATACTGGGGGGGGGGTATTCAAAGGCATTTATATGGTTTGCAGTCCTGCAAATCATTTAAATGTCACTGAATGAGATATTCAGCAGCATCAACACAGTTAGTGCCACTGGATATCCATGGGTGCCGCAGCTACATGCCCCAATGCTAAGCAGTTGGCATCAGACCATGTCCAGGGCTTTCCAAGGTAGAGTGGAGGTGGCGTCCATCGCTACCAGGCAGTGGCGATATTAAATGTAACAAATATGTGGTATGCAAACACACTATGGAATTGAAGCAGTATGTCTACTCTGTGATAGGGGGAGGATTTAGATTACAGCACTCCACTCCATAAGATGACCTGTCCCCTCGATCCTATTCCCTCCTCCTGGCTCCTAGAACCTTCCCTTGCCCTCCTTCCCTCCATTCTTACCATGTTGAATGCTAGTCTCTCTTCAGGTTCATTTCCTGACCCTTGGAAACACACTCTGGTCTGCCCCATTCTTAAAAACCCCTCTCTTAACCCCCTTAACCCAGCACACTACCATCCAATTTCTAATCTCCCTTTTCTCTCTAAGATTCTCGAAAAAGCCGCTTTCACCCAACTATCACATCACGTGGACTCCACTCACTTCCTTCACCCCCATAAGTCCGGCTTCCGCTCTGGCCACAGTGTTGAGACTATCCTACTTGCTTTCCTCAACGAACTTCACACTTCACATGATCGGGGCGATATCTCTCTGGCTGTCTCTCTTGATCTTTCAGCAGCTTTCGATCTTGTTGACCACTCTGTCCTACTCTCTCGTCTATGCGATGCAGAAATTAAGGGTACAGTATTTCGGTGATTTCATTCCTTCCATCTTTTCCCGCTCTTATGCAGTAACCTCCAATTCCACTTCCTCTGGCCCTTTTCCCCTCCACTGTGATGCTCCCCAAGGCTCGGTTCTGGCACCCCTTCTGTTCAACATTTTTCTTGCACCACTAACTCTTCTTATTCAACAATCTGGGATTTCTTCTTACTATTACGCTGATGACATTCTTTTTCTGCACCACACTAACCCATTACAGCCTGACCTCACTCCCCTTAACACCTGTCTCTCCTCAGTTGCTGACTGGCTAGCAAAAAATTATCTCCACCTTAACCTTGCCAAGACATCCGCCATTTGGCTTACCTACGGAAGCACCTGTCCAAACTATAGCACCATTACTCGTAGGCTCCCCCGTTCCTTTAGTGTCCACCCTCCATTATCTAGGGGTTCTCTTCAACTCGGATCTCTCTTTCAAAGACTATCTCCCACCTCGTAAGGAAATCTTTCTACCATCTCCGCCAAATCAGAGCTATCCTTCCTTTTCTCACCCCGCAGGAACTAATCACACTCCTGTTATCTTTAGTCATGTCCCATCTAGATTTCTGCAACTCTGTTCTTACTGACATTCCTATTACCCAATTGCACAGACTACAGCTCGTTCAAAACACAGCAGCCCGTATCATCACTCATTCCTCCCGACGTGAGTACAACATCCCTCTTCTCCTTCAGCTCCACTGGCTCCCTCTGGAACATCATATACACTACAAGATTCTTACCATTGTTCATCAGGTTATCTATACTCACAGCCCGCAATACTTGGCAGATCTTCTCCAGTTCCACACCCTCCCCCCCTCCCCCCCCACCAGTCAATTACGCTCAGCCCACATAAACCGTCTTCACCTCCCCTCTCAAGCCTGTGCTCATCTACAGTCCACATTTCACTCAGCTTTCTTTTTCCTTGGACCCGCCCTGTGGAATTCCCTTCCTACCCCCCTCAGATTAGAAAAGAATTTCAGCAAATTTAAATCACTCCTCAAAACCCATCTGTTCTCCTCTGCCTTTGATCTCCCAGCTCCTATTATGTGACTTTATGGGTTTTTTTAGGTTGTTTCCTCTCCCTGTTCTGTTATGCCTGACTGCCTATGCTTTCCAGTCCCATATTGTAGTTCTTTTCCTTTTCTGGCCTTGGCTTTGCTGTACTTTTGTTTTTTGATTATTGTACACAGCCCTGTTGTTATGAAGGGCAGTCTATTAAATTGAATAAACAAACATACTGTGCCCCTGTAATAAAATATATGTAGATCAAACATCTTGCATGTTAAAGACTCATATAATTGAATATATCCGTCGTGAGTTTCATATGGCCCCACTTGCTGAGCATTGGACAGATAATAACACTCAGTACAAGATGTATGCCATTTTGCCATTGAACAGATTTCAGTGGTGGAGGGAGGGAACTTAATGTGATATCTCTGTCAACGAGAACGGTGATACATATTTAATTGGCACACTGTGCACCTGAAGGGGTAGAAGAGTGAATGGGAATGGTTTTATTGAGCCAATGGCCTTTGGACAGCTGCCATTTAAATAATATACAGCTCTGGGCCATCAGCTGCTTCAGGGGTGTTGTTTGAATTCATATTTGTGAGCTTTAAAGTTTTTAACATCTAAGCTTTGTGCTCTCATTTCAGCATAATGATCTCCCTGAGGAAGACATGCAGGAGTGGTGAAACCACCAGCTGTGGTTGGAGGCAGCTTGAAAGTGATGGCACTTGTTAGTGTCATCAGATGATCACCACGATGTGGAGATAAGTGGTAAACTGAATTTTTGATGTTGATGTTGTTTGAAGAGAACTTTGGGGGTGGGTTAATGTGTGTGTGTGTGTATATATACATAACGCTTAAGCCCCACATAATGTGTATTTGTACATAATGTATATAGTTTACACTGTTCTATACTGTTCTGTATTAACACTAGTTGTTTATCTTATTGTTATTTGGTCATATGATGTTTTATGTAAAACAAACTCCGATTTGTTAACTGTTGTTTATTGTGAACCGCAACTGAACTATGGAAGATGCGGTATATAAATCATTGTTAAATAAAAAATAAATAAATAAATATATATATATCTTTAACCCTTTCCAGGCCGAGCCCAAAACTCTCGGGATCCAAAATTCTGACTAAATATTCCTATCAAATGGTATATAGTACATGACCATAGCAGAAGGAAAATCACTATTAGGACATATTGAATAAGACGGGTACAATTTTCCTGAAATATGCAAAAATTGACCCGGCTGCAGAATGTGGATTAAAAATTTAAAGTAGGCCTTCAAAGGGATAAGGGACTTTAATGACGTTAGGATAAAAAATAAAAATTCACAGGCATTTAAGATTTAAAAGGGCTATAAGGCAAGGGGGCTATGATGAACATAGTAGCAGCCATTTAGAAAGCTTTGATCTTGCAATGGTATAATCGCTGTTTGATTCGAGACCTTCATATTACCTTAGGAACAACAGATGCGATGGCGTTATGCTGAAAACCAATAGTGAGGAGGAGCGCTATTGAAGATGTATTTTGTTGACCACATTTTATGAATTATTATGTAAACGTTTTGTGGAACTTTGCTAGTATGAACAATTGACAGATGTAGCTAACTGCATCATGTTACCTGCAATGCACTTACCACACAATAATATTTCATCGGCATTACTGAAGGGGAAAGTGTTGACTATGCCCTCATCAGTTAACACAGAGGCTTTTCAGTCACCAGATGTTAAATTTGGCAATTAACTACAAAATCTTTGAGCAAATCAAGCTCACAGTAACTTGTTGTCTACTCTTTAAATCCTCTCTTGAGAAAAGGCATTAACGTGAGACTGCTTTGCTTCAAAAGAAAAAATGAGCCAGTATTTCAATCCAAATTACACACACCAAACATCTTAGATAACTGAGCTCTGTATTTTTCAAAATAAAGCAATAAATAAATCTTCTAGGTCAAAAGTCCCAGCCACTTAGCAGACAAATCCGAAGATTAAGGACCAAGTATGCAATGCTAAAATGTTACTTCTTGAAGACTGTTTTAAACCCAGAAGCCTTTCACTTTCCCAGGTGGTACAAAAGTAGTTGAATCAGCATAAGTTTCAAACTCATGAGCAGTAATGACATTATCCAGACTTCAAATCATGCCTGCTCTTCCAGCTACTCCATGTTCAATATTTTTTGCTCCTCGCACACAAATGCAGATATTATTAGCCCAATATAGGCTGAGTACTTTTGTCTGCTTTTTTGTTTTATTTTAGGATTTCTTATATTTCTTCCACCCATATATACTGTAGGTACATTTATATTTCTGTTCCAGGATAAAGTATTGTGGTTGATGTGTTAGTCCACTTAGACATGTAGGAACAAAGGCCAACACACACATTGTAGATTATAGCTACAATTCTTGAAAGCTATTTAAAAATGCATTAAGTTAGTCCAATAACAAAATATTACCTACCAATTGTTTGTTGACCTTTATTTCTATTATTTTTTGCTTGGCTAAGCAAAGTGTTTTCAACTATCTCTAATGCTAAAAGTAAAGTTAAACCTTTGAGGTCTGCCTATGTGTTGGTTATGACTTTCATATTGTTATGTTCGTTTTTCTGCTTAGAATCATTATCCTTTCATTCATTTCATTGCTTGCAGGCTTAATATGTTTATTTTAGAGGAAAGGGGGATAGAGGCGCTGTGATAGAGACCTTTAAATACCTCCGTGGCATAAATGAACAGGAGTGTCTCTTTCAGTTGAAGGCAAGCTCTGCTACAAGGGGACATAGGATGAGGGTGAAAGAGGATAGACTCAGTAGTAATATGTGGAAATATTTCTTTACAGAAAGAGTGGTAGATGTGTGGAATAGTCTCCCAGTGGAGGTGGTGGCCACAAAGACAGTATCTGAATTCAAAAAAGCATGGGACAAACACAGAGGATCTCTAAAGGTAAAAAGGAGACTATTATAGTTGATATGGAAGGGCAGACTAGATAGGCCATTTGGTCTTTTTCTGCCATCATGTTTCTATAAAAGTGCCTCTTTTAAATTTGCTTAAGAGTTTATAAGTCCAAGTTCACCAGCTTCAATGAGGTAAATTGAAAATGAAAATGAAAAGATGTTCCTATTTTCCTAATAGGGAAAACATGTCAAAAGCACAAGGAAAATAAAGATAATATTTGTGCTGTATAACTGTAACAAGCTGAAAACGCACACTTAGAAGGTAACTTTATAAACCTTTTCCATGCCTAAAAGGCCTCTTATAAAGTGAGGTCACTCACCTGTGAAAGAGGCTCCAACAGGCTGGGGCTGCATGCTGAAATGTATGAGGTTTCAAGCACTGGAGCCGTGATGCCATCTTGTAAGGGTACTGACGTCAGACTCGCCAGTCTTTAGCTTCTCAGATCACCCCTGGAACCCTTTTTGAAAATTGGTGTTGCATTGGCCATTCTCCAATCTTCAGGCATTATTGTATTTTTGACCAGTGTTTGTTCTGGTCATTTTTCTACTACATAGTTTGTACTCTCATCAAGTTGGAACTTACTAGCATTTTGAATGACCCCTGACGCAGGCTTTGATGCTGAAACTTGGCCAAGTTGGATACCTTTTATAAAATTGTAATTGTGAAAATATCATTGGTGTGGCTGTGGTCATTCTCCACTCTTTTGTTGGAATAGGTTAACATGGTAAATTCTGGCTTTCTACCGTTTATCTGGCAGGGCGATCTTGTAGTTAACAGGGCTCACTTTCTCTTCCATTTCATAGGATCCCTGCCATTTGTAGAGTAACTTGCTCTCTGATGAGGACAGCAAGACTAAAACTCTGTCTCCTGGTTGGAAGCTGCAGTGCATGGCTGCTCAATCGTAGGTCCTGGCTTGCTCAACTTAGGCTTTTTCCAGACTGAGTTTGGCCAGTTCTCTGGCTTTCCTCAGCCAGTCTTGCATTTAGATAGCGTACTCTAACAAATTTTGCCTGGCGCAGGTTTCTTCTTTCCAGGTTTCCCTTACCATGTCTAATATGCCTCTTGGCCGTCTTCTGAACAGTAACTCAAAAGGCAAGAACCCCATGGAACTCTGAAGTACCTCACAGATGTCAAACATCATATACGGTAGGAGAACTTCCCAATTCTTCCCATCCTCCTGCACAAACATTTTAAACATCTGTTTCAGTGTTTTATTGAATTGCTCAATGAGGCCATTCATCTGTGGGTAATATACTGGTGTTCACAGCATCTTGACCTTCCACAGGGCAAAAACTGACTTCATCACTTTGAATACAAAGGGTGTTCCTTGATCTGTGAGGATCTCATTGGATAATCCCACCCACGAGAATACTTCCCAGACGGCATTCACAATTGTGGTAGTCTTCATATTCCTTAAAGCAATGGCCTCCAGGTATCGAGTAGCATAGTCCAGTATGACTAAAATATATTTGTTGCCTCGGAGTTATGGTGGAGTTATGAAATTGGCAGATGGGGCATGACTGGCAATATAACTGCACCTATTTATAGACCCCAGGCCAGAAAAATAAGGCTAAAACATGCTCTAGTGTTTTCTCCACCCCCAGGTGTCCCTCTAATAAATGGCTATGGGCCAATGATAACACCTGCTTGTTGACAGGGCTGGGGAACTCTCAGTTTTTCTACCTCTTCACCCTCTAGGGCACCCTTGGCCACTCTGTATAATAAAGGTTCCTTGAGCACAAAATATGGAAAGGTTCTTGCAAGGAGCTCTCTTACCTACTGGAACCCCATCCACCTCCAAAACCTGCTCTCGGGTATATTTAAGGGACTCATCCTCTTGCTGAAGCTCCCTGACTCATCCTGAAGCTCCCTGACTGTTCCCCCAGCCTCCATTCTGGGAAGAGGACAATTGCATTTGGTCCCTACCACTGAACTCTGAGCTATCCCCAGAGGTTTCTTCCCTAGTCTCTCCCTCCCTGGATCCCTCCCCCATAACCACCCCAGACTGTTGGTAGCGTAGCTTTTCCCAGTGTCAGCTCCATGACTTAGTGGGCTTCAGATTCTCGACAAATAGATCTTGGTGTTCCAGATAGAAAATCTCTGAGAAATCTTCCTGGTCTGACTTAGAGGAGCAGTCAGTTAGTAGGACCCATATCACTCTGAAGTTTGGGTAGTCTCAGCCAATCACCACCAGATACGGGAGCCAGGGCAGCACCATGACCTCTAACGTGGCTTGCCCTGCTGGAGTCTTAAGTAAAACCTGTGCCGTTGAATACTGCCCCTGGTCTCCATGCACACAGGCAAGTGTTGCCGTCTTTGCATAATCAATTTGAAATTGGGTTACTATTTCCCAGTGAATAAGGGTCCGCACACTCCCAGACTCTATCAAGGCCTGGAGGTATCACAAAGTTCTGTGCCCCTGGGTAGGGGCTCTCCACAAAAGCGCAGATGTAAGGGGTGGTTAGGCTGACCTCCAAGGGTTCTTCCATACTCAGAGGTCATTCCCGAGCAAAGTGTCCCCAGGCTCCATACCTAAAACAGATGAAGGGGTCTTGACTGGGGCCATGCCCTCACCTAGCAGGTGACTTTGGGGGTCAGAACCTGAGAGCCAACATCCATTCTGGCTTCCCCTTCTATCCTGCTGTGCTAATAGGTGACTACTTCCCCTTCTCATTGTTCGCTTCAGTCACCTGCTGGGCTTCATGTTACCCCTCAGCTATTTCCAGTGCACTCTCTGTGTAAGCTCGGGGTGATAATGTATCCTCCTGACAGTTTTCCGGCCTTCCTTCCATTTTTCTTAAAGCGTGGAATACAGCTGGTCTGGGCTTCCAACATAGTATTTTTAAACAATGCCCATGTTTGATTTAAATCTTTAACCTTTGCTGCTTCTTCTTTTAGTTTTTTCTTAACGATTTTCTTCATTGTATCATAGTCTCTCTTTTGAAAGTTAAAATGTAGTACTGTGAATTTCCTTGCTGTCCTTCTTCCATTTATTAAATCAGACATGATCTTGCTATGATCACTATTGCCAAGTGGCTCCAACACCCTTATCTCTTGCACCAGATCCTATGTTCCACTATATTCAGAATAGCTTTGCCTCTTGTAGTTCATGAAGCAGCTGCTCCAAGAAGCAGTCATTTATTTCATCTAGAAACTTTATCTCCCTAGCATGTCCTGCAATTACATTGACCCAGTCAATACTGGGGTAATTGAAATCGCCCATTATTACTGTGCTTCTTAATTCACAGAACCTACCTACCAATAGATACAGCAGTAACTGGGGCTTATTAGTTACTGAAAAAAACCCAGTTACCAAATTATCCATTTCCAGGAGTGAGATTTTTTGCCAGTTTTGTTTTAAATTTGCATTGCAATGCAGTAGTCAGAAATTGTCAGAAATCCAGAACTGGCTTAAAATCTTACTCTTGTAACTGGGTAACTTAGCAACTCTGCACCTCACCCCCCCCCCCCCCCCCCAAAAAAAAACATTTTGTTCAAACAAAAAAAATATATATAGTCAAAATTGGAGTTGATGTCTTTTGCACCTTGCACATTTTGGAAACTAACATGCTTTTATAAAGCCAAACTATCCGAGCATATTTTACCCTGTCATGTCTTTGGTGACTGCTGGTGGGTGAGTTAACTTTTGCTGTATACTGCTATCCATTGCTATCAATTTTATGAACTTAAACCCTTTTTAGTGTTTTAAGATGAATTGAGAAACCTTGCAAGTCTCTTTTTATAAGGATTTCCTCAGTTCTATCCTCATGGCAATAAACATTTTTGAGAACAGGGTCCCTGATGCTTAGCTTACATTTTAAGCTTCAGAATGCCGAACATATTACTTTTCAATTGCTAAGCCACTTTTCGATGTATCAGAGAATATTATAAATGATTAAGCAAAAAACGACGATGTAGGCAATCAGAAAGAATGGTGACTCTCCAAGCCTACTAACATTTTATCTCAAGGATCGGGATCAAGAGGTTGAAGCAGCTGCTGTTCAAAGCATAATACTGAGAACAAATACAGTGCAAATAAGCAGGTTATACAAAGTGCTTCTGATGCATTTCATCATTCTATGCAAATTATGGCAGCAACTATTAGCATAACGCAAAAGGCCTGGTTGACAGACCCATACAAAGCAGCGAGATAGCTCATCAGCAAAGACAGTGATCTCATGTGTGTGGCGCGCAAATAAAAGAAAGGTTCATGGAATTTGACTGGCTGTGCAGCACCTGAGGGCTGGAAATCAAGCACAATTACTGGAAAATGGCACAATTGCTACTTTAGAGGACCACAAATTGAATTTCATTTATTTATTTATCTTGATGTTCTGCCTTTTAGCAAAAAAGCAAACTAACTATCACTCTACACTATGAACCCCAACCAAAAATAGAGTAATGTTTATGAATTTACAAGCTAGCGTGTATGCAATAATGTCGGAAGAGCAGCCATGAGGTTTAATCCGCCTCTTGAAGCTAAACTTCCATTTTGCTCAAATTTTTAATGAGCTCACTACGGAGCTGTATAAATAAAGGTGAAACACCACACATAAGTGCCCCCTACATAAAACCAAACTAATTCTATGGTGTTTTAAATATACTGTGTAGAAGTCCAAACCGGAAAAAACAAAAAAGATAGGGACTATAACTTATCTGAAACGTCCCGTCATAGTTTTCTCCACGACCCACTTCAAATCTTCGCAGACTTGTCAGACCTCTCACAAAGTAAGCTGCAGTTGTAAAAGGTACACAGCATTGCGTTTCGGGCAAACACTAAATCCGTGCCCTGTCTCAACGCTTGGTTTAACTGCAATGTAGAAATAGTCTCACGGCTGATCACAAACGCCAGCGCATGCTCAATAGCGGTCTGAACCTCGCAGCAGGATTCATGAATTAAATGGCAGTAAACAACCAATCAGTGTTCAGCAATAAGTACAAAGGGATCTAAAAATAACAATCCCAATGCAAAACTGTAAAAAATCCCAAAGCAATTTTTGAAAAAAACATGATTTAAAGAATGCTGGCCCAATCCAATTCTTTATTGAGACCAGATGGTTCAACAGTAGACCATCGAAAAATCCAACTTTGTTCCAATAATTGAAGCAGTTGTTCGCGATCACCTCCCCTAGAGTGCTCAGGAACAAAATCCAGAACACGCCATCTCAAATCCTCAAAAACATGATGAGAATCCAGACAAAGCATCTCTGGTTTTAGCAAAGCATCTCTGGGGTTTTTTTGTTATTGTTGTTGTTTTTATTTAGCTCATGCTTTCCAGTGGCGTCTCAAGGCAAGGTACATCAGGTATTTCTCTGCCCTGGTGGGCTTCGAATCTGAGGGCTACATTTATTTAAATGTGTTACCCTAGTGAGGGGACGTTTTACAAATGACGTCCAAGTGCAATCTGAGACATCCAAGCCAGTCAGAAAACAAGCCAGGCACGTCCAAGTTCAGGAACGAGTTCATAAATATGGATGTGCCTCTACACGCTCTGGATATTTAACGATCCAAATGAGCACTTTCCTGATGCTTATTCATTAACCAAAAAGAAGAGAGCACCTACTTGCAAGGACCTCAGAGACAAAGGGCAAGAGGTATGGTGGTCACATGCGCTTTATTAATAATGAAATACCCCAAAGCGTTTCGGCAACGTCTTCATCAGGGGGCTGAGAACTATAAACAATAATAAATAAATAAAAACATCAACTTGGCCAAACATATAAAGTGCATACAGATAAAATCAACATGAGAAAATTAGAACATTAAAAATACAAATGCATTTGTTTAACAAAATATAATAAACCATATATTAAATAAACATTAGTAAAAATTAAAATTAAAAAGATAAAAACAAGAAGGACAAACGGAGGACTAATTAAATGTACAAGGGAGAATAATGTAATCCCAGGATACATCATTTTATAAAAATACTTACGTTTCTAGATATCATTAAAATGATGAAGCGCACAGAAGAGAACAGTTTCGTAGACCTGAATCAATCCTATGATAATTGAGCTAAAAATTATGAACATAATAATTAGCATCAAAGAGATATTCAAAAATGAAACTAGTAATAAAGGGAAACCCAAAACCAACAAGCAATAGGACCAGGAAAATACAATACAGAAAAATCTCAATAAACAATAAGTGAGGATGAACCATGCAGCACATAAAAATATATTAAACAAATAATATAACTGACATAAGTGGAAGAAAAAAACTAAAATGTACAAAGCAATTGATGTTAATATGGATGCGATAAATAGTTGGGAGACCACAATATTTTATATATGTATACAAACAGCAAAATTTGTAGTGAGGCAATGCATAACAAAACTAAATGCATTTAAACATGAAAATGCATTTGAACACATAAAAACATAACTTAAAAATATATAAGAGAACTTACTAATACCAGTCAAATGATACTAAGTAATACATTATAAAAATATACATATGATTGTCATATGGCTAAAAAATAGGCGCCAAAAAAGTTATAAGTGAAGGCAGCGGGGCCGCGTCCACGCCGACCGCCTGTAACCGGGCGGCGTGGCAAGAGCGACGCGAGGCAGCCAGGAGGGTTGGGGGAGGAGGGAAGGTCCGGGTGGTGTGACTTTTAAATTCATTGGCTCTCTACACGGCGGGAGCCGGGGGAGGGAGCCAATGAGGGGTGAAAAGGCAGAGGCGGGACCTTGAGTTGGCTGCAGTGGCCGGGACAGAGCGGGTGCGGAGCCGTGGGCCGGTGTGTCAGTTGCCTGCCGGGAGGGTTCGCAGCGGCGATTCAAGCTCTGGTGAACGGACTGGGAGTGCTGAGCGGTGAGCGAGCACGGCGGGCGACTCAGTCAGAAGCAGCGCGTCGGACTGGTGGACGGCACATGGTCGGCGGCAGCGAGCGTGGTCCAGGAAGGCTTCGGATTCGCGGCAGGCAGGCAAATAGGGGACAGTGCCTGATTCCTTTAACGACAAGCTTAAAGTGAAGGAAGGGAGCTGGGGGCTATGCCAGCTCGCGGCAGACGGATGAGTGGGGGGCAGGGGAGAAGGGGGGAGGAGGATTCAAGGAAGCGGACCGCGCTGCCAGGAAGGGGGGCTTTGGGTTCTGGGCCTGGGATTGCCGTGAACAGTTTGGAAGGGGGGGGTCTGGTGGAGTGGGGGAGGGGTAGCAGACCAGGAAGAGATCGCGGAAGGACCAGGGGAGCGCGTTCCACTTCGGGGGCTGCGAAGGGTAGTCCAGCAACCTCAAGGGGGGAGAGGAGAGGGGGCCTCACTGTGGGTTATGCAGTAAGGCAAATAACAGGGGAGAGACGAGAGGTGTGGGGAGAGAAGGCTTAAGGGGTACAGAAGTAGGGATGGCTGGGGGGGAGGTGCATGGGGTGGATGGGTTACCACAAGGTTTAAGCGGGAGCGCTTGCAGGGGCCGCATGGGGCAGGCCTTGGACAGTGTAGAGGGGCTGGGTTCTCACACGCCCTTTGCTGGATAGGGGGAACAACGGGCTGCATGGCCAGCAGGGAGCGCAGGGGCTTGGGAGCATTGGGCTAGGGGTGGTCAGGGCTCCTCGGGGGCTGAGTGGCTTGGGGCGTGGCAGTCCACTTGGCCTGCGGTGGCCCCTCCCCCTGTTTTTCCTTTTTTTGTCTCTGCAGATGCCTGGCAGGAGTCCATATACTGTGCTGACCGGAGGAGATGGCTGCAGCGGAGAGAGGCAAGCCGTCGGCCAGCCGGCGGGGGGAGCGGAGAGGGCAGATGAGCGGCCAGAGGAGCAGCAGCGGCCCATAGCAGACAGCAGCATGGTGGCAGCGGGAGCAGCGGCGGAGGGTCCAATGGTTGGTGCTGAAGGTGAGTCGGCAGCGGACCGGGGTGGGGCTTCAGCGCGGAAAGGGGCATCATTGGGCAAGAAAGGAAGGGGCCATCGGAAGCGGAAGTGTGGCAGGAGAGGGCGGCATGGGCCGGATACCTCATCGTCATCATCAAGCTGGTCGTCCTCCTCCACTTCGAGCGAGGAAGACGCGGAATTGTCGGCCGGGGGTGGTGTCGAGGGGGCCCGGCCGGCAGCGGGGAGCCCCTTACTTAGCAGCTTATGCGGAATTGTGGGAGGGAGTTCCGAAGAAATTGCGTAGTAAGATACTGAAACGTCGGTATATCAACATCTTCCGGTTGTTGGAGGGAAGGAGGCGTTCGGGGGATAGTAGGAGAAAGAGGAAAGAAGATGAGAAGGCAGGTAGGGTGAGGAAGGTGTCCCGCAACGTGGTGAATTGGACACGAGCTTTTCTGCGTTTAGCGAGCGTCTGGGGACATTATCATCCGGAGCATTACGGGATGTTGCTGGCTTATGCGGACGCGATTCTGGAGGCAGCACAAACGCATGAAGGCTGGTCGTGGTTGAACTACGACGAGGGATTTCGAAATAAGATGGAGGAGAACCGCTTCTTGTCGTGGGGCGCACAAGACATTAACCTATGGCTAACGCAAATGTCAGCTAAAGGAGGGGCAGGGGGTCTGGGTGGCGGAAAAGGGGGCACGGGTCGTTCCTTTCGGACTACAGGAGCCGGATTGCAGCAGAGAGTGGGGGGAACAGGGACTGGGGATGTGTGTTGGAAATTTAACAAGGCATCGTGCCGCCCCTTTCCAGACTGTAAATTTCGGCACGCATGCTCCAGTTGTGGAGGAGGGCATTCGGCAACCAAGTGCGGCAAAACAGTCCCTGCCCCACCCGGCGGGCCCCGGCCAAAGTAAGGCAGAGATAGGCAGTCTAGCCCCTACCCCGATTGAGGTTAAGGAGTTGCGGGCTAGGTTGTTAGGCTATCCGAAGCGGGGGGACAGGGTAATTTTGGAGAAGGGGTTTCGTGAGGGCTTTGTTATTCCGATCATGGGCGTGGTGGTAGGCAGGGTAGGCAGGGTTTCATGCAATGCACCGTCTGTGAGGCGATTGGTGAACATTGTACGGGAGAAATTGTTAGTGGAATTGGAGCTGGGTCGAGTAGCCGGGCCTTTCTCCGAGAGGCCTTTCCCAAATTTAGTGGTGTCCCCGCTAGGGATTATTCCTAAAAAAGAAGTGGGGAAGTTTCGACTCATTCATAACCTGTCGTTTCCTGAGTGCGGGTCAGTCAACGATCTGATTCCGCGGGATAAGTGTGCGGTGCATTATGCGTCCTTCGACCGGGCAGTGGACTTGGTTAGGCGTGCAGGTAGGGGGGCCTGGATGGCGAAGGTGGACATTGAGTCGGCGTTTAGGCTACTGCCAGTCCACCCGGATAGTTTTCCGTTGTTGGGTTTTCGGTTTGAGGATAGTTTTTATTTTGACACGTGCATGCCTATGGGTTGTTCGGTGTCCTGTGCGTACTTTGAGAAATTTAGTACATTTTTGCACTGGGCGCTGGTTAAACAGGTTGGTTGTTCGAATGTGGTCCATTATTTGGATGATTTTTTGTTTGTGGGAACCGCGCAGTCTGAGGATTGCCAGAACCTAGTGACGGGGTTTCGGGGCTTGGCGGTAGAGCTGGGCGTGCCACTGGCAGAAAAGAAATCGGAGGGGCCGACGAGGCGTTTGACCTTTTTAGGGGTGGAGCTGGACTCAATGGAGATGGTGGTTCGGCTGCCGCGCGAGAAGGTGGTCAAGTTGTGGGTGTTAGTGGCCAATGCAAGGGCTTCTACTAAGTTGACCTTGAAGAAGGCGCAGGCACTGCTGGGTGCTTTGAATTTTGCGTGTCGGGTCATCCCAATGGGCAGGGTGTTCATGAGGCGTTTGGCGAGAGCCACGGCGGGTTTACGAAAACCGCACCATCTCTTCAGGATGTCGGGGGTGGTGAGGGCGGATTTAAGGATATGGGACATATTCTTGAAGGAATTTAATGGCACTGCAGTCATGATGGAGGAAGAGCAGTCTTCGGACGACTTGCAATTGTACACAGACGCAGCGGGAGGCATTGGTCTGGGCATTTATTTTGCTGGCGCCTGGTGTGCCGAGAAATGGCCGCAAGTGTGGCATGAGGTGGGTTTAGTAAAAAATGTGGCATTTCTTGAGTTATTTCCCATTCTGGTGGCCTTGGATTTGTGACCCGAGCGCTTGTGTAATAGGAGGGTGTTGTGGCGATGTGATAATGCATCGGTAGTGAGTGTCATCAACCATTATACGCCAAGGTGCAGTCAGGTAGCGGAGCTCATGCGGGAGGTGGTGTTGTCCTGTTTACGTTTGAATGTATTGATCAGAGCTAGGCACATTCCAGGATGCACCAATGAGGTGGCTGACACTCTCTCGTTTGCAGTGGGATCGGTTTCGGAAGCTGGCACCAGGAGCAGACGCATCAGGATGGCAGGTCCCAGAGAGATTGTGGCACATTGGCCTACAGGAATGTTGAGTTTGTTGCGGAGCTCAGTGGCGCTTGCCACCTGGGTGGCTTATCAGCGGGGATGTGGCAAGATTGAGGAATTTTGTGCAGAGCAGGGGTGGCGACTGGAATCGGTGTCGGATTGGATGCTGGCACAGTATGTAGTGGAGGCAAAACTGAGAGGTTTAGGGGAGAGAGGTTGGAGGCAGCGCTGAGGTCCAGGAGATACCGGGCTTCTTTTCCCGACGGCTCCGACGTCATCGGGGGCCCTTTAAATGCTGCACAGCTGATTTCAGCGTCGGGAGAGAGGTTGGAGGCAGCGCTGAGGTCCAGGAGATACCGGGCTTCTTTTCCCGCCGGCTCCGACGTCATTGGGGGCCCTTTAAATGCTGCACAGCTGATTTCAGCGTCCGGAGAGAGGTTGGAGGCAGCGCTGAGGTCCAGGAGATACCGGGCTTCTTTTCCCGCCGGCTCCGACGTCATCGGGGGCCCTTTAAATGCTGCACAGCTGATTTCAGCATCGGGAGAGAGGTTGGAGGCAGCGCTGAGGTCCAGGAGATACCGGGCTTCTTTTCCCGCCGGCTCCGACGTCATCGGGGGCCCTTTAAATGCTGCACAGCTGATTTCAGCGTCGGGAGAGGTTGGAGGCAGCGCTGAGGTCCAGGAGATACCGGGCTTCTTTTCCCGCCGGCTCCGACGTCATCGGGGGCCCTTTAAATGCTGCACAGCTGATTTCAGCGTCCGGAGAGAGGTTAAAAGCCTGGTAGGGTAGGCGCAGCCGGAGGCACTAGCCGGGGCAGCGATATAAGGGGCTAGATACAAGGGGCATATCAGGCCATTTGGGAGCCCCTTGGAGCCACGAAGGAGAACGGGAGAACTGGTGCAAGTGCTACGTTGTGGTAGTTGTTGGCTAGATGGGTAAAAGGAAGAAGAAGATCCTGCCGGCGGAACAAACGGAGGTAGCTGTTGGACCTATGGACAAACATGTCAAGGTAGTGTCTAATACCAATGTAACACTTGACCCAGACTTTCTTGTTCTCCGATCGTCCCCGGCATCTCTTAGTTCCCCGGACCGCTCACCACCATCTCCTCCAGTGTATTCATCTCCACCTTTGTCTGCTCCTCTGGGCACCCAGTTTCAGCAGAGTACCCCGATAGATGTTGGGGAAAAGCTGAAACCAGTATTATGGGTGCCTGCTCCAGTCGAAGCCAGGGTGGTCCAGGATGATCAGATCACCCTGGCAGATATCTGGAAAGTAGTCACCCGTATTGAAAACACTCTGGTGCCCACTGTAGTACAGCTTTGTGGTTTCTCTTCTGAGATTACCACTAGGCTGTCTGAAGTGGATAGAAAGGTTGAGTCTATTTCTATACAGGTTGCTAAGTGTGAAACCCAGTGTCAGGCCCTTTCAGCTGTTAATTCTTCTCATATAAAGGAAAGTTTATATCTGCACACTAAGATGGAACAGTATGACAATTTGTTTCGAGCAAAAAAATGTTAGATTGTTGAATTTTCCTTGTTCTCATTTACTTTCGGCTGAAATTTTGCTAAGAAAGTATTTCAAAGAGGTCTTGTGGTTGGCTTCGACTGACTCCATTGCTCTCTCTAAGTTATATTACCTTACTGGAAAGAGGTTAGCTACTGGTTCTCTGGTTGGGTTTGATGAGGTTAAGGGCATGGATGCCCTAGACCTTACCAAATTCCTAGAGGACTCTAGGGATACTATTTCTTCTAGAGCCACATTGGTGGTATTCTTTCTCTCAGACCAGGATAGAATGCTTGTTTTTCGTAGTTATTTTAAAAATATGTCAGTTCTGTTCTGTGGTGCCAAGGTTCAAATGTTTCCTGATATTAGTAGAGTGACACAGACTAGGAGACAGGCCTTTTTGGCCCTTAAACCTAGACTGCTTGCTATTTCTGCCACTTTCTTTCTTAGATACCCTTGTAAATGTTTGGTTTTGTATCAAGGTTCAAAGTTTGTTTTTCTCGATCCTTCTCAGATTGAGGTATTTCTGGCTGATAAGGAACAACTGGGTAATTAGTAACTGGAGGTGTGTGGGTTTAGTTTAAGCTGCCTGATAATTTAGAGTTTGCTCTATTTGTTTTTTGAAGTGCTTTCTTTCTTTAAAGTCTCTCCCCGGATTGTGGGCTATGATGATGTATTGCTATTTATTGTATTTTTGGTCAATATTATAGTATTGTATTTTGCCTTTAAGAAACATCTGTGTTTTCTTTATGCTTGCTTTTTGTAAGTTTTTTGAAATTTCAATTAAAAAACAAAAACAAAAAAAAAAAAACTGAGAGGTTTATCCAAGGCTGCGGTGCGGTCGCATTTGGTGGGTTTCATGTTTTTTGCGAAAGCGGTGGGTCGGTCCCCAGCAGGGGGAAGTTTCCTAACCCGGAAGATGATGCAAGGTTGGGAAAGAGTGCAGCCGAGACGGTGCGACAGCAGGCGGCCGATCACGCATGATTTGCTGGTGCGGATGTGTGCAGGGCTCCCGGAGGTGGCATCATCCGGTTATGAAACGGTATTGTTTAAGGCTATATTCTGCCTGGCGTTTTTTGGGGCCTTCTGGGTGGGGGAGTTGGTGGCTGCATCGGGGGGAGCAGGGGGTTCCAGGGGGCTCTTATTCCAGCATGTCCAGCTGGAGGGCATGAGCCTGCGGGTCTTATTGGCTAGGTCTAAGACAGATCAGCTGGGGCGAGGGCTTTGGGTGGTGTTGCGTGAGATTTCAGGAGGGCCAACTTGTTCGGTGGCTGCGTTGCGGGACTACCTGGTATGCCGCCCAGCGGTCGGGGGCAAGCTGTTCCTACACACTGATGCCAAACGAGTGACAAGATTTCAGCTGACAGCCATTTTGCGTATGGTGCTGCATCGGATCGGAGAGGAGCCGTTGCGCTTTGTGGCTCATTCCTTCCGCATAGGAGCAGCAACGAGTGCCGCGGCAGCAGGTTTGTCCGGTCAGGATGTGCAGCGTATTGGGAGATGGTGGTCTAAGGCGTTTTTGGGCTATGTCCGTTTTTAAAAGGGGTGGAGGTCAAGTGCAGCAGGCGTGTTTTTTCTATTGTGTTTTTTCTATTGCAGACCAAAGGCGGCTTCCACATAGCTGTTGGCTGGTCGGCCACTCGTTCACGTATTGGGCGAGTCGGCGTGCAGCTGTGCGGCCGGTTGGGGAGAATCTGGGACTGGATCCCGCGGTGGTGACCGTCACATGGCTGGGTGAGCGTGGTCTACATTGAACGCAGTTGCTCCCTTTGCTTCGGCACCATGCGCGCCTGCGAAGTGCACCTGGCTTGATATTACTGCATTTGGGGGGCAACGACTTGTCAGCATGGACCTGCAAGCAGCTGATCAGAGTGGTCCAAAGAGACTTGGGGGAAGTGTTGCGCTTATTCCCGGGGGTGATAGTCATGTGGTCAGACATTATTCCATGGCCGATTTGTCGAGACCAGCGGCGATGGTCGCGTGGCCTGGCTAAGATAAACCGACAAATCGGCCGTTGGGTGTGTGAGCATGGTGGGTATCAGATTCTGCATTCATGGGTGGAGGTCAGCTGCTCGGGGTTGTATGGAAGGGACGGGGACATTTATCCCCAGTAGGTTTAGATCTATTATTGAACGATTGGCAGGAAGCAGTGGAGTGGGTAGCTTTGAGGGATGCCCGCTGGTCGCAGCTTGGGTCTAGGGGGGTGGTGCAGTAACGTGGGGATGTTCTGCAGCAGTGGCGGGATCCCGGAGGTTTCCGGGGTCCGGACACTGAGGATAAACTTGGGCCGGGGGTTGGGTTCCCCCGACCCGGACAACTCCCTGGCTGGGCTTTTGCTAATGGCATGGCGAAGTCGGGGGCTAAGGGGGGGCGAGAAGAATACAAAAGCGGAGGCGCCATCGCCTTGCTAGTAATATGGCTGGTGATGCATTATTCTGCTGTTATAATTTTGTATGTTAATCAAGTTGATGTTTCAAGTGTTAATGTTCAATAAAGCTGCGACCAGTTGGTGGACCAATTTAGCGAGTGGCATCTGACTTTGTCTTCCCATAAGGGGAGAGGGGTTAAAGGTTGGGGGGGGAGGGAGTGAAGGGTGAAAAGGAAGGATTGGTGGTAACTGTTCGGAGGAGCTGCAGTCCGCGCTTCCTCGGTTAGTGAAGGCCGCGGGGCCGCGTCCACGCTGGCCGCCTGTAACCGGGCGGCGCGGCAAGAGCGACGCGAGGCGGCCAGGAGGGTTGGGGGGGAGGGAATGTCCAGGTGGTGTGACTTTTAAATTCATTGGCTCTCTACACGGCGGGAGCCGGGGGGAGGGAGCCAATGAGGGGTGAAAAGGCAGAGGCGGGACCTTGAGTTGGCTGCAGTGGCCGGGACAGAGCGTGTGCGGAGCCATGGGCCAGTGTCCCACCCACCCACCCTTCTGTTGCGTTGTGATCAGGGTGGGAGATAGGTAGGGGTGTCGCAGTTGGAGGGGGGGGGTCGGCGGGATCCCGGAGGTTTCCAGGGTCCGGACACTGAGGATAAGCTTGGTCGGGGGTTGGGTACCCCTGACCCGGACAACTCCCTGGCTGGGCTTTTGCTAATGGCATGGCGAAGTCGGGGGCTAAGGGGGGGCGAGAAGAATACAAAAGCGGAGGTGCCATCGCCTTGCTAGTAATATGGCTGGTGATGCATTATTCTGCTGTTATAATTTTGTATGTTAATTAAGTTGATGTTTCAAGTGTTAATGTTCAATAAAGCTGCGACCAGTTGGTGGACCAATTTAGCGAGTGGCGTCTGACTTTGTCTTCCCATAAGGGGAGAGGGGTTAAAGGTTGGGGGGGGAGGGAGTGAAGGGTGAAAAGGAAGGATTGGTGGTAACTGTTCGGAGGAGCTGCAGTCCGCGCTCCCTCGGTTACCTGCGTTCTAAATTCTTAACGTGGTTAAAAAGAGAACTAAAATGGATTAAACAGTTCGATTGCGTAAAAGACAATGTACCCTTAGCAAATTTGTATGTGAAAGAAAGTTATGTATGTATGCCTATGGCTGCATTTAGAATTCTTTATTACCAATAAATAGGTGACGCCGGTATCGGTAAATAAATGCACTAAAAACACAGCTAACTAATTTTTTATTAAAAATGTGTGAACGCCACGGTTCTACAACTTTGCTCAATGGCATTCAAAACAGTAAGCATCCGTAAAAATCCATAAAAAAAGGGGATATATCAGGTAGTGCAAAATAAATATTGGATAATAAAGTAATTAAGACTTGTGCCAAAACTAATCTAAATAAATGAGCCAGAAAAGTAACTCTTTTTAAATAAAAGTACCTGTAGATGCGCCAGCTTGTAGTGCTAAACAACTCAAAGAACGCGGCACATTCTAATGCCCCATTTTTAAAGTGTCATACGGCACGTACGAACGTAACACGGCATGACATCAACATTAAAACGTTAGTCAAAGAACATCTTACGTAAACAGCGCTCTATTATACAACAAATATTGACATATTTAAAAAGAGTTACTTTTCTGGCTCATTCTTTTAGATTTGTCTTGGCACAAGCCTTAATTACTTTATTATCCAATATTTATTTTGCACTACCTGATATATCCCCTTTTTTTATGGATTTTTACGGATGCTTACTGTTTTGAATGCCATTGAGCAAAGTTATAGAACTGTGGCGTTCACACAATTTTAATCAAAAATTAGTTAGCTGTGTTTTTAGTGCATTTATTATTTACCGATACCGGCGTCACCTATTTATTGGTAATAGTGAATTGTAAATGTAGCCATAGGCGTACATACATAACTTTCTTTCACATACAAATTTGCTAAGGGTACATTGTTTTTTACTCAGTCGAACTGTTTAATCCTTTTTAGTTCTCTTTTTAACCACGTTAAGAATTTAGAACGCAGATTATAACTTTCTTGACGCCTATTTTTTAGCCATATGACAATCGTATGTATATTTTTATAATGTATTAATTCGGGCTGTGCCGCCGGGCCCCGGTCCCGCGGCCGGCCCAGTAACCGGGTTCCCGGGGCCCGACCGCATGGCAGGCCTGTTGCTGGGGGGGGAGGTGGGGGGAGTTCTGCCCCGGATTGCAGTGGGCGGGGCTTCCGCACTCGGGCTCCAGAGCCCGGTGATTGGACCGCGCGGGCGGTCAGGGGGCGGGGTCAGCGCGAGCAACGGGGGAGCGCCGGCTGGCGTTCTCCCTCTTCCTCGTTGCTCGCGCTGCCGGAAGGTTTGTTCTGCGCTGCGGGGGATACAGGCCTCTCCTCCGGGTAGCGGGGGGTTTGCGTTCGTTCGGCAAGGGGGGGGCTCGCGTAGCGTCATCCCTTCCTTCTGCCCTACACTACGGAAAATTCATTATAATCCCTCTAGCCAGGGATTTTCCATGTTGCTTCTCCCGTTGGGGAGCCACGTGGTCGACGCCTGACCGGCGCTCCTCTTCCCCGGTGGCCTGTGCGTGTCCCGGCGGGGGGGCCGGGGGTCTTTGCTGGGGGGGGGGCTAGTTGCTTCGCCCTGCAGCTCTTCCTTACCCCTGGGCCAATTGTAGGAGCAGTAGCCTAGTGGTTACAGCAACAGGTTAGTGCCTTAGAGATCTGGGATTGATTCCCACTGGTACTCCTTGTGACTTTGGGCAAGTCACTTTACCCTCTATTTTCCACCCTATTTCATATCTTAGAGGGGTGGGCCTCATTCCCGCCCCGCTGGGTTCCCCTCCCCCTCCCGGCTTCCTCCCTTCCCCGGGCCCGTGGGCTTTCGGGGCTGTCCCCTGGGGAGGTTTGGGCCACTGGGGGGGGGCTGGGGTGGTTGGTTTTGTGATGGCCGCGGGGCGGCTGGGAGTACGGCGGCCTGGGATGCCGGTGGGCTGGGGTCCTCGGCGCACGGCTGGGGCGCCGGGCCGAGCGCAGCGCCTAGTACTCCTGCGGCTCTGGCTGCTGGGTTTTCTTCTTTTTCTTCACAGGTCCCACGGAATTCGACTCCTGCGACATCCATGGCTGCTTCTGCCGCGGGGGCCGGTCCCGGTCCTTCATGTCCCGCGGCTGTTCTGGTCTCGGAGGCGTCTGGGCTGTCTCCGGGGAGTGCCCCGGTGGACCCTTCCGGTGGGTCGGGTGAGTATGCGGGGGTCTCCGGTGGGGCTGTGGGAGGGGCCCTTGTTTCTGTTCCCGGGTTGCCTGCGGCAAAGAAGGGCTAAGCACCAGCGGGGGCGCCGTTGTCGGCGGGCGTCTTCGTCTTCCTCCTCCTCGACATCGTCCTCGACCTCTTCCCGTGGTTCGGTGCCTGGGACGTCGGACGCCGGGGCGGGTGCTGGGGCCTCCGTCGTCCGCTGTGCAGAGTTATGGGAGGGCGTTCCGCGTAAATTGCACCGGCAAACCAAGCGTCGTCGGTACATCAATATCTTCTGCCTGCTCGAGGGTCGGAAGCGTTCTGGCGAGAGCAGGAAGAAGCGTCGGGAGGACGAAAAGGCGGGTAGGGTCCGCAAGGCCTCCCGGAATACGCTCAATTGGACTCGTGCCTTCTTGCGGCTTGCGAGTGTCTGGGGTCACTATTTCCCGGGGCAGTATGGGGCGTTACTGGCTTATGCCGACACATCTTGGCGACTTCCCAGGCTCACGATGGGTGGGCCTGGTTGAATTATGATGAGGAGTTTCGGAATCAGATGGAGGAAATTTGTCACTTGTCATGGGGGACGAAGGACATCAATCTTTGATCGACCTAGATGTCCGCGAAGGGGCGAGTCGGGGGAGCGGGTGCTGCGGCTGGCAAAGGGGGCTCCGCTCCTGTTCCGGCGGCAGGGCGTTCCTTTCGAGTCCCCGTCTCGGCCCCGCCTCAGTCCCACGGGGGGGACGTCTGCTGGCGCTTCAACAAGGCGTCCTGCCCGTTCCCCGACTGCAAATTTAAGCATGCCTGTTCCTTGTGTGGGGGCGCCCACGCTGCCGCTAAGTGTAGCCTGAAGGGGGTCGCGGGAGCTCCCTCTGGGGGTAAGTGAGGTCGGGGGTGGGGGGCTGGCCCCTACTCCTGTGCGGATCGAGGCGATGCGTCCACGGCTGGCAGAGTATGGGCGGTCCCGTCATGGGCAGGCGGCCGGCTTGCTTTTAGAGGGGTTCTCGGGGGGATTTCCGTATCCCGGTTCGGGGCGCGTCCGCACGGGGTGGGCTCCGGAACGCTGCTTCGGTGCACGCACACGGTGATTTCGTGCGTAGGAAGATTTCGGAGGAGTGTGCTCTGGGTAGGGTTGCGAGCCCCTTTTCGGTGCCCCCCTTTTCCCCATTCACAGTTTCGCCCTTGGGGGTGGTCCCCAAGAAGGAGGCGGGTAGGTTCAGGCTGATCCACAACCTCTCCTGCCCTCCGGGCGATTCTGTCAACGGCCGCATACCCCGCGAGCTCTGTTCAGTCCGTTACGCTTCCTTCGGAGCTGTTCGATCTCCTGTGCCTATTTCGAGGCCTTTAGCACCTTCTTGCATTGGGTGGTCGAGCGGCAGTCGGGGGTCTCTAGCATAGTCCGCTACCTTGATGATCTCCTATTTGTCGGGCCGGAGCGGACTACTACTTGTTCCGCTCTCCTGCGGACTTTCCTCGGCTTGTCCGTCGACTTTGGTATTCCTATTGCGGCCGGAAAAAACGGTGGGGCCGGTCACTTGCCTCACCTTTTTAGGCATCGAGATTGATACGGTCGCGAAGGTTGTACGTTTGCCGGCGCCGAAGGTCCAGCGGCTGCGTGATCTAGTGGCTTCGGTCGGCTCCGCCACTAAGGTTTCCCTCCGGGTCCTTCAGTCGTTGCTTGGGCACCTCAATTTTGCTTGCCGCGTCCTTCCCATGGGGCGCCCCTTTGCCCGGCGCGTATCTCTGGCAATGGCGGGCCTCCGTCTCCCCATCATTGGATCCGGGTCTCTGCAGGGATGCGGGAGGATTTACGGGTCTGGGATGCCTTCCTCGTGGGTTTTGATGGGTGCTCCGTGCTTCAGTTGCCTGAACCCTCGAGTGTCGATCTGCAGCTGTTTGCCGATGCGGCTGGCGGTTCCGGCTTCGGTCCTTTCTGTCATGGTGCCTGGTGCACGGGGCCTTGCCCAGCGGATTGGGTCCGCTCCGGTTTGACTCGGAACATCACTTTCTTGGAGCTCTTCCCGATCGTGGCGGTTTTCTGGATCTGGCCGGACAAGCTGCGCAACCGGCGGGTAGTGTTCTGGTGTGACAATGCTGCAGTGGTGGAGGTCATTAACCGGCGTGCGCCTCGTTGTCCGCGTGTAGCTGAGCTGATGCGGGTGTTCGTCCTGGCCTGCTTGCGTCTTAATGTCACCGCTCGAGCACGGCATGTGCCGGGCGCCCAGAATACCATTGCTGACGCTTTATCCCGTTTTCAGTGGGTATTGTTCCGGCGACTGGCCCCGGGGGTGGACGAGCTGGCCTCACGGGTCCCGGAGCACCTCTGGACAGTTGGGACCCTGAAATGATGTCCTTATTGGCCGCGTCGGTGGCCTCCAGTACCTGGGCGTCGTACCGACGGGGCTACTCTCAGGTGAGTGCGTTCCTTTGTGCGCAGGGCTGGTCAGGGGAGGTGGTTCCTGACAGACTGGTCGGCCGGTTTGTTCTGTCGGCTAAGAAGGAGGGCTGGGCCCGGTCGGCGGTCAGCGGAGCATTGGCGGGGATTTTTCCTTCTTTTGCAAGGCCGCTGGTTGGGGTAACCCTCGTATGTCCTTTTTTGCTTCGGCGGTGGCTGGCGGGCTGGGCCCGGGTCCATCCTGCGTCACGTGACTGGCGGCTCCCGGTGTCGCACGAGCTGTTACTGCGAATCTGCGAGGTTTTGCCGCGTCTGGTGGCCTCTGGCTTTGAGGCCGTCTTGTTTCATGCGCTGTTCACCACGGCTTCCTTTGGTGCGTTTCGGGTATCCGAGCTGGTTCCTCGCTCCGCCCGGCGTGGGGCGTTTGGCGGGATCGACGTTTCGCATGTTCGGGTCGACGCGGAACAGGCTCGGATTTTTTCTACCGCGTTCGAAGACAGATCAGTCTGGGAAGGGTAGCTGGGTCCTCTTAAGTCCCATTCCTCCTTTGTTACCCTGCCCGGTTCGCGCGTTGTGCTCCTACGTTCAGCGGCGGCCGGCGGCGTGTGGCTAATTTTTCATCCACGCGGATTGCAACCCAGTGACTCAGTTCCAGTTCACGGCTGTGCTGCGTCTGGTGCTGTGTGCCTTGGGTTGTGCCGACCACCGGTATGCTTTGCATTCATTCCGGATCGGGGCGGCGACTAGTGCGGCGGCTGCGGGTCTGGACGGTCAGGTGATCCAGCGCATTGGCAGGTGGCGTTCGGGGTCTTATGCTGGGTATGTGCGCCCGGCGGCTCCCGGGGGTGCGGTCTTGCGCCTGCGGGTGGCAGGACTAGGGTCCCGGGGTGGGGGGGGGCTTGGGGGGGCTACTAATGTCTTCTTCTTATTTCAGAGTTGCCTGCTGGTGGCAGTCCGCTTGTTTTCTGCTTTCCGGTGGCGTGTGCTCCGGCGACTGGTGGATCATTGGGCACTCCTTCGTCTACTGGGCGGAGCGTCGGGCGGCAGTCCGGCCGTTGGGTGCCCATCTTGGTCTCGCCACGTCTGGAGTGTGGCTTTGCTGGATGGGTCAACGTGGCATACATTGGGAGCAGCTCTTGACTCGGGTTCAGGCGGAGATTGGACTGCGGCGGCAGCCGGTGGGGGTTGCTACTCCATCTCGGCGGCAATGACCTGGTGGCTTGGTCTTGCCGGCAGCTCATCCGGACTGTACAGAGAGACATTGCTCAGTTGCGGGAACTCCTCCCGGGGGTGGCTATTATTCTGGTCAGACATTGTGCCCCGTCCAACTTGTTGAACCCAGCGGCGTTGCTCAAGGGGCCTGGTTAAGATTAACAGGCAGATTGGACGCTGGGTTCAGCAGACGGGGGGGTGACAGGTCCTGCACCCTTGGGCGGATGTTTCCTCTGCCGGCCTCTATCGGCTCGAGGGGGTTCATTTTGCCCCGGTGGGCCGGGACCTGCTTTTAAATGATTGGCAGGAGGCATTGGAGTCTTGGTGCTGGTCGCAGCTTTCGGTGGTGGGGGCGGCGCAAGGATAGTAGCCTACCTTTGCGCCGGTGGCGGGGTGGCGAGCAGGTGCTCGCTGACCCGGCGGGGCATTTCAGCTTTATGCCACTTTCCACAGGAGCGGCACTATTCTTTTCGTTGGGGGAGACGCCCCGGCTGGGGGTCTCTGCCCGGAAATTGGCAACCCTGGAGCCGGCCTTTGCTAATGACGGCGAGGCGGGCGGTAGGGGGAATCGGGGGGTGTGGATGATGCACCACTTTGCTAGAAATGGCTGGTGGGAGCGTCATCCGGAGGACGGGTGGGGGGGGTGTTTTGGTTATTGTTATGAAGGTTGATTTGGGCCCATGTTGGGTCGGTGTTTAATACCTTTAAATAAAAGCTGCGACCAAGCAATTGCACCACTCCCTGATGTCTGCTTGTCTTTGTCAAAGGTTCAAGGGGTGGTGGGAGGTGAGAGGGGTTATGGGGGGGGGGGAAGGGGTGGTGGTGGCATGACGGGTCGGGGCATCCGGATACCTCGGTTAATTCGGGCTGTGCCGCCGGGCCCCGGTCCCGCGGCCGGCCCAGTAACCGGGTTCCCGGGGCCCGACCGCATGGCAGGCCTGTTGCTGGGGGGGAGGTGGGGGGAGTTCTGCCCCGGATTGCAGTGGGCGGGGCTTCCGCACTCGGGCTCCACACTGGAAGGTGGAGCCCGGTGATTAGTCCGCGCGGGCGGTCAGGGGGCGGGGTCAGCGCGAGCAACGGGGGAGCGCCGGCTGGCGTTCTCCCTCTTCCTCGTTGCTCGCGCTGCCGGAAGGTTTTCCCTCCCTCCCTCCCGTTATTTAGGCTGGGGGGGGGGAAATAGGGTGTTGCAGCTGGTGGGGGACTCATCGCTTAGGGCTGTGGCGGGGTGGCGAGCAGGTGCTCGCTGACCCGGCGGGGCATTTCAGCTTTATGCCGCTTTCCACAGGAGCGGCACTATTCTTTTCGTTGGGGGAGACGCCCCGGCTGGGGGTCTCTGCCCGGAAATTGGCAACCCTGGAGCCGGCCTTTGCTAATGACGGCGAGACGGGCGGTAGGGGGAATTGGGGGGTGTGGATGATGCACCACTTTGCTAGAAATGGCTGGTGGGAGCGTCATCCGGAGGACGGGTGGGGGGGGGTGTTTTGGTTATTGTTATGAAGGTTGATTTGGGCCCATGTTGGGTCGGTGTTTAATACCTTTAAATAAAAGCTGCGACCAAGCAATTGCACCACTCCCTGATGTCTGCTTGTCTTTGTCAAAGGTTCAAGGGGTGGTGGGAGGTGAGAGGGGTTATGGGGGGGGGGGGGGAAGGGATGGTGGTGGCATGACGGGTCGGGGCATCCGGATACCTCGGTTACTTAGAATCATTTGACTGGTATTAGTAAGTTCTCTTATATATTTTTCAGTTATGTTTTTATGTGTTCAAATGTATTTTTCATGTTTAAATGCATTTAGTTTTGTTATGCATTGCCTCACTACAAATTTTGTTGTTTTTATACATATATAAAATATTGTGGTCTCCCAACTATTTATCGCATCCATATTAACATCAATTGCCTTGTACAAATTATTTATTTTTGTCCACTTATGTCAGTTATATTATTTGTTTAATATATTTTTATTTATGCTAATTATATTATGTTCATAATTTTTAGCTCAGTTATCATAGGATTGATTCAGGTCTTTACAAACATTGTTTATAAAGTGGCTCCAGAGACATCTTCGTGATTTGCACATCCATGTGCCTATTTTTCGACCTGCAAATTATGAATAGGGCTTCTGAAATGATCACCATTGCATGCCAATGCACATCATTAGTAAATAGATCCCACTGTATAACATGAAACCTGCAGTAAATAACATGCCTTAACACCTTTCAGTAAGTCTAAATTCAAAACTGAGGGATGGAAGGTGATTTAGGTTGTTCAAGGTCACAAGGAACACCAGTAAGATTTGAACAATGGTATCCCTGGTTCAGTCCAATGCCCTAACCATTCCTCCACTGCAGGTCAAATCTAAATGGATGACAAATTAAAATACATATATTAAAAATAAAATAAAGCAGTGCATTATTCAAAATCACTTATCCTTATTGCAGCAGGCACTATACGAATGTGAGTGCTATCTATGATAGTGTCACTGAAAAGTCTCATAGGCTGTCCTGGTACAATCTAGACAGTTCACCACTAATCCTCCCCAAAAAAGCTGCTGACCAACTAGCATAATAATCATCAATATTTTCAGGAAAAAATATGTGTTGGAGGTAAAACACCTCAAAATATAACCTATATATTATTCCTTTATGTGAAAACCAAGATTAGTCCTCACAGGTCATAAAAAACCTCCAACTGATATTTTTTCTCATAGAATTAATCTTTTTTATAGAAGCTTTTATAAAACCTTATAAAGCCATAGTTAGTTTAGACTATTCTTAACTGAAACAATCTGCTCTAATATGAGCAGCTAAACCCTCAATGATGGCCTGCGTTTCGCATCGTTCACTTCTTCAAGGGCACAATGACTTTGGCTCTCTGTGTGTTATTCTAACCAGCAACTAGCAGAGGCTCTATGTACCCCTTGAGGGTTCATAAAAAGAATAATAAACAGGATATATTTGAGGCCTTTGTCCTCCAACACACATTTTTTATTCCAAAAGTAGATTATTACGCTGATTTGTCAGCAGTTTTTTGGAGAGAATGGGGAATTAATAGTCAATTACATAGACTGCTGGATTCTGCTTTGAAGAACTACCTGGAGAATGGCAGGATGTTCTCCCTAACTCTACAATTAGCCAGTGGTATTAAGTCCACTATCTGTTCAGCTAAGCAGTGTAATTAAGGAAAGCAAACAGTATAGAAAAACTGTTAAATAAAATAAATATAAATACATAAATAAATAAATAAATTGCTTAGCTGTATGGATAACGGACTGAATATCTCCGCTATCCATAGAACAACAGTGGTCACGCCACCCCATCATACCATTTCTGCTGATGACAACATGGAATATACATAAAGTGGCTGACACTTAACGGTGGTGGCCAACCCGAGTAAAGCAGCTGGCCGTCACTGTTTTAAATTAGTCCCAAATATTCAATGCCGGGGTCAAATTTGGCTACGGTTAGGTCAACCTTTTGTGTGCCTAACCTTAATTGGTTTACATTAATCATCCAGCAGTTGAATATCGCCACTGATCGGTTCATGCAAGTGCTGCCCCCCCCCCCTCTCCCCCCGAATGCTCCAATGCTACATAGATAACATCAGGGAATACAGCAGCATTAGGAGGGATATTAAATGGCACAAAACGGCTATGAGCTGCCGAATATCCCTCTTACCGGGATTAATGCGGTCAGCAGATCTGTTTACCACATTCGTACTTTTGAATATGCCCCCCCCCCCCAATATTTAAACACCATGGCCAGCATTTTAAAAAACTGCTGAATGCTGCTTTTGAATACCAACCTGTACGTTTGTATCAATATAAACAGACGTCCATATCCCACTATAAAATCTGCCCAACATCAGTCCTCCAAATTTGCTGAAGTCTGACTACTCTCATTCATTTCAGACCTGTGAAAAACCTGACTCTGAACTTTGTAGGGCTGGATATGATTTCACATCTTAAAACTGGCTCTCTTAATATTCTTAAGACATTTTCAGGTTTTGGTCCCTATATTTTTAGCTTCTATATTTAAACAATAACTGAAATGTTAAGAAACGTGACAGAGCAAAACATCAGAGCACTCCTGTTATCTCAAAAGTAAACTGATATGGTAAAATCTCCATGTGGAATTCCCTTTGAAAATTAATGTGCAGGTCTGTAGGTACTTTGCACCCCTGGATCCACAAGCTACCTCGGCTGTTTAAACATTGCTGTATAATATTGTGCTCAGGAACTTTCTGTGGCTGATTCCCCTCATATAATTCTTTAATTAGATTTTAATTTGGAAAATAATTAGTAGTTGCATCCGGTTATTTATTATTTTCTCTTATATAGCGCTATTCTGCATCAGTGTGAACAGGGCATTATAACTTGGAGATAACTATTTTACAGGAACATGGGCTATGGAGGGTTAAGTGGCTTGCCCAAGACCACAAGGAGCACCTGTGGGACTAGAAACCCCAGTCCTTCCAGCCCAAGGTTGCTGTCCTCTAGTGGGATTTGAACCCCCAACCTTCCGGCCTGAAGTACCTTGCCCCAACCACTAGGCCACTCCTCCACTCCAGTATGGTTATGTCGGCGCATTCCAGGGCGGAGCACAGGTGGCATCCGTCACTAACTGGGCAGCGGCAATATTGAGTCGCTGCCAGGTTAGCAACACACGGGTAAAGTAAGGTACAGCAAAGGCTGGCAAAACCTTACCCACAGAAGCTAACCGGGCAGTGCCTCAATATCACTGCTGCCTGGCTAGCTTCCGGGGTCTGCGGGGACCAGGATATTCAGTGCTGTGGCCAGATATGGCTCCAGAATTCAGCGGCAAGAGCTAGCTGTTTACAAGCACTAGCCACTACCACTGAATAGCCCCCCATTGTCTCTAATGCTTTGTGTTCAGAATGATGTCATATCACTATGACTATTTACATCATTGGGAACCTTAGTATCATGTGTTCCTACTTCTCTAAACGCTATCAGTAGTGAGAGCCAGAGGAGAAGGGGTTAACACAGTAACAGAAACAAATCATCAAAATGTCTGAATGCTGGAATTGTACTGAGGTGCGTACGTGAAGCTTTCAGAGGTATATGACATATCGAAAAGATGTGAAAACACACGTCTCATTAAATGGTAGACCATGAGAGAGGATAGAAAGGCAATCATGAGATATAAACATGCCAGCTTAGCATGAAGAAGAACATATGCCCCCCAGTGTAGTTGTCAGAATACAGAGAGTTGAAGAGATATATTTCTTGGGAACTGAGGGGTGGGATCGAACCAAGCAAGAGAACCAGGTAAAGAACTGAGTGTGGGGGGCAGAGGTCAGTTAATAATATAAATCTGACAAGGTTCAGGGCCTCAGAAGAAGGTCAACGTAGAGGGGTACCAACATGAGTAGAATAACATGGCAAGTCACACAAGTGGGACCCCAGACTGCTGGAACAAGAATGAGCTAATTAGAGAAGAATGCCCCAATAGTAAGTATGGTCCTGAGTAAGGGTATATAATGTGACAGGACCAGATACACGATGAGTTCGTTTCCTGCACAGTGAAGGCTGTGTGCGGTATGGATTCCCTGGGTTCCCTATGGTCCCAGTATCCCTGTTGTTATGTCTGAGAGTTTTGTGTGATGCTAGTTTTTCTTCTGTATGTCTGTTACACTGATCTCTTGTGTCCAGGAAAGTCTTTCATACATTCTCTCTCTCGCTGTTGAATCAGGAAGTAAGACAGAATCATGCAGGCAGGACCAGACATTCTGGCTTGTAGCTGTTTAAAGATCTGCATCTGAGATAAGACAAAATGGCCCTGTTTGCTTGCTGTGAGAGGTGACAAGATCTTTAATTCTACTGGACTGTCTTTTTCCTTTGTTCTTAGCTTTCTGTTTCTGTAACCTAGGGAATAATAAAAGGATCCTTTTGGAAGAAAAATCTGTGAGATAATTGTTACCATATACAAGTGTGTTATCCTGCATAAGGTGAGATGTTGTCCTGCATAAGGTGTGATTTTATTGGGAAGTGTAAGTCACCTCTGTGATGTTTCTTTTATTGGGAAATGATATGTCCTCCCTGAGTGGTTCCCCTTTTGGACAGAGCAAGGTGTCTGCTTGGGAATTGTCTGGCCCACAGTCCAGCTGACCCTTCGCCCCATAGAGTAGTGTGCCTGAATGTGGCAGATTCTTAAAGCAATATGATTTATTGCCTATTGATTTGATTCACTTCTGTTATTTTGGGCTTACATTAGTTGAACAGTACAAAAATACAGAACGTCTATGAAAAAAATGTCATAAAAATATTTAGAGTATATTCAGAGCAGATGAATATCAATGCTGCACACAAGATCAGAGTCACCAAAGACATTCTTTGTTCCAGTCCTATACTACTACCTCCAATGTTAAATCTGGCTTCTGCTTTTATAAAAGCACATTGTCACAATTTAATCTTTTGATTTCATGTACTACCAAGTGTTAGTTGGCATAATTTATCTAGATAAACTACTACTACAGTACATAAAAGAATAAGCTCTGTAATGTGACAACAATTTTATGACAATAAATACATTCCCTAGCTAAGTCCAACGGGGTCTTTCTTAATTTCTTCTGGCCAGAATGGAATCATACTAGCAACTTCCCTCCTTTCTGAGTCACAGCGGCACAAAATGGAGCTGCCCTATGTATGCTCAAGGCATGCACGGTCACCTGGAAAATGCAGCATGCCCAGTCTATATACAAAGTTCTCATTCAACACCTGACCATCCAATGTGCTAGCCTGTCCCTCTGCACGAATGTAACCACATTCACCTATCTGCCTGAGATCATCTCCAAAACTGACGAGGCCGCGGGCAGGGTCCCGGCAGCCGACCCTAACCGGGCGCGTGGCCGGTGCGAGGATCCTGCGCGCGGCCAAGTTGGTTGGAGTTCATTGGCTCCCGGCGGTTGCGGCCGCGTGGGAGCCAATCAAGTTGAATCATGCAGCGTGGTGGGGGGTTTGGGCCTGGCGGGCAGCCTCCGCGTGGTCATTCTCGGCGGAGGCTGCCAGGGGTGCCGGCTTTTTTCCTGCTCTCCCTGGTGAGTGGGATAGCCGCGGGTTTTTTCGTGCCGCGGGTGCTAGCGGATGTGGCGGGAGTCGGGGGGAGGGGCGGGGGGGTGCCGGCTGGCTGCCTGCGGGCCCCCCTTGCGCCTCTTTCCGTCCTCTGGCCCCGGCGTAGCCCTTGCCGCTCGGTCCTTGGGCTTCCGTGGGGTGGATGTTGCCGTCCTAGGGCCTTGGACGACGGGAGCGGTTCGTGGCCGGGCGCAGAAACAAAAAAAAAAAAAAAAAAAAGCAACGGGGACCCGACGGGAGCGGGGTGGGCTGCTGGCTCCTGCCCGGGTCTTGCCGGCTACTTCGAAGGAGCGGCGGCTCTGCAGTGGGGTAGGCGAGGAACGACGGGGTTGTGGATAGGGGGGGGTTTGGGGGAGGGCAGCGTGCTGGCTTCGGGAGAAGGCCGCTGCACACTGGGGGCAGGGGGTTTGGGCCTGTTACCCACAAATGCTGTGGTGGAGTGCCGTCCCTTCACGGATCCAGGAGTAGCTTGCAGGGTCCAGGTCAGTCTTTTGTGCACAGGGCCCAGTCAGTCAGGGCATCATGGGTACGGAGGAACGCTTCTACAGAGACATCTGGAGTGGGCGGGGGGTTGGTTGTGGGCGTTCGGGGCCCCTAACGGTGCTGCCCTTGGGCGGGGGAAGGGTGGGGCATGGGGGGGAGCTGTGTGCTGAATCCCCTTACTGGGGGGCCTGGCGGGTTAGCGGGCCACACTCCGAAGGTGGGGGTGGTCAGGGGCGGTGGTGGGGGGGGCTAGGTGGCGAATGCTGGGGGGATAGGGGACGAGCGGTGGGGGGTAGCGCGAGGCGCTCGGGCAAATGGGGGGGTATGCAGCTGGGTTTGGGGCAGTGAGGTATGGGGACACCTTGCTACTGTTGGGGGAGTGGGTGGTGGCTTGTGGGCCTTGGCCTGGGGAGCCCGAGATTGGGGGGGGGGGGTTTGACGGGATTTAGTTGGACCGGTGAGGGGTGGGTACTGGCCACTTGCTTGGTTCCGGCGGTTCCCCTCCTTCCTTCCCCCCTCCCCCTGTTTTTTGCTTATGTTTCCACAGGGGCCGGCGCCGAGGGCGCTGAAGCGGACATGGGGACAGTTGCTGCCGAGGCTGCATCCGGTGTCCGGCGCGGGAGATGGCGCAGGCTGGCGCGGAGATCCACCAGCTGTATGACCGGCCGGCTGCTGCTGTGGCTGCTGAGGGTTGCGAGTCGGGTGAGTGCTTGGGCCCTTCGGGCGCGGGAGGGCCGGATAGAATCTCCGGGATGGGGGGGGGGTTCGGCGAGGGAGCAGGCAGTGTCATGGCTCGGTGTCAGCCCCCCCCCCCTCGTGCTTTCTCGTCGGCATCTGGGGGGAGCTGCTGGGGAGAGGGACGGTTAGCGCACGGGTGGTGGGGCCTGGGGGGGAGGAGGGGCCCTGTCAGTAGTTCCGTCGGAGCTTTGGGTAGGGGGCCCAGGCGTTTTGGCAACAGTTTACCAGTTTGTAGCGAGCAGCGTTCGGGGGGGTGACGGTGAAGGGGGCGGAGGATGCGCTGGTGGGGACAGGATAGGCAGGGGGCGCGCAGGATAGTGTAGTGGGCTCGATCCTTTTGGCTTCTCGCAATTTGGGATCCTGTGTGCATGTGCAGGTTCTGTTGGGAGGCGGTCATATGCGGTTTCTGTTGGGAGGCGTTCCGGCCCCGTGGAGTGTGGGCGGGCCTAGGCTGGGCTGTTTATGTTCGGGATGGAGGTGGCCTGGAGATTTCATGGGGGCACGCATGTTATATTTACCTCTGGCTCGCCTATTTGTCCGCGTGGGTGGTGCGACAGGGGGGGGGCGGGGTGATGCGGACTGGGGGGCGATTTGTTCCTTTCTGGCTCTCGGGCAGCCAGGTGGGACGCTGGGGTGAAGGGGGGGGTGGTCTAGTGTGGGAGGTGCAGTCAGTCCACCCCCACCATTTTTCAGTCGGCGGGTTCTGGCGCTACTGCGTGGTTGGGGGGGAGGACCTTCCGCGGGGAGGTTATTCCAGGTGTCATCGGCGTCTGAAGACCGGATATGGGTTTATGTTGCGATGGTGGCTTCAGTGGTGTCCGAGGCGGCGGGACCGGGTTGTACTGGGGGTTCGGTTTCTGTTAGGTTTGTGTGGCTGGGGTTGGGCGCGGTGGTGCGGCCTAGTGCTGGGAGACCCGTGTGCGGCCCGGTGGGATGCCAGTACTCTGCCGTTACTTCCATATGGCGTTTGGTGGCTGGGACCGGTTGAGGAGCCCGGGCGGTGCAGGCCCCTTCGTATGCGTGCATGAACTACGGGGGGTTTCGGTCACTGACTGAGTTCCGCGCGGGTTGTGTTCAGTGCTGTATGCGTCATTGCCTTGGACGGCGGAGATGGCGCCAGAAGCGGGTTGTGCCGCCTTGAGGGACTCGGTTGGGATTGCCTTGCCTGTCGGTGCATTCATCTGCGTTGCGGGTGGGGCTTCCGTCTTCAAGGGGCGTCTTATTTTGACAACTGCGGGCCAGGGGCGGCTCAGTCTCTGGTGTGCGCTTGGGCTGGTCAGTACCCTCCTGCGGTGGTGGCGGCGGTGGTGCATTAATGGTTGTTTTCTGTTTGAGGGGGTGTCGGCGACGGGGAAGGGCCAGGGCATGTTCCTTTGGTTTTCGGCGATGAGAATAATGTCAAGGTGCGGTTTTCGATTTGGTGGATATGGCAGCTCACCTGTGGCGGAAAGGGGGTCGGCTGGAGGTTGCCGGTTCGGGGTGGGGTGGCTAATGGGTTGGCGTCCTCCAGTGTGACTTTGCGGGGGGCTGCAGGCGTTGTCGGGATTGTGGATTTTGCACGCCGTGCGATATCGCTGGGAAAAGGTATGCAGGGCGGTTGGCTGTTGCACGTGGGGGGGGGGTGTAGCTTCTACACCGTTTGATTGGGGTCGCGAAATCATGTGGCTGATTTGCGGCTCTGCAGTCGCTTTTCGGCCCAGTTCGAAATATTTCCTTTCACGGGCCGGGTTCTGGATCAGGGGGGTTTTTTGTGGGAGTTAAGGGCGGCTTTTCCTCCGCTGCCGTGAGGTGGTCGGTGGTGCGGGGATGCGGATGGGGGCAGGGGCTCCACGGTTAATGCCACTGGGGTTTGCCACCAGCGGGAGTAATGAGGGGGGTTGGGTTGGCGTCGCGGCCGTGGAGGAGGCTGGGAGTCTCCCTGGGGGTAGGGACGGGATTGCCGATCCTTTTCTCGTTTTCCGGTGGTGCGGTTCGGGCTTTGGCTCAGGAGTTGACGGGGAGGGATCATGGGTCCCGGGGACATTCTGGAGCACTGGCAAGGGTGACCGGCTTAGTGGCGGCTGGGTTCGGTATCACTGGGGGCCGTGGTTGGGATAGCAGCCGGATGGGGGCTGGGCAGTCTGATTTGGTCGCGCTCGGGTTGCACCCGGGGGCATTGCTTAGTGGATACATATGGTGGGATAACAGTGGGGGTTTGCCATACCGGTAGAGCGTTTGAGGTTGGAGGGTTTCCGAGTTGCGGGGGGGGGGGGGCAGGTGTGGATCGCTGGTTGGGAGATTTGTGACTTGCAGGCTACTAATCGGGATCCAGCACGCCTCCTCACGCAGGTGGTGCTGGGGTGGCAGCTTGCGGCAGTATGGCGTTGGGGCTGGGTCGGGTAGGAAGCCGCTATGTTTTGGCAGTCTTTCTCTAGCCTTCGCGGGGCTTTTCATATGGGGGTGCATTGCCGGCGGATTTGGTTGGGCCTAAGGGCAGGGGTGCGCTTCGCCGACCCGCATTGGGGTTTCAGGGTGGGTTGTGATATTTTGGCGGGTGTCAGTCTGGCCAGTGGGGAGACGATCGGGGGTGCGTGGTAAGGGGTCAAGGGCTGGGTGATGTGCCCTGTGGCTGACGTGCGGAGATACCTGCGGGTGCTCCCCAGGCGGGCTAGGGCTTATTATCGAGTGAGCGGGTGTTGACCCGTTTTAGGCCCGAGGAGTCCGGTGCCCGAGGTGGTCAGGCTGGCGCTGCGTTGGGTGGGTGCAGAGCCTATGCATTCCCGTTGCACACTTTCGCAGTCGGGGTGGCTGCGCAGGTCATATAGAACGTGGGCGGATGGCGCTCTCAGGCGTTCAGGGGGGGCGTGGGGTTGTGGGATTTCATTGTTCATTTCTTTTGCAGGTGGCGGTCTGTAGCCTGCGGAATGTGGGGAATTTGTTACTACTTTGTCCAAGGTGCAGGGTGTCCTGGCGAGGTGGGGGACCGCCAGTTTCGGATGGACCTGATGGTGGTGGCGGTATCACGGCTGGGCAAGCGTGACGCTGTGGGTCGCAGCGGCTTCCTTTGCTGCAGCGCCATGGGCGGATATCGCGCCTGCCTGCGGTGAGTGCCACCGACCGGGTTCTGGGTCATGCCGGCATCTGATCAGAGCGGTGCGGGGGGATTTGGGTATGCAGCTGTTGCTGGGTGTAATTCTGATGGGGCCTGACATGGTGCCGGGGCCTGTTGGGTGGAGTCTAACAGTCCTTCACTGCTGGGTTGCTGGGTGGCTGACAGGGGGGGTACCAGATAATGCACCCGAGGCTTTATGAGGGTGCTGGGGGGGCAGGCTCGCCAGTCGGGATTGTGTTGCCCCTTTACGACTGGCGAGAGGTCTTGGATTATGTGTTGGTTGGAATGCCCACTGGTCGCAGCTTGGCATTTGGGGGGGCGGCACAGGAACAAGGTTGTCACCTGTGCCGGTGGCGGGATCCCGGAGGTTTCCGGGGTCCGGAGCCTCATGCTACACCTGGGCGGGGGCGGGGTGCTCCTGACCCGGTCAAACCCTGGACGACTTTTGCTATTAGCATGGCGAAGTCGGGGGGAAGGGTTAGGTAACTTGCCGGGGTGGCAAGTTATGGCGTTAGCGGTGGCAAGGCACTTTGCTAAGGTATGGCTGGTGCGGGCCGGGTGCCGCTAATCGATGGAGAAGGTGTAGCATGTTGGCATAATTGTGAAATTGTTAAAAGGTTAATAAAGCTGCGACCAGTTATGTTCCACAAACTGTTGGTGTGGTGTCTTTTGTGGGTTTGGAGGTTGGGGATAATGGGGGATGGAGGAAGGGGACCCGAAGCACCAGGTCCGCCTGCCTCGGTTATAGCATTCCATAGGTTTGAGGTTCATTTTTATCATGGTAAGCTCAAAGTTAAAGTAGATTACACTGATGTGTGCTAAAACCAAGAAATAAATAATCACTGTAAAATAATATGTTTTACCTTATATCATCAATACATGTATAACAATCAATTACACACATTAATGAGAAGGGAAAAAGACGTCAGAATGCATCCTTCTTTTTCTTTTTTAGCCATTGGATGTCCCCTTCACAGGGCTTTCAATTGGCTAATTGAACTGCTCCTCATAGGTCAATAAAAAACTCTCCATGTTGTTCATATTCCCTTATAATGGAAACAATTCCTCAAGTGATTACTCAAATAACTTGTGCAATTGCTCAAATAACTACAGCATTCTCAATGATTTCCAGCCTAAACATCAGTTACGTTGATAACCACCATGGTATTTAAATATCTACTCGCTAAATTTACAATATACAAACACCTAAGAATAGAAGCCCTAATTATGGAATACAAGCTCACTTCCTACTTTTGCTAAAGAAATGAAGGCAAATCATTCCCTGAAGACATCCTGTTAAGTTACTGACCAGATATGGAGTAATGTACAGTAAGAGGAATGGGAAACATGAGACCGCTTATTTCACCATGACCTCTGCTTAAATTTAGGCTGGTGGTGATGCTTCCCCTTTCTGTATCTGGTCTGCCGATTGGCGGTAGTCTTTGAATCCTCAAGGTCCCTCATAGACTTCTAAGGGGTCTGGATTTAAAGGGATTGTCTAGCGGGAACAAGCCTAAAGAATCTGGATAAGTTTACTATAGTGCTGCTAAATGTTTGTTTCTATCTGCTGCCCAACTCTCTTCCCCTTCCCTATCTGCCACCTACTCCTTCATTTCCATCACCCCCATCCCCCTCTCACCCATCTCCTACAGTCCGTTCACACTCACCTTCTAACCCTCTCCTCTGTCTCACAGGCACACCTGGAACGTACTCAGGGTGTTGCCTTCTTCTTCCTGATCCCTGCCTTATGGAACTCACTTCCCCCCACTCTCCGCTCTGAGCCCGCCTTCTCAAAGTTTAAAACCGCCTTGAAAACGCACCTCTTCTGGTTAGCCTTTAACATATCCCCCCACTGACCTCACCCTCTACAGTAGTTTGCCCCTGGGATTTCTGTCAGTATGAATTAGTTGTGTTTGTCTGTTGACTCGTCCCCTTTCCTCTGTCATTTATTTCTGTCTTTTCTTTCCTATCCTTTTACTTCTCTGTCCTATTATTTTGAGTGGCGTTCCTTTCCTTTCCTTTTCTTCCTTCTTTGCAGCTGTTATTTTATTGTATTGTAAACCACTTTTATGCTCCGGTCCTAGCGGTATATCAAAAGATGTCATAAATAAATAAATACATACATACATACTAAAGAACAAGCCTGGGTGACTGTAAGAAAATCAGGGTCCCATTCCCCCTTCTGATCCTTTTTCTCTTAAAAAAAAATAAAAAACAGGTCCAAAACAGCCATGTCTCCCCACCCCCCCAATCACCATTTCAGATTATAAAGCACCTGAGCCCCGCACGCCATTTTCCCCCTCGCCTCCTGATCTTCATTTCAGCCCCCTAGCAACTCCCTAAAGATTCTGTCTCCCGCAAAGCGTTAATTGTTTCTACAGATTCAGGTGCTCTAATGGAGGACTGTGTATTAAGAGTCAGAGCATCTTGCCTCTCATGCCTTCCTAATAACTCTTTGTTTATTAAACCTCATTTATTTTATGATATTGAGCATCAAGTTGCATTACATTTGTACATGTATATATGTTAAATTTTCCTTTTCTTTAACTGGCCCCTGCAGGGTGGTATGAGGGACCTCTGTATGAGAGGTCCCTGCAGTATAGTCTAGGAAACCCTTTAAGTGTGGAGGCCTCTAGTGTTAAACACCCTGTTTAGGTCTGGGCAAGCACTGAAGAGTTCAGTCAGAGTTACTCCGATGGGTGGTAAGTAAATAACATCCAGTTCCCTACCTGGGCCATACAATGCTCCAAAGGAGATTGTGGAGGAGTAGCCTAATGGTTAGTGCAGGGGTCTGAGAACCAGAGAAGCCAGGTTGGCATCCTACTACTGCTCCTTGTGATCATAGACAAGTCTCTTAACATTCCATTGCTGGGATACAAACTTAGGGGTATGTTTACTAAACAGCGGTAGCGGCTTCGATATCGCACAGAAGCCGCTACCACTGTTTAGTAAACATATCCCTTAGATTGTAAGCCCTCTGGGAACAGGAAATACTGTCCCTGCCTGTAACGTGCCTTGAACCTCTGAGAAACATACTGTATGCGCCTAATCCAAATCCAAATCCAATTCCCATTCCCTTTTACATGGAGCATCTGATATGATTTCTCTCTTCTTGAGGTATTATGAACTTCCAGAGGCTTATGAAGACTTTACTCTAGCTTGAAATGTGAATTGAGTGTGAGCTGGGACCCTGAAAATAGCTTTTTATCATATTGTATTTGTCCTGCTTTGGGGTCATCTTTATGACTTGTGAGGTTAGAAAGGAGCAAACCATGGATTCTGCCTTGGACAGAATCCTGAAAAAAACACAAAATACCAGGTGCAGGGTATGACCGAGAACATGAGAACATAAGATGCATCATTCTGAGTCAGACCAAGTTCTATCTTGTCTTCAACAATGGCCAATCCAGGTAACATGTACCCTAGCAGATCCCAAGAAGTAGATCAAATAGCTCATAGCTCATTTCAAGAGGTAGGCAATGGCTTTCCTCACGTCTACCTGGCTAGTAATTTTGTATGGACTTTTACCATGCTAGACTACTTGGACATTACACAGTGTATCACAAACCATGGATTCAACTTTATGTACTGCTGCTGTCAGAGGAAAAGTCTTATAACTGTTCACCAAAAGTCAAAAGTACAAATAGCCACCAAAGTTAGAACAGTCTGTCCCAAATGCTTGATTCACACTATGTAAATGCTTTGTATATCATGGCCACAAGAACCAGGTGTCCGCACTCTCTTGACTACTATGATCAGAGCTATCTCTATTCAGCTGGAAATGCAAATATTTAGAGCTGGAGATCATCTTCTGTTTTTCTTTCCCCTATGTTTTATAAATAAGCAATCATTAGCAGTTTTCTGCTTAAGGAAAAGTGTATACTTTCTAAATCAAATGATAAGGAAATGGTTCAGATGCGGACACTAGTTTTTCCAGCAGAAACTCTACACAACTGCTCTCAAGTTACATATAAAACTGTTCTAATAAAGGCAAAGGGCAGAGCTTTATTTTTTAATTTTAGTCTCAAAACATTTTCTTAAAGAGGTATTTTGGGATTTAGGGAACTGACAGGTATATAAGAATGTGTAACTCCAGCCTTTTCTTTCCACCATGTGCCAGGTTTTAGCAAACAATCTCTGACTCGGTTGTTAAAAAGGTAAAGCATCTTTTATATGGGGGGGGGGGGTGCTGATATGTCTCTGGCCTTGTAACGAAACAGAAAGCTACAGGCACACTTCTGTTTCGGAGGTCCAAATGATCTCCCTACAATTTTGTTGTTTATGTTTATTTACTTTATATACCGCTAAACAATAACATCAAAGCGGTTTACATAAAATAAAAATACAGAAAGCCAATGACGGAAAGTGGAAAGGAAATTACAATAATGGATAGGAAAGCAAAACAGTGGATTCATACAACGAGACAGCATAGCGTGTGCAGTGGAGATGGAGACCACTATGGAACCAAGGTTGTGAAGGGCAGTGGGAAAGTGGACGGGGGCAAAGGGGAGCTATATGATCAAGAGCAGCAGAAAGAAAGGAAAACCAGGAGGAAGCTTGGGAATTAGGTGAAAGTAGGGGAAATCCGGAGGGTAGGAGGTCACCCGCAGGAGGAAATTGTTGGAGAGTCAGAAGGGTTATACGGCGAATACAGTGTGGGGTAGTAGAGGGAGGAAAGAGAGAAGACGGAGGAGAGGGAGGAGAGATGGGCAGAGAAGGGAGACACTGGAAGGTGAGGCAGTAATGATCAGTCCAAGGGAGAGGAAAGGCACAGAGAGAATGGCGACGATAAGTAGAGGCAAATGGAGAGAGGAGAAGGTCAAGAGTATGACCTGCGGTGTGGGTTGGGAAAGGGACGTGCTGAAAGAGAGACAGATCATGAAGAAGAGAAGCAAAGCAGTGATCTCTAGTGGAAGCTGGGGAATCCAAATGTAGATTAAAATCACCTGTGATAAGCAAGCGAGGGTAGGCTAAGGATAGAGCAGTGACAGATGACAGAAGAGAATCCCAGAGATCAGGACGTAAAGCTGGAGGAGAATAAATAAGGAGGAGATGCAGAGGAGAGGCCAAATGGAGTTGAAAGAACAAAGCTTCAGGATAGCGCAATAAAGGAGACGTAACAGGAGTGAAAGGAATAGAAGAGCGAAGGAGAGCAGCAACGCCACCCCCAACACGACCAACACGGGGAACAGAAATGGCAGTAAAACCAGGGGGGAGGCAATGGGCCAAAAGTGCATCTTCCCCACCCAAATAAAACAAAACTGCAAAGAGATCATTTGGACCTCTGGAACTGAAGTGTGCCCATAACTTTCTGTTTCATTACAAGGCCAGAGACTTATCAGTCCCCCCCTTAAGGCAGGACTTTCCAACCATAAGAAATACAAAAGATAGAACTAATGAGCCTTATTTATTGTACTTCAAGTAAGTGAATCACGCAACAACCAAGCTCTAGGTTCACTCTGGTTATCCTTAGCTAGGCTTTTTGCAAGATTCCATAATTACTACAATACCATTGCCAAGGTGAGAGTTACCACTTGCGTGCCTCCAGGAATAAGTGCAGGACAGCCTTTCTAGGATGCAGAAGCCATGAGAGCCACATCTAAGAAATTACCCCATCTGAAACTGCAGCGTACCTCTCTAAAAATGCATTGTAATGAAAAGGATGTTTCCTCCTGCTTCCAGGCAACTCTCAATATTCCACCTGTGTGGCAGTGTTTCATCACCTCTTAAAGGTAGATAGATGGACCAACAATGATTCTGGTTTAGAGTACTCTGAATGCAGCCACATATGAGCCCCTGCACCTTTAAGGTAGAAAGCAACACTAGAGAGAGAAAAGGAAGTTTCCTAGCCAGCTGCCTATTCTGCTTTGTTGGAAATCAGGCCTGACTGTGACACATCTTGAATGTCAATCCCTTATAATCATAGCCTTGATTTCCTTTGGTACACACAATAGTTTTTGTGGCAGAATTTATTCTACATAAATATGGATTATTTTGCATATGAAATAATGCTAAGAACATAAGATATGCTATACTGGCTCAGACCAAGAGTCCATGAAGCCCAGTATTCTGTTCCCAACAGTGGTCAATCCAGATCACAAGTGCCTGTCAGATTCTCTAAAGGTAGAAATTCCATGCTGCTTGTCCCAGGGGTAAGCAGTAGATTTCCCTGGTCCACCTTAATAATGGTTTATGGCCTTTTCCTCAAGGAACTCATCCAAACTTCTTTTAAACCCAGCTACACTAACAGCTGTTACTACATCTTCAGGTAAGGAATTCTAAAGTTTGATTGCACGTTAAATCAGAAAATATTTTTTCATTCATCTTAAATGTGCTACAACGTAGCTTCATTGCATATTTCCTAGTCTTTCTACTTTTTGAAAGAGTAAACAACCATTCAATTCCATTCTTATTTTATAAACCTCTAGCATAAAGTAAGCGCTCCTAGGCGCGGGGCATCCAGCCATTAGCCCCATCGGCGACAGAGAAGGGAGCAGGCAGGTATGCTCCTCCCTGCTCCCTACCGCATGGCCAATCAGACTGCAGAAATACCCGGCAGCACTTTTAAAAGTAAGCGCTCCTAGGCGCGCCCGTGCCTAAGGGCCACGCCAAAGGACCCTTTGGTGTTGCCCTTAGGTGGGGCACTGTGAATTAGCCACATTCTCCTCCCCCTCCCCACTCCAGCAACTCCACCGATGAACTGGCCAGATGCAACGGAAACATGAGAAACGTCACCTTGTAAGCATCCTTTAAATGAATCCCATGATGTAATGCAATGTTACGTATGTTGCCCAATGTAATGTAGTGTAATGTAGTGTAGTGCAATGTGTGTTTCTCGTCTTGATTAGATTGTAAGCTCCGATGAGCAGGGACTGTCACCCTTTTATGTTTGTACAGCGCTGCGTACGATTAGTAGCGCTTTATAAATGTTAGTTATTATTATTATTATTATCTCTCCCCTCAGCCATCTCTTTTCCAAGTTGAAGAACCCTAACCTTTAAAGCCTTTCTTCCTAGGGGTATACTTCCATCCCCTTTATCATTTTGGTTGCTCTTTTCTCCACCTTTTCCAATTCTGCTATATCCTTTTTAAGATATGGCAACCAGAATTGCCCACAATATTCAAGGTGTAATCACATCATGGAGCAATACAGAGACATTAAAATATTGTTGGTTTTATTCTCCATTCCTTTCCTTATGATTCCCAGCATGCTGCTTTGTTTTGCGCAATTGCAAATAAAGTAGTATTTCAATCTCGATTGTATGTCTATTTAATTAATTTTGTTATTTTGGAAGTTTAATGGGGGGATCTCAAGCAGAACCAGTCCATTGAGCAACTAGTTTTTGTACATGGCCCCAATTTTTTGCCCTGCTTTTCATCCTCTACTGATTTATGCCAATGAGGCCCCACAGTGAGTCTCTGCACATAGTCTTCCATCCATCTGCATCCTGGATAGGCTACCCTGACTTCAAGAATTTCAGGGATGGCAGAAGGAGAGAAAAAGGAAAAAGATATCAAGGATGCAAAGATCAGTGTCGGTCCAAGAGTATCTAACGCCCTAGTCGAACTTCCAGCTGTGTTCCCCCCCCCCTCCACCCTGGATGGTTCAAGGCCCTGTGACAACCACCACCTTGCAGTGGCTCAAGGTCCAATGCCCCACCTCAGGGTGGCTCCCCATATTCCAGCATCTCCCCTCATCAGACCATCTCCCCTCCCCTCTCATAGCCCTCACCCCTGTTTCCAGCTTCTCACCTTTCCTTCCATAACCCCTCCAGGTGCCAAGCATCTTTCCTTGCCTTTTGTACCCTCCTCCATGTATCCAGCATCTCCTCTTGCCTTTTGTACCCACCCCCAGTAAAGCAGTTTCGTCCCTCCCCTTTTTCCCCAGTTGTCCAGCATCTTCCCTCTCCTTCCCTACTCTTGGGGTTTCCAGAATCAACTCTTCTATTCCCTCCCCCCCCCTCCACCAGGTGTCCAGCATCTCCCCTTCCCTACCCCCCCCCCCTTTCATTTGTCCAGTATATCTCCTCTTTGGTTCTTACCCAGATCTGGCTGCTGCTGCCACCACTACCAGTCTCCATCAGGCCAACTGTAAAACAAAGCCATGCACTCAAGGCAACGTTCCCCCTCCAAACTTCCTGTATGGGGGGAGGGGGCAGCATGTGCTGGGCTTTGGCACATGCATTTGCTCAGTGTCTCCTGCCTGCCACTTTGAATTTAATTCAAGGTTGCTTTACTGAGTAGTGTCATGCCAGTGCTGGAACCAGTGGCACCCCCAAATTTGTGCTCCCTAGGTGGATGCCTAATTTGCCTAGGGAGGGACAGCCCTGGGAAGAAGGAATAAAGTGGATGAAGAGAAGAAAAGGAAAGAACCAGGGATAGGGAAGAAGAGAGGACCACGATGGAAGGTGAAGGAGGAGGGGAGGGGAGGGGAGGGAAAGAGAGGGAAGGGAGCAGGTACAAAGGAACAGGGAGAGAAAGAAGATACAGAGAAGGAGGTAACAGCAGAGATGGAATGGAGAGTGGATGGATTTCTGGTATCTGAGGATTGAGGAACTGAGTTCTGGATCTTGAGGGAGATCCAGATTAAAGAGATGGAAGTGTTTACCACACCCCAGCTCTAGACCTGTTGCCTCTCGCATCACAACTCTTTTTCTCTCTCTCTTCCTTTTCCCATCCAAAGTGTTAACACAGGGGTGTCAAACTTCACTCCTGGAGGGTCACAAACAAGCCTGGTTTTCAGGATGTTCCTAATGAATATGTTTGAGATATATTTGCATAGAGTAGAGGCAATACATGTAAATATATCTCATGCATATTCAGTGGCTTACCAAGGCAGGATGGTGGGTGCGGCCTGCCCCAGGTGCCGGCCGGGAGGGTGCCCCCCTGCCAACCCTAAGGAGGCAAGAAATATCGCTATTACTCTTATCTTATAGGAATGATTAAATTTAGTCTTTAACTTCCCATCGTACTGGTGCACATATTTTATACAGTAATATTTGTTTTCAGTTTGTTTTTACTTTTGAACGGGTCTCAGACTTATAAGGAGCTATGGTATTGATTTTCTTCACCAAATGCTCTTAAATTGCATCAATGACCCTTCATGTTCTGTAAAACTTCATAACTTTTTGTAACTTTCACATAAACAACATAATCATGAAACTGGAATTGAAAAAAAGTCAGGCTTATCTCGATTTGGAAAATCCCAACGCCAGACTCAGCACTGCTGCGTTTCACAGATATTATGTTTCGTCAGGGGCTCATAAGCCGACCAAATTTCACCCAAAGGTTCTGGGAAAAGAGACAAAACGTTCTTCAATCCAAATTTCCAAAAGATTAATGCAACTTAAACAGAAAAGTACATATCAGTTAGAAGTATCCCGGTACTTCTCACCAAGCCAATTCTTCAGAGATTGTTCACCCTTGATGTCAAAAGACACCGCGCATGCGGCTTAAGATATATAGGGCTTCAACAAAACCAATCAATCTAACAAGGATTGCCTGTATTCAGTCAGCCTATTATATGCAGAGGTTCCAATCTATTTGGATGTTCCTATAAGATAAGAGTAATAGCGATATTTCTAGCTCAACTGTTATCTTACTCTGAAAAATAAGGACCAGCTCTAATTGTCTAACCCTAAGGAGGCAGCATGGCAAATCAACGAGTAAGCTGATTTTCCACAATGCCTTGCGCTCCAGAGCCCGAGTGTTTTTATCTTCCGGCCAGTCTTGTGAATCGCGAGACTTCAGACAGGAGGGAAAAGCACCTGGTCCCTGGAGCTCAAGGTACCACGGCAAACCATCTTACTTATAAGTTTACTGCATGGGGCTGGTCAGGGTTGCAGGGTGCCGGCAGCGCAGGGGAATGCTGACAACCCTGAAGGGGCGTCCGCCCCAGGTGACAGCGTGTGCTAGGAATGCCACTGTGTATTTTCTAGAGATATCCTGAAAGCCTGCTGGTTTTTGACCCACCAAGACTGATGTTTGACACCCCTGTGATAATATATATATACTCACTGTCCCCTAGTCCCACATCCACTCACATAAAAATCCCTGGCCCATCCCTCCAGCCCTCTTTCACTTTCATTGATCCCTCAGCAGTTCTTTCATATAGCCCAACCAATCCCCCTCCCTCTGTCTATCACACCACCCTCATTACTAATCCACTCAATTCTTCTTTCACTGAACTATTAGCCAATTCCCCTTTTCCCGGACTGATCAGGCCCATACTAGCAAGAAGAAGCAGTAGCAGCTCGGGTAATGTCCTTTTCTGCTGCCAGGGCTGGACTCATGTTTTGACTTACTTGATTTAAAAGCCATCTGTCTGACCCCAACAGCAATGGCGGAAGATGCTGACAGACGTTACTGCATCCAATTAGTAGCGCAGGCCTCATCAGATGGATAAAGAAGACGGAAATCAACCAGTAAAGGGTGCCAGGGAAAATGTTTTCAAACATGCATGCTAGCCAGACACCTACTTGGCTCAGGCCCTTGTTTCCTGCAATTCCACAGAAAAGGACAGATTTTGTAATTACCTGAGCCCAGAGGTCTTCCTTAGAGTTATGGGCTCTAGGGTCCCCTCATACCTATCGACCCAAATCTTTATAGGAAAAAGGATAATCCCAGCCTTACTGCTCAAAAACCTGCTTCTCATCTTCTTCTTTGGAAGCAGACCGAGCCCACTAGATCATTTCATCTGCTGATGAATGGAGATATATGACTCAGCTCTGCTTTCCCATCTAAAGCTGCAATTCATTATCATTTACAACTATGCCTTCCATAATGCCATATTCACAAAAGTGTCATGAATTACCTCTTTTCTGTTGTATACTTCTTCCCCCAAGAATCCAGGACTTAGCAAAGCTGCAAAGGACAATCATGTTTCACAGAAGGCAATTTAATGTGCAAAATACAGCAATTTTCTGGGAAGACTGAAATGGTCTGTCATCTCTCTGTACTATTGATGCATGCGCCTAAATGGGCAAGGCTGTGCAACTCCATTCATGCTTATTCTCAAGTAGATTAAAGGAGAAAAGGGGCTGAAATTATTGAAAAACAGATCAAATCCAATATAGAATTAAGGAAACATCACTCTATACCCTCTATTTCAAAACCAGGGGCTTCCAGCTGTCACCACTAAACATAGTTGTAAAAAACTCTGTCCATGTTCTGCTTAGACTAAACCCCTGGTAATGCGTACTAGCAAAGTGTGCACCTTCATGCCAAAACGCATACTTTTTCACTAGCCAGTATTTTATAAGAAGTCATTTAGGTGCCTATGTGGCCCCATAGGTACAAGAATGATTTTATAAAAGGATCCTTTATATGTGAACTTCGCTAATAATGACACCAAAATATTTTTTGTTAAAATAAAGGATTCATAAGGCAAAAAAACTAGACCAGATTGATCATTTATTTATCTGTGGGGGTTTTTGTACCGCCTTATCTGGGAATCAAGGCAATTACAAGGAACAGGAACTGAGCAGGTTTACATAGAACTTTTAGATATTTAACAGTAATGAACAGTAGTACCACAAAGGGGAGCTATAGCCTATGGTTTTAACGTATTAACAGTTAGAAATTATATACAATATCTTATATATAGGGGGGAGATGGGGGTGGGAGGAGGGAGTGGGAGGAATGCAGGAGGAGGTATGTGAGAGTGGGGATCTGTGGCACGTGTCCAAAGGTTGTTGCATGGGGGGAGCATTGCTCAGGTATTGAAGTGTTCTTTGAATAGTGGTGTTTTGAGGTCTTTGTGGAATTTCTTTAGTTCATGAGTTTCCCTGAGGTTGCGGGGGAGTTCATTCCACAGGTCAGGTGCATAGGTGGAGAAGGCTCTATTGCGAGTATTTTGGTTCATCCATGTTATTTCTGCAGTTAGGTAGGTTTGTGTTGCATTTTCACCTTGTTCTGTTGGTTGATGTGCAGATGAGGGATTCTAGGTATGTTGATGATTGTTCATGTAAAATTTTGAAAATGTTCATGGTTGATTTATATTTAACTCTGCTGTATACAGGTAGCCAATTGGTGTAATGTGGCCTCTTTTTTTTGCATTTGCTAGAGAGCATGCTGTGGTATTTTAGGCCAACTATAGTTGGTGAAAAGCATGTTTAGGGAGTCCTTGGTATAAACTGTTGCAGAAGTCCAGTAAGGGGGATATGAGTGCCTGGAGGACAGAGCGGAGATCCGAGGTTGCTATTAGAGGTTGAAGGTTGCGTCATATTTTTATCTTGTGGTATATCACATGTGTGGTTTTGGTGATGTGAGGGTGCACGATTGGTCGATTGTTATGCCCAGGTATTTCACTTCGTGTTTGGTTTCTAGTTCCATGTTGTGTATTTTGAAAGTTTTGGGGGCTGAGAGTGATTTGTTTCTGGAGATATAGAGTGCATCTGGTTTTTTAAGATTATCTTCTTAAATGGTATCTTCACCCAAATAAATATTCATGTCTAACAGGAAGTTTGATAAATGTGCCCCTTTACAATAACAGCTTTAAAAACACCTGTGTAGCCAATCATTTGCATAGTATGATCACTGCATTAAGTGTTAATCCAATTAAAGAAAGGCTTCTAAATTCAGTCTTGCAGGGGCTAAAGTACACCGGTTGAAAACATGTTTCTCCTAGGACAAGCAGGATGAGTCAGCCACAAGTGGTGATGTCATCCAACGACGCCATAGATGGAAGTACTCTCAATGGCTCAGAAGGCTTTGCCTTTTGAGCACGAGCCACAAGCCCAACCCCCTGGCCCGCCCCTAGCTAGTCAGTCTTCAGTCTTCCGCCTTGCCTGCAAGACAGCTTTTTCTACTCTCTCACTCGTTCTTAGCCACAAATTGCAGAAACAAAAGAAACGAAAAAAAAAAAAGCATCAAGTATTCACATACCTACAATGTCAAGAAATGCTCCAGGAAGATGAGTAACTCCAATGCTCATGAACTCTGTCTCCGCTGCCTGGGTAAGAACTGTACGCTCTGTGCCCGCATGGCTACGAGGGCTAGAAGTCTCATGGCCACACTCTCAAAGACTTCCTCAGACAATCTCCTGCACCGGCCGCCATCTTTGACCCACTTTCTGCCTCCAACCAGCCCCCCTGATCCGGGAAGACGTCCAAAGAAGCTGCTCTGGCCCGGGACATGCCTCCTGAGGCCTCCGTCCCCAACCGCATTCCTTTCGACGATGCTTCACTTCCTGCTGCTCTCCCCAATCCTGCTCCGGTATCTGGGACCATGTGGGAACCTGCCCTGCCTTCCGGCATCAGCCATGCTGTTCCCTTACCTTGCAGCATCTCTTCCGGCTCTGGCAGTTCTTCCAGTCCTAGCAGCACCTCACAAACACCCAGCCAGTCTCAGGGATCTCTCGAAAATGTGTTGCTGTTCCAGAAGTCTTAAAGTTAATGACACATTACCCCCTCTTTATAGCGCCACCCACTCAAAAACAAAAAATTATCCACTATTTGCGAAGTCATTTGCCAGTGCTGCTCAAATGGTACTTCGCCCTTCCCCGTACAGAGACACAACAGTGTTCAATAAGATGAGTTTTTACTTTCTTTTCAGTCTTCCCAAAATAAATTAAATTACAGGGGCATATAATTGCATGAACTGCCTGACTCATTTGGAAATTAGTAACTGTTGATATAGTACGGACAATGTTTAAGTGTTGGTGAACAAAGTCTCTAATTTCTGGTGCCGCACGGCACAACACACATTTATTCCATTTATAATGCTCTGATGATTGTCTTTCTCCCCCAGTCTTTGCTGTACTAAAAAATGAGAGATAATTCAATAATCTTTCAATAGAGCCCACTCTGAAAAGCCAAATACAATAAGCCATCAAGAATGGAATGTACCCTTAATGCTGCTCAATGGTGTAAATTACTCCAGCATATCTCCAACATTTTTTTGAAAAAAATAACACATATACTGAATCAGAATATCCAAAACTGCAATTTGTCTTTATACTATTATTCTATGTATCATAAATTTTCATCTTGTTCATTTAGCTGTCCTACAAATGTAACAAATTTTCAATAGAGTCTTTCCAAATGAAGAAAATATCAGCTATGAATCTACTCCATAAAACAACAGATCCCTCAAATTATGATGGATAAATAAACTTAGCTTCAACCTTGGAAACCTATAAACATGATATAGAGGGCACCATTATCATCCCCATAGCTGTTCTCTTTGTTGGCTAAAACATTTGATTACTAAATGTAAAATAAATTTGGCAAGAGCTGTCCTTGTAAAATTTGTAAGAAACTGCAATTGATCTGCCAAATGATTATGGTTCTGCAAAGTACAAAGTACTAATTCTACAGCTGCTTCATATGAGTAACCGAGGCAGCTTGGACCCGGTGCTCCCTGCTTCCACCCCCCCCCCCCCCGCCCCACCTTCCCAGGTATCTCTCTCCCCCCCCCCACCTTGCCACACCATCCCAAACTAACCTCCTCCACCCCCCCCCCCCCCATCTCCAGAAAATACCACAAACACAAATTGGGAATCAACTGGTCGCAACTTTATTAACTTTACATAATGTACCAGAACATTCTCAGTCACAACATAACCTTTGTAACAACCCAACAAGCAAAACGGGCCCTCACCAGCCATGTCATTAGCAAGGTGACCCCGTTCCACTTCCACCGCGGCTGAGCCAGCAGCAAACTTCCGTCCCCCCCCCTCTCCCCGGCCTCGCCATATCATTAGCAAAAGCCGGCAGGGGTTGGCCGGGTTGGGGGCAACCGACCCCCGCCCCAATTCCAGTTTAATGCTCCGGACCCCGGAAACCTCCAGGATCTCGCCCCCCCCCCACCAGCTGCGACAACCTTCCTCCCCTACCAACCATCCATATAGGACGGGAGGGTGGGAAGCCAGTGGCACAACGCTCCTCTTTGCCGCTTGCTGCCGCCGAAATCCCGTCCAGCAGCGTGCCTCTGCACACTGCCCGGAACACCACCCCCACCCATTGGCTCTCCCTGCTGTCAATCGCGGGAGAGCCAATGGTTTCAAAAAAATCCCCCTAACTCCCGCCTCAGCGCCTGCTGGCTGCGCGCAGGGTCCCCGCACCAGGCCACGTGCCTGGTTACTGGACGCCGCTGGGGACCCTGCCCCGCAGCTCGGCAATAACCAAGGCAGCTTGGACCCGGTGCTCCCTGCTTCCCCCCCCCATCCCATCTTCCCAGGTACCCCCCCCCCCCACCTTGCCACGCCATCCCAAACCAACCGCCCCCACTCCCCCCCCCCCCCATCTCCAGAAAATACCACAAACACAAATTGGGAATCAACTGGTCGCAGCTTTATTAACTTTACATAATGTACCAGAACATTCTCAGTCACAACCTTTGCAACAACCCAACAAGCAAAACGGGCCCTCACCAGCCATGTCATTAGCAAGGTGACCCCATTCCACTTCCGCCGCGGCTGAGCCGGCAGCAAACTTCTGTCCCCCACCTCTCCCCGGCCTCGCCATATCATTAGCAAAAGCCGGCAGGGGTTGTCCAGGTTGGGGGCAACCGACCCCTGCCCCAATTCCAATTTAATGCTTCGGACCCCGGAAACCTCCAGGATCCTGCCAACTGGCACAGGAGACTTTAACGTCCCTGCACCGCCCCCCCCCCCCCAAAACCAAGCTGTGACCAGCAAGCCTCCCTTTGCACAATCCATTCCAATGCCCCCTGCCAATCATTGAGCAGCAAGTCAACTCCCACTGAGGATAAATGCACCCAATCCTATCTATACAGTCCCCCACAATCCACTTCCACCCCCGTGCTCACAAACCCAAAGACCAATCTGCCGATTGATCTTTGTCAGGCCGCGAGACCAGCGGCGCTGATGTCGGCAGGCAGGCCTTGGAATGATGTCAGACCATAACAGAATAACTCCATGAAACATCTGAAGAACCTCTGCCAAGTCCCTCTGCACTGCTCTGATCAACTGCTTACATGTCCAAGAAACCAGGTCATTACCACCCAAGTGCAGGAGTATCGCTGCAGGCTCATTCCGCACCCGCCTGTGGTGCCGAAGCAAAGGCAAGAACTGTGGCCACCGCAGCCCACGTTCGCCCAGCCATAGGATGGACACCACATCCAGGTCAAGACCCAAATTAAGCCCTAGCGGCCGCGTCGCTGCCTGTTGTCCCACCCAATGCACAAATGAATGGCTGATCATCCAACAGCCGGAAAGACATTGCCCAAAATCTGGAAGAGAAACAAGCAGTTAGCTACTGATGGACAGATACCCTCCCCTCATAAGCGCACATAACCCAGGAAGGCCTGTGACTGCCATCTGCCAATGCGTTGTATCTCCCTATCCGACAGCCCTGCCGCCACCGCACTGTAGCCGCGCCAATACGGAAGGAATGTGGAGCAAACTGGCGAGGGTCTGTGCCCACATGCCGCAGAACCATCCGCAGGACTGCCGCCACCTGGTATCGCGTCAACCAGCGAGAATCCTCGTGCAGAAAAAACACCCCACCAGCTGCTGGGCGTATGCACAAGTACCCTCTTACTGCTGTCACTGGGCACGTAGCAAGATTCTCCACCTCATTCAGCACCACGCACCGACCTCTTCCCCGCTGGTCTGTTTTTGATCTAGCCAACCTCACCCGCAGCTGCCCATCCCTGACCTGCACATGCTCGCTCCCCAGGCAACCACTACCTTCAGAACGGCCAGAGTTTGCCACCAACTCCCCCATCGGAAATGCACCGAAAAACGCCAGACAAAAAAATGCCCTGAACAGCCTGGCCTCGTAAGGTGATGCTGCCACTCTGGGTAACTCTGCTCAAAACCTGGCAAGCAACTCGTGCGTAATGGGTAGCCTAGAATCACCAGGAGTTGGCCGGGCCCGTTCCCACCCTAGCAGCAGTCTCTGGGACAAAAACCCTGATGCTGCGTATCCCCATCCCACAGCTCTCACAAAGAATGTTCCCTTTCGCTCAAATGTACTGTCCCATTAAACTGTCGGAGGTGAGGCCTGGCTGCCAACCTCGTGACTCCAGGAAGTCGACCACCTTATCGCAACCCCGCAGGTAGGCCGTCCATGTCGCCGCGGACACCGAACCACGCAGCAGGTTCACCATCTCTTCAGGCCAACGTGCCATAATCGCTCGGGAACCACAGAATCCCACGGCATCTGCCTCTGGTGCCAGGTTCAGGAACAGCTCCCACTTGAAACGAGAAAGCGCATCCGCTATTTTATTAGTGCATCCTGGTATATGCCTAGCCCTGACCCACACATTCAACCGTAAACAAGCTAACATCACCTCCCTCAACAGTGCCGCGACTTGTACACAACGCGGAGTATAATGATTCACCATGCTGACCACCGCTTCGTTATCGCACCGCCAAATTACTCTATGATTCCGAAGCTTATCCAGCCACAAATGCAACACTACTAAAATAGGAAACAGCTCCAAGAAGGTAATATTGCTAGTCAAACCCGAGGCCCGCCACGACTGCGGCCAGCTATCGGCACACCATGGCCCCCTAAAATAGATGCCCAGCCCCGTACCTCCGGCAGCGTCCATGTACAGCTGTAAATCCACACTAGACATCACCGGCTCCATCATAACCGATGTCCCATTAAAATCTACTAAAAATTTGTCCAACACTCTTAAGTCCGCCTTCATAATCCTGGACATCCGAATGCGATGATGCGGCCTCCGCACCCCTGCCATAGCTGCTACCAACTGCCGCAAAAACACACGCCCCATAGGAATGACACGGCATGCAAAATTCAAGGAACACAGCAAGCCTTGCAGCTCCCGCAAAGACAACTTTGCCGAAGCCAACCCACTAGCCACCAACGCTCGTAACTTCACCACCTTCTCCATCGGGAGCCGCGCAACCTTTTTCATCAAGTCAATCTTCACTCCGAGGAATGTGATCCTACTCGCTGGGCCTTCCATTTTATCTGCGGCCAGCAGTAACCCCCAGGCGTCCGCCATGTCCCGGAAGCCTTGCAATAATTGCTGGCACTCGTCAGAATGCGCCGCACCGACGAAGAAGAAATTGTCCAAATAATGGACCATGTGCGCACAACCGACCTTCTGCACCAGCGCCCAATGCAAAAATGAACTAAACTTCTCAAAATAGGTGCAAGAAACCAAGAAACACATAGGCATACATTTGTCCTCATAAAATTCATCTTCAAAGCAAAAACCTAACAAACGAAAAGCAGACGGGTGCACTGGCAGCAAGCGAAAGGCTGACTCAATGTCTACCTTTGCCATCCAAGCTCCGGGACCACATTTCCAAACCAAATCCAACGCCTCATCAAAAGAAGTGTAGCGCACCGTGCACAGTTCCCTTGGAATGTGATCGCTCACCGATGATCCCAAGGGAAAAGACAAGTTGTGGATCAACCGAAATTTCCCCGGCTCCTTCTTAGGCACCACCCCCAGTGGAGACACCACTAAGTTCGCGATTGGAAGCTCTGCAAAAGGACCCACAATTCTCCCCAAGCCCAACTCCGCCGCCAGCTTCTCTCGCACCACAGTGGAATAACGCCGCACCGAAGGGGAATTCCGCACTCTCTTCCCGACAACCGTCCCGTGTACCAGTATAACAAAACCAAACTGAAACCCTAATTCTAATGCCTCCCTATCCTTCCCCTTTGGATAGCGCCGCAACCAAGGCTTTATCGTATCCAAGCGTATTGGTGTCGGTGCCAACTCCGACACGTCCTCTCTACCTGGGAGCTGATGAGGGCGCCAATGCAATCCCCTTTCTAATACATTTGATTACTGAGTGCCCACCACTATAGACTGAGCAGGCGTGCCAGAACTTACAATCAGGAAAAGGACACAAAGACTTGTTAAATCGCCAACAGACGTCCCCCGTGCCCCCCCCTCCCGCCCTCTGCTGGGCCCCCCTCCCCCTGAATGAAAGGAACAACCCAACCCAGCCGCATTCGCCGTCCCACCCCTCACACCCCCTCCCCCCCCGGTACCGGCCCTAACCGACATTTGTGTCAACCATAGATTGATGTCCTGAGTACCCCATGACAAAACCTTGCTCTCCTCCATCTTGTCCCTGAACTTTTCATCATAGTTCAACCAAGCCCACCCCTCATGCGTCTGAGCTGCCTCCAAAATCGAGTCCGCGTATGCTAACAACATGCCGTAATCCTCCGGAGAATGCCAACCCCACATGCTAGCCAACCGCAAAAAGGCTCTCATCCAATTTATCACCGTACGCGACACCTTTCGAATCCGTCCAGCCTTCTCATCCTCTTTGTGCTTCTTTCTACTCTCGCCCGAGCGCTTTCTGCCCTCCAACAGTCTGAAAATGTCTATGTACCATCTTTTCCTAATTTTCCTACGCAGATTCCTTGGGACCCCCTCCCATAGCTAGGAGAAGGAGACCAATGAAGGTACGCCCTGCCCCCCCAAGTGCACTGTCCTCTGGGGAATCAGGGCATCAGTGTGAACCAATGCGGTGTTGGGCTCCCCCACCCTGTCCAGAAGCCCCGACTCACTCCTCTGAGGCCCTGCCACACTCACCTCCGGCTCCCTCACCCCCTGCCGTTTGGTCTCCCCCTATGCATACTGGGTAGGGCTGAAGTCCCCTTTCCACCACCCCTGGCTCTCCTAGATTTACCTGCACCCCTACCCCTAGGCCCTCGACTGGCCCGGCCCCCCTAACCCCCCTGCCTCATTAGTTACTGCACCCCCTTCCCGCTGAGGAGGAACCCCTCCCTCCCCCCCAGCCCTCCCCCCTAAACCGACCCCTATGAGAAGGCATCCCACTCAATCAGCCCCCCTCTTCACTTATCTCCTCTTTCCTTCCCTCTCCGTTCCTTTTCTTTTTTTTTTTTTTTTAAACTATACTCCCACTAATGCCTCCAGAGCTGTACTTGCCGCTCTTCGCCCTCCAGCGCTCCGTTGAGCCTGCCCTGCTCCGGCTCCACACAAGCGCTCCTCTGCCGCCCCCGACTCCACACACTGGCACAGCCCCCACACAATCGAGTGCTCCGGGCACCCGACAGACTGCTCGTGCCGCTCCAGGCTCCCTTATCCGCCTCCAAAGCCCCCAAAATCAAGCCAATGGCACAGTGCTCCTCTTCGCCGCTTGCTGCCGCCGAAATCCCGTCCAGCAGCGTGCCTCTGCATGCTGCCCGGGACACCACCCCCACCCATTGGCTCTCCCTGCTGTCAATCGCCGGAGAGCCAATGGGTTCAAAAAATGCCCCTAAATCCTGCCTCAGCGCCTGCCGGCCACATGCAGGGTTCCTGCCCCAGGCCGCCCGCCCGGTTACTGGACGCCGCCGGGGACCCTGCCCCACAGCTCGGCAAATATTAGTATGCAAGGTGACCAATAACCAATTATGCTGATTTTCACCAAGCTTCACCAACAAATTTATGAAGTTAGATAAATCCTTAATATATGATAGTGTCAAACAAAACAATGGTTGCAAAAAGAAGTGGCTCCAAAACTAAACCAATGCTAGATATTATTGGATTTCCCGGAGGACTGATAATTTTTATGTGAATTTTGAAACTAAAGAAAATGATTTTACTAGAGGCAGGTGTTATCAGAAAAATCTCATTAATTCTTTAACTGGGTGACCAAAGAGTTGGCCAAGGGAGAGCCCTAGACTTTATATTTCAATAAAGCCTTTGGCACAGTGCCGCAAAGGCAACTTATAAATAAACTGAGTGCCCCAGGGATGGACCATAAAGTGACTGACTGGGTTAGAAATTGGTTGAGTGGGAGGCAACAAAGGGTACAGGTAAATGGAGCTCACTCTGAGGAGAAGGAAGTTACCAATGGTGTGCCACAGGGATCTGTCCTTTGTCCAATTCTTTTTAACATTTTTGTAAGTGATATTGTGAAAGGGCTATCAGAGGTAAGGTTTGCCTTTTGCAGATGATACCAAAATCTACAACTGAGTAGATATTCAGAAAGATGTAGATAACACGAGGAGGGATCTAGCGAATCTTAAAGAATGGTCGAGAATTTGACAGCTGAGATTTAATCCTAAAAAATGCAGGGTCATGCATCCAGGCTACAAAAATCCAAGGGAGCAGTACAGTATAGAGGTTCAAGTACTTCTGTCTATGAGAGCAGAGTGGGACCTGTGGGGTGACAGTTCTGATGATCTTAAGGTGGCTAAACAGATAGAAAAGGCTATGGTAAAAGCCAGAACTATTCTTGCATGCAAAGGGAGAGGAGTAGCCAGCAGATAGGAGAAGATATATAATGTCTCTGTATAAGTCTTTGGTGAGACCTCATTTGGAGTAGTGTGTGCAATTCTGGAGACCACACCTTCAAAGGATATGAACAGGATGGTTACAGAGGATGGTTACTAAAATGGTTAGTGGTCTTCGTTATATGGGGACAAACTTAAAGATCTTAATATGTATACTTTGGAGGAAAGAGAGGAGATATGATATAGACATTTAAATACCTCTTGGCATAAATGCAGGGGGTTTGATTCCCGCTCAGAGACAGCAATCTTGGGCCGGAGGGATTGGGGTCTCTAGTCCTACAGATGCTCCTTATGACCTGAGCAAGCCACTTAACCCTCAGTTGCCTCAGATATGCATAGAGATTTTGAGCCCTTCAGGGATGAGGGAATATGTACAGTAACTGCTTGTAAACCACCAAGAATGTGTTCGCAGAGAGGCGGTATATAAATGCCTTAAGAGAATAGAATAGAAATAAACAGGAGGAGATCCTCTTTCAATTGAAAGAGAGCTCTGCTATGAGGGGGCATAGGATGAAGGTGAAAGGGGATAGACTCAGGAGTAACATACAACTTTTTTTTTTTTATGGAACGAGTAGTAAGATGCATGGAATAGTCTCCCAATGGAGGTAGTACAGATGAAGACTGTATCTGAATTCAAGAAAGTATGGGATAGACACAGAAGATTTCTAAAGGAAAAAATAGGGACTGTAGTAGTTAGTATGAAAGGGCAGAATGGATAGGCCTGTATTAGTCTCTATCTGCCATCATGTTTCTCCTGTTTCTAAAATAGGTTGACATTTAAACTGAACATTCTAAGCTTTTTGAGACATAACATATTTTGACAAGTCACCTGCAAGTAAAGTCTTTAAAAATATTACATTATCATCACGGTGGTATTTCTGACTGAATAACTGATGTTAGATATTCAGTTAATGGCTGATAGAAACCTGTGTCATTTAAGCTGAAGTCTTACTTTTTACAACAAGCCTTTGCTGTTGCAGGCTAGAAACCTTTATTTCATGACACATTTTTACTGTTTTATATTGTCAGTATGAATGTGACTTATGTAAGTATAGATCTGAGAATGTCACATAGCAAACCACTGAGAGGAGAGTGTTTCAATAAGCATTATATGGAATTCCTCATAAAAAATAAATAATTATCTATAGGCGCCTTTGTACTCTATCCATCAGTACAATCCCCCCACCTTTTTCAACTGGTTTTATCATAATTATTGGATCCTAAGCTAATGATCTTAGAGCTATAATTTTTCATCTTGATTCTTGAAATCTTTAATTTTAGTCTGTAGAACATTTTTTTGACTGTGTTATTATTATTGTGTGTCTGAACTGATTGTAGCTGCTGAAAAGTGCAAATGATTGGCAGGTAAATGCAATCAATGAAATGAAAGGAAAGTGATTGTTAAATTAAGTAGAATTCACTTCAATAGTCTCCAGATCTTGTTGAACTAACATTAAATGCCACAATATTGACATCAACAGTCAGAGGGGACATCCAAATAGAGTCTCATGAAACGTCTAATATATTCACAGGGGTGTTAGGAATATAAACCAAAACTGTGCTATTTTTAAACAATAAAAAGTCTTAAGCAATTGTATTCATGTTATATATTCATCATATTGAATCACAGATACAAATGAAACACCTTTATTTAACAACTTTTCCTCTTCCTCTGTGAGATTGCTGAATGACAGATTAAACAGTATCAGTGCTGTTGATTCTGAGACTGGGCAATGCTGATGTGGTCCTATTCCTCACCTTTGAAGACCCCACAGCTATACTGTGGAATGACACTCTAAAAATGACTCTTTAGAAAAATCAGAGGATACCTTAAAGGAAACTTGTTTTAATTTGCCCATTTCCCTTCTTTTATTCACCCAGTAGTACCTATATCCTTTTTTAAAATGCATAGCACTAAAATTTCTACAATTTAGATATTTTTTATCTCATTCCTAAAATAAAATCCAGACAAAGCACCCCATATACAACTGGAAATGAAAAATAGACATCTTGAAATGTTTGACATGCATCCTCATTGTTGGGTCTTCTATCAGTGAAAATGCCATCAACACACTCCATTAAGAGGAACTGCAAAGCAACCAAAACGTTATTGGCATGGTGAAGGAGAAAGCAATGGTAACTGCTTCATGATGTGGCTAGTAAATCCAGTGCAATTACTCTGCTACACCTGGATTCCTGTTAACTGAGAATCCATATATACTGTAGAAAGCTGAAATGTTTTTCATTATTTCCTATTTTACCCTAAGATTGAATCTTGGGACAATACAATAAGATATATTGATCTGTGAAGAAACATGTATAGCATGTAAGAGGGAAGTCAATGTACAACGATATGCAGAAAAAAAAAGGGAGACCTAAGCTACTTTAGAGGGTTTTTGAACAGATCATCACTAATAGTTGCTGAAGGATACCTGAAACCATGCATCAAGGGAAGAGTTAAAGCACAGTTTAATGCAAAAGGTAATCTGAGAGTGAAAAACGTGTTCACAGTTGAATAAATTGCAGCTCTGTAACATAAATAGCACATTTGCGCTGTTGTTTATACACATTGCGGCTGCAAAATTCCTATTTGCGATCTGGTGATATAATTACTGCATTAAAAATGTTACACCATTAATTGAATTATAATAATTAGCAAATCATTCTGTTTCTCTATCTTTGGTTAGAATGTGTTGATACTGTGGTGATGCTGAGTTTAGCATACTTAGAGGCCCCTGTACTAAAGTTCGTTAAGGTATTGCACTTAACGCATATTTTGCATGATAAGTAACATGCATTAAGTGCAAAACCTCCATGATACGTAACTGTCGGGGCTGGTTTCCAGGATATACCACATGGACGCCTATGCTATTGTGGATGTCCTGGACGCACAGAGATAGACGGGATTCTGATCCTGCAGGGCACATCTAGCCCACGCAGAATCAGAATCCCATCCAAGCCTGTACATGCAGGCCCAGATCTGATTCCGGTTGGCCTGCTCATACAGGCACCTGCCTAGCTAACTCAGTCAAGGCTCCTGAATGGAGCCACAGTGCCATGGCGTCTGGTTGCCATGGCACCGTTACTCCATTCAGGAGCTGCGATCCTCAGCTGCCAATGACTTATTTCATTCCCAGCAGCCCAACCCCCAATCCAGCTTCCCAAGGCCCTGGGTCTGCCGTACCCTACCATCTAGGGGAACTTCCACTTCAGAGGTGGAATAAGTTCCCGTCTACTCTGCCGGCCCTGGACATACAGGGTCGACATCAGAATCGGCCCTATACATCCGGGGCCGCAGATCAGCCACAGCCCACCCTAGATCTGTCTCCACACCTCCCCTTTCCCAGCCCGTCTAGCCTCCCCATACAAACTCCCTGTTCAAGTGGTGTGCCTTGGCGGGGACGGGAAAAGCAGACGAATAGCAGAGATGGACGTGTAGTGTTCTCACCCATAATCTGCTCATTTCTCATCCCTCCACGCAATGGGCAATCTATCTGCATTTTAGCAGCCAGTAGTTGTCATGCTTGCACATGAACTGTCACCGAGGACCATTCCTGCCTGTTAAGACATGCAAGATCCTCTTTAGTAAAAGGGGCCCACAGTGGAGTTAAAAATCTTGGAGCTTATTCAGGATTTGATTCACCCCAAATTATTTGGGTTTCTCGAATCCAAAATAAAAGGAAATATGTTGGTTCTTGCAAGCAGCAATTGTTATGAAAGGAGATATCAACAATGGGGGTCATTCACAACCACGAATAGCAGGGGATGTACATCCAGCCTGGATTTTTAACGAGTGGGACCACATAGATCGTGATCTTTCCAAAGCATGTTCTTCTGACCTGATCCCAAGATCTCCTTAATATGTTCAGTTGCTTATGATTCTTTTTATGATCTCATCTTATATATTTTTAAACAAGTGCCTATTAGCCACTTTTATCTGTTGGCAATTCTTTGAAGTTTTACATGCCTCTATATGCCTGCCTGTTTACATGGTTTCCATGATTCCCTTTCTCAATGGTAGTCCTTCCCCTTCGGTGGCCCCTTCCTTCTTTGATACATATATTCCTCTCGTCTCTACCTTTCGGTATCTAGGTGTAATTTTTGATTCAGACCTTTCATTTCTCACATTACCAAGACTTTCTTCTTCTTTCTTCACCAGATCAGCGCTATTCGCCCCTTTCTCACTCCACAGGCTCTCACCACTCTTCTCCTTTCTCTAGTTATGTCACGTGTTGATTTCTATAATTCTGTTCTAGCTGGTCTTCCTCACTCTCAACTTCACCATCTTCAGCGTAGCCAAAACACAGCTGCACATCTTATTTTCCACTCTTCACACCAGGATCATGTCACTCCTCTTTTTCTTCAACTCCACTGGCTTCCCATTGAGTTCCATGTTCGCTATAAGATTTTCACACTAGTTCACCGTGTCCTGTACAGCCGCACCCCTCAATATCTAGTAGATCTTATCCAATTCCATATTCCAAATTGCTCACTTCGTTCATTGCACATCAACAGTTTACACCTCCCCTCCCCGTCCCGTGCTCACCTACAGTCTACCCGCTTCTCTGCTTTCTTCTTCATTGGTCCTGCTTTCTGGAACTCCCTACCCACCTCCCTTAGGCTCGAATCACAATTTTCCACCTTCAAAAAGAATCTGAAAACTCACCTTTTTCTTCAGCTTTCGACCTCCCTTCCCCTTTTGTGTGAAACTACCCTTTCCTACTTCTTTCTCACTCCCTTTATTCTTAGTCATTTGTATTTAAATGTCTTGTGTACTTTCTTGTCACCCATTGTAACTTCTTTTCCTTTCTGCCTGATTGGCTTTCTTGTATTTTAAACTTTGTAAACCACTATGTTATTATTTGAATAGCGGTAAATCAAGACAATAAACATAAACATGGCACAAAATTTAACCTCAAAAGCGCAGGCTCTACCCACTTGCCAGCTTACTTGCTTGCCAAGCAAAAGGCATTTACACTGATGGCGTTATATGCCGAAACCTAGGATCCCGCAGTGATTCTGGTCTTTGCTACAAGGTGAGTTCAATGTACTATTTAAATATTCATGGTCCCTTAAAATGTTTCTCACTTTTGAGCATCGGCATGTTTCTCCCTTCCGCTGGAATCTATACAACAGTTTTGCTGTCGGCATTAGTTCATCAGGTTGAATAGTAGGAGGTTCTATTTACACACATCTCAAGAAGTTTTGTTTTCAATAAAGACTGCTCTCCCAATGGGAATCCACTCATGGTTACCATGTCCATATTGGTTTAAGCAGCATACTGTAAGTCTGGACAGTGCCTCTTTATTTTGTTAATTTGTTCACTTAGTCCCTTTATTACTCACATATTCTGGTGTTGTTTAAGGGATATATAGATTATATATGCTTTTTCTTTCTATATAATGGTTTTAATGGTTTAACTGGTGATTCTCAGTTTTATATATATATATATCTTCTAATCAATATCATTTAGCATTTTATATCTGTTATTTAATTGACTTCATGGTAATAATTGATTGCTCTTAAGGTTAAACATTATGAGCCCAATTCCAACAGGCCATCCAAAATATGGAAAGACTCAAATAGGACCCGATTCTGCAAACGTGGGAGCCAGATGGTCCCGCGGTTCCAGAATTAGGCACTTGGATGTCCCAGCGTGCACCTGATTCCGCCGTGGGAGATTTTCGCACATCTGCCTGGCCAGTCCTCCCTATGCTCCTGCTGGTGTGCTGGTGCCATGGCAACCCATTGCCATGGCATCAGGATGCCCAGCAGGAGCCTCATAAGCCCACCATAGAAACAAACGTCTTTCCCCCACCGCCCAACCCTCGGCAAGGTCTGCCAGAGCTGAAATCGGATGGAGGGGATGCACTTGCCACTGGTTGAAGGTCTGGAGGGGCTGCTAGACCTGATCACCGCCTTTGGTGGAATAAGTCCCACATCTATCTCTCCCCCGCCAGACGTACAGAACTGTGACCTGAACAGGCCCTGTACATCCGGGTGCCTTGGCCTGCCCCCACTCTGCCCATTCTCCAGTTCCATCCCTCCACCTCCTGCCCCCGCCCAGCACTCTACACACTAACCCTCTGTATGTGTGGGGAGGGCTGGACTCTGTATAATGTGCCAGGCAAGATCATGGGTTGGACATCCACCCCCCCCCCCCCCAGTCGCATCTCTACATAGGGCCTGATATTTTGAATAACATTTTTCTTATGAACTTTATTTTTAGTAATTGATTGTCTTTAGCCCTCCTGCAATATTTAGGCTTTTATTGTTAAACATCACTTTTATATAATTAACATATTCCTAATGTATATGAAACTTAAACCACTATATTTGGATGTTCTCCACACTTTTACATGCTTTTAGAATTATTTATAATGACATTCCAATTGATTTATGTGTTTGAACGCAACATGATTTATTGTATCTATAGTTTTTAACCCCTTGTATATATGTTTTGCCCAGAACTGTATCATCCCTGATGAAGGCTATTCGCTGAAACACGGCCATGTCAGGGGTTTGGCATTGTTATCTTCAATAAAGATATTTCGTTGTCACCTCACTCCTACCTTGTTGCTTTGAACTATTTTGCAAATATATTGTGCTTTGTGTTTTTGGACCATTAAATAGATGCTCATACTTTTGGAGCGGGTGGGCACAGGAGCAGAGCGTGGTTGAAATGTAGATAGAGCTGAAGTTTGTGCACATAAGTTACAAAATATTATAACTTCCACGCATTTTCTACACATCTAGATGCTGGCTTTTATACCAAGTCTAGGGATGGGTAAGTGGTCATGCCTAAATTTGGCATATGTACTTTACTATTTATGCCCCTACTTTATAAAGTATGCATGTATAGTGTAGTTACTCACCTGTAACAGGTGTTCTCTGGGAACAGCAGGAATCAGTCCTCACATATGGGTGACAGCGCCGATGGAGCCCGCACAGAGCATTTCCCCAGTTTTCAAAGAAAGCTTTTGGGAATGCTACCACGCATGCATGGTCCCCTTCTTGCCAAAGGGTGCCAACTTGCTCAGTCAGATGACATAGCTAAGGCGGCAGTCAGGCAGAAACAAAAAGATGGCAATTCCAAGGGGAGGAGGGAGGGTTGTGAGGACAGATTCCTGCTGTTCCCGGAGAACATCTGTTACAGGTGAGTAACTACTCTTTCTCCAGGAACAAGCAGGAAGTCAGTCCTCACATATGGGACTCCCTAGCTCCAGGCCAAACCATGACAGTACCAACGGTGACCAGTAGGTGGCGGGAGTTGCAGAAGGTGAGTCCCCGCTGAGAGACTCTGCAAGATCCTAGCATCCAGCAACACTATCACTCTGATAGCTTGACTCTGGCGAGCTGAAATCAGGGCCACCAGGAAAGCCACCTTCCAGTATAAGTATCTGAGGCAGCAGGTGACCAGTGGCTTGAACAGTGGCCTAGTGAGATGGGAGAGCACCACATTGAGGTCCCATTCTGCTGCCGGAGGGTGGACAGGGGGCTTGGAAAGCAAAAGGCCCCATAGGAAATGGGAAACCAGGGGCTGGCTAGATAAGGGCTTTTCCCCCACTGGGTAGTGGTGAGCAACTATGACACTCAGATGCACCCGGACTGAGTTAGATTTCAGCCCTGTGTGCAACAGTTGCACTAGGTACTGGAGTCCCAGCTGGATATGGCATGAGAACGGGTTCTCCTTCCTATCTGAGCGAACCTGCGCCATTTAAAGGCATAAGCCTTTCTCATGCTTCCTGGAGGCTAGCAGGATTTCCTAAATCTCTTGTAGTAGGTTGAGCAGGGCCAAGGCTACCCTCTCAGCAGCCAAGTCATTAGAGTCAATGACCCCATATTGGGGTGCAGAAGGGAGCCCTCCTTCTGTGTCAGGAGCTCTACCCAGGGTACTGGGAGTGTCACTGCCAGCGAGAACAGTAGTGGGAATCAGGGTTGTCTGGGCCACCTGGGGGCAATCAGTATCACCTATGCCCTCTCATTCTGGATTTTGAACAGAATCTTGGTGATTGGGGGGGGGAGGGTCAGTGGGAATGCATACAGCAGTCCCTCGGACCATGAGATCAGGAACTCATCTGCCGCTACCCTGTGGGTGTGGCTGCCTGAAGCAGAAGTGAGCCAGCTACGCGTTGTCTGGAGAGGCGAAGAGGTCCATCTCGGGTGAGACCCAAAGGTAGAAGAGCTTTTTCACCACTGCAGGGTCGAGACGTCACTTGTGAGGGCAGAGGACTCTGCTGAGTCTGTCTGCCAGGTAGTTGTCCTGGCCAGGGAGGTAGACCATTCGCAGGAGCATGCCGTTGCATGCTGAAAAGCCGAGGATGGCTACAGCCTCCTGGCAGAGGGAGTACAAACCCGTGCCCCTCTACTTGTTTATATAGAACATTGCAACCTGGTTGCCCATCTGGACAATCAAAGGTCTGTTCCGCAAGAAGGAGTGGAATGCACATAGGGCAAGGGTTATCACCCAGAGTTCCAGGAGGTCGATCTGTAGTAGAGACTCCTCCCTGGACCAGAAACCCTGAGTGCAGTGAACTCCGCAGTGAGCTCCCCAGCCCTGGAGAGAGGCATCCGTGGTCAGGGTACACTGTGGTAGCAGGGCCTGGAAGAGCATCCCTGCTCGAAGGAGGCCCTGGTTCTGCCACCAGTAGAGGGATCTCACAGCTGGTGGGAGACACTGACCCTGTCCCGGAGTCAGTCCGTGGCCTGGATCTACTGAGAACGCAGGCACCACTGGGCTGTCCACATGTGCAGGCGGGCTAGGGGTGTGACATAGACCGTGGAAGCCATGTGTCCCAGCAGGCAGAGGAGAAGGCAAGCCGGCACCATTGTGCAGTGCTGGACCTCCCCTGCCAACTATTTGAGGCGTTCTGCACTGTCCTGAGGAAGGCGTGCTCTGGCCTGCATCATGTCCAGCTGAGCACCAATGAACTCTAGGTCCTGCACCAGAAAGAGATGTGATTTGGGGTAGCTGATGATGAACCCCAGGTGCTGCAGGAGGAAGATGGTATGTTCTGTGCCCTGACTGGCCTCTACGGCTGTGCCGCCCTTGTTAAGCCAGTCGTTCAAGTAGGGGAAGACAAATACCCCTTGTAGGTGCAGATGGGCGACTACTACTGCTAGACACTTTGTGAACACTCTTGGCGAGGAGGCCAGGCTGAAGGCAAGTATCCTGCATTGGTAATGGCCTCCCCCTACCATGAATCTCAGGTATTGCCAGTGAGATGGGTGGAGCAGGATGTGTGTGTAGGCATCCTTTAGGTCCAAGGAGCAAAGCCAGTCTCCTTGGTGGAAGTAGGGCAGCAGTGTCCCATGGGAGAGCATTTTGAACTTCTCTCTCACCAGGAACTTGTTCAGGTCTCAGAGGTCCAGGATGGGCCTGAGACCCCCGGTTCTCTTGGGGACAAGAAAGTAACTTGAGTAGAAGTCCTCATCCCAGAGGTGCTGGGGAACAGGCTCTACCGCCCTGTCCCTTAGTAGACCTGCTAGCTCTGAGAGCAGGAGGGCCTGGTGGTTGCACTGGCTCTCCTGGAAAACGCCCCAGAGGTGGTAGTTGGACGTGGAGGTGGTAACCCTCCTTCACCACATGGAGTGCCCACTGCTCCGAGGTGACCTCGGGTCACCTGTGGGCGAAGAGTGCCAAGCGGCCCCCAGTGGGTTGGTGAGGGTCCCCCAGGGAAAGGAAGGCCCTGCCCTGGGAGTCAAAAGCTTCCGCCAGTTTGAGATGGAGCTGGTGTCTGCGGCTTAGGAGCCTTTGGCTTCCTGAGTCCATGTCCCTGGCCCTTGGGCTGAGGTCCCTGGTGCTGCTGGCTTGGAAAGACCTGGTAGTGGTGACTCTGATGGAAAGGGCTCTTCTTCCTCGAGAAAGTTAGCCTTTTCCCCAAGGCTTTCTTACGGGGAAGGGTAGAGGTCTTCTTTGAAAGCCTCAATCTCAACTACCTTGTCAGCCATAGGTTTTCCAAATAGATTCTCCCTAGTGCAGGGGACATCCAGAGCACTGATGCCTGCGGCTGCTGCCCGGGTTGCAGCCTCGAACCCATCATAGGTGGCCCGGAACAAGAACTTGGAACAGTCCCAGATGGTGGCTTCCAAGGTCTGGGACCATTACAGGGGTTCCCTGGCAAGCCCTGTTAAGAAGCCAGCAAGCTCCTGGATGAGGCTCTTAAGATACATCCCTATGTAAAGCTCATAGGTTTATATCCAGCAGCCCAGCATGGACCCTTGGAAACACTTATGCCCCAAGGTATCAAGGGCCCTGGCCTCTGTACCCGGGGTACAGAAGAATGTCTTCTGGCTCTTGGACTTTTCAATCGACGACTCCACCACCATGGAATTGTGGGGTACTTGGGCCTTCTGGAAGTCTGGACTCCTCTTGACACAATAGATGGCATCAACGTGTCGGCTGACCATTGGCACGGAGGCTGGGGTCTCCCACAATCATAGGAGCAACCCTTTGAGGATGGGTTGCACCGACACTGATAGAGCCTCCTTCGGGGGAGACTCATACTAGAGGATCTCCAGCTCTTCGGTGCATGGATCCTCCTCGGGCTCGGTGGGGACTGAGAGGGCTCGGGCCCTGTCCCAGATGAAGTCGTGGAATGCCACGTCTTCGGGTGGGGAATTGCATCGGAGTTCCGGGGGAGACGGCTCCAAGGGGATGTCTCAGTGTCGAGAGGTCTCGGGGGAGGCCTCAATGTCAGTCTCCCAGTCTGACTGAGGGCATCGAGGTGTCTGAGGCTCAGAGCTCCCATGCCTCGAGGCCTGCATCAGGGAATCGAGACCCCCACGACCGGTCTCGGGTCAGACTCCTGAAAACTAGCCAAGGAGGACTGGACACTCGAGAATTGGGACTGGGACATCGATCGGTGCCGAGGGCTGGTCCAAAGCCAATAGCACTCGTTGCCCGGCTCGATGCCTGGGAATGCCACCGCAGTCGGGGGCCCTGTTGTCAGGGCAGATGATGCAGACAAATTTGATATCATCACCTGCTGCATGGTCAGGATAGCAGAGATACTCTGTTCCAGGACCACCATTCTGGCCTCGATGCCAGAAGGCTCTGCAGCTTTCAGCGCGGGCACTGAGGGTTTCGGGCCTGGTGCCGGTGCTCTGCTGAGTGAGTCCCCTACAAGGATTGTGACCTCAGGGAGCCTTGCATGGTCACTGCCAGCCGAGGACTCCTTCCTAGAGACCTTAGGAGGGTGCTACTCAGAGTCACCCGAGTCCCGCCATGGGACCATACTGGGTTTCTCCGGTGAAACCTCAACTGGCTTCGAGGATTTTTTCTTTTTCCTGCCAGGGTCCGGCATCTTTCCGGATGAGCCGCCACCTCACGGGAGGTGCTCGGCTTCAGGCTCAGCTTCGGGAAGCCAAAGCAGAGCTGGACTGCAAGAACATCTTCTCCTGCAACTCCGACCATTTCTTGTTGGTGCAAGCAGCAGTTGTGGGTGTCTGTGACAGATATAATTTGACTGCAACAATCACACTTTTTAAAACCACCAGGAGATATGGTGGATCACACCTAGACAGGGTCAATGACTCCTGGGCGAAAAAGGACATAAATGCCAGTCGAAGCAAGCCTCAATGAAAAAAGAGGAAGGAGATGAGAACAGAACCGGGGACAGCGCTGGCTCAAGGTGGGAAGAGGAACTGGTACGCAAAACAGGAAAAACTCACTAAGAGAATCATTTTTAAGGATTTTTTCTAGTGACACAGGATATGCGTCCATAGGACTCCACGGAAAAAAGGAGACTGAGCAAGATGGTTTTCTTAGGCAGGAAGGGGACCACACATGCGTGGTAGCATTCCCAAAGGCTTTCTTTGAAAGCTGGGGAAATGCTCCATGCGGGCTGCATTGGCGCCGACATCACCCATATGTGAGGACTGTTTTTTCAAATTTTTTGAAGAAAATGGGTTGGGATTTTTAGACTGATGATTAAAGGAGGAGTGAGCCTTCCTTTGTTAAAGAGATTTCTTTTTGGTTAATTGATGACTGCTCTTCTATATAGATATGCTGAGACCTTTTCCCCTTTTTATATATTATTTTTTATATATTGAAGTTTTTTTGTAGTTCTGAATTTTCTAAATATTTTGAATTTCAATGTTCTAATATTAAAGGTTTGTATAAAAAATATTATTTATGTCCGACTGGAATCTTCTTTGGATTTTTTTTTTATTTGAATCCCTTCATTCCACAAACTTGTGCCATTGGAGAAGAATGTCTTCCCCACTCCTTGTTATCACCCCACGTCCTCTCCACCTGGAGCGCCATTACAGGTTAAGTTAAATAATGAAATTGGAAGACATTTTTTATCAAAATCAAAACCGCAGTTATGTCCATTTGAGTGCACTTTTCAAACAGACTTCCTAGATGCAAAGTCTATGTGTACTGAACTTGCACCTAATTTTCAAAGGGTAACTACACTTACAGCTTCTCTTTAAAAATTTTCCAACAATACAAACTGTTCACAGACTTTGCTCCCGTTTTTTTTTTTTTTTGGAGGGAGCAAGTTTTTGAGGGAAGACAAAATGTATAGATTTGAAAATCCAATCTATGCATATTGTCCTCTAACCCTATCCTAAACACATTCTTGGGAACTCCTGTCCTTAATAGGACTATACGTGTGGACACTATGAAACCCCTTGTGTACCTTTAGCCAGATTGTCTGAAAATTGCCCACAGTGTATTGAGTCTCTGGGACATGCATACTAAAAAGGGCAGTGGCAGCATAAGTAGTCCATGCCAACTTCAGGGGGTATGTGCATCCTTTCCCCTGCCATTGCTAATACAGGGCACCACAGATCCCAGAATTCGGATACACCTAATGCAACTCCCTGAGGTGACATTGAATGCACCCACGCTAATGGCAAAAATCGTTATTAGCGTGTGCCCATAACACCCACACTAACTGTAATATGCTGTCAAAGCCCAAATTCTGCCCTCAACCCACCCTGTCACCTCCCAATCATGCGCTAACCTGTTAGCATGGGATTTTTAGCATGGTGCATTAACCGCATGCTAAAGCCCATGCTAATGGTTAGCTTGGAACATTAAACATGCCCCTCTGTTTAAAAGGGTATCATCACGTCATCATTTTGTAAGAAAAGGAAGACATTTCTGACCATAGCAACTTCTCCCCAATAAAATGCCTCCCCAATTGTTTTTCATTATTGCAATGCTGCACCCTCTAAGCACAGCTATGTTTACATTTGTGTACAGATATCTGTAGAATTATAGGAGAATAATATTCTTACGGTACTAAAAATTTAAGGGTGAAAACTAAACCAACATAATTTCTGTGAATACGGCTGTTTGTTTCCTGCTAGAGGATATTCACAGCCTGATAATAATATGAAATGGTTTATCAAAGGCGGCTACGAACTGGTTTAGCACACCACGCTGCCAGAGAGAAACATGTTATCGTTAGAAGTTTCTCAGGGGCAAAATTATCAAAGCTCATAAAAATAATTCTATTGGCCACTAGCAATCAAGTTGCATTAAAAACATGCTTCTAATTTTTCTAGTAAAGCAGACGTGATGAAGCCTGTTCAATTATTTTTCCCCCTTGATGAAAATGAACAGACTGTGAAGCACAGAACCTGCATTTGTCAGGGGTATCTTGCTACACCAATGACTGCACGCTTTTAGACATTTTCCCATCCACACCTGGTAACTTCAAAGTGCAGTGCACTGTGTTGAAATTGATCCATAGTGATGTCCTCTTGGGCCGCGAGGTATTTCAGATTTGTAATATTTCTTACAAAGCAGTTCTAGCGCTTCTTTAAACCCTAGGGATTTACACCATCATTCTTTTGCATGTGAACGTCTCTCATTTCAATATGCAACAACCTTTAATTTGACTTTATTGAATTATAGATATTTAACTGAAATGGGAACTGCATTATAATTTTATATTCATCTGGATGTATTTAAAGCATTTTAAAAAAATCCTTCTGCACCAAATTGTGACCCTGCTCTGCCTGAGGGTAACAGAGCAATGGTCGCTCCCTGTGGCGTTTTCTTTTTGGATATCTCTCGATGAATAACAATGTCAGCATCACAGTTAACAGAATGCTTCTTTTCAGGAACCTGCTTCAGAACATAATTAACACTTCAAAGAAATGAAAAACTAAAACAACATATCCATTTTTCACAAAAGGGGGAAGGATCATTCGGAGATGGAATAAGGTACCATTTAAAATAATAGTCAGAGATAAATTAAATCACCCAGAACAAATAACAGTAGTTGTTTAATATGTAAATACTAAGGCGCTGACAAAAGATGAGCATCATTCTGAATAGATGAAAGAAGCCGCTCAAGTGAAGGCAGGCAGGAAGCATGTTTTTGTTCCAGGTCCTAAAGCATTTCTTTAAAAACACTCTATGTCTCATGCACCATCCACCCGATTCTACTTCTTTCATTTCATATGAAGGAAAATGACTTCAGGGTTACCTGTATGTTTCTCCAAAATTCTTACATTTGTGGTTCAGGGATTAGAAGTGAAACATCGATATATTTGACTTTGAGGGCTAGCTACTAAGCTGTGGGTAAATATTGCATTTTACTGCAGTTTAGTAGTTTACTGCGGGATTTACTAGACTGTGGTTTAGTAACTGCCATGAAACCTTGTGATTAACCTTACCAAGTGCATTATTCTGCTTCCTGGAAAGGCCTTTCTTAAAGGGGCCATTGTAAGGGAAAAAGAACAATCTAGGGGTTCCTCCTGAACATATCCTACCCCCAAATGCAAAAAGGCAAGCCCACAATTACTAACTCCCCCCACTACCGTGACCGTCCTACCTGAATGAATCTCTAGTAGTCTAGAGGAGACCAGTCAGGGCGATCCCCTCTCACTCCTGCTGGGGCCAGCACTGAGATCAAAATGGCACCTATGACCCTTAGAAGTAGTCTTGCAGTACTATCACTAGGGGTCAAACTCCACAACTCTTTCTCTTGCTCTGATTCAGCATAATGTACTAAGAACAGGGTAGCCAGGGTTCAAATCCCACTGCTGCTATCATTGAAAATGTGCTGAGTACTGGGGATGATGAAATACTTCCCTCTGGATGTTTTTCAGCCAAAACTAGCACTTTTCAAATGCCTGTTCGTGTCTGAAGCAGGTCTAAACTTCAACGTGACACAGGACATCCAAGACATTTCTGAGATCAAGTAGGGATGCCCAGCTCCTTGGGAACACCCCGGCCACGCCTCTACCATGCCCCAGTTCAGAATTGGACATCCTCACGCTGGGGACATCTCCAGAGCTAGCTTCTAACACAGCTCTGGAGACGTCTCTGTGCTTTGGATGTCTCTTTACCCATTGTTGGACGTCCAAAGTATGAATAAAGCTTCTAAATGACCCCCCTAGTGTAGACAGTCAGTATTCTGAAATTATGCACATCGGACCTATAGTGTGTACATTCTCTGATGCGATGCACAGAGACGGGGTTTCGGCAACATGAAAATTTACATGCATAAATGATAAAAAATAATAATTTAACATACTTCCTTACAAAATCTGGGTGTGGACATTTCACAGCAATTTAAGTGTTTGCGCCTTAAATTTACATGAATTTTTAACCACTTACACCCCTATTTTATAAAGTACATGCCTACCTTATTTTATAAATTAGGCATGAAATGCACATGGGAAAGCACATGTAAATCTATTATCTAGCTGACCATTATCATTATTTATCTCCTGATGCCTTTGGTACTCACATAGATTATTTTTATTATTTATTTATTTAGCTATTTTTACATATCGCTATATCTACAAGTTACAGCGGTTGAAAGATTGAACAACAATGCGCTAAAGTGGCTTTACATCGAACACAACAGCAACTAAATAATGCATATCTTTAACTTCTAAGATAATATAGGGCGAGGATAGAAAGGCAAAGTTGTGAACGGTTGTAATGAGGTGCAGTAGATTCATGCGGCTACATAAGGAGGTGGGGTTAGTTCTCACTACTGAAATGCCCCATAAAGAGATGGGTTTTTCGATGAGGTGGAGAGATTGCACCTGAATACTGTGTATCTCCAGTAGCTCTATAAAAATGATAAGGGCTATCATTAATTACTACTCCCCTATTATAGTATCTAAAACCGCAGTATGAATCAGAGGGAACTATATTAACATCAACATACACCTAAGAAAGCGGGAAAGATTGCTACTCACCATAAAGAGGAAGATGAAAAAGGAGATATTAGAATGAAAAGGGGAAACTGAGTTAGTGAACAGAAGGATCAGGGAGAAGCAGCTATTTTACGTTTTTCCTCAGTACTTACAGCAGAAAGGAAGGTGATAAAACAAAAGCAAAAAGTAAAGTCTTAAAGGATTGCTGGATGAACACACTGCCATCTGCTAAGCAAGCAGTATGCCAGGTAAAAGCAGAATGAAAAGTAAGCAAATTAATTAGGACCAGATGGGGGGCATTTTAGCAGATTGAAGGTGCTCCAGGAGGTGCTGGCAACACCCTTCAGAGTTCTGTTCAACTTAGCATTGGAAACAGAAGCAGCCACAAGCTAGAGAAGAACTGTATTACCAGCATATACAGGCACAGCCAATGAAAGGTTACTGAAGAAGAGGGGATTACAGGATCCTAAGAAATACGGTTTTGTGTTGGTGTGACCAAAGCAATAGACAGGGCCAGTTCTGGGCACCAGCAAAGCAAGCAATTTGCTTGGAGTGGAAGATTTCCAGGCACAGCATTTTGGCCATCGTTTTGACAAGTCTAGGGATGCGCCTTCATCACTGCACGGTCTGTTGGCTGATGTGCCTTAAAACTTTAGTGCATGCAAAATCGGTTTAACACGTTAACCTATGAGTTAACATTCCTGCAATCAATTTGTTTGTGTTGAAAAGTCTAATGTAGGTTAAACAAGAGGGGTTAAAAAAAAAAACAACTAAAAATCCTTTGGGGGACTGCAAACACAAATTCTTTGCTTTCGGAAGAAGAAAACTTGGAGTCGTCCTGATGATAAATCAAGGGTGAGGGTGCAGTAGATTTGGCCTCTCTGGATTTCAATAAGGCTTTTGGTATGTTCTATTAAAAAGACAGAAAGAGGGTAGAACAATAACAGCAGCTCCTATCTGTGCACTCGGAACAGAAGGAAAGTGATTGATTGAAGGGCTATGGGATCAGTGAGTGAAGAAAGAGTGTTAGAAAAAAAAATAATTTCCAAGACAGCTATGGCAACCAAGTCATAATAAGAAACAGTGAAATAAGAAAATATTGATACGTTTCATAGATATATGCTGGTGTTATGTTGCAACTACATTATAGTAAATCATTCAATGCAGTATTGCCACAAAAGGTAGCATGTTATTAATACCATTAATGAGGGGGTCAACATTCAAAACACGCTCAGTGCTTAGGTTCCTAAATTTGGAAGGTTTTTCAGTCCAATATTGATGCCTATGTTTTCTGACTAAAGATTCGCCCAGATTCAGGATTCTAAGTTAGATGCCCAGTGCTAAAAATCAGTGCCAAATGCCTAACTTTTCCCCTGCGCTAACTCTACCCACAAAACCACATGTGTTTTCGGCATCTATAGGCATTCAGCTCTACTTAACTTTCAAATGCACCACTTTAGGCACTGCTAAAGCTGAATGCAGTTACCCATAGCTCTGTAATGTGTAATTCACTGTTTCACATTATCTTGCACTTTAGCAGTTAATACACATGAAGGCAAATTTTATAAAGGACATGGAGAGGGGAATCCTCACGCCCCTCTAAGGACATGGAGAAACTCAACAGTATTTTATAAGAGGTTCTACCAAACATGGGGCCTCTTGTAAAATAGGTGCAGGACAGCAAGGGTATGTCTGTCCACATCTGGCAGGAGCAAAGATTTTAAGAAGCTACACGGGGGGAAAAAACATGGAAACCACCCTCATATATGCATGGGAGCATACCCCCTTCAGCACCATGCACCTCCGATCAAAGCCTCAAACCCAGTGAATGACCCCTGTGTGGCCATTTCACACTCCACTCCCACCAAACTGGCAAAGCCACCATCCCCCCCCCCCAACAGATGCCTCAAAGCACAAACCCCCCTTCTCACTGACAGCAGTCCTGTTACTCCCTCAGTCCATAAAATTACACAAGACTCCCTCACCCAAGGACACATGCACTCAAATAGCACTCAAAAAAACAACCATAAGACCAAGCATCAAAAACAACACACTAAATAAATTGAATCCCAGTGCATACCAGCAAATTCCAAGCTTGCCACTCCTAGCCAAAATTATAAAAAAGGTCATACAGCTACAACTGCAAGAACATATCAACTCACATGCTCCATTAAACCCTCACCAGCATACGTTCCGAACCAACCATGGTGTGGAAACTCTTTTAACATTCGTACTGGACAGCATTCACCAGGGCATAGACAATATCAAGAAGAGTTTCCTGATCATATTCCTTGACATATCATCAGCTTTTGATACTGTATCACACAAACTACTTCTGCTGCGTCTACAAGAAATTGGACTTCACCATGTTATATATAGATGGTTCAAATCATACCTAACTGGAAGATAACAACAAGCTGAAAACAACTCAAAAAAATCCACACCATTTGGAATAAAACAGGGAATTTCAGAAGGCTCAGCAATGTCATCGCTGCTTTTTACATATCTATACAGCCTATCTTCAACGTCATAAAGCAGCACAATGTACGATATAGGCTATATGTCGATGATATTATGATTTTCACACCAATTGACCAATCAGATGCTATGAACGTAATTAACTGTCTCGAAGACATGATCACATGATCCAGCAACCACAACCTTAAAATAAACTACAAGAAAACAGAGGCCCTTTTCATAACTAGAAACCAAACATTCACACCGCCGAGCACAATTCAACTGTCATGTGCCAGTATAAATGTAAAACATGAAGTTTGATATCTAGGAGTGATCCTGGAATAGGTCTTAAACCTACAATCACACATAAATAAGATCACACAAACTGCATATCACAAAATGAAAGTATTACGGACGTTGAAACTACTTCTTAACTAGGATAACTTTTGCACAGTAGGTCTAAGCAATAATCATGCCAATATTGGATTACTGTAATTCAGTCTATCTGAATATCCCAAAACAAGCAATCCACATGCTTTAGATGGCACAGAACATGGTGGCCCGCAAGATCACAGGATCAGAAAAATACAAACACATCACACCATTTCTTAACCAATTACACTTGCTACCAATACACTATCGTATCAGATGTAAGATCATTCTTATCATATTCAAAATACTAAGGTTTAACTCAGCTGACATACTACAGGAACTGATTAAGAAGGATCCAGACAACAAACCCAGGAGGACCAACAACAAAAACATGATTCTTACACTTAGCATCTATCCAGTCTAAGCACATTTCATCCAATAGAGCATTTTCGTTGACCGCTCCAGCACTCTGGAACACATTACTGGAAGATATAAGATCTATCAAGGACATAAAGAACTTCCAGAAAAAGTTTAAAACGCATTTATACACAGAATACAATGGAAACATCACCTAGTGTAATCCCACTACGACGCACAACAATAACCACGGCTCAAATAATTACAACTGATACATGATCACCCACTGTAAATACAAACTGTACATAAATTAGGGCACAGGTTAAGGATGTCCTCTCCTTATGTTATTCCCTTTATTACTGTTAACTTACTATACACCTGTGATGTTGTTTCGCAGACTGTTCTCTGAAAAATTAAGTTATACTGTTACACTGTTCCTTATAAAAACTGAATTGAGATGTAAAGCACCTTGATTTAAGGATGAAGTGGTATAAAAAACCTGTTACATAAATAAATTTTAAAAATGCACTGATAGTAGACCCAATGCTGTAACCCCACCCCCCACCACCAATAGCTCTCCCAATAATGTCAAGCGCCCCAAGGTTTCCCACAACTAATCCCTCCCCTTGAGGGCCCCATAGCAGTCCACTCACCCCCTATCCCCACCCCCTGGCTTACTGGAAGACATCATTTGTGGCGAGTAGGAGCAATGCCCACTTGCTCCTACTGAGCATGCGGTAGGATCCAAAATGGCACTAATGACCCCTAGCAGTAACGTCATGGTAAGGGTCTTCAGCGCCAACTTGGATCCTAACACGTGCTGAGCAGGAATGAATGGGCATCGTCTTGCTCCCACTGACTACCAATAACACCCCCCACCCCCCCCCCCCCACACCCAGTAAGCCTGGGATTGAGGATGGGAGGTGGGCATGTTCCTGGAGGGGGCCACAAGGAGGGGTATTTCTTGTGGTGATCCTTGGGGGGGTGCCATCATCAGGACAGATATCGGTGGGAGGCTTACAGCATCAGGCCTGCTATCAGGGCTGGCCCAAAGATTTCTGCCATCCCAGGCAGAAGCCACCGCCATCAACCCCCAAATCCATCTTCTCATTTGCGGAGGCGGTGGGGCAGTGGCAGTGGTGTCATGACTCCATTTTTAATGCAGCAGCACACATACATGCCACCACTACCACTGCAAGATGAGAAGATGGATTCGGGAGACAGTGACAACAAACTTCCTTTTTGAAAGGTGCAATTTGGTGCCTGCGGGCACCGAAGCACATGATCTGCTGCAGGCACCAAAGTGGCGGCACCCAGCAGTCTCTTTAAAAATGGCCTGCTATCAGTAAGGGGGTTTACAGCATCGAGAGTGCTATCAGTGGGGAGGGGCGATTTTTGGAGCATCTATTAGGGAGTGGTGACTTTGCCAGTGTGCTTTCAGGGGGAGGGGAGGGAGTGGTGGCCATTCAGAGGTTGTTCACCGGGGTCAGGGCTTTGATCGGAGGTTGTTTCTGACCTCAGCATTCACAGCTGGCCCTGTCAGCAGGCTCTTATTTGAGGCTAGGGGCAAGTTTTAATGCCCCACCTCCAACTATTTGCAGTGATTCCCTGTCTGAAATGGGGAATCCACATCTTCACTGTAGGCTCACCCAGACTACTCCTCTCCCCACCCTCATCACTCCCCCAGGGGTTTTGGACATGATGAGCATTCCCAGGTCTGAAAAACCCCAGTTCTGAAATGGCATTTATATGTGTCAGTCAATCCGCACATGTAAATGCTGCTTTTCAGACATGGTAATACTTCTAAAATACCACCCATTAACTGCAAAGCGCGTCCTGACTCTTAAAATGGAATTCTTTATTAGGTGTTTAACACACCATTTAATGAGCTGATAGCACACCATCTTAATTGTTTTTTGAGCACCTGGTTAAATAAATAGGGGTGTTACTAAGACATCACTGTTGGTGCAACATTAATCACAGATGCAGGAGGAAGGAATGTTGAGGAATTCTCCTAGGTTGAGTTGGGACACTTTTGGGGCAACGTGAATCAGCCCCACAAGTCATGTTTCATTCAGGCAAGTAGGGGGAAAGAATGGTGGGCTATTGGTTTTGTAAGTTATTTTGTTGTCAGGCAAAGAAAGAGGGATCAGAGATCTGTCATTCCCACACTTTGACTTTGATTCGCAGCAGATGAGAGAAGGCTTAGCCAGACAGCACTGATTTTCAGCAGTGGCTGTCTAGCTTTAGGCATTCAAAGGCTAAGTGCCTTAACTCTACAATGATTTTCAGCCAAAAACCTGTTTGGCTAGATTCAGTGAAAGTCAGCTTGACTTAGCCAGCCAAATTGTGGATGGCTGTAAGGAGCTCAGCCATTTTTGAAAACTGGCCTGTAAATTATCAGTTTTAATGAGAAAGCATGTTATGACTGATGCATCCCATTGTTAGTGGAATATGGAAATGGTGGCTTTCTCAGAATGATTCCTTGCTTCCAGGAGTCCACAAAGCACATATGGATCTAATGACACTCTGTGCATACTGTTTGAAGAAATCAAGAAAGCACTGCTGCAATCCATATTCAGATATTAGAAGAATTAATTAATTTTTGGGGGACAGAAAAAGTTTTCTGAAAACCTTTGGTCCTTTTGACTGGTTGTTTGGTATCAGCTAGGACTCAGAAAGGAATTCAATAGTTACAGAAGAACAAGCACAATAGCTCAGAAGGAAATCATAAGTAATGACTAACTACTGGTAGAGACAGGGGTACAATCTCATCTGAACCATCAATCCTACATCGTTCATATTTCAAAGTTTATGTCTACATTAGACTGGTTTTGATTTTCTGCACCAAGGGATGATGTTCCAAGGGCTATAGAGCAGAGATGGCATCCATCTGTCCAAGAAGGTTCTAAGGGTCTTCCTCAGCAGACTGCCTAATCTACAGGCTTTAAACTAGATTCGTTGGGGCCCCAGGTGAATGAAACATTAAAAACATTCTACATTAAGGGTAGAAATGGGTAAAAGGGGCAACATCTGGAAAGTGATGTGCATAAATGCCCATAGTATGGGAAATAAGATTTCAGATGTTGAGGCTTTAATGGAAGAGGCTGACTTGAATTTAGTGGCGGTTAAGGAGAAATGGTTCATGGACAACCATGACAGGGATGGAAGGACAGGGTAGGAAGAAAGGGAGGAGGAGTGGCATTAAATGTAAAAAATAATATTAAAGCTATACAATTCCAGGGCTTAAAAGGGAGCTAGGAGGCACTGTGGGTTAAACTAGAAAGAGGAAAAGGGAAACCCATTTGCATTGGTGTGATATAAAGATCTTCCTCACAGGGAGAAGTAGATGGGAATTTAATAGAAGATATACGCAGGATTGCCATTAAAGGAGAAGTGCTACTGATAGGTGATTTCAATATGCCAGATGTTGATTAGCACATCCCTGCTGCGGTGTCATCTAGAAATAAGGAGATCCTAGATTCTCTATAAGGAGAATTCTTCCGGCAACTGGTAACGGAAACCACACGTGAAGAGGCCATACTGGACTTGGTGCTTACCAATGGGGAAAGTGTTTCTGACATCCAAATTGTGTGGTTCTCTATTAGGACTATAGCTGATAAAATCCATTCAAACGTGAGGGTCTTAAACTTTAGAAAAATTTACTTTGCCAAGATGGGACAATACTTCAAGGAGTTGGTAGTGGATGGGAACAGCTGGGGGATGTAGAAAAGCAAAGGGTAAAACTGAAAAGGGATATTTTAAGGGCAGCAAACCTTTTTGTTAGGTACATAAATGTAAAAGGAAAAGGAAGCCACTATGGTACTCAAAAGAAGCAGCTGAAAAGGTGAAAAAAAAGAAGGTGGCCTTCATAAAAGACAAGAGATCACAGAGAGAGGAAGACAAGCACCTATATTTGGAAAAACTTAGAGATGCTAGCAAAATAGTCAAGAAAGCAAAGATACAAAAAGAAGAAGAAATAGTCAGTGCAATAAAATGGGGAAATAAGACATTTTTCAGATATGCAGGAGAGAGAACGAAGTGCAAAAGTGGTATTGTCAGGCTCAAGGGCGAAGGGGAGGAATATCTAGAAGCTGATGAGGATACAGTGGAATTGCTTAACAAATATTTTTGTTCTGTGTTCACAGATGAAGGGCCAGGAGCAGGACCTCGAAAACACCCACAAATAGGAACAGAAGTGAAGGGGGTCTTGAATGATTTTCAGAAGACTGTTTTCATGAGGAACTAGCTAAATTAAAAGTACACAAAGTGATGGGACCAGATGGAATACATCTGAGAATATTGAAGGAACTTGAGGACATTCTATTGGCTCCACTGACTGACCTTTTCAATACTTTAGAGTTGGGAGTGGTTCCAGAGGACTGGATAAAGGCACACGTGGTCCCTTTACACAAAAGCGGAAGTGAGGATAAGGTTGAAAACTACAGGCCGGTTAGTCTGTAGTGAGTAAATTATTGGAAATGCTGCTAAAAGGGAGGATACTGAGATTTCTGCAGTCCAATAGATTGCAGGATCCGAGGCAGCATGGGTTTACCAGAGGCAGGTCTTGTCAGACAAATCTGATAGACATCTTTGACTGGGTGACTAGGCAGTTGGACCAAGGGAGAGCCCTAGATGTGGTGCACTTAGATTTCAGAAAAGCCTTTGACACCGTTCCACATAGGTGACTTATAAAGAAAGTGAGCACCGTAGGGATGGACCCTAAAGTGACTGACTGGGTTAGAAATTGTTTGAGTGGCAGGCGACAAAGGGTACAGGTAAATGATGCTCACTCTGAGGAGAAGGGGTTACCAGTGCTGTTCTACAGGGTTCTGTCCTTGGTCCGATTCTCTTTAACATATTTGTTAGTGATATTGTGGAAGGGCTGTCGGGTGAGGTTTGCTTCTTTGTGGATGATACCAAAATCTGCAATAAAGACGACACCCAGGAAGGTATAGATAACATGAGGAGGGATCTAGCTAAGCTTGAAAAATGGTCTAGAATTTGGTAGCTGAGATGTAATGCTAAAAAATGCAGAGGCATGCATTTGGGCAGCAAAAATCCAAGGGAGAGATACAGAGTAGGGGCCAAAGTACTTCTGTACATGAAAGAAGAGCGGAACCTGGACATGATTGTTTCTGATGATCTTAAGGTGGCTAGACAGGTAGAAAAGGTGATGGCAAAAGCTAGAAGGATGCTTGGCTGCATAGGGAGAGGAATGGCCAGCAGAAAAAAGGAGGTGATAGTGCCTCTGTATAAGTCTCTCTGTGACCTCATTTGGAGTATTGTGTGCACCTTCAAAAGGATATAAACAAGATGGAGTTGGTGCAGAGGGTGGCTACTAAAATGGTTAGTGGTCTTTTTTATAAAGCATATGAGGACAGACTTAAATATCTTAATTTGTATATGTTAGAGGAAAGGCAGGATAGAAGAGATATGACAGAGACATTTAAATGCCTCCATGGCATAAATGCACAAGAGGAGAGCCTCTTTCATTTGAAAGCAAGCTTTGCTACGAGGGGACATAGGTTGAGCGTGAAGGGAGATAGACTCAGGAGTAATATATGGAAATATTTCTTTACAGAAAGAATGGTAGTTGCATGGAATAGTCTCCCAATGGAGGTAGTAGAGATGAGGACAGTATCTGAATTCAAAAAAGCATGGGACAAACACAGAGGATCTCTAAAGGAAAAGAAGGGACTTTAGTATTTGGTATGAAAGGGTAAACTAGATAGGCCATGTGATCTTTTTCTGCCGTCATGTTTCTATGTTTCAGAGTAATGTAGGACCCAATATTCCAAGGCATTACATGGTTTACAAACATGTAAACCATGTAAATGCCCCTAAATGGGATATTCAGCGGCACTAACACGCTGAATATCCCTGAGTAATGCCACTATACTCTCCAATGCTAACCGCTTAGCATCGGGGCGTGTCGGGGGCATTCTGGGGGTTTGCAATCTACACTGAAAGCCAGACACAGGAAACCCTGACTTTTGACCATGTATCCCAGACTGGGCAGCAGCTCAATATCACCACTGCCCGGTTAGCGATCGGGCTCTGCGGTGACCCTAGATATTCAATGCCGGGGCCAGATATGATCCTAGCATTGAATATTCACATTTAATGTTCAGCAGTTAACTGCTATAATCACGCTATCTGCTAGTGCTGAATATCGGGCCTATAGTATTTATTTCAGTAGAACGGGGGACCTATGTAAATATGTTTCCTCTGTCCAAAGATCCATCCTAACAAAGTTCTGTAGGTCTTTTTACCATTGTTAAAAAATACTTTGGGATTTACTTAACTGAAGTATCCGATACTTCAATTTCAGAAATCCTGAGTAACACAGTTTGTCCTGTTGTATTTTTCCTTACATTGCTGCATCCGGGAAACTTACATGTTTCCAGCCAAAGCAATGAACACCAGCAGGGAAGGCACAGGTAGGGATCATCCTTTTACAGTATAACTCAAGAGGGTCCAGGGATGGGGAAGACTAATTAAAGCAAGGAGTGAGCATTAAATATTGCTTACTTTTATGATTATTTTATAGCCTGGTGATGATATTCATGTAAGCAGAGATGCTGAAACATCTCTACAAGTATATTTGATGGTTATATCTATCTATATAGATGTGCAAATTTACCTCATGCATGTCCATTCTAGATATCCTGAAAAACAGACTGACAGCTTGAGAACACTGTAGAGTACACTCATGCATACAACATAGTATAGTTAGCCATGTGCACTGATATTGCAGAATCTAGCTTTTCTGAAGTATGGTGTAATGCATTATTTCATCAAGATGATTTACTTATCTTAGTGCCTGAAATAATCACCGCCCCTTAATTGTTTGTGTGGTTTATTTTATTTCATGATTGATTGTTTATTGGTGCTGTGATTAGACATTATTGGATTGAGTCTCTGGTCGAGGAAGAGCAATATATTCTGACAACAGTTCCAGGGTAGTCAAAACAGATTTTTGTTTGTTATGCTACGATGGCTAGTCATTTGCTTAAAGCATTCCCCTGATGCAAGGCTCCAGTTGGCCTGAAACATGATGTCATGTCGGGTCTGATGACATTCTGTATTTAGCTTTGTACTAGTTTTTGTTTTTGAACTAATGTTGGTTGATATTTGTTACACTGCTTGCTTCCTAAGATGAGACCAATGAATGATAACACTGGATTTACTACATGTGAAGTCTTACCCCTCATTGTATTTCCTATAGCAAACATCTGAAGGTCTCTCTGTGGTTTAGTATTTGATTATGTGGCTGTTTAGAATACTAGTGGATTTGTAATTTGATTAGTGTGAGTATTTATGTGAAATAATCACATGGCATTGTGGATAAGTGAAGGCACATTTTAGAAAGAACATGAAGAGGGGAGCACCCACATCCATGATCAGGATGTGGAGAATTATGACTATACTTTACAAGAGGTTCTGCCAAACATACAGCCCCTTGTAAAGCAGCTGCAGGACAGTATGTGGATGCCTCACCATGTCTGGCAGGATAGGGAAAAAAAAGCAATGGGAAAATTCCCCACGTAGACGTGGTAGCAGCCTCTTAAAATCACCACTCCGACAGAGAGAGCATACTGTTCCAGCACCACAGGTTGAGGCCCCTCCCAAATCGCTGAGCCACCCTCAAGAACACCGCTCCAGTGGGAGTAGGAGTGCTGCCCACTCACTCCTGATCTGCATGCTATCAGATTCACAATGGCACCATTGATCCACTAGCGATAACCTTGCAGTGATACTGGCAGCACCGCAAGGGGTCATTGGCACCATTCTGAAGTTGATGATGTGCTAAGCAGGAGCGAAAGGCATTCCTCTTGCTCCCACTGGCCACCAAAGACCTTTGATAAGCCTGGGTTTGGCGATCAGAGAGGTGGAGGATAGGGTTTGCTGTGGAGTAAAGAAATGGGTATTTTCTTGGTGGGCATTCAGGGGAGGGGGTTGTCTGTACATTGGGGGAAAGTGAAGGATTAGAGCGGATTCTGTGGAAGGGAGACTTCAACACTCAGTAGGGGAGGGGGTAGAGTCTGGGGGAGCACAGAGGGCCATTCCTAAGTTTGGGACAGCGGTTGGGGGAGCCCCAACTTCGACATTCACATCTGCCCATCAGATGTGCCCGGTGGTAGGTGTAAATGCTGCCATCTGAAATTTCCCATAAGAACATAAAAAATGTCATACTGGGTCAGACTAAGGTCCATCAAGGCCAGTATCCTGTTTCCAACAGTGGCCAATCCATGTCACAAGAACCTGGCAGGTTCCCAAAAAGGTACATAGATTCTGCAGTGCTTGTTCCAGGTTAAGCAGTGGATTTCTCAGGTCCTCTTTAATAATGGTTTATGGACCTTTCCCCCAGAAACTTGTCCAAACCTTTTTTTTTAAATTTTATATTTATCATTTTACAAACATTCCAAGCAGAAACACTTGCACAGAAAAAAGGGAACTAGGTTGATACAAAAAAAAAATGCAAAGCAGCTACTAAAGGACATGGTTCATGTCAATTGACAAAAACCCCATACTCCAGCTCACAAATAAGAGGGGAATACAAAGGGAAGCAAAATTAAACCATTACTAATAGGGAAACAAACAGGCGCCTAACAAACAGCTTATTCATACAGTAGAGAGAGTGGGTACCTCCGACCCGATGGATCTATGCAAGTTCAGAAAGGCCAACAGCTGGGAAGGCTAAAAAAAAATAAACATATTCGATTGGAATTTAACCATACACTTTCATGTAAATTTGAGGAAAAAAAGAGTCCCCAGCTGCTGAACCCCCGAATGGAGCAGGAGAAATTCCTTTCTTCTACATTGTGTTTCTTTAGATAAGTCAGGAAAAACCCGGACTGCAACCCTTTAAACAAGGTAGCCCTTTTGCGAAAAAACAACTTAAAGAACCGTTCTCGATCAGTAGCAAGCGCAAATGTTACAAGCAATGTAGTTGGAACAACAGATTCTATTTCAGAAGATTCCAAAATTGCAGGCACATTTAAGGCATCCGCCTGAACTACCCCAGGTATTACCCCACCATTAGTGATCTTTTTTCCCCAGGCAAATAATAGATCTTGGTTAAAGAAGGGTGGGATTCCCCCGGGATACCCATTACTTCTGTTAGGTGTATCTTAAAACATTTCCCTAGCATTAATATGAGGAGATTTGGGAAAGTTTATCAAACAAAGATTTAAATGTCTGGCAGAGTTTTCTAACATTTCCAATTTAAACTTCATATTTAAAGAGTCCTTAACAGATGAATCCACATGACTTTCCAATAAAGTCACCTTAGTCTGTAATGTAGTTGAAACAGTCTGTAAAGAAGTTATTTCTTCAGCATGCTTTTGTATTGCCAAAGAGCTACCTCGAACTTGAGTGGAGAGAGCCGAAAACTGAGAAACAACAGTTTCACCAAGCTTCACAATGGCAAACCAGATGGATTCCAAAGTAAAAACTTCAGGGCAAGCGTTAGTGCCATCGGGACTCCAACTGTGCCAGCCCCCTCTCCTGAACTCAACTAATCCATCGCTCATGAATCACTAGCAGCCGACTTCACAGCTGCGCTCTTCACTTGCCCTCACCAGTTTATTGCTGGGAAGATGATCCGGAACTACTCCAATGTAGTTCCTCCATGCCCCGGAGCCAGCCCTTTAGCAAGAGCCCGCTCACCACCATAAGAAGGGCGACCATCCTTCAGGTTCTCAGGGCTGGACACCGGCAACGCCGCCTTCGGGAGTCTCCATCGAGACACTGGCGAGATATCTGGTCCCAAGCTGGCCGCCGAGCCACCCAACTCCAGCGAACTGCTAGCGGGACATTGAGTCAGTGCTAACACTGCCTGTTGCTGTGACTGGACCAGAAAAGAGTCCAAAGAGCCTGAAACTGCTGGAAGTAATGGAGAGAAAGCTGAAGGGGCAGAGGAGGGCTTCTTGCCCATCTTAGTTTTCCTCTTCCCCATTAGAGGAGCCGGTTCGAGCCACTGCACCTGTCGACCACCCAAACCTTTTTTAAATCCAGCTACACTAACAGCTTTTACTACATCCTCCCATAATGAACTCCAGAATTTGATTACTCATTAACTGAAAAAATATTTTCTCTTATTACGCTTTAGATGTGGATTCCCTATATGAAATGGGAAAATACACATTTGACTTGGGGGTCCGCCCTAACTACTTCTTCTCCTGCCCCCACCCCTCCTCCAGGAAAGGTAGATGTGGTGAGCAATCTGCAAAACGTTTGTTCTAAAATGGCATGGACACATGTAATTCAATCTGCACGTCAATGCTGTTTTTTGGATGTGGAAATGCTTCTAAAATAACCCCCATAGCCTTATGCACATTAGCGAGGTCTGGCAGCACCCATTTTTAATCTATCTTTTTGCTCAGTATAGGCAACATTTATTTATGCATATAACAGGAAAACTGGAGTAGAGTAGCAGCCTAGTGGTTACAGCATTGGTTTGGTAACCATGAGACCAGGGTTCAGTTCCCACTAATACACCTTGTGGCCTTGGGCAAGTCACTTAACCCTCCATTGCCTTGGAAGAAAGACCTGGCAATCTACTTCCGGTCACACTAGCAAGAAAACCCAGGAGCTGCTGGGTTGTCAGGAGTCAGCACTGACTCAAAGTCACACATTGTATTCTGCAGCAGTAAAACTAAAAAAAAAAGAAATACAAAAATGAATATGAACTAAACATAAGCAGTAGAAACAAATGTTGTAGCTTGACAGACTTGATGTTTATAAACTACAGCTTATCCTCTTTTCCTCTTCATTGTGAAAATGCAATAGACTGATTTGTTGAGATTGAAAAAGCTCCTTTCAATGCAGAATAAAGCAAGTCAACTTAAAATTATTTCCTAGCACTCTGGTGAAAGGGAATGCATTTTTGCCTCATGAACTACTTACAGGCACAGGTAGCTCAAAGGCAGAGTATCTCAATGGCAATTGTTCCGTGGGCAGCCAGCCAGGCAGGACACCAGCCAAAGCTTCTTTCATGTTGAATTTTAATTGAATGGGAATGTTGAGATGCACAAGAAGCAGCAACTGTAAGGGTAGCTTAACGTTCTCAATGAAAGTATATCTTCAGATTCCCCCCCAGCCCGGTGTAAACACTCATAAAGATTTTTCTTGACCTCTTTGCTTTATCTACAGTAAAAAGGCAAAATAAATCCCAGCAGCTGCTAGCATGGAACTAAGGCAAGGGAACTCGGTTCATATTCCGTCAGATGCCTATGAAGCTTATAAAGCCAGCTCTAGCCTAATTAGTGCACTATACAGAAATGGAAATTGGCAAACCCCTTCCCCTCTGCACAGCATTGCCTCCTTTAATACTGATGGTGGCTCCAGCACAGCACCCCCTTCTCTCTCCCCCTACCACTTAGCATACCCATCTTCTGCCCTAATCATCACCCAACCCCCCTCTCTCTTTCCACTGCCTATGTGCCTTTATAAAATCAGCACAAACACCAATATCTGTAATGCACGAATCTTCTTCCAAAAATATACACTCATGCCAAAGTTTTAAGAATGTGCATTCTCTGTATGTGCACACAGGAATGTGGACTGTAACTCGGTCTCTACTCCACCCAAATTACACACCTGGGAAGGCCTACACGCGGTCCATGTAAAAGAAAAAGTGCTCTCTTTTATTGCATGCAATTTTTATGTGTGCCTTTATAAGAGCTCTTTTCCACATGCAAAATAGGCTTCGCGCATCGAAACAGCTTTATAAAATTACGACCATGATGTGGAAGGACATGAAAGTGGAAGGAGATTCCAAGGAGGTCATAAGCCCCAAAAGCCAGCCTTCAAGTAGCAATGTGTCTCTAGCTTTTGGACTCCATTTTCTTGAATTCAATAAAAGATGAAGGTTCACTTAGCACTCTGGGGGCACTTTAAGCGTTTCTAATAAAATGGATGCTTCCAGTTAACATGTCTATTGTCCATTGGCCGAGTGCCTCTGGAATCAGATCTAATTTTAGGGTGAAATGTTGTTCCTAATCTCTTCTCCCCCACATTTGTGTGCAGACAAACCCACAACATTGGAGAGAATTTCTCAGAAAAAGAGAGATGGTAATCTCTGCTTATATTGGGATTAGGGTTGTATATACCATTTTTTTAAATAATGACATTCTACCTCTGTCTTTAAAAAAGCTGTGAGGCTTTAGGAGACTGACATTCTAGCTGCTAAACCTGGTAAAAAAAATCTCTAAGCTGATTTCATTGCAGGAAAGCTGAAAAAATGCACTTTTCCAATTAAAAAAAAATTTGAGTTGCGAAAAAGGCCTTGAATCCAATGTTCTTAGAAAAAGCGGGTTATAAATGCCCTTGTTAAATTAAATTAAATTAAATAAGATCAAGAGAAAGGCAATTTCATAGTAAGAATCACCTTTAGGTTAAAACAGATTACAATATGTTGCTGCATGTTGAGTCTTTGTTAACCTGGAGTGGAGGAGTGGCCTAGTGGTTGGGGCAAGGTACTTCAGGCCGGAAGGTTGGGGGTTCAAATCCCACTAGAGGACAGCAACCTTGGGCCGGAAGAACTGGGGTTTCTAGTCCCACAGGTGCTCCTTGTGGTCTTGGGCAAGCCACTTAACCCTCCATAGCCTATGTTCCCTGTAAAATAGTTATCTCCAAGTTATAATGCCCTGTTCAATGTAAACCACACTGATGCAGAATAGTGTGGTATATAAGAGAATGTAAATAAAATTAACAAATAACCTGTTTTGATTTTTCTGTTTTTACATATTGATATACAGTATAAATATTCAGTAGTCAGATACATTGCCTTGAGTTCTTAAAGTTCAATATTATTTTTATTGAATATCAAATAAACATTCTAGCACATTTCAACAGGAAAACAACAGATGGTTGTATTCCCACCTCCCCATCCCTAAATTATAAGGGCATATCCCATCCAGCCCATTCCAAATATCACAGCATCTGTGCTCACATGCAGTATTGAAAGTATCCCTTCACTGGAGCCCAGACTTCCACATATGATGCAAGGTTCCCTTTTCTTGTCACCATTACCAACTCATATTTTTAAGTGAGACAGAGAGAATTCCACCAAAAAGTAATGCTGAACAATAAATGATTCTTCCAACTGCTCCAAACTGTTTGCATGGTAACCGAGAGCAGCACCTGCAAGACTCACCCTCAAAGAATACTGACAAGACTGCGATAGAAGAATCCAAATCTCATACGTCAGGGGTTCCTGAAAATGCAGCACATCTTAAATTTTACCCCTGAATATTTCCCAACAAAAGATGTTCTAATGTCCCAGTATAAAATAAACAAAACCAGCACCTGTTGGATACAGTCGGATCAACTGTATGCAGTGTCATACACTAAGAAATGTGGAGCAAGAGGCATGTCCGAGCTGTCTAGACGGTCGAGAAATGGATGGCTCCAAAAGGCACCTGATTCTGCATCGTGGGAGCGAGACATTCCCATGGCTACAGATTTGGGCACCTAGACGGCCCGGCCTTGCCCCAATTCCCCGCTACGAGACATCCATTCAGTACCCCGTCCAGACAGCCCTATGCTCCTGCTGGGGTGCCAGTGCCATGGTACCAGGATGCCCAGCAGGAGCCCCGGAAATCCGCCGCTTTGCAAATGTAGCCTAAGCCTACTGCCCAACCCTTGGTGGGGTCTGCCTGGGCCGGGATCGGGTGAAGAGACCTCACCTGCTGCGGCCCCTGCACTGGAGAGGGGCTGCCGGCCCGATTGCCATCGTCTCCATTGCTTATTCCACCTCCGTGGTAGAATAAGTAACATGGCTATCGTCCAGACGCAGGAAGTACAGGGCGTGACCTGAATCAGCCCTGTATGTCCTGAATATAGCCCTTTCCTTGCCACACCTCTGTCCTGCCCCCTCCCACCACCATCCAGTGTTCCCCGCACAGAGGCCCTGTATGGTCGGGGAGTCTGGCTAGCAGCATACAGGCCGTGAGAATAGTTATTCGCGTACCAGAATGACCACCATAATGATTGCAGCATTGAGGCTGAAGGAGTACATCAAACAGTCTTCATCCAAAAATCACACCAGAGCTCTACTGATATCTGCCTGCCAAGATCTTTCTCCCGTACTCTTAGCAGACCCATGCTTTTATTGTTAGCTGAGAGAGAGAGAGTGAGTGAGTGAGTGAGGAGTAATTGCATGGTGGTTAGAGCAACAGCCTAATACCCAAGAAATCAGGTTTCAATTCTCACTGGAACTCCTTGTGGCCCTAGGCAAGTCACTTTACCCTCCATTTCCTTGGAAGAAAAGACCTGGCAATCTACTTCCAGTCATACCTTGCCAAGAAAACAAATATTTATACACACACACACATGTATGGCTATGCAATTTTGGCAACACAGTTTAGACTGAGAATTTTGTAACAGGATATATACCCAATATATACAGCTAGATGGCAGAAAGGAACTGATCCAACACTAGATGGAAAGAGGAGTAACAAATGCAAGACCCCAGAGGTAGAAAGTGTGATGGAAGCATAACTATCGGTTAGAGCAATAGGGTAAAAACTAGGGAAGCCAGGTTCATATCGGCTAACACTCCTTATAAACCCAGGCAAGTCACTTCGCTCTCTGCTGCTTCCGTTGCACACTTAGGACCTGTAAACGGGGGCGCTAGGTGAGAATGTCCACAGTCTTGGCAAAGGCAAATATTAATATGACTTGCAAAGGATTGTGGGAAATGTAGTCCATTCATGCCAGACTCAGCCGTTCACAATAAATTAGTTGTGCTTGCTCGAATGTAAAGCAAAGAAGATATTTTATTTATGGGGTTATTTCTCCCAACACAGATATACTTGGTAGCACATAAAAAGGAATACTTGCTTTCAGTATTATACTTAGAAAAACAAATAAGGAAAAACAACAGCTGAACTTGTTAAGCAATCAAATCAAAGCATAAAGACCTGGATGGGAACAGACAGGTCTTTTCTGTAGGCACCTGCTAATATCTTCTTAGCAGTGCTTCAAAGAACAAACAAAACCCCACAAAGTAGGAAAAAAAACTGTTCTTTTTCAGGGATAACCTCTTGTATCTTCACACACACTCAGAAGTGTCCCTTCAGAGCTCACTGGCAATTAGGCAAGGCTCAATTGCTAACAATTACCAGCTGAAACCCTCTTGGCTGGTTTACTTTCTATTACGTGGCTCAAATCCTACTCAGAAGCTTTTCTGAGTAGATTAAAGAACAAGTTTATATTTCTTTGTGATGGTTGTTGTATTTTGTGACAGCATATTACCACAGAAGTTTAGACAGAGAGCAATCCATGTATTCAACATCTCCCCCTTCTTCAACTATCATAGGTTCCATATCATGGATTGGCACAGAGGAATTTCTCAATGGAGCACTCTCAGGACAATACTTGTTTCCCTGCTGTCTTCCCAGTGAAGAGCTAGGGCATAGATCAGTGTTCATACCTGAGCTTCCATTGCTGTTAGAGTTCCTCTCTAAATATCCTGGCCAGTATGTAGTCCAGTTCTTATGTCCAGCCTTCCAATCAAGATCCCTGGACACTAGATCTCTCTTCACATACCTTCTTGCACTGGTCTTAGGGTCCCTTCCAAGTGCAGCCGTCTCCCTCACAGGTGCCGTCCGGGGATTCCTGGCTCTTGAACCCCACTCCTCTGGCTTTCCCCAGTCCAATGGTGTATGCTTGCCTCTGGAATGCCTCCCAGTATACGTACTGCTATGGACTCCTTTAGACCTCCCACATGCTTTTCTCTTCTTTCTTCCAAAGTGTTTCTTGCTCTCTCTGTCCGTCAGCTCTGGCTTCTGCTGATGATGATGATCAGGATGATCAAGGTGCTTCTGATGATCAAGATGATGCTTCTGCTGAATATGCCTCTGATGATTCTCTGTAGAATAAGCTTTTCTTTTATCCTGCTTAGATGAATGCTCCACCCTAGCACAGCACAGCTGTGCTGAATCAAGCCCTGCCCTTGGAGATGAGTGCTTGGGGATTACCTCATAGCCCTCCTGATTGAACACACATTTCCCCACTTCAGCTCTTCTAATGGCTGTTGGAAACCTGGTGCATTCTGGGACTGGTAGTCTTTTATGGAAACATTCTGTTTTATTATTTCTACCAGAACAGACAGGTTGCTTGTTCAGAGTCACTTCACCTCTATTATAGCTCCTTCCTGAACTATGATAAGCTTCCTTATCACAGACCTTAATAACTAATGTCGCAGTGACATGCGTTAATGTAATTTAGCACATGTTAAATAACAGAAGCCCCATTATTCTCATTGGGGCCTATTTACTAACTATGGGAGTCATTTTATGAAGTCTCTAGCAAGTATGTAGCAATATAGGAACGTAACATGGCTCTTATAACATTACCCCAGGAGTAAAGTACCTGTATAACTGCAGGCATTCATGTGGAACAGGGGCAAAGTCACAAACTACATGCTATAAGATACATAGTCCCACATATTCTAAACTCAGACATCTACGCCTGCTCCCAAAAAGCACAAATCTCTGCAATCTCAACGCAGCTGAGTATATTGCATTAGTATATTATAAAGACACAGGGGCTTCGACTGGGAATGACTGTCTTGAGGGTAGAAGTGCTTTTTAAATGTTGGCACGGATGTTACATATTCTCTTAGACTTCCACAGCTAGTATCATAATCTTTGCCATTTTCCAGGTCATGCCGTGTCTTAGTAGGCGGAACCGACATTTTAGCCATCGTTCTGCAGCTTTCTTCAGGGTGAAGTGGTTATGCAGTAAATGTCTGTTCTTAGATACAGTGGTTCTCACTGCATAACTACTTCACCCTGAAGAAAGTCACAGAACGATGGCTAAAATGTCGGTTCCACCTACCAAGATGCGGCATGACCTGGAAAACCGCAAAGATCACAGATGTTGCATCATGGAAAAATATAAGGGACTCTATGGTAAACAGAAACTGGAAGAGTGACTTGAAGAACTGAAATAGAAATAAAAGTTAAATAATACAAATAAAAACAAAAAATTAAAGGTGATACCTCTTTATTGGACTAACAATGCATTTTTGACTAGCTTTCAGGAGCTAAAACTTCCTTTCTGAGGACAGAATGAGCCAAAGACTCTGAGCAAACAACTATTCCATAGATTTACAAAGTAGATAATCCACAAAGGAAATAACATTAATCAAATATTATATTAAACAAACATTGACAGAAAGGCTAGAATATTAAAAGCAGGAAAATGTTATAAGATAAAGCAGAACCCCAATTACATCTATGGTCATCCTGGATGTCTGATGGCTGTACTTTCTAATGAAACTCTTCATGCTCACTCAGTGCTCTCTAGACTTCCTGTAATTGTAATTAGAAACAATGCTCTTAAATCAAATCTGTCGCTCCTTCATTTCTGTGCTTCCTATGTAACTGGTCTTTTATCCACAAGCCCTAATTTCTCCCACCAGGAATCTTCCCTGTCAGTGGTGGTCCTTGTAATGAGTAGTACCCTAAGACCATTTCTAGGTCACAATCCCTTATATCGCAGCAACCCAACTTAGCCCATCGCTGTCAGTGTTTACCCATCCACAGTTTGTCAGGGCCACTGCACAAACATCTCCAATACCCTAAACAACAAATGAACACACATCACAAGGAAAGTTTGCCTGTGTCAAATACAGACAACCCCAAGGGGAGGGGAAGAGTGGAAGCAACCCCAACATGCATGGCAAAACCTGAACAAGCAACTTTACTTTGCTTACACTGCTGGTCATTGCTAAGGATATGGAGAAGCGACAGAGACAACATGGGCACAAACAGAAGCTGGCCATTCAGCCACGCAGTCTCTTTCTTTCATACTGGGGAGTCCAGGGCACTTTCTTTCTCTTTCATGCTGGGGGTTCACATGACAGTCTCAGAATCAGACTGAAGACAACATTTAAAAATGAATGCTTTTCTTTCTTACCTAGCCCTTCTCCCAATAAAAACAATCCATCAATCGCTTTCTTATCCGTATTTATTTATTTAGTTCCATTGACAGCACACTAATCCATAACTTGGGCACTATTAGTTCAACTGCTGACCAAGCCCCTCATTCTCTACCTCCCCTTCCTTTTCACCTTTCAAATATAACACGGGTCAACAACAGGTGGTAGAAGTAAAAATACCACAACTTCAACAGTCGAAAATTTAGATTTTAGGTTTTTTACCTTTTCCAAATCTGAGCACAAGGTGAGTTACATTCAGGTACACAGGTTATTCCCCTGCCTAAATGGGCTCCCAAACCAAGCTGTAATAGGCAGCGGAATGGAGCAGTCCAATAGGGCCAGGGTCCTACTGATATTTTGCCCAACCCAGAATGAGTAACGAGAGCTTGGGGGCAGGCCATGGAGAGTGAAGTGACTTGCCCAAGATCACAAAAAATGCCAGGAGGAGACGCAGGATTTGAATCCTGGACTCCCTAGTTCCCAAGCCATTTCTCTTGGCAGTAAGCTATTTCTCCTTCCAAAATTAGCATACATAGGAGGAGCATTCAGTGGCAGTGTTGGCTGGTGCTTGTAAAGTGCCTAGCCATCGCCGCTGAAGACTAACCCTGGCACGGGCACTGAATATCTGGGTCATCACAGAACCCAGAAGCTAACCCAACAGTGACACGGACAAATTTAGGCCAGCCTTTGCCACGCCTTACTTTACCCACATGCCGCTGATAAGGCAGTGGCTCAATATTGCTGCTGTCCAGTTAGTGATCAGTGCCACCTCCATACCACCCTAGAATACCTCAACATGCTCCAATGCTACCCACATAGCATCGGGGCATGTAGCATTGGCACCCACTGATATCCAGTGGCACTAACCATGTTAGTGCCACTGAATATCCCATTCAGCGGCATTTAAATGCTTTGCAGGTCTGTAAACCATGTAAATGCCTTTGAATATTTCCCCATAAATCACAACAGTATAGAGAGGATAATTTTATTAAAGCCAATTAATTTGTGTTGCAAGTATGTGCAGAAGTTACACCAGTTTTACAAGTGAAAATAAGTTCATACTTTCCTTTTAAAGTGATTCCATGGAAAACTACACGCACACATTTACACCTCAACACATTTTCTGGTGTATTTCACATGATCATGTGCATATTTAATGAACTGTGTGCATCAATGCAAAGTCTTTCTCAACCTGACTCCTAGAAATGCCTTGATCAAGTAGCCTTAAGTGTATAAGAATGTATGCACATAGGTTTAGGTGCATATACCCTAGGAAAGTTTAGAAAAAGAAACACTGCTTTATGCATAGATATGCATTTTAGAATGATAGAATTGATACAGCAAGAATAAGTACATCTAAACTCAGTCAGTCTTAGCGACCTACAGTTAGAACTCCGAGTCTGGCTTCCCCATAAAAATGTCACTGGTACTGAATGATAATGAAAGTCCATAGTCTTCAGAGCTGCTGGATAACCTGACTAGACCTTGCAAATTGCTGATGAAATCCTGTTGGATAAACCTGGTCTATGGCTCTGTCAAGAAATGTGGAAGACATCGTGGCCAACTGACTGGAAGAGCTTTGTGTTCATATCAATACTAAAGAAAGGTGATCCAACTAACTGTGGAAACTATCACACAGCCGTTCTCATCCCACACACCAGCAAGGTTCTACTCAAGATCATTTAGTGGAGACTACAACCATACCTAGAACATGAACTGCCTGAAGTGCAAGTGAGGTTCAGGAAAAGATGAGGAACAAGAGATATCATAGTGGATGCAAGAAGATTTGCAATACAGATGGTGCTAGCAGCCAGGATGGCACTGGAAGGGGTATGGCATAGTGGGCAGACCCCAACTAGGGGGGATATCCTAAAGAGACTGCAATATGGATATAATATGAGTCGGTTGACAGCTTACTGACATCAAAGATGGGGGAAGACTCAACAAAACTGGGCATATTATGAAGAATGGCAGAGGCAAGAGCAGGGGGCCAGTGAGAATGCAATATGAGGTGTGGATGGGGGTATGGCATAACAATATGTTAAAAGAGTTGAATGGTGTCAAGGGGTATTGGGGTATTTGGGGGGTCAAGTGAGGACACGTGAAAAAGTATGGCAGGAGAACAATTGGCTAATGCCCATACTATCAGAGCTGTGGAACTGTAGATGAGGCTCAGGGGACTTGGAAAAGAGGATTGGGGGGCAAGCCATGAATACATGGGGATATGGTTGAAGAATGTCAGTAAGATGGCTTTTGTTATGATAATGTTAATGACAATGTTAATGTTATTGCTGTTACTGGTGATGTAACAGGAGAGTTCTTGATATGGCAATGGTTAATAGATGATGTGAGGCGGTGGGGGTAGGGGTGAAAACCTGATGACATGTACAGGAGCTGTCAGAAGAGAGCCCTAATGGGCACTTGGGACATTGGAAATCTACGCCCACTGGAGTATTGGCGATCCTTGTGTCTATAAATTGGTTGGACTTTGAAAATGAGACAGCTCCTAGCATGCATTGTCTGGGGGAGGGGGGACAGGAGGAAGACGGGGGAGTGAAGAGTAAATGTGTTTATTAGCATATGTTCCTTTTTTAAAATGCAATAAAGTTTAAGTTAAAAAAAAGTACAAGAGAATACCAAAAGGGCATTATATGTGTGCTACTGACTACAGCAAGGCCTTTGATTGCATAGAGTCAACTACAAAGATCATTAGAGAAAGACATCATGCTTGGCAACATAAAAGAGGAAGGCCTGCAATGCAATGGATTGGCACAATTAAAGCAGCTATGGATGCCACTCTATCAGCACTTAGTTGCCTGACTGAAGAGCGAACACAGTTTAGGACAACAATCCAAACTGTCGCCATAAGTTAACATGAACTCAACAGCACTTAACAACAACAACAATGGCATTTCTAGATAAGACATTGTTCAGGACACAGATTTCTACTCAGCCATCACATTGCTCACAGTATCACCTCAGGGTATAATTGCTCTTTATTTGTTAACTCCGTCAAGCAAGCTAATTTTATCCATACAGACACCTCCTTCTGAATTACCCAGACTGGGACATCCAAGTATCCAGTTCTGTGGGTGTGCAATTCAGAGACATCTACATTTGTGAAATGGCCTACACCCACGCACATACCTGGCCTTGCTATCTGTATTGGGCCCATCTTCAGGACCGGTTACTGGGACGTTCATTTTTCAGGGTAGAGATAGACCAATTTCAGACAGCACTTAGACTTGCCTCTCCTTCACTGCTGCCACTCCTCTAGACTTTTGGACCTTCTGCTCTGTACATCCCAGATGCTTCCTAGATGTCCCTTCCAAAATACCATTTTGAATCTGATAATCCAACATTTTCAAGGACAATTGTATAACTCTACAGCATGAGTAAAGCGGTCTCACACATCTTTCAACAAGCTACCAGCATTTTTATTTCTATTCATTGTAATAGGGTAGTCTGATGGTTTACAATGCTTATTTAAAAAAGGGTGTCATCACTTATCTCTGATATCCTGTTTTCAACATGAATGCTCAGTTCTAATTTCATAAAAAGAATTGCATTCATTATTTTTACATAGAAGACGAAACTCCTGGTCCACAGGAAAAAAAAGCATTAAATCAATGATTAAATTGCTTTTTAAGCATGAAAGATCTGTTTACAAAGAAATATGACTCTTAGAACCAATGAAGAAATGAAGACAGATACAAATAAAACTGGGTACAGGATCTCATTACAAATACCATTAATGATACTTAGAATAGTAAAGCGTAATAATAACATTAAGCACTTTCTGATTCGATTTAGCACACTGGTGGCTTCTACTGCTGAGTTCATCATGCACTTTAAACTTGTGTGAAGCTTCAGCACCTATGAAGGCTAAATCTTTTGTTCCAACAGAGCCAACAATAAAGAAGTGTTGGCCTTAGTTACTTTTAAAAATCATAAACCTAGAATCCAATGGGCAAAGATGATAACATAGCTGCATTTGATGAAGTAGATTCTTGTTCGCGAAAGTTCAATTGAAAGTAAGCTCTGGGGCATAGGATGAGGGTGAAAGGGGATAGACTGAGGAGTAATATGTGGAAATATTTCTTTTCTGAAACAGTGGTAGATGCGTGGAATAGTCTCCCAATGGAGGTAGTAGAGAATTCAAAAAAGCATGGGACAAACACAGGGAATCTCTAAAGATAAAAAGGGGACTATTGTAGTTGATGTGGAAGAGCAGACTAGATAGGCCATGAGGTCTTTTTCTGCCGTCATGTTTCTATGCAGCCTTGGGTCAACTCTGAGACATTTCAATATATGTACTGAATATCCAGGTGGTGCATTATGTGATTTGAAAATTCTGTCTAGCACCTTTTGATGAACAAAAGCCAAGATTGCTTAAGGAAAAAGGGGGACTATTGTAGTTGATATGGAAGGGTTCTGTGTTTCTATGATACTAGCACCCTTGCATTTTAGGTAAGTTATGTACAATATCTTGAGAAATAATTGGAAATATTTCAACTGTATATCATCAGAATATTTTAATAGTATATTCAAAGATATACAGATCAAAAAGGGACCAAATCATGAACCTCCTTAAGGTCCCCAAGCATAAAATATCCAGCACGCAGGAAACATACCAACTCACCTTTTCCATTTACAAATCTACCTTATGAAATACCCTTCTGAGTAAACTTAGAGCAACAATTGAACTGAAGGACTTCAGAAAGAAGATTAAAGTGCACATTTTCCAAGAATGTTACAGGCACAGTGGAGTCTCCCAAAACCTCCAATAGAATCTGGGGAGCGCTCCCGTGTGGGGCTCCTTTAGGGACACGACCCATATATGAGGATTCATTCCTGCTTGTCCACAGGGAAAAATATTTTCTCCTATCTGTTACAGATATACTATTTTGTAGCTTCATGGTGTATCCCCTAGCCCTTGTATTGTTGAGAGAGTAAATGATTGATTTGCACCTGCCCATTCCACTCCACTCAGGATTTTAGAGACCTCCCCTCAGCTGTCTCTTCTCCATGCTGAAGAGCCCCAACCTCTTTAGCCTTTCCCTAGTGGTATGAATGGATGAAAACAGAGAGAGGGGCCTTGGGTGGGAAGGAAAAATCTGATAATTTAATTAGGAAATGGGAAAAGGGCAATGAGGAAAAAGATCAGACCAATGAAGTTGGGAAAACAAAATGGCCAGAAAACAAAGAGAGAAAAGGACTTTTACTTTCCATTTGGTGACTGAGTGTCTCAAGTTTGAAATGCGCATCTTTGATTCGGCTCCATTTCGCACAGTATAAGAAGAAATGTGTTTCTGTTTCCCAGGTATTTCGCACTTTTCTAGCCTGAAGCACAGCTCACAGCATCCTGCTCCTCTCCACCTGCATTCCCAGTAACTTCCTGCTGATTCAACCCTTCTTTCCACATGTCCAAACTACTGATTTCCTTTCCTTCATCTTCCCTGTGACTCCTGCCACCTTCAGTCTTTTCCTACTTTTGTCATTCCTGACCTTGACACTTCATGCTACCCCAAGCATCCAGCGTAGCTTCCTCATCCCGTCGCACCCAGTGCATGTCCTCCTTTCTCTCTCGTGCACCAGTATTCCTTTCCCTTTAACCTCAAAACAAAAGGACCCCTTCCAAATTCAATGACAAAAATTGTGCAAATTCCAAAGCTAAAGTCATTGAATACACTGGCCAGTAGCTACCACCAGCCCGGTATAAACTCCGAACTCAATTTTTTGTCGGGAACAATCGGTTGGAGAGGAAGGAGACAGCCTTTCCCCTCATTACCGGGAGGGAGGGAGGAGTGGTCTAGTGGTTAGGACAAGGTACTTCAGGCCGGAGGGCCGGGGGTTCAAGTCCCACCTGGGGACAGCAATCTTAGGCCGGAGGGACTGGGATTTCTAGTCCTATAGGCACTCGTTGTGGTCTTGGGCAAGCCACTTAACCCTCCATTGCCCATGTTCCCTGTAAGTATTAGCGTATGTGTCTCATATCCCCTCATGTTAAATGTATCCCCCAATTGACCGCTTTGACCCAGTGAAAAGCGGGATATAAATACAGCTAAATAAAATAAATAAATAAATTACCAAGAGAACCCTTTTTAATCAAATGGGCCACAGCGCGCCCAACCGTTTATATACTCTGAACCAAAGGTTTTTGCAGAGAAAATCAGCACTTATCTGTAAAAGGAACGAAAGGTGCTTCTCCCAGGCGAATGCAGTAAATCCAAATCCTTCTCGTGCCACTGCCACGACATGACATGACATGCATGTTTCGGACCACAACAGACTCTGTATCAAGTGGTGGCTCGCCCAATTTTTCGCCCACCTGCTACACTTGATACAGGGCCTGTCGTGGTCCGAAACATGCATGTCATGTCATGTCGTGGCAGTGGCACGAGAAGGATTTGGATTACTGCATTCGCCTGGGAGAAGCACCTTTTGTTCCTTTTACAGATAAGTGCTGATTTTCTCTGCAAAAACGTTTGGTTCAGAGTATATAAACTGTTGGGCGCGCTGTGGCCCATTTGATTAAAAAGGGTTCTCTCAGTAATGAGGGGAAAGGCTGTCTCCTTCCTCTCCAACCGATTGTTCCCGACAAAAAATTGAGTTCGGAGTTTATACCGGGCTGGTGGTAGCTACTGGCCAGTGTATTCAATGACTTTAGCTTTGGAATTTCCCTTTAACCTGGCAAAGGTTCCTCCTACAGTTGTTCACAATCACATTTTGTCTCCAAGAGTCTCTGTGATGCAATCAGCGCATTCCAACCTTTACCAAAAGGTTTGTGGTTCAAGCCCTCCCCCCCCCCCCAACAAGAACTGCATGTACTTCTTGCTTCCTTTTAGAGTAGAGAAGTAGCTTAATAGAGCAGCAGGCTAAGAACCAGGAAAGACAAGTTCAGATCCCATTACTGGCTCCTTCTGATTTTGGGCAAATCACTTCACCCTCCATTGCCTCAGGTACAAATGTAAGATTCTACACCTGCTGGGGACCGGAATAGTACCTACTATATCTGAGTATAACTTGCCTTGAATTTCTGAGAAAGGCATCAGCTAAATCCCCCAACAAAATTATAATTTAGTAAACATGGAGAAGCAACCTAGTGGTTAGAGCCAGAAGCTGAGAATCCAGAATTCAAATCCCTCTGACACTCCTTGTGACCTTGGGCAAGTCACTTATTTATTTATTTATTTATTTAGCAAGCATTTGTATCCTGTTCCTTCCAGCGATCAGAAGCGGGTAAGATTACATCGAGAAACTGCCGAATCAAGACAGATACAATTTTTGTTTACATACAGATTTGTAGGGTAAGCACATCACACAGAGTTAACAACTTCTTAGCTATGGGGGATGTCATTTACATATACATTTATACAATACAGGTTCTCTGGGTTGCTGGGGAAGGGGGGTTGCCCACATGTGAATTTAGTTCAGGTTGAAATGATTTTGAAATATGTGCGTTTTGAGTTTTTTTCTAAAGTCTAGAAGATCATTGTTGGCTCGTAGTTCTGGTGGGAGTTGGTTCCATAGTGTTGGTGCTACATATGCAAAAGCCCTGTTGCTGGTGTTGACTTTGGTAGATCTTATATCGGTTGGAGTGTGGAGGGTGTTGGAGTTGATGGTTCTCCTGTTTCTGTTAGTAGGTTGTAATCTGACTAGTGTGTTGAGGAAGGATGGTGCTATGTTGTGGATGAGTTTAAATGTAGTTGTCAATATTTTGTATTTAGTACGAGCTGTTATGGGTAGCCAGTGCAATTGAATTAGTACTGGTGTGATGTAGTCATTAAGATTTTTCTTCATAATGACCCTGGCAGCTACATTTTGTGCCATTTGTAGAATGTTCAGCGTTTTCTTAGGTAGACCTTGAAGGATGGCGTTGCAGTAGTCAAAATGCGGCATGATGAGTGCTTGAGCCACGGTTCTGAAATCTTGGGGATCAATGATGCTCCGAATGGGTTGAAGAACTCTCAGTTTGTGGAAAACTGCTCTGTTGGTCTTTCGGAGGTGTTTCTCCATTGTTAGGTCACAGTCAAATGTGACTCCTAGATACTTTATTTCTTTCTTTGTTTGGTAAGTGTTATTGCATAGCGTTATTGTTGAAGGTGGGTCAAAGTTCGGTTCCCTGGAGATATACATTACTTCAGTTTTCTTGTGGTTAATTGACATACTGCTTTGTTGTAACCAGTCTTGCATCTCTCCAATGCATGTCTCGAGTGGGCTGTAGTCCGGGTTTTTAGTGTCAAGTTGTGAGTATAACATAATGTCATCGGCATAAATGTGGTAATTAATTTTGTGCCGTGTAAAAACTTTGCATAGTGGTTGCATATATAAGTTGAATAGTAGTGCTGAGAGTGCAGAGCCTTGGGGAATACCTTGGGTTTGGGAGAATGCTTCTGCTTTTTCGCCGTTGAATTGAACCTGTTGTGTTCGGTTTGAGATATAAGATGAGAACAACTTTAGTGGGGTTCCTGATATTCCTACTGACTTGATCCTGTTTATGAGGGTCCCATGGTTAACTGTATCAAAGGCAGCTGAGATGTCAATGAATAAGAGTATATACATTTTCTTTTTGTTTTCAAGGCCCTTTAAGAGGTTGTTAAGTAGAACTAGTAAAAGGGTTTCAACTCCATGATGTTGTCGAAAGCCATATTGCTGGTCATCTAGAGGAGCACTGTCGTTCAGGTGGTCTTGGAGTTGTAGAAGGACCGCCTTCTCAATGATCTTTGCTAGGAATGATATACTTGATATGGGGCGGTGTAGGATGCTGGGTCTTCTTTACTGAGTGTGTTGTTTTTTAGAATCGGTCTTATGACTGATTTCTTTAGTTCAGAGGGCATGATTCCTTGTTGGAGTGATAGGTTAACTATGTGTGCGATGTAAGGTGCTATGTCCTGTTTCACCGCCTTGAGCCAGGTTGCAGGGCAGGGATCTAGTGGGGAAGTGGTGCTGTTTAGGCTTGTGACAATGGTTGTAATTTGCTGGGCTCCGATTTTGTGGAAATGTTTCCATGAATGGTCTTGATTTATGTTGGTCTCACAGTTGCTTGGTGGTGTTGGTGGGGTTGAGTCTAGGGAGGGCGTTGGACTAGGGGCCGTCAGTTTGGTCACATAATGGTTTGCCAATGTTTGGGCCTTGATGGAGTTGTTGAGGTTATTACTCTGGTCCGTTTTGGTTAATGATTTGACGAGTTCGAATAACTCCCGTGGTCTATTGATCGCCTTGCTTAGAAGGTTGGTGTGATGCATTTTCTTAGCGTTGTTAACGTCGTCTTTGTACTTTGCGAGAAAGGCCATGTATTTGGTTTTGAGTTCGATGGATTTGGTTTGTCTCCATTTTCTCTCTATTTTACGGAGTTCCCTCTTTGTTCTTGTTAGAGTTTCTGTGTACCAGGGTTCCGAGTTAGGCTTACGTGCATTTGCTGAGAAATTCAATGTTGGGTTAGATGCACTTTGAATGATTGCGTTCCATCTATTCGTTAGTTCATCGAGGTCTTTGTAATCCAGGTCTATGTGGGATGAAATGGTGTTTATGAGGTGTTCTTCATTGAGTTTGCTGAACTTCCTGATTGGGTTGGGCATTCTCATTTCCTTTGCATTTTTGGGTAGGCACTGCAGTTTTATCTTGCAATTGATTTGGTGATGGTCTGACCATGGGACTTGGGTTATATTTATTATAGGTGGCTCTTTGTTTGGTTGCGGATTTCTGGGTATGAAAATCATGTCCAGGGTATTTCCTCTATCGTGAGTGGGGTCGCTCACTATTTGCTGGAAGCCCAGTTGGTCCATGGCTTCAAAGAAGGTCTCTGAGTGGGTTTGGGGAATTGACGCTAGGTTCAAGTCTCCAAGGATGATTTGGAGTTTTTTACTTTGGGTGGAAGTGATGCTTTCTAGTGCCGTAGCTAGTGCTTCATGCTGTGGAGAGGGAGGTCTGTAGATCAGGCAGATGGATAGAGCCATGTTTTCAACTTTGATTAGGTCGAGATCTGGGTTTGTGACCATGGAGGTGTTTGTAAGTTGCAGGATGGTTTTGGCTGCTATGAGGACTCCACCTCCTCTTTTGTTAGTGCGTGGGCAGTTGTAGAGTTTGTAGCCGGGTTTCCTTATTAGGTTTAATATTGCGGGATCTGAGTCAGTGAGCCAGGTTTCTGTTATGCATAGGATGTCTGGTTGTTCATCAGTTAGAATATTGTGGATCATATGTGTTTTATTCCTTATTGACCTAGCATTAATAAGGATAATGTTACATGTGTGATGCTCAGGGTGTGATGCTCGTGTGGGTTTGTCTTGTTTTCCACAGCTGTTCTTTGTTTTAGTTTTAGGGTGCTTCTGGTACTTGTTTCGCTTGGTAGGGACAAGACGCTGGGGTAATTTGGTTGTTGTTTGAATTGTGGTGACGGGATTTAAGTTGTGTTGATGCAGGACGGGAAATGGGAGGGGGCGGAAAAGGTAGATTGGGGTATATAGTAGTGGTATCAAGTGGTGCGGGTTTGGGTTAACTCCGTGCAAGGACATCAGTATACACATGCACAATATCAGGAGGGAGTGGGTAAGCTCCATTTTACGTCTTAATCCTCTAGTGCATCATATGCAAATTTGTTTATATTGTAAGCCTTCTGGGGACAGCGAAGCACCTACTGGAGTTGAATGTAACACACCTTGCATTACTACTGAAAGGTTCTGAGCTAAATACAAAAAAAAGGGAGAGAACCACCCAAGATTTCAGTAATTTTTGAGATCACCATACATTTCCATGTCTTCAACTCCCAAGAAATTCTACTTCATATGAACTTGTTCCTAAGAAGTGTTAGAAGCAAGCAAATGAAAGAACTGTAGGCGATACGGTTTCACTGGGTACCTAGTAGATCTCAAGTAATAGCCAGTCCATCAGATCAGTGAGGGAAGGGTGTATAATAATTATATTAGGTTAGCTGACCTTTACTTCTATGCCTTTAAGTGAAATGCAGCAATCTGTAATGATACAGCAATCCGTAAAAACTGAGACGCGGTGCTATCGCCACGGAGAGGAAATTTTTAAGAAATACAGAAACGCCTTATTGCAATGTGAATTCATGAAATGGAAGTAAATGCAAGGATCCCAAATCTAAACATCACTGTTTGCCTTCAGCATCATTTTGGAAAGGCAATTAAAAAAAACAAATAAATGGGCTGCTGAACCTAACTCCTAAATTTGGGTGAATTAAGCCACTTGGCATGGATCCTTCAGTGGCCGATCCAGTTCTCTGGCTACTTCTACTATGTTTATAGCCTGGTAACATTGTTCTTATTTGTCTTTTTGATGAAATAGACTTCGGAGGGGGGGGGGGGGGAGAGGGGAGGGTGCGGTTAACTGTCACTGCTGAACTCTAGGATATTAAATGCTAGAGCCATATGTGAGTCGGCTGGATAGCACTGAAGCTAACCAAGCAGTAGGGATATTCAGTTGCTGCCCAATCAGCGGGTTGGGTGAGTCTTTCATGTGACTGACTTTTCCCGCTTAGGGATATCGCCACTAGGTGGTTATCCCTGGTGCCACCTCCTGTCTACCCTGGGAAGGTCCCAGCGCTAACTGGCTAGTGTCAGGCCCTTCAATGGCAGCACCTGGGGATATTCAGCATCACTAACCACATTATTGTCACCGAATATCCCACAGAGTGCCATTTAGATGGTCTGCGGTCTGCAAACTGCCGCAATAGCTTTGAAAATGCCTCCCTTGCTTTTTGCCAATGAATGCTCTCAGGTAGGATAAGAACATCAGAAATGCAATACTGGGTCAGACCAAGGTCCATCAAGCCAGTATCTTGTTTCCAACAGTGGCCAACCCAGGTCACAAGTTCCTGGCAGGTTCCCAAAAGGCATACAGGTTCCATAATGCGTGTCCCGGGTCAAGCAGTGGATTTCCCGGGTCCTCTTTAATAATGGTTTATGGATCTTTCCTCCGGGAACTTATCCAAACCTTTTTTAAGCCTAGCTACACTAACAGCTTTTACTACATTCTCCAGAAACAAATTCCAAAATTTGATTACGCATGGAGTGGAAAAATATTTTCTCTTATTAATTGTAAACAGATTAAACTGTAGCTTCATTGTGTGTCCCCTAGTCTTTCTACTTTTTGATAGCGTAAACAACCGATCTACATTTACCCGTTCCATTAAGAAGAGCAGGCTAATTCTGCAGAAAGACTTTTTCACTTGAGACTTTTATCTGTATTAACAAATAAAATAATTCACACCGTTTAGTGATGAGAGGCAAAAGTCTTTTCATTCTCGGATGGCAATCAAGCAATTTTCTGTAGGTAGTGAGAGGAAAGTGCATGCCAGTAGCGTGGCTTTTAGTAAATGCACTAATTTAACTGTTTGCAAAAAACGCCATCGATGATACAGAAAAATGAAAGTGTCGTTTTCATGCTTGCTCTGCCTGTCTCATGAATATTTGTTTGGCTAATCACACTATCAAATACCGCCTCTAAGTTAGAAAATGTTGCAGACATATGAGTTACACTGAGGCACTGCAGTTGGCATTTTAATATGAGAATAGCATCAGTGATCTTTTTATTTTTTTTGGAACATTTCTGGAGACCTTCAGTATATGAAAATATTAACCCTGCAAAACTAAAGACAGCACATAAAGTGTACTGGAGGCAAACAGAAATATATTCACTTGTTTAGTTATTCTGAGCACATCCAGCCCCACAACATTATTACCCTCAAGCCATACTAATATGCACTGTAATAAATAGCTCTATTCCTTTGCCATTAGCTATTTAAAATGTCAGACCAGTCCAATGGCTCTTTGGCAAGCAAAGAAATCATGTGCAAATCCTATTTGGGTGGTTGTGTTTCAGGTCACTGGGAAAACTGTCTGGCAGGTCCTTAAAACCCAAAGGAGAAAAAGCGACTACAGCAGCGATACTGACTGGTCTATCAAGAAACACAATGTTTAGGGCTCAGGCAGGATTCTAATATGGCTCTCCAAGCACAAATAGTACTGTGACTCCTGCTCTGCAAGGACAAAGGAGTAGAGGTCACTCAGAATTGGTCTTTTGCACTTAACCTTGGGGCTCTGCTACTCTTCAAAAAATTATGTTGACAGCTGGCAGTACAGTACAGATTGTTTATGGCAGTCATGAGCACACGCACTGCCGCCTGGTACCTGGTTTCAAGTTGAGCAGTACTACAAATTTAATATGGTAACAAAAGAAGCTGAGCTGGAAGAGGACAAAGTCCTGAGAGAAAAATAGAAAAGGAGGCAAACAAACCGAATATCTGTACTGATCACTTTGTAGAAAGAAATAGCTAGTGGATTGCATATGCGGCATGCGCAACTATAGACGGCAGGTTCGTTTGGGAGGGGCAGCTGCGCTCCTGCGTTATCAACATTTTCTACTGCAGGCAACTTTCTTTGTTGCCTATTCCTAAATCAAGGCCTGGTTGGATACTGAGAAAATCTTCACTTCTTCAGAACTGATGCAGCATACACTTCTGCAATACTTCAGCATACCTTAAGTAAGATTTGGATACTACTTCACCACCTAATATCTAGAAACAGGCTTTTAAGAAATCTCTATTTTGACTGCAGAAGATGTGATGGAATATTTCCAAACAGCTTCAACCTCTACAGGATGGATATGGAGACCTACTGGCTCTTTGGGTCACTACTAAGCTCAGCTGGACAAATTCACTCATTACAGTAAAGAGGAATTTGGCTTGTCTTTTTGGTCTTGGAAACCCATGTCTTGAAGACTTTATTTATGGTGCACTTTGTTTGTTGCTTATGCCTTTTTCAAGATTCATGCTGTCAGCCAGTGCTTCAGGCTCTGGTGTTGTCATATCTGCAGTACTGCAAAGGCCTGTGTGTAGGGTTGTCTATTAAACACATAAGCAGGCTGTAACTGGTTCAAAATGCGGCAGCACATGCAGTTTTTTGCTTCTCAAGATGGTCATCAGCTTCACTAGTGCTATGTACACTGCATTGGTTGACTATTAAAGCTTGGGTACAGTGCAAGATATTGACCCTGCATTTTAGGGCTCTTCACGATAATGGGTGCACTCTGTTTATCATGGGTTGGTTCCTCACCTAAATGAGTTTCATCTGCATGCATTCATAGGACAATGTCTACATTCTGTGGCTGTTTGTAGGAGAAGGAAGGAAAGACATTTGGTGGGACAGCTATGTATGATCCTTTGTTGGAAGATACATGCTAACAATGGTTTCTCGGGCCACATTATGGAAATGGATTATAGCTACCTCTGCTGTATGGTCTGAGGGAAGGCTACATATTCTGCTATGTGATTTAGAAAGGCCCTTAAGGTGACTGGCTGAGACCTACTAAGGCAGTCAACATGGACTGGAAACTGTCAGTGGCTAGGAAGATAAGGGTCGTGGTGACCTTGAGGTGGACAGACACGGGCTAACTCCTCTGTGTGATAGAGCAGAGAACCAACTCTAGCTCCTGGCAGAGACAGTGGATGACTATCTTGCCAAAGTGGAACCTGGTGAGGCACTATTCATTTGTGAGGTCCAGGAATTTGGTCCTGGTCCTGTAGCCCTTTTCATATGGGTTCCTTCTAGTGGCTCTCCTATGCTCCATGCAGCATGGCCAGCCCTAATTAAGTATTCATAGTGCCCATGGCTCCTACTTTCTTCCACCAAAACTTGGTGATACCTCAACCAACATGAACATCAACACATAGCCACAGATGCACAGAGAAACACTGAAACAGACAGATAGCACTGAACACCAAGCAATAAACAGCTAAGCAATGAGAGGACCGTCAAACCCCAGGCCAGGGAGAAAGACACGGGATGTTTGGAGGGAGCACAGCTGGGAGAGAGGGAGGATAGGTCAGGGAGAGAGTATATGGAGGGGTTTTTGAAAAGGGCCGGAAAATGGGTTTGTATGTGGCAGAGGTGTGGCTGTAGGGAAACAACTGTTAGCCCAAATGACACCTACATGGATACAGATGACAGTCATGCCAATGATCATGAGCCAAGATTCTCCAATCACCAGGGTCAGCGTGACCATTAGGCAAACTAAGCGGATGACTAGAGCATGAATGGTCCAAGGGTGACCCAATGCTGCTTCCGCTCTCATGCAAAAAGAAGTTGTCATTGGGCATCAGAGAAGGCAAAGGCACAAACAGCCTCGACGCCCCTGAGGCTTAGATAAGCACATCAGTACACCTGATTAGATAAAGTATGCATCTACCCTACTTTATAGAATAGGCCCCACATACACACTTGGCAACACACGTTAACTGTGGGAAATTTATAGAACCGCCCTCATAGCACTGATATATGGGGCCTTATGTGTATACCTAATACGTAGAGAATCCCAGTTATTTGGCACTTCTATGTATAGGTATATGTTTACTTATCAGAAAATATATGCTAAAATATTCAGCAAACTACCTATATCAGGGGTGGGCAAGTCCAGTCCTGGAGAGCCACAGACCAGTCAGGTTTTCATGATGTCCATAATGAATATTCATGGACCTATTTCCATTCAATGGAAGGCAGTGTATGAAAATAGATCTCATGAATATTCATTAGGGACATCATGAAAACCTGACTGGTCTGCGGCTCTCCAGGACCGGACTTGCCCACCCCCTGACCTATATGTATGGGGAATATTCTAAAGGGCCTGCTAATTGGCTAAACCATGGTGATCCCGATATCAGCGGCACTATCTAGAAAATGTTTCTGAATGTCCCAGGAACTGCAGGCAAGATGCCCTGTTAAAACCAGAGCGGTCTGTGGAAGGAGCAGGGATGATCCCAGCAGCTATCCAGGTAGTGGTGATATTCAGCCATTAATCAGATAGCTAAGCCGTAAAACGTTACAGCAAGTCAACGGCTGTCCTAACTTTATCCGGTTCCCACCATCTAGTTAGAGGCTGAATATTGCCACAAACCGGATAGCAAGCACTCTGTCCAGCAAAAACAGATATTCAGGGCAGTAAGAGGGAACAAGGCTATAGCGGAGAGACTGAATGAATTCTTTGCTTCGGTCTTTACTGAGGAAGATGTAGGGATGTTACCCATGACTGAAGTGGTATTTAAAGGTGATGCTGCAGAAGAATTGAAAGAAATATCGCTACACTGGGAAGATGTATTACAGCTATTTGATAAACTGAAGAGCAGCAAATCACCTGGACCGGATGGTATACATCCAACGGTATTGAATGAACTGAAATATGAGATTGCAGATCTGCTATTAGTAATCTGTGAACTATCATTAAAATCATCTGTAATACCTGAAGACTGGAGGATCGCCAATGTAACACCAATTTTTAAAAAGGCTTCCAGGGGTGATCTGGGAAACTGCAGACCAGTGAGCCTGACATCAATACCGGGAAAAATGGTAGAAACCATCAAAAAGAACAAAATTACTCAGCATGTAGATAGTCATGGCTTAATGGGAGACAGCTAACATGGCTTTAGAGAAGGAAGATCTTGTCTTACTAATCTGTTATGTTTTTTGAAGGTGTGAATAAACAGGTAGACAAAGGTGAGTCGGTTGATATAGTATATCTGTACTTTCAGAAAGCCTTTGACAAGGTCCCTCATCTTTTGGCAAAACTAAAAAGTCATATGATAGGAGGTGATATACTATTGTGGATCAGGAACTGGTTAAAAGATAGAAAGCAGAGGGTAGGGCTAAATGGCCAATTTTCCCAATGGAAAAAGGTGAATAGTGGAGTACCCCAGGGATCTGTGCTGGGTCCGCTGCTTTTTAACATATTTATAAATGACCTGGAAAAGGGAATAACGAGTGAGGTTATCAAATTTGCAGATGATACAAAACTATTTAAAGTTGTTAAAACCCAAGAGGATTGTGGAAAATTGCAAGAGGATCTTGATAAATTGAAAGACTGGGCATCCAAATGGCAGATGAAATTTAATGTGGACAAGTGCAAAGTTATGCACCTAGGAAAGAACATACCAAACTATGGTTACACAATGCAAGGTTCCATATTGGGAACCACCCCCGAGGAAAAAGATTTAGGTGTCATCGTGGATAACATGTTAAAACCCTCCGCCCAGTGTGCAGCGGCGGCCAAGACAGCAAATAGAATGATAGGTATCATAAGGAAAGGAATGGAAAATAAAACAAAGGATATTATAATGCCTTTGTATCGTTCCATGGTGCGACCGCACCTTGAATATTGTGTGCAATTCTGGTCACCGTATCTTAAAAAAGATATAGCATTATTAGAAAAGGTACAGAGAAGAGTCACCAAAATGGTAAAGGGGATGGAAGGATACTCCTATGAAGAGAGACTAAAAAGGTTAGGGCTCTTCAACCTGGAAAAGAGACAGCTGAGGGGAGATATGATAGAGGTCTATAAATTAATGAATGGAGTGGAACGGGTAAACATAGATCGATTGTTTACATCATCAGAATATAAAAATACTAGGGGACATGCAATGAAGCTACAGGGTACCTATTTAAGACTAATAAGAGAAAATATTTTTTCACTCAAAGTATAATCAAACTCTGGGATTTGTTACCGGAGGATTAGGAAAAGCTGTTACTGTAGCTGGGTTTAAATAAGGTTTGGACAAGTTCCTGGAGGAAAGGTCCATAAACCATTATTAAAGGGACATGGAACATCACTGCTTGACCCAATACAAGTATTGAGGAACCTGTGTCTTTTGGGGAAACTGCTAGGTACTTATGACCTACATTGGCCACTGTTGGAAACAGGATACTGGGCTTGATGGACCTTGGTCTGACCCAGTATGGCATATCTTATGTTCTTATAATAAGCTTCGGTGTTGAATATCTGCTTTTATTTAAAGCAGCAGCAACCAGGTGCTTTAAAAGTGCTGCCCACCGTCGCTGCTGAATATCCGTCCCATGCTGTGGCTAAATATAGGAGTAATTTGAAATGTCTAGATTAGACCTTTCAAACTATTCCCCAGACATTTTATTTAATACTGACCTAAAAGTTTTTGAATATCATGAAACAGGCCATTTCAGTTAAAGTAATAACTGGTGAACATATGGCCGAGTAAAATAATGGCTCTAAATACCTGCTTGCCGCTACAGTCTGGCTCAGAGTTTGCCTGGCACACACATGCTTCAGTGCTTTATACTTCCAGTTTTAGCTTCACTATGACATGCCAAATTACCTTTACCTCCCCCTATGTCTGGCATATGAGCAGCCACACCTCATGCACCAGAAAACAATCCGAATTTGGCACCAAACACAAGACCTGTAGCAGGGATACGCAAGAGGAGGATAAGAGCTGAATGTGGGATTCATTTCCATGCTCCCCAGTCAGGCTGCAGTGCTTCAGCAGGTGGCCCGCCACAATGAAACCTTTGAAAAGATGCTTCCAGTGGAAGGTTTCATTCTATGAAAACGAATTACAAAGCTGATTGCTATGCAATAGGCACATACAACGAAATTGTCACAAGGATTGTTATACAGCAAGTAGCGTTACTGTGCTCAAGATGGGAGGGCAGAGAGACAAAAAGGTGAGCAGGAAGGAAAACCTATGGGAAGGAGGATTTGGAACTTGAATGTATTTTGGAAAAAAGACAGAACAGAAAGCCACAGTGAGGCAACGGCAAGGCTGAAGAAAACAAAATAGGGCTCAGCAAGATTCTTCTTCCGTTTCTAGCAAAGAAAGGACATTATACAAAGACTGAATAAAATTACAGTCCACTGAGGCTTCCCACCCTTCTTTACTTCCACTACATCCATTGTTTAGTAACCATTTCCATTCCGTACTGGGAGGGAATATTTGCTATAGATGTTTCACACTCTTTAATTTAAACAGGTAGCAGATTTCCCTACCACTTTCTGTCAAAGGGATTTTAATGCCCATTTACAATCATCTAACCACTATTAAATGTGTTGCCCTTCAAATTGTGCTATGTCACCTTTCATAGCATCAATATCTATTACAGTGGAAAATTAAATACAATCCTGAATTAACTCAATATAATGCCACAAGCATATAGATAGACATTTATGTGGAGGCCAATTCAGGTCTGGCCATCTGGGCATCCAGAATCTGAACAGGCCAGATTTGCACCCAATTCTGATCCCGCGAGGGCTAGACGTCCCAGTTGGATCAGAATCGGGTGCAGCCAGCCTGGATGGGCCAGCCATGCCCCGATTCTGGGCCTCCAGAAGTGCAAGTACTTCCCCGGCTAGCCCAGCCAGGCTCCTGCATGGAGCCATGGTGTTGTGGCGTTCCGTTGCCATGGCACCATGGCTCCACGCAGGAGCCCCGATCCCTGGCAGATGAAGCAATGGTCCTCTCCCCACCGCCCAACCCCCAATTGGACCTGTCATGGCCAGGGTCGGGCTGCGGGGAATCCCCTACACCCCTTATCTCTTTTTTCCAGGCTCGGAATCTTCCTTTGCCACTGCCTAGGGGGACTTATTCCACCTCCGAGGTGGGCCGAGGGAGGAACAAGGGCAAGCCAGAGGCATGACTCCTACCCCGGACCTACAGGCCCGATTCCATTGTTGACTCTATACGTCTGGGGTCGCAATCTGAATGGGGGACTTATTCCACCTCCGAGGTGGAATAAGTTACTATGAGAAAACTGTCCATTTAGCCCTATTCTTTGTTTTCTATCTTTTAGCCAGTTCCTAATCCACAATAGTACACTGCCTTCTATCCCATGACTTTTTAATTTCCACAAGAGTCTCTCATGAGGGACCTTGTCAAAGGCTTTCTGAAAATCCAGATTCACTATATCAACCACCTCACCTTTATCTTACCTGTTTATTCACACTTTTGAAAAAATATACAGTAACAGATTGGTAAAACGAGACTTTCCTTGGCTAAATCCATGTTGGCATCCTGCTATTAAGCCATGACTATTCACATGTTCAGTAATTTTGTTCTTTATAATAGTTTCTACCATTTTCCCTGGTACAGACATCAAGCTCACTAATCTGTAGCTTCCTGGATCAACTTTGGACTTGTTTTTAAAAATTGGCGTTACATTGACCATTCTCCAATCATGAGGTACTACAGATGATTTTAAGGATAGTTCACAGATTACTAAAAGTAGGTCTGAAATCTCATATTTCAGTTCTTCCAGCATTCTGGGATGTATGCCATCCAGTCCAAGTGATTTGTGGCTCTCTAGTTCATCAAATAGTTGTAATACATCTTCCCGATTTATCAAGATTTGTTTAAATTCCTCGGATACCTTTAAATATCATTTCTGGCATAGATAAGGATCCTGCACCTTCTTCAGTAAAGACTGAAGCAAAGAATTCATTCAGTCTCTCTGCTATGGTCTTGTTCTCTCTTAGTGCCCCTTTTACCCCTCTATCATATAATGGTTCAACTGGCTCTCTCACAGGTGTTTTGCTACAAATGTATTTGAAAAAGTTTTTATTATGCGCTTCTGCTTCCATGACAAGCTTCTTTTCAAATTCTCTTTTTGCCTGCCTTATCAATGCCTTGCATTTAACTTGCCAGTACTTAATGTTGTTTCCTGTTTTCATCATTTTGCTCTTTTTTCTCTGTTTTCTGAAGGATTTTCTCTTAGCTATGACAGCCTCTTTAACCTCACTTTTAAGCCATGCTCGCTGTCATTTGCTCTTCCTTCTACCTTTCCTAAAGAGTGCAATACATCTGGTCTGGGCTTCCAAGATAGTATTGTAATGGAGGGTGTGGTTCACAGGGAGAGATTATGAACCCAGCAGGCTGCACGAGGGAGAGAGGCCCTGTGAAGCCAGAAGCCCTTCCAAAACAAGCCATGCAAAGAATTTCTGAGGCTGGCAGAAGGGCCGGGAGAACCAACTTGTGGAGGTTTAACAAGCTAGGATAGAATTTAAACTATTTTTGTTTTCCTTGAACTACTGTCTGTTCTGGGTTTTGCTTTGTGGAGGTTAGCAAGCTAGGACAGAATAAAAACTGATTTTGTTTTCCTTGAACTGCTGTCCAGCCTGTGTTTTAAAGAAAACCTCTTCCTACCGCATGCCACGCTTACCACACAGTACATTTAAATAATGCCCAGGCCTGATGTAGACTCTTAGGGGTATGTTTACTAAATGGCGGTAGCAGCTTCCGTGCGATATTGGAGCCACAACTCCATTGATTTCAATGTGGCCACGGCTCCGATATCACTTGGAAGCCGCTACTGCCATTTAGTAAACATACCCCTTAACCTTTGCAGTGGCTGCTTTTAGGTTTGGGTTTTTTTTTTACCATTTTCCTCATAGTCTCATGTTGCCCTTCAAATTGTGCTATGTCACCTTTCATAGCATCAATATCTATTACAGTGGAAAATTAAATACAATCCTGAATTAACTCAATATAATGCCACATGCATATAGATAGATATTTATGTGGAGGCCAATTCAGGTCTGGCCATCCGGGCATCCAGAATCTGGACAGGCCAGATTTGCACCCAATTCTGATCCCGCGAGGGCTAGACGTCCCAGTTGGATCAGAATCGGGTGCAGCCAGCCTGGATGGGCCAGCCATGCCCCGATTCTGGGCCTCCAGAAGTGCAAGTACTTCCCCGGCTAGCCCAGCCAGGCTCCTGCATGGAGCCACGGTGTTTTCGCTTTCCGTTGCCATGGCTCCATGCAGGAGCCCCGATCCCTGGCAAATGAAGCAATAGTTTTTTTACCATTTCATCATACTCTCATTTTTGAAAGTCAAATGCTAGTGCAATGGATTTTCTTGTTATTCTCCTGCCATTTATTAAATCAAATATGTTTTTTTTATGGTTTTAGGCACTTGATATACCGCCCTTTACTGTGTTTCAGAGCGGTTATATGATCATGTTACGATTGCTATTGCCAAGCAGCCCCGACACCATTACCTTTCGCACTAAATCCTGTGTTCCACTAAGAACCAGATCTAAAATAGCTTCCTCTAGAGTCAGATCCTGAACCAGCTGCTCCTTGAAGAAGTCATTTATTTCTTCTAGAAACTTTATCTCCCTAGCATGACCTGATATAACATAGACCCAGTCAATACTGGGGTAATTCAAATGTCTCATTATTGCTGCGCTGTAAACTTTGCAAGCTTCCCTAATTTCTTTTAGTTTTTCATCGTCTGTCTGCCATTCTCTTCCCCTTTTTACATGGAATTTCTATCCATAAAGATTCTACAATGTATTTTATTTCCTGCAAAACCTTTATCCATTTTGACTCAATGTCCTCTATAACATATAGCACTACCCTTCCACCTATGTGATCTACCCTATCATTGCAATATAGTTTGTAGCCTGGTATCACAGTGTCCCATTGATTATCCTCCTTCCACCAAGTCTCTGGAAGTCAATTATATCTAACCTTTGATTTAGTGCTATATATTCTAACTCGCCCATCTTATATTTTTAGACTTCTAGAATTTGCATACAGGCATTTCAGAGTTCGTTTTTGTTCATGTTAATAGTCTAGCTATCAGATGACAGGGATAATCTGGGCTCTTTAAACTCGGTGTGGTTTTTCCTTCAAATTACCTGGGTTACTTTTACCTTTATTGGAACCTCTCTATTGGGATGCCCCAACTTCCCTGTTATACTAGCATCCTTCAAAGATACATCATTCTGAATCATGCACTCTTGGGCGACTGTCGGCTGTCCTCCATTTTCTAGTTTAAAAGCTGTTCTATCTCCTTTTTAAAAGGTAATGCCTACAGCCTGATTCCACCCTGGTTAAGGTGGAGCCCGTCCTTTCGGAAAAAGCCCCGCTTTCCCCAAAATGTTGCCCAGTTCCTAACAAATCCAGAACTCTTTTCCTTGCATTATTGTCTCATCCATGCATTGTGATTCAAGAGCTCTGCCTGTCTCTTGAGTCCTGACCGTGGAATGGGAAGCATTTCTGAGAATGCTACCTTGGAAGTTCTGGATTTCAACTTTCTACCTAAAAGCCTAAATTTAGCTTCCCTCTCACATTTTCCTATGTTATTGGTACCAAGACAGCAGGCTCCTCCCCAGCACTTTCTTAAACCTTATCTTCATCGTACGTGAGGTCTGCTACCTTTGCATCAGGCAGGCATGTTACCAGGTGGTCCTCACGTCCCCCAGCCACCCAGCTATCTACATGCCTAATGATCGTATGAGGTAGCTTAGAAATACACGTTCAAGTGGTCATTTTATCTTAATTCAGATTTCTTGCACATTTGCACTATGTGCCCATGGGGATTAATTAGCTTTTTGTCTAATTTGCACATACTCACTAAGACAAAATATTAAAGAAAAAGGGTGACACATGCCATTCATGGACAGCCATAGAATATGTTAGGCAGAGAGACTTAAATAACCATAACACATCCCATAAGAGTGCTATCTTGCCTGCTATTATGCAAAAAAAAAATGTAATGAGTCGGATCTCCAAAAACAACTCTTGTTATTTTAGCACATTTGCCATGCTAGTCAATGGAGCTTAGTTAGTAATAACTTAAGTTAAAGGTGAATTAATGCATATTAATGTTGGTGTACCTTGGTAACTAGATTCTTAATGGGTCAGTATTTTAAATGATGGTGGTCTTAATTTAAGTAAAGAGATTATTTTAATATTTTTAAATAAAACCAGCACATATCAACCCAGAAACTACATAATAAAAGAACAAACTTTGAACTAAAAGTCATATTTATTTTTCACAGCAGAAAATTGACATCTCATTAACCAATCATCAGTCAACATATAATCTTTGATACCCAATTTATCAGGTATTTCTACCATTGCTTGCAGAAAACACCCCTTAGCTCCTCGATTTCCCACTTTGCTGATTATCCATTGTAACATGTGAATACCTGTTCCCTTCAACAACCTCAAAGAAAAGATACTGGGCTAGATTTATGTTAGTTTAATTCATTTAAGAATTCATACATTACTTTTTCCTAGAACAACCGGTTTCAGTGTGGATCAAAATAAAACATTTCATACATTTAACACAAAAAAGTACATCCTATTAGTTAAGAAAAATGAACTAAAAACAATTCTTTCCATCCAGATTATATAGTCATAAAATTTAAAACAATATGGGGATGATTTTAGAAGCCCTAGTCCTGCTTTGGATGTCTGACAACGAGCACTGGGACATCCAAATCACAAGAATGTCCCTGGACTCATTTTAGAAACCAGGTATAGAATGCTGTCAATACAAGGACAACTAAGTAGAACAGGGGCGTGCTAAAGGAGTGCCCTGGCCGCATCAACGAAGATGTACATCACGGTGAGATTTCAGAAGGGCACAGGAATATCTGACTCTGGTTGTTGAGGCATCCTTGCCTATACTACTACCACTTATCATTTGTATAACACTACAAGGCATACGCAGCGCTGTACAGAGACATTTATTTTATTTATTTTATTTTATTCTTTACATTTGATATACCGCTCAGGCCTAAGCATCAGAGCGGTTTACAATAATATAATAATGTCACAGAAAATATGAAAGGAACACCAATTATATGATAGGACAGCAAAACAATTATGCTCACGACTTTTAGCTATTGGTCACTCGCCACGGTCTCACGACTAAGGGCCACGCCACGGTCTCATGACTAAGGGCCACGCCCTTAGGCGCGGGCACACCTCAGAAGCAGCGGTTTTAAAGCCGTTGTGCTGGCCTGGTGATTGGCAGCTTGTGGAAGTGAGGAGGAGCTCCCGCCCACACCCTAGCTTACAATCTAGTCAAGAAAGACAACACTAGAGTCAAAACAGACAACACATCAAGTGGGAATTAGGATATACTAGAGAAAGTAGCCTAGTGGTTAGAGCACTGGCTTGGTAACCAAGCAACCAGGGTTCGATTCCCACTAGCACTCCTTGTGGCCTTGGGCAAGTCACTTAACCCTCCATTGCCTTGGAAGAAAGGACTGGCAATCTACTTCCGGTGACACTGCCAAGAAAACCCAGGAGCTTCTGGGTCGCCAGGAGTCAGGACTGACTCGAAGGCACACATTGCATTGCAGAGAAATGGTAAGGAAACACATAGGAGGTGAACAGGAGACTAGGGGGATCATAATCCAAAAGCAGTCTAAAAGAAGTGAGTTTCTAGCCTGGATTTGAACAGAGCCACAGATGGAGTCTGACGTACCGACTCCGTAGTTTGTTCCAGGCATAAAGAAGAAGGGTAGAAAGATTGAAGTCTGGAGTTGTCAGTGGAAGAGGTAGGGCCGGCCCGTCCATTGTGTGGGAATGTTGCCCACACATGGCTGCAGCACCTCAGAGGGCCCCATGCCTGATCAGCTGCAGAGGGAGCCGGGGAGGCACGAAGCCCTATCTGACCTCTGAATAGCCTTAGGAGTAAAGAGCGGCGTTTGCCTTCTCCCCCACAACTGTGATAAAAAGGAACTTGCCAGCACACTTAGTGCCAGGAGGTCAAAAGGGGGCATATCCGACTCTTTGGTTGGGTGGCATTCTATAAGTGCATACGGAAGTGCCCTCCACATCAATTTCATGCTGATGTGTGCAAGGGAGTGTGTCCCTGCACCGATCTAAGGGCAGGCATAACTGATGTGCCTCATATGTGGTGCATTACTATGCACCTATTTTATCAAGTGAGGTGTGCACAAGCCTCCATTTATAAAATACATTGTCGATGTGCACGAGGGGTTTGTAAAAGTACCCTCTAAATGGCAAAAATCATATGTTATTTGCCCTTAACGCATGTTAGTTTGTTGCAATGAAAGCAAAATAATGAGATGCAAAGCATGCAAATAGATACAGAGTACCGTGCATTAGGGTTTTTTTATTTTCTTTTTACAGAGCAGAACAAAACAGCAACTACAGAGAATAATCTGAGCTCACCCCTACAAGGCTAAATAAACAAGAGTATCATTTCAACCTCCATACACCGTACAGGAAAGGGAAGAAAAATCCCAAAACAATCACCCATAACCAGGGTTGGCAATACCATTAGGTGAACCAAGCGGTTGCCTAGAAAGCCGGCACTCCGGGGGGGGGGGGGGGGGGTGGGGTGCACACACTAACTCTGCCACTCATTGTGGTCTGCAGCAGCAGCAATGGCTCAGAAAACACGATGCAGCACTTACCTAAACACCTTGATGCTGCATCGCGGTTTTTGCCTTCTCCTGTCTGCATAGGAGAAGGGAAGGAGGCAGCAGATAGCAGAAGATAGAAACTGCAACACAGCATCAAAGTGCCTCCAGTCCTTTCACCAGCTCTGCCCATAACCCTGTGAAAGACTTGTTAGATCATTGTGCTCAGGTGGGGATGTTTCAATTTCAAGAAAAAGGGAGTTGTATGTCTATGAGAGTACCTGGTTACTATGCTAATTGAATAAAGCAGCCTGCAATTAACTTATCTCAGCTAGGGCTCTTATCCCACGGTAGTAGTTACAGTAGTTGACAGCAGTGTCCTTCATAGAATCAAGATAAAGGACCTCATGTGTTACATGGTCATATTTTAAATAGATATGTAAGGGGTCAGCATAGCGGGAGAATATGTCTTCTGAGCCTTCTCTACCTGTACTGGGAAATGCTGTGGAGGCAGCAATCACAGTCTTAGAGGCGAATGAATCTTGTCATTGCACAGTGGAAACACCTAGTAGCCAAATTCGGGGTCCATGCAGGAGTCTATGAAGGAGTCACAGTTTGCAGCCTGTGGCCAAGAACTGTCACTAAAATCGCTGTACTAGATAGAAAGGGGCATTACGTAATGGAGAAAACTCCTAGTTAATTGCAAATTAAGGCTCATGGTGCCACAGCCCCACTAGGGGCCGCTTCTGATTGAAGTGAAAGCCACAGGGAACAGGAAGAAACTGCCAGACCAAAATAAAATGGCAAATCAACCTAATTATAAAAGTGTAATGATACAGAGCTACTCTATTTGAAGCCTAATTATGTTCAACAGTATGGGTATCTTAAACGTTCATTTCACCGATCAACTAAACTCCTAAAATTATATGTAAATTGCTGACTATTCCCTTAGAATGTTGGGTGGCTTTGGTACGAGTAGTTGAAATAGATGTTTAACAAAAAAATCATGTCTTGTAAAACAAAACTATAATCAGAAGATACTTATTAGCATGAGTTACCTTGAAAAGCACAATGATTCTTCTCCTGCATAATTCATTTTCTTTCTGTGATTTATACTCTTATTAATGTTTTTTTTCCTTTACCATCTTCATAAGGGCCTTCTTTCATCAGCAAACATAACCGAGCAGCTCAACTGGGAAGAAACTCAATAAGGCACATCTACTGAAATTCCAAGAAATAAATAGGAGGCATTCAAATACAAACCTTTGTGTGGAGTTCACCACTAGCTGTGTTATTTCATTTAATAGTAACGAGGTGTTTTGCATGTATTTGCATCTCATTATCATATATCCAGTGGCAACAAACTAAAAAGTGTTACGGTAAAATAGCATGCAAATTTGTTGCTTAATGCTCATTAAGGGGTAAAAATCATGGGGATTGTATTCAGTTAAATCTAAGCCAGACACCACCCTGCAGTATACTGGTCCATTTATTTACCAGTATGTGTGTGTGTGTGTGTGTGTATATTCATATGCATATTCTGAAACAACTGTGCTCTTATTAGGGTGTGTATTTTCTCTATGACTTGTTTACTTTTCCTAAAAGTTGCCAATAGTTTCAATTGTGTACCATTAGACTACAGAGGGCTGACTTTAAGGGGGGAGCAACTATGTAATTACCCAGGGCGCCCATGCCATTGAGGGCCTCAAGATTTCTGGCAGCCTTTGGGGCCACACCCAAATTTCTGCCCTGGGCCTTGCTATATATTTAACACTGCCCTATCAATGAGCAAATAATCTAAACTTTCAGAAATAGTTGAGTGTATCAAACACCAGGTATGGAAAAGGTGCTTAGGTTGTCAAAGCACATGGGTATGTATATTGCACCTATTTTGTAAAAGGAACAAATGAGTCTATGTGTCTTTATAACATGGCCCACCCAAAATCTTGCAAAAAGTTATACCTGCTCTAAGGACATAAGAAAATAAGATTTGCTATAATGAGTCAAACCAAAGACCTATCACAGTATTTCTTTTCCAACAGTGGTCAATCCAGATCACAAGTATCTGGCAGATCACAAAAAGTGGACAAATTCCATGCTGATTTAATACTTTAATAATGGTTTATGGACTTTTCCTCCAGGAACATATACAAACCTTTTTTAAACCCAGCTACGTTAACAGTTTTACTACATCCTCTGGCAATGAAGTCCAGAGCTTAATTAGGCATTGAGTGAAAAAATATTTCCTCCAATTAAATGAACTATTTTGTAACTTCATTATGTGTCGCCAAGTCTTTGTATTTTTTGAAAGAGAAAACAACCAATTCACATTTATTTGTTCCACTTCACACATTATTTTATAGAACTCTTATATCTCCCTTCAGCTATCTCCCTTCCAAGCTGAAGAGCCATTACCTTTTAAGCCTTTCCTCATAGGAGTATCTTTCCATCCTCTTTATCATTTTGGTCACCATTCTCTGTACCTTTTCTAATTCTGCTATATCATTTCTTTTTTTAGATGCAGCAACACAATACTGAAGGTGTAGTCGCACCATGGAGCAGTACAGAGGCATTATATCATCCTTTGTTTTATTCTCCATGCCTTTCCTTATAAATTACTAACATTCTATTAACTTTCTTGGCTGCCACTGCACACTGAACAGAGGATTTCAACATATTATCTACGATGACTCCTAGATCCTTTTCCTGGTTGGTGACTCCTAATGTGGAACCTTGCACTATGTAGCTACCATTTGGGTTATTCTTTCCTAAGTGCATTAACTTTCCAGTTGTTCACATTAAATTTCATCTGCTATTTGGTTGCCCAGTTCTCCCAATTTCTTAAGATCCTCTTGCAATTTTTTGCAATCCTTTTGTAGTTTAACAACTCTGAATAATCTTTATCTTTATCTTTATTTAAAATTTGATGAACCGCTTTCCGTCAAAAACATAAAGCGGTGTACAATAAAAGGTTGGCAATGCAAAATAAGGAAAAGGAACGCCATAGCAGGATAAAAGAGTAAAAGTATAAAAGCATAGACAAATAAAAATGGACAGCATATAACAAACTAAAAGGGCCAGTAATTTTAAAAGCATAAGATTACTAAAACATCAAAAATTACAGCAAGAGTAATAGTGTCATCTGCAAATGTGCTCAACTAACTCATTTTTTCCAATTTCCGTCTAATGGCCCAGGTGATTCCCTCACAGGCTTTTTGCTTCAAATATACTTGAAAACATTGTTTTTATAAGTCTTTGCTTCCACAGCAAGCTTCTTTTCAAATTCGTTCTTTGCCTGCCTTATAAATGCTTTGTATATAATTTCCCACTGCTTATGATTAGCCTTGTTTTCTTCATTCATATCCTTTATCCATTTTTGCAAGATTTTTTTTTGGCTGTAACAGCCTCTTTCACCTCATGCTTAAACTATGCCAATAGTCATTTAGCCTGCCTTCTACCTTTTCTAAAGCATGGAATACATCTGGTCCGGGCTTCCAAGATGGTATTTTTAAACAATGTCTAGGCTAGATGTAAACTCTTAACCTTGGCTGCTGCTCCTTTTAGTATTTTTCTAACCATTTTCCTCACTTTATCATAGTCTCCCTTTTGAAAGTCAAATGCTAGTGCAGTAGATGTCCTTGCTGTCCTCGCTCGATTTATTAAACCAAATTGGATCATTTTGTGATCACTTCTGCCAAGCGTTCCCAACATCATCACACGCCAAATCTTGTGTTCCACTAAATAATAGGGCCAAAATAGTTCCCCTTGGTGTTGTTTCCTGAACCAACCAATGAAGCAGTAATTTATTTCAACTTGAAACTTTATCCCCCTAGCATATGCTGATATAACATTCATCCAAGTCAATACTGGGATAATTGAAATTATCCAATATTATTGTGTTGCCAGTTTTACTAGCGTCCCTAATTTCTGTTAGCATTTCACAGTAAACATATGGGGTCATTTTAAAAGCCTTGGACATGATTTGGATGTCCAAAAACGTGCATGTGGATGTCCAAATCATGGAGATGACCCCAGAGACATTTTATAAATGGCTTTTAAAGATGTCTCTAGTGCAAGGACGTCCAAGTAGGCAGAGTGTGTGGTGGCAGTGTAATGTCCTTAGACGTCCCTGCTTGATTTCAGAAACGTCGGAGATGTCTGAAACCCCATCCAAGTTTAGACCTACTCCAGACATGAATAGACATTGGTAAAGTGCTTGTTTTGACTGTAAATCATCCATAGGATTCCAAAAGTTGAATTCAAACCATGGCAACTCTGGTCCTAGTCCACTATTCTAACCATTAGGCTATTAGATGTCCCCATTTTTGAATACTTTTCTGGGGACATCGATGTAGATGTCCTCATAGACGTTCATATTGGGCACATCCACGTCTGTAAAATCATGCCTGAACTTGGACATGCCTGCTTTCTTTTCTGACGTTCTGGCTTGGACATCCTTCGTAAAATGTTCCTGATAGTAACATAACAAATGACGGCAGATAAAGCCTGCATGGTCCATCCAGTCTGCCCAGTAAGGTGGCAAGGGTTGTACCCACCTCTCTGTAGCTTACCTTCTCTGTGCCTTTGTTTAGGTTGTACCCACTGCTTTGTGCTGGTTACCCCCTCCGTGCCTTTGTTTAGGGTTGTACTTGCTGCTCCGTACAGTTTACTTAAGTTTGCTTTGATTCCATCCTCTTGCTATAAAGGGGTCCCTCTGTGTCTGTTTCATGCCTTTTTAAATTCCAACACTGTTTCTGCCCCCGCCATCTCCAGGGGAAGGGCGTTCCGGGCGTCCGCCATCTGTCTGTTCGTTCTGGCCGGGCAAATGTTGGTACTATCCCTCGTTGCTATTCTCTTCACCTTCTCGCTGGAATTTCTATCCATAAAGATTCTACAGTATATTTTGCTTCCTGCAAAACATTTGTCCTGCTTGACACAGTGCTCTAACATATAGTGCCACCCCTCCACCAATTTGATCTCACCCCATTGGTTATCTTCCTTCCACCAGGTTTCTGAGATGACAGTTATATTCACCTCCTTATTCAGTGCTATATATTCTAACTCCCCCATGTTATTTTTATACTCCTAAAAATTCTATACAGGCATTTCAAATTATGTTTTTGTTCATGTTGACAACCTGCTTATCAGCTGACAAGGGTAAATTGGAATCTTTCAACTTTGTCTACTTTATACTTAAAGGCATCTGGACTATTTTACCTTTATAGCAACCTACAGGGGTGACCTAACCTCCATATGTTTTAGTAGAATCCTTCAGAGATACACAGGGCCAGACCGTCCACTAAGAGGGCTAGGCGGCTGCCTAAGGCTGCAGACCTCAGAGGGCGGTGCGGCACCCGCAGCAGGCCATGTACTTCAGCACACATGGCCTGCCACGTCTGACCCGCCTCCGACAGGAAGTAGTGCCAGAGGGGCATGAGAAGCGGCAGGCTATGTGTACTGAAGCACATGGCTTGCCGCGGCCACTGCCACCCACCAAGCTGAGCTGTCCCCTGCCCTACCTGCCGACAGAATTGTCAGTAGGACTACGGGGCTCAGCATTGGGGGGGGGGGTGGCACAGCCAGGGCTTTTGCCTGGGGTAGCAGGAACCCTTGGGTCGGCACTGGAGATACATTATTCTGAACTGTGCTCTCCTAGTCAACTGTCAGCTTTCCCCCAAGATCTAGTTTAAATGCTGTTCTCTCTTCTTTTAAAAAAAGGCTAGTGCCAGCAGCCTAGTTCCACCCTGGTCAAGATGGAGCCCATCCTTCTGAAAAAAGGCTCCCTCTCCCTAGAATGTCGCCCAGTTCCTAATAAAACTAAAGCCCTCTTCCCTGCAACATTGTCTCATCCACACATTGAAACTCTGGAGCTGTGCCTGATGTTTGGGATCTTCTTGTGGAATAGGGAGCATTTCTGAGAATGCTACCCTCAAGGTCCTGGATTTCAACTTTCTAACCAAAAGCCTAAATTTGGCTTCCAGAACCTTCCTACCACACTTTCCTATGTTGTTTGTGCCCACATGTACCAAGATAGTGAGGTTATTTACCATAACGGGGGGTTCTCCATGGACAGTAGGTGTCATCCATAGGGACTGGATTAGCTCTCCCACAGTTAAGAGAAATCCCCCTTTTTTGGGAGGTGTAGAATTCCTCTGAGCTTGTCCCTTACCCTTCCTATCCCCGTCCCTGTCTTTCCTGCCACAATCTTTCACAACCTTGGCAGACTCATCCGAAGGGGATGGGGGGTGGGGGTTTGTATGTCTGACTCATCCTGCGGTCCATGGAGAACCCATGTTACAGTAAGTAACTTCACTTTCTCCATGGACAAGCAGGCTGAGTCAGCCACACCTGTGTGACTCCCAAGAGGGGGGGATGTGGTCAGGGCCTTTGCAGAGCGCCTCTACCATGTCACCCCCTTCCACATCCCAGAGAATGCTGTGGTATGATGAAGTTGCATGGTACCTAAACATTATAAAGTGGACAAGGAAGCTGCCAAGTATTGAACCAGGTGCACCTTTTATTGAACTTGTCAGCCCCGAAGAATGATGAGACCTCTTTTTGGTTTTTTTTTTGTTTTTTCATTCATTCAAAGAGGATCGTCCTGGGGACTGCCATCTGTAGGACTGCCCATCCAAAGGGAGCGGTAATGCAGATTGGGCGGTTGAGGCAGTAGTGTTTGGTGAAGGTGTGGATGGAGGCCCATGTGGCTGCATTGCAGATGTCCAAGGGCAATGTGACATCTAGGTGAGCCAGGGTGGTTTCCATCGCCCTTACTTGGTGAGCTTGCACTCTCCCCACTGGGCGCATGTTGGCCTGTATGTAGCAGAATGCTATGCAGTCTGATAATCAGCAGGATAGCATGCGTTTTGTCACCAGTGTGCCTGGTCTGTTCGGTCCAGTCATAGGCTAGGAACAGCTGTTATGCTTCCTGGTGGGTTTTGTCCTGTCAATGTATGTCCGTAGGACACGAGTACAGTCCAACATTTGAAGGCAATGCTCCTCCAGTGTGGCATGTGGCTTTGGGTAGAAGCTGGGGAGCACAATGATATGGTTGCTGTGGAAGGCCGATATGAGTTTTGGGAAGAACTTTGGATGTGTTCTGAGGATGGCCCAGTTGTAATGGAGCTGTTGGTATAGAGGATAGTCCACCAAGGCCTGAAGCTCACTGATGCATCTTGCAGAGGTGATCAAGGCTAGGAAGAGGGTCTTCCACATGAGGAATTTTAGGTGGGCCCCTTCCATAGGCTTGAACAGGTGACTCGCTAGTTGCTAGAGGACAATGTTGAGGTCCCACCATGGGACCAGTGGCTTTACAGGAGGGTGGAGGTGGTTGAGGCCCCTCATGAATCTTGTGATCAGTGGGTGTACGGATATGGACTTTACCTCCACTCTGTTGTGGTATGTGGCTATGACACTCAAGTGGGTCCTGATGGATGTCAGTTTTAATCCCATCTGTGAGAGGCTGAGTAGGTATTGTAATAGCACTGGGATGGGGCAGGCAAATGGATTGAGCTGATTGGTGCTGCATCATGCCCTGAGCCTTTCCCATTTTGTCGCATAGCAACTTCTGGTGGCTGGGCATCTGACTGCTAAGAGGACATCCATGACACCTTGTAATAGGTGAAGCAGTGTCAGGGTGGCCCTTTCAACATCCATGTGGTCAGGGCCAGGGCCCCCAATTTGGGGTATAGTGTGTGTCCCCTGTCCTGTATGAGGAGGTCTGGGCAGTCTGGGAGGCGTAGGTATGGCTGGCTGGATACATGTTGCAGGTACGGGGAACCACAATTGTCTCAGCCAGTAGGATACTATGACGACTATTACCCTCACCCTGTCGTGTGTGATCTTCTGAAGAGCCTTCACTCTGAGTGGTATGGGGCGGGTAGGCATAGCAGAGTTCGGGGGCCCCAGGGGGATCAAAAACACATCCAATGCTAGCCTGTGGGGAGAGGGTTGCCTAGAACAAAATCTTCAACACTTTGCATTGTCCTCACAGGCAAAGAAGTCCACTGTGGGGGTCCCTCATTGTTGGAATAGGTAGGAGCTGATGGAGTGCTTCAGCGGCCATTCATAAGGTGCACCCTAAGTCTCACTTTGATGCGTCTGTGGTCAGTGTAATCCACACCATGGATTTCACCTTCCTCGTCCGTGTGGAGTGTCTCTGGAGATGCGGAAGGTTGCGTGTAGGTTGCTTGTGGTGGGGTGTTGTGAGCGGCCAGTTGGTGGAGTTGTGCTGCCATTTGCAGTTGCTGTGCACTGATGGAGTTTACCCCAAAGCTCCATCAGGCTTCACTGTGTGTTTCCTGTGGTGAGCCCCCCGGCAGGGGGGCATTTCCCAGTAGTCCTTTGTAGTGCTGTGTCCCTGTCCACTGTTCTACTGTTTGCTGGGCTCTGGTGGTGTCTGTTCTTTGCTAAACATCTCCTTTTTGCTGGCTCCAGTGAGGAGGAGGAGGAGGAGGGAGAGGAGCTATAGGCGTGTCTGATGCTGTTGTGCTGTCCTCCATGGGTGGAGCTATAACATCGGTGCCAGTGACTGTGGGCAGATATATGCCATTGGTGCCAACGTGGATGATGCTACCTGTTTTCCTTGTCTTCAGTGTGGGGGTGCCTGGAATCACGCTTCCCCCGCCTGTCCGCTGCCTCCCCAGTGCCAGAGCTTGTTCCCATGGGGTGCCTGACTTGGGGGTAGGCCTGACTTGCATTGCCATGGCAAAATGAGGCGGAGACCGCGTGGTTGCTGGCTCTATTTAGAGAGACCTCTTGTGCACTTGCAGAAGGCATAGTGGTGGCAGCGATAGGGGTTCTGGCAGCCTCATGGTTGCTCCAGGAGGTGCTGGAGTCTCACAGTGGGCCTCTGCCACATCAGGGGGTGACATCGCTGAGGCACTATTAGTGGTAAGGGAACTTACCTCTCCATGTGGTGCCTTAGTGAGCTGCAGTGCTGGTGCCGCTGTGGGCTCTGTCGGTCCCCCATTGTGGCAGCTCTTGGCCTTGCTCCTCTTTGCTTCCTGGAGAGCAGTCTGAATTCAAGGTGGAGAGCCAGTCAACAGTTCACGGAGGGAATTTCTGCAGTGTTTTCTCACTCTGAGGGGACATATGCAGCAGTGGATGCATGACTCCATGTGGTGAGTGGTGCGGAGGCAGCGGTCGTGGGCATCATTGGCGTTCATTTTCCTGGAGCAACATGGGCATTTTTTAAAACCCAGCTTTTCCATCTTCTGAGGTAAGATTATCACTAAGAAAATTTAGGTAAGGAGAGATGAAGAATCTTTCCATCCTGGAAGGCGGATAGAAAAAACTGAAGCAGGAAGGGCAGGGATGGGGATCAGACAGGCTCAGAGGAACTCCAAAAAATAGGGGGAATTCCTCTGAGTTGTGGGAGAGCTGATCCAGTCCCTGTAGATGACACCTAGGCATAGCTGACTCAGCCTGCTTGTCCATGTAGAAAAATGGCTCCTCCCCAGCACTGTCTAGAATCCTATCCAGGAGAGGCATGGTATCTGCCATCTTTGTACCATGCAGGCAAGTGACCAAATGTGTTTCAACTCTGTCTCCTACTTACCTAAAGACAGCTGGACTATTTTAACTTTATTGCAACCTCTCTATCAGATGACCTAACCTCCATGTTTAGTAGAATTCTTTAAAGATGCGTTAAATTGAACCATGCACTCCTGAGCAACTATCAGCTTTCCCCCAATATTTAGTTAAAAGCTGCTCTCTCTTTTTTTGAAAGGTTAGTGCCAGCAACCTGATTCCACCCTGGTTAAGGTGGAGTCCATCCTTCCAAAAATGGCTCCCTATTCCCCAGAATGTCACCCAGTTCCTAACAAATCGAAAGCCCTCTTCCCTGGAGCAGCATCTCATCTATGCATTGAGACTCTGGAGCTCTGCCTGCCATCTCTTCGGTCCTGCACATGGAACAGGGAGTATTTCTGAGAATGCTACCCTGGATTTCAACTTTCTACTTAAAAGCCTAAACTTGGATTGCAGAACCTTCCTCGCACACACTTTCCTATGTTGTTGGTGTCCACATGTACCAAGAATGCCAGCTCCTCCCCAGAGTCTTGGTGAAGCATGAGGTTTGCAATCTCACACTAGGCAAGCAAGTGACCAAGCAATCCTCATGCCTACCTTTCACCCAGCTATCTGCATACCTAATGATTGAAATACCAAGACGACTGTCTCAATCCTTCCCCCTCCTGGGAAGAAGCCCCTGGAAACACATCCTCAATGTGAGAGAATACTGCATCCTCTGGAGAACAAGTACTAGCTACAGGATCATTTCTTGCCAGTTGTTAAAGGAGATTTTTTTTATTTTTTTTTTAACTACCATCAAGTCAATGCTGACTCCTGGTGACCCAGCTGGGTCGCCCCTGGGTCTTCTTGGGAAGGTATGACCAAAAGTCTAATAGACTGGCAAGCCTTTCCTTCCGAGGCAATGGAGGGTAAAGCGACTTGCCCAAGGTCACAAAGAGTGCCAGTGGAAAGTGAACCCTGGGTATTAGGCTGTTGCTCTAACCACTAGGCTACTCCTCTACTCCATTTCAAGGGAGTAGAGATACCAATACTAATATAAAGACCTTTAGGATTAATTGGTATATTTTATGCTATTACCTTTTATGCGTTTCCCAATTAATTTCTAATAATCTGTTAAGGTTAAATAACTCATTAATGGAAATACAATGTAGTGTCAAATTTCATGCTCTTTTTCTTAATTGGGATAATGAACTATATATTAAGGGATGTGCCAGGACGGGGGGAGGGGGGAGCGCAAAGCTGGGGAGGGTCAGTGGGAAAAGAAACTGTCTGATTTCTTTTACGGTTACAGGGCCTACCTAAATCTAACAGACATTAATTTAAAACCTCTAAAGCAAGCAGAGAGCTGTTTTTGCTATGTTAATGAAATAAGAAATGGACTTTTCTAAATAAACTCACAACCTCTCCTCTATCCCAAGCTTTATGTCACCAAGGGACCCTTTTACTAAAGTACACTAAGCAGTTAATGCTTGGTCATTGTTACCATGCGTTGATTTTATTTATTTATTTATTTATTTAGACAGATTTGTATACCACTTTATCCTTCAATCAAAGAGGTCACAACACATTGGAGGGTTACATTTAACATGAGGGGTACTAACGAACGTAAAAACATTGAGATTATGCTAATTGGGGTTGGATAGATGGTGAAGGTAGATGGTGTTCCGTTTAGGTGGTGACTATTGTTTGTCTGTTAGCTCATAAGCTTCTGTGAAGAGCAGGGTTTTGAGGGCCTTGTGAAAGTCTTCGGTATCTTTCATGGTCCTTAGGCCCATAAGGAGGGATTTCCACAATGTGGGCGCCAGTAGCGAGGGAAATCTTCTAGAGGTTGCTTGCTTAATCTTATGATATCCTGCGGGTGTAGAAATCCTGTTGTCATTATTGGTCCTTCTTGGTCAATTGCTCATTTCTCTTGTTATGATATCCTGGAGTGCATCTGCTGAGCGATGGTGAAAGATTTTGAAAATGTTCAGGATTGTTTTGAATTTTGTCTTAGCAATCATTGGGAGCCAGTGCAGTTGCTGTAAGACAGGGGTGATGTGCTCAGATCTTGCAGTGTCCGTGATGATGCGTGCTGCAGTGTTTTGCACCATTTGAAGTGGGTGTATGGTCTGCTGAGGGAGGCCCTGGTATAGCGAGTTTCCATAGTCAAGCAGTGGTGAGATAACTGCTTGGCACACTGTGCGGAAATGGTCCTGGTGGAGGATTGGCTTGATCGCAGGTAGGCCCTAGATGAGATTTTAGGCCCTAGATTTTAGGCCCTTAATCAGAGGTAGGCCCTAGATTTTAGGCCCTTAATCGGAGGTAGGCCCTAGATGAGATTTTAGGTTCAGAGCTTGGTCCATGGTGATGCCCAGGTACTTCACTTCATCTTTGACTGTTATTGGTTTGTTAAAAATGCTGATTGTTTGTGGAGGAATGAAAGTGGAGTTTCTGGTGACGAATATTGCCTCCGTTTTGTCATAGTTGACCATCAGGTTGTTAGTGGAGAGCCAGACGCTCATATCTTCAAGGCATCTGGTTATTGTTGTGGTGTCAGGTGATTGTAGGTTGATTGGAGCATATACCATGATGTCGTCAGCATAGAGGTGGTAGTGAAGTTTGTGGCGTTTGATGATGCTGCATATGGGTTTAATGTATATATTAAAGAGTATAGATGACAGTGCTGACCCTTGTGGTATTCCTTGCGTAACAGGGAACTGCAGAGATTTCTTTTGGGCGCATTTGACTTGCTGCGTCCAGTCTTCCAAGTAGGAGTAATGGCATAAACTACACAGGCCACTGCCTAGAGGAGCACTACAAAATGGAAGTCAGCTACAAAATGGAGTCACTGCCAGCTTGAACATACTGAGAGAGAGTGGCAGAACTGAGGATGCTGACAGCCTACAGATACACAAGCTGAATCTCAGTACCTGAGGTAAGAGGGCCATTGTCTTGAACTGGAAAAATACACTACTGGTGTTTGTTTCTTGGGACCCAGTACATCAACTGGTCCATCATAAAGTGCATGGGACTAGCAGCCCTGACTGGACTATGACTTGTCACATGAATATTCCATCATTAGTTACCTCCCCGTCCTGACTATTGTAACCTGCTCTTCATTGGTCTGCCTCTGAATCATCTTTCTCCCCTTCAATCTGTTCAAAACTCAGCTGCACAACTTATCTTCTGCCAGTATCACTAAGCTCATGTAACCCCTCTTCTCAAGTCACTTCACTGCTTCTCTATCCATTTCCACATCTAGTTCAAACTTCTCCTACTTTCCTACAAGTGCATTCATTCTGTGGCTCCTCACTACCTTTTCTCTCGTCTCACTCTACATCCCTCTTCGGGAACTCCGCTCCTCTGGCAGATTTCTGTTATCTGTGCCCTTCTCTGCCACTGCCAACTCCAGACTTTGTTCATTCCACTTTGCTGCTCCCTATGCCTGGAACAAACTACCTAAATCGGTGCGTCGGGCTCCTTCTCTGGCTCTATTCCAGAATGAAGATCCACCACTTTGAGGCTACTTTTGGACCTTGATGCTCCTCATTCTCTTGTTCACTACTTATGTGTATCTTGCCATACTCTAATCCCCAATTTTTCAATGTTTTTTCATCTTAATTAGATTGTAAGCTCTGATGAACAGGGACTGTGTCTTACATCTATATGTACAGCACTGTGTTTACCTTGTAGCTCTATACAAATGATTATTAGTAGGAGTAGCATGCCTTGGAGACATTCTCTGATTATCTATTTCAAGCTCTCGGATACCTGGCCCTATGGATCAATTATTCTGCAGTCACACCTGGGATCAGCTGGCCACGAGGCAACTAAGAAAGGTATTTCAAAGGACTACAAGAGAGGTTTGGAGTCCTTTGCTCTTTTGGGTTTTTGTTCCTGACCAACATTGACCAAGATGATTCAAGACCCTCCTTGCAATCTCTCTCTCTATCCCTTATTGTAATTGGCTTTGCATGTAAGTCTCTCTCCAACCCAGACCCACAAGAGGAAATCTATTGTTGGTTGTCTCAATGCTTCTGTATCTCACTCCGAGCTGGCAAGTGCTGCCTGACAGCCCATGAACTACAGAGGTACTGTATAAGAAATGCTACCTTAACAGTGGGAGTTAGCTGGAACCAATTATTTGTTTAACCTGTGGTAATTTTGTTGAGAGGATGATTGCATTTTCTAAGTTCTAATGGTCTAATTAATCTGGCCTGTGATGTATCTCTGTAATACCTGATACCCCTCCTGAACAGAATCTAATAAACAGATTGAGAGACAAAGCTTGGTAAGGATTACTTATATACATAGTTTGTGAGGTTATGAACTTGTCCAGAGCAGCCATAATCCAGAGTGCATAATTCTTTTTTAGTTCTTCACTGCTGCCCACAAGTTGCACACCAGCTGCCCATCATGTCTTGATGCGGTGAATGGAGGGTTCGAGGCGGAGAGTGGGCATGGAGAGCACACTGTAATTAGTGCAGAGAGACATATTACACTCTAACTATCAAAGTTGTAATTAGTGCAGGTGCAACTAGTGCCACCTCAATAGGTGGCGTTAGGTTCACCCGTGATAATTTTTAAAAAGGGTTCCAGGGGTGATCTGGGAAACTACAGACCGGTGAGCCTGACGTCAGTACTGGGAAAAATGGTAGAAACCATCATAAAGAATAAAATTACTCAGCATGTAGATAGTCACAACCTAATGGGAGACAGCCAACATGGCTTTAGACAAGAAAGATCTTGTCTTACTAATCTGTTATGTTTTTTTGAAGGAGTGAATAAACAGGTGGACAAAGGTGAGTCGGTTGATATTGTGTATCTGGACTTTCAGAAAGCCTTTGACAAGGTCCCTCATCAGAGACTTTTGGCAAAACTAAAGAGTCATGGGATAGGAGGCAATGTACTATTGTGGATCAGGAACTGGTTAAAAGATAGAAAGCAGAGGGTAGGGCTAAATGGCCAATTTTCCCAATGGAGAAAAGTGAATAGTGGTGTACCCCAGGGATCTGTGCTGGGTCCGCTGCTTTTTGACATATTCATAAATGACCTGGAAAGTGGAATAACGAGTGAGGTTATCAAATTTGCAGATGACACAAAACTAAAGTTGTTAAAACCCAAGAGGATTGTGAAAAATTGCAAGAGGATCTTGATAAATTGGAAGACTGGGCATCAAAATGGCAGATGAAATTTAATGTGGACAAGTGCAAGGTTATGCACCTAGGGAAGAACAACCCAAACTATGGTTACACGATGCAAGGTTCCACATTAGGAACCACCACCCAGGAAAAAGATTTAGGCGTCATTGTGGATACCATGTTAAAACCCTCGGCCCAGTGTGCAGCGGGGGCCAAGAGAGCAAATAGAATGCTAGGTATGATAAGGAAAGGAATGGAAAATAAAACAAAAGATATTATAATGCCTCTATATCGTTCCATGGTGAGACCGCACCTTGAATATTGTGTGCAATTCTGGTCGCCGTATCTTAAAAAGGATATAGCGATTTTAGAAAAGGTACAGAGAAGAGCCACCAAAATGGTAAAGGGGATGGAAGGATACTCCTATGAGGAAAGGCTAAAAAGGTTAGGGCTCTTTAACCTGGAAAAGAGACGGCTGAGGGGAGATATGATAGAAGTCTATAAATTAATGAACGGAGTGGAACGGGTAAACGTAGATCGATTGTTTACCTTATCAGAATATAGAAAGACTAGGGGACATGCAATGAAGCTACAGGGTAAACTATTTAAGACTAATAAAAGAAAATATTTTTTCACTCAACGTGTAATCAAACTCTGGAATTTGTTACCTGAGGATGTAGTAAAGGCTGTTACTGTAGCTGGGTTTAAAAAAGGTTTGGACAAGTTCCTGGAGGAAAGGTCCATAAACCATTATTAAGAAGTGACCGAAGATATCAATGCTTGACCCAGTACAAGCATTGTGGAACTTGTGTCTCTTGGGGAAACTGCTAGGTACATATGACCTAGATTGGCCACTGTTGGAAACAGAATACTGGGCTTGATGGACCTTGGTCTGACCCAGTATGGCATATCTTATGTTCTTATGATAACCGTGCCTTGTATTAACCTTGTAGTAACGGTTACCGCAGCGCATTTCCTGTACTGTTAGCACGTTAGCAAAAATGTCCCTAAACTTCTTAAGGCACCTACCAAATCGAGCGCATATTAATGAATACACACCACTATAGAATGATTTTGTTATATGTGGAAACTAATGGATTAGTATTTGTTAGAGAAAAATAACAGCCTCTTCCAAAAAACAGCTCTTAGTTATTCATGTAGGAATTTTTATTTTTTCACCACGGCATCACTGGCATCCATTTATCTTAATTGTTATAGTGAAGGAGCTTGCTTACTGAGAAGAAATTAAATATCACACTATGTAAAAAAGGTAGATCTTCTATGTTACAAAGGCATGAGCTAAATACTAATAAATAAATAATTAGGCATTCATGTTTGTAACGGAGGTACGCCAGACTCCGTGGCTCTCCTTACTCCCCCCACCCCTTTTCCTCCCCCCGTTCCACATACCACACTCAAGATGGGTCTCAACTGGTCGCAGCTTTATTAAACATTCCAATTTTAATCAACTTCAAATTCCAACATAACCTCATAACACTCCATCCGGCAGAGTACTGCCTCACCCGCCATGCAATTAGCAAGGTGACATCAGCTCCGCCTCCGCCGCGGACAAACCAACGGCTAGTTTATGTACCCACCCTTTCGGGCCTCCCCATATCATTAGCAAAGGCCCACCAGGGTTGTCCGGGTCGGGGGTACCCCAACCCCGCCCTACGCATTACCTAAGGCTCCGGACCCCGGAAACCTCTGGGATCCTGCCCCCTCCCCCCACCGCTGCAACACCCTAATATCCCCTTGAACATCTAAACAGAGGGGGGAGTGAGGGACGCGGCCCGCTCTCTCCTCCGCTGCCTTGATGACTCACTGCAGCCGGGAACCGCTCCACGCTCCGCTCCCCCCCCCATGTCATTTCTGCCTTCTGATTGGCTCCTCCGCCTTCACTCACACGGCAGGAGCCAATCACTTTAAATGATGCCGGCCCGCTCCCGACTTGCCTCACGATGCCCCCCCCCCCCCCGGCTGCGCCTGCCCGCGGGGACACCTTGCGCTGCTCCCTCATTAACAATGGCTGCATGGACTGTGCCCCGTGGCCTTTCTTTAATGGAGGTATGCCGGACTCTGTGGCTCCCCTTACCCCCCCCCCCCACCCCTTTTCCTCCACCAGTTCCACATACCACACAACACTCATGATGGGTCTCAACTGGTCGCAGCTTTATTAAACATTCCAACTTTAGTCAACTTCAAATTCCAACATAACCTCGTAACACTCCATCTGGCGGAGTACTGTCTCACCCGCCATGCGATTAGTAAGGTGACATCAGGTCCGCCTCTGCCGTGGACAAGCCAACGGCTAGTTTATGTACCCACCTTTCTCGGGCCTCGCCATATCATTAGCAAAGGCCCACCAGGGTTGTCCGGGTTGGGGGTACCCTACCCCCGCCCTACGCATTACTTAAGGCTCCGGACCCCGGAAACCTCCGGGATCCTGCCACCGGCATGAGCGATCCCCAAGTCCTCGTGCCGCCTCCCACACTGCAAGCTGCGACCAGCTAGAACTCCCGGCTCACCACATATTCCAAAGCCTCCTGCCAGTCGTTAAGTAATAAATCCATACCCACTGGGGATAAACGCAACCCATCCAAATCAGTACACTCCACATCCACCCATGAGTGGAGGATTTGATACCCCCCCGTGCTCACACACCCATCTACCAATCTGACGATTGATCTTTGACACTCCCCGCGACCATCTCCGCTGATCCCCACAGGCCGGCCTGGAATAATGTCCGACCACAATAACTGTACACTTTGAAACATTTGAAGAACTTCCACCAGATCTCTTTTTGCCGCTCGGATCAACTGCTTACAAGTCCAGGCTCCTAGGTCATTACCACCCAAATGTAGCAACATCATGGAAGGCTGCCTCTTCATACGCCCATGGTGCCGAAGCAAAAGCAACAACTGAGTCCAGCACAGACCCCTCTTGCCCAGCCATAGAACGGTCACCTGCGTGGTATCCAGTCCAAGATTCAGCCCAATTGACCATACCACAGCCCGCTGTCCCACCCAATAAACAAACGAATGACTGATGAGCCAGCAGCCGAGCAGCCTCCTCTGATCCTCTGAAAGAAACAAACTTGTTAAACCCTGCCTAAAGTATCCCTTATGGCCGAACATAACCCTGAAAAGCATGGGAATGCCATCGGCCTATGCGCTTTATCTCTTCCACAGGTAAACCAGCCAATGCCACACTGGTTGCTGCCCCGATGTGAAAGGAATGCGGGGCAAACTGCAGTGGGTCCTCCTCAACTTGCCGCAGCGCCAGGCGCAGCACTGCCGACACTTTGAAGCGCGTCAAAGGGGCGCCATTCTCATGCAGGAACAACCAGCCTTCCCTCGCTGGCCTTACCCTCAAAAAGGCCTTGACAGCCGCAACCGGGCAAGTCGCCACACCCAGAATCTCCCGCAACCACACCCCCACCCCTCTGCCCATCTGATCCGTCTTGGATCTCGCAATCCACAACTGCAGCTGACCCTGCCCTACCCGCAAATGCTGCAACTGCATTCCACACCCCCCCCCCTGCGCCCGACCTGAGTTCGCCACCAGCTCCTCCACCCAGAAAGCCCCTAAGAAAGCTAGGCAAAACACTGCCTTGAACAACGTTGCTTCATAGGGTGACCACATCACCTCTGGAATTGCCGCGCAAATTCTCCCCAGCAGCTCATGCGTAATAGACCGCCTACCATCCCGAGGCGTTGGCTGGGAATGCTCCCATCCTTGCAACAGCCGGCAAGTAAGAAACCCTCCCGCAGGAGAGCCCCAGCCCACCGCTCACAAGAAAAAGGCAAAGCCCGCCAAGTGTGTTCGCACAGATGCTCGCGCCACCCCTTGCGCCTTCGCTTCACTCACATACTGCCCCATGAGGTGGTCCGACACCCTTCCCAGCTGCCATTTGCATGCTCTGAGAAAGTCCAGGATTCTGTCGCAGCTGCAATGATATGCTCCCCAATGTTGCTGGGGACACCGAACTCCTCAGCAGACTCAACATCTCAGAAGGCCAAGTTGCCATAATATCCCCGGGACCTTCATGCCCTCGGCGTCCGCCACTGGTGCCAGCTTCTGGAACAGGTCCCACTAGAAACGAGAAAGCGCATCCGCAATCTTATTAGTGCTGCCCGGAATATGATGCGCCCTCACCACCACGTTCAAACGCAGACAGGCTAACACCACTACCATCCTACACCATGGCGCGTAATGATTAATCACGCTTACCACCGTGGCATTATCGCACCACCAAACTAACTTCCGGTTACGAAGTCTGTCCGGCCACAAGTCCAGCACTACCAAAATGGGAAATAGCTCCAGGAAGGCGACATTGCTGGTCAAACCCGCATCCCGCCATTCCTGAGGCCATTCCCCCGCACACCACGCCCCCCCCCAAAGTATATTCCCAGACTAGCCCCCCACGCTGCGTCTGTAAATATTTGCAAGTCTACAGAAGATATCGCAGCCTCCATCAGAACCAAAATACTGTTGAATTCTCTCAAAAATACCTCCCAAACTCCCAAATCTGCCCGTATGCTCCTAGGCACCCTAATCTGGTGATGAGGTTTACGCACACTGGAAGTAGCTGATGCTAAACTCGGTAAAAACACCCTGCCCATTGGGATAACCCTGCACGCAAAATTAAGCAAACCTATCAAGGCCTGCATTTCCTTCAAAGTTATTTTACTGGACGCCAAGACATTTGCCACTACCACCTTCAACTTAGACACCTTCCCTGGCGGCAATCGCACCACCATTGCCCCGGAATCCAGCTCTACCCCCAAGAATGTGATCATGGTAGCCGGGCCTTCCATCTTCCCCGCCGCTAAGAGCATTCCCCATACCCTGGACAATTCCACAAAACCCTCCAGCAACTCCTGGCATGCCAATGACTGTGCCTGTCCTACAAACAGAAAATTGTCCAAATAGTGCACAACATTTGCACAGCCCACCCTTCTAATGAGCGCCCAATGCAGAAAAGTACTAAACTTTTCGAAATACGCACAGGAAATCAAACACCCCATTGGCATACATTTATCGAAATAACTTTGGCCTTCAAATTGAAAACCTAGCAAACAAAATGCGGAAGGATGGACCGGCAGTAAATGAAATGCCGACTCAATGTCCACCTTCACCATCAGACAACTTGTCCCACATCTCCTAACCAATGCTACCGCCAAATCGAACGAGGCATACCATACCGTGCACGACTCCCTAGGGATATGATCATTCATGGACGCTCCCAATGGAAAGGATAAGTTGTGAATCAAACAAAACTTACCCACCTCTTTTTTTGGTATAATTCCCAATGGGGAAACTACCAGATTTGGGAATGACGGTTCCATAAATGGACCCGCTATCCTACCCAGCTCCAAATCCCTCTGCAATTTCTCCCAAACAATGTGAGCCTATCGTCTCACCGAAGGAGCATTGCGAATGGCTGACACCTGTATGCTCCCCTCCACGGGGATAATGAAACCCTCCTGAAAACCCAACTCCAATACCCTACTGTCTCCTTTCTTTGGGTATTGATGAAGCCAAGGCCTTAATGCCTCCAGCCGTATCGGCGTCGGAGCCAGGTCCACATAGTCCTTACTGTTTTGGGGGTGGCAAGGGCACCCCCATGGGCCCCTTTTTGACACATTTACTGGCTGAATGTCCTCTGCCACAGACCGAGCACGCATGCCGAAACTTGCAATCGGGAAATGGACACGAGGACTTATTGAATCTCCAACAAAGGTCTCCTGATCCACTACCTCCCGGCTTCTGTTGAGGGCCCCCCCCCCCCCGGCCCGAAAGGAACGACCTAACCCCAATGCTGCCGCCGCCCCCCTTTGTGCCCCCCGACCCCCACTCCTGTCTTGGCAGACATCTGAGTCAACCATAAATTAATGTCCTGCATCCCCCAAGACACCGCCTTTTTCTCCTCCATCTTGTCTATGAACTTTTCATCGTAATTGAGTCATGCCCAACCTTCATGCGTCTGAGCCGCCTCCATGATAGAGTCGGCGTAAGCCAATAACATCCCATAATCCTCCGGCGCCTGCCTCCCCCACACACTAGCCAGCCTCAAAAACGCTTACATCCAATTGACCACATTCCACAAAACTTTCTTGACCCTACCCGCCTTCTCATCCTCCTTCCTCTTTTTCCTGCTCTCCTCCGACCTTCTCTGCCCCTCCAACAACCGGAAAATATTTATGTATCGCCTCTTCCGAATCCGCCTTCTGAGCTTCCTGGGTATGCTCACCCACAACTCCGAAAATGCGGCTAGCATAGAGGTCACCCCCCCGCCGGTGGACTAGCGATTACCGCACCCCCAACCTGGCCCGCCCCGGATGATGATGAAATGGATTCCAAAGATGACGAAGACAACTCTGAGCTATGCCGCCGCCGACACACATGTCGCTTTTTCTTATGCACCTTACCACCTACACCTCCTTGTGAGCCCTTCCCCCACCCCGGCACTTCCCCATGATCCCCCAGAGACTCACCTGCCTCCTCTGCAGAGGCCCTCTCCATACTGGTCCCAGCTTGCGACTCCGGAGCCTCCAAATCCTGCAATCCGTCGCTCCCCACATTGGCAACCCCCGCCGCACACATCCTGTCTGTTGCACCCAACATCATAGGCTCTCCCGTCAGACGGTTTCTCTCACCTGGATCCAGCCTCTGTGACACAGCCAAAGGTGCCTGTGGAGATAAATAAAAAACAGGAGGGGGAACCACCGCGGGCCAGGCAGTTGACCAGGCCGCCAGCCAACCGCCCCCAGATGAACCTTGCCCTCCCTCCAGCTAATGCTCCCACGTCATCGGTCCCCCCCACTGGATAACCACCCCGCTGCATTGCCTGTCATCCCAACGAACTGCCTGCCCCGTGCCCCACAGGTATGCTATCCCCCCCCATCTCCCACCCCTGCAGACCTGCTCCTTGCACAAGGCCTTGCCCCCCTGCCTGCCCCCAAGGATTAAACCAGGAACTGCAAAACACTAATCCTGATGCTCTCCCGTGGCCTGCCATCCATTCCTCCAAGCAACCCGCTGACCCCCATCTCCTGTCCCCCCACACTGTGGTCCTGCACCACTCCCTGATCCTGAGCCTGCCCCCGGGCCCTGCTACGACCTCTCACCTGCACTGGAGACATCTGGGACCCTCCAGCATGTGCCTGCACTCCTCCTCTGCCACCCACGTCCCCTTCCATTCCTCCCACCTCATACCAACCCCCTACCTTCCGAAGTCCCCCGCTGACCCGACACAGCCCGACATGATGCCCCCCTCCCCCAACATGCCCCTTGAGGCTCCAGAGCGGAGACATGGCAACCCCCCGTAGCCTTAACAATTAGCTCCACTTGACTGCACCACCACTCTCCTGTCTCAAATCCCTGCCGCTGTCAGCCTCCTCACAGCACCTGCCAGCACCGGACAGCGCCAGCCGATCACAGCTTCCCGCAAAGCACACCTGCACCAATGCCGCGGAACTCAGGCATGATCCGCCAACCCCTGAACCGCTCCCGACACACTGCAGCCGACCAAGCACAATCCTGCTCCCAACGATAATTGATCACACGGCTCCTGATCCGCCCGAGCTCACCACGCGGCCCGCTCTCTCCTCCGCTGCCTCGATGACTCACTGCAGCCGGGAACCACTCCCCGCCCCGCTCCCCCCCCCCCCCCCCCCGGTGTCATTCCTGCCCTCTGATTGGCTCCCCCGCCTTCACTCACGCGGCGGGAGCCAATCACTTTAAATGATGCCAGCCTGCTCCCGACTTGCCGATGATGTCCCCCCGGCCGCGCCTGCCCGTGGGGACACCACGCGCCGCTCCCCCGTTAATCGCAGCCGCATGAACTGCACCCCATGGCCTTTCTTTTCTGTGTTCATGGAGACTGCCTGAGAATCTAGCATTTGCCTTTGGAAGGGCTTTTGCATGTCTGTGTATTTATGAGACGATGGGGGTTGCCTTGGTTTGTGATAAATCAATTGCTATTATTAGTTCTGCTTCAAGTACATAGTTAGAGCAATTTCCCTATTTTGGCCAAAGCAGGAGCAAATATTTTTTCCTGCATAAGACACACTCTGTGGTAAAACAAGAGTTGTGCTGTTAAATGGTTCATTTGGTGACCTTTAATAATTTGTAATGTTTAATGATCACTAGTTGGTTAATAACAACTATTCTGGTATATAGACCATCTGCTGTAGCTCATGTGGACATCACTAATATTATGGTCCATCTGCTGCAGGCTAAGATTGTTCTTTCAGGGACATTTATTCTAGATGATTTTAATATTCATGTTTTTTATCAAAATCTTAGCGTAGAGGCACAAGCTTTTTAGTGGCTATGGAAGGGATGGGATTTAAGCAGATCATTTTTGATGTTACACATGAAAAGCGCATACCTTAGACCTTGTTTTTGTGCCTGAACAATTAGGGAGTTTTCATGTTTAAAAAACACTTCATATGTCACCCGTTCCATGGCACGACCATTTTCTTCTTTCTCTCCCAGTGCCTAATTTGTCAAGAGGAGGCAAAAACAGAAATGTAGTTCAGTCAAACAAAAAATATGATAAAGGTAAATTAGCTGAAGAGATGGCACATGATGTTCTCTCACTATTACTAGACACCTGAAATGAAACTATAGGAAAGTTATTGCTTCTAATACATTTGGTAAAGAGAACATATGGTCCTTTTATGCAACATGATATACTAGGGAGTTACTGCAGAAAAAGAGTGTGCTTTGCAGGCTAGAAAAGAAATGTTGGAAATCTCAAAGTATAGCTGATAAAATCAATTATCAGAATTGTTTCTTAGAATATTGTGGAATGATTGATGCTCTGATAACCAACACTTAGGGGTATACTTACTAAGCCAGACCAATGGTTAACCCGGGTTATCTGCAACTAGGTCCCATGTTATTCAATGGGACCTAGATGTAGATAGCCTCGTTTAAGTGTTAGTCCAGTTTAATAAATATACCCCTTAAGTGCTCTGTGAACCGTCCTAAAGATTTGCTTAATATTGTGCAGGATTTAATGATACTATATGTCCTTCCCAAAGTGAGGCCTTGTGTTCCATATCTCCACAAACTTTACTGACCAATATTCTAATAAAGCACAAACACTCAAAGATATGCTGGGTGGGTTAGACATTATGCCTGATTTGAATACTGTTACTACTAAGGAACTTTTGTCAGATTTTCATTCTGTTACTCTTGATGACATAATTATGTTTATCGAGCAGTTAAAAACTACAACTACTACTTTAGACCTATGACCTAAAGGCTTGATCAAGAGTATTACTTCTTTGGTTTCTATTTAGTTACACCATACTGTGGCACTCTCCGTAGAGACTGCAAGGTTCCAAAATCCTTGAAAAAAGCTAGTATAAGACCAATTTTAAAAAAGAAAATGAACTCCTTAGATTCTAACTCTTGCTGTCCAATAGCCAGTCTGCTATTATTAACAAAACATTTAGAGCATGTGACATATCAGCAATTAGTTAATTTTACTGATCTACATGACATTCTTGACCCACAACAACATGGGCTTCAGATGCACTGATTTACCTGTTTGATAGCTTGTATAAGGGCTTGGATACTCCATATACCGCCCTTTTTATGCATTTAAGTGTATATTTCTTCAGCCTTTTTCTTTTCTATAAGTTGTGGCAATTGGTGATTGTCTGGTTTCTGTTCTATTTGTTGGAGTGTGTGCAATGTGTAAAGACTGAAACAGTGTGCTCTTCTTGGAAAGAAGTAAGATGGTGTTCCGCAAGTATCATGAGTTTCAGCTATGTTGTTCAATAAATATTTGCAGCCATTGTGTGATTTAATTAAGAGTTATGGCATTTTTATGCTGATATAATGCTATGGGGGTCAAAAACAACCACGAATAGCAAGGATGTACGTCCAGTCTGGATGTACATCCCTGCTATTTGTGCAAATGTGGTTGCCAGCAAAAGGCTCCCCATACGAACATCAGAGTTGTATGGGGAGCATTAGATGGGGGCGGAACGAGGGTAGAGTGAGGGTGGGTCATCTCCCCGGACGTACAGAGCCTATTCTGAGGTCGAGTAGACAGGGGACTTATTCCCTCTCAGAGGTGGAATCAGTCTCCCTGGATGTGACATTTTGGTAGTGGACGGCATGGACAAAGAAGGTAGGCATGCAGGAAGTTCCCCGCAGCTGGACCCCAGCCATGGGAGGTCGGATCGGGGACATCTAGCCCCCATGTGAGCAGAATTGGCTGTGTCTTCCGGCCATCTGGATATCTGTATGTCCGGATGGCCGGGAGATGTACAGATCAGAATGTGCCTCTATATGCTCCTTTCTCCTTGGTGCTCAAGAGTCGGCATTGATGATAAGCTACTTCCCATAAGATCAGAAGTGAAGTATTTAGGAATCATTCTTGACACCCATTTACCATTAAAGCAGCATATCAAAATAAAAATAAAATAAAGCCGCAAATCAATAATGTGATACATTCACTTTCTTTAAACTGTGTATCTGATATAGGCTTAAACCATTTTTATTATGCAATGATTTTTGTATGGTGTTGCAGGCCTATAGTTTTCCTTTCCTAGACTATTCAAACAGCCTTGCCACTCTGAATGAGCCTGATCTCATCTGATCTTGAAAGCTAAGCAGGGTTGGGCCCGACTAGTATATGGATGGGAGACCACCTTGGAATACCAGATGCTGTAGGCTTACTGAGCAAAAGAAAGGCCTGGGAATCTACATCTGGTCACAACTTGCTAAGAAAATCAAGGTATAGGTCACCATGAGTCAACATGGACTCAATGGCACATAACAACTCTGTGGTTTACTGAAGCCTACATTAAAAATATTACAACTTGTCCAGAATGCTGCTGCCAGGATAATTTTAGGACTAGCTTATTTTGATCACATTATTCCAGGCCTTATAAATTTGCACTGACTATAGGATTTGTATTGATTCCAAACTCAAATTCAAGATGTTCTTATTAATGTTTAAAGCTATTTACAGAACCAGTATACATTCACTGTTGACCCCTTATGCAACAACTAGGTCTGTAGGATTCTCTTTGACTTATTCTTCTGTGGTCCCTGATACCTCAGTAGTAAAAAAAAAAAAAAAAAGCAATCAGCTGCTTTTATGCATGACTTTCCTCAACAACAACAGTTTGTCTCATGAGAAAAGTGGCTGGGATTTTTATGTCCCACACATGAATACTCCATAACTATAAACTGATGTTCCTTGTGCCACTGCTGTGTTCCTTCACCCCTGAAGAAGGCCTTTGCCGAAACACAACTGTGTAGGGTGAGACTTCCTATGCTTTAATAAAGACTCACTGCAATACATCTTTCCTTATGTGTTTTGCCACCTCACTCTTATACGGTCTTCTGATGCTGCGTATGTGTATGCTTCTTCTGGGTGGCATAAGAAAAGCAAATACATGAGCTTGTGCCTCCCTTTTCCCATGTTGTTTCATATTAGGCCTATTTTTAGCCACTTGGGAAAGGGTAATTTCAGCTCGGGGAATTTACCTGAGGAACTACTTCATTACTCAGGCAAATTTCTTTAAAAAGCGTCTTCTACTAGGACAGAAAAATAATCTTGGCACATATTATACATTGCTGTAAAATATTTTCATTTAACTATTATCAGGGCTGTTCTACTGTAACCACAATCTGATTATTAGTGAGAAGATGAAAAATCCTACTTGGAATAAGAATGTTTTCTAAACGTCTGACAGTCTGCGTGCAGACTTTCATTACCAATTGATTTCCCTTTGCAGGAACGGCCTTCCTGATTTTCTCATCATGGTGTTTAAGTTGTTTGGAAATGTTACATCCAGACAACGAACATAATTATATGTGTCCAGTACACGTGGCTTTCTCATCTACTTGTAGAAAGTAACACAAAACATCCATGGCCATTTTCTAAAGTGTTTGTGGATGAATGCTATTAAGATGACTATGTAATCAATAGCATTTTACAGTTAAAAGGCCTTACTCATTATGGGCCCAATTTTCCACAGCAGCGACAGTATTAATTTAAATGTTGATAGCTTTGTTTTTACTAAATGTTTTAAGTATTTGATTCAAGGTGCTATGTTTGTGTATATTGAGGCTGAGGTCTTGGTTTTAGGGGCCAGTGAGAGTTGTTTAAATTGGGGTTTTGGCTGTGCTGTTATTTTAAGACTGATTGTTATTTGCTTTGATTGTCTTGTACGCCATTCTTTAATATCCGTGATTAATAGAGCAGAATATAAGCACCGATATTAAATTACATTTCAATTAAAAGTAGGTACTGGTATTTAAATGAATACACATACTCAGCAGTGTTGAATATATGTGTAATGCAGTCATCACCACCATCTATCCATTTATTTTTATTTTATTTATTTTATTTAACATTTCTTATATACCGCGCTATTTGTCATCAGCGCGGTTTACATCAAAACAATAGAACACTTGACCAGATACATTGGCCGTCGTTTACATAAAACGGGGAGTTAACATGGAGGAGAACTTGGGGAACTATTTACATTCAAGTTTATAGCAAACTTAGGAAACTATGTACAAATCGGTTGTATTACATATTAGGTATGATTACAGTGTTGTTTTATGTCATGTAGCGGCTGTATGATATAGTGGGGGTGTGTGGGAGGTAATGGGGTATCAGGATGGGTATAATGTAAGTCAGGCCTAAATAGATCTGGTGCTCACTAACAGAGATAATGTGTCTAATGAATGGGTGGCTACTCACTTGAGCAGCAGTGATCACCACATGGTGTGGTTTGAGGTAGTAGCCAAGGCAGAATCCAATCACAGCAACTCAAAGTCCTGTATTTCAACAATGCTGGCTTCAGTAAAATGGGAAAGTACCTGAAAGAGAAGCTGGTAGGGTAGGAGGAAATAAGGGAAGTAGAAGGGCAGTGGGCTAAAATGAAAGGGGTTATAAAAAGGAAAGGAAATAAAAACAATAGGAAAAGGAAGCCTATATGGTTCTCCAAAGAAGTAGCACCATTCTACTGTAAATAGTTATAAGATGTAAGGAATTACCAATTGTTAAATGTAAATAGTTGCTGTTTTACTGTTCTGTGTAAATCATCGTTATGTTCACTGTACACTGCTTTGATAAAACTGAAAAGTGGTATATAAAAATGTTAAATAAATAAATAAAGGCAACAAATTCAGCTGTCACAAAATTCAGATGATCACAAAAGAAGAATAAAAGAAAGAATACTTGATAAAACTGAAGGAGGCAAAAAGAGAAATCAGGATCGTAAAAGCATATGCGGAAGAAAAAAATGGCTACGGATGTGAAGATGGGTGATGAGACTTTTTTCAGGTATATTGAGGAGAAGAAGAAGACCAGAGGTGGAATTGCAAGACTCAAAGATGGCAAGGACTACGTTGTGGAAAGCGATAAGGAAAAAGTGAAATTCTAAACAAATACTTGTGTTCAGTGTTCATAAAAGAAAATCCTGGAGAAGAGCCACACATGACTGATAAAAGTAACAAGGGAAACAGAATAGATGTAACACCATTCGTGGATAAAGATGTTTATGAACAGCTTGAAAAACTGAGAGTGGACAAGGCAATGGGACTGCATCAGATACATCCCAGAATACTGAGGGAGTTCAGGGAGATTTTGACAGGACTTTTAAAAAATGTGTTTAATAGATTCCTGGAGATTGGTGAGGTACCAGAAGACTGGAGAAGGGCTGATGTAGTCCCTCTTCACAAATGTGACAACAGAGAAGAATTGGCAAACTACAGGCCAGCAAGATTTATCTCAGTGGTAGGAAAAGTAATGGAGATGCTGCTGAAAGAAAGGATAGTGTCTTTTCTAGAAGCCAATGGGCTGTGAGATCCGAGGCAACATGGCTTTATCGAGGGTAGAGCATGCCAAAGAAGTCTGATTGATTTCTTTGATTGGGTGACCAGAGAACTAGATGAAGGGCATACAATGGAAGTGGTCTACTTTGATTTCAGTAAACCTTTGATATTGTTCCTCACAGGAGGCTTGTGAATAAACTGAGCAACCTGGAGATGGATTCTATGGTCCTGAACTGGATCAAGAACTGGTTGACTGATAGTTTCATTCAACAGTACCCTTTGTAGTCTAACTCTAAACAAAGATGGGTGAGCAGTGGAGTGCCTCAGAGATTGGCCGCCGGACCACTACTGTTCAATGACTTAGTGGGTGATATTGCTGAAGGGTTAAAAGGGAAAAGTTTGCCTTTTTGCAGATAACATGAAGATTTGCAATGAAGTGGACACTTAAGAGGGAGTATATAACATGAGAAAAGATCTACAAAAGTTAGAAGTATGATCTAATGCGTGGCAATAGAGATTTAATATAAAGAAGTACAGATTGATGCACTTGGGATACAGAAACCCAAACAAGCTGTACATGATAGGAGATGGTGTGAAAGGACCAAGAAATGGACCTTGGAATGACAGTATCTGAGGATGTCAAGGTGGAAAAGTAATGTGACAAAGTGGTGGCCAAAGCTTGAAGGATGTTCTGCTGCACACAGAGAGGAATAGCCAGCAGGAAGAAGGTATTAGTGCCCCTGTATAGGTCATTGGTGAGGCCTCAACTGGAGTACTGGGTTCAGTTTTGGAGACTGCAGCTTGCAAAGGATAAAAAAAGACTTGAAATGGCCAAAAGGAAGGTGACCAAAATGATATGGGGCCTGCTTTAGAAAGCATATGAGAAAAGATTTGAAGACCTAAATATGCATACCCTAGAGGAGAGGTGGGACAGGGGAATATGATACAGATGTTTAAATACTTCAAGTGTATTAATGAACAAATAACCTTTTTTCAAAGACAGGGAAGCTACAGAACTAGAAGACATGAAATGAAGCTGCAAGGAGGTAAACTTACAAGCAACATCAGGAAATAGTTTTCATGGAAAGGGTAGTGGATGCCTGGAATACCCTTCTGAAGGAGCTGGTGGGAGCAAAAACAATGATAGACTTCAAAAAGCATAGGGCAGACACAGAGGATCACTTTATAGAAAGAGGATGGAATCAAAGCAGCCAAATAACTTCATAAATAGAAAAGAGTAATCTGCCTGGAGCGACAGGTACAATCTTAAAGGCATAGAAGGAGAATAACCTGCACTATACAACTCTAGTCAGCTTACTGGGCACACTGGATGGACCATTCTGGTCTTTATAAGAACATAAGAACATAAGATATGCCATACTGGGTCAGACCAAGGTCCATCAAGCCCAGTATTCTGTTTCCAACAGTGGCCAATCTAGGTCATACGTACCTAGCAGTTTCCCCAAGGGACACAGGTTCCACAATGCTTGTATTGGTTCAAGCATTGATATCCTGGGTCCCTTCCTAATAATGGTTTATGGACCTTTCCTCCAGGAACTTGTCCAAACCTTTTTTAAACCCAGCTACACTAACAGCCTTTACTACATCCTCCCATTATTTACTATGGGGCCTATTCTGTCCCGTGAAAAGCAGGGATGGACGTCCTGTTGGAACGTCCATTCCCGCTATTCATCCCCCTTGCTGTCCCTGATTAAGCATTATGAATATGACCTGGACAGGAGTAATTGCACCCTTGGCAGTGATGATAGCCTCCAAATGTTTCTAGTTGCCATTTATAAGTTTCATATATCTGTCTGCTCTGATGACAGGACTTCGACTTTCATACTTTGGACACATCATGCGAAGAGAGAGATCATTAGAGAAAGACATCATGCTTGGCAAGATAGAAAGTCAATGCAAAAGAGGAAGGCCAGCAATGAGATGGATCGATACAATAACAGCAGCTATGGGTGCCAGTCTGTCAACATTGAGCTGCCTGACTGAAGACCGAGCACAATTTAGGACAACTATCCAGAGGGTCGCCATGAGTCAACACTGACTTGACGGTACTTAACAACAACAACAACAACGTCTGTCTGCAGGTAGTTTCTCTTACTCTTCAACTCCAATTTTTTCCAGCTTACGAATGTTTCCAGGATTCATTTTACCAATGGCAGATTTCAGCTCTTTCCAAAGGTTCTTGATTGCATCAAGTTCAAGACTCACTGCTGGCCAGTTTTAAACAGTTCATTTGTTTCTTTTTAACCCTTGTTTTGTAATTTTGGATGTATGTTTTGGGTCATTGTCCTGCTGGAGGAACCATGACCTTCAACCTAGACCTAGAGAGAAAAGTGGTCCCAATAAAGAGTAGTTACTCACCTGTAACAGGTGTTCTCCAGGAGCAGCAGGAATCAGTCCTCACTTATGGGTGACGTCGGCGCCGACGGAGCCCTCGCGGAGCAATTTCCCCAGCTTTCGAAGAAAGCCTTTGGGAATTGCAGCACGCATGCGCGGTCCCCTTCCCACCCAAGGGTGCCATCTTGCTCAGTCTGATGACATAGAGAAAAGACAGCAAAAAAGTTAGCAAAAACAATGGATAAGAATGACTGCAACTCCGAGGGGAGGAGGGAGGGTTGTGAGGATTGATTCCTGCTGCTCCTGGAGAACACCTGTTACAGGTGAGTAACTACTCTTTCTCCAGGACCAAGCAGGAAGTCAGTCCTCACTTATGGGACTCCCAAGCTTAAGGCTACCGGAGACCTCAAGCCAAAAAAATGAGCTCCCTCTAGCTCAGCAGTACAGAAGGAGGAATCTTCTCTGAATACGCCCCCGGCCGGTAGCCCAACACCAGGGCCGGAGGGTAAGAGTTGCCTAAACCTCAAAGAGATTGTGGAGGACCGCCTGTCCGAAAGCACTGTCCCTGCGGGACTCCATGCAGTAATGAGCTGCAAAAGTCTGGCTTGAAGACCAAGTAGCGGCCCGGCAGATGTCTGCCAATGGAACAGAGCGGAGATGAGCCACTGACGCAGCCTTCGCCCTGACACGGTGAGCCGTGACTCGACCCTCTAAGGAGAGGCCGGCTGCCCCATAAGCCCAGGCGATACAGTCAGCTACCCAGATGGACAAAGTACGCTTGGAGACAGGGACCCCCAACCTATTGGGGTCAAAAGAAACGAAAAGCTGAACAGCCTTTCTATGCTCCCGCGTACGGTCAAGGTAGAAAGATAAGACCCTCCTACAGTCCAGGGTATGCAGAACCGTCTCAGCCCGGCTGGTATGCGGCCTGGGAAAGAAGGTTGGAAGAACCACCTCTTGCTTGAGATGAAAAGGGGAAACCACTTTTGGAAGAAACTTAGGGTGAGTCCTTAAGACCACCCTATTCGGGTAGAACCTAGTGTAAGGAGGCACAAACACTAGGGCTTAAAGTTCACTAACGCGCCTAGCGGAGGTAAGGGCTACCAAGAAGAGAGTTTTCCAGGAAAGGAAATGAAGAGGGCAGGTAGCCATAGGTTCAAAAGGCGGACAGGTAATCCGCTGCAAGACCACATTGAGATCCCAGTCAGGGGCTGGTGGGCGCAAGGGAGGCTTAAGCAGAAGGAGGCCTCTGAGAAAACGTGCCACCAAGGGGTGTGTGGAAAGAGGTCTGCCGTCCACCGGCGAGTGATGTGCAGAGAGAGCACTGAGGTGGACCCTTACAGCGTTGGACTTGAGGCCGAGATTGGAAAGGTGAAGCAAGTATTGCAGTACCACCGATACCAAGCAGGAGAAGGGGTTCTCAGACTGCTGAGAACACCACACGGAGAAGCGACGCCATTTAAGGGCGCAAGACGTCCGGGTGGATGGTCGCCTAGACGCTAGGATGACATCTTCCACCTCCGGAGGTAGGAGTAGCGGAGCTAGGACTACCCTTTCAGCAGCCAGGCCATCAGGTGAAGGGCTCGGAGGTTGGGGTGCAGGAGAGTGCCTTGATCCTGAGTCAGGAGATCGGGCTGAAACCCCAGAGGAAGAGGAGTGTCCACTGCCAGTTGTAGCAGGAGCGGGAACCAAGGCTGTCTCGGCCACCTGGGCGCTACCAGGATTACCGAGGCCCTGTCCCGGAGAACTTTGAAAAGCGTCCAGGACACGAGTGGCGTGGGAGGGAAGGCATACAGTAGGCCTGTGGTTCACGGGATGAGGAAAGCATCCGCCACTACTCTGAGCGGGTGCGGGTGCCTGGAGCAGAACCTGGGAAGTTGCCGGTTCAGAGGACTGGCAAAAAGATCCATGGTGGGGAGGCCCCATCGGAGGAAGATCCGCTGAACCACCAACGGGTCTAACCTCCACTCGTGTGGCTGCAGAATCCTGCTCAGTTTGTCGGCCAGGTAATTTTCCTGTCCTGGCAGGTAAACCGCCTTGAGGAGGATGTCATGGTCGACTGCCCAAGAGCACAGTCTCTGAGCCTCCTGACATAGAAAGAGGGAGCCGGTACCCCCTGTTTGTTGACATAGAACATGGCAACCTGATTGTCCATCTGGACTAGTACAGACTGATGAGAGGTGAGGTGAGAGAAGGTCCGTAGAGCTAGGCGGATCGCCCTGAGCTCCAGGAAGTTTATCTGAGCAGCCTCCCAAGGGGTCCAAAGGCCTTGAGTACATGTCCCCTGGCAATGTGCTCCCCATCCCAGGAGAGAGGCATCTGACGTCAGCACTTGGGAAGGCGGAGGAGACTGAAAAGTCATGCCGAGTACCAGATTGGGCAGATAAAGCCACCATTGCAGAGAGGAGACCAGGCGGTCGGAGATCTGTACTAAGTCCGCAAGGCTCCCTGTGGCTTGATGCCATTGAGTGCGAAGGCTCCACTGAGCAGGCCTCATATGTAGACGGGCATTCGGAGTGACGTGGACCGTGGAAGCCATATGGCCCAGCAGCTGCAGGAATTGCCTGGCCGAGACCAGGGAAGTGCTGTGAAACCTGCTGGCCAGAGCTCTGAGCCGGTTGGCCCGTTCCAGAGGCAAGAAGGCACGAGCTTGCAGAGTGTCCAACCGTGCTCCTATGAATTTGAGATCCTGAGAGGGGAGCAAAGTGGACTTTGCAAAGTTTATGACAAACCCCAAGTGCTGAAGCAGAGCCACAGTGCGATGAGTGGCCTGAGTGACCTCCAGGGAAGACTGTGCCCGGATGAGCCAGTCGTCCAGGTAGGGAAAGACAAAGAGGCCTTGAAGCCTCAGGAAGGCTGCCACCACTGCCAGGCATTTGGTGAATACCCTGGGAGCGGAGGACAGGCCAAAGGGCAGTACCCTGTACTGATAATGATTTCCTGCCACAACAAATCGTAGATATTGTCTGTGGTCCGGATGGATAAGGATGTGAGTATAAGCATCCTTTAGATCCAAGGAGCATAGCCAATCTCCCTGCTGGAGGTAGGGCAGCAGGATTCCAAGGGTAAGCATCTTGAACTTTTCCCTTTGCAGGAACTTGTTGAGGTTGAGCAAGTCTAGGATGGGTCTGAGGCCTCCTGTTCTTTTTGGTATCAGAAAGTACCTGGAATAAAAGCTGTGACCTCTCAGGTGGTGGGGCACCGGTTCCACAGCCTGTTCCTGAAGAAGACTTGCCAACTCCTGAAGGAGTAAGTCCCTGTGCAGAGGGGGTCTTGGAGGCTCCCCTGGAAAGTAGGAGGGAGGTACTTGGTGAAAATGCAAAAGGTAGCCCTCTTGAAATACCTGAAGCACCCAGGTATCTGATGTTATGGCTGACCACCTGTGGGCAAAGTGGGCCAGCCGGCCTCCCGTGCTGAGAGAAGCCAGCGGGGGGGAAGAGGCTATGCTTACGGAGTCAAAAAACCCCACCCTGCTGAGCAGGGGCCGGTGTAGTGGGCTTGGGGGCCTTCTGCCTACGGGACCCATTACCCTGTCCCTTAGCCTGCTGACCCTGATGGGGAGCTGCTGAGGCTTGATATTGTGGGTGGTGTTGTTTATAGGCAGACACCTTCCTCGGGTAAAAGGGCTTTTTCCCCGAGCCCTTCCTCTTCTGTGAAGGGGCAGAAGTCTTTCTGGACAGGCGAGTCCTGGTTAGAGTCTCGGTCTCGAGTTGTGCAGCCTTTTCAGCCATGGGCTTGCCGAAGAGGTCTTCACCTCTGCAGGGGACATCGACCAACTTGTCCTGCACCCATAGCTCGAGGTCGGATGACTGAAGCCAAGCCTGTCAGCGGGCACCGATGCCGGCCCCGGCTACTCGAGCCGATGCTTCGAAGCCATCGTAGGCTGCTTGAGAAATAAACTTCGAGCACTCTCGAATACCAGTGGACAAGGCCTGGAACCTCTGCAAAGGTTCCTCGGAGAGACCAGCAGAGAACCCAGCAATTTCCTTTGCCAGGTCTCGGAGATACATGCCCATGTAGAGCTGGTATGTCTGGACTCGACAAGCAAGCATAGAGCCCTGGAAGCACTTCCTACCGAGGGCATCCAGATTCCGGGCCTCCTTGCCGGGAGGCACCGAGGAGTGCATCTTTTGACTCTTGAGTCGATGCATGGCCGATTCCACCACCATGGAATGGTGCGGTAGTTGTGCCTTCTGGAACCCGGGGCTCTTGCGGACTCGATACATGGAATCGACCCGCTTGCTTAACACCGGCGTCGATGCCGGGCTCTCCCACATGCGGAAGAGAAGTCTTTCCAGCATCGGAGGAACCGGTACAGTAAAGGCCTCCTTCGGGGAGAGTCATACTGGAGGGCCTCGAGCTCTTCGGCTCGAGGCTCCTCCTCGGGATCCGCGGGGAAGGCCAAAGCCTTGGCCATATCCCTCACGAAGTCCGAGAACCGGGTATCCTTCGGGGGGGACCGTCTCCGAGGCTCAGACTCGGGCGAGTCGGAGGGGACGCACCGAGTCTGAAAAGAACCGGGTGACTCGTCCTCCTCCGTGTCCCAGCCCGACTCCTCCATGGAGGAATCGAGCGGCTCCGTGCGGGCGGCCGCCGAGGACCTCCACCCTGACGCCGAGGCCGGCGTCGACGACCTCGGTCCCGAACGGGAGGCCGAGGGAGACCGTGGCCGAGGATCGACTCGAGCCCGCATGGACTCGAGGATCGGCTCGGCCTCCGGGGTCGACTTGGACGTCGACGTCCCGGTGGTCAGGGCAGATGCACCGGCGAGGCCAGCAATCAATGCCCACTGCTGGTCCATGAAAGCAGCGAAACTGCTCTCCAAGGCCGTCAACCTGAGTCCAAGCTCAGGAGACCCAGCAGCCCCCGACTCGGGCCCCGACGGCGTCGGGCCCGATGTCGGCTCCTTCGGAAGCGAGTCTACGAGGACTAAAGTACTCACATGTCCAGGAGACTCCACTTCGAGACGAGGATGCTTCGAAGGCCTCTCCGACTCCGAGGACCCGGGGCGGCTATCGGGGCTATGCGACCTGGCCCTCGAGGGACCAGCAGCGTCCTCCGACGACGCCCTCGCGGGTTTCTTCTTCCGACGATGTTCCCGGGCGGGAGACCCCCGCTCAGAGGAGCTCCGACGATGCTCGGGGCCGGAGTCACGAGACGTCGAAGCCTCTGACGAGGTCCGGGCCCGGCCGGACACGGAGTCAGAGAAGATTCGCTCCTTTTGAGACTGCCGACTCCTCAACGCCTTCGAGGACATTTTGGTACACGGACCACAAATCATCGGGTCATGATTGGGTCCGAGGCAGCGGAGGCAGCAGTCGTGTGTGTCGGTAAGAGACATAAGCCTCGTACACCGATCACACTTTTTAAACCCACTGGCAGCCATCGGGAGAAAAAGGGCCCCTGCGAGGTCAAAAGACCGTGCTGCCAGAGAAAAAGAAAAAAGTGGCGGGAACGCCAGTCACGAAGGACAAAAACCGAAAAATAGTGAACGGACTCGACACCGGAGTATCGAGGCCGGGCGGGAAAAGGACGTGGCGTCGAACCGAGAAAAACAGAACGAAAAAATCAACTTTTTCAGCGGTGATCACAAACTACGTCTGTAGGGCTCGTGGAAAAAAGAAGACTGAGCAAGATGGCACCCTTGGGTGGGAAGGGGACCGCGCATGCGCGCTGCAATTCCCAAAGGCTTTCTTCGAAAGCTGGGGAAATTGCTCCGCGAGGGCTCCGTCGGCGCCGACGTCACCCATAAGTGAGGACTGACTTCCTGCTTGGTCCTGGAGAAAGACCCTTGGGGTGCACCAGCTGACAGCAGGATAGAGGTAGAGGGGGATTCACCAGAATGAACAGTAAAGGTGCATTGGGAGAGATAGAAAGAGGGCCAGAATAGAATAGAGTCCATAAAACCAAGCAAAGACAAGATATCAAGGAGAAGGTGGTGGTTGGCAATGTCAAAAGCAGCAGAAAAGTCAAGAAGGTTGAGGATTGAGTAAAGGCCTTTGGATTTGGCCAGAAACAAGTCACTGAAGACTTTGGCAAGAGCCACTTCAGTAAAATTTAAAGCACAAAAGCCAGATTGCAATAGATCCAGAAGGGCTTAAGAAAAAAAGAAAGTCAAGATAATGGCAGTGAGCCACACATTCAAGTAGTTTAGAAATAAAAGGGAGGAGGAAGATGGATCGATGGGTAGGGTCTTTCTTGAAGAGATAAGAAAGATGAAGTTGAAAAGAGCACACACATTGTGACAAAATGTCAAATTTCCTATTTCCAAACTCATACATGTGTGAGGGGGTAGAGTTTGAAGAGTGTCTCTATATGGTAGAATTGGCTGTATGAGGCATCTTTATAACTGGTACTATCTATATATTTGTGCCTCTGTTCTGATAGTGTGTTTATGGTGTGGGGGTGGGGTGGTGTGTGTGTTTATGGTATGGGGGTGGGGTGGTGTGTTTATTGTGTGAGATTGTGTGGTGCAGGGGTGGACTGTGTGTGTGGTGCAGAGGTTGGGTGCCTTTGTGTATGTATGTGGTGTGGGGCTCTCCCATCCACCAGGCAAACAAGGCGGCTGCCTAGGATGGCTCGGTGATCCCTGCTACTGTGGACCTTAAAATGTCCACCACGTGTGCACAGTCATGATCTGCTGCTCCTGCCCCTCTGACAGGAAGTTGTATCAGAGGAAGGGGGGGACAGAAGCGGCACACCATGAAAGTGCGCGTGTGTGGTTATGAGGCAGCCATGAGGTAGCTGTAGGTAGCCCTTTCCCCAAGCCATGCGGCGAGCTGTAGATAGCCCTTTCCCCAAGCCATGCTGCAAGCCATGAGGCTCTGATCAGCCTGACCCTTCCCCCGCAAGCCATGAGGTAATCAGCCTGCTAAGAGAAAGACAATGAGATTCCAGTAGGCACCCTTCCCCCACTCCAGGTCTGAGCACAGTATTTCCCTAGCCCTGAAACCAACAGACCAGAGCATACCGGTTTGGACAGGTCACCCAGGTACCTCCCCAGGGGCTGCTGATTGGTGGGCAGGAAATACCTGTGGAAAATGGGATTGTAGAATGAGTTTAAAACTGTACTGTATATAAGGCATTGTAGGCTGTCCCTCGGGGTTCAGACCCTTGTGGAGGTTGCTGGTATCTCTGTCTGATCCTGTGTGCACATTAAAGATCCTAATTGCATTCCAGCCTGTCTGTGAGTTTTCCTTCTGTGGGTGAGTGATTGAATAAGAGCTTTTCACAGCGATTGCTGCCACAGTTACTTCAAGACCTGCCGCGACTTCCAAAAAGGGAGGGATCATATGCCACCCCATACCTGAGGTGAGAAGATCAATGCTGAAAGGGGGCATGGCATGGTATTGCATGACACAGCATGGCACAGAGGCAGGTGAAATCCTTGGACTGGCCCTGCATGTGTGTTTGTGTGGTGTGGAAGTGGGGGGAGGGGGAGAATTGTACCTTTGAATTATACATTTTGGCCTTTTGCCCCCATGTATTCCTCTCTTCAATCTCCAACTCCTTGTACTTTTCCCTCTCCCCTCTAGTCTCTCTCCTGTTGCCCCAAACTCTCTGTACCCCTTCCCAGATGCTCTCTCTTTTTCCCTTCCCCCTTGTACTCTCACTCCCTGCCCTCCATTTCCCTCCCATTCTTCCTTTCCCAAGTTCACTGCCCCTTTAAATTTCTCCTGTCTTCTCTGCATCCCCCTCACCCCAGAGTCTAACCTGCATTGCTCTCCTCTTCCTGCAGCACTCTTGGCAGACATCTTTTCCTCCTCTGTTTGCAAGAGACACTGCTCTCACCAGCAGGCTGAAGCACTCTTTCCCAATGGTTTCTTCACTCTGCCTGTCCTAACCCAAATCCATAGGGTTTTTTGTGCAAATACAAGGAACACTATGCATATGGAGATAAAGCAATACATTGTTGGAGCCTCAACAACAGTTGCTAGCACTTATGCAAAACTCACCTAATAAGGGAATGCAGAGGGATCTGGAAGATAAGGAGACTAGAATGATCTCAGAGGAGGTAAAAGGAGAAGGGATTTCAGGTAGGAAGTCAGTATTTTTTTTTCTATTTATGCATTTTACAATTAATCAAGCAACACACTTGTACAGAAAAGATAAACCTGTCACAATAACAGTATAAGAAATTAAATCAAGAACATAAAACAGGAATATCAATAGCCCCCATAGAAGGGGAAGAGCAGCATGGCAACATACAGAGGGCAGGAACTCCCCTGTATGAATTAAGAAAAAAGGAAAAGAATTATACCAAACACCAAGAGAAGGCAGAGAACCAAGCATTCTATTCCATAACAATGGGGTAACTACTCAAGAAGGAGAAGAGGTAACAATATGGATACTGATAGAGGAGGACAGGTCCTCTGGCTGAAAGAAGACATATTTATGGGACTGAATACAACTATACATTTACATGGATATTGAAGTACAAAAGAAGCCCCCATTTGAGTCACCCCAGGACACAACAATAAAGCACAGTTACTTACCTGTAACAGGTGATCTCTGGGAACAGCAAGAATTAGTCTTCACATATGGGTACGTCGGTACCGACGGAGCCTGCACGGGAATGCTGCCCAGCTTCCAATCAGAAAGCTTTTGGCAGCATCCCTCGCGCCTGCGCAGTGACTTCCCGCCTTCTCCACAGCCTCTCTTCAGTTGAGTTTCAGAGCTGAGACAAAGGCGAGGAGAGAAAAGGAAGAAGATAAAAAAGATGCAACTCCTAGGGGAGGTGGGAGGGTTATGAAGACTAATTCCTGCTGTTCCCAGAGATCACCTGTTACAGGTAAGTAACTGTGCTATCTCCAGGAACAAGCAGGAATGAGTCTTCACATATGGGGACTCCCTAGCTGGAGATGCCAGGGGGAGATCCCATAAAAATGCAAGTGCCCGGATCAGGGGTGCATTTTGTCTCCAGGAATCCCCGGCATCCAATGTGGGATGGAGGGTAGGAGTTGACAATAAAGGAGCTGTGAGGAAAGAAACAGCATAGCCAAGGACTAGGTGTTCTACAGACTACAGGAGTCCTTGGTAGATATGATGAGTAGCATTAAAACACATTTAATGTACACTTAAAATATGCAGCTTACCTACTGTATTGTAGGAAGTAGAAAGCATGATGGAGTCTACTGGATAAGCAGTGGCGGAATCTTCAAGGTGACCTCTCAGTAGTGAGGATGAAGGTCCAGACCTGGAGGTAGTAGATGATCCAGGTGTCAACTGGGTAGGATTAGACGTCAGGTCTTCAATGGAAAGCTTTATGGGAAAAGCTGAAAACTCCTTTAGACATAAGGTCATTAACATTGAGGACTAAAGGAAGAAGACTGACGGAGTTGGACAACTAGCCCAGTCCTGGCGGGAAGAGGGGAACTGGAAAAAATCCCCTATTCCCACGGAAAACAGTTGTGTACTCAAGATAAAGAGGTACACTGTTTTTCCTAGCTGGTGAGAGATAGGAAAAAAAATATTGAAGCTTGATGCTTCATGGACTTAAAGAAAAAATGGAAGATGTTAGCACCAAAGTGGTTATTGGTGCCTAACAGTTGCTGCATCGTAATATGGCATGGGACGTAGGGCGACAGACTGTCTAAAACCTCTAGGAGGTAAAACATGTAGTATAGACAGTAAGGGTGTGAGTGTGTAGACAGACCAACCCTTAAGAGGCCTCCCATGAAACACATATATATATAGGACTATACACATGTGGCTGGAAAATATATATGTATATATTTATATATATATATATATACATATATATATATATATACATATGTCCAGATGTGTATATTAGGATATGGGTGGTGAATATATCAAATATATCTATATATGATATAGCTGAATATATGTAAATTTGTGGGGCATGGCCTAGCACCACCAGGGTAATGATATAGGTATGTAGACATATATGGAGATGCTACATACAAGACAATAGGTTGAAGATACATGTCTACCACCCAGCCCCATAATTGTACATGGGGAATATAAAAGAAAAAGATTCTGTGCTCTACAAGAGGGCGAACCCACTTGTGTATAGAGAATGTGTCTTCATGGATTGAGGGATGCAGAAAAGCAATCTAACCAGATAACCGTGATGTTCGCGTGAGAACAGATGAACATATAAATCTGTGAAGAACAAGGCGGGAGTTCCACAGAACACTGACATGGTAGATGTGGAGAAACGCAGGGAAGATACCAGAGGGACCTATGGAAGGACCCAGAGGTAGCATGCGTAACAGAAGCCTTGGAGTGTCACGCAGAAGAACTGATATCTCGTGTTAATACCCCAGGCTAGAGGGGGTGTGGAGACCCTTCATAAGCATAGGAAGGGTTTAGAAGTTTTTTCCCGTACTAATAGAGAAACTTCAGAGACAAGGTCAATGCTCTATAGCAAAGCCCTCATAGTAGAAAGCTTCTCTGAAAACTGCAGAGAGCATTGTGCAGGAGAGCTATAAAATAACTGACTGAAGTCAGGTATGTTGCCATATCCTAGGAGAGGAGATGGTTAGAATAATGTGAGAAAGCCTAAACGAGTAGGAGGATCCAAGATAGTATGGAATCACTACTGAGGCTAGACAAAAATTTGAACAAGTGACTGGAACTTGGAAAAAGTCCCAGTAATACAATTACTGCAACTCCTGCAAGCAGAGCTGCTGACAGAACAGCAGAGAGATTGTCCTGTGCTGAATAAAGAAAAACAGACAAGAAAAGAGAGGAGATATCTTTTCTCCCTGTCTGGGGAACGAGCTTGGCAGAGAAGCTGTTCAGTATAGTATCCCTCAAATGATTGGAGGGTGACGTACCCATAGGGTAAGTCAACTGAAGGAAAAAATGTTCAGTTGGGATAGAAACTATCAGGGGATAGTTGCCACTGCTCTTCTAGAGAGTAAGAAGAGGAGAAGTGTGTTGTCCCTGAACAAAAACATTTTTCCCCCGTCAGGTAAGTACACTGAAAAGAAAAGCACAGTGAATAAACTTCTAATATGTGGAAGTGAAGTGAAAGTTACAATTCCCGGCCCCTATGGTTGCTGGGAATGCTGAGACTGGCCCGAACTGGAGGGCTTCAGACTAGGCTGAGGTGCCCCCTGTTTAGGTACAGCCGAATGATTGGCAGGAGACGAATGAAACTTTCTTTTCTTAGGGAAAGAAGGTTTGGTAGGACATTTCCTACTCTTTGAAGAAGGAGCTGGCTTAGAATGGCTCTTAGTGGAAGGAGAGTCAGTGGAGCATTGAGTAACCTGACGTAAAGCCTCCTTATTGAAGAGACCTTCTCCTGTACAAGGAGAATGAGCCAGTATAGTTTGTGCCCATCTGCTCAAGTCTGAAGCTTCAAGCCAGGCTCTGCGACGTGCTGCAATGGCAATAGCAGAGGATCTGCTAACGGACTCAAAAGAGTCTATAGAAGCACGAGACAAGAACCAAGATATATTCCGGCTATGACTGATGAGCAAGGAATAATCAGTAGCCTTGGGCTCTGGTAAAAAGGGGTCAAAAGAGACAATTTCTCTGTGACCTCCTGGAGTGTTAGACTCATGTGAAAAATATATGAAAGAACTCTGGAGGCCAGCATAGAGTTTTGGAAGGCCTGACGACCAAAAGCATCGAGTGTTCTTGAAGAACGACCCGGTGGATAAGAAGAATGCTTCTTCTTGCTCTTAACTTTCCTCAGTGCCGATTCCACTACAAGGGAGCGATGAGAAAGTTAAGGCTTTTGGAACCCTGGAGAGGGTGGCACCCGGTACCGAACCTCAATGCCTGTAGAAACTGGAGGAAGTCGTAAGGGCGACTTCCAGACCCTGAGAAGGAGATCCTGCAGAGCAGGATGTAAAGGAAACTTTATATTTTCCATTTGTGCCAGTGAGCCATGAGTAGGATCACAACCAGGGATAGAAATATTAAGAAATGTTGCCATATCTCGGAGAAAAGCCTGATCTCCTATGGAAACCATCCCTGGTAAGGCTAAAGAAAGAGCCTGAGCACCAGAGGACGTACAGGGTGCCCCACCAATGCCAGGTATAGGTTCCAAACTAGGTATTGGTGCAAGAACAGGCATCGATACTGATACAGGATTAGCAGGTGAAGTTGCCATCGGGAACTGCTGCAGTGGTACCGAGATCATGAGGGAGTTATGGCTAGGATCTTCGGAACTGCCTATCTGGAAACGACAAGAGTCGGTTCCGGGACGCGTCGGTATGCAGTCCTCGAGACTAGATATCGGCTCAAGACTCAGCATCGGAGGAAGCGAGGCTATCGATGCATGTCGCGAGGGTTCCGATGCCGGTGGCAGTATCGGCGATGCCGATACCACCAAGGCAGCCTGGGTTACATCGATCGATACCGACGGTACCGAGGATACCCAATGAGCACCTCTTGCAAAGGCGGTCCATGTCGATGCTGATGCCAGGGTATCGTAACCGATCGACGCTGGTACCGTCCCGGAGCATGGCTGAGATTGAGGGAAGGCAATGCGGTGCGTATCGATCGGTCCCGAAGGTACCGAGGATGCCCGATGACGATCCCTGGTGAAGAGTGGAATAACTCGACACCGGTGTCGATGCCGGAGGCTCGGTACCGCTCGAAGCGGATACCACCCCCGCGCATGGCTCAGGCATGTTCTGTGAGGGGTGAGCCCCAGGAACATCCTGAAACCCCTTTAACGCTTTGGAGCCCGGAGACTCCCGCAGGGGTAATGCCAATGGATTCTTAAGGGTAAGGCCGGAGCCGTCACCATGCTGGGCATGGGACATACCACTCAAGCATTGACTAGTCTTAAGACTGTTTTTGGGTTACCTGAGCCTTTGAAGTAGAGAAACCGGGTACCCTCACTGCCGAGGAAAAAATGGTATCGAGGGAAACTTTAAAAACTGAAGGTTTTCTCACAAAATTATCCCCTGACAAGTCAGGGGAAAAAGGGTCAGGACCCACACAGTTGAGACACCAACTATTGGTGTCTAAAAAGAAACAGGTGTTTCCACATCGGATGCACTACTTAGGAAAAGAAGGCTCCATAATGAAAAGGCCTAGCAGGCCCAAAAGGTTAAGGCAAAAAACTGAAGAAAAAGTCTTTCAGAATTTAGTCAAAAATCCACCGGCGGTACCGGTGGGAGCGGGAAATACAGCCGCGACCACAAGAAAACAAAAAACTAAAGTAATTAAAGTGATTAAAAAGAAAGGTTTCTGCGGTGACAGGAGGACGTCCTGCCGGCTCCGCGGAAAAAACGAAAACTGAAGAGAGGCTGTGGAGAAGGCGGGAAGTCACTGCGCAGGCGCGAGGGATGCTGCCAAAAGCTTTCTGATTGGAAGCTGGGTAGCATTCCCGTGCAGGCTCCGTCGGTACCGACGTACCCATATGTGAAGACTCATTCCTGCTTGTTCCTGGAGATGAGAGATTTACATCTTTTTTGTGTCTCTCTGGCCACATCTGGGAAGATCGAAATTCTCTTACCCATAAACAAATTGGCACGCTTTTTGAAATATAGCTTGAGAATCCAATCTCTATCCGATGATAAAGCCAAGGTAACTATCAAGGTGGAAACAGATAGTTCATCGTCCTTAAGAGTTTGGAGCAACGCTGAAACATCTAGGAAATCCATATCCAATGATCCAACTACCTTCTCCCCCACTTTCTTACCCAAAGGCAAAAAATATGCTTTAGATACTGGAGGAATTAAGTCAGATGACACCAACAACACTTCTTGAAGATACTTCTTAAACAGTTCCAAAGGAGCAACCGCAGGAACTATAGAAAAATTAAGCAAATGGATATTGGAGGGTCTGGTAGCATTTTCTAGTGATTCCAGCTTCAACCTAATAGCCATATTATCCTTTAATAAGGACCCCGATACCTACGAAACCTGCAACAGTTTCTGGTCTGCCACATCTACTTTCGCTTTAATTTCCACCACCTCAGACTGATGTTTAGAGCAGGAATCTTCAAGCTTGTTCACCCGAGAAGTGGCCAAAACCATCTGCTGACCCATAACAGTAGCAAGCTGAGAAATCGCCTCCCAAATGCTTTCCAGAGAGATCACAGCTGGATGCGGCAAAATGAAGACCAGCAGCGACTCAGACGCTGCAGTTGAAGACAGAGGAGCTTTCCCTTAACCAGACCCACTCAATCTTTGAGTAGAAACCACTACCTCCAAAGTTTGCAACACCACCGAGCCTACAGCTTCTGCTGTAACTAGTTGCTCACCGGAGTCCACCTCAAGCAGGCCCCGCTCACGAGCTGCTGCTCCCACCACTTCGGAGAGAGACTAGACTGCGTCCGTAGGAGGGGTCACCGGAAGGCTCGGGGCCAAAGGAGGTACGCGCCCATCACGGGAGAGAGAAACATTCAGGGCAGGAAATGCCGGAACCTCCTCAGCCGGCAAAACGGAGCCCGCTCGTATCTCCCCAACTTGTTGCTCGGTCAGCCGAACAAACCGATCCATAGGTCCCACACTAGCAAGAGGAGGCTTCACGGGAAAAACCTTCTGCTTCCCCTTCCGTTTAGGCATTTCGGCTCAACACTGCTCTGTCACCATCTTGGAAATAGCCACTCCCCATGTTTATTGAAACCCTTGGTGGGGAAGTCAGTATTGTAGGCCTGTTCTGAACCATGCAATATGGCTTCCTGTTACAATCAAGCAATTCTGCCAAAGTTATGAGCCATACAGCAGAGCTATTGTTTCTAGCTATGACTATGTGCAACAGAACTCACTGCTGAGGTCAGAGACTGCACTACTGGTCCTAGTATTTGCAACAATGTATGAACCTGCATCCCAGCATCTTATCTCTCCATGGAACTTTGTTTGGAGAAGGACCACCTGACAACTCTTACCTGATTCGCTGAAGATGACACACAGTATCGGTCACCAGCCAATCCTCGTGCTGTGACGAGAAAATTAGGAAAAAGAATTATATGATGGGCACGGAGGGATTTGGACACTTTTTGGGGGACTTTTAGAAACTTTGCCCCTTGACACACTTGCAACTTGCTCTCAGCATTCTGAAGTCCTGCTTTCTCTGCCATTTTCTGCACTTAATGTGATTGCTTGCCAGTCTGCCTCCTTCTAAAAGACAGTGTGCAATGACAAGTACTAATCTCAGGAAGGAGTGAATCTCTCCCATTGACTGAAACTCTGTGTTATCACACTGCAGCCGAATACCTGCAGCCTGCGTTGGACCACGACCATCCTTTGGACTTCGTGCCATTCTGGAGATGACTTCTTAGACTCAGTCACAATTGTCCTTCTGGCAAAGCTAAGGTACTGGTCTTATTTCTCCCGGGGGTTAGCCTAGCCAAACAGACAGCTAATTTTCTGTATGTCTGAGTGCAGAGCAAATCAGTGGCTTCGATTGCTAAAACAGTGATTTATGAACTGGTAATTGTAATCATAGGGCTACATAACTTGCTACCTCATAAGTCTAATTTATTGTATATCTGCATTTTTATATCAGCAATAAAGTCTAATTTATATATAAAACACAGGATTGGTTCCCTTTATCTCATGTGATTTATTGCCAGATAGACATAGAATCTTGGGAAAAGAGGGAGGTAGCAATTACCCCTGGACCTATCGGGTGTTTATATATTTATTTGCTACTGACAATAATCCCCACAGATCTTGGGGGCTCATCTTCCAGGATAGGCAGTTCTGAATAAACCACATTTCACAGAAATGGGATGAGCAATTCTGAATGAGTTTTCCCTTATAAGACCGTTTGTCTGATTTATGATGGCTACTGCTGACAGAGATAGCCTTACTGTGCAAGAACCGATTCCTGAGAGTATGTGCTCCTCTATGCAGACTGGTATACTTGCCATAAATCAAGATATCCCTACAGGACTCTCAAATGTGCATACTACAGAACCACATTGTAGTTAAAAATAAGTTACTGGAAGACTTGTGAGATACATAAGCATTGTATGAGCAATTTCTTAATGATCTGAACTATACTTGGATAAAGTCAATTCAGGTGATTGCCAGACTTTATGTCTGTGAAAACAAAAGAATACAGATTTTGTCACAACTGACAGAGGCACAGCATCAGTTGAGGGATATTGTACACACTGCTAAATGTATTCCTTGGATGCACTGAGAAGTAGCAGCTTTTGCAGCATGCACAGCTCATGCAGGAACATGTTCTTTACCTGTTCAAAAGGGATAAAGAAGCTGTGTGTGAGCGTGATGCTTTAGAAGAATTAAGGGTTACCTTAGAAGAAAACGAAAGACACCTTAGGAATGAATTAGAATCCTTGGGACAGCTACATGCTTCCCTTGAATTGGAACTTCAGGAGGTTGAAAGAGAAATTCAGGAGAAATCTGTAGGTTCCTTATTTGAGTCACAGCAAGTAAAGCAGCAATTCTCTAATTCCAAAACTGTTTCTTTGAATGCCATAAATCAGCTAGAGCCTAATTTTAAGTTGTCCCTGCCTTCAAAAATGGCAGATAATGGGAAATCTCTGGAGGTTATCCTTTAGCAGGTTTGCTCCGAGAAAGAGCCCCTCCCATCTCTCACGTCTACAGACCTTGAAGCAGAGAGCTATAAATTCTATCCATGGACTCTGGGAGTGCAGGATTCTCAGGGAGGAGAAAAGTAGTCTTTCTAGCCCTGCTCCAGTTAGCAGCTGGGAATTGAGCCCTTGCAGGAGAGGGGAGATAAACCTCTTTGCTTAGCTCCCGAAACAGCCCAGCTACTGTTAAACTCTGATTTTGAGTTAAAGCAAAATGTTTCACTGCCTATTATATGAACAGAATAAGGAAATTTCAAACCAGTTCATTGTGAAAATTATTTCACATACAGAGGGAAAGCAGATAACGGGATGTTGGAAAATTGCCCATAACATCTTCATAAAAGACATAGAGTCATTGTTCTCTGTGCATCAGGAAAACCTGGGATCTGTACCACGATCCCTTCCTGACTGCAGAAGAAAGCCAAAGTTTAAAACTTTTCTTCTTGGCACACTGCTAACAAAGCTGTTTTTTTTCATACCGACAGGAATAATAAATTATCTGTTCATACCCGAAAGAAATTAAAACATGCTCACAAACAGTAGAAAAGGTGCTGTACATGCAAGGTTTAAATGTGCTGTCCAGGCTGTTTTAATGTAGTTATTACTTTCTGCTGAGAAATCTTGCAGTCAAGAATGCAACAATCTAAATTTGATCTCAGCTCCTTTCAGTGTGGGTTCTTTTGACACTCGTCATGTTCCACCATTGCCTGTTATGTAAAAAAAAGTAATGATTTAACTAATCATGTCTTTTTCTTCTTTGTTCATAGGTTCCTGAGAAGAATTTCTTTGTTAAAATAAAACTAACATTGTTGATATTAATTGTTTTAAAGACATTCCCAAGGTAGTGCATACAGAGATATAAAGATTCTAGAGACAGAATGTACATTTCCGAGGTCACCTGACCACATAAAAATAAATGGTTTTGTTTAGTTCCTATAGGAAACTGAGATTTAGGGTTCCAGTCTTGGCTGTGGCAGACCAAAGTGAATTTATAAGTACTCTTAAAATGGTGTGCAAGTGTGATTCTCATTCCATGGACTGAGGAACTTCATCCCGCATGGAATGTTCAAGTTTAGTTACTAGACTCTCAGCCTCAGAGAAAGGCATTACAGTGACAGGGGTAGTTACATTAACAAGGGTTCAGTATAACACATTTGTTGTTTGTGAATATTTCCTATACAGTTTTTAACTGCCGAAAGATGTAGAGTTTTAGAGTCTGTAAGTACTCATTTACATGTGAATTCACTTGTCATTTCCTAGAGCTGGCAAACCTCCAGTGGTTTGACTTCATTTTGTACCTAGTATGAAGTGAAGTAAGAATTCTTAACTTTTGTTTCTACTTGTTCTTTTTAAGAGATCTCGATTTAATACTTTATCCTTACTCAGTTTGTCTCATTAGATTCTGAGCACATGTAGATTTAGTGAAATATGGAATTTTGGAATCACACAGAGGACAGCCTCTTGGTTCAAGTGATTTTAAAAAGTCTCTTCTGTTAATCATACTTTTGATTTTATGACCCTATAAGTAAAGGATACTTATAGATGAGATGAGACACATTCTTGAACCTTTATAGATGTAGAAATTGCACAAAGATCCAGATTTACTAAATAATTCCATCTTTTACTGTATGAAACAACAAATACTAACCTAGAACAAGATAGCCTGCTTGTTTTGCTTTACAAATAGAGAACCGAACCTTGAAGGTCCTCTTCCTGATTTTACTGACAGCAGGATATGAAACTGATTGAGACTAGCCCACCTTCTGGTGTCGTGCTGCAGGATATACATGGACTCCTGATCACACAATCCCAGACAGTCACACCGAAAGTCTTTGTGTCACTGGATCACAACATGTTTTACAGAAACACTTCAGTATTTCTGATCCACATACACCTTACAACACAATAGTGATTAAAAGCACACATGGACTATGCCACTGCTAATGGACAGAATACTTGGAGCCAGTTGGGGAAGGTTATGATCCAACCCATACAGCAAGAACATATTAGACCTAAAAGTTTGTATGATTTGCTGTTACATAGTAACATAGTAAATGATGGCAGATAAAGACCAGCATGGTCCATCCAGTCTGCCCAGCAATACAGTAAGAGTAGGTGCACCTGTCGCTCTGTGCAGGCCACCCCTCCCCGTGTCTTTGTTTAGGGGTGGACCCACCACTCCATGTAGGACACCCTTATTTGTTGAGAATTAGATGGTTCAGTTTATTTTGTTTTTATCCTGTTGCTTTAAATGGATCCGCTGTGCTTGTCCCATGCTGTTTTGAATTCCGTCACCGTGTTTGCCCCCACCACTTCCATCGAGAGGGCATTCCAAGCATCCACCACCCTTTCAGTGAAAAAAATATTTCCTGACATTGCCTTTCAATTTTCCACCTTGCAGCTTCATGTTATGCCCTCTAGTTTTGCAGCTTCCCCGTCTTTGGAAGAGGTTTGTTTGTTCATCATTCCTCTTTAAGTATTTAAAGGTCTGAATCATATCTCCCCTATCCCTCCTCTCCTCCAAAGTGTACATATTTAGGTCTTCAAGTCTCTTCTCATAAGGTTTCTTACAAGATATGGCCTCCAAAACTGAACACAGTATTCCAAGTGAGGCCTCACCAGCGACCTGTACAGTGGCATAAGTACCTCTTCCTTTCTGCTGGTAATCCCTCTTTGTATGCAGCCCAACATCCTCCTGGCTTTTGCCACCACCTTGTCGCACTGTTTTGCCACCTTGAGATCATCAGAGATAATCACACCAAGGTCTTTATCCTGAACCATGCACACCAACCTCTCGCCCCCTATTGCATACATTTCCCTTAGAATTCTGCTACCTAAGTGCATGACACTGCACTTTTTCACATTAAATCGTAATTGCCAAACATTAGACCATTCTTCCAGCTTTTGTAGATCTTTCCTCATGTTATCCACTCCCTTGGGGGAGTCCACTCTGTTGAAAATTTTTGTGTCATCTGCAAAAAGACAGACTTTTCCATTCAGTCCTTCGCAATATCACTCACAAATACATTGAACAGTGCCGGGCCCAGGACCGAACCATGGGGCACCCTGCTAATCACCTTCCTTTCATCTGAGTGAGCTCCATGTACCATCACCTTCTGTCAGTCAACCAATTTCTAATCCAGTTTACCATCTTTGGACCCATCTCCAAGATACTGAGTTTATTGACAAGCCTCCTATGAGGAACAGTATCAAAGGCTTTGCTGAAATCCAGGTAGATGAAATCCATCGTATGCCCCTGGATCTAGTTCCTCGGTCACCCAGTCAAAGAACTCAACCAGATATGTTTGGCAAGACCGTCCTTCAGTAAAACCATGTCGCCTTGGATCTTGCAACCTGTTGGTTTTGAGAAAGTTCACTATTTTCTCTTTCAGGAGCGCCTCCATTACTTTTCCCGCCACCGAGGTAAGGCTCACAGGTCTGTAGTTTGACACTTCTTCCCTGTCACCACTTTTGTGTAGAGGTACGACATCATCCATTTTCCAGTCCTGAGGAACCTCTCCTGTTTCCAAGGATCTGTTGAATACATCCTTTAATGGCCCTGCAAGAACCTCTCTGAGCTCTTTCAGTATCCTGGGATGTATCCCATCCGGTCCCATGGTTTTGTCCACTTTCAGTTTAGCAAGTTGTTCCAACACCTCATCTTCTGTGAATGGTGTGGTATCTACTTCATTCCCATTTTTATATTTGGGAGTCACAGCTGGTCCATCTCCAGGATTTTCTTTAGTAAAAACAGAGCAGAAGTATTTGTTTAGCAATTTTGCTTTTTCTATGTCACTTTCCACGAGTACTTTCCCAGCACTTCTGATCCTGCAATTCCAACTCTGATCTTCCTTTCCCGAATATACCTGAAGAAAGTTTTGTCGCCACCCTTAACATCTTTAGCCATCTTTTCCTCTGCCTTTTATTTTTCTATCCTTATTTCTCTTTTTGACTCTTTGAGTTTGATCCTGTATTCATTCCTGTGTTCTTCTGTTTGCAAGCGTTTGAATTTTGCGACAGCTGTGTTTTTTGCCTTTATTTGAGCAGCTACTTCTTTGGAAAACCAAATAGGTTTCCTTCTCCTCTTAATTTTATTTACTTTTCTTACATATTTATCTGTTGCCCCTTTTATTGCAACCTTTAGTTTAGCCCATTGCAATTCCACTTCCCTTATCTCCTTCTACCCTGTCATCTCCCCCTTTAGGTATTCGGCCATTTTATTGAAGCCAGTGTTTTTGAAGTTAAGGATTTTGAGCTTGCTATGTTTGGCCTGTACCTTGGCTTTTATCTCAAACCACACCGTGTGATGATCGCTGTTGCTCACAGGGGCACTCACGCAGACATTGAATACGCTATCACCGTTGGTGAGCACTAAATCCAGCATTGAGCTTTCCCTGGTTGGTTCCATGACCATATGTCTAAGTAATGCATTTTGGAGAGCATCTACAATTTTTTTGCTTCTTTCCAGATGTGCAGAAGGAGTTGTTAAGTGCCGTCGAGTCAGAGTCGACTCATGGCGACCCTCTGGATAGCTATCCTAAATTGTGTTCGGTCTTCAGTCAGGCGGCTCATTGACGACAGACTGGTACCCGTAGCTGCTGTTATTGTAGCGATCCATCTCATTGCTGGCCTTCCTCTTTTGCGTTGACCTTCTATCTTGCCAAGCATGATGTCTTTCTCTAATGATCTCTCTCTTCGCATGATGTGTCCGAAGTATGAAAGCCGAAGTCTTGTCATCTGAGCTTCTAAAGAAAGCTTAGGTTTGATCTCCTCTAGTACCGACTGGTTTGTTCTTCGGGCAGTCCATGGTATACACAGTATTCGCCGCCAGCACCATAATTCAAAGGCATCAATTTTCTTCCTGTCTGTCTTTTTCACTGTCCAGCTTTCACATCCATATGATGTTATTGAAAATACCATGGCTTGAACAAGTCGAATCTTTGTATGGAGAGACACATCTCTGCTCTTGAGAATCTTATCTAGGTCTTTCATAGCCATTCTGCCAAGAGCAATGCGTCGTCTGATTTCTTGACTGCTTGTTGCTTCTTTATTGATAGTTGATCCAAGTAGGTTAAAGTTGTTCACAATTTCAATTTCTTCTCCTTCAACGATGAACCTGTTGATTATGCCAGTTGTCATGATCTTTGTCTTCTTTACATTAAGGTGCAGGCCCATTTTGAGACTATGTTCTTTGATTGTGAGAAGCAAATGTTTCAGATCATCTTCGCTTTCAGCCAGTAATGTGGTATCGTCAGCATAGCGAAGGTTGTTGATGAGTCTTCCACCAATCTTCACACCTCTGTTGTCTTCATACAGTCCTGCTTCTCTGATGATTTGTTCTGCATATAAATTAAACAGGTAGGGGGAAAGTATGCAGCCTTGTCTTACACCTTTGCTTATTTTAAACCATTCTGTTTCTCCTTGTTCCGTTCGAACTGTTGCTTCTTGATCAATGTACAGATTACGCAAGAGAACGATCAGGTGTTCTTGTACCCATGCTTCTTAATGTGGCCCAGAGTTTCTCATGGTTTACACAGTCAAAAGCCTTGCTATAGTCGATAAAGCACAAATAGATATCCTTTTGGTATTCTTTAGTCTTTTCAAGGATCCATCTCACATCCGCAATGATGTCTCTCGTTCCTCGCCCTTTCCTGAACCCTGCTTGCACTTCAGGTAGTTCTTGTTCTAGGTATGGCTGTAGTCTCTTTTGAATAATCTTCAGTAGAATCTTGCTGGCATGTGGGATCAGAGCGATTGTGCGATAATTTCCACAGTCAGTTGGATCACCTTTCTTTAGTATTGGTATAAACACAGATCTTTTTCAGTCAGTTGGCCATGATGTTGTCTTCCATATTTCTTGGCAGAGCCTTGTAAGTACGGTAACAGCTGCATCAGATTGCTGCAATACTTCTATGGGAATGCTATCAATGCCTGGTGCTTTGTTCTTTGATAAGGCTTTCAATGCTGCTTCAACTTCTTCTTTCATCACCAATGGTTCCTGATCATAAGGTATAGGTTGAAACGGCTGTTGGTCCACTTGATCTTTATCATATAAAAACTCTGTATATTCCTTCCACCTTTTCTTGATCTTCTCAGCATCATTCAACATAGAACCTTGAGCATCTTGTAACATTCCAATTCGGGGCTGGAACTTTTTCTTTAACTCTCGCAGCTTTAGGAAAGCCGATCTTGTTCTTCCTCTAATAGTTTCTGCTTCTATTTCCTTGCAAGTGTCATTGTAGTACTTTTCCTTGTCCTGTCTTGCTGCACGTTGGAAATCTCTGTTGAGTTCTGCGATTGTCTTTCTTTCTCCTTTGGCTTTAGCTTCTCTGCGTTTCTGGGCAATTTTCAGAGTTTCTTCCGTCATCCATTTGGCCGTTTTTGCTTTTTCACCTTTTGTAGAGACTTCTCGCTTTCTTCCAGCACAACCTTCTTGATGTCATTCCATAACTCTTCCGGAGCTCTGTCATTTGTATCTAAAGCAGCAAATCGATTTTGCAGGCAGTCTTTAAATTCCAGTGGTATATTCTCAAGGTCATATTTTGGTGCATTCATGAGTGGTTTGCTCTTTTTCAACTTTAGCTTGAGTTTGCATACTAGTAGTTGATGATCTGTACCACAGTCAGCTCCAGGTTTTGTCTTTGTTGATGTTACAGAGCTTTTCCATCGTTGACTTCCACAGATGTAGTCAATTTGATTTTTATACAATCCATTGGGTGAAGTCCATGTGTACAGTCGTCGCTTGTGTTGCTGGAAGAAGGTGTTTGAGATGAATAGATCATTGGTCTTGCAGAATTCTATCAATCTTTCTCCAGCTTCATTTCTGTTGCCAAGTCCATATTTTCCAACTACTTTGCCTTCTTCTTTGTTGCCAACTTTTGCGTTCCAGTCACCCATGACTATCAGGATATCCTGTTTGCATGTTCTGTCAATTTCAGCTTGTACTTGTTCATAGAACTCTTCAATTTCATTCTCTTCTGCAGCTGTTGTTGGGGCATATACTTGAATTATAGTTGTGTTGATAGGCAATCCTCGTAGACGAATAGAGATTAAGCGTTCGCTGACTGCATTGTATTTCATTACAGTTCTTGCAAGTTTCTTCTTTATTATAAATGCAACACCATTTCTTCTTTGTCTTTCATTTCCAGCATAGTAGACCATGTGATCATCTGATGCAAAGTGCCCGATGCCAGTCCATTTCAGTTCGCTGACACCCAACAGATCAAGTTGTACACGTTCCATTTCATTCTTGACCACCTCCAACTTCCCTTGGTTCATGCTTCGTACGTTCCATGTTCCAATGTGTAAGACATCTTTACAGCTTCTGACTCTCATTTCATGCGCAGAAGGAGTAATCCAATCCATATCAGGTAGATTAAAGTCACCCAAAATGATCGCGTCCCCCTTTGTGGCTATCTTGGCAATATCTATAATCAATTAGTTATCTATCTCTTCAATTTGAGTTGGAGGTCTGTAGACTACAGCAGTATGGATGACAGTGCCATCTCCTCTTTCCAACGCAATCCAGAGCGCTTATTCTTTTCCCCATATCCCCTGCATTTCAGTAGCTTTAATATTGCTTTTGTGTAAAACAACGAAATAACAATGGGTTTTCCAGAGCAATCAAAACCAAAAGCACAGTACTATCTAACTAGCTCAAAGTACTGATTTCATTTCGGGAACAGGTCTCAGACTTTGTCGGGGAGAGTGCTTAGGAGGTGCAATACCTCAATGGCTACTCAGCCCCTGTATTGCATCAAGGACCCGATGTGTTTCCCATCCCTGGTTTGCAATAGTGCTTCAAAACAAGCTATCCGTGCATGTGTTTAAATTACAAACAAGCTGTCCAGGTGTTCTCTTAAATCATTGGCGTATATACTGATGAGAATACAAGTCAAAAAACTTAATCATAGCAAAAATGCTTATCTTTGTTTGAAATGTTGTCCCAACGCAAATCCTCTGCGCCTGTGCGTTTCACCGCGCAAGAGGTTTCTTCGGGGGATCTCAAATCAAATTATATGCTGAATTGTAACATGCATCCATTTACCCCGGTAAGCTCTAGAGAATAATCAAAAAGCACACTCAGTACTTTGGATCATAAGCTAGTTAGATAGTAGAGCAATTTCATGTGCTTTTAATATTGCTTTTGACATACAAGGCTACTCCTCCTCCTTTTCCATTTTCTCTGTCTCTTCTGAATAGATTATAGCCAGCTATGGCTATATCCCAATCATGCGATTCTTTAAACCATGTTTCTGTAATGGCCACAATGTCCAAATCCATTTCCACCATTAGGGCTTCCAGGTCTGGAACTTTGTTGGCTAAACTTCGAGCATTTGTGCTCATTGCTTTCCAGCATTTACCTGGCTTGTGTGTATTTTGCATTGATTTTGTTCTGCCCATATCTTCCCACTTGTTTTTGATGTGTGGTTTAAAAGTGTGGCTGTTTCTGATGTTATTCTCCTTTTGTAGGGGGTGGCATGCAGATCTTGACCTTCCACATCCGTCACCCCCTTTTCCTAGTTTAAATGCATATCCACATACTGCCTGAATTTTTCACTTGGGATTCTTTTCCCTGTGACAGAGAGATGTAGTCCATCAGCACAGTATAGTCTCTTGTTGTTCCATCTGTTGCCCCAGTCACCAATAAATCTGAATCCTTCTTGTTTGCACCAGGTCTGGAGCCATGTATTAAAACTGTTAATGCGATGCAGCCTTTTTGTCCCCTTACCAAGAACAGGTACTACTTCTGAGAATGCAACAGTGTCAACAATGGGCTTGAGTTTCTCTCCCAGAGATTGGAAGTCCTTTTGGATTGTAGAGGCACTGTTTCTAGCCAGGTCATTTGTGCGCAAGTGGATAACAACATCAAGTTTGGAGTGTTCACTTTTTGAGCTAAGTACTTCAACAACTTGGTTTGTATTCCTGCTGGCTGTCGAGCCTGGTAGGCACATGACTATCTTCTCTCCTTTGAACTGTGTTCCCAAGTTGGTGCCTCTGATGATGGAATCTCCAAGTAGTAGTAGTTTTCTGTTTGGTGAGGTTTTCTTCATATTTGGTGCTTTAGCAGGAGATTGGGCAGTGTCTGACTCATTTAAGGGCCCTTCAGTTTTTTTGGATTGAGCATCCTCATTAGCCAAGGCAGAGAAGGCATTATGCAGGGGTATCTCTTGATATATAGGATGTCTCTGCATTACAGGTCGCAATCTACCAGAACCCACTGTGATCCATTTGTTCATGGGGGGTTTGATTCTTTGTGGGAGCGGTGGTGGACTTTGTTCAGTTTGTATCCTAGAAGAGTTGTGTTTCATTGCAGCCATTTCCTCCCTCAGTAGAGTCACTTATTTATGCATGGCAGCTAGGTCTTTCCTTAGTAGAGTCAGTTCGTCATGCATGGCAGCTGACCTTGAGGCACATAGGACAAGCTCTTAGGCTCCAAATGATTCATCTTGGAATGAAAGTACCGCAGTTATTGCACTGAATACACGACATGTTGGTTAAGCAGTCCCAGAAGAGGAAGAAGAAGAAGAAAGGATGAAGACGATGTGGGCTTTTAACCCAAGTAAGAAAGGATCGATGGCACGTATGTGATCACTATATAGGCAATGTAGCCCCTGGGGTGGGTGGGGTGAGGGGTAGGGTGGGCAGGAACCTAAGTGTCTCTGGCGATTAGGCTGTTCCTGAACAGTGGGCACACACACATATCTGATGTAAGTCTATACAAGGAAAGCAGTCTAAATGTCCCCAAGCTTAGTCTAAAACCACAATTAAAAGCTATAATAGTAATACCCCCAAAAATCAACAGTTAGAATTTATAGTTTTTAGGCCAGCAGAGACGATAGAAAGGTTTGTTCTTAGCTTAATGGATGCTTCTCAGCTACTGCAAACTGGCTCAGACCAGTGTCAGGCCAGTTGTACAATGCTCTAAATCAGCCCCTCCCCGGGAACAGGGTTTCACCAGGGTTTTTTTTACATTATCCCTGTAAGTGCTTGGTCACTTTTCAGGATGTTAGGTTTATTTTTTTAGACTCTCTGCAGCTGGAGGCTTTTCTAGTTGATAAGGAGAAAAAGGCTCCTGAGGGATGAGCCAGGGGTGAGATTAGATAATTGACTGTTTGATCATAGGTTTTTTGTTTCCCTATTTTCCTTTTGAATTTTCATTAGTATTCTTCTCCTCTCCAATTTTTGTGGGCGAATGGATTGTTATGATTTGCTTTGTAAACTTCTTTGTTGTATTTGATTTCTTCTTGTATTTCAATGAAGTTTCTTGTATACTTGCTTTGTAATTATGGTTTAAAATTTTGAAAAGAGAAAATTAAAAAAAAAATGATAAGCGAGGCAAAACCTCGCCTATCTTTAAGGTGCAAAGGGCATCGAAAATCACAGCTACCCATTTAGCCCTTTCCTCTGCCCCAGAATGCCCCAACATGCCCCAATGCTAACTGCATAGCATCTGGGTACATTATGGACTTATCCGGGATTTTCAAAAGGCACTGCCCATGTAGGTGCCTTTTGAAAATCCAGGATAAGGCATTTACATGGGTAACAAGGTCCGTTACCCGTGTAAATGCCTTTGAAAATGCTGCCCATAGTTAATGAGGAACGTGCTTTCATGCAACCAGTACGTGAACTTACCTATGATTTGTTTAGGGAACTAGATAACAGCATTGGTAACTTAATGCAAGGACAGATTCCTACATACCTAGTATGTGTCAACCTTATTACTGAAGCTTTTACTAAGATGACCAGAACTAGCACTGAGTCACTTCGAGTTCAGATTGCTTTCCACCTGGGAAATGCTATTCCACTATACGTAGATATACAGAATATGGAAATCGCTTTCTGTTAAATTTGCCTTTCATTGTGCCTGATAAGATGTACCAGCTGAAACAAATGTTTAATGTTGGCACCTGGTCTGAAAACGTTTACCTGTGTGTTGACACTCCTGAGTATTTAGCTTATTACTATGGTGAATTGCAAGAGTATCTTGTACCTAATTAGGCATGTGCAAACGCACCAAGGACATTCATTGGTTATGCCCAGGTAAATCTTTCCTGAAGGACACTACTGAAGCTCTTTGTGAAAGTTCCTCTACCCTACAACATTTGCCTAATCGATGTACCTAAGTAGTCCATTGTTACTGTTAGTGGAGTAGCCCTGTTTTATTTAGATTCAGATACGGTTTCTACTGAAATCCTGGTGCTGGATGTGTTTTGAGGCCATGACATTAATTTCACTGAAGCCTTGAACTAACTACTGGACTATAAGGACTCTCACACAGTTGAACTGTCCATTGACCAGGAGAGCCTTGATGTCGCCGATTACAACTTTGATTCACGTGATGTGGACATTTTACAGACTGATTTTATGTCTCATGTCATTGTGCCTGTCTTTGCCATTCTTTCGGCAATCCAGTTCTTAGTTTCCTTATATCAACAAAGACAGATTTTTACCCTTAATCATATTGTACACCATGGACTTACCATGCGACTGCAGGATTTGATGGAACGTCACCTCATTGACTAGTGACACCATTTTCTTTTCAGTTATGCATTACTCTTAATTGAGTTGTTTCATTTATCAATGATAGCTTGTGTTTTGTTTTACTAACACACAGGCATTTAGGAGTTTAGTTGAAGTTACACTGACACATTATTTTGTATAACCTACATACCAAGTTATAAATTGCGTTTAGATTAAGTACGCTGTACTACTAAGCATGAAGTTATACTCATTACATTGATTGAGTTGATTTGATCTTACATCTATCATTTCAGTATTAACTTCTTTTACCACTTGTGTGCATTCACAGTATGATTCATGCAGTATTGCTTTCACATTCCACAGTCTTTCTAGTCCATTCAGTCACTTGATCACTCTCCCCAGTACTCCCTCTGGCCTTTCTACTCTTCCCCCTCCTCCTCCATCATTCACTTATCCTTTATTCCTCCGATTCCCTCACTCTCTCTTGTGTTTGCATACAACACCCCATCACAGCTTTGCTGTAGGAGGACAGCAGCAGTGTAATGCCTCATATTATATCCTTCTGTTCTTATGCCTGCGGTTGATGTGGACACTGTAAACCTCATAGGACACTATAGTGTTATGAGGTTCAAAGTACAACACTCTGGGTCTGACAGCAGAGGAGGAAGACATGGCTAAGACATTGCACTGCTGCTCTCTGCCTCCCAAGATTGCAGTAGCAGCCAACAATGGAGATAACCAGAATGGAAAAAGAAGGAAGGACTAGAGTTACTGTTTCAGATGCTCCCACCACTGCCAACAGTCCATCCTCCAGCTCCCTGTCCATTCAGCATGGATTAGGAAATTCTGTGGGATAGGATGAATTTTGCATCTTTTCCAGTGGCTATAGAATTCACAGGTAATCAGAGGCCGCGGAAATAGACCCCTCATTACTTATAAGGTCTTTCAAATGCTGCTCCCTACAGGAATATCAGGTCATAGACCACACATTATTAGGGGGATTATATAAGACAGAAAAATAATTTGACTACGTGAAAAGTACTTTAAACAATGTCTTCCTATTTCAGCAAATCAAAACTATACAGGCAGGGGCGGCCCAAGGCAATCTGCTGCCTGAGGCGAAGTATGAAATGGCGGCCCTCTTCCCACACCTTAGAGGGGTGGGGCTTTTTCAGAAATCCAATCAATCAGAGACTGAACCAAACCAAAAAAGCTGATTAGATTATATGGAGAAAATGCAAGATGTTTGCACACAGGGCCAAATCGAGCTGCAATCGCACCCTGTGCGACTTGCAGCTCGGGCACACGACCCCCTCTCCCCCCATACCTTCAGCCAGTGCTGCCTGTTCTTTCTCTGCTGCTGCCGCCGCCCTCTGTTTTTTTCACAGTGGCGCAGGAAGCAGGGAAAGAACAAGCAGCGCTGGATGGAGGTATGGGGAGGAGGAGGGGAGCATGCGCCCGATCTGAAAGGCGCCGGCATCTGTCCCTCCCTACTCTGACATCGTGTCAGAGGAGGGAGGCTGCCTGCTATTGTCCTGCCAGCAGCAGCAGGGCAACAGCAGACAGCCGAAATGCACCCCCCAAGCCCTTCCACCCTTTGCGGCTGCACTGCTTGCACAGGTCTAGGTACAGTCCCGTTTGCACACCAAGGAGCTAAAAGACAGCAAGAACCAACAGCACAGTTTATAAAACTTAATTATAACTCATTTTTATTTTGTTGTTATAAACTGCGTTATGGTTCTTGCTTTTTCATTTTCAACATATATTTTGCATCCACAGTAAGTGCAGAGCAGAACCAGGACATTCACCCACAGAACTCAATATTAAAAAAAAAAATCTGATTCTGATCATCTCACAAACACCACCACCACTATTCTCCAGTACCAGGCATATTGTGAACTAATACAAAACCCTACAACAAAGAGCAAACCTACCATACCATACCATATCAACACAAACTTCCAAAACTCACATAAGAAGCCCATCCAGAAAAAGCGTCACTGTAAATACTACAGTGGGCCCTGGAACATCCATACACCTATTTGAAAAGCTGAACAAGTCAAATTACTACAGTACAGTATAGATCTTTATGTACAAACTCCATGTTAACAGAACACCAGACCTCAATCACACACTCACAACCATCGACCCTCACCAAGTACAGAATAAATAACCACAGTCTAAAGTAAAAATAAAAATATGTTGACAAAATTTAAATTGAAATCCCAAGAAGCCAGAGTCCACATACAGTGCAACATCAGATAAATATGAGATGCAGTTCCCCAATACTGTGTAAAATATAAAAATAGCACAAAGTCCAATCACTAAAATTAAATAAAATTATTTTTTCTACCTTTGTTGTCTGACCATTTTATTCTCTGATCATGCTGGTCCCAATCTGAGGCTTCTGCTTTCCTGTTCTCTCTCTTAGCTCTCTTTCTGTGGTCTATGGTCCATAGTCCATCTGCCACTTCTTATCTCTTATTTTGTTTTCTTCGCTTCCTTCCATCAGTCCATTTCCAGTTCCAGTAACCCTCCCCAGTATCAGCCCCCTTTCCAGTCCTTCCCTCCAGTACCTTCCAATGTCAACTGCCTTGCATTCCCACGACTGCCATTAGTATCCATTCCCTTCCAGTACCCCTCCTTCCCCACTGTACAGCCCCTTCTAGCCCAAATACCATCCCAGATATCAGCTCACGTCCACTCTCAGTGCCACCCCCCCAGTCAGCTCCCTTCCAGTCACCCTACCCTTTGTCCATCCCTCTTCCAGTGCTATTCGCATGTCAGTTCCCTTCCAGCCTCCTCCCCATTACCCAACCACCTACCACTCCCATCCCCAAGTGTCAGCTCCCTTCCAGTCCCCCTTCAGTACATCCCAGGTATCAGCTCCTTTCCAGCCCCCTCCTTCCCCTGTGTCAGCTCCCTTCCTGCCCCTTCCTTCCCCTGGCAGACCCTCTCATTATCCATTCCCTTCCAGTCCTATTCTACCATTCTAATCAGCCCATTTGTAGCCCTAGCCCCTAGTTTTCTTCCAGGGCCAGCAGCACTCTCCTCCCTTCCCCCGCTAGCCCATTTCCAGTCCCAGCCCATTTCCAGTCCTATCCCCCTTATCAGCCCACTCTAGTCCTAGCTCCCCAATCAGCCCATTACCAGTCCTAGCTCATTTCCAGTGCTAGCCCCCATCTGCCCATTAGCAGTCCTAACCCGCCAATAAGTCCATTTCCAGTCCTAGCCCCCCAATCAGCCCATTTCCTGTCCTAACTCCCCTAATCAGCCCATTTCTAGGCCTAACCCCACCAATCAGCCCATTACCAGTACTAGCCCCCCCTTTCAATCAGCCATTTCCAGTTCTAACCCCCCATCAGCCCATTTCCAGTTCTAAACCCCCTCCCAAATAGCCTATTTCCATTCTTAACCCCCCCATCAGCCCATTTCCAGTTCTAACCACCCCATCAGCCCATTTCCAGTCCTAGCCCCCCTCCCGATCAAACCATTTCCAGTTCTAACCTCCCCATCAGCCTATTTCCAGTCCTAGCCCCCCATAGCCCATTACCAGTCCTAACCCCCCCCCATCAGCTCACTTCCAGTACTAACCCTCCCATCAGCCCATTTCTAGTCCTAGCCACCCCCGATAACCCATTACCAGTTCTAGCCCCCCCTCCCGATCAGCCCATTTCCAGCTGTAACCCCCCATCAGCCTATTTCCAGTCCTAGCCTCCCCCATAGCCCATTACCAGCCCTAACCCCCCCCCCCATCAGCTCACTTCCAGTACTAACCCTCCTATCAGCCCATTTCCATTTCTAGCCCCCCCAGATAGCCCTTTTCCAGTCCTAGCCCCTCCATAGCCCTTTACGAGTCCTAACCCCCCTATCAGCCCATTACCAGTCCTAGCCCCCCCCCCCTCATCAGCTCATTTCCAGTCCTAGCCCCCACCACCCCAGGGAAATTGAAAAAATAAAACTGGCTGCTGAAGCTGCTGCTGCCATGGCAGCAGCAGAATGAAATTCCCTGTGGCCGCCCCGGCAGAGCCCTCCTATCTCCCTCAGCACCAGCTTTTCAGAGCTGCAAAGGGAGAGTTTCCCTTTCTCACAGCTCTGTTAAGCCCGCTGGTGCTGATGGGAAACAGCAGCAGCAGCAGCAGCTCCGGCAGCGGCTCCTCTCATCATGGTTTTTTTTAAGGCCGAGTGAGGCGGGCTTTTTGGGGGCAATTTTTGCTGCCCCCAAAAAAGGTTGCTGCCTGAGGCCACCACCTCACTCGGCCTCATTATAGAGCTGCCCCTGTATACAGGCATACTACTACAGGATGAGTTATTTGATCAAAGGATTTAGACCTCAGATATGTTTTTTTTCCATAGGAAAACAGATGAAAAGGTTGAAATCAACCCAACGTCACTGAAATTTTAAGACATTGATTAAGTACAAACAATAGAGAAGCTTTACAACAGGAAATTATATCCCGCTTAGGTTTATTATCTTAATAAGGTGAATAAGGAAAGGAAAAATCTTAAATCCTGATATCAAGTACAAAAATCTTAATTAAAAAGACTTCAATGGAAAGTAGTAGGCCGATATGAAAGGCTTTCTTCGCAGAAGGTTCAGTGATGATGACGCACTGGTGTTATAGACAGCATACTTTTTCATCTTTATCTTATAGCTGTTTGTATGGTTTTTTCCATATTTATTGATTGTTGTTTTTAAATGCTATGTAAATTCATATGTTCAAAACCAGAGCAAAAATTACATTCTCTCATGTTTCTAAATTTGTTTCCCAGTATAATATTTTTCTGGATTAATTCCAGCAGACACAGTAAAAGAATGCTAGAGGGAGGCACCAGCAGAATTTGTATTGTCTAGGAGATGAAGGGTTGGAGATCTTACCAGCAAACCGGAACGAAACAAAGCTAGTGGGCTATAAAAGTCAAAGAAGGGTGATAGTGAACTGGATTGGTCATGGCCAGGTTAAAAGAAGTGACTGGTAATTAGAAAATTGTCCACATGTTTCTAATGACTCGACATCTCTCCCTCCTACAGTAGCAGTAAAGTTCATGGTTCCAGCTTACAGTTCTAGCACCCACTTCAAGGGGCTTGTTTACTAAATCGTGTTAGGCTTTTGCAGATAGCGCACCAAAAAAAGCACAGATAATGCTACATTAGCTGCAAAAGCCATGCGTTATCAGTTGGGGGCATGCACAACAGTTTCTCAGCAGATAACACCCAGAAAGTACAGAGAATGCAGTCAGGCAGTTTTCATGGATTCAGCTAACATCACCCATTGAAGTGGCATTAGCTGCACCTTCGCTGTCTGCAAATCCTATAGTTAAAGTATGCTGTTGAGGCCTTCGGTAACTGCACATTGCAGACATGCCCACTCTCCGCCCTAATCCCACCCACTCTTATACATAACATGCTTTTTGCAAATAGTTCAGAAAATTGCTGCGTTATCTGCAGTTATCCCATGTTAACTGCTTCTGCATCTAGATAGCGTGCAGTATCTGCCATGTTAGCAGCTAACGCAGTTTAGTAAATCGGCCCCCAAGTCACTACTCCGGTTTCAGCATGCTGGGCTTGTCTCCCCCATGACAACTCTGGTGTGGCTAGTGAGATTGCAAGGCAATCCCTTTAGAGACGTTTAGACTGGAGAAAAAATAAATTCTCTTAACTCCAAAATGGACAGAGAATGAACAGGAAACAATAAAACAAAAGGAGGAACCAAAACGTTAACAATTATCTAGCTTTCCTTTCAATAATTTTTTATCCTTTATTTTGAATACTATATTTCAATTGATTTCCTGATGAAAAAGAACCATAATTCATATCTTCCTATAAGGAAATACAGGGTGTAGTCTTAATTTTACTTTCTTTCAAAGCAGGAGAGAAGGGACTCACAATATATGAGTGACATAGCCTTCAACTACATGAGGCATATGCCTAATGAGTGAGATTTGGCAGGTCTGCAGCACTTGCAAATGCCTTATAGTTTCAGGCAGCTTCCAAAGCTCAGCTAATGCCTTATAGTTTCAGGCAGCTTCCAAAGCTCAGCTGTAACCCCTTCCTCCTCCCCCAGCAAGGCTTGCATTGCTTAGTTCTTTTTATGGTGTCATAAATGGTACATTGTACCTCTTGAACCAATTAGAATCCAATCTGTTAGAAGTAGCTTGTGACATTGCTCCAAACATTGCTGTTTCCCGTGGTTTAAAGAAATTGCATGGGAGCACCTTAAAGAAATTCATGAATGATGACTACACTGTTACATTTATATAATTTTCAGTGCATGCTTTTTTGCTATTGTATAGTACACAGGGAGGGGGCAGTTAGAGAACAGAATAATGCAGCTTTTTTAAAGCAATAAAGATGCTAGGGCTATTTCATTTTGTTATTATTGTTTTATAATTATATATCAAATTAATTGTTTTGATGTGTTTTATGAACTGTAATATATTCATAATTGTATTTGTATTTTCTGAATGCTGTTGTAAACCCCATGGAAATGAATAAGTGTAATAGAAGTGTAAAAATCCTGTAACATATGATTCTCTGGCTGCCAACATCCTGGCCAAGGGTCCTAACACATATCTATTGACAGCTTGCTGGTACATGCCTTATTTACTATCACAATATATGTCTGTGCTATCAACATACCTGGGAACATTTCACTCATAGACTGCAAATTTGTTTAAACTGCCAGAACTCTGGAAACAAATGAGAACTATGTGAATGTCATCCCCATAATGGGCTGCACCACAGAAAGCGTAGTTACTCACCTGTAATAGGTGATCTCCGGGAACAGCAGGAATTTAGTCTTCACATATGGGTGACGGTACCGACAGAGCCCGCATGGGAATGCTCTCCAGCGTCCAATAGGAAAGCCTTTGGGAGCATCCCACTGTGTCTGCATAGCTGCCTTCCCGTCTTTGCAGCTCTCCCTCCTCAGTTGAGTTTTTAGCTGAGATAAAAGGAGAGAAGGAGAAGAAGACAACCTACATTTCCTAGGGGAGAAGGGTGGGTTGTGAAGGCTAAATTCCTGCTGTTCCCGGAGATCACCTGTTACAGGTGAGTAACTACGCTATCTCCAGGAACAAGTAGGAATGTAGTCTTCAGATATGGGACTCCCTAGCATGGAGATGCCAGAGAGATGACCTCAGAATCGGCTGTGGAATCACAGGTATAACTAAAGAGGTCATGTATCCTCCAAGAATGTCTGATATCGAAACCTGGGACAGAGGACAGGAGTTGATCTAAGTCTGAAAGAGATGCTGGAGAACAGCTTGGCCAAACAAGGCATCCTGGCAGGAGTCCTTGTCCAGGCAATAGTGAGCAGCGAAAGTGTGGACAGAAGACCAAGTTGCTGCTTTGCATATCTCATCAATTGTTAGAGCATGTAGATTTGCCCTAGAGGCAGCCAAGGCCCGAACATTATGTGCAGTGATGTGACCCTCGAGAGAGAGGCCTGCCTTTTCATAAGCAAAGGAGATGCAATCCGCTATCCACCTGGAAAGAGTTTGTTTGGATATTGACAACCCCAGGTGACTCGCGTCAAAGGAGATTAAAAGTTGCGAAGCTTTTCTGTGCTCTCGAGTTCTCTGGAGATAAAAAGCCAAGGCATGTTTGCAATCCAGATGTGAAGGGTTGCCTCTGCCCTAGAGGAATGAGGTCTAGGGATAAAGACAGGAAGATAGACTGACTGGTTTAAATGGAAGGGCGAGACCACCTTTGGCATAAAGTGAGGATGACTCCTAAAGACTACCTTATCATGGTGGAATTGTGTATAAGAAGGGTCAGCCACCAAAGCCTTGAGCTCACTAATGCGTATTGCTGAAGTGAGAGCAATAAGGAAGGTGACCTTCCATGTGAGAAACTTCAGTGAGGTAGTGGCTAGAGGTTCAAAGCATGGCTTGAGAAGCCGTCCTAAAACAACATTAAGATCCCATGCCACTGGAGGGGTCTTAATGGGAGGTTTGATTAATAGAAGACCCCTCATGAAACGTGCTACAAGTGGCTGAGAAGAGATAGGCTGGCCATCTAAGGGCATGTGAGAGGCTGAAATTGCACTTAGGTGTACTCTTACCAAATTGGTTTTGAGTCCAGAAGAAGATAGGTGGAGGAGATACTCAAGTAATGCCTCCACCAGAGCTGATAAGGGGTTAAGATCCCTCTCAGAACACCAGAGAGCGAATCTACACCACTTGAAGGCATAGGGTCACCTGGTGGATGGCTTCCTAGAAGCCAAGAGGATGTCCTTAACCTCCTGGGAAAGGTTAACGTCCTGGAAGGCTAAGCTCTCAGCAGCCATGCGGTGAGATGGAGGGACTGCGGATTGGGATGGAGCAATGTCTCCTCCTCTTGAGAGACGAGATCTGGAGCAGACCCCAAATCTATGGGTTGAGCCTGGACAGATGTAGGAGGAGTGGATACCACAGTTATTGTGGCCAGCGTGGGGTTATGAGTATCATGTAGCCCCTGTCTCTCTGGAGTTTGAAAAGAGTCTTGGGAAGGAGGGGAATGGAAGGGAAGACATATTAGAAGCCTAGACCCCAGTGGATGTGAAAAGCATCTAGCTGCTGGTTGTCCAGTGCAGAGGTCCTGGAGCAGAAGCGAGGAAGCTTGGCATTCTGAGGACTTGCGAACAGGTCTATCTCTGGGGTTCCCCAGATCTGAAAAATGTGAGTGACTTTGTGTGCATGGAGAGACCACTTGTGGGGTAGAAGGACTGGACTCAGTTTGTCGGCCAAGACATTGTTTGCGCCAGGAAGATACACCGCATGCAGGTGAATGTGATGCTGTATGGCAGAAGACCATAGATGCAGGGTCTTGCTGCAGAGGGTCCAAGAGCCTGTTCTACCCTGCTTGTTCAAGTAGAACACGGCTACTTGATTGTCCATCTGGACTAGAACTGTGCGGAATCAAAGATGGTCCTGGAAGACTTTGAGAGCATTGTGAATAGCTCTGAGCTCCAGCAGATTTATGTGGAGTTGTGATTCCTGATGAGACCAGAGCCCCTGAGTGGAGAGATTGTCCAGATGAGCTCCCCAGCCCAATTTGGACCCATCCGTTGTAAGGGTACATTGATGTGCTGGCTTCTGAAAAGGTGACCCTACTAGGAGGTTTTCTGGGGATTGCCACCAATGGAGAGACGAGATTAGGTGGGTAGAGACCATTATTTTGTCTCCCAGGTGACCCGATGCCTGAGACCACTGGGAAGCCAGTGTCCATTGAGCTGCATGCATATATAGACGAGCATATGGAACAATATGCACCGTTGATGCCATATGACCCAGAAGTGGTAGCAGTTCTCGAGCAGTGAGAAAGTTCTTGAGGCATGCCTGAGATGCTAACTGTTTGAGTCGAGCGCAGCAGAGTTGGGGCAGAAATGCCTTTGATTGCTGAGTGTCTAGAAGAACCCCTATAAACTCTAGAGTTTGAGAGGGGACGAGATGGGACTTTGGAAGATTTATTACAAATCCCAAGTGTTGCAGCACCTGTATGGTACGCGAGAGGGAAAGGCTGGCCTCTAGAGAGGTGTTTGCTCGAATGAGCCAGTCGTCTAAGTAAGGGAAAACAAATATCCTGAGAATCCTTAGGAATGCGGCTACTACCACCATGCATTTTGTGAAGACTCTTGGAGCAAAGGTGAGGCTGAAAGGCAGGACTCTGTATTGATAATGTCTCCCTTGGAACATGAAGCACAGGAACTTTCTGTGCTATGAGTGAATAAGTATGTGAGTATATGCCTCTTTTAGATCTTGAGAACAGAGCCAATCCTGACTCTGAAGATAGGAGAGAAGGGCCTCTAGGTAGATCATTTTGAACTTCTCACGTAGTAGGTACTTGTTCAGTTGTCTGAGGTCCAGAATGGACCTGTATCCTCCTGTTTCCTTCAGAATGAGGAAGTACGGAGAATAAAAGCCCATTCCCTGCTGGGATGGTGGAACCTCCTCTATTGCGCCCTGTAAGAGAAGGGAAGTGACCTCTTGCAGCAACAGAGCAGTGAGAGAGGGCTGAGAGCGGAACTCTCTTGGAGGAGTCCGGGGGGTAGACTTCATAGATGAAGACTGTACCCCTCCCATACTATGGACAGTGTTCACTGCTGTGATGTGATAAGATGTCACCTGTGGGCAAATTGACAGAGTCTGCCGGGGATGTGGACGGGATCTGCAATCTTCAGAGGCAGAACGGCTATGTTCTCCAGAAAGGAGTCAAAGACTCTGAGGAGGCTGGGTCTGCTAAGGTGTCTGTGAATTAGGAGTCTGAGCCTTCTTTTGCTGCCTTGATGGTTGCTGCCCCTTCTGAGGAGCATGGTGTTGACACTGTATAGCAGGGGTGTAAGAAGGATAGTACTTATTATTATTATTGAAAAAAGCTTTCTTTGCTGCTTTCTTCCTAGCTGGGTTGGCAGTAGATCTCGATAACTTATTAAGAGTGGGGTTCTCAGATTCTGAGAGGCCTTTTCTTGCAAGTCCTTGCCAAAAAGGTTTTTCACCGGTGCAAGGGATATTACCCAGCTTATTACCCATTGTTCAAGATCCAATGCTTAGAGCCAATCAAACCTGCGTGCACCGATGCAGATGGATGAAGTTCTGCTGATGTACTCAAAACAGTCAAAGGTTGCCCTGTTAAACTTTGAAACATTTTGAGCATGCTTTACAAGGGTGAGAAAATCTGCTCTCTTGTCACTGGGGAGAAGAGAAGCCATTAACTCCAAATCCTTAGTCACCTCTCTAAGGAACATACCCATATAGAGTATGTAGGGGAACGGATCCTGGCTGATAACATGGAGGCCTGAAAACAACGTCGACCAAAGGCGTCGAGGTTTCTCGATTCCCTAACTGGAGGAATGTGTATTAGCACTATTTATGCGATGCATTGCCGATTCCACCACCATGGAATGGTGCAGCAATTGCGTCTTTTGAAAATCGGAACACTCCAATACCCAGTACATGGTATCACGTCGTCGGGTATGGGAAGAGATGGTAAGGGGTGACTCCCACATACGACGCATAAGGTCGTGAAGTATGCGATGGACAGGGAGCGTAACAGCCTCCTTTGGGGCTGTCGGTATTGAAGAATTTCAAGTTCTTTGGCCCTAGGCTCTCTCTCCAATGACACTGTCATGGACAGACCCCAAGCAACATCGCAAATAAAGTCTTGAAAAGACATGTCCTCTGAAGGTGGACATGCGACACTGTGGAGATGGAGAGGGGTCTTCCGGGATAGGGTAGTTACTCACCTGTAACAGGTGTTCTCCAGGAGCAGCAGGAATCAGTCCTTACATATGGGTGACGTCGACGGAGCCCCCATGCGGAGCATTTCCCCAGCTTTCAAAAAAAGCCTTTGAGAATGCAGTACGCATGCGCGGACCCCTTCCCGCCCAAGGGTGCCATCTTGCTCAGTCTGATGACATAGCTAAAGACAGCAAAAAACAAAATGAAATATATGACTGCAACTCCAAGGGGAGAAGGGAGGGTTGTGAGGACTGATTCCTGCTGCTCCTGGAGAACACCTGTTACAGGTGAGTAACTACGCTTTCTCCAGGACCAAGCAGGAAGTCAGTCCTCACATATGGGTGACTCCCCAGCTTAAGGCTACCGGGGACCAAAAGCTGAAAAATGAGCTCCCTCTAGAGCCTCAGCATGTGTGAAAAGAATCTTCTCTGAGAACGCCCCCGTACGGTAGCCCAACACCAGGGCCAGAGGGTAGGAGTTGCCTATACCTCAAAGAGATTACAGAGTACCGCCTGCCCGAAAGCACTGTCCCTGCAGGACTCCCTCTCGAGGCAGTAGTGGGCCGCAAAAGTCTGGCTTGAAGACCAAGTAGCAGCCCGGCAGATGTCTGCCAACGGAACAGAGCGGAGATGAGCCACTGACGCAGCCTTCACCCTGACACTGTGGGCTGTGACTCGACTCTGCAACGAGAGGCCGGCTGCCCTGTACGCCCAGGCAATACAGTCTGCTACCCAGATGGACAAAGTACGCATGGAGACAGGCAACCTCAGCTTATTAGGGTCAAAAGAGACGAAGAGCTGTACAGCCCTTCGGAGTCCCTGCGTACGATCAAGGTAGAAGGACAACGCCCTTCTACAGTCCAGGGTATGCAAGACCATCTCAGCCCGGCTGGCATGGGCCTAGGAAAGAAAGTCGGAAGAACCACCTCCTGACTGAGGTGGAAGGAGGAGACAACCTTTGGAAGGAACTTAGAGTGAGTCCGCAAGACTACTCTGTTCCTATAGAACCTAGTGTATGGTGCATCTGACACCAGGGCTTGAAGCTCGCTCACTCGCCTTGCTGAGGTAAGAGCCACCAAAAACAACGCTTTCCAGGAGAGAAAACGCAAAGGGCAAGTAGCCATAGGCTCCAATGGTGGGCAAGTAAGCTGTTGCAAGACCACATTCAAATCCCACTCAGGGGCAGGTGGACGAACCAGAGGCTTAAGCAAAAGCAGGCCTCTGAGGAAGTGAGTCACCAAAGGGTGGCTTGAAAGAGATTGGCCCTCCACCGGTGAGTGGTGCGCTGAGAGAGCACTGAGATGGACCCTAACAGAGTTGGATTTAAGGCCTAGGTTGGAAAGGTGAAGCAAATATTGCAGCACCACTGGTACCAAGCATGAGAAAGGATCCTCCTTGTGTTGAGCACACCAGGTGGAGAACCTACACCACTTGAAGGCATAAGATGTCCAGGTGGACTGCCTCCTGCAGGCCAAGACCACGTCCTCCACTTCCCTAGGCAGCAGTAAGGGTGCTAGGGCTACCCTTTCAGCAGCCAGGCCATCAGATTGAGGGACTGGAGGTTGGGGTGTAAGAGAGATCCCTGCTCCTGAGACAGGAGATCTGGTTTCATCCCCAGAGGAAGAGGAGTGTCCACCGCTAGTTACAAAAGAAGTAGAAACCACGGTTGCCTTGGCCATCTGAGGGCCACCAGGATCACCGAGACCTTGTCCCGGAGCACTTTGAACAGTGTCTTGGGCACTAGAGGCGTGGGAGGAAACGCATATAGGAGGCCTGTAGACCACGGAATGAGAAACACATCCGCTGCTACTCAGAGAGGATGCGGTTGTCTGGAGCAGAACCTGGGCAGTTGATGGTTCAGTGGACTGGCAAAAATATCTATGTCGGGAAGACCCCATCTCAGGAAGATTTGTTGAACCACCAGAGGATTCAACTGTCATTCGTGTGGCTGTAGGATCCTGCTCAATCTGTCCGCCAGGCAATTCTCCTGCCCAGGGAGATAGACTGCCCTGAGAACTATGGCATGATTGACTCCTGACAGAGAGGGTGGGACCCCGTGCCTCCCTGTTTGTTTACATAGAACATAGCAACTTGATTGTCCGTCTGAACTAAGACGGACTGGTGAGAGAGGACATGAGAGAAAGTCCGCAGGGCTAAACGGATAGCTTTCAGCTCCAAGAGATTGATCTTCTGTGCGGCCTCCCAAGGAGACCACAGGCCCCAGGCTCCCTGACAATGTGCACCCCAACCCTGAAGATAAGCATCGGTTGTCAGCACTTGGGAGTGTGGAGGGGCCTGGAAAGGCACTCCTTGCACCAGATTCAGAAGATGAAGCCACCACTGCAAAGAAGATGCAAGTAGCTTGGACACCGTTATTTTGTCCTGTAGGCTTCCTGTGGCTTGCAGCCATTGAGTTCTGAGACCCCACTGAGCTGGCCTCATGTGCAGACGGGCATTTGGAGTTATATGAACCGTGTATGCCATGTGGCCTAAGAGCCTCAGGAATTGTCTGGCGGAGACCAGAGAATTGCTGCGGAATTGTCTGGCCAAATCCATCAGTCTGTGGGCCCGGTCCACAGGTAAGAAAGCCTTTGCTTGAAGGGTGTCCAGTGTCGCTCCAATGAACTCCATGTTCTGGGAGGGACGCAAAGTGGACTTTGCGAAGTTTATGACAAACCCCAGATGCTGTAGAAGAGAGACAGTGCGTAGGGTGGCTTGATTGGCCTCCTGTGGAGACTGACCCATGATGAGCCAGTCATCCAGGTATGGAAAGACAAAGAGCCCTTGAACCCTGAGATAGGCCGCCACCACCGCCAGGCACGTGGTGAAAACCTTGGGGGCAGAGGTTAGGCCAAAAGGAAGTACCCTGTACTGAAAATGGTTTCCTCCCACCACAAATCTGAGATATTGTCTGTGGTCTGGATGAATAAGGATGTGAGTATAAGCATCCTTTAGGTCTAAGGAGCATAGCCAATCTCCCTGCTGGAGGTAGGGCAGCAGTATCCCAAGAGTAAGCATCTTGAACTTTTCCCTCTCCAGAAACCTGTTTAGATTTCACAAGCCTAGGATGGGCCTGAGGCCTCCTGTTCATTTTGGTACCAGGAAGTACCTGGAGTAGAAGCCCTGACCTCTCAGATGGTGGGGCACCGGTTCCACCGCCTGTTCCTTTAGACTTGCTAACTCCTGCAGAAGCAAGTCCCTGTGCAGAGGGATTCGTAGAGACTCCCCTGGAAAGTAGGAGGGGGGTACCTGGTGGAAGTGCAGCAGATAGCCCCTCTGGACTATGCTTAGCACCCAGGTATCCCTTGTTACGGCTGACCACCTGTGGGCATAGAGGGTCAGCCGGCCTCCTATGCTGAAAGGGGCCAGCTGAGGAGGAGAGGCTATGCCACTGGAGTCAAAACCCCGCTCCCTGCTGTGCAGGAGCCAGAGCTGGTGGCTTGGGGGTTTTCTGTCTACGGGGCCCATGTCCCTGCCCCTTGGCCTGCTGGGGAGCTGTGGAGGCCTGGTACTGAGGGTAAGTTTTGTAGGCAGATGACTTTCTCGGGTAAAAGGACTTTTTTCCCGAGCCCTTCTTCTTTTGAGAAGGGCCAGAGATCTTCCTAGACAGCCTTGTCCTGGTGAGAGTCTCGGACTCGAGTTGTGCAGCCTTTTCAGCCATGGGCTTGCCAAAGAGGTTTTCACCTCGGCAGGGGACATCGACCAACTTGTCCTGCACCCATGGCTCGAGGTCCGATGACACTAGCCAGGCCTGACGGCGTGCACCAATGCCGGCCGCGGCTACTCGGGCCGAAGCCTTGAAGCCATCTTAAGCTGCTCGAGACAAACTTCGAGCATTCTCGGATCCCAGTTGACAAGGCTGTGAACCTCTGCAAAGGTTCCTCGGAGAGACCAGCAGAGAAACCGGCAATCTCCTTTGCCAGGTCCCGAAGGTACATGCCCATGTACAGCTGGTAGGTCTGGACACAGCAAGCAAGCATAGAGCCCTGGAAGCACTTTCTATCGAGGGCATCCAGGTTCTGGGCCTCCCGGCTGGGAGGCACCAAGGAGTGCATCTTCTGACTCTTCAGGCGATGCATGGCCGATTCCACAACCATGGAATGGTGCGGTAGCTGTGCCTTCTGGAACCTGGGGCTCGTGCGGACTCAATAGATGGAATCGACCCACTTGCTAAGAACCGGCGTCGAGGCCGGCGCCTCCCACATGCGGAAGAGCAACCGTTCCAGCATCGGAGGAACCGGTACAGAAAAGGCCTCCTTGGGGGGAGAGTCATACTGCAGGGCCTCGAGCTCCTCGGCTTCAGGCTCCTCCTCGGGGTCCGTGGGGAATGCCAAAGCCTTGGCCATGTCCCTCACAAAATCCGAGAACCGGGTATCCTCCGGGGGGGACCTTCTCCGAGGTTCAGACTCCGGTGAGTCCGAAGGGACACACCAGGTCTGAAACGTGTCCGGGGACTCCTCGTCCTCTTTTTCCCAGCCCGAGCCCTCAGAGGAGGAATCGAGTGGCTCCGGACGGGCAGGCACTGATGCTCTCTGCCCCGACGCCAAGGGTACCGGCGTCGACGACCTCGGTCCTGAATGGGAGGGAGACCTGGGCCGAGGATCGACTCGAGACCGCATGGACTCGAGGATCGGCTCGGCCTCTGGGGTCGACTTGGACGTCGAGGTCCCGGTGGTCGGGGCAGATGCACCGGTGAGACAGGCGATCAGTGCCCGCTGCTGTTCCATGAAGGCAGCCAAGCTCCTCTCCAAGGCCGTCAACCTGAGTCCGAGCTCAGGAGACCCAGCAGCCTCCGACTCGGGCCCCGACGGCGTCAGGCCCGACGTCGGCTCTCCCGGAGGAGAGTCCATGAGGACTACAGTACTCACTTGACTAGGCGCCTCCGTCTCTACACGAGGTTGTTTAGCAGGCCTCTCCGACTCCGAAGAACCGGGACGGCGGTTGGGGCTATGCGACCTGGCCCTCGAGGAGCCAAGTGCATCCACCAACGCCACGCTTGCGGGTTTCTTCTTCCTGCGATGCTCCCGTGAGGGAGACCCCCTTTCAGAGGAACCCCGGCGATGCTCGGGATCAGAGTCCCGAGACATCGAGGCCTCTGACGAAGTCCGGGCCCGACCAGACGCAGAGTCAGAGAAGATTCTTTCCTTCTGATGCTGATGGCTCCTCAATGCCTTCGAGGACATTTTCCCACACGGGCCACAGATCATCGGGACATGATCGGGCCCGAGGCAGCAGTCATGTGTGTCGGTAAGAGACATAAGTTTCTTACACCAATCACACTTTTTAAACCCGCTGGCAGCCATCGGGGGCAAAAGAGCCCCTGCAAGGTCAAAAGACAGGGCTGCCAGAGAAAAATAGAAGAAATGGCGCGAACGCCAGTCTCAAAGGACAAAAACCGAAAAATGAGGTCCGGGCTCGATACCGGTGTACTGGGCCCAGGCAGGAAAGGGAAAACCGGCGTCGAATCGAGAAAAACCACGGATCCACACCGAAAAAAATCAACTTTTTCCCCGGGTGACCACGACACACTTGCGTTGGGCTCCACGGAAAAAAGAAGACTGAGCAAGATGGTACCCTTGGGCGGAAGGGGACCGCGTATGCATGCTGCATTCCCAAAGGCTTTCTTTGAAAGCTGGGGAAATGCTCCGCATGGGGGCTCCGTCGGTGCCGACGTCACCCATATGTAAGGACTGACTTCCTGCTTGGTCCTGGAGAAAGTTCTCATGTCCTGGGTATCAGCCAATTCATCATTCAACGAATCGGAATCCGAACAATCAAAGTATTGACGGGCAGGGTGTTCCTGCTCTGCACATACTTGGTACCGATCAAAACTGGTAGCTGAGGCTTGCAGTGTCGGAACCTCAGTACCGGAAATGGATTTGAGTGCCAGCATGGGTGGTAGCGCGGTAAGCGGCAAAAAAGTCGATGCTGGTTGTGTCAGTACTGGAGTCAGTACTGATGCCTGCAGAATCGACTGTAAAGGTTTTACTGGTACCGAGGCTGCTAGTAAGGCCACTAAGCTCCGCTCAATGGCCAGGATACATTGATCCATGGAGCTTGCCAAAGCTTGAGTATTGGTACTGGAATTGCAGGCCATGATCCCTGAGCATGGCACCAGCTCTCCAGAAGTGGAGGCCGCGGGAGCATCCTGGGACCACACTGAGACTTTGGAGGGAAGGTCCTCCCGCTGGGCAATGCCCTTGGCATCTCGATTCCTAGAAGGAGAGCTACCCTTGGAGGGCCGGCCAGTCTTTGATGAAGGTTTCAATACCTGAGATCCCTGGGAGGAAGATGAAGCTCTCAATGACGTTGATGCTAAAGATACTGCATCGGAGCAAAGAGGGTGCCCAGCTTTGCAGCTTGATTCTGTAGGCCTCTTTTTGTCATCTTCCTACAAAGAGGACCTTCTGAAGGATGATGATCCAGTCCTAAGCATTTTAGACACTGTCATGGGTGTCTGTGGCCGAAATGGTACTGCCACATTTGGAACACTTCTTAAAACCACTGGATGTTTTTTCCATTTTGTCTGTGACAAAAGGGGAGGCCTAAGACTAAGATAGCATTGATGCGCCTGAAGGAAAGAAATAATTATTTCCCTCACAGAAGATGTTTTTTTTGTTTGAAGAAAGAAAGCACCGACGGGGGTTGGTACCAGCGTCAATGGGAAAGCAGATGCAACCACAAAATATAAGAAAAAGATTAATTTTCTGTGGTGATAGGAATTGTTTCTTGTCGGCTTCGCGGAAAACAAAGAAATGAGGAGGGAGAGCTGGAAAGGCAGGAAGGCAGTTACGAAGGCGCAGTGGGATGCTCCCAAAGACTTTCCTATTAGATGCTGGGGAGTGTTCCCGTGTGGGCTCCTTCAGTACCGACGTCACCCTTATGTGAAGGCTACATTCCTGCTTGTTCCTGGAGATACATAGAAACATGACAGAAGAAAAAGACCACATGGCCTATCTAGTCTGCCATTCCATATCACCCACTACAAGAGTCCCCTGGCTCACAGAACTAGCTCTGTGAACCAGAAGACAACATAGGCATTGGGCCATGTGGCTGGAATAATTAACATGCGTGGACCAGAAGAAGCTGGAGACATTGACTTATATGGGCTGGAGAACGTGGCAGCAGGTAAATCAGCCCATTGAAGCCAAAGGATGTAGCAGCAATGACAGTCGAATCAACCAGGCTATCAGCTTCAGAGGTGGAAAGGAAAGGGGGAAGAATGTTGGGAATGGACCCGGGGAAAGAGAAAGAGGAGAGTGGTGAGGTCAAATATGGTAAGGAGGACAAGAATGTATGTATGTGTGACAGATAATCTGGGTGGGAAAGGGGGAGGTTGGAAGGGAAAGTTGATGTGCACACACAGCCACACCAATCTCCTGGTGTCCAGAACTCAAAAGTAGTATCAAAAGATGAGGAACATCCAGCCAAGTTACAATGAAATAAAATCAATGGGGTTAATTATAACTTTTTAAAAAATAAAATTCATATTTTATTTGCTAATGAAATAAACTCAACCCTAAAGCGAATGTTATTGTATAAGGCACATGATAAGATACATGTCTTGGAAATAAACAGGTTCAATAGAAAATTATAATAATAAACTGTGCGCATATTTAAAAATATGAATTTTGATATTAAGATGTAAATTGAGGTCCAAAAGCTTATGGACCAAAATAACTTTTTATAGTTCTTGTATTGGTCCAACAACAGGTCTGTTAATGCTATAGCAAGAACCCAGTAGGGGGCAGGGTTGGCCCAGGAGTTCAAAACCAGAATCCTAGCTAGGGGTGGCCCAAGGATGGTGCGGGGCCATGTGTGGAGACTCATTGTGGGGCCTCATTTGCATATCCAATGGACCTCATTTGCATAAATTAAATTAATTTATTTTAAAATGTATATATTGCCATCTACAATTTTAGGCAGCTTTCAAAGGAGTCCTTCACAAGCCTCTCTGTTTTCTTGGCAATGACTTAGGGGCATGTCTACTAAATATTAATGTGCATTAAGTGTCACTGTGCCAATAGAAATAAATGGGTGTTCCTGCACTTAGCGCACATTAACATTTGTGAATGTGCATTAACTTTTAAACATGCCCCTTAATGAGTGTCTGAATACCATTTGCATGGGCAGTGAGGATAAAGAAAGATGACCAGATTTCTACATTACTAAACTCCAGTGCCAACTGTCAGAAGTAATTAAACTGGGAACCCCAAAAGCCAAACTTGAAATGTACAACAACACTGGAGAAATAAAACTATAAATTAATTTCCTCTTGTACTAAACAAAATGCCAAGACGTTAGCGATGCACATTTCCCAGAGCTGACATATTCCAGTTAATAAATTCAAAGTAAAATACTATTTCTCTATCTTTTTGTTGTTTGGGTATTTTATTTTTCTGTTGCAACTGCCCCAGTCACTTTCTTCTGTTTTCTTCATGTCTTCTGCTAATTCTACATTGTCTGCTGCCCAATTGTTCTTTCTTCTCTCCTAGTTTTTTTCCATTCTCTCTCTATATCTGCTCTAACATACTGATTTTTCCCCTTTTGCTCTTTCCTCCATTTCTTTCTTTATTCCTTTTTCATCCATCCATCCTCAATCCCCACTTACTCTCCCAATACCCAGCCAATCGTAGATTTTTCTTCCCTCCCACACAAAATATCTTTTCCCCTCTCCATCCTCACTCCCCCAGCCCCATCCCCTTCCAGTCCTCCTCTATCAACACCCTTCTAGTCTCATTCTCCCATCCCTCTGTATCAGCCTATTTCCAATCCTAGCCCCCCCATTAGCCCTTTCCAGTCCTAACCAAGCCTCCCCCCAATCAGTCCATTTCCAGTCCTGTCCTATCCTAGCCCATTTCCAGTCCTAGCCCCCCCCCCTCCCTCACGAAGGGCCCTGCGCCTGTCTTACTAGCTTCAGAGGGAGCCAAGGAGGCCCAAAGCCCCAGCTCACCTCTACACAGCTTTTGGAGTGAAGAGCAGCATTTTCCTTCACTCCAGCAGCTGTGTTCTCATGGAGGCCACTAGCACGTTGAGTACTGGGAAACAGGAAATGCCCTTTAACCTCCGGCGTGCCAGCGGGCCACATGAAGGAAAACACTGATCTTCACTCTGGCAGCTGTGCAGAAGTGAGCCGGAGCCTGGGGCCTCAAGCTTCCCCGGCTCCTTCTGAAGCCAGCCCTGCCAGGAGCTGAACAGCCTGTGTGGGATGAAGTTGGCACAGGGCCCTGTGCGAACAACATTCCTGCGCAATGGACGGGTCAGCCCTGGTCCTAGCCATCATAGGCTGCCAACTATCAAACTAGTTGGTTTCCTAGGGCAGCAGCTTCTTGGGGGGGGGGGGGGAGGGCAAAGAGCAGGGCATTCAAAGCTAAACAATAGATTCTGACAGCCTAGGCACCAACACCTTGAACCAACTTTGGAGAAGGCCCTGTAGCCATTAAATCATATAGTGGCCAGGAGCAAGCTGAAAGTTGAAGCCATAGTAAAACACTGCGATATATAACAGCCAAGGTGAAACCCCAAGACACCCAAGATTGGATGTGGTTCACTTGAAAGGAATTGCTGGGAAGCATATTCACAGGTTAACTGACTCTCTTGCTATCAAACTTCTTACATAAAGAATATTGATTGCCAAGTTTTTTGTTTGAATACTTCAGTTCTAGTTCTTTACTAATTTCTGCTTCAGCTTGTGATCTGCCTACTGTTCTGGTTCTAGGCCTACAGTTCCAACTCATTTCTCACATCTGTTCCAGCCTTGTCCCTACCTAATTCCATTTCAGATCCAAAACTCTGATTGGACTCCAGTCTTTTTCCAACCTTGCAAACTGTTTGCTGTCTCCATTTGAAAACCTGCAGCCCTAGTCCAACTCTAGGCCTCTGTCTACTAAGTCCTGCTCCGGACTCCTAGGCCAATCCCAACTATTGCTTGTACAGTCCAAGCACTTACGTATTAGAACTGGGCCATAGTATAACCCATAAAAGTATCTCAAGGCCGGTAATCTGCATTGATGAATGCATGCTATATATTGCTGTGCCCACAGAAATAAATGGGTACGGTGGCACTCACTGAACATTAATGTTTGTTAACTTGCATTAAACTTTAGTAAACATGCCCCTTAACCTCCAAAGAATAACGTTTTATCCAGGACCAATACTCTGATCTTCTCTACAAAGTTATCACACTTATTTTTCATCATTTAAGAAAAAGGACTATAAAATGCTTCGAACTCGCAGAAATTGGAATGTGGGATTCCACAGGACTCCCACTTCCTCCCATTGTATTCAGTACATTTGTGAGTTTCTTTGGCATAGAGATGGATATTAATGTTCCTTTTTTATCATAACCTGACAACTTAGGGGCCCTTTTACTTCAGGTATCCACTTACCACATGCAGGGCCGGATTTACCTTGAGTGAGGCCCTACGCCAACAAAAATTGTGGGCCCCCAACAGGGGCGGCCCAAGGGGGGTGCGGGGCCTCATTTGCATAAATATTTGCATAATGTTACCATATACTAACTTTTAGTAAACGTGCCTCTTAATGAGCGTATGGATAAAGAAAGACTAAAAGATTTCTATATTACTATAATCCAGTGCCAACAGTTTTGCATAAAGATACAGCCCAGCAAGTTCCTAAAATATCACAAAGAGACAAAAAACTTGGATTATTCAATGTATCATGAAATTTCTTTCTCTTAAACTGTTCCTTTAAATCAAATAAAGGACTTACTCTGTGGCAGAGGTTTTTCCTGAATTCCTGGGTCCTCATTTTTCCAAAGTCCTAGAGTTAGAGTTTTTCCTAGAGTTAGACGGAATTTTTAAGGATTACCTTAAATCCAAAAGCAGGAGGGAGGAAAGTGGCAGTGGCAGGCATTCTCTGACTGCCACCTTCTGAACGCACTTGACCTTTTGTGTTTATTTTTACCTTGTTGTTCTTTCCTATGCCACACATCAAGGAAAAAGGAAGGTAAAACTGCAGGAGAGCAGTCAGAGGTCAGCAGGCAAATGTATTTATTTGTGAATCCCGCTATGGGGATGAAGACTCCGAGCGGCCCGCTTGGTAAAACGGGGGTGGAAGGGAGACCCTTTGCTTACGTATGGGTTGGATGTCTCGCTTAGCCCGGAGGATTGAGTCCCTCCAGTTCAGCTGGTGCAGGGAAAAGCGATGCTAACACCGATGCAGCCTTATTGAATCAGATAAGCAGACCCGGATACAACCTGTATAACTGCCCTCGCTCCAACAAAAGAGGTGGAGGAGTGCTCATAATTGCTAAATCCAACCTGCAACTCTCATGCACGTCCCTGGACTCAAACCCAGACATAGACCTGCTCAAAGTGGAGAACCCAGCAGTGTCCATCTGCCTAATATACAGATCCCCCTCGCTGCATCATGAAATACTTGCTGCAGCTTTAGAAAACATTTCCTCAACACAACCAAAGAAATTCCAAATCATCCTAGGTGACCTAAACCTGGCATCAACAACAGCAGCGCACGCCAACACCTTCCTGGAAGCTATGTCCCAACTAGGATATCAGCAGATAATAAATGAGCCCACCCATGAAAAGGGCCATATCCTGGACATGGTCTTCACTCCCACGAGTAAACAGTGCAACGATGAGAAGCCTTTGTTCAAGATCAAAGCAGTACCTTGGTCTGACTATTGCCAAATCGATATGCAGATAAAACTACCTTCGTTACCAAAAGACACGAAAGCACAACGAGAAATGCACCAACAGAGAAGTTTCAACAAACTAAACCTTGAATGTCTCACAAGTAGCATCAAGGCACACATTGACATGGAAAGTACAGACCTCGATGCACTAACAAACAGTTGGGACATTGGAATTCAGACTACAGCGAACCCTAAATGGAAAAATACGTCAATCCCGGTCAAACTCAAATCCGAACCCTGGTACACAGCAAAGCTGACTAAAATGAAGAGAGAACTAAGAAAGTGTGAAAAAAAATGGAGACATAGCAAATATGTGGAACACCGAGCTGAGTACCTCAACCTCCTTTTGAAGTACAAAGAAGAAATAGATGCTGCGAAAAGGACGCACCACACCACCCTGCTAAATAAAGCTATCAACAAACCGCGTGAACCATTTCAACTAGTGAAATCACTAACTAAAACGTCCCAGCTGGAACAACATGGTAACACTATCCATCCGCAAACTCTCGCAAACCATTACGCAAGCAAGCTGACAACATCACCCAATCTCTGTGTTGACACATCACATCTGAAAACTGAAGTGGAACAAGAACAGACATGGCATGAGTTTCATAAAATTGATGATAAACAAACTATTGAAATAATAACCAGTATCAACACCACCACCTCCCCGCTAGACCCCTGCCCAGCTGCGTGGATCAAGGCGGCAAAAAAGGATATCGTCCACCAGGTCTCACACATTGTGAACCAATCACTGTGTCAAGGTATCATGCCTAACCAGCTCAAGAAGTCCATAATTAGACCGATTCTAAAAAACAGCTCACTCAACAAAGAGGACCCAACATCTTACCGCCCAATCTCTAGCATATCTTTCCTAGCAAAGATCATTGAGAAGGCAGCCCTCATTCAACTTCAAGACCACCTCGACGACCATGAAACCTTGGACAGTCAGCAATACAGGTTCAGAAAAAAACATGGAGTCGAAACTCTTCTATTGGCCCTGCTTAACAACCTCCTCAAAGGCCTCGAAGACAGAAAGAAAATGTTTATTCTCATTTTCATCGACGTCTCTGCCGCTTTTGATACTGTCCATCACGGAATCCTCCTAGACAAGCTGGAATCAATTGGAATATTGGGAACCCCCCTGAAATGGTTATCATCTTACATAACGAACAGAACGCCGCAGGTCCAATTCAACGGCGAAAAAGCAGAAGCCTTCACTCAAACTCAAGGCATACCACAGGGTTCGGCCCTCTCGGCACTACTTTTTAACATTTACATGCAACCTCTCAGTGACATTTTCAGGAAACATGACATCAATTACCACATTTACGCAGACGATATTATGCTGTACACACAAGTAGATGCCGCAGACCCTAAATATACTCAGCTCGAAACCTGCCTGGGCAAGATGTTAGGATGGATACAACAAAATAATATGTCGATTAACCACAAGAAAACGGAAGTGATGTACATATCCAGTAAACCTGACTTCAAACCTCCTCCAACAATCACACTGTGTAACAACACTTACAACACTAAAAATGAGATCAAGTATCTGGGAGTCACAATCGACAGCAAACTAAAGATGGAAAAACACCTGAGCAACACCAACAAGGCCATTTTTCACAAACTTAGAGTGTTACGACCCCTGCGGAATATACTTGAACCATGTGATTTCCGGTCTGTTGAGCAAGCACTCATCATGCCTCACTTAGACTACTGTAACACCATCCTACAGGGTCTGCCAAAGAAAACCACCAATATCTTGCAATTGGCACAAAATGTGGCGGCGAGGATCATCATGCGATCAAGCATAACTGAACACATTACACCCGTATTGATCGAGCTACACTGGCTACCCATTGCTGCCAGGATACAATATAAAACATTGGTAACAACGTTCAAACTCATTCATAACCTAGCCCCATCATTCCTCTCAACCCTTATCTGCGAGCAACCTACCACCAGAGACAGGAGAACTATCAACTCAGACATGCTACAAGTGCCAAACATCATCAGACAGGTAAAAGCCAGTACTAGCCGCAGAGCATTTTCATTCTATGCCCCAACCTTATGGAACCAACTGCCACATGAGCTGCGAACAATTAAAGACATAGTTGATTTCAGGAAGAAATTAAAACGCGACTATTCCACTGTCACTACAACCAGTAGTAAATCCCAAAGAGATAAAGGATGAAGTGAACAGTTATATGTAAAAATGTAAATATCATGAAATAGAATCCCTTTTGTAAAATTATGTAAATATGTCTAGGCCAATCTCGAGACCGTATTCTGTGTGCTGTGATTTACCTCTGAACTATTGTATATATGCCCCAACTTCTCTGTCTTGATTTTTGACAAATCCCAAAGATGTAATCAAACCGCTTCTGATCGCTGGAAGTAGCGGTATATAAGTGTTACTAAATAAAATAAAATAAATAAGATGCTGAAGCTGCAGTTGGTGGATCCCCACTGGTTAAACCCAGCGGGTTAACCCTCCTGATGGAACAGCTGCTTGGCCCTGGAAGTGTTAGCCAGGGTGGGTCAGGATCTGCTACCACTGCTACAGCATGGACTGTCCGCGGGGCCCCCTCCGCCCGACTGAATTCGTCCCTCCCTCCCTGCCGGCTTTGAGAGGCGCGAAGGGAGAGTGTCTCCCTCGCGTCTCTGTTAAGCCATCTGCCCCTGCGGGCTTAACAGAGACGCGAGGGAGACACTCTCCCTTCGCGCCTCTCAAAGCCGGCACGGAGGGAGGGAGGGAGGGAGGGGGCCCCGTGGGACAGTCCATGCTGCCGCGGCAGCAGAGGGGGGCCCCGCGGGACAGTCCATGCTGCCACGGCAGCAGCCAGCGTTGTTTTTTTTAAATTTAATTTTAAGAATTTTCAATTTTTGTGGGCCCTTGTCAGCTGTGGGCCCTACGCCACGGCGTAGATGGCGTATAGGTAAATCCGGCCCTGACCACATGATTAGTGGCAAAACTAATGAATGGTAAGGGCACCCATTTTGCACTGTCAAAGACATGTCCAGTCAGTTCCCAGAAGTTAGCGCACAATGTCAAATCCTAATGTGTGGCATGTCAACGCGGGTTCCCCTAATGGCATCCATAGAGATACTGTTATGTGCACCCCCACTAACTGCCACATGCCACTGAACATGCAGCAATTGCCCTCATGCTAAAGGCAATGTGTTCTCCATGATCACACTCTGACCCTAACCCGCTCACTCTTCACCCTACTGCGCGATGGCCAATAACCAGCCATTTTAGCAGATAGTAGCTGGCCTGCACATGCATTAGTGTTCTACGCTGTCAGTTACTGCACTCTAAAACAAGCATTAACGGGCTAGCAGGTTTTAGTAAAAGGGCCCCTTAGTATTTGTGCTCCCTTTTGTTAATACATGTCAGCAAACATATAAACATCTGGATGAAATTTTTTTAGGATTAAGAAACTGATGACTAGAAATTACTTGATGTTAAATACTACCAAAGCTTAATTGTTTTGAATTGGAAAATCAGGTTTTATCTCCTCTGTTATTAAAATGGAAACTGTTAAGTAACCAGATTGAATTATCTTTGGAATTTAAGTTGCTGGGAATTATTTTAGATTCTTCTCTAACATTTGAGCCTCAAATAAATAATCTTGTTAAGAAAGTTAATTTTACATTGAGGAAATTAAGACAATTAAGATCCAGATTACTAGTAAATTCCTTTCACATTTGGGTTCTGTTTCTTATTTAATCTCTGATTGACAATTGCAAAGGTGTTTATTTAGAGCTACCTATGAAATTGCATATAAATATTCAATTTTTGCAAAATCAGGCAGCTAGACTGATTTTTAATAGAACAATTAGAGATAGAGCTACCCCTCTTCTAATTAAGTTGCACTAGTTTCCTTAACAATCTTGTAGCTCTTTTAGGCTTTTTGCTTGATTCATAAGATATTGTATGAGAATGCACCATCTTTTTTAGCTATTTCAGTTTCCATCAGTTAGCCTCAATGCACATTGCATACAATGGATAAGGTACTTTTGGAGATCCCCTTTATTAAGAATTATTGTTTAAAGTCTAGCATGAATAAATCTTTAAAATGCATAATTGTGGTTAAATGGATTCCCTATATGTGCCATACAATGCTGTTCATAGTCTCCAAGGACCATTCACTTAATACTTTTATACATTACAATAATATCCCCAAATGTTTCAAAAATAGTAATCACGTCATCTCATGTATTTATAAATGTTACTCTTATTTCAAAGTTCATATATAGAAATTCATATGTAGTAAGGGATGCAGCAGTAACAATTAAAAATCCAACAATATGGTTTTATCTGGGAAAAAAATTCAATCATTCGTGTTCTCAATCTCAGAAACCTGAGCCTAGAGCTAGATTTTCTTTTTCTCTCTATTTTTTTGCCTTGGAAATTGAATAACCGAGGTATCCGGATGCCCAACCCCGGCCTGAGCCCCCCCCCCCACCACAAAAACCCACCAACAACCCTTACCACTCTGACAAAGCACGCCGACATCGAGTATTGGTGCAAAATTGCTTGGTCGCAGCTTTTATTTAACGGTATTAGAACACCGGCCCAACATGGGCCAACTCAGCAATTACAACAATAACAGAATACACTACAACAATAACAGAATACCCCCCCCCCCCCCCCCCTTCCCCCGGATGATGCCCCCCACCAGCCGTTTCTAGCAAAGTGGTGCACCATCCACACACCCCCCCCCCCCCGTTGCCCCCTACCGCCCGCCTCGCCATGTTATTAGCAAAGGCCTGCTCAAAGGTTGCCAATTTTCCAGGCAGAGACCCCAGCCGGAACGTCTCCCCCAACCTAAAGAGCAGTGTCGCTCCCGTGGAAAGCGGAATCCACCTGAAATGCCCCACCGGGTCAACGAGCACCAGCTCGCCACCCCGCCACCGGCGCAAGGTAGACCACTATCCTTGCGCCGCCCCCACCACCGAAAGCTGCGACCAGCACCAAGACTCCAATGCCTCCTGCCAGTCATTTAAGAGTAAGTCCTGCTCCACCGGGGCAAGGTGAACCCCATCGAGCCAGTACAGACCGGCACAAGCAACATCCGCCCAAGGGTGCAGTACCTGAAGCCCACCCGTCTGCTGGGCCCAGCGCCCAATCTGCCGGTTGATCTTAACCAGACCCCTCGACCAACGCCGCTGAGTCCAGCAAGCAGGATGGGGAATAATGTCCGACCAGATAATGGCCACCCCCGGGAGAACCTCCCGCAAATGAGCAATGTCTCTCTGCACAGTCCTGATGAGTTGCCGGCAAGACCAACTTGCCAAGTCGTTGCCGCCCAGGTGGAGCAGCAGCCCAACTGGCCGCCGCCACAGTCCAATCTCCGCCTGAACACGGGCCACGAGCTGTCCCCAATGCATGCCGCGGTGACCCATCCAGCACAGCCGCACTCCAGACATAACCAGACCGAGGTGGGCACCTAACGGCCGAACCGCCGCCCGACGCTCCGCCCAGTAGACAAAGGAGTGCCCAATGATCCACCAGTCTCCGGAGCACAGACCATCTGAAAGCAGAAAAGAGCGGACTGCCACCAGCAAGCAACTCTGCAATAGGAAAAGACATTAGTACCCCCAAGCCCCCCCCCACCACCCCTGTAGGCGGACCGCCGCTCGGACACCACGCGGCCCTATTCTGCGCCGCCGGAGGCCGATGGGCGAACATACCCTGCATAGGCCCCCGAACGCCACCTGCCAATGTGCTGAATAACACGCGCGTCGAGACCCGCGGCTGCCGCACTAGTAGCCGCCCCAATCCGGAACGAATGCGAAGCGTAACTCCGATCAGCACAACCCAAGGCACGCAACACCAGACGCAGCACAGCCATAAACTGGAACTGAGTCACCGGCTTGCCGTCAGCATGAATGAAAAAATAGCCACGTGCCGCCGGCCGCCGCTGCACGTAGTTGCACAGTGCACGAACTGGGCAGGACAACAAGGGAGAGATGGCGCTTAACAGGACCCAGACACCTTTTCCAGACTGATCCGTCTTCGACCGCGGTAGGAAGATCCGGACCCGAGCCGGATCCACACGGACGTGCTCGACATCGAGCCCACCAAAAGCCCCCTGTCTCGCGGACCTAGGGACGAGCTCGGACACCCGGAAGGCACCGAAAAACGCCGTAGTAAACAGCGCATGAAACAGGACCGCCTCAAAACCGGAGTCCGCCACACGCGGTAAAGCCTCGCAAATTTGCAACAAAAGCTCGTGCGATACCGGGAGCCTCCAATCCCGCGACCCCGGTTGCACCCTAGCCCAGCCAGCGAGCAACCGCCGGACTAGAAAGGATACGCGAGGGTTACCCCAACCAGCGGCCTTACAAAAGAAAGAAAATCCCGCCAACGCTCTGGTGACCGCCGAACGAGCCCAGCCCTCCTTCTTAGCCCACAACACGAACCGGCCAACCAGTCCGTCGGGTACCGCCCCCCCAGACCAGACCAGCGCGCTCACAAACGCACTCACCCTTGAGTAGCCCCGCCGGTACGTCGCCCAAGTACTGCGTGCCAACGATGCGGCCAGCAAAGACATTACGTCGGGGTCCCAACCTTCCAGAGATGTTCCGGGACCCGTGAGGCCAGCTCGTCCGCCCCTGGAGCCAACCGCCGGAACAGCGCCCACTGAAAACGGGATAAAGCGTCAGCAATGGAATTCTGGGAGCCCGGCACATGCCGTGCCCGAGCAGTGACATTCAGATGCAAGCAGGCCAACACGAACGCCCTCATCAATGAAGCTACCCTCGGACATCGAGGCGCATGCCGGTTAATGACCTCGACCACCGCAGCATTATCACACCAGAACACAACCCGCCGATCACGCAGCCGGTCCGGCCATACCCAAACAGCCACCACTATCGGGAAAAGCTCCAAAAAGGTGATGTTCCGGGTCAAACCGGATCGTACCCAATCCGCAGGCCAAGGCTCCGCACACCAGGCACCATGACAAAAGGCACCAAAACCGGAACTGCCAGCCGCGTCTGTAAACAAATGCAGGTCGAGATTCGAGAGCTCAGGCAACTGAAGCACGGAGCAACCGTCAAAACGGGCCAGGAACACATCCCAGACCCGCAAGTCCTCCCGCATCCCTGCAGATACCCGGATCCGATGGTGAGGGAGGTGCAATCCCGCCATGGCCAAGGATAAATGCCGCGCAAAGGGGCGCCCCATGGGAAGGACACGGCAAGTGAAGTTGAGAAGCCCTACCAACGACTGAAGTACCCGGAGGGAAATCTTAGCGGCGGAACTGACAGAGGCCACCAACTCCCGGAGCCGCTGGATCTTCGGTGCCGGCAAGCGCACAACCATAGCAACCGTATCAATCTCGATGCCTAAGAAGGTAAGGCGAGTGACCGGTCCCACAGTTTTATTGGCCGCAAATGGAATGCCAAAGGCAGCGGCCAAGCCCAGGAAAGTTCGCAAGAGAGTGGGACAGGTGGAGGTCCGCTCCGGCCCGACAAACAGGAAATCATCGAGGTAGTGCACAATGCTGGAGACCCCCGACTGCCGCTCCATGACCCAATGCAAGAAGGTACTAAAAGCCTCAAAATAAGCGCAAGAGATCGCACAGCCCATAGGCATGCACTTATCAAAGTAGAACTGCGCCTCGAAATGAAAACCGAGCAAAGGGAAAGCCGAAGGGTGCACCGGTAACAAACGAAACGCCAATTCGATGTCCACTTTGGCAAGCAGGGCACCGGGCCCACATTGGCGCACAAGGGAAACGGCCGCATCGAAAGAAGCATAATGCACCGTACAGAGCTCGCGAGGTATGCGGTCATTAACAGAATCGCCCGGAGGGCAAGAGAGATTGTGTATCAACCGGAACTTGCCCGGCTCCTTCTTGGGAACCACTCCCAACGGCGAGACCGTGAACGGGGAAAAGGGGGGCGCCGAGAAGGGGCCCGCCACCCTACCCAGTGCACACTCCTACAAGATCTTCCATCGCACGAAATCGCCGTGTTCCCACACGGAACCAGCGTTGCGAAGCCCCCCCCCCCCGCACGGATGCACCCTGGACGGGGATGCGAAAACCTCGCGAAAACCCTCTTAAAAGCAGACCGGCCGTCCTCCTGCGATGGGACCGCCCGTACTCCAACAACCACAGGCGCATCACCTTGACCCTCACGGGGGTAGGGGCCAGTGCCCCGCCCACCGCCTCACTTACCCCCCACAGAGGCTCCCGCGACCCCCTTTCTGCTACACTTTGTGGCCGCGTGCGCGCCCCCACACAAGGAGCAAGCATGTTTGAATTTGCAGTCGGGGAAGGGGCAGGACGCCTTGTTGAAGCGCCAGCAAACGTCCCCCCCAACGGCACCCCCCCTGGACTGGGGCAGAGCAGAGACGGAGGCTCGAAAGGAACGCCCCCCCGATGGCACCGGAGACGACCCCACCTTTGTGACCGCAGCACCTGATCCCCCAACCCGACCCCTCACGGACATCTGGGTCAACCAAAGATTGATGTCCTTCGTCCCCCACAACAAATGACTATTCTCCTCCATTTGGTCCCGAAACTCCTCGTCATAATTCAACCAGGCCCACCCCTCATGCTCCTGGGACGCCGCCAAAATGTTATCGGCGTAAGCCAACAAGGCCCCGTACTGGTCCGGGAAATAGTGCCCCCAGACACTCGCTAAGCGCAAGAAGGCACGGGTCCAGTTAAGGGTATTGCAAGAGATCTTACGCACCCTGCCTGCCTTTTCATCCTCCTTGCGCTTCTTCCTGCTCTCACCGAAACGCTTCCGACCGTCGAGCAGACAGAAGATATCAATGTACTTGCGACGCTTGATCCGCCGGCGCAACTTCCACGGAACGCACTCCCACAATTCCGCGCAACGTAAGACGGATGTCCCCACACCCATCCCGCTGTCAGCTGGCGCAGGTGCAGAGCCGTGTGAGGAGGCAGAGGACGACGTCGAGGAAGAGGAAGACGAAGACGCCCGCCTACAGTGATGACCCCGCCTACGCTTGGCCTTTTCTTTCAGCGCCCCAACAAAACCCGGAACGGAATCAAGAGCCCCTCCCGCCGCCCCGCCGCCCCGCATACTCACCAACCCCACCGGAGGAGTCCACTGGAGCACTCCCAGGCGCCATTCCAGGCGCCGCAGCGACCAGCTCAGTCACGGACCTCGAAGGACCTGCGCCAGCCGGCCCGGCAGCGGTAGCCATGGACATCAAAGGCATCGAATTCTGCGGGACCTGCGAAGAGAAAGGAGAAAAACCAGCAGCCAGAGCCCCAGGAGTACTAGGCGCTGCACTCGGCCCGGCACCCCACCCATGAGCCGAAGACCCCAAACCCACGGCATCCCACGCAGCAGCACTCCCAGCCACCCCACACCCATCACCAAACCAGCCACCCCAGCCCCCCCCCCCTCCATTGCCCTAAGCCACCCCACGGAACAGCCCCATATGCCCACGGGCCCCTAGGACCAAAGAAGCCGGGAGGAAGCGGGGAACCCAGAGGGGCGGGGGAATGGCACCCATCGACCGGGGGAGGTAAAAAACCAGAGGGCCTGCCTGCCCCCCCCCTCCAATGATGGGCCCACGGCCGGAATCCCCGTGGACCCGGCCCCATCAACACCTAGGCGACCAGTATCCTCAGCAACCCCAAGCGCCACCAGCGCGCCAACACCACCCGAAACCGCCGGGTAAGGGACCTGCGCTCCATGCTCTGCCCCTTCAGATGCGTTCTCGGGCACAGAAAGCAGAATATCGGCTCCCCGGCCCCGGGCCCCTCGGGATCTGCCACGCCCGTGCCCTGGCCTGACCCCACGAAGGACACTGGGGACTGGGGAAGCGGTGCGCACCGCTCTACCACGGCGCAGAGGCGTGGCCCCACGACTCGCAGCTCCCTGCCCCCGGGCCACACCCCGCAGCCCTTTTCCCACACCCCCCCAAGAATACGCCGGGCCATGAGCCACCCCAGGCGTCAGCACTGCTAGCCCGGAAAAAAAACCTGCTCAAAGGAGGGTGTGCAGTGGCCGGTGCAACTAGGAGATGCACTAAAAGTTATTGTAAGTGCTGCTCTCCCCCTGTATTTTTTTTTTTTTTTGACAAGAGCACACGGCCCTCCCGTCCCCAAATCGCCCCCCTAGCCACGCACCCCCCCACCAAACCGAGCACCCAGACAAGGACGGGCAGAGCAGAGCCCCCCACGTGCCCAACAGCCGGCTCACACGCGGCAGGGTTTGGTTTTTTGGGTTTTTTTTAAATGTGTCTCTGCTCTCCAGCAGAGGAGAATACCGGGGCCCGACCCAAGCAACTCCACCGATGGAACCCCCGGCAACCGGCGCACTGCGGGGCGAGGCCTACCCACCCGTAACCACAGAAAAAACGGAGCCCCACCAGACACAAACCTTCGCACAGCGCGAGCAAGCAGGAAGAGGGAGACAGCCAGCCGGCAATCCCTCCTTGCTCGCGCTGCCCCGCCCCCATGACCGCCTGCGTGGTCCAATCGCCGGGCTCCACCTGACCAGCGTGGAGCCCCCGGCGTGGATGCCCCGCCTGCCGCCCAGCCACAAACCCCCCCCCCCACAGCAAAACAGATGCCTGCTGCGTAGCCGGGCCCCGGGAACCCGGCGGCCCAGCCTGGACTTGTCTAATTCGGACACTTTAGGGGAAGTAATATATTGGTGTGCCCTTTGCCCTCAGGTATATAAGGCACACCAATATATTACTGGTATATTCTAAATCAGATGCTCTCTATTTTTGCTCCCCTGCTTTGGAATAAATTACCTATGGATTTGAGAGTGAATATGAATTCATTAGAGTTTCAAAAAAATTAAAAGCTTATTTCTTCAATCATACCTTTAGTATTGATTGGAGGGGAACAAATTGTGCCTGGTAGCCTTTAATATTTTACAAATTTTAAATGTGTTCCTTGTAGCTTTGTGATTTTGTCTATGTGTTATTTTATTTTGTTTCATGTGTTTTATTGTAAACTGCAGTATTTGCAAGATCTACAGTATATAAGTATTTGTAAATAAATAGTGAATTATGGCAGTTAAAGAGCACAATGGTCCATCAGTTTGCCTATCTGAGATTCATATACTTTGGGTAAATGTGACTATAAATTCTCCTATGCAACCCAGCACTGGTCCCTCCCACTCAAGATTTTTTACCTGACCTTTCAAGTGTTTTATTATTATAGTCTTCCATATTTGTCCTAAGCATGCCCAACATCTATAACACTGATGGTCTTTACCATCTTTACTCTTAAACTATTTCAAATCAAACAGCCTCATATTGGTAGGTCACATCTGCTACTGCAAAGTCTGTTCTATATTTGGGAAATGAACTTGGCTCGCGTCTTTTCTTGGGAGTTCAACGTTATGAAAATATATACTGTACATGAACGTAACTATCTCTGGAGGGCTTACTATCTAATTTGAACCCGAGGCAATGAAGGGTTAAGATCACAGGGAGCGTCAATGGGATTTGAACCCTGGTTTCCCTGCTTCTAGCCCGCTGCTCTAATATTTAGACTACTCCTCCATAGTACAAACTATGCACATCTGTAACACAAATTTTATCCTTGTTATTTTCTAGTGATGAGCGATGTTTTATAATATGTCCAACCAGAAATACACTTTGCACGGCAAATGCACTTCAGTGTCTAAAAATGTTTCATACAACAGAAATTGTATTTTTGATCACCATGGGTACTAAAAGCATATTCCATTTAAAATGTCCAGGACTTATAAACTATTACACTCTCTAGTTACTTTCTATAATTTCCTCTGACCTCAAAGGGAACCTTCTCTATTCAATTTAAATATGACCAGCAAAACCTATTTAGATTTTTACCTCATTGAAAAGTATTAGCTTAAGACAGAACTACTTATATTTCAACCATCTTTTTTACATCTGATATATTCCCAGTTTGTATAGTTTCTTCAACATTGGCAACTATTGAAAATGGCATGGAGGCAGTTTTCACAGCCCCTTGAGAAAGAGGGGGAATCTCAGACCATGCAATGGAGACACTTACTAGCTGGACTTAAGGTCTAAAGATCAGATTTTTGGAAGGAGCCATAGTTTGCGTCCCTCAGCTAAGGGAGTGTATCCTTTTAGGATTTTGAGAGAACTATATAAAGCCTTGGCATTAGAGATGTTGAGAAGGTTGTAGATGTTTGGTCCCAGCACATGAGGGCTTCAAGAGGCACAGCAGAATTCTGTCTCTCTTCAAGACCAGCTAGGCCTTGTGTAAGGACAAGAACTGCCCTAGGTTGACTTAGCCTATTCAAAAAGATATCAAGCGGTACAGACCTAAAAGAGGGGCTGGAGAGAACCTGGGCAATATTACAGAGTATATCTCAAGAGGTGAGTAGGATCAACACAATGCATCCCCCATCTTAACCTCTACGGAAGTCTAATCTGTATGTGAAGGTCTGAATCCTGGGTGCATCCTGAGCACCCAGAGGAGTTATTTAAGACAAAGTGCTTTAAGAGACCTTTAGCAATTTTAACTTTTTTGGAATAAGCAATTTTTGCTATTTTTGTACCTCCCAAAAGGAGGTATTTTTGAGAAGCAATTTCAGATATTTTTTTTTTAATCGAAAGACCAGTGACACTGTCACTAAAAATACTTGTTTGAAGTGCTAAGGAAGGAATTGTGAATTCTGAAAATTACTTTCTCTGAGCGTGTCTTGCAGGAGATCTTGAGAAGTCTGGTGTATCCAGTACGGGATCTTGCAGAAAAGAATCATAAGGGTGTCCACACAGGACCCCAGAAGAGAAATCCAGAAAAAGAGCAGGAAAAGGGATATGATCTACAATTAAAAGTGAGCAGATAAATCTTTTGCTCAGTCTCCTGGTCATTTTCATCCAGACCCAAGGTATAAATTCATACTTTTATGCTGACAGCATTCAACATCTATTCCACTAGTCTTCTCTCACTGAATCTCTCTCCTTTAAATAACTGCCTTGATGCAATAGCCACTTGGATCACTTCTCATAAATTAAAGCTTAATATTGCTAAATTGACTACTAGATGGATTACCGACTAATATCTTTGCCCCACAATCTTTGCCCCAGCTTCCAGTTCAAAATTTTGCATTAACTGATTCCCTCAAGTTCCTAGGGTGTTTAGTTGATCCTTCCCTTTCTTTTGACTAGTAAATTTCTGTTAAATCTTATTTCTTTTTCCTTCACCACTTTACTCTTTAAAAGTCTTACCATAACCAAGATGCCCTTACTATAGCAGCTTATGCATTGATATTATCCAGACTCTACTATAACAATGTTGAATATCTTGTTCTCTCCATATCCTCATTAAAACACCTCCAAAAGATCCAGAATGTTATGATTTATTTCTTTATTCTGTTTAACAACTTTTCTATACCGCTTTATCTACAAGTCAAAGCGGTGAACAGATAACTTAATTGGAAAACATTTACATATACCTTGAACTAAATTAAATTGATACTAGAACAGTTGAGGAACGAGTAGCATTTCAACAGTATAACTAGTGCAAGTACAGTATAACTTTATAAATTTACTAGTATATGTATACAAGATAATTTGATGAGCAGAGCGTGGTGGTGTGTTGAAGCACAGATGGAGCCAAAGTGGCTGATAGGGAGGGTAACTGGAAGTTCATTTTTGCTGCTAGGTGTCCGATCCAAAGTATTCTGTGAAGAGGTGTGTTTTAAGCTTTCAGCGGAAGTCTTTAATGGTATTTGATAGCAGGGCCGTACCGAGGGAAGATTGCACCCTGTGCGACTTGCACATCGGGTGCGCCCCCCCTTGCAGTGGGAGAGAAGAGGCGCGCCCGATGTGCAAATCCCGGCATGCTAAGCAGATCATGCTAAGCATGCTGCTTAGTATGCTGGTGGAAGGCATAAGGGGCGCATTTTAGCTTTCTTCCGTTGCCTGCCGCCGCTGAGAGAAGAAAAAGTGGCGGCAGCAGGCAACGGAAGAAAGCTAAAACGCGCCCCTTAAGCCTTTGCGCCCTGGGTGGCTGCACTGCTCGCACAGGGCTAGGTATGGGCCTGTTTGATAGTTGTTATTCCAGAGGGAGAGCGTTCCAGATAGAGGGTGTAATCAGTGAAAAGGCCAGTGAGAATGCTGAGTGGTTGCATTTGGTTATAAGGTTTGGAATGCTTAGAAAGTTCTGCAGGCTTTCCTTCTTGCTCTGGTGTCGGGGGCTTTCTGAATTAGTGATTGAAAGTTCTGTGCTAATCCCTATTGGGATCCAATGCAGGTGTTGTAAGATGGATGTGATGTGGTTTCTTCTTGGTGCTCTCCTGCTATGATCCTAGTGACCATGTTCTGAGCAATTTACAAGGGGTGTAGTGGTGCTTTTGGGAGGCCCTGATAAACTATGTTGCAGTAGTCCAGTATTGGGGTTATGAGTTCTTGACATACATCTCTGAAGTCACTGTGATAGCGTAGAGATCAGAGGTTGTGTATTATTCTCAATTTACGGTATGCTGCTTTTACGACTTTTTTGATGTGAGTACGGAAGTTTAGACTTTGGTCGAGGGTTACTCCTAGATACTTGACTTCCTTTTTTACCTCAAGAATTGTCTCACATAGAGTTAGATTAGCTGGTGGGGAGAATGTTAGATTCTTTGTAATGTGAAGTACTTCTGTTTTACTGTAGTTGATGGATAAAGTTATGTTCAGAGCGGCTTAAAGCATTCTCCTATCATTGTCTAATCTGAGCTGTTTGTCGAAAATGTTGTGTAAATTAGAATGTCATCAACATATATGTGATAGAGGATCTTGTATTTTTGCATTATTGTACATAGTGATTGTATAAAGATATTGAAAAGCAGTGAAGACAGAGCTGATCCTTGTGGTAGACCTTGGTTTTGTTTGTAGGGATAGGAGTTGAGTGGTCCTAATTTTACTCATTGGTCCTCAAGGTAAGTTTAGAACCATTCTAGAGTTTTGTGCTGTAGGCCAATTGAGTGAAGTCATGAAAAAAGGTTATGGTGGCTTATTCAGTCAAATGCTGCAGTAATGTCTAGAAATATGAGTACAAATGCTTGTGTTAATTGTTTAGTTCCTTTGACCAGATTATCTAGGAGAGAGGAGATTAGGGTCTCAACACTTTAGTACAGTCTGAATCCGTGTTGCTGTGGTCTTGCAACAGTATCTGTACTGCCTTTTCTATGACCTTGGCGCAAATGGAATACTGGAGAAAGGTCTATATGAGGCTGGGGATTTGGGGTCTAGTGTGGTGTTCTTTTAGCAACTTTCTAATGGAGGCACATTTGAGGTTCTTGGGCATGTAGCCTAGAGCGAAGTATGACTGAACTATTTTGAGAAGAACTGGGTTAAGTTCTTGTTTGGTGATTCTGATCCATAAGACCGGGCATGGGTCAAAGGGGGAAGTCATGGTATTAATGTTTGTGATTATGCTATCTAATTGTTATGTAAAGATAGTGGCAAAAACGTCTCAGGTGTACTTAGAGATAAGGTACTTTGACTCAGTTGCTTGTAGATTTTTTTTTCAATTTTTTATTTATGAATTTTAACCATTACTAAGCATTAACAACGTATACAGAAATAAGGGTACACTAGAAGAATACAAAGGAAATACAACAGGCAAAGCTTTAACAAAGCGACCCCCCCCCCCAAAAAAAAAGTGCCCCTTCTCTAGCCCACAAAAAAGGGAGATCCAAGAAAAGGAAAAAGGAATACAATATGAAGGAAATACAAGCAGGTTATCAAACAGCCAGTGTATCTCATATTCACAGAGTAATAGAGCCAGTAGACCCCGGATCAATGGGTCTATGAGGAATGATAAAAGAAAGTAACTGTGAAGGTTCAACAAATATATAAGAAACGGATTGCAACTTAACTACACATTTGCAAGGAAACTTGCGGAAAAAATAAAACCCCTAGCTGTAACACCCTGGGTCGGAGCAGAAGGAACCCCCTTCTCCTATACCGAATTTCCCTGGCCAAGTCAGAGAAACACAAACCAAAAGACCTTTAAACAAAATGTTCCTCTTTTTGAAAAATATCTTTAACCATCATTCACGGTCAGCAGTTAAAGCAAACATAGCTAAGAGAGTAGATGATACAACAGATTCGGTAACAGAAATATCTAATATAGCAGACACATTCAAAGAATCAACCTGTTGGAGGCCTGGAACCTCAGAGCCTCAGATGTTTTCTTAAGAGACGATAAATAATATACTCTATTAAAGGCATTGAAGGAACAAATTAAGTACTTCATTCACAAGATAACCTGCATGTCGCTCACACAAGGATACATGCCAACAACTCTCAAACAAGCCATCATATGACCATTAATTAAAGATACCTCACTTAACCTAAATGAACCAGCTACATACAGACCAATCTCCAGGTTACCTTTCATCACTAAAATAATACAGAAAATAGTTCAAAGATAATGTTAAGACCACATAGACCAACATGCTCCATTAGACCTATACCAACATGGGTTTAGACCCAAACATGGCACAGAAACGCTTCTGTTATTACTGTTCGACAACATCATAAGAGGAATAGACAATGCGAAAAAAAGGATTTGTACTTATCTTCATGGACATATCCTCAGCATTCAACACAGTCACCCACAGCATCCTACTTCAACGTCTACAAGAAATCGGCTTACATAACAGCACGCTAACATGGTTCAAGTCCTACCTAAGCAAAAGACAACAACAAATGAAATGTGGTTCAGTCAAATCAAAGCCCTTTCCAGTAAAACAAGGTGTCCCACAAGGATCATCCCTCTATGCAATCTTATTTAACATCTACATAAGACCAATATGTGAAATTATCAAAAAAACCAAAATACAATACAAAATATATGCTGATGATATCATGATATACACTCCTGTAGAAATACACAAACCTGACCTCTCAAGCATAACAGCATGTGTAGAAGACATGGTTAAATGGTTCAATAACAACAACTTGTCCTTAAATTACAAAAAGACAGATACTCTTTATCACCAGGGACACATCATTTACCCTACCACAAACAATCACAATATTGCAAAAGCAAATAACAGTCAAAAAAGAAATTAAATATCTAGGAGTAATCATAGACCACAACCTCACCATGCAACCACACATTGCAAAAACCACTGCAAATGCTTACTTTAAGATGAAGATAATAGGAAGACTTAAATCAATTTTAGACCCTGAACACTTCCGCACCATCTGTCAGGCAATTATCACACCAACGCTTGACTATTGCAATTCACTATACCAAGGGCTCCCAAAGCAAACCATCTTACCACTTCAACTAATGCAGAAAACTGCAGCTTGCCTAATCACAGGAACAGACAGATATGGACACATCACACCAATTCTTAATCGGTTACATTGGCTCACAATACATTCCCAAATCCAATACAAAGCAACACTAATCATATTCAAGATCATTCACCAGCTATCAGCAAACATCCTGCAAGACACTATCACTAAAGGTTCAAGTAACTGACCCAGGAGAAATAACAATAAGAATATCATTATCCCACCTCTTGGATACCAAAAGACCATACAAACCACCTTTGGAAGAACAATATCACTCTATGCTCCATCATTATGGAACTCCCTCCCAGATGACATACGTGCAATATCAGACATTAAGGATTTTAGAAAGAATCTAAAAACACTTCTCTTCAAGAATCACTTCGATCATATTACATAACCACCTTGAAGTTGACATGATCTAAGCCACCTAGTATTATTACCTTTTGCCATGGACTGGTAGACGCTATACACAATATACTAAATTGTATATAGTTATGTTTTTACTCCCATAACACTGTAATAGTTTTTACATTACCTATACCCTACATAACTCATTCTTTGTACAACATTAGTTACTGTTTAAATGTTCTATGTATAATGTTTCAAGTTGTAATGTAAACCGCTTTGAGTGAAGGACAAAGCAGTATAAAAAAATGTTTAAATAAAATAAATACTCTAGTCATGGGAGAATAGGATTCTGAGGGAACCCCCAATACATCAGAAAGATACATTTTAAACATATCTTTAGTGAAGATTTAGGAAAATTAATAAAGTGCAAATTAGCAGATCTTGAAAAATTATCCAATGGCTCAATCTTAGCCTTGATCACAACTAAGTCTCTGACAAAAGAGTCAGAGTAGCTCTCCAAGCGAGAAGTTCTCCGACTAAAATCAGCCACAGACGTTTGTAACGATCTTACATCTTCAGCATTCTTATGAATAGCTGCCATATTATTTTGAACTTCCATAGATAAAGATTGTACTTGTGGAACAAGAGCCTCCCCCAGCTTCATAAAGGTAAGGATCGCCCAAGCTTTAGCTCCACCGGCCTTCTCCCAGCCGGCATTCAGCGCCGCACCGCATGGCCAGGAGCTCCAGCCCAATCGGGGCTGTGGGAGGGGCTGATTGCCCAAGCTTTAGCTCCACCGGCCTTCTACCGGCCGGCATTCAGCGCCGCACCGCGTGGCCAGGAGCTCCAGCCCAATCGCGGCTGTGGAAGGGGCTGATCGCCCAAGCTTTAGCTCCACCGGCCTTCTCCCGGCTGGCATTCAGTGCCGCACCACGTGGCCGGGAGCTCCAGCCCAATCCGGGCTGTGGGAGGGACCATGGTCTCCATAGTTAGTGTCCCTCACCCAGGCGCCCGCGCCTAAGGGCCACGCCAAAGTGGCCCTTTGGCGAGGACCTTGGCGTAAACCGCTACCCTGCCCCAGACGCCCCTCTATTGCTCTTGCTTCCCACACCTGCATAGCCCCTGCTGCTCCCCATCAATTGCCTAGATCTTGCTACCCACAATCGGCTTTGAATGTGTTTCCCATTATTCGCATAGAACTGCTACCCACTGCATTGAACTGTTACCCATTGCCTACATTGAACTGCTAGAACTGCATTGATCTGCTGCCCGTGTTTGCATAGATACATTACCCATTGCTTGCACAGAACTGTTACCAATTGCCTGCATAAAATTACTAGAACTGCCACCAACTGCCTGCATAGAACTGCCACCAACTGCCTGCATAGAACTGCCACCAACTGCCTGCATAGAACTGTACCTAGCTTGCACAGACCTGTTACCAATTGCCTGCATAGAACTGCTAGAACTGTTACCAGCTGCCTGCATAGAACTATTAGAACTGCTAGAACTGCAATTGCCTGCATAGAACTATTAGAACTGCTACCAATTGCTTGTACCCAGCTTGCTTAGACCTGTTACCAATTGCCTGCATAGAACTGCTACAATTTACCTGCATAGAACTGCTAGAACTGTTACCAGTTGCCTGCATAGAACTGCTAGAACTGCTACCATTTGCCTGCATAGAACTGCTACCCATTGCCTGCATAGGACTGTTATCCACTGCCTGCTTGTTCACCTAATACCTGCTACCCATTGATTGCTCAGTCCCTGCTGCCCGATATCATGGCCCCACATCTCATTGTCCCCCTCTTCCTCATCCTCCCCAACTGCCTCCCCTCCTACCATCTCCCTCACTCCCACCCCCTTCCCCCTATCCTCCCCCTACCTTCCTCACCTCTCCCTCCATTCTGCCCTCTAGCCTAGCATCTGCTCGAGCTTTTTCACACCTTCCCCCGCATTCAACCAGCCCCTTCTCTTTAAGGCAACCCCACCCTCGCTTCCGCCGTACTATCTCCACCTTACCTCGCTCTCTAATTCTCATTCGCCTTCTCTCATCAGGTAATATCAACCCTAACCCTGCACCCCCCCCTCCCCCGATTTCTTTCTCACACTAAAAAAAGTTCCTCACATACCCTATCTAATCTCATCCACATCCCACTCCTCCCTCCTTCCGCCCTCTCTCATTCATCCCACAATCTCTCATTCATAGATATCAATTCCAACCCTACCCCCCAAAATAACCCCTCACACAACCTACCCGATGCCACCAATTTACCCCTCATTTCCCCTCCCTCCTGTCCCTCTTGGAGAGCACACACACTCAGACATACCCACCCACACCCTGCTCCCTCTAAACCTCGGTATTACACCAGAAATAGACCCCCACGCTACTCTGATAAGAAATCCGCACGTAACTTATCCAACCTTATCCATATCCCTCTCCTCCCCCTCTCCGCTCTCCCATTTTCATGCACCCTATGGAACGTACGCTCAGTCATTAGAAAAATCCCTTTTATTCACGATATATTTATCTCTAATGCCCTGCACCTTCTTGCCTTGACTGAGACTTGGCTCCCCCCAGATGCCACCGCATCCATTGCCTCTCTCTGCTATGGGGACTACCAGTTCTCCCATACACCTTGATCTACCGGTCGCGGTGGTGGCATTGGCCTCCTACTCTCTCTCTCTCTTGCCAATTCCAACCCCTCCTGCCACCCCAATCACACTCCCCCCCTCTCTTTCAAAATCCACTCCATTCGCCTCCTTACACCACTTCCCCTCCGAGTAGCCGTTATTTATTGCCCACCCAATAAATCCAAATCAACCTTCCTCACCGACTTCGACTCCTGGCTTTCTGCCTTTATGGATCCCTCCTCCCCTACTCTTATCCTTGGTGATTTCAACATCCATATCGACAACCCCTCCGACCCCCATGTCTCTAAGTTCCTCGCTCTTACTTCCTCATTCGACCTCCAACCTTGCTCCATTGCCCCCACACACCTACACAGCCACTGCCTTGACCTAATACTCTTCTCCAATTCCTCTCCCTCAAACGTTCGCAACTCAGTCCTTCCCTCATTTGACCATCACCTTCTAACATTTACCCTTCAGCTTCCGCCATCCCAACCTTGTCCTGTCTCCTCCGATCTATTTAGAAACCTTCACAACATTGATCCCCTGACCCTCTCCTCCACCATTTCTCCATCTCTTTCCTCCATTTTATCCTCCAAGTCTGTCGACGAGGCATTATCTTCATACAATGCTACACTATCCTCAGTCCTTGACACTCTTGCCCCTCCCACCCCACGTTCTGTGAAACGATCTACTCCCCAACCCTGGCTTTCACCCACGATCCATTACCTATGCACCTGTGCACATTCTGCCGAGCGTGCTTGGTCCAAATCCTGCTACCCAGAAGACCTTCTTCACTTCAAATTCATGCTTGACTCCTTCCAATCAGCCCTAACTTTTGCCAAACCAGATTACTATGTAAATCTGACCAACTCCCTTGCCTCTGATCCTCGCCATCTCTGATACCCTCAATTCTCTCCTCAAGGGCCCCCACCCCCAATCTCGCCCTCCCTTTCTGCCCAAACCCTAGCCGACTGCCTCCACGACAAAATCCACAAAATTACCCTCCAATTCCCCATCCCCTCATCTACCTCCCCTCCTCCCCTAGTCTCCTCCCCATCCATACTCCCCCTGCCACCCTCTCCTCCTTCCCTCCGATTTTCGAAGAAGAAACTGCACTTCTTTCCTCCTCCAAACCCACCTCCTGCTCATCAGACCCTATCCCCACCCATCTCCTTCATCCCATCTCCCTCACCATTGTCCCCGCCATCACTCATATCCTCAACCTTTCACTCTCCACTGCAACTGTCCCTGTTGACTTCAAACATGCTGTTGTCACACCCCTCCTCAAGAAACCCTCACTTGACCCCACATGCCCTTCTAACTATTGACCCATCTCCCTCCTTCCCTTCACATCCAAACTATTAGAACGAGCAGTCCACTGTCGCTGCCTCAACTTCCTCACCTCCCAGGCCCTCCTGGACCCAATACAATCCGGCTTCCATCCCCTACACTCCACTGAAATGGCACTCACAAAGGTCACCAATGACCTATTCCTGGCTAAATCTAAGGGCCTCTACTCTATCCTCATCCTTCTTGACCTTTCTGCTGCCTTTGACACCGTTGACCACGACCTTCTCCTCACCACCCTCTCCTCGCTTGGCTTCAGAGACTCCGTTCTGTCCTGGTTCTCCTCCTACCTCTCCCATCGCTCATTCAGTGTATGCTCTGGTGGCTTCTCCTCCTCCCCTACCCCGCTCCTGGTAGGTGTACCCCAGGGATCTGTCCTGGGCCCCCTCCTTTTCTCTCTCTATACCAAAGGCCTTGGCGCACTTATCTCCTCCCATGGCTTTCAGTACCGTCTCTATGCCAATGACTCCCAGATTTACCTCTCCACACCTGATATTTCTCTGGCAATCCAGTCCAAGATCTCTGCCTGTCTTGCGGACATCGCTGCCTGGATGTCTCATCGCTGATTAAAACTGAACATGGCCAAGACTGAACTCGTCTTTCCACCCAACTCCTCCCCCCCACTTCTCTCTCTCTCAGTCCATGTGGATGGATCCACTATCCTTCCGGTTCCCTCGGCCCGCAATTTGGGGGTTATTTTTGACACCTCTCTCTCCTTTTCCGCTCATATCAAGCATGTAGCGAAGACCTGCCGCTTCTTTCTCTACAACATCAGCAAAATCCGCCCTTTCCTCTCTGAACACACTACCAAATGCTTATCAACTCCTTAATCTCCTCTCGCCGTGATTACTGTAACCTGCTTCTTGCTGGTCTCCCCATGAACCACCTCCTTCCCCTTCAGTCTGTACAAAATCACACTGCTCGACTAATATTCTGCCAACCTCGCCATGCCCACTTTGCTCCTCTTCTCAGGTCGCTTCACTGGCTCCCTGTCCGATTCCGCATCCAGTTCAAACTTCTCCTACTGACCTATAAATGCATACACTCCATGGCCCTGCAATACCTCTTATCTCTCATCTCTCCTTACGTCCCATCTTGGAATTTACGCTCCGCTAACAAACTACTACTATCAATGCCTTTCACCTGCACCGCGAACGCCCGACTGCGCTCCTTTCACCTGGCTGCATCATATGCCTGGAACAGCATACCTGCGTCTGTGCGCCAGGCCCCCTCCCTGGCCCTCTTCAAATCCAGGTTGAAGACCCACCTCTTCACCATTGCATTCAGATCCTGACTTTCATACTCATCTTACCCTAACCCACGTCAACGTTTATGACCAAACTACAGCCCAAATTGACTAATGCTCTGTAATGCTTTGTACTTTTCTAACTAGATTGTAAGCTCCGATGAGCAGGACTCTGACGAGCAGAGACTGTCTCTTGTATGTTGGCTACCTCTTGTAGGTTAGCTGTGCAGCACTGCATGCATGGCGCTTTATAAGTGCTAAATAGTAGTAGTAGTAGTAGTAAATTGCTCCAGATGGTCCAGTGGGAAATTGAAAGAAGATCCACCTGAATCCGACCCACCAGCTGGAGATCCCGTGCCGGTCACCGAGGTTTGTATTGCGGCTAAGGGCACGGCCGCAGTATCTCCCTCTTCCTCTGAGTACATGTCAGATGCCCCCACGGGGTCAGCACAGGTTCAGCATCACGTCTGGAAGTCAGCCCTTGCCGGGACACTGACAAACCGCCCTCCAGACTCAAAACTGCACATGTCAATTTCCGGAGTTTCTGCAGCTCAGGAGAAGATAGACCGAGGCCTGAGTATGATGCCGAGCTACCTGATTCCAGCTTCGAAGCAACCGGGCACTTTTCTCCCATCACCTCAGGCTGCCACTCTGAATGGAAAAGGAAGGAATTGAGAAGACCAGCCTGCACAGAAGAGGTCTGTTGGGCAGTCGGGAGCTGCTTACCCGTAAGTGAAACCAGTCAGAGTTAGAGCCTATCTTCTGTCATCTTGGGTCCCTGCAGCCATGAGGAGCTTGTAGATTTTTTCTAGTGCTGGTATAATTTAGTTTGTTTTGAAGGAATTTGGCCATGTCGAATGGGCATAGGGTAGTGTCTGTTCTCTTCACGCTGGAGTCTTTTAAAAGGTGCTTCACTATATCAAAAAGTTCCCTGGGACGATTTGAGGAGGATCTAATGAGCTTTGCATGTGTTGGTCAGGGAGCAGTATTCAGTTTGGGCGATGATGTATGCTACTTGGTGGCTTGGGTCTTTAGTGCATCTCCATTTGCATTCCAGTTGTCGTAACCTGCATTTGTGATTCTTTAAATTGGGGGTGTTCCATGAGGCTCGGTGCTGTTTCTTGATAGTGCATATAGTGTAAGGTATTATTGCATAAGATGAAATAGTGTTTCAGCTGTTGATTATGGAGTAAAGGTCCAGTAGGTCTGGGTGTGCAAGTGGGAGGATTTTCTTTTAGGAATGACTGCTTGTTGAAAGGGTGGAATCTGCATATGTTGCGTGGTGAGTTATTATTCATATCTGTGCTGGAAAACTTGGGGAGGAGGAAGGTTATCATGCTGAGGTTTGACTATGCTATTGGCGTTATCTGATTTGGTGGGAGGGGTAGTTGGTGGGCATAAAGATAAGGTCTAAAATTCCCCTTTTTTGTGAGGTGTGTTTGTGAACATATCCATGGATCTCAAAAATACAACCACCTCATACCTCATCATCACTGGCTTCCTATAACTTACCAAATTAAATTCAAAATTTTGCTCATTGTTCACAAAACCTTCTATATTGGTTTCTACCTTTACTTGTTAACTTGCCTTATCCCTTCCTCCTCCCACCCCTATTTGTTCTCAGTATGAAAATGTTCTATATCTTCCCCCAGCCAACCAAGCCCAGTTTACCTCCACTTGGAACTATACCTTTTATTTTGCCACTCCTTTATTCTGGAACTCTTTCATGCCATACTTGTATGCTGAATCTAATTGCAAAGTTCAAATCAAGTCTTATTTATTTTATTTATTTAACTGCATTTATATACCGCTTTTCACCGGGTCAAAGCGGTGTCTTAAATTCTCTTTTTTACCCAGGCCTTTGGAGAACCACCAAGTAGCAACACCCTCCCATAGGTGTTTTTCTACTTCTTTCTTCATCAGTCTATCTTCATAGAGATGGTGTTAAGTGCAGCTGTGCTAACAGCAACAGGTGCAGTTAGCACATGACCTAAACTCCCACACTAAGCATGACACACTGTCAACAAATACCCAGTCCCCACCTAATCGTGTGTGACCAGTTAGCACAGAATTTTTTTAGCACAGGCCCTGTGCTGTTAGTGTGGTGCCCTTAATATGCATCAAACACTTTGCTACCAGTTAGCACACCTTAGTAAACATGCCCCTTATACTTCCTATTCATGTGAATTGGAACGTTTTAAACTGTGAATCCTTTTATTAACAGAGTTATAATTTCACAATTAAATAAAAATATATTAAATTTTGTATTATAACTCATCCAAGCACAAAAGCATTTTTCACAAATAATTGCCGTGTCTCTAATTAAATTTTAAAGCCTTCAATTTAAAAACCACAAATCATTAAAAAATATTCAATCTACTTTGCAGTGTCAGTGGTTTCTAGTTACCTAGTTATTGATCTGAAAGATAATGCATAAATGTAAAAAACGTTCATACTTCTTTATAGGTGCCATTAATAGTTCTTTTCTACTCTTGCAACAAAGGCAGAAGAACTTCCTTGAAAGTACAAAAACACAAATGAAGAAAAATGTTATAAGGAGCCACCTTGTTTAGGTGATAACAGTGTGACTAAATGTGAGTATTTTAAATTATTCATGCATGTAAATGACCTCTTATAAAATACTGATCAGTGTAGAAGTGCATGCACATGGACTGAATTTGGGAAGAGTATGGAAGCACGCATATTGATTATAGAATACTATAATTTACACATGTACTTACAAAAAGTAGGTGTGGTAATTTACACCATCTCTAGGGCTGGTGTAAGTCATCGCGCTTTAACTTGAGGTGTGCTGTCATACTAGTTTATAAAGTAGAGTATGTGCGTACTTGATTATAAAATTGTGATAAAATATGCATTTTTAAACATGCATTAGCTATGCCGTACTTTAAAAAATCACCCTCCACATGTTTAATCTATTCCTTTGAGGTCCGCTCCTCCTTTGGCTCGAGGAATGTACAGTCTCAACTGTTTTACTGTTTTATTGTTCATGTTATTTTCAGTTCAATGTAAACTGTTCTATTGTTCACATTATATGTAATCCGCGCTGATTTCAAAGAGCGCGGTATATAAAAGCAAATAAATAAATACAATAAATAAATATAGTGGTTCTTATGAATTACCTTGTGGGCACGAAGGAGTTTTCTTATGTGTATATCCACCACCTATTCCTTCAGTACTACACTGAACCTGACGACCTTCCACAGTCAGCCACACCTGTGAGACCAGGCAGACACACCCCAAGCAGCCACCCCGTAGATACTGAACCCAGCCCAGCCCGCAAGTAGGAATACTCTCCCCCGATCGACACCATGAGCATAGCAAACCCAGTATGTAAATAGCAGTGCCAGTATGTAACTATTAGAGATGGCAGGGTCTGTAGCTACTCTGTGCCAGTAACACACACGGCAGTCCATCTTACCAGGCTGCGGTAATAGAGAGGTGCAGACCCCATTTGGTGATCTGCTGTAGACCACTGTTCCAAATGTGCAATGCATCATGGGTGCCTGTGTGGTTACCCTATCCTGGCGCACAGAGCAGATGGTTTGTGTGGTGACCTGCAGTCCCTCTGTACCCAGGCATTGCTGTACAGCAGACCATAGAGGTATAGCCCACTGGTTCGTACAATGACGTTCCAAACTGTGGTCATGGATTCAATCCCCCATTGTTCCCTCCTCCCATGCCTGTCCAACTCAGATATTTTGCATGCCTCTAACAGTCATATCTTTGCAGATTTGTGCTGCCAGCCCATAATAGCCTCGCCACAGTGGCTGACATTCCTCTCGTCCGTCTATCTGCGTCTGTCAGTTGTGTAGCATCCTGTGTTCATGTGCAGGCTGTTACCCCATGTCCTGCTTTTCAGGTGCCTTAACCTACGGTGCCTTATGGGGCACCTTGTACAGCACCTTATACGGGGCCTTCTGGGGGTGGCTTCATGGCGCCTTAGGTTAGGGCACCTTGTAGGGCACATGACAACGTACCTTGTGAGGCGCTTCAGGTTAAGGTGCCTTGTGATGTGCCTTATATAGTGCCTTGCGATGCGCGTTAGCCTAAGGCACATTGTTACGCGCATTACCTGGCACTGCTTGTCGTATGATGCACCGCCCACTCCTTTATATAGGCATCTGTACCATTACTGCGGAAACTACCGTGGGTGACATTAACACAGTTTAGTAAACATACCCCTATGTTCCTTGATGTTGAGAAGAAAATGTTTCAGATCATCTTCACTTTCAGCCAGTATCATCAGCATAGTGAAGGTTGTTGATGAGTCTTCCACCAATCTTCACACCTCAGATATCTTCATACGGTCCTGCTTCTCTGATGATTTGTTCTGCATATAAATTAAACAGGTAGGGGAAAGTATGCAGCCTTGTCGTACACCTTTGCTGATTTTAACCCGTTCTGTTTCTCCTTGTTCTGTTTGAACTGTTGCTTCTTGATCAATGTAAAGGTTGTGCAAGAGAACTATCAGGTGTTATGGTATATCAATGCTTCTTAATGTGGCCCAGAGTTTCTCATGGTTTACACAGTCAAAAGCCTTGCTATAGTCAATAAAACACATATAGATAGCCTTTTGGTATTCTTTTGTCTTTTCAAGGATCCATCTCACATCCTAGATGATGTATTTCGTTCCCCGCCCTTTTCTGAACCCTGCTTGCATATCAGGCAGTTCTTGTTCCAAGTATGGTTGTAGTCTCTGCCAAAAAATCTTGAGTAGAATCTTGCTGGCATGTGGGATCAGAGAGATTGTGCAATAATTTCCACAGTCAGTTGGATCACATTTCTTTTGTATTGGTATAAACACAGATCTTTTCCAGTCAGCCACGATGTTGTCTTCCATATTTCCTGGCAGAGCCTTGTAAGTATGGTAACAATTGCATCTGATTGCTGTCATGCTTCAATGGGAATGCCATCAATGCCTGGTGCTTTGTTCTTTGATAAGGCTTTCAATGCTGCTTTGACTTCTTCTTTCATCACCAACGGTTCCTGATCATAAGGTACAGGTGAAAACAGCTGTTGTGTACTTGATCTTTATGGCATGATGACTCTGAATATTCTTTCCAACTTTTCTTGATCTTCTCAGTATCATTTAACATGGATCCTTGAGCATCTTGTAGCATTTGAATTTGAGGCTGGAATTTCTTCTTTAACACTCACAGTTTTAGAAAAGCCAAAATTGTTCTTCCTCTACTAGTTTCTGATTCTATTTCCTCGCATGTGTCATTGTAATACTTCTCCTTGTCTTGTCTTGCTGCACACTCGAAACCTCTCGAGTTCTTTGATTGTCTCTCTCCTATGGCTTTAGCTTTGCTGCATTTCTGGGCAATTTTCAGTTTCTTCGGTCATCCATTTTGGCTATTTTTGTTTTTTCACCTTTTGCAGAGACTTCTGACTTTCTTCCAAAACAACCTTCTTGATGTCATCCCATAACTCTACTCGAGCTCTACATTTGTATCTAAAGCAGCAAATTGATTTTGCAGGCAGTCTTTAAATTCCAGTGGCATATTCTCAAGGTCATATTTTGCTACATTCATGAGTGATTTGCTCTTTTTCAACTTTTGCTTGAGTTTGCATACTAGTAATCGGTGATCTGTACCACAGTCAGCTCCAGGTTTTGTCTTTGTTGATGTTATAGGTATTTTTCCATCATTGACTTCCACAAACATAGTCAATATGATTTTTATACAATCCATTGAGCAAAGTCCACTTGTACAGTCGGTGCTTGTGTTGCTGGAAGAAGGTGTTTGAGATTTTCCCAATTTTCCCAATGGAGAAAGGTGAATAGTGGTGTACCCCAGGGATCTGTGCTGGTTCCACTGCTTTTTGACATATTCATAAATGACCTGGAAAGTGGAATAATGAGTGAGGTTATCAAATTTGCAGTTGTTAAAACCCAAGAGGATTGTGGAAAATTGCAAGAGGATCTTGATAAATTGGAAGACTGGGCATCAAAATGGCAGATGAAATTTAATGTGGACAAGTGCAAAGTTATGCACCTAGGGAAGAACAACCCAAACTATGGTTACACGATGCAAGGTTCCACATTAGGAACCACCACCCAGAAAAAAGATTTAGGCGTCATTGTGGATAACATGTTAAAACCCTCGGCCCAGTGTGCAGCGGCAGCCAAGAGAGCAAATAGAATGCCAGGTATCATAAAGAAAGGAATGGAAAATAAAACAAAAGATATTATAATGCCTCTTTATTGTTCCATAGTGAGACCGCACCTTGAATATTGTGTGTAATTCTGGTCGCCGTATCTTAAAAAGGATATAGCGTTATTAGAAAAGGTTCAGAGAAGAGCCACCAAAATGGTAAAGGGGATGGAAGGATACTCCTATGAAGAAAGGCTAAAAAGGTTAGGGCTCATTAACCTGGAAAAGAGACGGCTGAGGGGAGATATGATAGAAGTCTATAAATTAATGAACGGAGTGGAACAGGTAAACGTAGATCTATTGTTTACATTATCAGAATATAGAAAGACTAGGGGACATGCAATGAAGCTACAGGGTAAACTATTTAAGACTAATAAAAGAAAATATTTTTTCACTCAACGTGTAATCAAACTCTGAAATTTGTTACCGGAGGATGTAGTAAAGGCTGTTAGTGTAGCTGGGTTTTAAAAAGGTTTGAACAAGTTCCTGGAGGAAAGGTCCATAAACCATTATTAAGAAGGGACCCAGGATATCAATACTTGACCCAGTACAAGCATTGTGGAACCTGTGTCTTTTGCGGAAACTGCTAGGTACGTATGACCTACATTGGCCACTGTTGGAAACAGGATACTGGGCTTGATGGACCTTGGTCTGACCCAGTATGGCATATCTTAGATGAATAGATCATTAGTCTTGCAGAATTCTATCAGTCTTTCTCCAGCTTCATTTCTGTTGCCAAGTCTATGTTTTCCAACCTCTTTACTTTCTTTTTTGTTTCAAACATTTGTGTTCTAGTCACCCATGACTATCAAGATATCCTGTTTGCATGTTCTGTCAATTTCAGTAGTACTTGTTCATAGAACTCATCAACCTCAACCTCTTCTGCAGATGTTGTTGGGGTATATACCTGATTTATAGTTGTTTTGATGGGCATTCCTTGTAGACGAATAGAAATTAAGCATTCACTGACTGCATTGTATTTCATTACAGTTCCTGCAAGTTTCTTCTTGATTATAAATGCAACACCATTTCTTCTTCATCTTTCATTTAAAGCATAGTAGACCATATGATCATCGGATGCAAAATGCCCAATGCCAGTGCATTTAAGTTCGCTAACACCTAACAGATCAAATTGTACATGTTTCATTTCAATCTTGACTAACTCCAACTTCCCTTGGTTCATGCTTCTTTATGTTCCATGTCCCAATATGTAAGATATCTTTGCAGCTTCTGACACTCATTTCATGTGCAGCTACATCAGCAGTCACACATCCCAAGGGCTTTGATCCAACCACATCATAAATGCTGGCTTTACTTTGAAAAGTCTTCAGCTCATCCCCAATGGCCAGTTGAGAGCCTTCCGACCTGGGGGTCTCATCTTCCAGCACTATAGTGTGATTTGTTTTGTTATGACTATCCATTGGGTTTTCCTGGACAGATACGGAAGTAGATTGCCAGGCCTTTCTTCCACAGAAGTAATTCTAGTGTTGTTGCCATTGTCACAAAAATGTGATCCTCCACCACCAACCTCATCCCAGTTTGCTGCTGTGATTGAAACTTAACATGAACAAACTGAACTACTTATCTATGCCCCCAAGCACTCCTCTCCCCTTCCTCCTTTTTCTATCTCAGTTCGCAATACTCTTCTTTCACCTGTTTCCTCAGCCCGTAATCTTGGCATCTTTGATTTCATGCTTTCCTTCTCCTCACACATACAAAAAAATTCCTAAACCTGTCATTTCTTTATCTATAACATTCACAAAATTAGCCCCTTCCTCTCTGAAGAAAACCTGTCCACTCTTTAATTACTTCCAGTCTTGACTATTGCAACTTCCTACTTGCAGGTCTCCCTCTGAGTCATCTCTCTCCCCTCCAATCTGTTCAAAACTGTGCTGCACATCTAATCTTTCGCCAGCCTTATTTTTCTCACATAACCCCTCTTCTCAAATCACTTCATTGGCTTCCCTTCCATTTCCGTATCCAATTCAAACTCCTCATTCTAAACTTCAAGTGCATGCATTCTGCTGCTCCTTACTATGTCTCCTGTCTCCTCTCCCTCTACATCCCTCCTTACGAACTTCACTTTTCTACTTGCTTATTCCTTTCTTTGCCCTTTTCTTTTTCTGCTAATTCCAGACTTCGGTCCTTTCACCTCACTGCTCCTTATGCCTGGAACAAACTCCTTGAGTCTGTACAAAAGGCTTTATCTCTACCCAGGGGCGGCCCAAGTGGGGTACGGGGCCATGTGCGGATATTCATCGTGGGGCCTCATTTGCATGAATATTTTCATAATGTTAACATGCGCTTTTAATAAACATGCCTCTTAATGAGTGTCTGGATAAAGAAAGACTACCAGATTTCTAAATTAGTATATACCAGTGCCAACCACCAGGCCCATTAAAAAGTACTGACCATTTAGAACCCATAGCAAACCCACCGTATCATAACAGCACTACCAGGACTCACAAAGCACAAAACCCTACCTATCAAAAAGGCAACACTGCAAATATTAAACCAATACATCTCAGAGAATATCAATACATCTCACTGGGGGAAAGAGAACAAGTGGGACTGTGAAATAGAAACTACATGAACAGAATACCTCAGCTTGGTTACACATGTAGAACATGGACCATCACCACACAAAGAACAAGGAATCATAATTTAGAAATAGGAAGATAATAATTAAATTTGGAACCCCAAAAGCCAAACATGAAATGTACAATACTGGATAAATAAAACTATAAATTAATTTCCATTTGCACTAAACAAAAACGCAAAGACGTTAGCGATACACATTTCGCAGACCTGACATATTCCAGTTAATAAATTCAAAATAAAAAGTATTTTTCTACCTTTTTTTTGGTCATTTTATTTTTCAGTTGCAATTGCTCCAGTCACTTTCTTCTGGTTTCTTCATGTCTTCTGCGAGTTGTCCATTTGTCCTTTCTTATCTTTTCTAGATTTTTTCCATTCTCTCTATATATCTGCTTTAACATACTGATCTTTCCCCTTTTGCTCTTTCCCCCATTTCTTTCTTTATTCCTTTATCATCCACTCAAATTTCATCCTTCCATTCTCAATCCCCACTTACTCTCCCAATACCCGACCAACTGCAGATTTTTCTTCCCTCCTGCACAAAATATCTTTTCCCCTCTCCATCCCCTTCTAGTCCTCCCCCAAAATCAGCTCCCTTCTAGTTCTAGACCCACCCAGCATCTGCTCCCTACTAATCCGATTCTCCCATGCCCCCATATCAGCCCATTTCCAGTCCTATTGCAGCTCCCATTAGCCCATTTCCAGTCCTATTCCCCCATCAGCCCATTTCCATTCCAAGCTCCCCCATCAGACAATTTCCAATACTAGCCCCCCCCCATCAGCCCATTTCCAGCCCTATTCCAGCTCCCATCAGCCCTTTTCCAGTCCAAGTTCCCCCATCATCCAATTTCCAATCCAAGCCACCCCCCATCAGTCCATTTTCAGTCCTATTCCAACCCCCATCAGCCCCTTTCCAGTCTAAAATCCCTCTCATCAGCCCAATTTCCAGTCCTATTCCAGTTCCCCACCAGTCCATTTCCAATCCTAGCCCCATCAGTCATTTCCAGTCCAAGCTTCCCTCCCCCATCAGCCTATTTCCAGTCATAGCCCAGCCCCCATCAGTCATTTCCAGTTCAAGATCCCCCCATCAGCCCATTTCCAGTCCCAGCTTACCCTCCCATCAGCTCATTTCCTGTCCTAGCCCCCCCCATCAGCCCATTTCCAATCCTTGCCCTTCCCATCATCCCATTTCTAATCCTTGCCCCCCAACCTGCCCATTTCCAGTCCTATGCTAGTCCCCCCTCCCACCCCACCAAAGAGCCCCACGGCCATCTAAGGCACTTCAGAGGGAGCCGGGGAAGCCTGTGCAAGGCCTCGCTCCCTCTGCAGAGCCGCCAGCGTGAACAGTGTTTTCCCTTGCGCTGGTGGCTGTTTCTGTGAACCGCGATGAATGTCGGGAAAGGTTAAAAAACATTTCTCGGCACTCGTGTGATTCACAGAAACAGCCACCAGCATGAGAGAAACACTCTTCATGCTGGCGGCTGTGTAGAGGGAGCCGGGGCCTCGCATGGGCTTCTCCGGCTCCCTCTGAAGCCGTCCATTTCTGCGAGAATGAAGTCCACGCGGGGCCCTGTGCGAACAACATCCTCACACAATGGACAGGCCGGTCCTGTCTCTACCCTTCTTTGCTAAAGGCTCACCTCTTTGAGGCTGCCTTTGGATCCGGATCCCTTGTTCCTTGTGTCTCCTTACCCTTCCCTATTCTATCCACTTCCTAATTTTGTCTTGTATGTCTTGATTACATTGTAAGCTCTAACGAGTAGGGGCTGTCTTTATCTGTGTTTGTACAGTGCTGCGTATGTCCTAATAGCGCTTAATAAATGTTTATTATTAATAATAATAATAGATAAACATTGGAAACAATACAATAGAACATTCAGTTTTATTTCACGTAACTGGATTGGCCAGAACATAGGGATACTGACCAATTTTTTGTATACATGTATTCCTTTCTCCCTCCTTCCAAAAGCCTTTTACTCCCCCCCCCTCCAAAACCCCCCAGACATTATAAAGGATCAATCAATGATGATTCATGTATATACCAAAGTGTTTCATATCATTCTAATGTCAAAGATCATGCAAAAAAAAAAACATATGTGCTGGCTCTTCAGATTGGGGAATGTGTGATTTGGCAGCCCTGAAGAGATCTTCTTGGAAAATGTCATCGCCTCCTCCATAGCCTTCATATTGCATGATTATACTTCTCTCCCTCATTCTCTTCATGTTATATTGTGATATAGTGTCCTGCTAACCTTATTACCATATTTTCTATCTATCAGGCTATTGTTCTCCTTCTCCTCCAAGATTTGTTGTCTGCGTTCCTTGCTTGGCAATTTTAATATTTGAATTCCTCCATCAAGCTATTTAGAACTTATGACATTTCATGATGAGGTGCCAATGAGATATACATTAAGTTATGCTAAAAAGCATAATCAGAATGCTCCAGGCAGTGGTCTCATTTAATTGATGTACTTTCTATCAACTAAAAACAAACAAACAAACTTGTAGGAGGCCAGTGAATTTTACATTGATTCTGTTGGACATTTTCCCTACCTGGATATTGTTTATTCTGAACACAAAAATAATAATAAATCCCCTTCTTTGTATAAGGATAGGGTTACGGAAGTATTTAACTCTCAGCTAACATTTATAAGAAGAGAAAACTCACACTAACAATTGTTAAAAATTATCATTCAGATTACTCTGGAAGAAATGAAATACAAAGTGTGTAAGAAATCACCGCTAGCATAGTAATTAGGTTGAAGCTTCACTGGAATATTATACTATTAAAGTGAAAAAGGAGCAAAAGTGGATTTAAGGAAGGGAGAGAGAGAAAAGTGATATGATCAGGCCTAAAAAGGGAGGATTTGAACCAGAGGGACCTTGTTCTCCAGGTTTCACAAATCAGCCTTCAAGCCCTTACAGTACAGTGAAGGGGATCTGCTGGTGGCAGTCAGTACAGTACTGACATCGGTTATTTCACATTAAGGCAATAAATATCACATCAATGTCATTTAAATAAAAGTCATTGTTCTCTAAGAAAACAATGCATCCAGTTGAGATATGTCACTAGACCATATCACAGAATATCATGACACACTTTCAAACACACGTAACCCATTAGAAGTGCACTTACAACTTTCTAGAGAGGAAAGGCTTCTCAGAAGGCTCGTTAAAGGTGTTTCTTCAGTGAAGCAGATCCTAGTCCTTAGCCAGTCACTGAAAAAGAGTAAATTAGACTTACCTGCTAATTGTTGAAGGAACTCCAGGCTAGTCCCGGACCACTGGGTTGTCATCATCCTCAATACTGGACTGGCTAGGAGGGATGATGAGGAAATATATATATATGTGTGTGTGTATGCACAAAAGGGCTTATAGAAACTGTGTAGCATAACGAGTGTGTGCATATGCATTTGTGTGGGAAAGAAGAGTGAAAAAATAAGAGGAAAAGAGGGCATAAAGTTATGAAAAAAAAAGGAAAGCTTAGACTACATAAGGCATGGTGCACAAATTGTTCATAGGATTCCTGGCATCAGGAAGAGCAAAGTCATTTTTAAAAGGTGAATGCTGCAATTCTAAGCATGAAAAGAGGCACTAACCTTTCAAAAGCTGCTTTTGCCTGGAAGTCTTTTGTTAATGTTTAAAAATAGAGAAATGTTGTTACTGTATATTTCTTTTACATTAGGACAGTGATATCTCCATTCATGTTTGTTTTCTTATTTTTCCCTAAGCAAAAATAAAATAAAATAAAAATGAAAATAAGATTCCCACTACGTATTATAATTTTTATTCTACCTTATAAAATTGAAATTGGACCTACATTCCAAGAAAGCCCGTTGCCGTTTGCTAAAAGTATAAACTTTCTGCAAGGCTATTAATATTTTTGCTATGTCTTCCTCCAGTGTCAGCTCAGCTTGGCTTTAGTCTGGTTTTAGACAGCAGGCACTTTCATAATGTATTCTTAGTAGGAAGACTGAGCTTGATGTCAAAATCATGATGAAATGGACAAAATAAATGAAACTACTGTATTTCCTACAAAATAGCAACTAACTAGTTTGCCTGTACAAACAGGAATCTGTCAGAAAGGTGAAGATGTTGCTGTTAAGTTGATTCCGACTCCTGGCAATGCAGCCCCTGTGTTTTCTTGGCAAAGTGCAACTGGAAATAAATTGCCAGGTATTTCTTTGACAAAGCCTGGTATCTCAAGGTGGTCTCCCATCCAAGTATTAGCCAGGCCCAACCCTGCTTAGCTTCCAAGAGCAGAAGATATCAGGCGCCTCCAGGATAGCACAGCTATCATAGTAGTATTGACATCATTAAAAGAAGGCTCATTTTGCTAAAAACTGGTCAGCTGTAATTATGAAACTGCATTAAAAGACCACAGCAAAATACACCAACTAACTCGCTGAAAACCAGGCAACACAAACAGGCGAGGTAGTCAAAACAGTCCTTTATTAACTGAACCACTACACGGCCCATTTCAGTGGTGCCTTCGTCAGGAGGAACCTCAAAGAGAACAAGTGATAATAATTATTAAAATGATATGTTTATACATGAACATGGAAATTAAATTAAAATCAAAATTAAGAGAGAAAAAAAAATCAAAAGATAAAATTAACATAGATAAAACTTGACATAAAAGTTGAACCATGATTGGCAAATAAGATGAGCAAGTGATATATGGTAAGAGAAACCCTATAAAAGCCAAAGAGATAAATATGATAATATGATAAATAAAAGCATTTAGAAACATAGAAAAATGACGACAGAAAAAGACCACATGGCCTATCTAGTCTGTCCTTCCATATCGACAACTACAACAGTCCCCTTTTTTCCTTTAGAGATCCTCTGTGTTTGTCCCATGCTTTTTTGAATTCAGATACTGTCCTCATCTCTACCACCTCCACTGGGAGACTATTCCATGGATCCACGCCTCTTTCCATAAAGAAATATTTCCACATATCACTCCTGAATCTATCCCCTTTCACCCTCAACCCATGTCCCCTCATAGCAGAACTTGCTTTCAATTGAAAGAGGCTCTCCCCCTGTGCATTTATGCCATGGAGGTATTTAAACATCTCAATTATATCACCTCTATCCCGCCTTTCCTCTAAGATGTACATATTAAGATCCTTAAGTCTGTCCTGATATGCTAGTAGTATAATGCTTACAATGAAGACCACTAATCATTTTAATAGCCACCCTCTGTACTGACTCCATCCTGTTTATATCCTTTTGAAGGTGCAGTCTCCAGAATTGCACACAATACTCCAAATGAGGTCGCACCAAAGACTTATACAAAGGCACTATCATCTCCTTTTTTCTGCTAGCCATTCCTCTCCATATGCACCCAAGCATCCTTCTAGCTTTTGCCATTGCCTTTTCTACCTGTTTAGCTACTTTTTTTTTCTATTTATAGAATTTACAATAATAATCAAGCAACCGCATGTACAGAAAACAACTACTTGCATAGTACAGGAAAAATACAGGAAAAATACTTATTACAAGAGTTTAGGTAGCCCACAATAGTGGGGGAAGTGCCTTGGAAAAAAACACAAGGAAAGTGAAGCCTTGATCCACTAACAGGAAAAGAGCTATCTAGAATGGCATCAGGGGCGCGGTACAGAGAAAAAACCTTAAGCCTTTTTGTTGTTAAGATCTGGGTTGGTTCAGCTTGGGGTTTCCTTTATTCTAAGATTTCCTTGTAAATGTATGTTTTTTTTTTCAGGATAAGAAATATGTGTTTTTTCAGCCTGAAGATCTTTCATCATTCATTAGTGCCCAGATTGCTTTGTCATCATAATGTTCGTCATATTTAGGTTTTTTACCTGTTTAGCTACTTTAAGATGATCAGACACAACCACGCCTAGGTCCCGCTCTTCTTTAGTGGACAAAAGTACTTTGCCCCCTATACTATATTGCTCCCTCGGATTGCTGCAGCCCAAATGCATGACCTTACATTTTTTAACATTAAATCCCATCTGCCAAATTCTAAACCATTCTTCAAGCTTAGCTAGATCCCTCCTCATGTTATCTACACCTTCCTGGGTGTCTACTCTATTGCAGATTTTGGTATCATCTGCAAAGAGGCAAACCTTACCCGACAGCCCTTCTGCTACGAATATATCACTAACAAAGATGTTAAAAAGAATTGGACCAAAGACAGATCCCTGGGGCACACCACTGGTAACTTCTTTCTCCTCAGAGTGAGCTCCATTTACCTGTACTCTTTCTCGCCTCCCACTCAACCAATTTCAAACCCAAGCAGTAACTTTAGGGTCCATCCCTAGTATGCTCAATTTGTTTATAAGTCGCTTGAGAGAACGGTGTCAAAGGCTTTACTGAAATCTAAATACACCACATCTAGGGCTCTCCCTTGATCCAACTCCCTGGTCACCCAGTCAAATTTTATTTGCTTAGAAAATAATCCTCTAAACAGCAAAAATTCTCATTTCAGGGCTAATGAGGCAAGAGTAATCAATTAATGAGTAGGAATTTGTGTAAGCCTTGGTCTATCCAAAAGGACACCGGTGAGAATGTCCAAGGCTGCTTGTTGAGGAACGTTCATATATAATGATGTCACATCCAGGATGACTAACAGGAGTTGATCATGATACACTACAAAATCATTCAGGATGTGAATCATGTGTGTCATGTCTTTGACACAGGACGGTGCCAAGATAACAAAAGGTCGCAGAAATACACAACCCTGCATTGCTCAGAAAAATCCAAGTTTTCAATGTCCCTGTTTAATGTATATTTACCAAGTTTAAGTTACAATGTAAACCATTTTGATTGAAATGATAAAGCGGTATAAAAAAACCCCTGTTAAATAAATAAATACAACATCAAGGAATTTTGAGATGGGCTCAAATAATGAGCCATTAGCTGAAATTATCAGCTAGCCAGGAGGGTTTTCCAGCGATTTATAAATTTTAGGCAGTATATAAATAGTAGGCATGACAGGATGGGGCACTGATAAAAATTCAAACTCTTGTGGTGTCAAGAAGCCAATGTCCCGACCAATGATTAAAATATTATCAACACTAGTTTCCAATGGAATAGTGGGGATCCCCATCTTGACGCTCATAAAATGTCAAATCATTCAATTGTCATTCTATTTCTTCAATGTAGTCTGATTGATTAAGTACCACCAGTGCACCACTGCACTTGTCAGCTGGTTTGATGACAATTTCTTGATTGTCTCTGAGTACCAACATGGCGTCTCTTTCTTGCTTAGTCAAATTGTAATACAAATGTGTAGGCCTTGAGTAAAGATCCTAGACCCTTTGGAGCACAACAAAAGCCTTGATAAATGCAGGAGTCATGCCAGGATGAACCCAAGACGATTTTTTCTTGATTTCAGATTGGTCAGTGATAGTCTCTACATGTGAGGCAAAAAAATGCCTTGTGCGTAACTTTCTAAAAAATGTATATAGTGCAACCCTGGTGCTAAAGGGATCATGTTTTTTAGTGGGGACAAATGATAGTCCTTTGGAAAGGACATATTCCTCAACCACATTAAAGGGGTCATTCTGAAACGCGTTTAGCGGGTCTAGACGTCCAATCCAGACATTCAGAACTGCTAAACGCCCTGGACCGTATTCCCACTCCAAAGCTCCCCACATGTATAGGGGAGATGTGCGGGGACCTATGGCCGGGGGCAGGCCGAGGGAGGAGTGAGGGCAAGCAATGGGCCATGCCATGTCCCCAGACGTACAGGGCCGATTCCTTGGTCAGCGCTGTATGTTCCAGGTTGGCCATTTAAACAGGGGACATCAGGGGATGCCAGAGTCGAGGTCTGCAATACAGGTGAAGGGGTGCAGGGGGGGTTCACACAGCCTGACCCTGGCCATGGAAGACCCGATCGGGGGTTGGGGTGCGGGGAACGAAGGATTCACTGTTGCCACCTGGGATCGCGGCTCCTGCATGGAGCTGTGGTGCTATGGCAACATGACACCATGGCATCGAGGCTCCATGCAGGAGCCAGGCTGGGCTAGCCGGGCAATGAAATGGACATCCATGGTGCCTGAATCTGGGCATGTCCCTGACATCCAATCCCTAGACAGCAATTCTGCTCCCACAGGCATGTCTAGTCCCCATGGGAGCAGAATCAGGTGCACCTCCAGGCCATCCAAATTTCTGGATGTCCAGATGGCCTGGATGTGCACCTTCTGAATGGGCATCCACGTGCATAAGTGGACAAATTAATTATGATGTTCCCTACTTGTGGTACGATAATTTGTGAGAGGGCGCTCCCCTCCCCCTGCCTCACCCTCTCTGTGGGTAAAATGATAATGGGACATTGAATTGTCTCTGTGATTCCTGGCCCACAAAAAGGGGGGCCCCTTGTCCCACAGTTGGAAACTGGGCATGAAGGGGGGGGGGGGCAGAGGAATCGTGGTGCCGGCCATTGAGGGCTGGCAATTGGGGAGGGGAGTTGTGTCAATTTAAAAAGTTCCTTCCCAGCTTGGGAAGGGAGCTCATTGGGTCAGCATGGGTGGTATTTACCTGCAGGAGGCCAGCCCCCTCCCTCCTTTCCCTTGTGGTGTGGCAGCTCATGCAGTAGTGTGCCTGCTTACTGGCGAGGTGTCTGCATTTTTTCTTGAAAGTTGCAGTTCTAGGGAAAGAGGAATGTGGAAGAGCTGATCAAAGTCAGTGAGGCCAGTTCCGGCAGTGGCGCTTCTCAAGCCTTTAGTGATTCTGGCGGGGAGGGGGGGGCAATTTTGGTTTCAGCCGCATTGTCCATTGGGACATCAGTGGGAAGTGCAGTGGGTTTGGCGGTGGGATCTCAAGGGAGGCTGTGGCCCTCCCTTGGAGCAGGGTTATCTGTTGCGGCCTTCACAGGGCTGTGGTAGGAAGGCAGCTTGGTAGGCATGTGGTCGGGGGAATGGCAGGGTTGGTGAGCTGCCGGGTCTGGAGGTAGGCTTCAGGGAGGAGCTGAACTGGCAAGCGTGACTGCTAGTGGTGCTTGGGGGAGGGCAGCAGGGAGGGGCACGAGGCAGGCCCTTCATCCCCTCAGGCTTCAATCAGGGAAGGTGCTGCGAGTGGGAGAGACTCAGGAGATGGGTCTGGGAGCGCAGGCCAGACCCCTTTGGGGCATTCTTGGGCACCTGTGCTTGTGGGGATATGGGCCAGCTGGAAAGGGGACAGCTGCCTTTGTTTCCTCTCCTGTTGCACTCAGTAGTGGAGTTGGGGAAGGTCTAAGGCAGATGGGCTCTTTTGGATGGGGGGAGGCTTTGGACAGAGCTGGATTGGGGGGAGCCAGGGTCTATTCCTATGCACAGTTGGGGGCTTCTGATGGATTCTGTGCTCACGCAGTGGAGTTCCTTGGGTTCAGGGGCAGGGAGCACAAGAGGCTATGCCTTATAAAGGGTGGCCACAGCAGCCCCTGGATGGACATTCGGCAGCTACATTGTGGCCGCTGGGGGGAAAGGTTCATCCCTTTTGATGTGGTCAGATTGGCCAGCTGCAGCAGCAGCTCATTGGACAGAACCTGCGGCCCCCCACTCTGCTTTTCCTTTTTTCACTCGACAGGAAGTAGCTGAGGCTCAGCAGCAACCCGCAGCAGTTGGCAGCGATTGGGGCAGAGTGTCCTGTGGTGGCAGTCTCGGTTGGCAGGAGGATGGTCTGAGTCAGGAGAAGCAGCAGTAACAGGATGAAATCGAGCAGCAGCCTGGGCCCTCGAGGAGTGCCCCAGCTCCAGTTGATTCTAGTGGGGCCATTCATACAGGTGTGTCGGGGGGGGGGGGGGCTACTAAGAAACATAAGTGCTCGCGGGGATCTGATTTGTCATCCTCTTCCTTGAGCTCTGATTATCCTTATTCAGCTGCGTCTGAGGAGCCTGTGGCACTGGGTGCCGCTGCGGGAGAGCAGGTAGCACCATTGGGAGGTGAGACGCCTGCACTTGTGGCCTTTACAGAGCTGTGAGAAGGGATTCCGCATTTGCTTCGGTGAAAGATTCAGAAGCATATTGATATTTTTCATTTGCTGAAGGGCAAGGATAGGTTAAGTGAGACCAAAAAAAAGCGGAAGGAAGATGAGAAGGCTCAGCAGCTTAAGGTGTCTTAGAATGTCATCAATTTGGACTAGGGCCTTCCTACACTTAGCGAGCATGTGGGGGCACCAAATGCCATGGCAGTATGGGCTCCTCCTTGATTATGTGGACTCTATTCTCTAGACCTTCCAGATCCATAAGGGGTGAGCGTGGCTAAATTATGATGAGAAGTTCCGTGATAAGATGGAGGAGAACAAGCATATGTTGTGGGGGACTCAGTATATCAATCTCAGGCTGATACAGATGTCAGCAAGGATGGGTTCGGTGGTAAAAGGGAGCTCTGTAACTGCTCCGGTGGGGGCTGCTCCTTTCAGTCAGGAGCTGGTGGCCCCCAGCAGGCTAGAGGTGGGGGAGGAACGAATGACATTTGTTGGAGGTTCAAGTTGTCTTGCCCCTTCTCCTAATGCAAGTTCCGGCATGTCTGTTTGTTGTGCAGGGGGGGGGGGGCATGCTGCCTTCAACTGCAGCCACAAAGTGGTCACAGAGGCTCCCCCCTTTTGGCAAGAAACCTAGACTGTTTTCAGAAGGCCTACTCCCCAGTACGGGTTGAGGCCATGTGCCCATGGTTGATTTGGTATCAGAGGAGGAAAGAAGTAGTTACTTTGGAGAATGGATTCAGGTTATTTTTGATTCCTTTTCAGGGGGTGGCAGTTAACACGGTGGCATGGAATACACCTTTGGTGGTTCGCTTTTTGGAGGTGGTGCGAGTGAAGCTTGCAGGGAAGTGTGGCCCTGGTCGAATTGCGGGCCCTTTTAGTGAGCGCCCCTTCCAAGTTTTTGTCATCTCCCCTTTGGAAGTAGTTCCCAAGAAAGTGCCAGGGAAATTTCACTTCATCCACAACTTTCTTTCCTCCAGGTAGTTCCATAAATGATCATCTGCCGAAGGAATCCTGTTTGGTGCGTTATGCATCTTTCGATTGCACTGTGTCCCTTGTCCGCCGGTGTGGTCCAGGTGTCTTTCTCACAAAGGCTGATATTAGGTCAGCTTTACACCTCCTCCTGGTCCACCCATCGATCTTTCATTTGTTAAGTTTCACTTTCAAGGGCCTTTTTTATTTCAAGTGCATGCCAATTGGACGTTCCATTTTGTGTGCCCATTTGAGATGTTCCAAAAAGAAAAACCCCATGCAGTGACCAAATACAAATCAAAAAAGCAAAAGTCACCAAAAACCGAGTTATCCCTCCAAAAAACTATTTATTTTTATCAGACCAAGCCAGTGGAAGGGAGCAAACAGGCTCACCCGCACAAACCGGTAGTGTCCATTTTAATCAATACCAGTTCTCAAACCATTATAGCATATCAATGTACTTATCTTTATAATAGTAGTGCAGTGAAATGAAGAATGCAGTCAGGATAATTGCACTACGTGCACGTTTTGGGTCAAATCATCACCTTGTATCAAGTGCCGTGCTCCTGCCATTCAGAAAGAAGAAACTGTCATAGAATGCCACCACGTAACATGTGGGAATTTTTAAAGGGCAACCGTGAAAATAATTGGCTGATTCATCAAGTCACTCAAAAACAGAACCGCCAATGAAGGAAGGGGAGACCATGAAATGACAAAATCTAGAAGGGTGCTTGGGTGTATAGGGAGAGGAATAGCCAGCCAAAGAAAGGAGGCGATAGTGCCTAAGTATAGGTCTTTGGTGTGACCTCATTTGGAGTATTGTGTGCAATTCTGGAGACCGCACCTTCAAAAGGATATAAACAGATTGGAGTCGGTACAGAGGGGGCTACTAAAATGGTTAGTGGTCTTCGTTATAAAGCATATGAGTCCAGACTTAAGGATCTTAATATGTATACTTCAGAAGAAAGGTGGAATAGAGGTCATATGTTTGAGACATTTAAATACCTCTGTGGCATAAGTGCACAGGAGGAGATCCTCTTTCAACTGAAAGCAAACTTTGCTACGAGGGGACATAGGATGAGGGTGAAGCATAGTTACTCACCTGTAACAGGCGTTCTCCAAGGATGGTAGGAATCAGTCCTCACATGGGTGATGTCGGCGCCGATGGAGCCCTCGCAGAAGCATCCCCCCCCCCCAGCTTTCAAAGAAAACTTTTGGGAGATGCCACCTCGCATGCATGGTCCCCCTTCCCACCCAAGGGTGCCATCTTGCTCAGTCAGATGACATAGATAAAAGACGGCAAAAAATAAAAGATGGTAAAGGAGGAACTCCAAGGGGAGGAGGGAGGGTTGTGAGGACTAATTCCTTTTCTCCCCAGAGAACACCTGTTACAGGTGAATAACCACACTTTCTCCGGGAAGAAGCAAGAAATCAGTCCTCACATATGGGACTCCCCAGCTACAGGCTACCGAAAGCCCATAGCAAAAACAGGTGCTCCCTCACAGGGAGCCACAAGCGGCAGAAATTGAGTCTGTGTCCACAGACCACAGTAGGACCCCTGTGTCTGATGAAACCAGCACTCCGGTAGCCTGAACACAGAAGGGTCGGAGGGTAGGACGTGCCAAAACCCTGAAAAGCTTACGGAGCACAGCCTGGCCAAAGGCATTTTCCCATCGGGATTCTCTTTTCAGGCAGTAATGGGCTGTGAAGGTATGGACTGAAGACCAAGTGGTGGCCTGGCAGATGTCCACCATCAGGACAGAGCACAAGTTTGCCACTGAGGCCGCCATGGCACGCCATGACATGGCCTTCCAGCAGGAGCCCTGGCTGCTCATAGGCGAGGGTGATACAGTCTGCCACCCAGGTGGACAGCGTATGCTTGGTCACTGCCTCCCCCAGCATACTGGGGTTGTAGGAGATGAAAAGCTGAGAAGCCTTGTGGTGGCCCTGAGTGCGTTGGATATAGAAGGACAAAGCCCTCTTATAGTCAAAGGTGTGAAGGACAGTCTTCATCCGACTGGAGTGAGATCTTGAAAAAAAGGTAGGGAGCACTACTTCCTGGTTGAGATGGAAGGCAATACTACCTTTGGAAGGAATTTGGGGTGCATGCGAAGCACCACTCTATTCTTATAGAATCTGGTATAAAGCCCCTTCGCCACTAGGGCCTGAAGCTTGCTAACTCTGCGAGCGGAGGTGAGCGCAACCAGGAAAGCCACCTTCCAAGAGAGGTAGTGAAGGTGGCAGGTAGCCAGAGGCTCGAAGGGTGGGCGAGTGAATTGCCCCAACACTATGTCGAGGTCCCATTTGGTTGCCGGAGGGCGAATCAGGGGCTTCGATAGGAGCAGGCCCTGAAGAAAATGGGTCACCAAAGGCTGGACCTAAAGGAGCTTGCCATCCACCGACACCGAGGTGCACCTGGATGGAGTTAGACTTGAGCCCGGATTGTGAGAGGTGGAGAAGGTACTGTAACACCAATCCCACCAGGCAGAAGAAAAGGTCAGCCCCGTGCTCGGCGCACCAAGCCGAAAACCTGCACCATTTGAGGGCATAAGCCTTTCTAGTAGAAGCCTTGCGAGAGGCTAGCAGAATCTCTTCCACCTCAACCGAGAGGTTGAAAGGGGCCAGACTCACCCTCTCAGCAGCCACGCTGTCAGCGACAGGGACCCCAGGCTGGGATGCAGAAGAGAGCCTCTCTCCTGAGACAAGAGTCCCAGAGAGGTCCCCAAGGGGATGGGGGTCTCCACCATCAACCGGAGGAGCAATGGGAACCATGGCTGCCTGGGCCACCAAGGGACTATCAGGATGAGCGAGGCCCTGTCGCGGAGGGTCCTGAACAAGGTTTTGGCGAGCAGCAGCATGGGAGGGAAGGCATACATGAAGTCTTCCGATCATGAGACAAGGAATGCGTCCGCTACCACTCTGGAGGGGTGGGCCTGCCGGGAACAGAAGTGGGGCAACTGGAAGTTGTCTGGGCTGATGAACAGGTCCATCATGGGTTTCACCCAGATCTGGAAAAGCCGATTAGCTACCCTGGGGTCCAGCTGCCACTCGTGCGGTTGGAGGATTTTGCTCAGCCTGTTGGCCAGATGGTTGTCCTGGCCTGGTAGGTACACTTCCCTCAGGAGAATGCCCTGTTGGATTGCAAAAGAGCAGAGGAACACTGCCTCCCGACAGAGGGCACGAGATCCCGTGCCCCCATTTGTTCACATAGAACATCGCCACCTAGCTGTCCGTCTGAACCAGCACTGGCTGGTGACGCAGATGGTGACAGAAGACTCGCAGGACTAAGTATATGGCCCGCAGCTCCAGGAGGTTGATCTGCTGGGTGCACTCATCTGGTGACCGTTGCCCTGGGTGCAAAGCTCCCCGCAGTGGGCTCCCCAGCCGAGCAGGGAGGCATCCATAGGGAAGACCTTTGAGGGGCTCGGGGCTTGAAAAGGCATGCCCACATTGAGATGCTGAAGAGATTTCCACCAGACCAGGGAGACTGCTAGTTGGCAGGTTACAGAAACTTGGTCTCTGAGACATCCCGTGGCCTGAGACCACTGGTCCCTGAGACAACACTGTGCCACCCTTATGTGACATGAACCATGGAGGTGACGTGAACCATGGAGGCCATGTGTCCGATGAGGCACAGAAGAAGCTGGGCGGGCACCGAGGGACAGTACTGTATGTCCCATGCCAGAGTCCTGAGACGGTCAGCTTGGTCCCTGGGCAAGGCGGCCTTCGACTGGAGAGTATCAAGCTTATCTCCGATGGACTCCAGGCACTGTGCGGGAGGAGGTGAGACTTGGGGTAGTTTGTGACAAAACCCAAGTGCTGCAGAACCTGGATGGTGCATGCGGTGGCCTGCTGCACCTCTGAGGCCGTGCCTCACTTTATGGGCCAGTCGTCCAGGTTGGAGAAGACAAAGACCCCCTGGAGACGGAAGAAAGTGGCCACGACTGCCAGGCATTTTGTAAAGACTTTTGGGACAGAGGCCAAGCCGAAAGGGAACACCCTGTACTGAAAATGCCTGCCTCCCACTATGAACCGCAGGTACTGTCTGTGGTTGGGGTGAATGAGGATGTGGGTATAGGCATCCTTGAGGTCTAAGGAGCATAGCCAATCTCCCTGCTGGAGGTACGGCAGCAGTGTTCCAAGGGAGAGCATCTTGAACCTCTCCCTCACCAGGAATTTGTTGAGGTTGCGCAGGTCAAGGATGGCCTTAGGCCCCCTGTTCTTTCTGGCACAAGGAAGTACCTGAGTAGCACCCCTTGCCCTAGAGATGGTGGGGCACTGGTTCCTCTGCTTTGTCCTCGAGAAGACCTGCCAACTACTTCAGTACAAGATCCCAGAGGAAGGAAGACCTGAGCGGCTCTCCTGGGAAATAAGTGGGAGGTGTCTGAGTCAGGTGGATGAGGTAAACCTCCCCGACAATGTTTTTTTGAAGGTGTGAATAAACAGGTAGACAAAGGTGAGTCGGTTGATATAGTGTATCTACTTTTTCAAAAAGCCTTTGACAAGGTCCCTCGCGAGAGACTTCTGGCAAAATTAAAAAGTCATGGAACAGGAGGCAGTGTACTATTGAGGATCAGGAACTGGTGAAAAGATAGAAAGCAGAGGGTAGGGCTAAATGGCCAGTTTTCCCAGTGGAGAAAGGTGAATAGTGGAGTACCCCAGGGATCTGTACTGGGTCTGCTGCTTTTTAACATAGTCATAAATGACCTGGAAAAGGGAATAATGAGCGAGGTTATCAAATTTGCAGATGACACAAAATTATTCAAAGTTGTTAAAACCCATGAGGATTGTGGAGAATCGCAAGAGGATCTTGATAAACTGAAAGACTGGGCATCCAAATGGCAGATGAAATTTAATGTGGACAAGTGCAAAGTTATGCAACTAGGAAAGAAAAACCCAAACTATGGTTAAATGATACAAGGTCCCACATTAGGAACCACCACCCAGGAAAAAGATTTAGGTGTCATTGTGGATAATATGTTAAAATCCTCCGCACAATGTGCAGCGGCGGCCAAGAGAGCAAATAGAATGCTAGGTATCATAAGGAAAGGAATGGAGAATAAAACGAAGGATATTATAAAGCCTCTGTATCGTTCCATGGTACGACCGCACTTTGAATATTGTGTCCAATTCTGGTCGCCATATCTTAAAAAGGATATAGTGTTATTAGAAATGGTACAGAGAAGAGCCACCAAAATGGTAAAGGGGATGGAAGGATACCCCTATGAAGAGGCTAAAAAGGTTATGGCTCTTTAACCTGGAAAAGAGACGGCTGATGGGAGATATGATAGAGGTCTAATAAATTAATGAATGGAGTGGAACGGGTAAATGCAGATCAATTGTTTACACCATCAAAATATAGAAAGACTAGAGGACATGCAATGAAGCTACATGGTAACCTATTTAAGACTAATAAGAGAAAATATTTTTTCACTCAACATGTAATCAAACTCTAGAATTTGCTACCGGAGGATGTAGTAAAAGCTGTTAGTGCAGTTAGGTTTAAAAAAGATTTGCACAAGTTCCTGGAGGAAAGGTCCATAAACCATTATTAAAGTGTACCCGGGATATCTACTGCTTGCCTCAATACAAGTATTGTGGAACCTGTGTCTTTTGGGGAAACTTCTAGGTTCTTGTGACCGAGATTGGAAACAGGATACTGGGCTTGATGGACCTTGGTCTGACCCAATATGGCATATCTTATGTTCTTATCTTATGTTCTTATGACCACCCGAAGTGCCCAGGAGTCTGTGGTGATGGTCAACCACCTCTGGGCATAGTGGGCCAGATGTGGGCTGCTGATATCCTTGGGGTAGATAGGCTATGCTCAAGAAGTTAAAAACTCCCCCCCTGGCTGGGCCGGAGCCGGTGCCTGGGGCTTTGGAACCTTCTGCTTACGAGGGTCATGCCTATGTCCATTGGCCTGTTGATCCTGTTGAGGAGTTGGGGAGGCCTGAAAAGGTGGGTAGTTCCTGTAAGCAGCCCCTTTCCTCGGGCTCGAGCCCTTCCATCAGGGAGGGGTAGCTGTCTTTTTTGAGAGCCTGGTCCTCGTCATGAACTCAGTCTCCAGCTCGGCAGCCTTTTCGGTCATGGGTTTGCCAGAGAGGTTCTCTACCTGGCATGGGACATTGACAAATTTGTCCTGAACCCATTGCTCGAGGTTGGACAACTGTAGCCAAGCTTGGCGACGTGCACTGATGCCTGCCGCCGCTACTCGAGCCTCTGACTTGAACCCGTCATAGGCCACTTGAGACATGAATTTGGAGCACTCACGGACTGCCTTGGCCAGGTTCTTGAACTGCTGTAAGGGTTCCTTGGAGAGACCAGATGAGAATCCAGAGAGTTCTTTCATCAGGTCTCTCAGGTACATGCCAATGTACAACTGGTACACACCTAGATGCGGCTGCATTGCGCCCTGGTAACTTCTAGTCCCACAGGTGCTCCTTGTGGTCTTGGGCAAGCCACTTAACCCTCCATTGCCCATGTTCCCTGTAAGTATTAGTGTGTGTGTCTCATATCCCCACGTGTTAAATGTATCCCCCACTTGTGTTGTGACCGCTTTGATTGAAGGATAAGGCGGTATACAAAAAACTGTCTAAATAAATAAAATAAATAAATAAACTTTCTGCCAAGGGTGTCCAGGGTACAGGCCTCGCTGCCGGGAGGTACCTATGAGTTCGTCTTCTGGCTTTTCAGCTGACGCATGGCCAACTCCACCATCAGCTGTAACTTTTGGAAGCCCGGGCTTCAGCAGACTCGATGCACCTAATTGAACCGTTTGCTCACCACCAGTACCGGATGCCAGTGTCTCCCACATCCGTAGCATCAGCCATTCCAGGATGGGAGGAATGGACACCATGAACGATTCCCATGGAGGAGCCTCGTACTGAAGGATTTTTAATTCATCTACCCGAGGGTCCTCCTCTGACTTGGTAGGGAACACTAGGGGCCTTTGACATATCCTTGACAAAATCAAGGAAGCCCATATCTTCCGGGGGGGACTGCCGTCGAGGCTCCAAGATGGGAGAGTTGGATGGGATGTTGCGGTGGTGATGGATGTCGGGGGATTCCTTATCCTCTGTCTTCCACTTGGAGTAGTCCATCGAGGACTCATAGGAGGGCTGCTCCATGGGCCTCGGCCGAGGATCAACTTGAGGCCAAAGGACCTTGAGGATTGGCTCAGCCTCCAGGGACATCTTGGACATCGAGGGCCCGGTGATCGGGGTGGATAGTTCAGTCATGTCAGTTCGGTCATGTCGACAACAGCAACCGCTGCTGGTCCATGAAGGCAGACAAACTGTACTCCAGAGTCACTATTCTGGACTCCAGGCCAGAAGGCTCTGCAGCCTTTGGCGTGGGCACTGAAGGACTCGGGCCCGACGCCGGCTCCCCCAAAGGGGAATCCTCAACGAAGATGGTGTCAGGGGATCAAGGCTGGTCCGAGGTAGATTCTTTTCGGGGGACTTTTGCAGGCTGCTCCTTCTCCAAAACCTCTGACAAGTGTCTTGGACTGCGGGACCGGGCCTGGGGGGCACCCGGCCAGTTGGAACCAACCAAAGATGCCGCCTTCAAGGGTTTCCTTTTCTTCCTGGGTTCCCTTCAGTGAGGCCCCCTGTCTGAGGACCCATGACAGGGCTTGGGTTCAGAAGGTTCCGCCCGAGGCATCGAGGTTTCAGACGAGGCCCTGGACTTCGGAGGCACCAGGAACTTGGGGAAAAACTTATTGTGCTGCTGCTGGAGGCTCTTGAGGGCCTTGCTGGACATCCTTTTGCAGAGAACGCAGGCTGCTGGGTCGTGGTCTGGCCCGAGACAGCAGTTGTGTGGGTCGGTCAAAGACATAATTTTAGAGCACCGATCACACTTCTTAAAGCCACTGGTAGCCATTTGGGAAAAAAGTACCCCTATGAGGCCGAAGACTCTTCGAACTGCCAGTTGGAAAAAAGGCGCGAGATGCCAGAAAAAGAAAGAACAAACTACAAAGAGAGACCCAAACTCGACACTGAGGCAATGAGGTCAGGTGGTAGGAAGAGTACCGGTGTGATACCTGAGACAAGAATGAAAACTCGGAGAGAAAAATCAACTTTTTCTGGGGAGAAGCCAGACAACATCTGAAGGGCTCCGCGGAAAAAAGGAGACTGAGCAAGATGGCACCCTTGGGCAGGAAGGGGAACATGCATGCATGGTGGCATCTCCCAAAGGCTTTCTTTGAAAGCTGGGGGGCATGCTTCCGCGAGGGCTCTGTCGGCGCAGACGTCACCCATATGTGAGGACTGACGTCCTGATTGTTCTGGAATGAGGCCCTATATATTTTATTTATTTAACAGGTCTTCCATAGCACCCTATCTTCCATTTAGGGTGGTTTACATTATAACAACAGCAGCTTTAGGAAACTTGGAGATATATACATATATGAACTTCAATGAACTATTATAAAGTAGGATTATAAAGTGGAACATTAGGACTTTGGGTTCAATTGTCTCTTATATTAGGGTATTGCAAGGGGAAGTGGTAGGGTATGAGAAGGGGACTGATTGCATAGGGTAGGACAGAGGGCATCCCAGAGCTCTGTTAGAGCCATTTGGAATGCTAATCGATATTAGGCTGCTTTACCTGAATTAGTTCTATATACAGTATATAATTTAAATAGTAAACCTTACAGGTGAATTCACAATTATCATTAAACAAGTACTTTTTAAATAAATATTGTAATGATTAATAAAAACTGGCTGGACTGAAGGCTTTTCTCCTCCTCTTTGAGCTATAAGTATATTGGCCAATTCCCTGGTAGTTGGCCCTGTAAGGCTTTCTATAGTTTATAGCTTTGGGCAGTTTTGATGCTTTTAGATTCATTTGAAAAATATTAATTAAAAGATAGGGATTGTTTAATTAATTGTTGGCTGAGAGTTGTTTTGTGTTATTGGTAATTGATTAAGGTCAGCCAACACCCATCACCCTTGGGATGAGCCCCTGCAGGTGGTGCTTCGCTTTTTGGATTATTTTTGGAATGTGAGAACATTGTCTGGTTGGTTACCAATGCCCTTGGGTTTCATGCTGGCAATTCACTTTTTCTTAGAAACATAGAAATATGATGACAGAAAAAGACCACATAGCCTATCTAGTCTGTCCTTCCATATCAACAACTACAACAGTCCACTTTTTACCTTTAGAGATCCTCTGTGTTGGTCCCATGCTTTTTTGAATTCAGTCACTGTCCTCATCTCTACCACCTCCACTGGGAGACTATTCCACGGATCCACCACTCTTTCTGTAAGGAAATATTTCCGCAAATCACTCCTGAATCTATCTCCCTTCACCCTCATCCCATGTCCCCTCGTAGCAGAACTTGCTTTCAATTGAAAGAGGCTCTCCCCCTGAACATTTATGCCACGGAGGTATTTAAACATCTCAATCATTTCACCTCTATCCCGCCTTTCCTCTAAGGTGTACATATTAAGATCCTTCAGTCTGTCCTCATATGCTTTATAATGAAGACCGCTAATCATTTTAGTAGCCACCCTCTGCACTGACTCCATCCTGTTCACATCCTTTTGAAGGTGCGGTCTCCAGAATTGCACACTATACTCCAAATGAGGTTGCACCAAAGACTTGTACAGAGGCACTATCACCTCCTTTTTTCTGCTAGCCATTCCTCTCCTTATATTGCCAATGATTGTAATATAGTGATTTAGTTATATATGACCCTTGCCCTTTGTCTTTGTGTTAGTTGTTCTTATACTACTTCTATGGTTCTCTCTTTCTTTTGTACCTTTTTGGCTGTATAAACTGCTTTGTTGTTTGTAAATGAAGGGTGGACACAAAAATAAACAAACTAAACATGCATTAAAAGAACTACGCATCAGATATCCAACATTCTCATACCCTGCCATTTATTATATTTACATATTTGATTACTATATACATGAAGCACATAGCTATGCGTCTGCTGTTATGTACATTTTTTATTTTTACAGATATTTTTCAAAATGGTGCATTTCAAGCAATACAGTTATCAACAATTTTGTATTTCTACAAAGTTAAGATCAACGGAATTCACAAGTGATGTGCAAAGATGCCACCTGAATGTTTCAAAGTACTGATACTTAAGATGCATACTACAAATATCTTCACATATTTCTGTATCTTGATTTCTGAACATTTTATAGATATAAAACATTAAAATAAAATGGTTTCTTATGGTACGTATGCAGCATTTTGACTGGAGCAGAATTTAATCTGGGATGAACAATTTTTAGCGAAAAAGAAAAATTTACTTTAAAATATTTTCACTTTAAAACTTTATTTTTGAAGGAGTTAGTTTTTTTATATTTTCAAATGTACTGTAACACAAATGAGAGAATTAAGAATATCTTACAAACATCACAATAAAAATGTGTGCTTACATGTAGTTTATCTTTTATATAAACAGCATAATTGTATCTCTTTTGGGTACTGTGGTAGCATTTCTTTATTGTGAAATGATATATCTATTGGATATATCTGGCTCATGCAGCTTATGTTGGGAAAACAGTGGACAAATAAAGTAGCAATTGGCTACAGTAATACAAATATCCTTGAAAGCAAAGGAACCATGTTTAATCTATTTGAGGCTAATTTTATAACAGGCGTCTAGATTTGGAGGTGAAAAAGGCATCTATTTTATAAAAATACATAGGTGCCTATGTGTCTTTATGAAATACTTATGCAATTTCAGAAGCAACAGTTTCTGTATTGAAGGCATGAACATTACAACTGTTTGAGAAGATGTAAATGTCTGTGTATATAGTATGCAGGTGATGAGCAAGGTATTTTATAACCAATGTGCATAGTTCATGACTCCCATATTCTGCCCAATCAATGCTCCTAGCAAAACATATACTTTTAGGCCTTACCTAATTTTATTAAAGTCATATATTGCCACATATGTACTAAAATGACTTTATAAAATTACCCCTTCAAGTCTATGCAGCCAACTAGGATATTTCTATTTAAAGCTACTTGTAATAAAACAATGTGATTTTACTCAGTGCTGTATCAATCACTAATTAATGTTAGCATATTATAACAGTAGTTATGCAGATATTATCATAATGTAATTGTGTCTAAGACTCTGTACTAGATGTTAGTTCTCCATTTGGTTTATATTACTATTAGGCACAACATGAAATTTTCTTTGTAAAGCTTAAGATGAGAATAAAAACGTGGAAACTTCCCAAATGCTAAAGATGAGCATATGCACTAACTAGTGTATATAGGCACCACTAATAGCCTAGCAAAAATGATCTGCAACCTAAATATGATATAAAGGACTCTTGCAATAGGAAAACTATAAATGTACCTGCTGTGTTTTATATCGTTGTATGATCACATTATCATCATAAAAAGTTCCGAAAATGAAAATACTGTTATGTTTATACAATTATACATTAATAAAATAAGCAGATTTCACAACATTGTTTTTTTCTGATATTATTAAAACTATCTAATTGATTATACATGATACATTGTAACAAAGTTATCCTGTATTTACTTTCATACCATCTTTTCAAGATATATTTCTCAGGGAAATTTGTCAAATATCTATTATGTTTATAAAAAGATGATAAGCACAATTTTGTAATCTTTATAGATACATTTTCTAAAGAAAGTTTACAAAAAGACTATATCTACATTAAGAGACATGTTTACTCAAGGTTAACATGCATTAAGTGCTTCCACTGCCCAGTCATTTCTATGGGTCGTTGCAGCACTTCACACACATTAACCTTCAATAAATATACCCCTAAATGCTACTTACAGAATGTTTCTTGAAACTGGAGAGAAAATGGCTCAGTTGTACAATTTCTATTATTTAACTCATTAGAAATATTATAGACTTTATAAAAATTTGTTAGAACATTCTTCAATGGATCTCCCACTATTCCCTGCTCCCTTTCTGGTAGCTAAAGAAGCATTACAGAAGGGTGCTAAACAACACTGGCCACATTTGCGAAAAGATACATTAAATTCTACCTGGAATTTAATAACTCCCCAGGGAAACGACAGCCTGCAGCTTTGATGTATTACTTCAATATTAACAGTTTGTTTTGGAGATAAAAGGGGAAAATCAAAAACGCAAAACAGTATTTATTATATGCCATTAGTTTTCTGAGATCTATGAACTGGTAGCAAATCAATATGAGCTCATACAAATACAAGGCATGCAAACTGACAAAATGATATGCTTCCTGACTATAAATAATTGATTTATACAACGTTTTGAAAAATGTTATTACATGACCAAGGTTTATGAAGTTAATATATCTTAGCATGTTAGGTTACATGTTAAATCACACATTTATATCAGTGACTTACCAAAGAGAGATTAGCAAGGTTTGTTCATTATCAAGGATCACTTAGGCCCTCTTTTACTAACACTTAGCTCAAGCTATCTGTTGCATGGTCTATTTTACTCCTATGGGCTGTGTGACAGCTCGAGCTAAGTGTTAGTAAAAGGGGTCCTAAGTACTGGAAAATAAGGCAAGAGTTGTTTAAAATACTTTCTTCTGTGCATAACTTTCAAAATAATTGAACAAAAAATATCTTAACATGCTCTACCATATAAAGATAACAATAAGGAAAGAAAGCATGAATTAAGTTCATCTGTATGAGTCCAAGGATTTTGGAAAAAATATTTTCAATTTTGAACTTGGGCTAGTATCCTGCACTTTTCCTGCAATTATAATAAAGTTACTCTGCAGCAGGGCAGGCCCAATCATTAGGTGGCTGCCTAGGGTGGCAACTTCTGGGTGGTGGCAAAGAACAGGGCATTCAAAGCTAAACAAGAGATTTTGACAGCCAGGGGGTGTAAAGCTTAAGGACTGCCTAGGACACCAACACTTTGAACCAGCTCGTGCCAGCTCTGCTCATTAGCACTGCAAGCAAACACACCAAGTGCAAGATGGCAGGGAATCAAAACATAGGGCTCTTATTATAGCTATGTAAGGCAGAAAATATGGTTTATGGTTTATTTAATCTTGATATACTGCTCTTAACCAAAATATATCTTTTTTGACCGATTCCGAGAGCTCTTTCTTAAGGCAGATATTGTTTAGGATTATTCTGTTATCTGATATCCCGTTATCTGGTGGAAAATGTTTAAAAATTGTAACTATATATAAGAATTTTGCAATAAAAGAAACAAAATGAGAAAAATACTTTGCACTTGGGATTTCTTTTTTTAAGTTTTCCATTTTCTTTGCAATTTCACTTCTTGTAGTGATTTGGAGCATCTGCAAATACAAACTTTAATCTGTAGGTTTCTGCTAGCAGAACACTGATGTCCTCATTTCCCCAGTGCATTGTTGGCAAATTCTGTAACAAGATCAGTAAGCCCTAGAAAAAGAAAACAGAAACAAAAGTAAGAGAAAAGAAAAAAAATGAAAATGAGACCTGGCTTCAGCTATTTGATTCTAGTGATCAGAGAGATTATCTCATCATGTAATCTTAAATTCGCAGACAATATCTATCAAACTTGTTCATCTGTAGTTCCTCAGATGCACAATGTTCTTTCTAAACGTTACCTCCAGGTCTGAATATTCCTATCAAAGGGAAACTCAGTTAAAACTCTGCCATTTCTGCCTGCTAACTGCAGCTGAATTGCTTTCTGCTGCTGTGCCTTTATTGATTCGAGGTGCATTCCATCTACTCCTCAGGTCAGTTAACTTTGACTGGGGTTCTTGATTTAGTTATTGTACTAACGGTACTCATCAGGGCTATGTCTGCAGTAGTATGCTAGCTCTAAATGTCATATCTAACATGCAGTCCATTCAATCCAAGGCCTATCAGCTGATAAATAAATACTTTGGGTGTTTCATTTTCTTAGTCCTCTTCCCTTCATATTACTATGACCTCTATATTTGCAGGGTGAAACGCACTGCACTACCATTATGGAAACGTATTGACTATGCGGCACACTCAATTTCAGAATCTAATTTAGTAACTTAGGTTCACTAGATAGAGGGTGAATGAAACTGTCCAGCACTGTGCCTCCTGAAACGTTAAAGAGATGAAAATTTTATCTGGTTGACCTCTGCAGATAGCAAGGTAAAAGCATCAAAATAAAATCTGCTAAATACGGTTAGCTTATTTTTTTTGTACTGCCACCTCAATTACTGACTGAACAAAAGACAAAAAATATCATTCAAAGACCTACTAACCTTTGCAATACAGCAATGGGAGACCTTTTTCAGATTTTTAAGTTAGTCTGGGTCTGGTCATGACCTCCCAACTATATTGCTAACACAGATTACAAATTGGATCATGAACAGTTATGTTGGCAGCAACACTTCACTACTGAAACTACGGTATCTCTTTGATTTTTACATTGCTAAAATATGCAGAAAACCTGTGAATGCCAATAAAATACTAAAATTCATTTTTTAATGAAATTTTACAAACTATGATCAGCTTAGGGCAAAACACTAACAGTGAATAAATAGTGGTTAAAGTCTATTGAGTGTAATTGTAGCTACTAGTTATTAGAAATGCAAGGAGGAAGGCTTTAGATAGTCTTCACAATATCCTATCATACATAAAAATGTGGTTAAAAGGCTATTATACAAGACAACAAAAGCTATTAATTTGTAACATGAATTGCTTTGGAAAGCTCTGAGTACTAGCAGTAGTTCATACAGAAGAATGTTTTAATGGATATTAAATGCATCCTTTTCCTTTGAAATGGTAGGTGTAATTCACAAGGTCCTACCTGCTGCTTAACAACACTGAGTGGTCTACAATACTAAAAATAGAATGACAAGTTAATCTAGAGGTTCTCAATTCCAGCCCTTAGGACAAAAGCAGTCAGTCTGGATTTCAGGATATACATAATGCATATCAACAGATTTGTATACAGTGGCTAAGAATGCCCTGCAGAGTGGATTGAGAAGCATCAGCTTCTAAAATTAACACAAAAAAGAGCATCACCATAAATACTGCAGTGGGCATCTTAGGAGACAGTGCTTGTGACCTCCTCAGCCCCCCCCCCCCCCCATTGTCTCTAGCACTGGTCTCAGGTTCTTGTCTCAAGAGACCAGAGCCAGATTTCATAAACTGTGTGGCATTGTTAGACAAGAATACAGATAACAACAGTTGTTGCTTCAGAGATTAAGTGTCTGTATGTGTGTGTAGTGTAACGGTGGTGTGCCTGTCTGTGCATGGGATGTGGCAGTGGATGCCTTTGTGGGGGCGGGGGGTTGGGCTGCGGTGCATGTATATGTGTGCTGCAGAGCTGGGGAGACTGTGTGGTGCAGAGGTGAGGTGCCTGTGTGTGAATATGTGATGTGGAGGTGGGGTGTCTGCGTATATGTGTGTGAGGTGTGAGGGTGAGGACAGGGTGCTTGTGTGTGTTCTAGGGGAAGGGGAATGCACCTTATGGCAACAACTTGCACTCTTCCCTCCCCTTCCAATCGCTCTCCTGTTGGCTTCCCTCCATTGCCTTGAAAGAAGGGTCTGGCAATCTACTTCCATCATATCTTGCCAAGAAAACCCAGAGGCTGCTGGATCACCAAGAATCAGCATTGACTTGAAGGCTCCCCCTTCTCTGTTACCCTTCAGACTCTCCCTCTCTTTGCTAACTACTCTAGCACTCCCATCCCCTGCTCTAAAATCCCCCATCCTCCTGATCTAAACAGATCATTGTCCTTTTAAATTATCAATGTCTTTACCTCACTCCCCCCCCTCCTAACACCATTTCTGCTGCAGGCCATGACCGTAACCTCCCTCTTCTCATCTGCCCACCGGGATCCGATCTTCCACGGGCAGATAGAAGAGGGTTTTTCTCCTCTTCTGCCCGTCGGGGATTGGATACCAGCAGGCAGACATCTTGCCTCTGGACAGCGATCGCGGCCTCCCCATTCTCTTCTGTCTGCAGGGGTCCAATCTCCTGTGGGCAGATAGAAAAGGTATTTGCCGCGATTACAGCTATTCCAACAGGCAGCAATCACAGCTCAGAGGCAAGATCCCCTTCTCCTCTGCCCATGGGCAGACAAAGGGTAACGGCCATTGGGGCAACTCGTTTGGGGGGGGGGCAATGCCCCCCTCATCCCCCAAGCTATGCCCATGGGTGTTTTTATTTTTAAATGCCTTCAAGTCAATGCTGATTTTTGGTGACCCAGCAACCCCTGGGTTTTCTTGGCAAGGTATGACCAGAAGTAGATTGCCAGGCCTTTTCTTCCAAGGCAATGGAGGGTAAAGTGACTTGCTCAAGGTCACAAGGAATGCCAGTGGAAATCAAATCCAGATCTCCTGGATAGTAGGCTGTTGCTCTAACCACTAGGCTACTCCTCCACATTTGCTCTATATATAATACTAATATAAATCATGCAGAAATTATGGTTAAAATGAAGTTGTGGACATTTTGTGGACCATGCTGGTCTTTTTCTGCCGTCATTTACTATGTTACTATTTATGTCTGCTCGGGTGCAAGTGTATATGTCCTAGTGTGTTTGATAAAATATTCCAGCTGTGTCCTACTCAGACTCCTGCCCTGAACATGCCTACATCCAGATCAAATAAATGTATTTGTATTCATGTCAATGTGCATACTTTTAAACCTAGGGAAATTTTATAAGAGGTTTTTTATGTACACATACTTTCACATACATGTGAAAAAGAATTTACTAAATTACTCTCAGTGGGGATAGTTTTACAAGCTGCCTACATTGAGAAGACAATAAGATGCCTAGCGTTTTTATAAAATACTAAAGGTAAACAGGCCGAAGTTGTGGATGGATTGAAGTCACAGATAGTCACGCCAGCTCCCGTGGGAGCTGATTCTGTTTGGGCTCCACCGAAACTCTACTCCAGAACATCCTACACTTTTGTTGCATAAAAGTGCACACCTTACTGTCACCACACATACTTTCTCGCATGTAACCTATGGGATAATTTTATAAAAGCCCTTATACGCTGTCAGACGGCTGCCTGGGTGAGAATCTTCACAGTCTTGGCAAGGGCATATATCTATATGATTTGCAAGGGATTGTGGGCAATGCAGTTCATTCACACCAGACACAGCTGCAGACAATAATTTAGTTGTGCTCAAGTGTTAAAGCCAATAAGGTATTTATTTATGGGGTTATTTCTCCCAACACAGATATGCTTGGTAGCACATAAATCAGGTTACTTGCTTCCAGTGTTTAACTTGGAAAAACAAAATCAAAATCAGGAAAACAACATTCAAACTTGTCAGGCATTAGCTAATGTTTTCTTAGCACATATCAAACAACAACCAAAAGCCACAAAGCAAGAAAAAACTGTTCTTTTCAGGTTAACTTCTGATAACTTCCCACATAGATTCAGAAGTGATTCTCTCCTAGCTCACAAGAAATTAGGTAAGGCTCAATTGCTAGCAGTTATCCAGCTGAAACCCCTTAGCTGGCTTGCTTTCTACTGCGTGGCCAGAAATCCTACACAGGAGCTTTTCTGAGTAGATTAAAGAACAAGTTTGTATTTCTTTGTGATGGTTGCTGTACTTTATAACAGAAAATCACCAAAGGAGTTTAGGCAGAGAGCAGTCCATGTAAACAGATTCTTCATCTGCTATCATTCCCTCTTCTTCAACAAGCATGGGTTCAATATCATGGATTGGCACAGATGAATCTCTCAATGGAGCACTTTCAGGAGAATACTTGTTTCCCTGCTGTCTTTCAAGGTTATAGCTAGGGCATAGATCAGTGTTCATACCTGAGCTTCCATTGCTGTTAGAGTTCCTCTCTATATAGCCTGGCCAGTATGTAGTCCAGTTCTTATGTCCAGCCTTCCAATCCAGATCCCTGGACACTGGATCTCTCTTCACATACCTTCTGGCACGGGTCTTAGGGTCCCTTCCACGTGCAGCCGTCTCTCTCACAGGTACCGTCTGGAGATTCCTAGCTCTGCAGCACCATTCCTCTGGCTTTCCCCAGTCCAATGGTGTATGCTGGCTCTTGGAATGCCTCCCAGTATACCTACTGCTCTGGACTCTTCTAGACCTCTCAAAGGCTTTTCTCCTCTTTCTTCCAAAGGGTTTCTTTCCCTCTCTGTCCGTCCGGTTTGGCTTCTGCTTCTGATGATCCTTCAGATGAAACTGATCAAGCTCAAGCTGATTCTCAGGATACTGATAATTCTCTGTAGAATAAACTCTACCTTTATTCTGCCTAGATGAGTGCTCCCCCCTAATACAGCGCAGCTGTGCTGAATCAGGCCCTGCCCTTTGAGATGAGTGCTTAGGGATTACCTCATAGCCCTCCTGATTGAACACACGTTTCCCACTTCAGCTCCTCTAATGGCTGTTGGAAACCTGGTGCATTCTGGGACTGGTAGTCTTTTATGGGAAAATTCTGTTTTCTTATTTCTACCAGAACTGACAGGTTGCTTGTTCAGAGTCACTTCACCTTTTCTATAGCTCCTTCCTGAGCTATGATAAGCTTCCTTATCACAACGCACACTAAATTATAATATCAACCCCCAAATATGTAATTCCCCCCATCTGTGAAATTCCGGCAGCACTGTATATATACTGCCACTGAAAATTCTTACAGATATTACTGGCACTGTTGCTGAGCTGGGGAGACTGTGGCTGCTATCTATACAGCTAAGTAGTTTAATTTAGGACAGTAGAAAGGATGTTTTAAATTAAACTGCTTAGCTATAGTATCTGAATGTCACTGGCAATCTGTATAGTGGTGGTGGTCGCCACTGTACATGTATATTTAATGTTGCTACTTCAATGCATAATGGCACTGAATATATGCAAATTATTTAAACACCATGCCAGCATTAAAAGAAAAATGCTGACTGCAGGTTCAGATATTGACCTGTGTAAGTCATCAGATCATCAATGAGCCATGGAAAGCAAGGTAGCTGTGTAATTTTGAGTAAATGAAAGATTTCCATAAACAACCATTGATCACCTCATTAAAACTCTGATTAGCCTACTAAGGATTCTGGATTCATAAGACACTTTCTGTAGGACCCTCCTTAATCAGGTTTATTTCATAACTGCCCAGTTCAGGTCAATACTATTGCCTACTTTTCCTTCTCATGCTTAAATAACAATCATATAGAATGCAATTTTACGAGACATCCTTTTACATTGTACAAATAACAGATTTTTACATGGAATAGTTATAAGCTGTTCCATTTACCTGTCAGATGGAGAAGTGTGTGAAAGCTATCCACCTGCAATATTGCGGCAAAAGTCTTTGAAAGAAGCTTGATTGAAATATTCAGCCAAAGGAACAGTTTATTTGGCTGAATGTTCCTAGTGATTTCAATGTTGCTGTAATTTGTAATACTTGATATGAATAAATGAAAGAATAAAGATTATAATATTTGTTTAAATAGTATCTTTTCTTTGTGATAAGACATTTTAGCATTTTTTGGAAACATTTTTTTTTCAGATTATGTTATGATTTACTCTGCATTCTGTACATATTTCAGATTTTTTATTTATAATATCATATCACTGAAATCTCTTTAAGTACCTCTTTGAAAGTCCTCTGACTTGCTGCTCAGTAACTGGCATTGATTTGTTAATGGATTTGCCGCTGATCATTTCCTATTAAGAGTCTGTCATCATGCATGGGTTTGGCTGTAACGACTGCGAAATGAGTGGATTAAAAAAGCGTTGTTACTCACCTGTAACAGGTGATCTCTGGGAACAGCAGGAATCAGTCTTCACAAATGGAGTATCATCTGTACCAACGGAGCCTGCGTGGGAATGCGCCCCAGCATCCAATTGGAAAGCTTTTGGGAGCAATCCACTGCGCCTGTGCATCTGCTTTCCTAAGTCCTCTCCTCAGTTGAGTTTGTAGCTGAGAGATAGATGAAAAGGAGAATACCCTACAACTCTTAGAGGAGGAGGGTGAGTTGTGAAGATTGATTCCTGCTGTTCCTGGAGATCACCCATTACAGGTGGGTAACAACGCTATCTCTAGGAACAATCAGGAATGCAGTCTTCATATATGGGACTCACTAGCTCTGAGGTACCAGAATGGAGTTGGAAGCAGTGGTATCCCCAAGGCTAAAGAACAGAGCCGAGAAGATGTGGATACAAAGTGGCCCATTTGGACTCGATTGCATTTGGCAAGACCTTCGTCAGGGAAGTCTGGTGGCAGGAGAAGTCCAGGATGGGAGGGTAGGATTTGCAGTTAAATCCCAAAAAGGTGCTGGAGGACAGCCTGGCCAAAAACAGCATCCCGAAGGGAGTCCCTGTCTAGACATTAATGTGCAGCGAAGGTAAGGATGGAGGACCAGGTAGCTGCTCGACAGATTTTGTCAATGGAGATGGAACGAAGGTTGGCAACAGAGGTTGCCCTGGCTTGCACGTTGTGAGTGTTGATGTGATCCTCAAGGGAGAGACCTGTTTGAGCATAGATAAAAGAAATGTGGTCCGCAATCCAGTTGGATAGGGCGCACTTTGTTACTGGCAGTCCAAGGTGACTTAGATCAAAGGAAATGAATAATTGAGATTTTTTGTTCTGTTCAAGTAGAAAGCCAGTGCGTGTTTGCAATCTAAAATGTGTTGTGCTGCTTCAGCCCTAGAGGCATGCAGTGTGAGGAAGAAGACCGGTAGTATCACCAATTGGTTGAGGTGAAAGGTGAGACCACCTTCGGAAGGAAGTATGGATGAGTACAGAGAACCACCTTGTCATGGTGGAACCAGGTGTACAGAGGATCTGACACTAAAGTCTAAAGTTCGCTGATGCGGTGAGCTGAGGTGAGGGCGATGAGGAAGATTACCTTCCAAGACAAGAATTTTAAAGAAGTGGTGGTTAAAGGCTCAAAAGGAGGCTTCAGAAGTTACGCTAGGACCACCTTGAGGTCCCAGGCCACCAGTGGTGGTTTGTTCAGTGGTTTGGACAGCAGCAGAGCCCGCATAAGTCATTGCACAAAAGGGGTGAGAAGAAATAGGATGCCTGTCACTGGCCTATGATAGCTGAGACGGCACTCAGATGAATTCTGACTGAGTTAGTCTTGAGACCTGCCAAGGACAAGTGGAGGAGATATTGAAAAATGATTTCCACTGGGCAGGCAGAGGGGTCAATATGTTTCGGAGTACACCAGAGAATGAACCTTTGCCATTTGAAGGCATAAGAATGTCTGGTAGTCGGCTTGCGAGATGCAAGTAGGATGTCCTCGACCTTTTGTGGAAGGTTGAAGTCAGCAAAGATTATGCTTTCAGCAACCACACCATGAGACGGGGTACTTGTGGATTGGATGGCAAAGCATCCAATGATCCTGAGAAAGGAGGTTGGGCGCATATCCCAGGTTGAGAGGTGGAGTTTGTGCCAGACGAGTCAGCAGAGGAAACCATGGCTGACGGGGTCAGGTAAGGGGCTATTAGGATCATGGAGCCCCTGTCAGCCTGCAGCTTGAACAGGGTCTTGGGTATTAAGGGGATGGGTAGAAATGCATAAAGTAGTCCCTTTCTACAATGGAGAAGGAAGGCATCCATTGCCTGGCAGTGCCAGGAGGGAAACCTCAAACAAAACAGTGGAAGTTGTGAATGGTGAACAGATCTATTCTGGGGGTCTCCAACATGTGGAAGATCCAAGATGCCACTTCCTGATTTAAAGTCCACTTGTGAGAACACAGGATACGGATGAGTCTGTCTGCAAGGAGACTGAGTTTGCCTGGAAGATACACCACCCTGAGATGGCTGCTGTATGCAATGGAGAAGAACCAGAGATGAAGGGCTTCCTGGAGAGGGGATAGGAACCCGTTCCCCCCTGCTTATTCACACAGAACATGGCCACCTGGTTGTCTGTTCCAACTAAGACTTGTTTGCCCAAAAGTTGGGTTGAAAAACCTGAAGGGCATTCGTGAGAGCATGTATCTCCAGGAGGTTGATCTGCAACTTGAAATTCCTGTTGTGTCCACTGCCCCGTGTAGTGAGACTGTCTAGATGTGCTTTCCCACCTGAGTTTGGAAGCATCTGTTGTCAGGGTGCACTGAGGTGGAGGCATCTGAAAAGTAGGTTTTGAGGGGATCACCATCACTGAAGGGAGTTGACAAGTGGAGGGTGATGCAGATGTTGTCTGAGAGACACCCGGTTGCTTGGGTCCATTGAGATGACAGAGTCTATTGGGCTTGCCACATGTGCAGGCAGGCATAGCGGATGACATGGACTGTGGAGGCCATGTGGCCCAGAAAGCTCAGCATTTCTCAAGCTGTTGGCTAGCTCAATGAGGCAGGCAGAGTGATCCTGTGGAAGGAAAGCTCAGGCCTGACAAGTGCCCAAAACTGCTCCGATGAATTCAAGCTGCTGGCTTGGGACCAGGTGCGATTTTGGAAAGTTTAGGATGAATCCCAGATCTTGGAGCACAGTGATGGTGCGATGAAGAGATAGTTTTATCTTTTGTGGGGATTCTTCCATGATCAGCCAATTGTCTAAGTAGGGGAAGTTGAAGAACCCTAAAGTACGAAGGTAGGTGGCAACCAGTGCCATACATTTTGTGAACACTTGGAGTGCGAAGGCTAACCTGAAGGAGAACACTCAATATTGTTAGTGAATTTGCTAGAACCAAAAACACAGATACTGTCTATGTTGAGGGTGGATCAGCAAATGTGTGTATGCCTCCTTGAGGTCTAGAGAACATAGACAGATGTTTCTCTGAAGGTATGGCAGAAGTGTACCGAGGGAAATCATTTTGAAAGAGGCTCTGGTAAGAAATTTGGATGCATTCTGATTAAGGCCTAGAATGCATGACGTTTGTCCTCAGGAAGGATAGGGTTAAGGTTCTCTAGATCCCTAGCGATATCCTTGAGATACATACCCATATAGAGCATGTAGGAAGTAATCCTAGAAGTAGCATGCATGCCTAAAAATACCAACGGCCATAGGCATCGAGAGTTCTGGAGTCCTTGCCCGGAGGTATGGAAGAATGATTCTTAGAACTCTCATTGTGCCGCATCACCAATTCCACCACCATGGAGTGGTATGGTAGTTGAGGCTTTTGGAAGCCAGAACATGTTGGAACTCGGTACATGGTATCAAGTCGTTTGCTGATTAGGATAAACCACTGGGGGGGGGGGGGAGAGGGGGGCGCCCTCCCACACACGTAGCATTAGATCCTGCAGGATATAATGCATAATGCACCGGTAACGTGGCCACCTCTTTGGGCGCCAAGGGGTATTGGAGGATTTCCAACTCCTTTGCCCTTGGTTCCATCTCCGATGCTACAGTAATCTGCAGGCCCGCTGCCATGTCTTGAATGAAGTCTTAAAAAGATATATCCTCTGGCAGGGAGCGATGCTGCTCATGAGGAGGGGACAGATCAGAAGGCAGATCCCGGGTTACTCTGGAATCTTCCAATGCATCATTGGAATTGGAGGAGATAGAGTCTGATTCTGAAAGAAAGTCAAAGTATTGACAGTCTCGTGTCAATATCAAGGTCCGATGCAGAAACAGATGATCGGTCAGTGCGGCAGAGGGAAACTGTTGGGTACCAATGATGCCTGTCGCTTCCAAAGGAGGCATCAGAGGGAGAGGGTCCCCTGATGCAGCTTTGAGGTCTGGCATTGACCCCACAGGTATCAGTCATGGGCCGGATGCAGACGACTGCACTGCTGGAGCAGTCAATATTGACAGTACTGAGGCTGCCAGGAATGCTGCCAAACTCCTATTTAGATATTAAGGTTAGGAAGGGACCAGAGGGCTTTTTAATGGATTTATACCGTAAGCCTACTGATCGGAACCTTTTATTTTATTCTAGTTAACATAATCACTCACTCAAGTTTAATCTCCCTGTGAGCCAATTCCTACGAGCTAAAAGGATCTGCTCAAAGGCAGCAGATTTTGAGAGGCACATTTATGAGCTTAGGAACCGTTTTCTTGCCAGAAGCTATCCCCGCACTAGTATACAGCAGGCTTATTCACGAGCTAAGGCCACAGATAGGATGTCTTTTCTGAAGAAGTCAGAACATAGGTTTCAAAATAAGATTGTGTCCATTAGTTTTTTCTGAACTTTCACATGCAATTGTTAAAATTATCAGGGAGGAATGGCACATTTTTCAAACATTGCCTGTATCTGAACAACAGGAGGTTACAGTTGCACATAAATGAAATCCTAATTTGGCCAACTTGTTAGTACCCTCTACGTTACCAGAAAGACAAAGACCGCCTCGTACAAAGGGACACTTCCAATGTGGTAAGTGTTCTGTGTGCATACATGGACTATCTATGAAAGAAAAAATTGTACATCCTGTTACTAAGGAAAAGTTTTATCTTACAGACTTTTCAAACTGTACAACAGAGAATGTTATTTATGTGATAATTTGCCCATGTAATATGTTGAATATTGGAAAGACTAATGGGGCAGTCCGAGTTCAGATCATAGAATATCACAGCTGTATTAGCAGACATCTACAGGATAAGCCTCCGGTTAATCATTGGATTGAAAAGTCACATTTGATTTCAGATCTTAAGTTTTTTGTCCTTAAGGTGGTCAAGGCCAATTGGTGCGGTGGCAATCTGGACAAAACATTATTGAGATCAGAACAAAAGTATATCTTTCAGATGAATACTTTGGCTCCACAGGGCCTGAATCAAGACATTGACTATGCAGTGTTTTTATGAACTACCTTTCGTGCTGTTTTTTCACTGGGGTTCCTTCACCTTATTCATCCTATATCTAACCTATAGGACTATTATGAGAGATTATGTTGTTTTTTTATGATGGCAGCATGTTATCCTGGTCTCATCTTGATAGGATATAAATAATTTTTCGGTTTACCTTTCGGTTGGTTTTATTGCTTTTTATTGCTCCTCATTATTTTAATATTTTATGGGTCTTAACTATTTATCTATTTGTTTAGATTATGGTGGTTTTATGGTATATGCCTTTTATTGTTTCCTTTAGTTAATCCCGCGTGGTTGGTTTGGTTCTTATTCTCCATTTATTTGTAGGTCATGGATGGTTTGACTTACAATATCTAGCGGTCTTGTACTCACTTGGGTTTTAGTGTTTCCCCCCCCCCCCTTTCCCCTTCCCTCTTCTTTTTCCCTCTCTCTTTCCCCCTCTTCTCCTCCCCATCCACTCTTTCACTCCGCCCTCACCCCTCCCCTTCCTCCTTCCCCCTTCTCTTTCCTTTCCCTCCTCCGTTCCCCTCCCTCCTCCCCTCTCTCCTCCCCCCTTCCCCATTCCCTTCCCCCCTCCTCTCCTCTCCATTTCCCCCTTCCTCTCTCCTCCTTACCCCTTTCTCCCCTTTCTGTGAAGATGATAGGATTTGAATCTGCACACAATATCCAATATGGTATCATAAGTACACACATCTGTGTCTTTCAAAAAGAAAATGTGCATCGAAGCTACTATTCCTGCGTTTTTATCTATGTAGTTAAGGCAGTGTTTTATTAGCTATTGATATTTCCTCTCCCTCCTTCCCCTTCCTCCCCTTCCTCCCCTTTTTTCCACCTCCCTTCCCCCCTTCCCTTTCTTCCTTATTTCCTTCCCCTCAAGGGTTTCATACAATTCTTCTATTTTTGGCATTCTATGGATACAATATGCAGGAGTAGATGATTCACTGGATATTTATGGTGCTCAAAAAAGTGTGTGTGGATCACACACGTTACCTTTGGTTTAGAATTATAGGCATCTCTATGTAGAGACGTACTGTAATACGTATACATTAATTGTGTCTATTTAATAGCTATAGGGAGATACACAATATTCTTAGAAAAACGATCTCTGTCCCTTGGTAGGACTCCTTTTTGAGCAACAGCGAAGGAAGATACTCCCAGTTTTTATTGTCAGTGTTGGTTTTTATAAATAAATGAAGGGTATTTCTAAAACTTTGTTTACCCTGGCATTGTCATGATTATTCTCTTTGGCACCTTCTCTGTCCTCTCTTGTTTCCGTATCCTTTAGCAACCCTGTGCACTGGTTTGCCATGCCGTGATAAGGAAATTGGGTTTTAATACATGATTTTTAGTGTTGCAGATGTGGTTTGGATCTATAATCATTTTGCGATGTGTTCCGATGTATCTATTGGTTTTACGGTTTTTGTTTTTATTTTATTTTATTTTATTTTTTTTACAGAGAACAATATCACTTTATATTTTGATTTGGTACTGATAGTAGATACCAATTCATTGTAACCATAATACTTTATATTTCGATTTGATATTAATAGTCAATACTTATCAGTTGTATTTATGACCTTTCTAGCTTTTGCAGTTGTTTGATTTAGTGTCATAAAGGAGTGCTAGAGGGATATATTATATCATAGAACTACTAGGCAGAAGAATTGCATCACAGGTGCTATCCCTCTCTATAGTTTTATACAATTTTTTCCCTTTTCCCCCTCCCCTACTTCCTCTTCTCTCTGTTCTAGTTCTAAATGATAGACACTTTTTAGTATATTTTGGGCCACTAGTATTTTTATAGTCCTCCTCATCACATAATGCATGTTAGTCTTAGTCCCTTTATTCAAAGTGGGCCCGATTTTCGAAGGCATTTACATGGGTAATTGCCCTGTCTGCATCGGATGCACCTTTTGGAGAATCTCGATGACAATGAAGGGACTTACCTGGAGGATTGAGTTTTGATGCTGATGACTTAGAATTAGTCTTATGTTTGGATTTTGAAGAGACCTGAGAACCAAGAGAGGAGGCAGAGATCCTCGACGATGTGAAAGTCACTGAATCAAGTCCAGAGCAAACAGAAAACCATACTGTCTGGATTTGTTCTTTAGGCCTCTTTTTGTCATTTGTTGGCACAAAGGGCACTCAGTTGGTAAATGATTTGGACCCAAACATTTTAAACACCAGCCATGTTTATCGGTGACTGATACTGTACCAGAACACTTGGCACATCTTTTGAAGCCGCTGATGTGTTTTTCCATTGTGGTGGAAGAAAAGTAGGCTAAGGCCTAATTTGGCAGTAGAAATCACCAAAATTGGAAAAAATGAAAAGTTAAAGAAAGAAAAATATTTTAAAAAGAAAATAAATATTGGTGCCGGTATCAGGGACGGTACCGGCATCGATGGAAAGGCAGAGGACAGATTTAAACAAAAAAAAGGACTTTTTTGGCAGTAACAGGAAGAAAACAACCTGCTGGCTCCATGGAAAATGAAGAATTGAGGAGAGGACTTGGGAAGGCAGATGCACAGATGCAGTGGATTGCTCCCAAAAGCTTTCCAATTGGACGCTGGGGAGCGTTCCCATGTAGGCTCCGTGGCTTCCCCATATGTGAAGACTGCACTCCTGCTTGTTCCTGGAGATACAGGTTTATTGAGATAAATATGTGTACATTTAAAGTGCAAGACACACAGATAACCTATTATCTCATCGTAAAGAATGCACCAATTTTTTATTTATTTTATTTATTTATTTAACAGTTTTTTTATATACCGCCCCTTCCAGAGATCAGGGGCGGTATATAAAAAATAAAATAAAATATACTTCTGTATATTTTACATGGAACTTGTGTTAACTATATACACGTTTTTTTTATATTTTATATTTTAATATTTTATATTTTAAATTTTATATTTAATTATATTATAGAATTATAAATATTTTATAATTAGGTTTTATGGCAATAAGGATCAACAAACAAGTTGTAGGTGATATCTTTTTATTTTTCTAACTTAATGTATCTTTGACAAAGTCTTTAAGTTTGAAGAGGGGGGATTTATTTTTTTGTAAGATCTCAGAGCCCAATAGAAGTAAGTTTTCTGCTGCAGGCCAGCAGCAGAATAGTTAGCCCCAAGCATTGTAAAAAAGATAATCCCCATAACATGGTGCAAGTTTATCAGGACCAGAAATGATGTGGTAACATTGCAAGTAGGTTATCAGCCTAACAGTGAAATTCATAGGCTTCTTAGCAGTGGCATAAATTCTTCCCAAGAAGGGCGCCTACTTGCAGCTGTTACCAGATCTGCAGAGATGGACTCCTAAAATTGTTCTTGGGGGCCATAACTGAAGGTCTACCACTGATTCTTAGGAAACTTTAACTTGTTAAACTGTATGCTTCTAATGTACATTGTATTCAATTGGTAACTGGTATCCAAACTCTGTGTACTCTGAAAAATAGGATTCTGTGGCAAGTAATGTGTTTTGATCTCATAAAACATGAAGTCATCTGCTAATCAATATTTAACAGATAACATGACAAGCCAATTAGAAAGATACTCCATAAAGGGATTCACAAATAAAAAAAGAGCAAAGATGAGTAAATTAATAGTGACTGAGACAAAATAGGAATAATAATCATATGTGAATGAGCCTATTTTCCTTAACAGATAGAAATGAAAGAGCAACCATTAAGGTCTGTGTACAAATAAGAGAGCCAGGTTAATTGGTCTAATGCACTTTCCATCCACAACTATGGGACTTAATTTACACTTTTCTACTTGAAACTATAATGAATCATCATGCCCATCAATGAGAAAAACAGTGAAAGCTTTTATATGCTAAGCTGTCAAACAGCTGATCCAAAAGGAATGTGTGCTGTGTTTTAAAAGCCTCAGTGAAAGCTTTTCACTTCCAAATCTATTATAATAATAATTTATTCTGCCTTATTTAAAGGTTTCTATTAAGCACCTGGCCGGAGCTATGTCAATAATCTCATAGGTCCTATTTATACTACTTACCAATAAACAAAAGTTCCTCAACTGTATACTTGGGTATCATTTAGTTTTATAAACAGAAAAGCAATACTAGAAACCAACAAACTTTTTAATAGTCAAAAGGTTCTTAAACTTACACAAAAGCAAGTGTTTTGATGTCAGATTAAGGTGATTAATTTGCATGCCTCATAGTTTATACAACCACTATAATAATTTATTTATTTAGACAGATTTGTATACCACCTTATCCTACAATCAAAGTGGTTACATCACATCACAATTGGGGTTACATTTAACATGTGGGTGCTTTACAAACATTTAACATGAGGGTATTTAACAACATTAAGACAGCACAATTTGAGGGTTACCTTTATCATGAAGGTGCTTTCACGAGTCTAGTTGGGTTGATTGGGTATTGAGTTTGCGGGGGTATTTACGTTGCAATACCGCTTGGGTGGGGACTGTTGTCTATCTGCTCTTGAGTTGGCGGGGGTAGTTGCAATACCGCTCGGGTGGGGACTGTTGCCTATCTGCTCGTAGGTTTCTGTAAAGAGCAGGGTTTTAAGGGCCTTGCGGAAGTCTGTTATGTCTAATAATATTCAAGATGTAAAAAATCCAAAAGAAGAATGCCTGTAAGTTGGATAAACAATGGTTCCCTGACATTGTGTAAGTGTCCCCGCAGGTCAGAGGTGTCTATTTTTCTTTATTTTAGTTGTGCACAATAAGAATGATTTAAACATAAAAAATGGTCAAGTTAGGTGTAAAGAAGTCCAGAAGCACACATTTGCACCACTTCACAGGGAGATTTATTTATGATGTTATGCCATTTTGATTTATTTTCCTTTTTACCGTTTATTGATAGGTTGCATTGATTGTGTTTTTTAAATTGTAAAGTGCTCTGGGTCTCCTCTTGGGGAAATAATTCAAAATGAATATTCTAATTCAGATAGGAGACAAACAGATCCTTTTAGCACATCATATTTGATTTATTGTTACAATTTTTTTTTAAGATTTCCATTTGTATCTATATAATACATACAAATATTATAATTCTTTCCATTTCTTTTTCTCCATTTACCATACTACTCCCTTCCCTCCCCAGTACCCACCCCATTTGGCAATAGTGATCAATGGAGGCCGGATGGCAAGGGAATCCACAGTACTACCTTATAACTTTCAAAAGGGAGACTATGATAAAATGAGGAAAATAGTTAAGAAAAAAATAAAAGGAGCAGCTGCAAAGGTTAAAGTTTTGCATCAAGCATGGGTGTTGTTTAAAAATACTATCTTGGAATCCCGTACCAGCTGTATTCCTTGCTTTAGGAAAAGCGAAAGGAAGTCCAAACAACTACCAGCATGGTTTAAAGATGAGGTCAGAGAGGCTGTTGTAGCCAAAAACACATCTTTGAGCAAATGTAAAAAGGAGCAAAATGACGAAAATTGGAAACATAAGCACTGGCAACTTAGAAGCAAGGCATTGATAAGGCAGACAAAGAGAGAATTTGAAAAATGGCTTACTGTAGAAGCAAAAACATATAATAAAAACTTTTTCAAGTACATCTGTAAAAAAAAAACCTTAGAGAGTCAGTTGGACCATTAGAAGATAGAAGGATAAAAGGGAATTAAGAGAGGAAAAGGCCATAGTGGAAGGACTGCATGAATTCTTTGCTTCAGTCTTTACTGAAGAAGATAAAGGGAAGTTACCCATGACTGAAATGGTATTTAAAGGTGATGCATCAGAAGAACTGAAAGAAATATCAACAAACTGGTAAGATGTATCAAAACTATTTGATAAACTAAAGAGTAGCAAATCAACTGGATCAGATGGTATACATCTGAGGGTGTTGAAAGAACTGAAATATGAGATTGCAGATCTACTATTAGTAATCTGTGAATTATCATTAAAATTATCTGTAATGCCTGAAGATTGGCAAATGGCTAACACAGTAACAGTAAGTGACAGCAGATAAAGACCAGCATGGTCCATGTAGTCTGCCCAGCAAGATGGCAGGAGTAGGTGAACCCCTCCCCTTGTCTTTGTCCAAGGGTGCACACCTGCCACTCTGTGTAGGCCACCCCTCCCCATGTCTTTGTTTAGGGATAAACCCACTGCTCCATGTAGGATACCCCTATTTGTTGAGAAATTAGATGATTCAGTTTATTTTGATTTTATCCTGTTGCTGTAAAGCAGGGGTTCTCAACCTTGTCCTCGGGACCCACCTAGCCAGTCGGGTTTTCAGGATAACCACAATGAATATGTATGAGAGAGATTTGCATACACTGCCTCCATTATATGCAAATCAATCCCATGCATATTCATTGTGGTTATCCTGAAAACCCGACTGGCTAGGTGGGTCCCGAGGACAGGGTTGAGAACCCCTGCTGTAAAGGGATCCACTGTGTCTGTCCCATGCCATTTTGAATTCTGTTACTGTGCTTGCCCCCACCACTTCCATCGGGAGGGCATTCCAATCATCCACCACCCTTTCAGTGAAAAAGTATTTCCTGACATTGCCTCTCAATTTACCCCCTTGCAGCTTCACGTTATGCCCCCTAGTTCTACAGCTTCCCTGTCTCTGGAAGAGGTTTGTTTGTTCATTATTTCCCTTTAAGTATTTGAAGGTCTGAATCATATCTCCCCTATCCCTCCTCTCCTCCAAAGTGTACATATTTAGGTCTTCAGGTCTCTTCTCATAAGGCTTCTGACGCAGGCTCCAAATCATTTTGGTCGCCTTCCTCTCAACAGTTTCCATTCTTTTTACATCCTTTGCAAGATATGGTCTCCAAAACTGAACACAGTATTCCAAGTGAGGCCTCACTAGTGACTTATACAGTGGCATTAGTACCTCTTCCTTTCTGCTGGCAATTCCTCTTTGTATGCAGCACAACATCCTCCTCGCTTTTGCCACCGCCTTGTTGCACTGTTTAGCCACCTTGAGATCTACAGAAATAATCACACCAAGGTCTTTCTCCTGATCCGTGCACACCAACCTTTCGCCCCCTATCGCGTACATTTCCCTTGGATTTCTGCTACCCAAATGCATGACACTGCACTTCTTTGCATTAAATCTTAACTGCCAAGCATTAGACCATTCTTCCTCCTTTTGTAGATCTTTCCTCATGTTAACCACTCCCTCAGGGGAGTCCACTCTGTTGCAAATTTTCGTGTCATCTGCAAATGTCATCTCCATTCAGTCTTTCAGCAATATCACTCACAAATACATTGAACAGTGCCGGGCCCAGGACCGAACCCTGGGGCACCCCGCTAATCACCTTCCCTTCATCTGAGTGAGCACCATTTACCATCACCTTCTGTCGTCTGTCAGTCAACCAATTTCTGATCCAGTTTACCACCTTGGGACCCATCCCCAAACTGCTGAGTTTATTGATAAGCCTCCTGTGAGGGACAGTATCAAAGGCTTTGCTGAAATCCAGGTAGATGACATCCATCGCATGCCCCTGATCTAGTTCTCTGGTCACCCAGTCAAAGAACTCAATCAGATTTTTCTGGCAAGATCTTCCTTCGGTAAAACCATGTTGCCTCGGATCTTGCAACCTGTTGGTTTTGAGAAAGTTCACTATTCGCTCTTTCAGGAGCGCCTCCATTATTTTTCCCGCCACCTTCTAACGTAACGCCAATTTTTAAAAAGGGTTCCAGGGGTGATCTGAAATACTACAGACTAGTGAGCCTGACGTCGGTACTGGGCATCATTATAGAAACCATTATAAACAACAAAATTACTGTACACATAGATAGTCATGGTTTAATAGGAGAAAGTCAACATGGATTTAGCCAAGGAAGGTCTTGTCTTACTAATCTGTTATATTTTTTTTGAAAGTGTACATAAACAGGTAGACAAAGATGAGCCAGTTGAAACAGTGTATCTGGATTTTCAGAATGCCTTTGACAAAGTCCCTCACATGAAACTTGACGAAATTAAAAAGTCATGGGATAGGAGGCAGTGTACTATTGCGGATCAGGAACTGGTTAAAAGATAGAAAGCAGAGGGTAGGGCTAAATGGCCAATTTTCTCAAAGGAGAAAGGTGATAGTGGAGTACCCCAGGGATCTGTGCTAGGTCTGCAGCTTTTTAACATATTTATAAATAACCTGCAAATGGGAATAATGAGTGAGGTAACCAAATTTGCAGATGACACAAAATTATTCATAGTTGTTAAAATCCAAGATGACTGCGAAAAAATGAACTTGATAAATTGGCATACTGGACATTCAAATGGCAAATGAAATTTAATGTAGACAAGTGCAAAGTTATGCACCTAGGAAAGAACAATCCAAACTATGGTTACACATTAGGAACCACCACCCAGGAAAAAGATTTAGGCGTTATCTTGGATAACACATTGAAATCCTCTGCCCAGTGTGCAGTGGTGGCCAAGAAGGCAAATAGAATGCTAGGAATCATAAGGAAAGATATGGAGAATAAAACAAAGGATATTATAATACCTCCTTATCATTCCATGATGCAACTGCACCTTGAATATTGTGTGCAATTCTGGTCGCCATATCTTATGGTTATAGTTGTTGTTGTTGTTAAGGGCCGTCGAGTCGGAGTCGACTCATGGCGACCCTCTGGATAGCTATCCTAAATTGTGTTCGGTCTTCAGTCAGGCGGCTCATTGTTGACAGACTGGTACCCGTAGCTGCTGTTATTGTATCGATCCATCTCATTGCTGGCCTTCCTCTTTTGCGTTGACCTTCTATCTTGCCAAGCATGATGTCTTTCTCTAATGATCTCTCTCTTCGCATGATGTGTCCAAAGTATGAAAGTCGAAGTCTTGTCATCTGAGCTTCTAAAGAAAGCTTAGGTTTGATCTCCTCTAGTACCGACTGGTTTGTTCTTCGGGCAGTCCATGGTATACACAGTATTCACCGCCAGCACCATAATTCAAAGGCATCAATTTTCTTCCTGTCTGTCTTTTTCACTGTCCAGCTTTCACATCCATATGATGTTATTGAAAATACCATGGCTTGAACAAGTCGAATCTTTGTATGGAGAGAGACATCTCTGCTCTTGAGAATCTTATCTAGGTCTTTCATAGCCATTCTGCCAAGAGCAATGCGTCGTTTGATTTCTTGACTGCTTGTTGCTTCTTTATTGATAGTTGATCCAAGTAGGTTAAAGTTGTTCACAATTTCAATTTCTTCTCCTTCAACGATGAACCTGTTGATTATGCCAGTTGTCATGATCTTTGTCTTTACATTAAGGTGCAGGCCCATTTTGAGACTATGTTCTTTGATTGTGAGAAGCAAATGTTTCAGATCATCTTCACATTCAGCCAGTAATGTAGTATCATCAGCATAGCGAAGATTGTTGATGAGTCTTCCACCAATCTTCACACCTCTGTTGTCTTCCTACAATCCTGCTTCTCTGATGATTTCTTCTGCATATAAATTAAACAGGTAGGGGGAAAGTATGCAGCCTTGTCTTACACCTTTGCTTATTTTAAACCATTCTGTTTCTCCTTGTTCCGTTCGAACTGTTGCTTCTTGATCAATGTACAGATTGCGCAAGAGAACGATCAGGTGTTCTGGTATACCCATGCTTCTTAATGTGGCCCAGAGTTTCTCATGGTTTACACAATCAAAAGCCTTGCTATAGTCGATAAAGCACAAATAGATATCCTTTTGGTATTCTTTAGTCTTTTCAAGGATCCATCTCACATCCGCAATGTCGTCTCTCCTTCCTCGCCCTTTCCTGAACCCTGCTTGCACTTCAGGTAGTTCTTGTTCCAGGTATGGTTGTAGTCTCTTTTGAATAATCTTCAGTAGAATCTTGCTGGCATGTGGGATCAGAGCGATTGTGCGATAATTTCCACAGTCAGTTGGATCACCTTTCTTTAGTATTGGTATAAACACAGATCTTTTCCAGTCAGTTGGCCATGATGTTGTCTTCCATATTTCTTGGCAGAGCCTTGTAAGTATGGTAACAGCTGGATCAGATTGCTGCAATACTTCTATAGGAATGCTATCAATGCCTGGTGCTTTGTTCTTTGATAAACCTTTCCCACAATTTCAACTCCTTGAATATTTATCCAAGGAAGAGCATCGGGCCAATCGCATACCTTCATGAAACGGAGAGACTTTAGATAAGTATCCGGTTACTAGTGGATTGCTTTGGCCTTTTGTCTAAAAAAACTCACAAGTGTTTTTATGACTTTTTCTTATTTATTGGTGACACTTTCATGTGGTGTTAAACCTTAATTTTCGTAAGCTCTCAATGGGCTCAATATTTTGAGTAAAATGGAATATTAGCTTCAGGAGATAGTAATACTGTCTCAAGGCTACTTTTCCGACATTTACAGATCTACACACGTCAGTTTTAGACTTAGGTTAATTTATTTCTCTAATTTATAAGAATTGTTCTTTGATAAGGCTTTCAATGCTGCTTCAACTTCTTCTTTCATCACCAATTGTTCCCGATCATAAGGTACAGGTTGAAACGGCTGTTGGTCCACTTGATCTTTATCATATAAAAACTCTGTATATTCCTTCCACCTTTTCTTGATCTTCTCAGCATCATTCAACAGAGATCCTTGAGCATCTTGTAACATTCCAATTCGAGGCTGGAACTTTTTCTTTAACTCTCGTAGCTTCAGGAAAGCCGATCTTGTTCTTCCTCTAATAGTTTCTGCTTCTATTTCCTTGCAAGTGTCATTGTAGTACTTTTCCTTGTCCTGTCTTGCTGCACGTTGGAAATCTCTGTTGAGTTCTGCAATTGTCTTTCTTTCTCCTCTGGCTTTAGCTTCTCTGCGTTTCTGGGCAATTTTCAGAGTTTCTTCCGTCATCCATTTTGGCCGTTTTTGTTTTTTCACCTTTTGTAGAGACTTCTCACTTTCTTCCAACACAACCTTCTTAATGTCATTCCATAACTCTTCCGGAGCTCTGTCATTTGTATCTAAAGCAGCAAATCGATTTTGCAGGCAGTCTTTAAATTCCAGTGGTATATTCTCAAGGTCATATTTTGCTACATTCATGAGTGGTTTGCTCTTTTTCAACTTTAGCTTGAGTTTGCATACTAGTAGTTGATGATCTGTACCACAGTCAGCTCCAGGTTTTGTCTTTGTTGATGTTATAGAGCTTTTCCATCGTTGACTTCCACAGATATAGTCAATTTGATTTTTATACAATCCATTGGGTGAAGTCCATGTGTACAGTCGCCGCTTGCGTTGCTGGAAGAAGGTGTTTGGGATGAATAGATCATTGGTCTTGCAGAATTCTATCAGTCTTTCTCCAGCTTCATTTCTGTTGCCAAGTCCATATTTTCCAACTACTTGGAGTAGCCTAGTGGTTGGGGCAAGGTACTTCAGGCCGGAAGGTCAGGGGTTCAAATCCCACTAGACGACAGCAACCTTGGGCCGGAAGGACTGGGGTTTCTAGTCCCACAGATGCTCCTTGCGGTCTTGGGCAAGCCACTTAACCCTCCATTGCCCATGTTCCCTGTAAGTATTAGTGTATGTGTCTCATATCCCCGCATGTTAAATGTATCCCCCAATTGTGTTGTGACCGCTTTGATTGAAGGATAAGGCGGTATACAAAACTGTCTAAATAAATAAATAAATAAACTACTTTGCCGCCTTCTTTGTTGCCAACTTTTGCATTCCAGTCACCCATGACTATCAGGATATCCTGTTTGCATGTTCTGTCAATTTCAGCTTGTACTTGTTCATAGAACTCTTCAATTTCATTCTCTTCTGCAGCTGTTGTTGGGGCATATACTTGAATTATAGTTGTGTTGATAGGCAATCCTCGTAGACGAATAGAGATTAGGCGTTCGCTGACTGCATTGTATTTCATTACAGTTCTTGCAAGTTTCTTCTTTATTATAAATGCAACACCATTTCTTCTTTGTCTTTCATTTCCAGCATAGTAGATCATGTGATCATCTGATCATCTGATGCAAAGTGCCCGATGCCAGTCCATTTCAGTTCGCTGACACCCAACAGATCAAGTTGTACATGTTCCATTTCATTCTTGACCACCTCCAACTTCCCTTGGTTCATGCTTCGTACGTTCCATGTTCCAATGTGTAAGACATTTTTACAACTTCTGACTCTCATTTCATGCGCAGCTACATCAGCAGTCAGACTTCCCGAGGGCTTTGATCCAACCACATCATAAATGCTGGCTTTACTCTGAAAAGTCTTCAGCTCTTCCCCAGTAGCTAGTTGAGTGCCTTCCGACCTGTGGGTCTCATCTTTCAGCACCATAGCACAATTTGTTTTGTTGTAACTATCCATTGGGTTTTCATGGCAAGATACAGAAGTAGATTGCCGGGCCTTTCTTCCGCGCAGTTTAAGTTTGGTGTTGTTGCCGTTGTCACAAAAATGTGATCCTCCGCCGTCAACACTATCCCATTCTGCTGCTGCCCAGATGGGTGGTTTGTCTTGGTCTGGCACCTCAGCTGAGACCTGTCCATCTTGGGAGACGCTGCCAGTAGTTAAACTACCGATAGTTTAGCTCTCAGCATCACTGATGCACACAAGCCCTCACAGCACGACAAGCTGCAAACCAAGTGAGGGATGGTTATAGTTATGGTTATATGGTTTTTTTAATGGTTATAGTTATGGTTATAAAAAGAATATAGCCAGGGGCAGCACAAGGCAATCTGCTGCTTGAGGTGAAGAATGAGAAGGCACCTCCCCCCCCCCCCCCACCTTAGAGGGGGCAGGGCTTTTTCAGAAATCCAATCAGAGACTGAACCAAACCAAAAAGCCGATTAGATTATATGGAGGAAATGCAAGATGTTTGCACACAGGGCCGTAATGAGCTGCAATCGCGCCCTGTGCGACTTCCAGCTTGAGCGCACGCTCCCCTCCTCTCCCCCCATACCTCTGTCCAGCACTGCCTGCTCTTTCCCTGCTGCTGCTGCCCTGTTTTTTTTCAAGGCGGCGCCAGCAGCGGGGAAAGAGCAGGCAGCACTGAACGGAGGTATGGGGAGAAGGTGGGGGGCATGCGCCCGATCTGAAAGGCGCCGGCACTTTAAGCAGATCTGTCCCTCCCTGCTCTGACATTGCATTGGAGGAGGGAGGGACCAGACCTGCTTAAAGTGCTGCGACAAGGCTTGGGGGGTGCATTTCGGCTGCCTGCTATTCACTGTTCCCTCTAAGCTGTGCGCGTGCACACATCTCGCCGAGTGAGCGCACATACTTTACAACAGAGCGCACAAACATTTTGGTTCTGATTCTGATAGAAAACAACACAGATGTCTTAAAATTTAAAAGTTGTTGTATATTTATGGTTTTCACAAGTTCTACAGTATTTTCTAGTGCAATCAATGTGGTGTACATACTGTATTCTGACGTGTAGTCAAATTTTAAAGTATAGAACTCCGAGTGTCATTATGTGGCGCACAAAAATTTAACCTTCCTTCAAAAGCTGCACAGCTGATATTTTATGCGCACACAGCCTACAGAAAATTAGAGGGAACATTGCTGCTATTGTCCTGCCAGCGGCAGCAGGGCAACAGCAGACAGCCGAAATGCGCCCCCCCCCCCAAGCCTTTGCGCCCTGTGCGGCTGCACCACTTGCACAGGGCTAGGTACGGTTCCGTTTGCACACTAAGGAATTAAAAGACAGCAAGAACCAACAGCACAGTTTATAAAACTTAATTATAACTTATTTTTATTTTGTTATAAACTGCGTTATGGTTCTTGCCTTTTCTTTTCAACATATATTTTGCATCCACAGTAGATGAAGAGCAGAACCAGGACATTCACCCACAGAACTCAATATTTTAAAAAAAGTCTGATTCTGATCATCTCACTAACAACCACTATTCTGCAGTACCAGGCATATTGTGAACTAATACAAAACCCTACAACAAAGAGCAAACCTACCATTCCATACCATATCAGCACAAACTTCCAAAACTCACATAAGGAACCCATTCAAAAAAAGCGTCACTGAAAATACTACAGTGGGCCCTGGAACATCCATACACCTATTTGAAAAGCTGAACAAATCAAATTACTACAGTACAGTATAGATCTTTATGTATAAACTAAATGTTAACAGAACACCTGAACTCAGTCACACACTCACAACATCGACACTCACCAAGTACAGAATAAGTAACCACAATCTAAAGTAAAAATAAAAATATGGAGACAAAATTTAAACTGAAACCCCAAGAAGCCAGTCTCCACATGCAGTGCAACATCAGATAAATAAGAGATGCAGTTCCCCAATACAGTGTAAAATATTAAGATAGCACAAAGTCCAATCACTAAAATTAAATAAAATTATTTTTTCTGCCTTTGTTGTCTGACCATTTTATTCTCTGATCATGCTGGTCCCGATCTGAGGCTTCTGCTTTCCTGTCTTCTCTTAGCTCTCTTTCTGTGGTCTATGGTCCATCTGCCATTTCTTATCTCTTCTTTTGTATTCTTCACTTCCTTCCATCAGCCCATTTCCAGTTCCAGTAGCCCTCCCCAGTATCAACCCCCTTTCCAGTCCTCCCCTCCCAGTACCTTCCAATGTCAACTGCCTTGCATTCCCATGACTGCCACTGGTGTCCATTCCCTTCCAGTCCCCATCCTTCCCCACTGTACAGCCCCTTCTAGTTGAAATACCATCCCAGCTATCAGCTCACACCCACTCTCAGTTCCAACCCCTCCCCCAGTCAGCTCCCATCCTGTCGCCCTACCCTCTGTCCATCCCCCTTCCAGTGCCATTCGCATGTCAACTCCCTTCCAGCCTCCTCCCCATTACCCAGTCACCTACTACTCCCATCCCCAAGTGTCAGCTCCCTTCCATTCTCCCTTCAGTACATTCCAGGTTTCAGCTCCTTTCCAGCGTCCTCCTTCCCCCATGTCAGCTCCCTTCCTGCCCCCTCCTTCCCCTGGCAGACCCTCTCAGTATCTGCTCCCTTCCAGTTCTATTCTACCATCCCCCAATTCAGCCCATTTGTAGCCCTAGCCCCTAGTTTTCTTCCAGGGCCAGCAGCACCCTCCTCCCCTCCCCCATTAGCCCATTTCCAGTCCTAGACCTCCAATCAGCCCACTCCAGTCCTAGCCCCCAATCAGCCCATTATGAGTCCTAGCTCATTTCCAATGCTAACCCCCCATCAGCCCATTATAAGTCCTAACACCCCCCCAATAAGTCCATTTTCTGTCCTAGCCCCCCTAATCAGCCCATTTCCAGGCCTAACCCCACCAATCAGCCCATGAGCAGTCCTAGCCCGCTCCCAATCAGCCCTTTTCCAGTTCTAACCCCCCCATCATCCAATTTCCAGTCCTAGCCCCCCTCCCGATTAGCCCATTTCCAGTTCTAACCCCCCATCAACCCATTTCCACTCTTAGCCCCCCCATAGCCTATAAGTAGTCCTAGCCCCCCTCCTGATCAGCCCATTTCCAGTTCTAACCCCCCCATCATCCAATGTGCTAACCCCCCTCCCCCACCAGCCCAGCTCCAGACCTTTAAGGAACTGGGGAAAAAAGAAAAAAAAAAACGGCTGCAAATGCTGCTGATGGTAAACAGCATTTCCTATTTCCCATCAGCACCAGGGGCTCAGCTTTAACAGAGCTGCGCAGAAGGGAAACACTCTCCCTTCGCGCGGATCTGCAAAGCTGAGCCGGCGTGGGGGGGGGGCAGTTTATAAGGGCTCTTCCGGGGAGGCGGCCACCGTGGGGCACTTCATGCTGCAGTGGCAGCAGGATTTGCAGCCGGGTTTTTTTGTTGTTGTTTTTTTTATTATTTTGAAGGCCGAGTGAGGCGGTCTTTTTGGGGGCAATTTTTGACACCCCCAAAAAGATGCCACCTGAGGCTACCGCCTCACTCGGCCTCATTATAGAGCCGCCCCTGATTATAGCATACTGTAATTAGAAAAGGTAGAGAAGAGAGCCACCAAAATGGTAAAGGAGATAGAAGACACCCTTATGAGAAGAGGCTTAAAAGGTTAGGGCTCTTCAACTTGGAAAAGAGATGGCTGAGGGGAGATATAATAGAGGCGTATAAATTAATGAATGGAGTGGAATGGATAAACATAGACTGATTGTTTATGCCAGCAAAAAGAAGAAAGATTAGAGGACATGTAGTGAAACTACACTGTAACCCATTTAAGGCTAATAAGAGAAAATATTTTTTTCACTCAATATGTAATCAAACTCTGGAATTCGTTACCGGAGGATGTAGTAAAAGCTGTTAGTGTAGCTGGGTTTAAAAAAAAGATTTGGACAAGTTCCTGGAGGAAAAGATCCATAAACCATTATTAAAGAGGACTCAGGAAATCCACTGCTTGCCCCAGTACAAGCATTGTGGAACCCGTTTGTCTTTTTGAGAAACTGCTAGGTACTTGTGACCTGGACTGGCCACTGTTGGAAACAGGATACTAGCTTGATGGACCTTGGTCTGACCCAGTATGACATATCTTATGTTCTTATCATAAAGCCAAGGTATAAACAACAGGCTCAGAGAAGAAAAATACAACTAACTTAAGAGGGGACAAAACCACCTCCCCATGGTGCCCCATCCTAAAAACATCATAATAGGTCAAAGCAAACAGAACAGTAAGAGAGATCCAAAGGTGGAGCGACACGTAAATAAAAACACAGTTCAAGGCCATGCTACGTCTTCACGGAGAGAGCGACTGTTATATATTTATTTATTTAACAGTTTTTATATACCGTCTTTCTGCGATTCAAGACGGTTTACATAGAACATAACAAGGCAGTATATTTCAACTGTTTACAATGGAACAACATAACAAGGATAAATAGGCATAAGTGTGAAACTTTTATATATTTATATATATATGAGATTCTCAAAAGGCCATGAAATTCACATGTTATAGGATCGATCCTGAGCAGCAATATTCTCCATCTGCATCAATTTATGGAGACTGTTCCGCCAGGCCCAGTAAGTGGTGGGGGGGGGGGGGGTCTGGATCCAGCCATGTCCACAGTAAGGCCTCTCAGAAGCACATGTGCAGGAACCCAAATCACACCTGAGGGCGCCCAAGTACTCATCCCCGCATCTCCACATGCATGCACTACACACTCACAACCCACTTGCACAGCAACAAGCACCCCCAATCTACTGAACACACACCTCTCACGCAGCACTACACATTCACTTCCTAATCACAGTTATATACATACGCGTTCACAATGTGCAGGAGGGCTTCATCATCCCAGAACCAAGTCAATTCAAACCAGTTCAGAACCTCCAGGTCCCAAGAATATAGGAGATAGTCCAGCATTTCCAGCCCAGGTCCCTGAACAAAAAAGAAAAAGATGGGGCTCGGTGCCATTCCCGCAGTGTCCAGGAACAGACAAAGAAAAATAAAACCAAAAAGCCAAGAAGCAGTCCAGTCCAACCATACTGAGCTCACTCCCGTGATGCATCCACGTGTGCAGTAATATCTCGGACAAAGGTTGCGGTGGTTGATGCCTCCTCCAACACCTGAGGCACTCCATTATGAATAATATGGAGGTGTGCAGAATACTGCAATATGAATTTAATTTTTGCTTCTGCCAGATTTTTACAGAGTCCAGAGAAGGCTTGACAGCGCTGGCTTCATGCCATGAAGTATTCCTGCCATCATGTGTCAATGGGCCGTGAGCCCACACGGCACACAGTACCTTGTCTTTTTGCAGGAAGTTTAGAAAGCGGGCTAACACCACCCTGGGCCATTGATCACTTGTTCTCTTAGGGCTCACACGATGGACACATTCCAGAATTAGCGGCCCGCAGTCAGAGCCTAGGTTTAGCTGTAGGGGGAGCATGGTTTCTAAAAAAAACCTAAGCTTGGAGTCAGTCACTGTTTCAGCTATGCCCACAAAGCGGAGACTGTTTCTGTGGCTCCGGTTTTCCATATCGTTGATCTTCTCAGCCTACTTCTCCACAACCTTCTGAAGTCGCTAGATCTTTGGTGGTGGAGTGCAGTTCATCCTCTGCCAGCCCATTGGCTGTGGTGGTGGTGTTGGGTTCCTACTCTCTCATTCCTGCCAATTTCAGCCCTTCTTGCCTCCATCTAATTCCCTTGCTTCCTTTGAAGTCCATGCCATCTGCTTATTTTCTCCACCTCTACCTTTCTCACAGACTTTGACTCTGGCTCTCGTTTCTGGATGCATCTTCCCCTTCCTTTATTCTTGAGGATTTTAACATTCACATTGATGACCTTTCTCACCTTTATGCCTTAAAGCTCCTCTCCCTAATCTCCTCATTCAACATCCAGTTCCTTATCATCCCTCCAGTCTAGTCCCAGAAACTCTGGGTTGTCATCCTCTTCCAGCAGGTTGGAGACTGATACACGTCATTCTTTGATGACACTGGTATAAGGACACAGGCACCGCCTCCTCACACTCCAGTTATATCAGTCTCCAAGCAGCTGGAGGATGTGAGCCAGAGTTTCTGGCTCCCTAGAGTAACAATTAATGACTTTACTTTAGTTAGTTTATTTATTTTTGGGGTTTACATTAACTTTTTAAATTGGGTGATGTGATTACTTTAAAATATTTTAAGTTATTTCAAGTTGGTTTCAATTTGGGCGATATTGCTTTAAATTTTGACTGCTGAGGGCCTCATTTTCCTTCTTCTGTTCTCTTTCCGTGGCTGAACTGAGCACAGTAAGATCTGCAGCCCGTGGTGGAAAGTCCGGGGGTATTTACTTACCTTTTAGACGGCCTCCCCCAGCGCAACACAGAGGAATTTGCCTTTAGGCGCTTGGAGGGACGGCAAGCTGGATCCGCGAGTGCACGCTTCCCTCCTGTTCCTCGGGGCAAAGGTAGTGCTGGAGGAGAAGTTGTCACGGCGTTGAAAAGCAATCTTCTGGAGGAAAGGTGCTGATTAGACGGGTGCCAGCAGTCTGGTAAGCTTTTGGGGACGGTCTTGGTTCGTTTGTCGACAACGAAAGCTAAGCACTATTTTCCTTCTTATACGATTAAGAATTGAATTAATGAGAGAATGAATACATCTTATGACTAGACATAAAGGGTCGTTGATGCAAAAATAGGATTTTCCAAATAACCTACTGAAGTTCTGGAAGCCTGGAGTCTGAGACCCCGTCAGTCATTATGAAATATTTAAGTTAGTCTGCAAATTTTATTGTGAAAAACGCATTCTACGTTTAAACATCTAGTTCAGAGCATTGTATATATCTAGACAATTATTACTCTGACAGCATTGACCAAATCAGATTTATCCGTTAGTAGAGCAAGATAGAGAGCTCTTTAAGTCGCCAAAAGTAGATGCGGCTGTATCTGCCGTGACCAAGAAGACGACCATTCCGGTGGAAGGCGGTGCAGCTCTTAAGGATACTCAAGACAGGAAACTTGATACCTTGTTAAGGCAAGTTTTTGAGGCTAATGCTAAGTCCATTCAGGCATCCATTTGTGGGGCTTGGGTAGCAAGAGCATGTCTTCGATGGGCTCAAGGAGTCCAAGGAGGGGGGGCTGCGGACTCGGTTGGCGAAGCAGCTCATTTGGAGTCCGGTGCAGCGTATTTAGCGGATATTCATTATGATCTCATTAGGGGACTATCGAACAGTATGGCTTTGGCAGTGGCAGCACGGAGGTATCTGTGGCTGCGTAATTGGGTGGCGGATGGTTCTTCTAAGGCCAGATTAAGTAAGCTTCCCTTTAAGGGACGGCTATTGTTTGGAGAAGACTTGGAAAAGATAGTTAAGGACCTGGGAGACTCCAAGGGGGGGGGGGGCGTCTTCCAGAGGATAAGCAAAAGCAAGGCAGATTTCTGCCGTTGGCTAGATTGCCTCAGAGGGATTTTCGTCATTTTCGCTCCTCCAGGTTCACGCAGGGTTAGAGAGGGCGTTTTCCCTATAGAAACCAAGTTTTTAGGGGATTCCGAGGAGCTAGCAGAGGGTTTGCCTCCACCTCATCGGGTACCAAAAAGCCGCAATGAAGCCAGGCTGGCCCAGGTGGACGTAGCGGTTGGCGGTCGTCTACAGGAGTTTTATGCTGCCTGAGTCAAGATTACGTCAGATCGGTGGGTGTTAGAGGTGATTCGAGAAGGCTATGCATTAGAATTTCGGAAACCGGTGAACGACACTTTCGTACACTCCCCTTGCAAAGCACATCACAAGCACGAGGCAGTCAAACAGACCTTAAACAGGTTAACAGATCTCAGGGCGGTAGTGCCGGTGCCTCGAGACCAATGTGGTTTAGGTCGATACTCCATTTATTTTGTGGTCCCGAAAAAAGAAGGGACTTATCGACCAATTTTGGACCTAAAAATGGTAAACAAGTGTCTCAGGGTTTCTCATTTCCATATGGAGACGCTGAGATCGGTCATTATGGCAGTCAGAAAAGGGGAGTTTCTTACTTCCCTCGATTTATCCGAGGCATATCTGCACATTCCGATTCGTCAAGAGCACTAAAGGTTCCTCAGGTTTGCGGTTTCGATGGGGCATTTTCAGTTTCGAGTGCTATCCTTTGGCCTAGTGACGGTGCCAAGGACTTTTACCAAGGTCATGGTGGTCATAGCAGCGGAGCTGAGAAAGAATGGCGTTCTAGTTCATCCATATCTGGATGACTGGTTGATTCGGGCAAAGTCCAAGTTGGAAAGCGAGGAGGCTACTGCCAAAGTGGTTGACTGTCTCCAAAGGTTAGGTTGGGTAGTCAATGTGGCCAAGAGCAGTCTGGTGCCTTCTCAGGACCTCGAGTACCTCGAGGCGCGTTTCAATACCAGGGAAGGCAAGATCTTTCTTCCTCCGCATCGGGCTGTGGCCTTACGAGACTTGATTCGACGGCTCCTACACAGGACACGTCTGACAGCGTGGCATTACTTGCAGTTCCTAGGAACCATGGTGGCAACGATCGACTTAGTACCCTGGGCGAGGGCGCATATGAGGCCATTGCAGAGGGCGTTGCTCAGAAGGTGGTCTCACCAAAATGATCCGCTATCCTGGAGGCTTCTCTGTCCAGAGGAGACGCGGGAAGCGTTACAGTGGTGGTTGCTTCCGGAATCCTTAGCGAAGGGCATGTCCTTAGACACTCCGCTGTGGGTTCCACTGATGATGGATGCAAGTCTCCTAGGGTGGGGAGCGCATTTTCAGGGAAGATTCGTGCAAGGACAATGGACAGTTCACGAGAGGACTTGGTCTATCAACAGGTTGGAACTTCGAGCAGTGGAGTTGGCTCTGCGTGAGTTTCGGCGGTACCTAAAGGGAGCAGCAATCAGAGTGTTTTCGGACAATGCCACCACAGTAGCCTACATCAACAGGCAAGGGGGCACCAGCAGTGCTCCTTTGGAAGCCGAAGCGAATCAGTTGTTCCAGTGGGTCGAGCAAAACCTTCAGGCTCTGTCGGCGGCACATGTAGCAGGGGTGGACAATGTAGCGGCTGATTTCTTGAGTCGCGTAAGGGTAGATCCCGGGGAGTGGACGCTTCATCCGGAAGTTTATGAAGAGCTGGTTGGTCGCTGGGGGATGCCTGTAATGGACCTCATGGCGACATTCAACTCACCAAAAGTGGATCGCTTTTTCAGCAGGCGCCGAGAGAGGATGTCAGAAGGGCTGGATGCTCTCATTCAAGATTGGCCAAGAGAGCAGCTTCTGTATGTGTTTCCACCCTGGGTGTTAATAGGTCGGGTGGTGCGACGCATCAAACGCCACAGAGGGTTGGTGATTCTGATAGCGCTGGACTGGCCGAGAAGACCTTGGTATGCGGATCTCAGGAGACTGGTAGTGGGCAAGCCATGGAGGCTACCAGTCAGGGAAGATCTATTGATGCAAGGCCTGTTGTTTATGCCTCATGTAGCTCGGTTCTCGCTTACGGCATGGCTCTTGAAAGGGTAAGGTTGAGAGCTAGGGGCTATTCGGAGGAGGTGGTTGCAACATTGTTGAAAGCTCGCAGAAGATCTACTTCCTTGGCATATGTTCGAGTGTGGCGCGTTTTTGAAGCTTGGTGTATAGATAGGAATTGTGAGGCCTTACGAGCCTCGGTTCCACAGGTATTGGGGTTTTTGCAGGATGGTTTTCAAAAAGGTTTAGCAGCCGCTTCATTAAGAGTGCAATTGGCAGCGCTTTCCTGTTATAGAGGGAAGATCAAGGGGAAAGCGATTGGCACGCATCCAGATGTTAAGAGATTTTTGAGAGAGGTGGGCCTGTTGAGGCCACCATGTAGACAATTGGTTCCCTCTTGGGACCTTCAATTGGTATTGTCAGCATTGGGGGAACGCCCGCTTGAGCCTTTGGCGAAAGCAGCTTTGAAGGATCTTACTCTGAAGGTTGTGTTCTTAGTGGCCATTGCATCGGCGAGAAGAATTTCGGAGTTACAAGCTTTATCTTGTAAGGAACCATTTCTTACTTTTCATGAGTCAAAGGTGGTCTTAAGGCCGGTACCATCCTTTTTGCCGAAGGTAGTGACCCCTTTTCATGTGAATCAGGTAGTATCTCTGCCAGTGTTCCGTACATCATCTGAGGGTTCTTCTAACCCGCAGTTGCATCTTTTGGATGTTCGAAGGGCCTTGAAAAGGTACCTCAGGCGGACGGTGGATTTCAGAAGGTCGGATAGACTATTTGTGCTGTTCGGAGGCCCTCGTAAAGGAGAGGCAGCATCCAAAGCGTCGATTGTTCGATAAATAAAACAGGCAATAGCATCTGCGTATATCTTGAAAGGACGGCTAGTGCTGGAGGGATTAAGGGCGCATTCGACTAGCGCGCAGGTGGCTTCTTGGGCGGAATTCAGTTTGGTTCCGGCAGTGGAAATTTGTAAGGCGGGGACGTGGTCGTCTTTGAATTCTTTTGTCAAGCATTATCGTCTGGATCTTCAGGCAAGTAACGATACCTGTTTTGGATCAGCGGTGCTTCAGGCTGGTCTAGCAGGTCCTGCCCATTGAGTTCTTTTACTGCTCTGTTACATCCCCAGAGTTTCCGGGACTAGACTGCAGGGATGATAAGGAAGTTTAAATTAGACTTACCTGCTAATTGTAGTTCCTGAAGGAACTCCAGTCTAGTCCCGGATCCCGCCCTGTCCATTATGAGGATTGGAGCCTGAAGCCGAAGTCTTCTCAGGTAAGAGAACACAAGAGAACTGGGAAGCTTCCGGTTCAGGGGGTAAATTTACGGTTGAGAGAAGTGGTAGGTTAGGAACAGTTTTCTTCCTGGAAGGAAAGCAAGAGCCTTGGCAGTTAAAATAGAACAAAATAGTTGGTAAATGTATGTTCGGTAGTTATATCGTTAGATAGGGAGAGTTTTGTATGTATATTCTAACTTAATTGTTGCTCTGGTGAGTGTACTTTGTCAATAGGTTACTGGAGTGTGAGGAGGCGGTGCCTGTGTCCTTATACCAGTGTCATCAAAGAATGACATGTATCAGTCTCCAAGCTGCTGGAAGAGGATGACAACCCAGAGTTTCCGGGACTAGACTGGAGTTCCTTCAGGAACTACAATTAGCAGGTAAGTCTAATTTAAACTTGTGCTTTACCACTCCTACTCATTGAGGGTCCGGCTGCGGGGAAAGAATGAAATCAGCGGCAGTCGACATTCGCAGCTCCTGAATGAGGTAGCCGGGGATCTGCTGGGCATGCAGGCCGATCAGAACTGGGGCCTGGCCTGCACGTTCAGGCCGTAGACCTGATTCTTATCCCGCGGGATCAGAATTGGGTCTACCTCTGGGAGTCCCGCTTCTGGCTGGCCGCACAAGAGGCTGGATGGCTAAATCAGAACGTGCCTCCATGTTACTACGTAACTGAAACAGAGCTACCGAGAATGATTTTGGACAGACTGGATGGACCATGTTGGACTTTATTTACTGCTATTTACTATGTTACAAGATGCAACAAAAACTGCAAGGCAGCTTGGAAGAGTTGCAAACACAGGAAAAGGTGGCTCATAAAAACCTTATAAAATAAAATAGACACATCAGGGGTAATTTTATAAAAGTCATTTTTGTGTGTATGTGGCAATATACATGTAGAAAATGAATTTTATAAAATTACTTAAGGTGTAAAAGTGTGCGGGGTAATATGAAAGCACATACTTTTGCAGGATTCAGTTAAAGCTATAGTGTATCCTTGGGAGAGCCTTGTGTAACCTATAAGGGACAAGTAGAGATTTATTTATTGTAGGGATAATTCTATAACAGGACATCCATATTTGAAGTTCAAGAAGGTGCTTATTTTATAAGGCAACCTAGACGGGAGGTGGAGCGATGGTGGGCTAAGATGGCTGCTTGAAGGGACAGCTCCGGGGACTCCTGAACTGCTTTTCTGTCGTTCTCCCTATCGCTAATATCATCCTCTTGGGGTTGTGATATCTCCCTGGATACCATATTTCTGGGATTATAAGTTGCCCCTGTGTATGTGTTGCAGTGGCACAATTTGGCATTTTTACATGTATAATACTAGTATAAGTCGCCCCTGTGTATAAGTTGCCAGTACAAAAAAGAAAGTGCAAAACCAGATTTATTCTGTTTCACTTTCACTTTAAAATACTAATTCCACATCAGATTTGTTCTGTATCACTCTCAGGAAAGCTGTTGAAGTCCTCATCTTCGGAGTCACTGTGAGATAGTTTTGTAATTTCAGGTGCCGGTTCATTTTCGTTATTGTCTTCTTCATCTTCAAGGTTATCAGGGCTTTTTAGGATCTCAGCCTTCACAAAACCTAATTTGATTACTTTATCGCTCACACCGCCCCACCATGCTGTCACAACCTACCCAGTAACCTCTGCAAAAGTGGCATGGCATGTACAGATGGTAGCTGTGAAACTGTTTTCCATGGCACATCCAGTTTTCCCATAGGCGACTCAACACAGCTTTGAATCTTCTGTTAACGGAAAAGTCAAGCGGTTGAAGTATTTTTGTCGTCAGTGAAATTGGCTCTCATGCTATCCAAGACAAATAGTGCTTTTTGTGTCTTGAAAAATCTGTCCGGCTGCTTACTAAAATAGCGCTACAGCTATTTTAGCTCATGCTCTCATCCATCCATTCATTCTTTCTCATTCACATCAACAATAACTTTGGTTGGTAGAGTTTCACGTGGCATTGTCTTCCTTTTGAAAATAAACATAGGTGGCAGCTTCTTTCCACTTGCATAGCAGGCCAGCAGCACCACTGTAAAGTATCTCTTTTCATGTCCAGTGGCTGTAATATTTATTGTTATAACCCCCTTTTGACTGACCGTTCTCCCTAATGGGATGTCGAAGGTTAAGGGAACCTTATCCATGTTGATTATGAAGTCCGGTGTTACTATGTATGTGCTGATTTCTTTGTTTACAAATTTCCTGAAATTCCTTACTTCATTCAAGAAATCAGGAGACAGCTGCTGACACATGGTTGTTCTTTGTCTTATGCTTAATTTGTTTCTTATCATAAATTGATAGCACCAAGAATGACCAGACTTGAATCCCTCAATATTCATTTCCCTGGCAATATGAACTGCTTTGAATTATACCTGCACAGTGGACAGTCCACAGCCCTGGGCTCTCCACTCTATGATGAACTGCAGCAGATGTGCTTCTAATTATCTGATGTTCTGTAGTTCTATGTAAACCGCGCTGATAATAAATAGTGCGGTATATAAAAATGTTAAATAAATAATAAATAATAAATAATTCAGGCCACCATGCTTTGCGGCTGCAATTTGCCTTCTTGCTGCGCTTCATCAAGGTTAGTTTTCCCTGTGTCCTCCTCTAGTCTCTAACTAATTTCTCATTTATCCCAAAAGTTTGTTCGGTGGCTCTGTTACCATGTTCTTCTGCGTAATGAATAACTTTCAATTTGAATTCTGTGGTGTATGAGTTCCACACCTTCAGTGTCATCATTTTCGATGGGGTTAAAAATAACATTTGTGTTGTAACTGAAATCCGTCTGGTATGCTATTTTGTATGCTATTTACGAGTATAGTCCAAGCACGTATCAGTCTGCTGATCGGAGAGTCTGCTTGCAAGTGTTGGGTGTAGAGCGGAGGGCCCAGGGAGATGTAAAAAACACGATTTATAATCTAGGAAATACGGTCTGCCCTTAAGCCAGCATGTCTGAAGTATCCTGCGCCATTGAACTAAGGAGTTAAACGTTCCAAGCATGAACCTTCTTCATCTCACAAAATGGTGGCATCTCGAGAAGCTAGTCCAGGCCTACAAGACTTCCTAACTGAGATTCGCGCCTTAAAGGAAATGATTGCAGTGAATGGAGATGCTCTAGGCACCATTCAAGCTGAAATTACAGATCTGAAAACCCAATTTGCTTACCTCAACATCTGCATGAATCGGATGGAAGCGACCCTGCATGTGCATGACAATCGACTCACACAGATCAGGAAAAATGCTAGAAAGATAGGGTAGTTGGAGCACCTCTTTGAAGATATGAATAACCATACCAGACGAAACAACGTTCGAATTATCAGTTTCCCTGAGGGAGCGGAAGGGACTGACCCGGTGTGTTATTTAGAATCTTTGCTGCCTTCCCTCCTCCATCTGACCAGTTTGCATGCCATGTCCAAATGGCCATAACTGACTACTTCCAGCATAACCACTTGGAAGACACCCAGAATGGGCCTGGTAGGAGGCTTTCAAATCCAGCCTCCATGCCACCATTACCACCTATGCCATCAGGGCTGCAAAACAATGTAAGCAGGAGCAGAGCAATCTGAATGCTTAAATCCAAGCAGGGGAACGGATACTACTTCAAAGATCTAACCCCTTAATATTACTACATCTCCAAAAACTTCCATATACCTATAAAAAATACCTCAGTGCTGAGGTGATCAGGAGTTTTATCAGCAAAATAGTAGATACCATGCTGAAAGTAACAAGTCTGGTCGTCTACTGGCAAATACCTTGAAATCCCACAAAAACATATCAAGAATCATGGCCCTCCTCTCAGAAGATGGTCAATTAAAGACCCTGGCCAGAAAAATAGGGGACTGTTTTAGGCAGTTCTACCAAAAGCTCTATACTTCCAAAACTGAAGACTCCCTGAATGGCTTTGAGGACTTGGTCCGACATCTCACAAGATCTACTGTTCCCCCTAATATTTCAGAAAAATCTGTGGAGACTGATCTCCCTTGCTGAAATACAACAAGCCATTCAAATCCTATCCTCATGGAAGGCCTTGGGACCTGACGGTATTCTGCCAGTATTCTACAAGAAATTCTGCCCTGAACTCCTTCCGCATCTGCTCACATACTACATTTTACTCCAGGTCCCTGTTGGGAGCATTTACTATCGTGGTACACCCCAAACCTGGGCGAGATCCACAAAACGTAGGCAGCTACCATCCTATATCTTTATTAAATTTGGGTTATAAGATCTATTTTTAAAAAGGGTTCCAGAGGTAATCCGGGAAACTACAGACCGGTGAGCCTGATGCCAGTACCGCGAAAAATGACAGAAACCATGTAGATAGTCATGGCTTAATGGGAGACAGCCAACATGGCTTTAGACAAGGAAGATCTTGTCTTACTAAACTGTTATGTTTTTTTGAAGGTGTGAATAAACAGGTAGACAAAGGTGAGTCAGTTGAAATAGTGTATCTGGACTTTCAGAAAACCTTTAACAAGGTCCCTCATCAGAAACCTTTGGCAAAACTAAAGAGTCATGGGATAGGAGGCAGTGTACTATTTTGGATCAGGAACTGGTTAAAAGATAGAAAACAGAGGGTGGGGCTAAATGGCCAATTTTCCCAATGGAGAAAGGTGAATAGTAGTGTACCCCAGGGATCTGTGCTGGGTCCGCTGCTTTTTGACATATTCATGAATGACTTAGAAAAGGGAATAACGAGTGAGGTTATCAAATTTGCAGATGACACAAAACTATTTAAAGTTGTTAAAACCCATGAGGATTGTGGAAAATTGAAGGATCTTGATAAATTGGAAAACTGGGCATCAAAATGGCAGATGAAATTTAATGTGGACAAGTGCAAAGTTATGCACCTAGGGAAGAACAATCCAAACTATGGTTGCACGATGCAAGGTTCCACATTATGAACCACCAACCAAGAAAAAGATTTAGGCGTCATTGTGGATAACATGTTAGAACCCTTCGACCAGTGTGCAGCAGTGGCCAAGAGAGCAAATAGAATGCTAGGTATCATAAGGAAAGGAATGGAAAATAAAATAAAGGATATTATAATGCCTCTGTATCGTTCCATGGTGCGACTGCACCTTGAATATTGTGTGCAATTCTGGTCGCCGTACCTTAAAAAGGATATAGCGTTATTAGAAAAGGTTCAGAGAAGAACCACCAAAATGGTAAAGGAGATGGAAGGATACCCCTATGAAGAAAGGCTAAAAAGGTTAGGGCTCTTTAACCTGGAACAGAGACGGCTGAGGGGAGATATGATAGAAGTCTATAAATTAATGAACGGAGTGGAACGGGTAAACGTAGATCGACTGTTTACGTTATCAGAATATAGAAAGACTAGGGGACATGCAATGAAGCTACAGGGTAAACTATTTAAGACTAATAAGAGAAAATATTTTTTCACTCAACGTGTAATCAAACTCTGGAATTTGTTACCAATTTCTCCAAACATTGACACAAAATGGTCTCCTCTATACCTCATATGGTGGAGCCGTTTAGAAACTATCAAAATGATGATCGTCCCTAAAGTAAACTATATGTTGGGATGCTCCCTATTTTGTTTCTGACTTCAGCCTATAAACAATCTGAATGCCTCCTGGTCTACTTCTTATGGGGAGGGAAAACCCCTCATATAGCAACAAAAAAATTAAAGCTTTCCAAAGCCCTAGGAGGTGTTCATTTTCCAGATTTTTTTTTGAATCACAAGGCCTCCCTCCTAAAGCAAGGTTCCACTGGATTCAGGGGTCCTCGCCTCAGTGCCATCCTGTTTGGCTTTTTCTGGAAGAAAGGGTGGTCATCCCCATACCTTTACATCTTCTCATAGGCATTCAACTCCAAGCCAAACAGAAGATTCACCCAATAATTATTTCCACACAAACTTTCATTCATACTCTAGCTAATTTCCTACTCCTGATAAAAATTACTCACTCCAACTTCCCATCTGGCACTATTGCTTCTTGAAAATTCAGAGAGTCCATTTTCATGTCGGGTATGGCAAGCCAAAAGGGTGTGGACTCTGGGAAACATAATACATGGTGGTGCATTTAAGCCTCTCAAGATCTCTAAAAAGAGTTTGACCTTCCAAATACCTGCTATTTTCAGTGGTTACAACTCAAACACTGTCTCTTTAAATCAAGCCTGACGTTTATCTCCCTCTCAGCAGACTGGGTACTTCTTTGCATCATACAAGAGACTGCTGAAGATAACAGGGTGGTCTCCAGGTTTTACGTGCTACTTGGCGACAAAATTAGCTACTCCTGTATAGGGATTCAGAAAACATGGGAATCCAAGTTAGGCTTAGTGCCCTCAGCTCATATTCGGTTCACGTTCTGGGGACCTCTGATTTGGATCTTGCGCTCTGCTTCCTTGACACAGACACTATAGTTTCTGGCACACCGAGCCTTTATTACACCTCTTTTGTTATCTAAATGGCAACCTGATTGAGGAAATGTCTGCTGACTTGTCTATCGGCTATAGGCACCTTTTCACATATGCTCTTTGACAGCCCGAAGATTTTGGCAACGGGTATGGATGTGCATTCAGCGTATCTTACACACCACAATGCCTTGAGCTGGAGAGTAGTGTTTCTCAGGTCGGCTCGTGACATTCCTACTATACTCCACAGTCTCACCATTTTCTGTTGGGAGTTGCACTCAAAATTATTACTAGTCATTGGAAGTCCATGATCATCCCTGAATTCCAACACTGGTGGAACCTCCTAAGTACCTATCACCGATATGAATAGGTGACCTCACTCACTACTCATGGTTCTAAGACTACTCCACTGAAATGGGCACTTCTAGATGATTTTGCCACCACTGAGCCTTAAGGCAGCCAAGTGCCTTCTTCTTTCTCCTTTCTTTGGTATTAATTGGTTAAATACGGGAACCTTAATGACTGATATTTATCTTCTGAGCCAGGGGTGGGGGGTTCAAAGTTCCACTGTTAAAGTGTTTGTTGAAAAATCTCTTAAATAAGGATTGAAGAAAAATAAATAAAGGCAACACAGACACCTATGCATTAGCACTGGCCAGCATCGGCATCCAGCCCTCTTCTCCCAGCTCCATTATCAGACCCTTCTAGCATCAGCATCATTCTCCCACCTCCAGCATGTGCCAGCATTAGCCTCCAGCCCTCTTCTTCCAGCTCTAGCCACACCATCGGCTCCCTTCTCTCATCTGCTTCCAGCATCAGCTTTCTTCTCCCATATGCTCCAGCACCTCGATTTTCTGCAGAACGGTCAGAGCTTGTTCTGTCACTCCCATTACTCTGCCTATCTTCAGCTGGCTCTGCCATGGATACACGTGAGCAAGTTGTAATACAAGAGCAGATACTTCCTACATCCCCACAATTAGGCTATACTACAGTCAAAATAGTGAACTGTTTTAAATTAAATTAAATTATGTTATTTATATCGCAACTGATATTGATTCAAGGAAAGTTACAAAAGCATAAAAACATAAGATTTGCTATACTGGGTAAGGCCAAGGGACCATCAGCTTAGTATGCTGTTTCCAAAGGTAGCCAATCTAGGTCACAAGTACTTGGCAGGATCCCAAAAGGTAGACAGATTCCATGCTGCTTGTCCAGGGATAAACAGTGGATTTCCCCTAGTCCACTTTAATCATGCTTTATGGACTTTTTCTCCAAACCTTTTTCAAACTCAGCTCCACTAAAAGCCTTTACTACATCTTCTGGCAAATGAATTCCTGAGTTTAATCATGCATTAACTGATAAGATTTTCTACAATTAGTCCGACATGCACTGCTTTGTAACTTTATTATATGTTCCTTGGTCTTTATACTTTTTGAAGGAGTAAACAACCGATTCATATTTACTCATTATTTTATAGACCTCTATCATATTCCCCCCTCAGCTGTATCTTCTTCAAGCTGAAGGACCCTATCATTTTGGTCGCCCTTCTCTGTAACTTTTCCAATATCACTAAAGATGTGGTCGCACCATGGAGCAATACAGAGGCATTATTGTATTGTTTTTATTCTCCTTTCTGTGCCTTATAAATGTCTAGCATTCTATTAGCTCTCTTAGCCACCGCTGCACACTGAGCAGAGGATTTCAAGGTATTATCTATAACACCACCTAGATGCTTTTTTTGGTTGGTGACTTCTAATATGGAACCCTGCATCGTGTAGTTATAGTTTGGGTTGTTCTTCCTTAGGGGCATAACTTTGCCCTTGACCACCTTAGATTTCATCTGACATTTCGATGCCATGACTCCCAATTTCTCAAGGTTCTCTTGAAATTGTTTATATCTTCTTGTGAAAAATGTTGTATCATTCTATTTATGTATTTAATGCTTTTTTTATGCCACCTTTCTAAGGCAGTTTACAATAAACTCTGCACAATTGAATAACTCTTTGGGTACATGGTAAGTCTTACATATAACTAATGATGATTAGACGAATACATTTGTAAAGGCACCAGAACTGAAACAGCTTAGCTACATAACTTATTTACAGGTAGCCTATTTACTGGCCTTCTGAGGACCTATTTACAAGCAGGCTTATATAACACAAGTACACTACCAAAAAACTGCCTCCAGTTTTTCAACTGATTCCTATAGATTTTGGGGTGCTGAATCCAGGAAAAATAGCCAAAATGTTCCATCACGTCACGTTTTCTTGCAAAATTAGATTTCTTACCCATATAAGGAATGTTCACATAATTTCTTTTTAGCCGACTGCAGTTTATTTTCTTGGCCCAAAATAGAGGTTGTAATGGTTAACTAACTAGAAACACTCCCTCATGATATTTTAGAGTGTTTTGTATTCATTTTATACATTAACAGGACAATTGGGAGGCGGGGGGCTAAATCCAGTACTCGCGCTGGCGCATGTTCTTTCCTGTTCGCCTCGCCTCGCCTCGTTCGCTCGCTCGCTCAAACACGGTGGTTGCGACATGAACGTTCCTGTCAAATTTCAGTTTCTTGCAAGTTCATTATTACCTTTTGTTTGCTCAGTCGTAATCCAGCTTTATTCCGAAGTGGTTCACTACAGTTGTAGTTTGCAGTGCTGTGTATTTGTGATGGCTCACAGAGCCAGAGTTTGCGTCAACTCTCCGGACAGTTTTTGTTTTATTTGTGGGGAATATACCGCGAAAAAGCGGCAGAGGAACATTTCTGCATTTATTAAAAAGTATATTTCGCCTATTTCGGTTTGAAGTTAGGCGATCAAGACAAACAGTGGGCTCCTCACAAAGTGTGCAAGACATGTGAGGAAGATCTACGCTTATGGATGAAAGGTAAAAAACAAGCATTTCGTTTTGGAATACCTATGATGTGGCGTGAACAAAGAGACCACAGCAGTGACTGCTATTTTTGCTCTTGCATTGTGAAGGGATACAACTTAAAAAATAAGAACGTAATAAGTTACCCCAACCTTCCCTCAGCAATTAGGCCTATGCCTCATAGCAACGAAGTACCTGTGCCTGAACCACCAAAATCTTTGGATCATATTTGTGTGGACGGTTCTGATCATGATGAGACTCATCAGATGGCTTTTCCCGATGAGTCCAGTACTTCCGAGTTTGAAACTGAACCAGATCCGAAACCTGAACTTTTCTCTCAAGCTGAATTGAATGATTTAGTCCGGGATTTAGGACTCCCAAAAGATGCTGCCCAACTGCTAGGTTCTCGGCTTAAACAGAAAAATCTATTGTCACCAGGAACAACTTTTTATTGGTACCGCAACCGCGAGACACAATTTTTGAAGTATTTCAGCAAAGAGGAAGATTTGGTATTTTGCAACGATATATACGGAGTGATGGAAAAGTTTAAACTCAAGTATGATCCTGCTGAATGGCGGCTGTTCATTGATTCGTCAAAAGACAGCATAAAAGGTGTTCTTCTTCATAATGGCAACACATTCGCTTCAGTTCCTATTGCTCACTCTGTTATTCTCCAAGAAAAATACGAGAATTTGGCCCTGATTCTTCAGAAGATTCGTTATGATGAGCATAAGTGGATGATTTGTGGAGACTTTAAAATTCTATCCATGCTATTAGGGCAGCAATCCGGTTTCACCAAATATCCCTGCTTCCTTTGCTTGTGGGATAGCCGGGCCCGCGACCTACACTGGGGGAAAAAAGACTGGCCAATTCGGGAGTATTTGAGACCCGGTGAGAAAAATGTTCTTCATGAGAGCTTGGTACCTCGTGATAAAATTCTATTACCACCTCTCCACATTAAGTTGGGTCTCATTAAGCAATTCATCAAGTCCCTTCCAAAAGATGGTGAGTGCTTTCGGTACCTTTGCTCAAAGTTCCCCCGACTTTCTGAAGCAAAGCTAAAGGAAGGAGTGTTTGTTGGCCCTGATATAAGGAAACTCATTTCAGATGGAGCATTCGCTGAAACGATGTCTGAGAAGGAAAAAGAAGCCTGGGATTCCTTCAAGGATGTTGTTCTCAAATTCTTGGGGAACAGGCAGGATGAGAACTATAAGGATATTGTTGCCAGGATGCTCAATGCCTTCAAAGAACAAGGCTGTAACATGAGCCTGAAAGTCCATTTCTTGCACTCCCATGTGAACTACTTTCCCGAAAACCTGGGGGCGTACAGTGAAGAACAAGGTGAAAGGTTTCACCAGGACATCAAGGACGCAGAGAGAAGGTACCAAGGAAGATGGAACACCACTATGATGGCTGATTTCTGCTGGTTGCTGCTGCGGGAAACCCCAGATGAAAAATATGCCAAGCAGCGCACCAAGAGAAGCATTCGGGGGAAGAAGAAACGGGCCCACCAGGAGATTGATTGACCCAAGAATGACTTTAAAATCTAAACTGTGTTGACAAATATCGTGTTTTTACTAAACTTTGAAATAAAAATTTGCTAGTTATTACCACAGTGTCGGATCTCATTTATTAGAATTTTATTTTCACACCATCGGGTGTTTGTCTTCATGTATTGCAATGGTGCGGTTTGCGTTTTCTATTCTTACATACATACCTGTACAACATTTTTTGCACATTTCTTTGCTTTGCTTTGTGTCTAACCTCGCTCTTATATGCTCAATGTTTGTGCACATGTATGTGGCTGTTTTAAGTGCAGACAATTTTGCTACCATCACAGTGTGTTTTGTTGACATTACTCTATTCTTATGTGCTGCCTTGTTACAATTTTCTTTATTCTTATTTGAATAACTACTAAACAATTAGTATAAAGAATTCATCCAAGAAACTTTTATCTCGATCGCACTCAATCTGAAACGTTCACCTCAAACTGCTAACCCAATGTAGCAAAAAATCTGTACGTGATAGAGCAAATTGGTTACCAGATTTGGATTCAGCGCACCAAAAAACGTAAAAATCAATCGAAACATTAGAGGCAGTTTAAAAAAAATTTTTTTTAGTGTACCTGTGTAATTTACACAATGAGAGTCAAGAACTTGTTTGAATCAGGCAAGTATCTCATGAGGATTCTGAATGAGGTAGCGGTTTGGAGATCTGACATTGTATAGTGGGGATTAGTCAAACCTGAGGGGTTATAAAAGATATCTTACTCTTGATGTGGGTCTATGTCAAATGATTCTAGAAACAGGTGTGTCTTTAGTCTCTTTCGGAACTCTGTTAGCTCTTCTATGGCCCTTAGATTGGCTGGTAGGGAGTTCCAGATGGCTGGGGTGTAGAATATGAAGGTGTGGTTGCATATTGTCTGATTGCTCTTAACTCTCTGGGGTGGAATGGTGAGGAGATTCTGAATACTGTGCCTTCTTAACCGGTGATCTGAAAATGCATTTACCTTCCTTGCTGTCCGATTCACCTGGGGCATTTTCAGATCAAATACTATAGCTCCACTAACAGGTGCAGAGCAGAAGGATGCTTCACTTTGTTATCTCCACACATATACTGTAGCAATACAAACACCTTTCATTGCCAGATACTATCAGGCCAATGTGAAAAACTAGCGCGGCCTTTAAGCACAGAAAACGGCATGTTTAAGCACATTTAAGCATGTTTAAGTTAACATCAAATGCAGAAAAAGATGGATGTACATAGGGGCGGCTCAAGGCAATCTGCTGTCTGAGGCGAGGGATGAGGTGGCACCCCTCCTCCCTAAAGCAGTGGGGGGAGGGGGGAGGCTTTCTCAAAACTCCAGTCAGTAACTGAACCATACCAAAAAGCTGATTAGATAATGTGGAGGAAATGAAAGATGTTTACACACCAAGGAAATAAAAGAAAGAGCGAGAACCATAGCACTGTTTATAACACCAAATTATAACTCATGATTATTTTGTTGTTATAAACTGTGTTATGGTTCTTGCTTTTTCTTTTTGAACATATATTTTGCATTTACAGAACCCCCTCCCTCAAAAGTGGGTGCAAAGCAGAATTAGGACATTCACCCACAGAACTCAATATCTTTAAAAGAAAATCTGATTTCAATCACCTAACAACAAAAAAAAACCATTCTCCAGTACCAGGCATATTGTGAACTAATACAAAACCCTACAAGGTCACTGAGGATCTGTAGAGCAAACCTACCATACCATATCAGCTCAACTTCCAAAACTCACATAAAGAGCCTACCCAAAAAAAGCATAACTATAAATACTGCAGTGGGCCCTGGAACATCCAAACACCTATTTGAAAAGCTTAACAATTCCGATTTCTACAGTACAGATCCCTACATACAAACTCCATGTTAACAGAACACCTGGCCTTGGCCACAAACGCAGAACAATGACCCTCACTAAAGTACAGAATAAGTGACTATAACCTAATAATAAACATATGTAGATAAAAATTAAACTGCAACCCCAAAAAGTCAGATTATTTGCATAAATTTAGTATACCTTACTTAAAAACGTATATGCCACCAATATAAAATCGTAGGTGGCTTCCAAACATATATATGCAATTTAATAAAACAGATGTTACAATAAAACAAACATAATAAAACATTAAATTTGATTGATGAAAAGCCACTTGCACAGCTCCCCACATCAGATCATCACCAATCTGCACATCAGATTTATTTTGCTATGACCAGATTATTGATGAGGAGGAAAGATATAAAATGAGAAATTAATCCTGGTAGCCATGAATTCAAATGCTGGATTGGATTGTGCTAGAGCTGGAAAAGTCTGGAACTCAGCAGAGGTGAAGCTATCAGGCTACTAAGCAAAAATAAACTGAGACGTTTCCTTAAAATTTGAAATTTCCTTGAATCTGACCTGAAAAAATATTTTAAATTTCTGTCTGACAGCATAAAGAACACAAATCTCAAAGACAATACATATTCCAGTACCCCTCCCCCCACCAATACCCTAAAGTGGACCTTACCAAAAACCCAGAGTGCAGGACCCATAGAGCAAACCTACTATTCCATAACAGCACTAACTTCCAAAACTCACACAACATGGAGCATACCCAGAAAGGTCAGCACCACAAATATTGCAGTGGGCCTTAGAACATCCTTATTTCTATTTAGAAAACTGAACACGCCGGATTACTACATCTCCCTATTTAGAAACTCCATGCTAACAGAATATGTAGCCTCAGTCACACATGCAGAACAGAGATAGATCTTCATCAAGTAGGGAATATATCAACATAAATTAAAACATACATACATATAGTCAAAAAATGCTTTTACCCATTACTCTCTAGATTTACAGGATTCCTTTCCCAAAATTATTCTATACTGCAGAGTGAGGCGAGAGAAAGAACTCTCCCACACAGGCATCTGCACTGTCGGCAGAAACTTATATAATGGCTCAGTGCAAGTAGCGCGAGTGCAACTAATATCACCTCAGTGTGTGGTCTTAATTGCACTTGCAGCTGTTTTGCCACACTGAAATGCGGTAACTGCAGAAGGATATAACTGCCTCCCTGCAGTTAGCCTATGGCCCCGCGTAATCAAACTCTGGAATTAGTTACCAGAGGAAGTAGCAAAAGCTGTTAGTGTAGCTGGGTTTAAAAAAGATTTGGACAAGTTCCTGGAAGAAAGGTCCATAAACTATTATTAAAGAGGACCTGTGAAATCCACTGCTGCCCTGGGATAAGCATTGTGGAACCTGTGTGCCTTTTTGGGAATCTGTCAGGCATTTGTGACCTGGATTGGCCACTGTTGGAAACAGGATACTGGATTTGAGGTATTTTGGTATGACCCAGTATGACGCTAAGCTTAGGAAACATGCTACTAAATACGCCAAACAAGAGGGGCTCAACAGCACCCATGCAGCACCTCCCACTTCCACAAAAACAGGAGTAACTTGGCGCCCCAACACAGTACTTCCCAGCCTCTGAAAAACATGAGAGACATTGTGACCAAGAAGGGCTTGGCAACCCCAACATAACTTCTGAAAATGCGCACTGGATCAGCATAGCAGTAATGTAAATATATATTCTTCAAAAAAACAAAGGAAATGCAAGATGCTCACACACCAAGGAACAAAGAAAAAGTGAGAACCGTGGCACAGATTATAGAAGCAAATTATAAAATTATAACTCATTTTATTTTATTATAAACTGCGCTATGGTTCTCACTTTTTCTTTTTGAATATATATTCTACATCCACAGAAACCTCTCCCTCAACAATGGGTGCAGAGCAGAAGTTTGACATTCATTATAGAACTCAATATATGAAAAAATATGTTTATGGTCATTTAACAAACATTCTCCAGTAACAGAACTAATATAAGACCCTACAAAAGTCACTGAAGATCTACAAGGCCAAATCTACCATACCATACCAGGATAAACTTCTAAAACTCACATAAGGAGCCTACTCAGAAAAACGACACACTATAAATGTTGCTGTAATCTCTAGAGCATCCATACACACCTATTTGAAAAGCTGAACAAATCAAATTACTACAGTACAGTATAAATCCCTATGCACAAACTCCATGTTAACAGAACACATAGCCTTAGTTACACACTCAGAAAACAGACCCTCACCAAGTACAGAATAAGTGACTACAACCTAAAGTAAAAATAAAAACACATAGACAAAAATTAAACTGAATATCCAAGAAGTCAGACTCCGCATGAAGTGCAACATAAGATAAATAAGAAATGCAGTTCCCCATAAAGACTGCACAAAGCCCAATCACTAAATTGAAAATAAAATTATTTGTTCTACCTTTGCTGTCTGACCATTTTATTCTCTGATCATGCTGGTCCTGATCTGTGGCTTCTGCTTCCCTGTCTTCTCTTAGCTCTCTTTCTATGATCTATAGTCCATCTGCCATTTCTTGTCTCTTCTTTTTTTTATTTCACTTTCTTCTATCAGCCTATTTCCAGTCTTCGTAACCTCCTCAGTATCATCCCACTTTTCCAATCCTCCCCTCCCAGTCCCTTCCAATTTCAACCCCCTTGCATTCCCAGGATTTCCACTGGTGTCCATTCCCTTCTAGTCCCCCTCCTTCCCCACTGTACAGCCGCTTCTAGTCCAAATACCATCCCAGTGCAAGTGCCCCCTCTATTCCAGCACCCATCCCCATTACCCTGCCACCTACTAGTCCCATCCCCAAGTGTCAGCTCCCTTCCATCCCTCTCCTCTCTTCCCTAGTATCATCACCCTTCCAGTTCCCCTCCAGTACAATCCCCAGGTATTGGCTCCTTTTCAGCTCCCTCCTCCCCCCCCCCCCATGTCAGTCCCACTGCAGATCCCACCTTCCCATCATGTCTAGTCCCTTCCAGCCACCTCCTCTCCTCCTGTATCAGCCCTGTTGCAAATCCCATCTTCCCATCATGTCTGTTCCCTTCCAGCACCCTCCTCCCCTCCCCCATGTCAGCCTGCTTCCAGCCCCCACCTTCCCCCATGTTAGCGTCCCTGCAGACTCACCTTCTCTTTTCTATGGCAGCCATGGCTCCTGCCTCTTAGAACTGTGGCTGTGCTAGCGATTGTCAGTTTAAACAAAAAGTCAAACCGGTGCGGAGCCTTCATGCCTTTGTGATGGAATCTGTGCAACTGCGTCTCGCCCCCTAAGGAAGTTATATTAACTTCCTTTGGGGCAGGACACAGTTGCACATGTTCCTTCACTGAGCAGCGGGAAGGCTCCGCACCGTTCTGACTTTTTGTTTAAACTGACAATCGCTAGCACAGCCGCGGTTCTAAGAGGCAGGAGCTGCGGCTGCCATAGAAAGGAGAGGACCAGTCTGCTGCTGCCGAGAAGCGGACTCGGCAGCAACTTGTGCGCTTGGGTTTTTTTTTGTTTTTAATTTTTGAAGGCGAAGTGAGGCGGCTGTTTTGGAGACATTTTTGCCGCCCTCAAAACTTTGCTGCCTGAGGCAGCCGCCTCACTTTGCCTTATTATAGAGCCACCCCTGGACTGCACAAAAACAGCGACAGAAAAACCAGTGTACAATTAACGCCAAGAGTATTTAAATGAAGGCAAATGAGCTGCATATATTAAGCTGGTATGCAAACAATGGCTGTGCCCGATGCAGAGATAAGCGTAGAGGATTTCACAACCGCTTTAGTGCCACTATCTCTATGCCTGGTTCAGAGGTGGCTTAAACTTCTAGTGCTTGCCCCCAACAGTATTTCGATGGCATCGGATACTTTTCCCAATGCATGGATCATCTTCCCCTCAGATGATCCAGGAATTGGTCAAAGCCCGCAGTGACATCAAAATACAGAAAGCAAATCCCTGGTGGCAGAGTGAACCGATCCCCTCACCCAACAGTATTTTGATGGCATTGGAGTGAATGTGGCATCGGGAAAAGCTCCTGATACCATCAAAGTACTGTCGGGAGCCAGTGCCCCCTGGAAGAAAGTGACCTGGTGGTCTAGCGGCCCCTGAAACCCCCACCCCAACCTGAATTTAAAAAAAAAATTAACCTGGTGGTCTAGTGGCCCTTGAACCATCCACCCCCCACCCGACTTTAAAAAAAAAAAAAAAAAAGCTAACTTGGTAGTCTAGCAGCCCCTGAGCCCGCCACCTCCCCACCCGGTACTTTTCAAAGTGGGAGCGCTGCCCTATACACTCCCACTCTCGGTTTGCCATCTTGAAAAATGGTGGTGCCTGGCCCCAGGTGGTTCATTGTGGGATGCACCGGGCAGGGTCATACTGCCATATAAAGCATATTCTACCTTATATGGCAGTCTGACCTAGCCTGGTGCATCCCAGGGTGCATTGTGTGGGGCTAGCCCCTGCCATTATTCAAAATGACAGAACAGCAGCAGAAGCATGTAGGCAGTGCTCTCGTTTTGAAAGGTACTGGGTGGAGGGGGTTCATGGGCTGCTAGACCACCAGGTTAAAATTTTTTTAAGTCTAGTGGGGGGGGGGGGGTGTTCTCGGGTCGCTAGACCACCAGGTTAATTTTTTTTTTTAAGTCGGGTAGGGTGTGGGGGATTTTGGGGCTGCTAGACCACCAGGGAGTCCACTTTCTGTCAGGGCACTGGCCCCTGACAGTATTTTTCTTTTCATTTTAAATAAATCTTTATTTAAAGATAAAAAGGAAATACAATATCAAGTCCACATCAAGGGGACAATCACCTGACAAAGACAAAAAATAAAAGCAACAGGATCCCAAAATACATTTAGCCCAAATATACATAGAAAGGAAGAGAACAGAAACACCTCACGAAGATTCCTTACTGATCAAAAACGCCTCACATTGCCGACATCAAGAAAAACATACTTAAGATCATCCAACATCACAATACATTTGCAAGGATATTTTAAAAAGGAAGCAAGCCCCAATGGCCAAAATCCGATCTTTCAGAGCCAGAAACGCCTTCCGACGAATCTGAGTAGTTCTACTTACATCCGGGAAAATTTGTATAGGCTCTCCACAAAAAAACGGATCTTTTTTAGAAAAATACGTTCGCAAGATCAAACTTTTATCGTGAAATGTCACAAAAGAAACTATCAAAGTAGCCCGCTGAGAGATCAAATCAGTAGAGGACTCCAGAAACTGTGAGAGATCTAAGGACTCAGCTCCATTGGGGTTCCCCCTTTCTGTACACTAGCTGGAGAAGAGGTCATAGCAGGAAAACGCGCAGGAACATAATATAAAGAGGAAACCTTAATAGAATCCACATCCTGAATTAACAACACCTCCTTAAAATATTTTTGTAACAATATCAAAGGGGCTAAGTAATGGGTACAGGGAAAATTCAAAAAACACGTTACCTGCAATTTCCCCCTGACAGTATTTTGATGGCATTGGGAGCTTTTCCTGATGCTGCGATTGCCCCCAGTGCCGTCAAAATACTGTTTGGACGGATACACAAATTAGCAATGGGGTGCCCATTTCTCCGGGACAGCATGCCAATTAGCACCGACTTCTTGTGCGCATATGTTTAGCTTGCTCTCCCAGTTAAACGCTGCCATTTTGCACCCAGTTTAACGCTGCCATTTTACACCCAGTTTAACGTGTGGCTAATTTGCATGTTAGCCCCTTTCTGCATGCCCATGCTAAAGTCGTGCACTGTCGGTATGCTGCAAACAGGCATAAAAAGCTGGTAGAACGTGACTTCAGCACCAGTTTTCTGCATCAGCCTGTATGAGAATAATTCTGTGAGGTTACAGCTAGAGTTCCATGCAAGTGTATGTGCGTAAATAATGGTATTTTAGCAATCTACATGCAGAGCGTGAGGTCGCTATTCTGTTAGTACCCACAAAATGTTGGAGTGGGCAAGAGGTTAGGCAGAGCGAGACGGAGCACAGATCTACATGCAGAAGTTATAGTAGAACACTATAACTTATACATGTTTCTGACAAATCTAGTCAAGGCATTTACACAGAGTCTAGAATTAGTGTAAATGGTCATGTCCATATTTTGTACGCATATCTCACCAATTGTGCCCTTATTCTATAAAGTACGTGCCAAATATGTGTGTGACAAAGCGCGTTGAACTAAGGGACTCTTATAGAATTACCCTTTAAGTGAAGTAACATAAAACCTTGCAGAAAGACATTCAGAAGTTACCATTGCATGCAAGCACCAATTCTAAAAACTCATACTGCACCAACCTACCTACGTATGAAAAGTCAGTGCTGTATATATTTGAGAACATCAATACATATCCAGTTGTGAGAGAAGAATAAGCCAGACTGCCTGAGATTCCTACACACAACTTAGAGAATCGCTCATGTTGGTTACACTTAAATAAGATCACCACCTAATAAAGAATAAGCAACTACAAATTAGAAACAAATATGCCAGCAAATAATGAAGCGAACCCCGACCCCCCCAAAAAATAGACAGTCTAAACAGTAGAACATTTGAAAAAAGAGAAAGAAAAAGGCATTTTCACATGTACTGAACAAAATGCAAAGAAATACACATTTTCAAAGCTGACATATTTTATTTTGAAAATTATATTGTTTACTTTGTTGACTGATCACTTTATTTTTCTAGTTGGGTTGATCCTGATCTGTCTTTACCACTTCCTCTGTTTTTTCTCTCTTAAGTCCTTTTCAGTGAACTAATTTCAATTTTCTGTTTTTTCTCTCTCTGCACCTTCTTCCTGCCCTCCCCTACATCTTTTTCACACTTCTCCATTTCTCTCATCAGCTTTGTTACCACCTATGGCTAGAATTTATTCCTCTTTTTCTCCACCTCCACCCCAACTCCTCAGTCTCACTCTTTCACCTTTTACCTGCTTACTGGCCTTCCACGTCCTATGCCTTCCACCTAGTCCTTTCATTCCCTCCTGCGCCTCTCATACCTTTCAAGCACTTTCTAAGCCCCTTTCATCATCCTCTGTACTCACATTCTGCGGAGCTTCATCTATCTTCCTCTGCCTCTCATCTTCTCATCAATCCCTGCCATTCGTCCCCTCTCTACCTCCAGTTCCATTTCTTATTATTTAGCCCCTATTCATGCTCCCATTCCCACTTTTAGTTTGTTTATCTTTATTTGAGATAATGCCTTCCACAATCTGAAGCACCAATGCGGTTTATAAGATTAAAATCAGTGAGAACCAGATAGACAGGAAAGTAAGGGAAAGACAAAAAAACAACAAACATGAAGGCGGTGTTCATTTATATATTAAAGGGTAGAGCAGGATGGAACAATTTAGACAATAGCCCCCCCCCCCCCCCCCCAGTTAGTCTATACTATAGTCAATGCAGTAACAGTTCTTGGAAGGGAGTTACAAACTGCTGTTCCCTTCTGAACCTAATATGTATGCTCCCAGAAATACATCCACTTTGTTCACAGGTTTTATCTACTACTAATCATTTGTATAGTGCTACAAGGCATATGGCAACACCATACACAAACATATAAGAGAGAGTCCCTGCTTGGCAGAGCTTACAATTTATTCAAGATGTACAGAAGATCAAACAGGTCGCTACGGTAGTTTAAGGGAAATGATAAAACATATAAGGGTGTTAAACAGGAGAATAATGGGGTCAGAATCCAAAAGTAGCCTCAAAGAGGTGGGTTTTGAGTCAGAATTAGAATATTCCTTGGGAGCCTCGGGTTGTCTATTCCAGGCATATGGTGGCATTAGCCTAACGGTTAGAGCACTGGCTTGGGAACCAAGAGACCAGGGTTCAATTCCCACAAGCTGAAGTCACAATGTAAACCGCTTTGACTAAAATAAAGTGGTATAAAAAAACCTGTTAAATAAATATGGTGCAGCTGTGAGTCTGGAACTGGCAGTAGAAGAGAAAGGTACAGATAGCGGAGTTACTTACCTGTAATAGGGGTTCTCCGTGGACAGCAGGATAAGTCAGCCACACCTGGTGACGTCCTCCAGGCGGTGCCATAGGTATGGAAGTGCTCTCCTGGGTTCCCTCTGTTGCTGTGGAGAGGACGGCTGCGCCAAGGGCGCAGTCCTCCTGAGACCTGAGGTCTAGGCAGTAGTGCCTTTGGAATGTGTGCGGAAAGGACCATGTGGCTGCTTTGCAGACATCGACAAGTGGAACATAGCATAGGTTGGCTATCGAGGTAGCCAAGGCTCTGAGCTGATGAGGGCCCACTCTTGGACGTGGTTGGGTCAAGGCAATAGGAGACGCAGGCGGTCACCCAGTGGGAAAGAGTCCTTTTGTGACTGGCCTCCCGGGCCTGTTCGGGTCGAAGGACACGAACAGTTGCTCACCCTGTCGGATGGGCTGCGTCCTGTGAAGATAGATCCTGAGGGCTCGGAGACAGTCCAGGGTGTGCAAATGCTGCTCTTCGGCCGACGCATGAGGCTCTGGGAAAAACGAGGGTAGCTCGATGGACTGGTTGACGTGGAAAGCAGATGGTACCTTGGGCACTAATCTGGGGTTGGTCCTCAGGGACGCATGGTCGTGGTGCAGCTGCGTATAAGGAGGGTGTGACACTAGCGCTTGTAGTTCGTTGATCCTCTGGGCAGAAGTGATGGTTACCAAGAAAAGCATTTTCCAGGAAATGAACTTCATGTCAGCGGACTGCAGCGGTTCGAAGGGTTCCTGCGTTAAGTATTGGAGGACAGTGTTGAGGTCCCATGGTGGGACGGGGGCCTGACCGGGGGTTTAAGGTTTGCCAGCCCTTTCATGAAGCGGGCTGTCAGGGGCAGTGCCGCAATAGAGCTGGCTCCGTCTGGTGGTTTATGAAAAGCAGCTATCGCAGAGAGGTGGACCCGGATGGACTGGGTCTTCACGCCAAGGTTAGATAGAGAGCTGAGGTATTGAAGGACGAAGGGGAGTGGACACGTGGTTGGATCCAGGCCATGGGCCGCACACCAGATGCTGAACCTCTTCCATTTGAGGCCATAAGACTTTCTGGTAGAGGGTCTCCTGGCCGCCAGGACCACGTCCTGTACCTCTGTGGGTAGCTGGAGGGCAGAGAGGTTCAACCATTCAATCTCCAGGCAGTGAGAGCGAGGGCTTTGAGGTTGGAGTGTCTCGTGTTGCCCTTGTTCTGAGTTAGGAGGTCCAGTCTGAGGGGCAGGCGAATGGGGGCCCCGTGTGCCAGGTGTAGCAGGAGAGCAAACCACATCTGTCGTGGCCAGTGAGGGACCACTAGGATGGCCCGGGCTTTGTCCTGCACGATCCATTGAAGTGTTGCTGTGATCAGGGGGGTTGGTGGGAAGGCATATACCAGTGACCACACCCCCCAGCACACGTCGAATGCATCCGCTGCCAACCTCTTGGCTGACGGGTGTCTCGAGCAGAACAGGCGGCACTTGGCATTCTGTTCGGTGGCAAATAGGTCGATGCTTGGAGTTCCCCAGTGGCGGAAGAGGTGGTCGGAGACCTCCGGGAAGAGAGTCCATTCGTGCAGCAGCAACTGTCTGCTCAGCTTGTCCGCAAGGGAGTTTAGATCTCCCGGGAGATAGGAGGCCTGTAGCTTGCACCCGTTTTTCAAGGCCAGTGACCATATCCTCAGCACCTCCTTGCAGAGGGCGTGAGATCCTATTTCTCCCTGCTTGTTGATGTAGAACATGGCCACCTGGTTGTCCGTCTGGATGAGGATGGATCTGCCGCTTAGGTGCTGTAGGAAAGCTCCGAGAGCATATCTGATGGCCCTCAGCTCGAGGAGGTTGATGTGAAGAAGTCTCTCGTGCGGGGACCATGCTCCCTGGGTGCTGAATTGTAGGAGGTGTGTGCCCCAACCCATGTTGGTGAGAAGGATTTGGTGTTTGTGGGTGTGTATGTCCTTGCCCATGGAGAGGTTCGTTGAGACTGTCCACCAGCGTAGTTGTGACTTGATTCGCGGAGTCATCGGGATACGGGTGGAGAGAGGCTGAGAGTGCTGGTTCCAGTGGGTGCGCAGGTGCCACTGGAGTGGGCGCATCTGTAGTCTCGGCATGGGGAGAACAGATGTCGTGGCAGCCATGTGACCCAGAAGGCGTAGTATGGACCTGCCGAGGAAGTCACTGTTGCGGTGGAGCTGGATGCCAGGGAGGTGACTGTGAGCAGCCTGCGGTCTGGAAGGTAGTTCGAAAGTTGTGTATCGATCACTGCCCCTATGAATTCGAGCCTCTATGATGGTGTGAGGTTCGACTTGGCGAAGTTGATGACAAAGCCCAAGGAAGAAACCAGGGTTGTGGTTTTCTGTATGGATTCCAGCAGCTCCAGAGCTGAGGAGGCTGTGAGGAGCCAATCGTCCAGATAGGGGAATATGGAGATGTTCTGCTTGCGGAGGTGCACTGCTGCAACGGCTACGCACTTTGTGCAGACCCGTGGAGCGGGTGATAGGCCGAAGGGAAGGACTCAGTACTGGTAGTGCTGCCCCAGCACTTGGAAGCGAAGGTACTGCCTGTGCACTTTGTGAATACGAATGTGTGTGTAGGCTTCCTGCAGATCGAGAGACGCCATCCAGTCGCCGGTCTGAATCAGAGGGAGGATGGAGCTGAGTGAGTACATTCTGAACGTCTCTCTGATGATGAATCTGTTCAGCTTGCGCAGCTCCAAGGTGGGGCAAAATCCGCCCGTCTTCCTGGGAATGAGGAAGTATCTTGAGTAGAATCCAGAGTTCCTCTCCAAAGGAGGTACCTCCTCTATCGCATGTGTGTCTAGCAGGTGTAACAGCTCTGCAGCCATTGGTAGTTGCAGCGGGGGGTGTTGCTGATCGGTTGGCTGCACTGGTAGGGTAATGCAACAAAACGTATGCGGTATCCCTCTCAGATGACCTGTATTACGCTGGAGTCTGAAGAGAAAAAAGGTCAAAAGGATGGTTCGCTCTTGTTAGTGGGTGTGTTGTTGTTCTTCTTCGGCTTGCGGTCCCTCTGGGAGTTGCGCTGCTGAAAGGGTCCGTTGTATGAGTAGGTTTTGTATCTGGGAGTCTGCCACTTAAGGTTGGAAGAAGGGTATCTCTTGTTGGAAGAGTAGTAAGGCTTCCTTTGAAAGTTTGTTTTCTGGGCACTGCTGTGGCGCTCAAACCCATCCTCTGCCACGGTTTGGAGTGTAGTGCAGTGTTCTTTCATGACATTTATGGTGTCGGTGACTTTTTCACCAAAAAGCGACTCGTCCATTCAAGGTGCGTCGGCGATTTTGTCGTGAGTATCATCACGCAGGTCAGATGTTCATAGCCATGCCCATCGTCTGGCACAGATGGCCGTGCCTGCGGTTCTTACCGACGTGTCAAAGGAGTCAAACGCGGTGCTGGCTAGATGTTTGTTGCCCTCTGACATGTCCGCAAGGGCGCTGGAGATCAATGCCTGAGATTCCTTGGGGAGGGATGAGATGGCGGCTCTGATGTTTGCCATACATGGAATAGCACATGCTGGAATTGATGTGCTGCAATTCTTGCACTGAGCATGGCCCCTTGGAAAACCTTTTTGCCAATATCGTCGAGCAGCTTGTGATCTCGGCCCGGTGGGTTATTGGCATGTGTGCACGAGGATTTAATCCGCTTGAGGGCGGAGGACACCACGATGGATTGGTGCGCCAGCTGGGGTTTTGAGAAACCAGGTATAGGCTGTGCTTGGTACTTAGACTCAAGTCTCCTGGAGAATGGGTGGCCAGAAGCCGGGGTTTGCCAGAGTCTCAAATGGTTGTCTTGTAATGTCTGATGTATAGGCAGTGCGAACACGGGTTTTGGTGTAGCAAGGTACTTAAAAACCTCAGGCAAGGTCTCCCCCATCTCGTCAGATGTTTTCAGGGCCAAAGTGGTGGATACTTTCCTCAGAAATTTGGGATAGGTGAGGTCCTCTGGGGGGGGGGGGGGGGTGGCGGACCCTCAGGTTCCGGGGAGCGTCTGTCAGAGGTGGTGTGTTCAGTGGATGCCGATCCCACAATGGCAGCATCAACGCCATTCTCCTCCATGGTGCTGTCCGGGGACGGTTGGTCCAGGGATGGCGGGGCCCACGTGGAGGGTTGCGCGCGCTCAGGGGACTGTGCAGCCACTGGAGCAAGGCTGGTGTGATCTGTTTGTTCCCATGTAGATGAGTCCCTCAGGGCCACCTAGGTGGAGCCGTGGGAGCTGCGGTGGTGGTTTGCTGTATTAGCTGTGCCAGTAGCTTCAGAATTGCAGAGGAGCTGCTTGTCTCAGCGTGGCTGCAGGATCTGGAGGGGCTGTAGGATCTGTGCCGGCTTTACCTTGGGTTGGAGGAGCTGGAGCTATGACATCTGACTCTGCGGTCCTTACGGGAGCTGCTGCGGCGTCTACGCTGAGACCCGGGTCCTCTGCTCCCTGATCCGGGGCTTGAAGAGTTGATCCTGCGACTTCTATGCCTCTTGCCTGCCGTGGTCAGCGCCGTGGCGTTCTGAAGGGTTCCTGTGCCTTCTGCTGTGACCGTGGGAGCTGTGCCGGCGCTTGTGGTTATGGCGCCGGTGTTGCTCCCTTTGGTCAGCGCTGATCGGGCTCGTCGGGGTAGAGATGCGAGGAGGCAGAGTCAGCGAGGAGTCGAGGCTGCGCCAAGGGCTACTTGCTGGGTTACTGAGGCTGCGCCGGTGGAGCAGAATACTCGTCCGGAAGTGGGCAGAGCTGGAGGACTGTGGAGCGGCGCCATTGCTGGGAGCTGCATGGCCGCCGCCATAGCCGGAGCCCGCATGTCTGTTGGAGGAAGAGGCCGTGGGTCCGGCATTAACAGCATTGGTGAAGGCCGGAGAGGGGTGGACACCTGAGGCATTAGCAGCAGGGTCCAGATAGCCTCGTGGAGGGTCGGAGACGCCCGAAGCAGGAACGCAGGATGCGGCTTTAGCCGCGCGGCTGGGGATGGGGGCCCCGACGGGCACATCCTGAGCCAGGGCAACGGCGGCAGCAGAGGTAGGTGCCACAACAGTAGAGCTTGCTTTGGAACTTGCCTTGGAAGCTAGATACTCGGTCAGTGCGTGTCCTCTGGCTTTCCGGGTTCTCGGGGACATCCTGCCACATTGAGAGCAGTTCTCAGGGTTGTCCTCGGGTCCCAGGCAGCGTAGGTAAGCATCAATGGGTGTCTGTGATGCTCATTTTTCTTTTGCAGCGTGAGCATTTTTTAAATCCTGATTTTGGCATTTGTCTGCTTGTTTGATTGTAGATGTAGTTGTAGGAGAGCAAAATCCGTCTTGCTGGCAAGGCGAAAGGAAGAAGACTGGTCGGACTAGGGGGCGGGGCGGGCCGGTGAGGTGGGCTATCTGGGCATGCTGCAACTTTTGTGTGGCTTTTCAGAACAGTGTTGAAAAAAAAGGCGGGGAAGATGTACTGGAACGATGTTAGGCGCAAGTGCTGGATTGCTATCTGGTGCTTAACAGTGTGTGTTGATAAATACAGATATTATTCTGAGCAGAACTTCTGCACAGAACGATATTGCTGTTTATGCACCAGATAACAATTGAGCACAAGTGCACAAATGCCAAATTGTTTTTTTTTTTGCGCAGGATATAGACGCAACTAATGCAGACCCTTTTGCTTCCGTGCCTAGCTTGCTTTTTTAGCACAAATGTGTTGTGCACAGCTCATTTGCATACTGTTTGTGTACAGCATCGCTGAGCAAAATGTCTGTGCTAGCCTTGCCTTAGGAAACTCTGCACTAGAGCTTTACCCCTGGGCTCTAGCACAGGGTTCCTGCATTGAGCCTTTAGATTATAAACCTTCTATGGACGGGGACATACCAACTGTACCTGAATGTAAATTGCTTTGAGGTACTACTGAAAAGATGTGAACTAAATCCAAATCTTCCTTCTGAGTAAAGGGGCACGAGTATTGCATAATGGAGACATTAGGCTATCACCGAAACAAAGGTTAGAAATGCCGTGTGAAAGGTCCTTCTGATCAAACTGATATGTTGAAGACAGCAGCATGTAGCAGCCTTTTAAAAGCTGAGATAATCCTTAGGCAGACAATACTAAGGATGCATTTACTAAGCTTTTTTTCCATACAGAAAGAATGGGGAAAAAAAGCTTAGTAAATCAGTTCCTAAAAGATGAATGGACTCTTGAAGATTTCACAATCAATGAATAAAAAAGAAAGAATACTTAGAGGCTGATTCAATAAAATGAGCAAATGCATTAAGGCACATTATTTACTACAGATTCTATTATTTCTAATGGGGCCTATTCAACAGTAATGTAGGCTTATCAGGCGATAATCAAAACCGTGTGGTTTTGCTTTGATTTTCAAGGCAAAACCCTTAGATAAAAATTTCAAAAATGCAAAAACTTTTCAAGTCAATGCTGACAGTGTAGTTACTCCCCTGTAACAGGTGATCACTGGGAACAGCAGGAATTTAGTCTTCATATATGGGTGATGTTGGTACCGACAGAGTACAAGCGGGAATGCTCCCCAGCATCCAACTGGAATGTTTTTGGGAGCACTCCAATGCGCGACTGCCTTCCCACCTTCTCAACTCCCTTTCTTCAGTTCTTTGGTTTCTGTGGAGCCAGCAGGAAGCAAATCCTATTACCACAGAAAAAAATATTTTTTGTGGATAACACTTCTGCCTTCCCGTCGACACCAGCACTTCTGCCTTCCCGTCGACAGGTTCCCTTATGTAATGGGTGCCTTCAAGTCAATGCTGACTCCTGGTGACCCAGCAGTTCCTGAGTTTTTCTTGGCAGTGTAACCATCAGTAGATCACCAGGCCTTTCTTTTGAGGCAATGGAGGGTTAAGTGACTTGCCCAAGGCTACAAGGAGTGCCAGTGGGAATCAAACCCTAGTCTCTTGGTTACCAAGCCAGCGCTCTAACCACTAGGCTACTCCTCTTCTAGTTTTGCTTTCATATGGGTAGTTTCAGTATCCACACCTTAAAGACGGAAAAAAGAACAGAGCTATGAAAGAAAAACATGGCGCAAACAGGTAAAAATTGATGGCTAGGCAGAATCCTAAGTTTTAGAACTTTATGCTCTGGAAACATTTTGTATGATCCATGTGGATAAATCCTATGAAAATATTTATTATTGTGACATTTATTTTTAAAAATAGGAAGTGAAAACTCCTCACAAGGCCGTGTTTTCTTTTTAAAGAAAATGTAACTGATATTTTAAAATTCTGGGAAAGATGACATGACATATATGCAAATCTACTACACTTAAAATACTTACTAAAAGCAAGTAACAACTATTTTTGCTTTCATTACTACATGCGGCAAGAAATAAATATGTGTTGAAGCAGATAAAAAACAAGTTGTTAAATCATATCAACTGGTAAATTTTTACTACCTTTTACTCTACACTGCATAACATACATTTAGTCTTCAATAACAAGTATGCTTTGAAGTTTCTCATATGAAAATTACCTATGAAAAGTTCATTCAGATTTATCTTATTTTTAACCTTTCTATCACAGACTATGACCTTTTAGCCAATAGATCAAAGAACATAGAACACAACCTGATACACTGAAAAGATGAAACTAATTACAGACAAAAAAGGTCATTCCACACACTGACTAGATTTGTTAGATCTTGCGATGGTTACTCATTTTTTTTGTTTCTAAATAGGCTAAAAGTCATTCTCCTTTACCATCTTATCAAACTCAATAACCTCAACAGCATAGTGATCCTTTACTTTCAAGAAAGGGTATTTTTGCAGTGCATTTCTGATGTCCTTTAAATGTCACTAGTCTTTCAGTGCTTTAATATTTTGAAGTAGATATTGTACAGTTTGACTTTTTACTCATCTTTTTCAAAATTGCCCCTGAACTGATAGCTCCAGAGCCAGGTTTTGTCCATCACATTCTGAATGCATCAGTAAATGCAGCATTCTATAGTTTATTTCTTTGACAATTCTTTTATTACTCTGTAAAGCTTGTCAACTTCTGGAAGACACCATTGCTAAAAATAGAAAACCAGTGATAGCTTGATAGGACACAAGTGCCAGCTTCTGAAATTGGTCAACAACTAGAGCTGACAGCTCTCAACAAGGTGAAAAATGGAAGGTGACACTATGACAGAACAATCTTCCATTAATCTTCTGATAACATAGGGAGGTATATTATCTTTATAATTAATTTCATATTTCTGAGAAGAAAGAATTCCATAGAGAAATACACCTTTAGGTTGTGAAAATAAAAGCTTATGACAACTTGATGATCTTATCCTTTCATTTCATCTCTTTTTTTCTGACAAAAACTTTTTGATCACTATATGACCTACTTACAATACTGAAATAGCAATTAAGTTCTTGCTTCATCTCATTTAATTCCAACTAGTAAATCGTTTTTGTCCTTTTTGGCTTGCTATAACATAATATAACAATAATCTCTTCACAAAATATTGAACACTGACCAATAACTTAGTAATAAATAAGTTAAAGGATCTCATATCAGAACCAAAATGCAGTATACTATAATTGTTTGGAAAAAGATTGTTATTTGTTTTCTCTGACCTTAAAGTTTTGAGGTACCACCACTGTAACATAAGTCAGTCTCAAAAGAATTGTCAATTTATATTTTTCACTAATAAAACAGCAATGGCTCAGCACAGTGTATTTGCAGCACGGAGAATCTGTGTTTGAATCTCCACTGGGCATGCTGTGAAGATGGTACACTCACCACTATGGGTGGAGGAAACTGACTCTCATTACAATGGTGGCTCCTACTGGACACTAAAAAGTGCTGCGAACCTTGCAGCACTCTGGTCAGTAAAGGTGTCTGGAGATTCATAAGCATGCTGTCTGGTATACAAGGTGGGACGGGGTCAAAGATGGAGAGAGAAAGAGAAAAAGCATCAAGATTATAGTTTCTCAGGAAAGGCTTTGGTGGTTCACAAATTTAGTGATGAATATGCTATAATGTTACTACACTCAGCTCTAATAAGTCAAAAGAAAATTTAACGATGTTCTAAGGTCTGTAATACCTTTTTGTTAACAGGTCATAAAACAGAATAAAATAGCCACATGTCCTTTCAGTTATGCTTTTATCCCTTCAGTTATTATTACTAAAACATGCCTGGCTTGCTCTCCTTGTTTAGCACTGAATTTTTGCGTAAAGCTCATTTGCATGCTGTTTGCTTAAAGAATCACTGAGCAAAACATCTGCGCTAAACTTGCATTAGGAACTCAGGTGATAAAGTTTACTTTACTTTATTCAAATGCTTTCTGTACCACTTATTAAGGTTCACAGCAAAGGGGCTTACAATAGATAACAAGGAATTACAGGCAATAAAAACAAAGGGCCCGATATTCATTTCGGCGTTGAATATCTGGGTTTTCCGCACATGCCCAGAAGTTGTAGTAGCTAACCGGGCAGCAGCGATATTGCATGTTGCCTGGTAGCTCCTGTGGCTTAAAGATAGGTGAGGGCTTTCCTCACCTATCTTTTAGCCACAGGTTCCTATCCGGGCAGCATGCAATATCACTGCTGCAGGTTAGGGAATGTCGCCACCCCCGCTCCTCCCCAGAAGGCCCCTGATAATAAGTAGTTAGGATTGGTGCGCGAATCTGCCGCGAGAATCATTACAGGAACTGCAAAATACAATCATATAACCCCAAAACTTCCCCAACTACACTGGCTTCCTGTTGCTGTACGTGCGAAATACAAAAACATAATAATACTATACTATCTATCCCCGCCGACTCTTCAACCATTGATCCAGAAATCAAGTCCAACCAGAACAAGAAGAAGTACAGACATCAACATCATCAAAACGCCAACAAACTACAGATCATCAAAGCAATTCACTTGCACCAGAGCGAAATACAAAAACATATTAATACTATCCTACGTGGGTGGAGGGACAGCCACCCTCCCTCTTTTTGAGAGTGGCGGAACTCCTTCCATCAACTTATGCTCCTGGAGTGTCGGGCTGCGCGAGGTCATGTGAAGCGATGGTCTGCTTTCTGGTTACTGTGGGAGCCCTATATTCAAAAATTGAGTCCTCGGACACGTAATGTAACCCTGCAATTAGGCTGTTGATAGCCCTGTTTGTATGTGGAGACCTACTGAGGTTCGGTAATGTTATATATGCTGGTCCGGGTGGGTACTGCTTTCGGGAGGAGGGGGGGGGGAAGGGTTTATTGGGGGGGAGGTTGGGTGGGGGAGGGGGGAAGTAGGGGTACTATCCTAAAAACTATGTAACCATCTATGTATTTCGCACCTTGGGGATCAGAGTCCACCCCAGGGAGCGATTGTCTTTTGTTCTGTATTCGATGTTTTGTTTGATGGTTCAAAATAAAATATTGAAAAAAAACAACATATTAATACTAAACAATCTATCCCTGCTGACTCTTCAACCATTGATCCAGAAATCAAGTCTAACCAGAACAAGAAGAAGTACAAACATCAACATCATCAAAACTCCAACAAACTACAGATCATCAAAGCAATTCACTTGCACCACAGCCTTCTCTCTGTATGCTCCCCAACTTTGGAATCATCTACCTGCCCCAATACAAGCAAAGACGTACTTGACTTCAGAAAAGCCATCAAGACCCATCTATTCCTCAAATACTACAGTCCCACCTAGTATAACAAAAGTCACAGTGAGATATCCTAGATGTATATAATGGACAACTGCTAAATGCAGCTATATCACCTCAACCTGCAACAATGTTACCCAATACCCTTGAACCAGCCCTAGACCCAGACTTGAGAGACCTGCCACTACTGAGATTGGGCTGGGGGATGGGCTGGATGACACCAACCATTATGTTCACTAGGAGTGGAACCTCTTCCACTGTGGTTGGTCCTAGATACTGAACAGCTATTTCTGCTGCCGTGGACCCTGACACAGAAGGTACTGCTATCACTGTGGCATGCCTGGGTGAAGAGATGCTTTCATTGTGGCAGGGCTTAGACATCAGAGGAACACTGCCACTGTGGTCAGCACATGGATTTTGGGCAAGGAGATGAAACCAGTCTGGGCCTAGGGAGAGAGACTGCTGAAGCCACTGCTGCTGAACAGAGGAAAACAAAAATGGTGAGGTAGAGAAGATGAGGAAAGAGTGAGAGAAGTAGCTAGAAGGAGAATAAAGGCAATAAGTAGAAAAAATGGAATAAGTACAATAGAATGACCAAACAAAAAACAGCAAAGTACGAAAAATGAACAATCAAAGTGAAAAATAAGAAAATCTCGTGAAAACAAAGTAAAAAGACAAAAAATAAGCTGGACTGGTTGGAGCAAGGTGGAATGGGAGTTTTCCCTTGGCTTTTAAATTTTTTTGGCTGGCACCCAAGGCTTTAGAAAAATCTTCCACTCTTGCATATAGTGAATTCAAAAGAGGAAGCATGTCAATACATAAAAGATAGCAATCAGAGCAGCACAATATCTGAGAAACATAGAAATATGATGGCAGAAAAAGACCATATGGTCTGTCTAGTCTGCCCTTCCATATCGACTACTGCCCCATTGGCGCTGCTCTGAGATTTCACTGATTGCAGTGTGGCAGGCTCGAGCTTAAGATTGGCTAGTCTCACAGGATCACTGCAACAGCAACAGCAGTAGTGGCTTGTTTTCTCTAGCCACCACCGATATTGCTTCATTCATGTGGCTCCAGTGTATTTAGCAGCTGGTTTAGTAGTCCCAGAGATGCCAAGGGTGACCCATCCTAAAGAGTGAGATTGTCCATCCCAATGAGTGAGGTTGAAGGCTAACGAGTGAAGTTTTACTCTCGGGACATTTGTGGTATAAATTTGGAAAGACCTGCATGTTGTTTGCTTTGCAAATGAAAGGAGTGCCAGAAAATATTTAGCTTTCTTTAGTTTGATGTAAAAACCTTCCAGCAGAATTAGGACATTTTCCTGTAGAACTCACATACCCAAACAACCCCGCCCCCCCCCCCCCCCCCATTTCTGGTTTCATCTCAACAACAACAAACCCTCTCCAGTACATAAGAACATAAGATATGACATACTGGGCCAGATCAAAGTCCATCAGCCCAGTATCCTGTTACCAACAGTGGCCAATCTAGGTCATACGTACCTAGCAGGTTCCCCAAAAGACACTAGGTCAAGCATTGATATCCTGGGTCCCTTCTTAATAATGGTTTATGGACCTTTCCTCCAGAAACTTGTCCAAACCTTTTTTAAACCCATCTACACTAACAGCCTTTACTACATCCTCCAGTAACAAATTCCAGAGTTTGATTATACTTTGAGTGAAAAAATATTTTCTTTTATTAGTCTTAAATAGTTTACCCTGCAGCTTCACTGCATGTCACCTAGTCTTTCTATATTCTGATAACGTAAACAATCGATCTACGTTTACCTGTTCCACTCCGTTCATTAATTTATAGACTTCTATCATATCTCCCCTCGGCCGTCTCTTTTCCAGGTTAAAGAGCCCTAACCTTTTTAGCCTTTCTTCAAAGAAGTATCCTTCCATCCCCTTTATTTATTTACATTCTCTTATATACCGCGCTATTCTGCATCAGTGTGGTTTACATTGAACAAACTGAAATTACATTGAACAGGGCATTATAACTTGGAGATAGCACAGTTACTTACCTGTAACAGGTGATCTCTGGGAACAGCAGGAATAAGTCTTCACATATGGGTACGTCGGTACCGATGGAGCCTGCGCGGGAACGCTCCCCAGCGTCCAATCAGAAAGCTTTTGGGAGCATCCCACAGCGCCTGCGTGCTGCCTTCCCGCCTTTCCAACTGTCTCTCCTCAGTTGAGTTTTATAGCTGAGACAAAGAGGGAGAGAGAGAGGGAAAGGAAGAGAGAGAGATAGAGACAACTCCTAGGGGAGGTGGATGGGTTGTGAAGACTTATTCCTGCTGTTCCCAGAGATCACCTGTTACAGGTAAGTAACTGTGCTATCTCCAGGAACAAGCAGGAATGAGTCTTCACATATGGGGACTCCCTAGCTTTTGATGCCAGGGAGAGAGCCCATAAGTTGTGCGTCCCTGGGACAGGGCTGCACTTCCCCACCTGGATCTCTGGCATCCCATGAGGGACGGTGGGTAGGAGTTGATTAAGTATGGAACAGGTGTTTGAGAACAGCCTGACCAAACAAGGCATCCTGGCAGGAGTCCTTGTCCAAGCAGTAATGGGCTGTGAAGGTATGAACCGAGGCCCTAGTGGCTACTCGACAGATGTCGTCGATAGACAGAGTTCAGATGAGCCATTGAGGCTGCCATGGCTCTCACATTGTGAGCTGTGACATGGCCCTCCAGAGAAATGTTCTTGCTCTGATAGGCGAAAGAAATACATTGGGCAATCCAGTTGGAAAGTGTTCTCTTGGAGACTGGTTGTCCCAAATGAGAAGGATCAAAAGCAACAAAGAGTTGAGAAGACTTTCTATGTTGCTGTGTTCTCTGTAAGTAAAAAGCTAGAGCTCTTTTACAGTCCAGGGTATGAAGATTCCTCTCTGCACTTGATGCATGAGGTCCTGGAAAAAAGAGGTAGGTAGACCTCTTGGTTGTGGTGAAAAGGCGAGACCACCTTAGGCATAAAGTGTGGATTAGTCCTAAGGATCACCTTGCCATGATGGAACCTTGTATAAGGTAGATTAGCTACTAGTGCTTGCAATTCACTGATGCGGCGTGCTGATGTGATTGCAATAAGAAAGATAACCTTCCAAGAAAGGTATTTCAAGGAGGTAGTAGCTAAAGGTTCAAAAGGCGGCTTCATAAGCTGGCCAAGAACCAAATTTAAGTCCCATGCCACCGGTGGTGGTCTAATGGGAGGCTTTGTTAAAAGGAGGCCTCTCATGAACCTTGATACAAGGGGATGAGAAGAAACAGGTTGTCCATTTAGAGGCTTGAGGGAAGCTGCAATAGCACTCAGATGGACTCTTACTGAATTTGTCTTGAGGCCTGCATTAGACAGATGAAGGAGATACTCCAGCAAGGATTCCAGAGGTATGGCACGGGGGTTAAGACCCTTATCAGAACACCAGATGGTAAGCCTTTTCCACTTGAAGGCGTAAGAACGTCTAGGGGAAGGTTTTCTGGAAGCATAAAGAACATCTTTCACTTGTTGAGAGAGATGAAGATCCTGGAGATCTAGGCCTTCAGCAACCAAGCCCTGAGTTGCAGAGACTGGGGATTGGGATGCCACAACTTTCTGTCCTCCTGAGAGAGGAGATCTGGAGCAGACCCTAACTCTAGGGAGGGAGCTTGAGAGAGATGTAGAAGCAGAGGGTACCACACTTGCCGTGGCCAATGTGGAGCTATGAGAATCATGTGGCCTCTGTCTCTCTGAAGCTTGAACAGGGTTTTGGGAATTAGGGGAATGGGTGGAAAGGCATACAGGAAGTCTTGACCCCAGTGAAGGAGGAAAGCATCCCTTGCCTGAGCCCCCTGAGCCGGAGTTCTGGAACAGAACCGGGGAAGTTTGGCATTCCACGGACTTGCAAAGAGGTCTATGTCCGGGGTTCCCCAAATTTGAAAGATCATGGATACCTGGTCCATATGTAGGGACCACTCGTGTGGAAGCAGAACTCGACTGAGTCTGTCTGCCCAAGAGTTTTGAACACCTGGAAGATAGACTGCCAGAAGATGAATGTGATGCTCTCTGGCGAGGGCCCACAGTCACAGAGCTTCGTTGCAAAGTGACAGAGAGCCAGTTCCTCCCTGCTTGTTTACATAGAACATGGCTACCTGATTGTCCGTGTGGATAAGGACTGTCTTGTGGCTGAGCAGGGTGTGGAAAACTCGCAGAGCAAGAAAAATTGCTCTGAGCTCCAAGAGATTGATATGTAGACAAGTCTCCTGTGGGGACCAGATGCTCTGGGTGGAGAGGTCCTGAAGATGAGCTCCCCAGCCCATTGGAGAAGCATCTGTTGTAAGAGTTGCCTGGGGTAGAGGCTGTTGAAAGGGAGACCCCAGCAACAGGTTTTGAGGGGACTTCCACCACAGGAGGGACAAAATGAGGCGACTTGTGTTTGCTATTTTGTCTGACAGGCAGCCTAATGCCTGGGTCCACTGGGTGGATAAAGTCCACTGAGCTGCCCTCATGTGAAGGCGAGCATATGGTACCACATGAATGGTGGATGCCATGTGGCCTAGCAACTGTAACATTTCTCGAGCAGTTAGTAGGGGTTTTGACTCTGCTTGAGAAGTTAACTGCATCAAGCGAAGGCAACGGGCCTGAGGAAGATAGGCCCTTGCCCTTGTGGTATCCAGCAATGCCCCTATAAACTCCAGGGACTGAATAGGGATCAAATTGGATTTTGGGATGTTTATTACCAGCCCTAAATATTGAAGGATACGCATTGTGCAGGTTAGAGCAGTCTTGGCCTCTGATTGAGTGGGAGCTCGAATGAGCCAGTCGTCCAGGTAAGGGAAGACAAATATTCCCAGGGTGCGCAGAAAAGCAGCAATCACTGCCATGCATTTCGTGAACACCCTTGGTGCAGAGACCAGGCCAAAAGGGAGCACTCTGTATTGATAGTGCTTCTCCTGGAAAAGGAACCGAAGGAACCTTCTGTGAGTTGGATGGACGAGAACATGAGTGTATGCATCCTTGAGATCTAGAGAGCAAAGCCAATCCTGACTCTGAAGGTATGGCAGCAGAGTTCCTAGAGAAACCATCTTGAATTGTTCCTTGACTAGGAATCTGTTCAACTCTCTGAGATCTAAAATGGGTCTGAAGCCCCCTGTTTTCTTTGGAATAAGAAAATAGAGGGAGTAGAACCCTGTGCCCTGTTGTTGAGAAGGCACTTCCTCTATTGCCCCCTGGGCTAGAAGAGTGGCAACCTCCTGCTCTAACAGGCTGAGGAGGGAGGTTGGAGAATTGAACTGGTGCACTCTTGTGAGAGGGGGCAAGCTGGAAAAATGAAGCTTGTACCCCTCTCTTATGATAGAGAGTGTCCAATGCTCTGCTGTGATTTGCCCCCATCTGGGAGCAAAGTGACATAACCTTCCTGGAATGGTGGAGGGCTCTGGTCCTTCTAGAGCCAGGAAGGCTAAGTTCTCTAGCCAAAAGTCAAAGGCCCTGAGGGGGCTGAAGTTGCTGGGCTGGAGCAGGCTTCGCAGCCTTTGCCTTGGTCTGTTTGGAGGATTGCTGACGTTTGGAAGGGAAATGAGCTGCAGAAGATGCTCTCTGACTATAAGCAGGATAGGATCTTCCCTTTTCAGAAAAAGGTGTTTTCTTGAACAACCTTTTCTTAGCAGGAGCAGCAGTAGATTTGGATAGTCTATCCAAAGCAGAATTTTCAGCATCCATTTGATTGGCCTTTGCCTGCCAATCCTTACCAAACAAATTCTCACTTGTACAAGGGATATTTCCCAATTCATCTTGGACCCAGGTCTCCAAATCAGATGCTTGAAGCCAAGCAATCCTATGTGCACCTATAGCTAAAGCTGAGGCTCTGCTTACACATTCAAATGATTCGAAAGCTGCACGGGTGGAGAATTTGGAGATATCCTGTGCATGTTTGAGCCCAGTGAGAAATTCTTGTCTTTTACTGTCAGACATTAAAGTCTGCAAATGGTCAGTGACTTCTTTTAAGAACATTCCCATGTAGAGACTAAGAATTAATTCTCGCAGCAAGCATGGAAGCTTGGAAGACTCTTCTACCAAAAGCATCCAGGGTTCTACATTCACATCCTGGAGAATTAGAGGCATGTCTCTTGGCACTTCTAATCTTTCTCATTGCAGACTCAACCACAATAGAGTGGTGAGGAAGCTGAGTTTTATGGAAACCAGGACAAGGAGGGACACAATACATGGTGTCCAACCTGCGAGAATGAGGAGAGGTGGTTAGAGGTGCTTCCCACATCCTTAACATGAGATCATACAGAATCTCATGAATAGGTAAGGTAGCCGCCTCCTTAGGAGTTTTAGGATATTGTAAAATATCTAACTCCTTAGCTCTAGGCTCTGACTCTGGGGCCACTGTAATAGAGAGGCCCCGAGCCACCTCTCTGATAAAGTCTTGAAAAGACAAGTCCTCTGGAGGAGACATCCTTAGTTTAGGAGAGGACTCCTCCTGTGGAAGAAGCATCACTGCATCGACAGACTCTTCAGAATCCTCAGAGGAATCAAAGTATCATCTGTCGGGATGCTCTTGCAAAGCCCGATACCCGTACCGATTGGGATCGGTATCGGGAATCACTGGTACCGGGGTATCGGTACCGGAGGGCTGCAGAGGGCAGAGTACTGGCACAGCAGCCACCGATACCGGGATCGGTGCCGATGGTGATGCCGGAGCCAGTACCGGCTGAGTCGTCTGTTGCGGTATCACGGGTGTCGATGCCACAAGGAAAGCCGCCAGACTGCGATCGATGGACAGAATCCTCTGATCCATCGACGCCGTCAATGCCTGGAAGTCGGTACCGGTGAAAGCCCCAGAGCATGGCACCAGGAGATCTGTCGAGGCCACGCCATCGAGATCATCCTGGAACCCCGATGATGATGCTTTAGAGGCCAAAGCCTCCCGCCGGGGTAATTTTGCCGGTGCAGAATCCTCGAGGGCAAGGCCAGAGGCATCTCGATGCTTAGAAGGAGATTTGCCCTTTGAGGACCGGCTGGATTTATATTTAGTTACCTGAGACCCATGTGAGGAAGAAGCAGCCCTGGAAGATGTTGATGCTACCAAAGCCGCATCAGAGGGAAACAGGGTACTGAGCTTGGCAGCTCGGTTCTGTCGACCTCTCTTAGACATCATAGAACAGGACACACAATCTGTAACGGAATGGTCAGGGCCTAAACATTTTAGACACCAGTCATGGGTGTCGGTGACGGAGATAGTACCGCCACATTTCGTGCACTTCTTAAATCCTGAGGCAGGCCTTTTCATATTTAAGGAAAAGGGTTTTGGGCCTAAGGCCCAAAACTGAAGTGCACCTGAAGAAAATAAATGGAAAAAAGATTTTTTTTTTTTTAAAAGTAAAGAACAACGACCGGCGGTACCGGTACAGCGTCGAAGAAGGCAGACGCGACAGAAAATAAATAAAGAAAAAATAAAGAAATTCTTCTGCGGTAACAGGAACACGACCTGCTGGCTCCGCGGAAAAAGAACAACTGAGGAGAGACAGTTGGAAAGGCAGGAAGACAGCACACAGGCACTGTGGGATGCTCCCAAAAGCTTTCTGATTGGACGCTGGGGAGCGTTCCCACGCAGGCTCTGTCGGTACCGACGTACCCATATGTGAAGACTCATTCCTGCTTGTTCCTGGAGATAACTATTTTACAGGGAACATGGGCTATGGAGGGTTAAGTGGCTTGCCCAAGACCACAAGGAGCACCTATGGGACTAGAAACCCCAGTCCTTCCAGCCCAAGGTTGCTGTCCTCTAGTGGGATTTGAACCCCCGACCTTCCAGCCTGAAGTACCTTGCCCCAACCACTAGGCCACTCCTCCACTCCTACAGGGAACATGGGCTATGGAGGGTTAAGTGGCTTGCCCAAGACCACAAGGAGCACCTATGGGACTAGAAACCCCAGTACACCTTTACCATTTTGGTGGCTCTTCTCTGAACCTTTTTCTAATAACGCTATATCCTTTTTAAGATACGGCGACCAGAATTGCACACAATATTCAAGATACGGTCTCACCATGGAACGATATAGAGGCATTATAATATCCTTGTTTTATTTTCCATTCCTTTCCTTATGATACCTAGCATTCTATTTGCTCTCTTGGCCGCCGCTGCACACTGGGCCGAGGGTTTTAACATGTTATCCACAATGATGCCTAAATCTTTTTCCTGGGTGGTGGTTCCTAATGTGGAACCTTGCATCTTGTAACCATAGTTTGGGTTGTTCTTCCCTAAGTGCATAACTTTTCACTTGTCCACATTAAATTTAATCTGCCATTTTGATGCCCAGTCTTCCAATTTATCAAGATTCTCTTGCAATTTTGCACAATCCTCTTGGGTTTTAACAACTTTAAATAGTTTTGTGTCATCTGCAAATTTGATAACCTCACTCGTTATTCCCTTTTCCAGGTCATTTATGAATATGTTGGACCCAGCACAGATCCCTGGGGTACACAACTATTCACCTTTCTCCATTGGGAAAATTGTCCATTTAGCCCTACCCTCTGCTTTCTATCTTTTAACCAGTTCCTGATCCACAATAGTACACTGCCTCCTATCCCATGATTCTTTAGTTTTGCCAAAAGTCTCTGATGAGGGACCTTGTCAAAGGCTTTCTGAAAGTCCAGGTACACTATATCAACCGACTCACCTTTGTCCACCTGTTTATTCACACCTTCAAAAAAACATAACAGATTAGTAAGACAAGATCTTCCTTGTCTAAAGCCATGTTGGCTGTCTCCCCTTAGGCCATGACTATCTACATGCTAAGTAATTTTATTCTTTATGATGGTTTCTACCATTTTTCCCGGTACTGACGTCAGGCTCACCAGTCTGTAGTTTCCCGGATCACCCCTGGAACCCCTTTTAAAAATTGGCGTTACATTGGCGAGCCTCCAATCTTCAGTTATTACAGATGATTTTAATGAAAAATCACAGATTACTAATAGCAGGTCTGCAATCTCATTTTTCAGTTCTTTCAACATCCTTGAATGTATACCATCCGGCCCAGGTGATTTGCTACTCTTCAGTTTATCTAATAGTTGTAATACATCTTTCCGATGTATCGATATTTCCTTCAATTCTTCCACATTTTTAAAGACCATTTCAGTCATGGGTAACATCCCTACATCTTCCTCAGTAAAGACCGAAGCAAAGAATTCATTCACTCTCTCCGCTATTGCCTTGTCGCCTCTTAGTGCCCCTTTAACTCCTCTATCATCTAATGGACCAACTGACACTCTCACAGGTTTTTTGCTACGAATGTACTTGAAAAAGTCTTTATTTTGCATTTTTGCTTCTGCAGCAAGCTTCTTCTCAAATTCTCCCTTTGCCTGCCTTATCAATGCCTTGCATTTGACTTGCCAGTGCTTGTGCTGTTTCCAGGTTTGGTCGTTTGGCTCTTTATTCCATTTCCTGAAAGATGCTTTTTTGGCAACAGCAGCGTCTCTGACCTCACCTTTAAACCATGCTGGCGAGTACACACTCAAACTTCCGGTGATGCGGTGAGCGTGAGCAGTCGCACGCTGCTTGAGCTCTGGGCCCTCTCGCTCCCCCGGCAAGGTAAAATATGGTAATGGGGGCCAAATTCGGGGTTCTGGTCCTTCCCCCCTGCTTCCCCGACTAGACCGTAGGGAGCAATGATGCCCCTGAGCTCCCGCTTCTTTCCCCTGCGCTGAACTGCAGCTGCGGCCTGGACCCGGGCGGCTGGTGAAGAGGACGCCGAGCCGGAACAGAGCGCCACATCGCGGGGCGAGCCGATAAGCCGTGAACTGCAGCTGGGCGTTGGAGGTGCGATCCGCGGCGGCGGGTGCCTTCCTGATCATTGCTCCTCGCTCCGCCCCGCCACCCATCTACTGCTGATTGCTCCTGGAGGGCGGCAGACTCCGACCTATCAGGGGGAGGCCTGGAACCCTCGCCGGGCCTTTGTGCTGGGCCGTTGCCTGTTTTGCCAGCCCCGGGTTCTCCTTGTGGGCCGGTCAGCCTAGAGTAAGCCCCCCCCAGGCGCTGGGGAGACCGGGACGAGATAACGGCTCCTGGGACGGGGAAGGACTTGCCCCCCCCCCGTGGAGACAGAGCGACGCGCACAAGAGGTAGGTGAGCCTGCGGCGCAGAAGCCTGTCACAGAGGGGAAAGGACGGGGGGCGAGACCCCTGAAGATCGACGCAGCCCTGGCGATGGCGGCAAAGGGAGGCCGCCGAGTAGAGAAGGAGAAGATCCCTCTGCCACATAAAGGGGGGGAGCAACCCTCGCCGCTGAAGGGGGGGGCCAAAGCGGAGCTGGTGGATGAAATCTCCTTGGCCATGGCAGGGGCGCTGTCTGCGCAATTTGAAGATTTGCGGGGCCGAATGGACCTCCTTCAAACCTCGGTGGAGGCCCTGGGGAGCCGAATGCAGGAAGCAGAGCACCGGATAGAGCGGACGGAGGAGCATGTGCTGGAGCTGTAGCAGGAGATGACTCGTGTGAAAAAGTTACTTCAGGGTCAGGAGGCGAAGCTGGATGACCTTGAGAACAGGTCTCGCCGTAACAACCTGAGATTCTTGGGGATCCCGGATGCCATAGAGGACAAGAACTTAAAATCCTATCTGGAGGACCTGGTGAAACAAATCTTGGAGAATGATCCTGAGGGCACCCTAGTGCAAATAGAGAGAGCGCACCGGGTTGGGCCTCGGAGAGCCAGTGACGGCCGACCCAGGGTGGTTCTGGCACGGTTCCTGCTATTACCGCAAAAGGAGGCGGTGTTGCGAGCAGTGAGGAAGAAAGGAGCAGTTCACAAGGACAATGTCAAGCTGCGTATCGTTCAGGATTATTCGACGGCCTTGGGACAGCGACGACGAGAGTATGGACCTTTGTGCCAGATCTTGATAGATAACAATATCAAATTTATGGTGCAACATCCCGCCCGATTGATCTTTACTCATGGTGGGATTCGTCGGACCTTTGAATCAGCGACAGCAGCAACACCCTACGTGGAGGAGATACGGCGGGGGGTCGCAGCGGCAGCCGAGACATGATGCTAAGTGGCGAGGAGAGTGGATCGGAAGAGCAAGTTTGGGGCACGCTGCTTTTGACTGTGAAGGAGGTTGCTGTGATAACCATGTGGGGGGGGGGGTGAGGGGACTGTTAAGGCTGTTTTAAGTATTATCTGTTTGCTGTTTCCTTTGGGATATGGGAAGGTGTTGCGGGGAGTTTGGGGTTGTTAGGGTCGGTCCAGTGTGGGGGGAGTGGGGAGGAGCACAATCACAGTGGTGGGGGAGGAACTGGGGGGACGACGACCCCGGATGGCTCTCAGAAGAGCCGGTATAAGGGAGAGGTGGGGGGGTACTACACGCATCTTGGAGTCACAGAGAGGGAGAGAGGCGGATGGTAGTAGAGCTGGGGAATTGGAGGGGGAGGGAAGGCGGGAGAGGGGGGGAGGAGAGGGGGGAGAGGGAGGAAGAGGGTGGGGGAGGAGGAGGGGATCTGTATCTTAGGGGACCTGGTGTGGAGAGGACGGAGAGAGGGAATCATCTTGTGGGGAGGAGGGGAGGACCTCAGGCTGGGGAGGTGTCTTCTCTGTACTATGTATGGTATGTAATGAATAATTGTGGGACTACTTTTGTATTACATGCCGCTTAAGATAATCTCTTGGAATGTTTGTGGTCTGGGCAATCCGATCAAACGGGCCAAAATTTTGCAGGCTTTGGCTAGGCAGAAGGCGGACATCGCTATGCTCCAGGAAACCCACCAGACTGCCGAGGAGCATCGTAAACTTTGCCGGGAGTGGGTGGGGCAGGTATGGGGGGCCCCGGCTCTTGGAAAGAAGGGGAGGTAGTGCTCTTGATACACAAGCGAATAAGGCTGGAGGTCGTAAGGGACCTGGTTGACCCATCGGGTAGATTTGTACTGGTGCAGGGAGTTCTTGAGAGGAGGCCTGTTATCTTAGGCAATTTATATTGTCCTAATGTGCTAAATTTGACCCTATATGCTCGTCTCGCCTCTAAAATCGAGACGCTGCCGGAGATCCCCGTGATTCTGGGGGGAGACTTTAACGGTGTTATGGATGTAGATCTAGATACATCCAAAGGGGGGGAGCCAAGGGACAGAATAGCGACGGTTTGGGCGCTGCGACGCCTATGTTCTAGGCTGGGGTTGGTGGATCCGTGGCGATTGTTACATCCGGCCGAGCGGGATTATACGCATCAATCTCGGGCACATGGTACTAGCGCGCGTATAGATTACTTGTTGATTTCTACTGGCTTGTTTGCCAAAGTCGAGGATGCTCAGATAGGGCCTGCAGAGATTTCTGATCATGCGTTTGTCTGGCTAGACGTCTACTGGAATGGGAACATTCCTCGGACCTCTCCATGGCGATTTCCGCTTGAATTATATAGGGATGCGCAGTTTCGTTCTTTTTTTTTTTTTAAACTTTTATTTTCAATTTTGGAACATCGAAACAAAAGGACATACAGAATAAAAGACATGACAAATAATATTATACAATCACGGACAGTAAACCCCCACCACCCCCCTCCCCCCCTGCTTCTTCTCTGGGATGCGTAACAATCCAGTATCGGGTGCATATATACATTATTATCTTTCGAAATAATATAATTATCTGCAACATGATGAGTGTAGCTATACGGCTATATTGGAGCATCTGGCAATCTGAACATATTCATTAAGCATCTGCCACTTAGACAAGTGAGAGCAGTCCTGCACCTGGAATGCCATCCGACGGGGGTATCTGCTCATATGTACTATATAAGCAGACAGAATTCCACCATTCGGTAAAAGTTAGGCGGGAGCCATTCTTCCAATTTTTCGTGACTAAGCATACAGCCATACCCAACATAAAATCTAGGAGGAAGCGGCCTGTCCTGGGAAGAGAGGGGATCCCCGCCACAGAGCGGAGTCCCACAATCTTCCAAGAAAGGGGCTCCCGGAAGTGAAGGATACTTTGAATCCGGTCCCAAACCCGCCCCCAATATTGCTGTAGTGCTGGACATTCATAAATTACATGGGCGAAGGTACCCACCCCTGTATGGCAGGACCAACATCGATAGCTTGTATTGACATTCCATTTGGCCATCTTCTCAGGAGTATAAAAGCATCTGTGGGCAAAATAGAAGAGCGTTTGAGTGACAGAGGCGGATCTAGAGACCCGCACCACTTTGCTCCAGACTATCTTCCATTGCTGGGGAGTTAAAGTGATGTGCAATTCGCGCTCCCATGCCTGCTGGGCCCTAGGGGTGTCCCTGCCTGGACTATGAGTGAGTATTTTGTAAAAGTTAGATGCCACCCCTGGTAAACCCCCGATACTACGAATCACCTCTGACAGCCCTTCCACGCTAGTATCAGAGCGCGGAATGACCCGAGCGCCTTTAAGGCAATGTTGGAGCTGAACCCATTGAAAGTAATATTTCGCTGGTAGACCAAATTCCGTTTGTAAAGCATTAAAGGTTTTCCAGCGATCCCCAGCAAACAGCTGCTTAGGTGTCCAAATCCCCCTAGAGTACCAGGGTCTCCATGCTATCGTTTTTTTGTTAATTTGAAATCGAGAGTTATGCCATATCGGGAGATGGTCCGGGGGGCACGCCTGCGGACCCAGAGATTGAATGAGGGCATTAAAGGCCACTAGAGTGTCTACAACCATTGGTGAATGGCGGGAGTCTGAATGAGGGCACATTCCGGGGAAGTAGGCCAGCGGAACTGGTCCACTAAGCTCTTCTTCAATATCTAGCCACACCGGGCGGCCTGCTGCCGGGGTATCCAACCAACGGGCACCTTGCTTTAAGAGGAAGGCTTTATGATAATTGAGAAAATCTGGAAATCTAGCTCCTCCTCTCGCTTTATCAGATTGCAAGTATCGTTTAGCTATCCTGGGTGTTTTACCCTGCCATAGATAACGAATAAGAAGGCCTTCTATATCTTTGTAGATGTGTCGGGGCAGTAAACATGGTAGCATTTCGAGAATGTAGTTCACTTTAGGAACTATCATCATTTTCACTGTTTCCAAGCGGCCCCACCATGTAAGGGTTAGTGGAGACCACCGATTGGTAAGTTCACGGACTTTGGAGATTATCGCCTTGGCGTTGAAACTAATAGTGTCCTCTAAAGGATAGCAATAATGGACCCCGAGATATTTCACCATACTATGCTGCCAGAGAAAGGGAAAGGCTTGCATGTCGGCCGCATGTACCCGGTGGTTAAGTGGGAAAGCAACCAATTTGGTCCAGTTGATCTTATAGCCCGAGAGCTGCGAATACCTGTCTAGTAATACTAAGACTACTGGGACCGAGTCCAAAGTTATAAAAAGCATAAGATCATCTGCATAAGCGGAGAGTTTGATCTCTCTGTGTCTAAAGGGGGCACCTCGGATGTCTGCGGACTGCCTAAGTAACAGGGCTAAAGGTTCGAGCGCCAAGTCAAAGAGCAAAGGGGATAGGGGGCACCCTTGGCGTGTACCTCTTTGAAGGCTGAATGGCTGAGATTTGATAGCATTCACACATATACTGGCTGTGGGTTCGGCATACATGACTTGAAGAAACCGGAGAGAAAGCCCTCCCCAAAGCCGTACCAGCGGAGAACAGCAAATAAGAAGGGCCATTCGAGACGGTCGAAGGCTTTCTCGGCGTCTAGGGAGAGGCCAACTAGTGGTAGATCTAGGCTTGCAGCATTAGTCAAAACATGACAAAGTCCTAGCGTTGTCGGCAGTGGATCTTCCGGGTATAAAACCACATTGATCAGGGTGGATCAGTGTAGACATTTGGTCAGATAGTCGAGAGGCTAAGATAGTCGCAAAAATTTTATAGTCTGCGTTAAGAAGGGAGATTGGGCGGTAGTTAGCTGTTAACAGCGGATCCCTCCCTTCTTTTTCAAAGACTACCACATTCGCTGCCGAAAAGGATCCCAAGCAAGATGTGTCTTCAGCCAGAGCAGTGAAATAGAGTTTTAGGTGGGGAGCTAGATCAGCACTGAACGTTTTATAAAATTCGGCCGGAAGACCGTCAGGGCCTGCGGCGCGTCCCGAGGCCACACGTTTAAGGGCGGAGTGAATTTCATTAGTAGAGAAGGGTTTGTCCATCGCAACCCTATCCTCTTCGGAGAGGGTCGGCCGTTGGATTCCGGATAATAATCGCTCAAAAGCCTCTGACGTGAAGTCACATTCTGATTTATAAAGACGAGTGTAAAAATCCCGGAAGAGCTCTACTATCTCTGTATTATTTGTCACTATGTCCCCCTCCTACCGGGTTTCGGAGAGCCGCTACCCGTTTGGCTTCTTTTTGACCTTTCAAGGCATTAGCTAAGAGTCTACCAGCACGGTTGCTTTCCCGATAATACATCCCTTGCTGCGATGCGATATTTTTAGAAGCTGCAGCAGACAAGATTGAATTATATTGAAAGCGTAGGCTTTGCAATCGTAACAACACACAAGGATCAGTGCGGGAAGTAAGAACCCGTTCCCCAGCTTTAATTTGTTGCTCTAATATTAATAACTGTTGCTTACGCTGTTTCCCCAAGCGAATTTGATAGCTAGTGATGGTTGCACGAATGGCAGCTTTAAAGCCCTCCCACCAAGCCCAACCCGTGGTATCATGTGGTAAGTTAAAATGAAAGTAGTCCTGAATGGCGGCCCGAATGTCTAACTGAAACTCTTGTTGCTCTAACAGGGTCCTATCAAAAAACCAATTTCCCGGATTCCCACTGGGCAGGTTAGCGTGCAACTGGAAGGAAATGGCAGCATGGTCCGAGATATGTAATGGGTGAATCATCGCTGTGTCTACCTGAGATACCAGCACTTTAGATATTAGGAAAAAATCTATTCTGGACTGTGATAGATGGGGGGGGAGAATAGTAAGTAAATTCCAGTTCAGCAGGATGCAACAATCTCCAAAGATCCACTAAAGCGAGATCTTTGATCAAGGAGGTGAGTGTGAGGGAACTCTTGGGCAGGCCACTCGTTCTAGGCGGTTGCCTGTCTATCAGAGGATCGACGACTTGATTAAAGTCGCCACCTATTATCAATGAGGTGCTAGCAGAGGCCTGCGCAACCTGAGCAATGGTAGCAAAAAAGGCAGGATTATCCACATTGGGGGCATATATACATATACATCTTAGTTCAAGGTGTCCAATTTTAAGGTGGACGCGGGACCATCTGCCCTCCGTGTCAGAGCTAGTGGCAATAATGGTGACAGGCAAGGATTTCTTCACCAGAATAGCTACCCCACATTTCTTAGAAACAGCCGGAGAGTAGGCAGCTACCATGTAAGGTTTAATATTGAGTTTCAGAGTTTCGGTAGAATTTAAGTGCGTTTCCTGAAGAAAAACCAAATCCGCCTTTTCATGACTCAAATAACTAAGGATTTTCTTTCTTTTAATCGGGTTGTTGATTCCCTTTACGTTCAATGAAAAAACCTTACATAGGGCCATAAGACATTTTCATACATTTGAAGTAAAAGCGCAGGCGAGTATGGAATATATACCACATCTGCACATCTATTTCATACACATCAATTAAGATACCAAATACACCCCATATGAGAAAACAAGCACCGAAGTGCCCCAGAGAAGAAGCATAACCCCAACTATAAATGGCGACCATATGTCTGCGGGAGGAGGCCCAAGAGAGTGCGAATGTGATATTCGAACCTTTCTGTTATTATAGTCTCCGATCTCCACCGAAGTAGCTGTGGGCATGATAGAGCAGGGCCATCAAGGCTAGTGAAAGCCATGGTTGTGAATTGCCAAGGCGGTCTCCAAGGTAGAGAGCGTCCGACAACAATATGGCGGGTTTTACCAATGTAAGGTCAATTAGCTAAGTGTTCCTTGGATCAACGCATCTGATCTGCCTCTTTGGACTCCAAAAATTCCGCAAGTAATTCAGGATCATCAAATGTTCTGGTCTGGTTGTGCAGCGTTACCCGAAGTTTAGCCGGGTACATCAGGCCATAGCGAGCTTGCAGTTGTTGTAGCCTCGGTCGAAATTCCAGGAATCGCTTTCTACGGTCAACCGTGGGCTTGGCCAAGTCAGGAAAGAAGGATATCCGGTGGCCCTCAAACTCGATGGGGCCTTTTGCGCGAGCGGCGTTCTGAATTTGCTCAACATGTTGGTATCTTAAGAGCCGAAAGATAATAGGCCTCGGGGTCTTCCGATTGGGCGCCATATTTGAGGGCACTCGATGAGCCCGGTCAATCTCCAGGTCTTTAGCAAATGTGATCCGAAGTAGGGAAGGAAGCACCTTACAAAGAAACTCCTTCATGTCTCCAGACTCAGCTCCCTCCGGTATGCCCACGAGCCGTATGTTATTGCGGCGGGCCCGATTGTTGCCATCTTCCACTTCTTTCTGCAGGGCCCGTATCTGGCGCTCTACTTTGTCAAGTTTCGCCAACCGGACCGCGTGTGAGTCCAGTATGCCTTCCATTTTGTCTTGCCGTAGGGAAAGCCCTTCAAGTTTGCTTTGCAGCATGCCGAAATCTTCACGCAGCGCTCGGAGTGACTCCCCGTTGGATTGCACAAGGTCTTTTACCCCTCGTATTTCAGTGAGGATCTCCTGCTGCATCTCGGGACCTTCCCGAGGTGCGGACTGCTTCTGCGGAGACGGGGGCTCGGTTTTGGAGCGTTTACCATGGGAATTCGTAGGGGTCCCGAAATCTAGACGTGCTGGTTTGGTCCCCGCCATCACCTCAAGGTATCCCGGTAGAGTCAAAGCGATATTCAGAGTTAAAACGGTTCAAAATTCAGGAGTCTTGGTAGGCCTCTCGGGAGCCTCAGCGCTATGCGACTATCCCGCTGGACATCAGGCTCTGCCCCCCAGTTTCGTTCTTTTATTCAGAAGCAATGGCAGGAATTTGAAGCTGATCATAGGGGTCACCAGGATGATCCATGGTTGATCTGGGAAACTGCGAAGGTTGTACTACGGGGGGACATTATAGGGTTCCTTGCCAGGAAGAGAAGATTGAGGGCTGAACGTATTATCTGTTTAGAGAGATTGGTGATGAGGCTGCGGCGCCGATGGGCCCAAAACCCAACAGCAGGACTTAAAAAGCAGCTGTGGGACTATCAAACGGAACTAAATGAACTCCTGCATCAAAGGGCAAAGAAATCTGTGTTATATTACCGTTACCAATTATACCGTTACGGGGATAAGCCCGGGAAATTACTGGTCAGGTGCCTTCGTGGACCCAGGGGCTCTAAATTGGTGCCAGCCTTGCGGGAAGACTCGGGGATGTTACACCGGGAGAGCCCGGAGGTAGTGCGAGTCTTCCGATCTTTTTTCCAGAGACTCTATACAGCGGAGTCGATTTCCCTCACGCGGATGGCAGAGTATGTGGGGGAATTGGATTTAACCCACTCATCTGCGGAGCAAAGAGCACAGTTGGATCGGCCGATTACGGTGGCAGAGCTACAAGGAGCTATTTCTAAAGCCAGCTGTTACAAATCCCCGGGGTCCGATGGTCTCGGTGCTGAATTTTATAAAATTCTTAATGAACTTATCTCCCCAACTCTGGCTGCAGTGCACAACCGGAGGGCACAGCAGGGGTACTTTCGATGGGGGGCTAACCATGCCCATATTGTTCTTATTCCCAAACCGGCTAAGGACCCTCTCTCTGCGGCCTCGTATCGTCCTATCTCTTTACTTAATTTCGATCTTAAATTAATGGCAAAAATCTTGGCGGATCGCCTGGCGGAGCTCTTGGGGCAATTGGTCCATGAATTCCAAGTGGGTTTCGTTAAGGGGCGATATGCTGTCCGCAACTTGCGCAAAATCGTTGCGTCTTTAGAGTGGGTCCGGCATAGACATTTGTCCTCCTTACTTGTCAGTTTTGATGCGGAAAAAGTCTTCGATAGGGTAGACTGGCAGTATTTGAAGTACATTCTTCCGCGCTATGGCATAGGGCCTTTATTTTGTAACATGGTCGCGAGCCTGTATGCCGACCCGACTGCAGCGATACTTTGTAATGGGGTGTTATCTGAAAGTTTTCCGTTGCACAGGGGCACTCGTCAGGGCTGTCCCCTCTCTCCTCTCCTCTTTGCCCTTTCTTTGGACCCCCTCCTGCGGAGAGTGGAGGGATCGCAAACAATCGCGAACAAACTCCATAGCCCATGTTCCCTGTAAAATAGTTATCTCCAAGTTATAATGCCCTGTTCAATGTAAACCGCGCTGATGCAGAATAGCGCGGTATATAAGAGAATGTAAATAAATAAATAAAAATAAGGGGGGTCAGCATTGGCGCTCAAGAATTTAAGATATCCGCCTTTGCCGACGACCTGTTGGTACATTTGCTTTCCCCTAGAGAATCTTTGCCTCACCTCTTGCGGGAGCTCCGAATTTTTAGGCAGTTTGCGGGGCTTAGTATCAACAGGGATAAATCCGAGGCTTTGGATGTTTCGGGCCATCTCCGGAGTGGCTGGCCGGGTGAGTTTCCTCTCAAATGGGCCGATAATCAATTCATCTACTTGGGGATTGTACTGCCCTGTCAGCCAAGCCAACTTTATGGGAGTAATCTGAAGCGGATGCTGACCAAGGTGAGAACCCAGTTGCAGTCCTGGCAGCCCCTTCCCTTGTCTTTAACGGGGAGAATCGCGGCGATTAAACTGGTGATTTTGCCGCGGCTACTATATTCGTCAAGAATGAACCTTAAAGAGTATATCCCACAATAATATCACTCCCATCTAAAGAGATAACTCAGAAAAAGAAAAAGATTTTTTGTCGGAACTACTGCCGTGAAAACTTACGTCCTCTCGAGGCAGAACGTTCCTTTTAATTAGAGATTTTGAAAAGGGATAGAAACCCTAAATATACCCAAAAGGATATCAAAAACCCATAGGGTACAAGCAAATGTGAAAGTGAGCCTTTAAAAACCTTTTCTCGCACTCCATAGCATAATGGCTGATAATAACCATGGATACTTAGCTCAAGTCCTGGCTCCAATAGAACAGCGGAAATTTTTTCAAAGCATAAGGAGTGCTTCCATAAGAAAGGGAGATTGTCCATAATAATCAGAAATCCGTGATCGGAACAGTATGTTGACCCAACGTTGCGTTTCGGGCTTATGTGCTTCCCAGCCCTTCTTCAAAACAGTTTCTGATGTAAAGGGTAGAAAGAACCTGTTTTTTAATTTAAGCTCTCACCAAACCATCTGATCAAACAATTGGCCAATGAAAAGACAAGCTGAGTTTAAAGGTATACACGTTCAGATAATACCCCACCAGTCCAATGAGGAGTTTAAGCCCGCCGTAGCTAGTGAATGCAGAAGGAAAATCCAGCGTTGTTCACGGTAAAGGAGCATTGTCTCCCGATCACCTCCACGTGATTTTTCCGGGACAAAGTCCAAGATACGCCAATGTAAGTCCAAAAAGGTGTGCTGAAAATCCTCACAGTGTTGCACAACCGGTGCTGATAACACCTTCGTGGTAATCCGAGAACGATGCTCTTGAAGACGCTTTTTCATAGGGCAAATGGTCTTTCCAATATAAATCTTTTCACAAGGATATAACAGCAGATATACAACAAAAGAGGACTGACAGTGGTATACCATTTACTATGATAGATGTGCTGAGTGTTCGGATGAATCCAACACGCACCCTCCAGCGTTAATGTACAAAAGTCACATGATTGACAACCAAAGTGTCCCACTGTCACTGGAGCAGGAGGGTGATCAATGGTATGAATGAGCCAATCTGCCAAAATTCTACCTCTCCTGAATGTCCTTGTGAAAAGATTTATATTGGACGAGGAGGACGAGGAGTCATACGCTGAAGAAGAGGATGACCCTGAGCCGTACTGCCGCCTGCGAGAATGCTTCTTCTTTCTCTTAGCCTTGGACCCCACCCCTTCCTGTGTGCTAACCTGCTCCGCCCCATCCCCCTGCTGCGCCGGTAGCTCACCTGCTGCCGCCACGTCCAGGGCCTGCACCGCCCGCGGACCAGTCATTGGCTCCAAGATCTCTGCACCTCGCTGCTGGATCCCTTCATCATCCGCATTATTGGCCTCAGGCCGCCCAAGGTGCCTTGCGGATGCTCTTGCATCCATGCTCCATGATCCCCGTTGTCCACTTATTCCGTGTCCTGCAGTTTGAAGTGTCACCGGATCCTGTGAAGGTAGAAAAGAAAACACAGGGGGGGAAAAGAGGTATGCCAAACGCCCAACCATTCCGCCCCCAGGATGAACCTTGCCCTCCGCCAACCCAGAGTTCCCAGGCTGCAGGGGCCACAGGTGTCCCTAAGACTCCCTGCCTTCCCGACGGCCCCATGGGGACAGTAAATCCTTGCCCCCTGCCCTGGGCTCCCTGCCATGGCGCCACCCAGATGCCCCCCCATCCCCCACCCCACCCATAAAACCCCACCCCACACATCCCTTACCCTGCCACACCTCCCGCCGAGCCTCCTGCACCCCCTTCTGCCCCATTCCCGCCTGTCCCTTGGCTAATAACTGCCTCCGTGTGGACTGCCGCACTGCCGAGCTCCGACTCCCCGTCTGGAAGCCCCAACTCCCTTGTCTGCGGCCCTGCCACCTCTACCCCCTGCTCCCCAGCTCCCTCACGTGAGGGTCTCCCTCTACCTGCCCCAGTAAAAGCTGAAGCCCCCCTCTCCCGCCCCAATGAGCCAGCATCACCCAGCACACAATTAGCCCCCTTTACTTAATCTATCTGGCAAATATGGTCCCCCACCACCACCAACAAGCTGGTACTTGCCCTTCCGTGCTGCCCTCAGAAGATCAGGACTTCTACCCACAGCGGCCGCGGATCCTCAGATGGCTCTGCCCCACGCAGCAGCCAAAACCAACCCGGACTTCCCTGCCAACGACGCCTCAATCGGCCACCGCCAAAACCGCCGCAATCCCAACAAATCGAGGCCAGAAGCCCAAGCCAGAGGCACAAGACCTCCTTCTTGCCTGCTGCCCGAGCACCGAAAGACCGGGGAGCCACACGCGCCTCTGCACGCTGCCCCAGCCTCCCTTCCGCCCATTGGCTCTCCAGACCGTCACTCACTGGAGAGCCAATGGGTTTAAAGCATGCCCCCACGTTGCTCAGCCGATGCCGCCGGCCGCGAGCAGGGTCCCCGCACCAGGCCGCACGTCCGTTTAAACCCGCCGCCGGGGACCCTGCCCCGCGGCCTTACAATAACTGCAAAATCCCTTTGTTGACTCTTGAGGATGTTCTCTGCATTTTCCTATATAGTCAACACAACAACACAGAAAAACTTCTTTACAGATAACATGATGCAGTAGCTACACGTACCAAGGTGGCATTAACTGGCTCATATTATCTATCATGTTAACAGTTAATACGCAGTAATTGGGATGTGCTCTTATTCTGAAACAAAAGCAGCAATAGGGTGCACTACTGAAAAAAGATACACCTCTTCTAAAAAACTATCACTAGCTACTTGTTGCCTTATGCATCCAATGCAAACATCTGATTCTTATGCATCAAGTGTTTCATACTGATATTCCTGCGTACCCAGTCCCTCTTCTAACTTTTTTACACCCCTTCCATTATGTGCAAGACGAGTCTACCAGACATTCAGCCTTTTGCCTCTGTATCCCTATCCTTTGGGATTCCCTGCCATGAGCCATCCAGTTAGAACCTTCTTTTTGCTCTTTTAAATCCCAGCTTAAAACCCATTTCAGCAGGCCTTTAGGACCTAGTTGACACAGCATCACGACAGATTTCCTTTTCTTATACTATATTCCTTTACTTTCTCTTAGTATTCTCTCAGAGAAACATGATGGCAGAAAAAAACATATGGCCAATCCATTCTGCTGTCTTCTGTATTGGTCTCATGTTTTCTTGAATTCAGATACTGTCCTGGTCTCTACTACTTCCACTAGAAGATTATGCCATGCATCTATCACTCTCCATAAAGAAATATTTCCATATTTTACTCCTGAGTCTATCCTCTTTCAGTTTCATCCTATGCCTCCTCATTGCAGAGCTTTCTTTCAACTGAAAGAGGTTGCCTCCTGGTGCATTTATGCTACAGAGGTATTTAAATGCCTCTATTATAGCTCTTCTCTCCCACCTTTTGTGCCGGCTTAGCCGCCGGGCCCCGGTCCCGCGGCAGCCCAGTAACCGGGTTCCCGGGGCCCGGCCACGAGGCAGGCCGTTGTCGGGGGGGGGGGGTGACGCGCAGCTGGGCGCGCACCCGACAGTCTCTCGGGCTCCTCGGCGGGAGCCCACTGATTGGCCTCAGGGTCGCGGGGGGGGGGCGGAGTCAGCGCGAGCAAGGAGGGAACGCCGGTAGGCGATTACCACATTCCCACCTTGCTCGCGATCGGAGCGGATTTCGGCTTACCGGCTCAGGTTGGTCCTCCCGCGGGGCCCTTCGTGGGGTGAGCCGGGGGGGGGGGTCCCTTCAGCGCCGCCGTCAAGCGCGCGGCGCTGGCATCGCCTGGCTGTCCCGATCGGCTGCTTGGCGTCGGGCGCGCCTCCCCGGCGCACGTGGGTGAGGGCAGGTCTGTGCCTGCCTCGTGTGCCTGCGGCCTAGCCTGCTGCCACTTTCCGGCACTCGGGGTGCAGCGGGCCGTGTTAGGGGGTGAGCGTGTGGCCCCCCTATAGGGGAAGAGACAGGGGTCCGGGTCTAATTACAAAAACAAAACAAAACTCAAAACAACGATAAATAGAAATAAATAAAGAATAAACAACAATAACCACAAGAAACAGGGAGGCCCTTCCTTGCTCGGGCCCAGCCAACCCTAAGGCCGCCAGCCCTTGGGCCACGGGAGAGCCCATGGCTAAACAGGCCGCTAAGGGGCCGCGGGGGGGCACGCGGGGGCGTGGTATGGTCCGACGTGGGCCCGCTCCTGCGGGCCGCGGTGGGGGGGCCCTCCCTGCTGCTGCGGCTGTCCGTACCCGGGCTACTGCCCGGCAGGGGCGCAGTGGGCCTGGGGGGGTCCGGGGGGGTGGGGCCTCTGGGGGGCGCACCCTGCCTGCTCCGGCGGCTGAGGGCGCCGCTGCGGGCGAGCCGGCTCCTCCGGCGGGAATCTCCGGCGGGGATGGTGATCGGGAGCTGCTTGCGGGGATGCTCGAGCAGGGCTCCTCGGTCTCCCCCGGGCCGGTCTCCTCGCGTGCCCTGGGGCCCGATCCGCCTCCCGGAATGGTGAGCGGGTGGATTTCGCCTCCCTCCTCGGTCTCTACTGCTCCTCCCGGGTTTCTCGGTCCCCCGGCCCCTTGGGCGTACGGCGCGGTCCCGTGGGGGGGTCTGGGGCCCTGGGGGGGTGGTTGGGGGGGGTGGTTTGGGGGGGGGGCATGGGGGGGCCGGGGGTGCGGCGGCGTGGGAGGCCGGGGGCTTGGGGCCTTCGGCGCGCTCCTGGGGGGTTGGGCCCCCGGCAGTTCTCAGTTCCCCGGGGGCCCTGGCTGCTGGTTTCTCTCCTTTGTCTCCGCAGGTTCCGACGAGCTCGACGAGTGTCGCTGCCATGGCTGCTTCCGACCGACCGGTGGGAGCTTGCCCTTCTGGTTCTACGGCATCCACGGTGGTTCCGGTCCAGGCGGCGCCCACGGGGGGCGCTACGGCTGTCTCCTCTGCGGGGAGTGGTGAGTATACGGGCGGGGCGGAGGGTGGGGTTCCCGACTCGGCTCCCGGCTCTGGGGAGGCGGGCAAAGGGAAGGGGAAGCGCAAGCGCACCCGTCGTTGCCGGCGGGCGTCTTCGTCCTCATCCTCCTCGTCGTCCTCCTCGGCTTCGTCCCGCTGCTCTGTTCCGGGGGCGGAGGATGGCGGGGTCCCCAACGGGACTCCTGTCGTACGCTGCGCTGAGCTGTGGGAGTCGGTTCCGCGGAAGTTGCGCCGGCGGATCCGGCGTCGCCGGTACATTGACATCTTCCGTCTGCTCGACGGTCGGAGGCGCTCTGGGGAGAGCAGGAAAAAGCGCAAGGACGATGAGAAGGCGGGTCGTGTGCGTAAGGTCTCCCGCAACACGCTCAATTGGACCCGCGCTTTTCTGCGCTTGGCGAGTGTTTGGGGGCGTTACTTCCCGAACCAATATGGGGCACTGTTGGCCTACGCCGACAACATACTGGCTGCATCCCAGGCCCACGAGGGGTGGGCCTGGTTGAACTACGACGAAGAGTTTCGGGACCAGATGGAGGAGAACAGTCTCCTGCAGTGGGGGACCAAGGACATCAACCTGTGGTTGACCCAGATGTCGCGGGGTCGGGGTGCCGGCACCGGCGCAACGGGGGCTAAGGCGGGCTCGTCTACGCTTTCCCAGGGGGGCCGGTCCTTTCGTGCCTCCACCCCCGCCTTGCCACAGCAGAAGGCGGCGGCTGCCGGGGGGGACGTCTGTTGGCGCTTCAACAAAGCGTCGTGCCCTTTTCCGGACTGCAAGTTTAAGCACGCGTGCTCCTTGTGCGGCGGGGCGCACGCGGCCTCGAAGTGCAGCAGAAAGGGGGTCGCAGGGGCCCCGGCGGGGGGGAAGTGAGGTGTCCCGCGCGCTGGCTGTTACCCCGGTGCGCGTGGCGGCGATGCGACCGTGGCTGCTCGACTACGGGCGTTCCCGCCGGGGGAGGGCGGCCGGCTTGCTCCTCGGGGGTTTCACGCGGGGTTTTCGCATTCCCGTCCGGGGGCCCTCAGCTCTGGGCGGCTCACGCAACGCTGCCTCTGCGCGGCTCCACGCCGAGTTTGTGCGCTGCAAGATTTCTGAGGAGTGTGCTCTGGGCCGGGTGGCGGGGCCCTTCTTGGACCCCCCCTTTTCCCCGTTCACGGTCTCGCCGTTGGGGGTGGTTCCGAAGAAGGAGCCGGGCAAGTTCGGCTGATACATAACCTCTCCTGCCCTCCGGGCGACTCCGTCAACGATCATATCCCTCGCGAGCTCTGCACGGTTCACTATGCGTCCTTCGACGCCGCCGTCTCCCTGGTTCGTCAGTGCGGTCCGGGGGCTCTGCTGGCCAAGGTGGACATTGAATCGGCGTTCCGTTTGCTGCCTGTCCACCCCTCCGCTTTCCCGTTGCTCGGCTTCCATTTTGAGGCACGGTATTATTACTTCGATATGTGTATGCCCATGGGCTGCGCGATCTCTTGTGCTTATTTCGAGGCCTTTAGTACCTTCTTGCATTGGGTAGTGGAACGGCAGTCGGGAGTCTCCAGCATCGTTCACTATCTCGACGACTTCCTGTTTGTCGGGCCAGAGCGGGCTTCGACTTGTTCCGATCTGTTGAGCACCTTCCTGCGGGTGGCCGCCGCGTTCGGTGTCCCCGTGGCGGCTAACAAGACTGTGGGTCCGGTCACTTGCCTCACCTTTCTTGGTATCGAGATAGACACGATGGCTATGGTGGTCCGCTTGCCGGCGGCGAAAGTGCAGCGCCTCCGCGAGCTGGTGGCCTCTGTCTGTGCCGTTGCGAAGACTTCTCTTCGCGTTATGCAGTCGTTGGTTGGGCATCTGAACTTCGCTTGCCGTGTCCTCCCCATGGGACGCCCCTTTTCGAGGCGCCTGTCCTTGGCGATGGCGGGAGCGCGGCTGCCCCACCATCGGATTCGGGTGTCCTCGGGGATGCGCGAAGATTTGCGGGTTTGGGACTCGTTTCTGGCTGGCTTTGACGGGAGCTCTGTGCTTCAGTGGCCGGAGTTGTCGAATGGCGACCTTCAGTTGTTTACTGACGCGGCGGGCAGCTTCGGGTTCGGGGCCTTTTGTCACGGTGCCTGGTGCGCGGAGCCTTGGCCTGCAGCCTGGGTGCGCTCCGGCCTGACGCGCAACATCACCTTCCTGGAGCTGTTCCCGATCGTGGTTTCCTTCTGGGTCTGGCCTGACCGGTTGCGGGATCGGCGGGTCGTTTTCTGGTGCGACAACTCGGCGGTTGTTGAGGTTTTGAATCGCCATGCCCCGCGCTGCCCCAGGGTGGCTGCCTTGATGAGGGTGTTTGTGCTGGCTTGTTTGCGCCTGAATGTCACCGCGAGGGCGCGGCACGTTCCGGGTGCTAAGAACTCTATCGCTGACGCTTTGTCACGTTTTCAGTGGGATCAGTTCCGGCGCCTGGCTCCAGGGGCGGACGAGCTGCCCTCGCGGGTTCCGCAGCATCTCTGGACGATTGGGACCCAGATCTGATGGATCTCTTGGCGGCGTCGGTGGCTCGCAGTACCTGGACGGCTTACTGTAAGGGGTATGCTAAGGTGAGTGCCTTTTTGTGTGCGCGTGGGTGGGTGGGGGGGGTGGTGCCTGATGACCTGGTTGGCCGCTTCGTGCTCTGGGCAAAGGAGGCGGGATGGGCGCGGTCGGCGGCTGCCGGAGCGCTGGCGGGCTTTTCCTTCTTTGCTAAGGCGGCTGGCTGGGGAAATCCACGCGTCTCCTTTTTGGTCGGGGCGGTTGCTCGCTGGTTGGGCCCGCGCTCAGCCGGGGCTACCGGATAGGCGGCGCCCGGTGTCCCACGAGCTGCTGCTGCAGGTGTGTGAGGTTCTGCCGAGGGTAGCCGCCTCGGGCTTTGAGGTGGTGTTGTTTCACGCTTTGTTCACCACTGCTTTTTTCGGCGCCTTCCGAGTGTCCGAGTTGGTTCCTCGGTCGGCGCGGCGGGGGGCTTTTGGGGGGCTGGCGGCGGGACACGTCCGGGTGGAGCCTTCGCGTGTTCGCATTTTTCTCTCCCGTTCCAAGACGGACCAGTCCGGAAAAGGGGGCTGGGTCCTGCTGAGCGCTATCTCTCCCTTGTTGTCCTGTCCTGTGAGGGCTCTGGGTGTATACACCCGACGGCGCCCGGTGGCGCTCGGCCAGTTCTTTATCCATGCGGACGGTCGGCCGGTGACGCAGTTTCCGTTTACGGCTGTGCTTCGCCTGGCCCTGCGGGCCTTGGGTCTCGATGAGCGGGGTTACACGTCGCACTCGTTCCGGATCGGAGCGGCTACCAGTGCGGCGGCTGGCTGCTGGGTTGGACCCGCTGGTGATTCGGCGTATTGGCCGCTGGCGATCGGGTGCGTACGCCGGGTACGTTCGCCCGTCGGCTAGCGGCGGTACGGAGTAGTGCGGGGGTGCTGCTGCGGTGGCGGTTTGCCCGCGATGGGGAGTGGGCCATGGGGGGGGGGGCACTAATCTTTTGTTTCCTCTTGCAGCATTGCTTGCAGGTGGTGGTCCATTCCTTTCTTCTTTCAGATGGTGCGGTGCCCGGCGATTGGTGGATCATTGGGCACTCCTTCGTCTACTGGGCGGAGCGGCGTGCGGCGGTGCGGCCGCTGGGTGTCCACCTGGGTCTCGCCGGAGCTGGAGTGCGTTTGTGTTGGATGGGCCGCCGCGGCATGCGTTGGGACCAGCTCCTGGACTGTGTGCACGCGGAACTTGGACGGCGCCAGCGGCCGGTCGGGCTGCTGCTCCACCTGGGAGGCAACGATGTTGCCGGTTGGGCCTGCCGGCAACTCATTGGGACTGTTCAAAGAGACATTGCTCTATTGCGGGGGCTCCTCCCTGGGGTGGTCATTGTGTGGTCGGACATTATACCCCGCCCTGCTTGTTGGACCCAGCGGCGTTGGTCAAGGGGCTTGTGCAAAGTTAATCGGCAGATCGGGCGCTGGGTCCAGCAGACGGGGGGGGTTCAGGTTCGGCACCCTTGGGCGGAGGTTGCGTGCGCTGGTTTGTACCGGCTCGATGGGGTCCACCTTGCCCCGGTGGGGCAGGATCTTCTTCTGAACGACTGGCAGGAGGCGCTCGAGTCGTGGTGTTGGTCGCAGCTTTCCCTTGGGGGGGCGGCGCTAGGATAGCTCTCTACCTAGCGCCGGTGGCGGGGTGGCGAGCTGGTGCTCGTTGACCCGGCGGATCATTTCAGCTGGAGGCCGCTTTCCTGTGAGCGGCCCGGGTATGCTGGTTGGGGGGAGACGTCCCGGTTGGGGTCTCCGCCCGGAATTAGGCAGCCCCTTCAGCCGGCCTTTGCTATCATGGCGAGGCGGGCGGGAAGGGGCAGCCGGGGGGGGTGGGTTGGATGGTGCTCCACTTTGCTATACGGCTGGTGGGGGGCATCATCCGGATGACGGGTTGGGGGGGGGGGGCTCTTCTCTGTTATGGTTGAATTGCTGTGTTGGCCCATGTTGGGCCGGTTTGCTTACTGTTAATAAAAGCTGCGACCATGCTTTAACACCAACACTTGACGTCCGCTTGCTTTGTCAAGGGGTGGGGGTGGGCGATAATGGGTTGGGGATTCAGGCCGAGCAGGGCCTCCGGATACCTCGGTTAGTGCCGGCTTAGCCGCCGGGCCCCGGTCCCGCGGCAGCCCAGTAACCGGGTTCCCGGGGCCCGGCCACGAGGCAGGCCGTTGTCGGGGGGGGGGGGGGGGGCCGGGGGGGGGGGGCGACGCGCAGCTAGGCGCGCACCCGACAGTCTCTCGGGCTCCTCGGCGGGAGCCCACTGATTGGCCTCAGGGTCGCGGGGGGGGGGCGGAGTCAGCGCGAGCAAGGAGGGAACGCCTGTAGGCGATTCCCTCTTTCCCTCCTTGCTCGCGATCGGAGCGGATTCCCGCCCTCCCGCCCTTGTTTCAGTGGGGGTGGGGGGTAGGTTGGATCTTGTCGCAGCTGGTGGGGGGGGTGGGGTTGTCGGGTGTTAGGTGGCACCCGCGAGCGGGGTGGCGAGCTGGTGCTCGTTGACCCGGCGGATCATTTCAGCTGGAGGCCGCTTTCCTGTGAGCGGCCCGGGTATGCTGGTTGGGGGGAGACGTCCCGGTTGGGGTCTCCGCCCGGAATTAGGCAGCCCCTTCAGCCGGCCTTTGCTATCATGGCGAGGCGGGCGGGAAGGGGCAGCCGGGGGGGGTGGGTTGGATGGTGCTCCACTTTGCTATACGGCTGGTGGGGGGCATCATCCGGATGACGGGTTGGGGGGGGGGGGGGGGCTCTTCTCTGTTATGGTTGAATTGCTGTGTTGGCCCATGTTGGGCCGGTTTGCTTACTGTTAATAAAAGCTGCGACCATGCTTTAACACCAACACTTGACGTCCGCTTGCTTTGTCAAGGGGTGGGGGTGGGCGATAATGGGTTGGGGATTCAGGCCGAGCAGGGCCTCCGGATACCTCGGTTACTTCAAAGTATACATATGGAGATCTTATGATGAAGCCCATTGTCCATTTTGCCAGCCACCCTTTAATAGTTTCCTTTGTAAGTTTTATGGAATTCCTTTCCTGGTTTTACTTATTTTTAACCAATTGTAAACCGCTTCTCCTTTACAAAGAAAGGCGGTATATAAAATTGCAATAAGCATAAACATACAAAAATGAAGAAATGAAAAAAACAAACAAACTGTTGAAACCAAACAAAACTACATTTTTTGGCCTGCACATCCCTAGCAATTACTTTCTTGTTAACTGCAAGGCTCAGTCCCTGCCCCTTCACCATCCATTTTTTGTCTTAGCTGTTAACAGGGAAATATCTTGCATTAGCTGCTAAGGTGCCACGTTAACTGTTAGCATGGCGCATGTATTAATTCTTAGCATTAACCGAGGCAGCTCGGACCCGGTGTTCCCTTTGCTCACCGCCCTCCTCCCCCCCCCCCCGGCCTCACCGCACCCACTTAACTGCCCTTCACCCACTTCACCAACAGAACACAACAGACACTGCCCCTCCCCCTCCTCACCCACAGAATACACAGACACGAATTGGGAATTAACTGGTCGCAGCTTTATTGTACTTACAAAACGTTCCAAAACATTTCTGTTTAATATAACCTTTGAAATAACCCAACCAGCAAAACGGGCCTTCACCAGCCGTGCTATTAGCAAGGTGACCCCGTTCCACTTCTGCCGCGGCTGAGTCAGCGGCACTTCCGTCCCCCCCTTTTACCCGGCCTCGCCATATTATTAGCAAAAGCTGGCCAGGGGTTATCTGGGTTGGGGGCAACCGACCCCTGCCCCAATTATAGTTGAAGGCTCAGGGACCCCAGAAACCTCCGGGATCCCGCTGCCCCCCCCCACCAGCTGTGACACCCCTCACATACCTATCGCCCCCCCCATACAGGGCGGGAGGGTGGGGAGCCAGAGGCACGACATCTCCTTCCCCTTCCCTGCCCGAGCACCGAAAGACCGGGCCCGCTGCGTGCCTCTGCATGCGGCCCCGCACTCACCTCCACCCATTGGCTCTCCACGTAGCTTTTCTGCCGTGCCGGCCGCAGGCAGGGTCCCAGCACTGGGCCGCGTGACCGTTTACTAACAGCAGTCGGGGACCCTGCCCCACGGCCTTACACATATTAATTACCGCGCTAACAGCTAACACAGCTTAGTAAATAGTCTCCTAAAAGTTTAAGAACCCAATTATGAAAGCAAATTGCCCGAAACACACAAGCAACACAGCTCTCCCAAATGCCTGATTTTCTTAAGCCTTTCAACATTTGAATCACACCTAAATCATCTTTTAAGGAAACCTCATCTCCAGCCCACACTCCAGACGGCAAAAAATAAGTTGCCTGGAGTGAGCAAACCTTCTCTAGAATTCCTCAACATCCAACAAATAGTATTTAAATATTTTAAGGGAGAGTTGTTTCTAACTCTTGTTAAGCTAATTCATCAGCATTTTTTTGCAATTCATTAAACTCTTTAAATTTTCTACTCTCATTTTCAAGGTCACATTGTCTTTGATCAAAAGGTCGCAGAGTCTTTTCTTTCTAAGATCTGTGTGGTGTGTTCCAACATTATGAACTTTTCAAAACCATAGATTAAATTGTACTCATATTTGTGGTAGCAGTAGCCTCCAAAAGTAGCAACACTGACCAAAATGCCTTAAAATGATTTGCTGTGAGGATGAAGGCAAATCACTCCAAAGGTACTGAGAACGTCAATACTTTCAGGCTTCTCGTCAAGGTATACAAATACTTGGGACATAGTAAACTCCTGTTCTGCCTCTGGGTTAATTCTGATAACCTCTAGGGATTCACAGGCTCAATGCTGCAGACCCTCCATGCTGCAAGAATCCCAGGAAAAGCTATGCAGTCAGTGTCTCAGCAGGAAGAAGGATGAGAAAGGCCAGCGAAGGATCCACTGGTAGCGCAGGGGCTGTGGGTTCAATAAATAACCTGATCATCAACATAAAACAGGCCCCACCATCTGGAACTAGCAATACAAATCCACCATCATTTTCAATAGCACTGAGATAAGAAAAGCATTCTTGGGGGCATATAGACCAGCTGGACTCAGCTCAGCAACAAAGCAACCTTAAAGTAAGCCTTAACTTTACCCTTACCCATAAACCTAAATAGAAATCTGAACACAAAAACTATAGCTGGAACTATCTGAAGATACCCTTTTAAAAAGTGAATGTTAGCATGTGACTATTTGTGTATATTATGAGGTCAATATTCGGCCATGGCAATCAGCATTTATTACTGGAGCTAAGCTGCGCTCTTTCTAGGAACAGTTCTGTGCCCTTTAAGATATTTCATTCTTAGCCTTTGTTTTTGAGAGATTCCACAATTTATACAAGTCTGACCCCTGATGAAGACTATCATAGCCAAAACTCGGTCGTTGGGTTTTTACCTAATAAAGAATTCTGCTGTCTATGGACTCCTTCTGCTTCTTTGTTGTGCCATAAAAATAGCTCAGCGTAAGCAACATATTATTTGTTTTTTTACCAGTGTAAGCTTTGGAGAAATTAAGAAAAGTATACCAGCGTTGTGACTGAAGGAATATCTACTCTAAACATGAACACGAAGTCATTTGCTCTTACAATGATAAAAACATCAATAAACATGCCACTTTGCTAAGTGGCTAATTAATTATTCTGATATAGTTTAAAATATATTAAAAGTGCTATTACTTAAATGAAAATAATTTGAAGGTATTTCAATTAGAGCAAAATACCTTCGATGAAAAAATGATACTGTCAAACACAGAAAGATTTATATCTACAGCATAATGCATTTGTTTTGGAATAAAATTTTACTCTGTAAAATATTTTATATACAAATACAAATATATGGAGGACAATTATATAGTAAGGTGCTTCTAAAAAATTCTTAAAAATTAAATTGTTTTATGCCTATTTTATGAAGGCAGTTTGCTCAACATTAATTCAAAACGTAAACATTTTAACCATAATGTGGAGATGGGTCTGTTGACTGTGTGATCTCCCAAAATTTGAAGGTCTGCATAATTAAAATAATGAAATTATAAATTAATGTTGAATATATATTTTTGATCCTAAATGGTCTGTCAGATTGGATTTGGGACAGTGATTATTTAATTATTTTATAAACGCAATAAAGAAACCTATTATAAAACAGACTTTAAAATAATCCCCAGTAGTGCAAAAATGCTCTCACACAAAATTATTCCTCCTGCAAGGCAGATATAACTATGCGCACGTACTCTGTATGTGTGTGTGTGTGTGTACATGTCTTTTATAAAGCACATATATACACTGCAACTCTGCCCCTGTCCCCCCCCCCCAGGAATGCCTATATGCTCATCGCATAAGAATACATGTATTCCCGCCAGCTTGCATATTTGTATGAACATATATACCTACACTAGAATATAAGAGTCACTTTTCTGCATGCAAAACATACGTTTCGTGCCTGCATGTGAAAGTTCACCCAGCGTGGGGGCCTTCATAGGGGCAGAGCTGGGGAAAGATCAGCATTTACATGCCTACTTTTGAAAATCGTATATTAATGTCCAATTTCTTAGAATGAAGATATAATAATGGCCATTCAATCAAAAAACTTCATTCCATGTGCACCAAAACAGGGAGAATTGAATCACACTCGGGGGGGGAAGGATCTCAGTACCCATGAGCCATCAAGTCTCGACTATCGATCTAGGCCTGAGACTGGCACATTAACATCAGGGAGTTTTTTAGGATCCCTGATGTTAATGTGCCAGTCTCAGGCCTGGATTGATAGCCGAGACATGATTGTTAATGGATACTGAAATCCTTTTCTCCCCTTCCGAGTGTGATTCGGTACTTTTGAAAATACGCATATACTTTTTGTGCATGGGCACACTCGTAAAATTACATCCATAGGGTAGGTAAAGTGTCTTCAGGTACTTTTACCTAAGGATTTTGAATCAGTTCTAAAGGGGAAGGTATATACGTGTTTTATTTTAAACATTGCCCAAGCAAAAGATATTTGTACCTAATTTTTCTGCAGGTACCTTGTACCACACAGATTTTTAAGCAACAAAGAGGCAATTTTATAAAAGATTTTTCACAAATAAATGCCAGTATATGCACATAAAAAGCCTCTTATAAAATTGTTTAATGAGTAAAAGTATCCACATAGGCATGTATTTGTTCGCAAATTTAGAGCAGGCATGCCTGGGAGAGGAATTGGGCAAAATATAGGCAGAGTTGACATTTATGCACATATTTTATACACTAATTTTAATGTCTGCTCCCAAGCAGGCTTATGTTCCAAACTTTTTATTGACATCATAAAGCATATAACATCCCCCACGATAGCATACAACTTAACCACAAAGAAAATATCATCAATTAGCGAGCATCCACAAACAATTAGCAGAAGTATACTTTAATATTCCCCTCCTCCTCTACTAACTTCCCTAGACCACCTCTATCCAAAGCAATGGGAGAGTTAATTCCATTAAAGCCGTATTATAAAAATAAAGCTGGGAACATGGAGATTCTTTGCACCCCGGCACCCATATATCCCAATGAATTGGACAAACCCTAGTACTCACCAAAACACTTCCTTCTCCCTAACTCCCACTTCCCCTCCTTGAAGCAATGCCAGGACTCTAAAAATTGTCCAATCATACACTACAATCCAAATTCACAGAATTAGATGAAATTTAAAAGATAACTATAGACTCGCACATGCAAAGCTACCCAGTAGACTCCCATATCTTCTGGAAACATGTCAAAGCACTCTCACATTCTTTCTTGGCTTTAATATGCTCCATCAACACCAAATCATAAATGGCTATCCTGAGATGTTCGAGGGACGATGGAGATCTGTTTAACCAATCAGTATACATTTATGTCCCAAAACAACACATTTTACGCACAAACTGCCTGTCACATTTTTAGAGCGGCAGCTCCAGTGAAATCATTAAATAAGAACCAAATTACTAGAGATATCTGCTGTTGAAGAACGGCCTGCATATAATTAACTAGTTGCTGCCAAAAACTTTGTATCCTTGGACACGCTCAAAACAGATGTCCTAAGGTGGTATCCAATACCCCACACTTCATACAGAAACTCATTAAGGAAGGGTGAAAATGACATGCCTGAAGAGGTAATATATACTGTTCCTGCAGCATAACATTATCAGTTAATATTGTAATGTGAGTCATACACTTGGTGAAACACACAAAATGCTCTCCTAATTCCACCTAGATGCCCAAGGGGTTGAATCAAAATCAGGCTGCATAGGATGCAGCGTCTTGTAGAGGCCAAAGAGATTCAAAACCCCCTCTTCTACTAAAAATAGGGAATTCTCTAGCTTTATCTTAAGCTTCACCCCTAAGAAAATAGAAGGGAGTGTACACAAATAATGCTGCAATTGTAAATATAGATACCAATCCCACATGTGTCTTAAAGAAGAAATCCCTCACAGTAAATTAAATCCAAAATTAAAAAATCACCATGCCCACTCACACTATAGATTCCCTACACCCAAAACCCATCCACATTCAGAGTGATCCAGCCCCTTTGAAGAGTCTATATAGGATTGTAGCAAAACTATAATAGACCTAGTACTTTTAAATATACATTAACAATTTCAGGAGGAGTGGCCTAGTAGTTGGGGAAAGTTACCTCAGGCCAGAAGGTCAGGGGTTCAAATCCCACTAGAGGACAGCAACCTTGGGCCAGAAGGACTGGGGTTTCTAGTCCCACAGGTGCTCCTTGTGGTCTTGGGCAAGCCACTTAACCCTCCATTGCCCATGTTCCCTGAAAAATAGTTTTCTCCAAGTTATAATGCCCTGTTCAATGTAATTTCAGTTTGTTCAATGTAAACCGCCTTGATATCATGAAAGGCGGTATATAAGAAATGTTAAATACATAAAAATCAATAAATTTCCTCTTGGATAACTTCATCAAAATAAATTCCCTCAATAAACAGAATAAAGTGGGACATTTAACAAGTGGTGCAAATATGAAATTAAAAAAAAAAAAAATACTGTCCAGATTGAAGCTTTTGGCGCGAGACTGCAAGAGACAGAGGTATGCATTTCTAAGGCTGAGGATGCAATGGAATTGTGGATCTAACTCTTAAAGGATATGGTGGTGAAGCAAATGGAGAAAATCAATTATCTGGAGAATAGAAGCCCCCACAATAACTTCAGATTCATTGGCATATCCGCGACAATAAAAGAGCTGGAGTTCAGGGGCTTCTTGGAAACAATTCTGCCACCTACACTTGCACTGGGGAAGGACTGTGGTAAGCTGGTAATAGAGCATGCCTATCGGGTGGGACCAATCCGTGCTCCCGGCCAATGCCAGCGGGTGTCCCGGCTGGGTTTTTGATTTATGTCCAAAAGGATAAAGTTCTTCAAGCTGCAAAGGGCCAGGGGCCTATTCAATATGAGGGGCAAAAATGAACATCTTTCAGGACTACTTATTGCAGCTGAGCCAACGCAGGACGGCATATTCAGGAATTTGCCAACGGTTGGTAGCGGCAAAGATAAAATTTACGGCACTGCTTCTGGCACGTCTTTGCATATTCTACAATGGCGCCTCGCAAGTGTTCGAGGATGTGGACTTGACCCAGAAATATGTGCAGGGCATCACTCCGATAAGAGCTGGAGGGAAAGGCCGGTGAGGGCCACATCAATTTAAAATGGTAGGTGCCCCCAGGAACTAGCAGCACTACCCTTGGAGGGGCATGAGGCGGTCCAGACTTTTTGGGGACCCCCAAGTTGCGGGAAGTGAACTGCAGACTAATAGGCTGGGACCAGTGTGGAACCCTGGAAACTGTTTTTCGGCTCCCTGCACCCCCTGGGTGAAATCCCCAAGGCCCTCTTGGCTGACTTCTGAATAAATGCAAGGCAGTCGGAGGTTCCTTTATGTGGAACTGGCAATGCAACCCAGAAGCAATTCTGGACACGGGGCAGCGGTTACATCTTTGATGGATCCGTGGACAGTGGGTATGCTCATGGACAAGAGAACTCAAAGTTACCACTTTCAGCCCCCCTTTTTTTTTTAATCATTCACTTTGTTATCTCTTTTTTCTCAATTTTCCTAAATGTTCCTGTTGTAGTTGACATTTGTGGATGGGGGAGGGGTATGGGGATGGCAGGAGTGGATGGTGCAGGAGAGGCTGCAATCCGCAACTGATATGTCCCCTGGGTCTGGGGTAGGGGGGGAATAGGGTAGGAAAGTGGAATGGGTGGGCAAGCCTCAGGAGAGTGAGGGGTGGTGGTAATTGAGGAGGGCCGGGAGAAGGGGAAGGGCCAAGTTGGGAGCATGAAAGTTGTGTGTGTGTAACGGGGAGTACCCGACACATCTGTGAGTGATCCTATATAGGAGGAGAGTAGTGGTTGTAAACTTGGATAGGGATGATGAGGTCGGGAAGGCTGGGGAGGGGGGAGGGGGAGGTAGGGTTGCAGGGTGGGAGACTAGTGAAAACTGTGGAAGTTTGAAAGATGCAATGTGGAAGTTGGGAAGGTCAATTTGCTTGTCAGAAGGGGAAACTCTTGGCTAGGGAGGAGAGATCTCCTGCGGGGTTGGCAATGGTTCAAGTGCATGTGAAACTCCTATATCTGGGAAGTGGACTGAAGATCATATCATGGAATGCATGTAGACTGGACTCGCCAATTAAGTGCCACAAGGTTCTGCACCCTCTAGCTCATCAGCGGAGTAAGGTGGCCTTTTTATAGGAAACTCACTATGATGCACTAGAACACTCTAAATTGAAGAGGAAATGGGTGGGGCAGGAATTCGGTGCACCAGCAGTGGGGCAAAAAGGAGGGTGGTAATTCTATTTAACAAAAAGATGTTTCAAGTGCACCACGGTGCTCTCCGATGTGGGCGGGCGCTATGTAATTCTGAGTGGAACTCTCCAGGGCAGCCTGGTGGTACTTTGCAACCTTTACGTAACTAATGTACTTGATCCACAATTTTTTGCATAAGTGGTGTCAAAAATAGAACTCCTCCCTGATAGCCAGCTGGAGCTGGGAGGAGATCTGAATGAGGGGGTACAACCAATGGGACACTGTGATACCTGGGTACAAACTATATTGCAATGATAGAGTAGATCAAACTGGTGGAGGGGTTGCGCTCTATGTTAAAGAGGGCATTGAGTCACGTAGGATTAAAGTTTTGCAGGAAACAAAATACACTGTAGAATCTCTATGGATAGAAACTCCATGTAAAAAAAGAGGAAGGCGATGGCAGTGGGGGTGTACTACCGACCGCCTGGCCAAAATGAACAAATGGATGATGAAATGCTAAAAGAAATCAGGGAAACTAACAAAAGCTACAATACAGTAATAATAAAGGGTGATTTCAAATACCCTCGTAACTACTGAGTCAATGTCATGGCAGGACATGCTAGGGAAATAGTTTCTAGATGAAATAAATGACTACTTCTTGGAGTAGCTGTTTCATGAACCCACAATGGGGAAGCTATTTTGGACCTAGTCCTTAGTAAAACATACGATCTGGGTCCACTTGGCAATAGTGATCATAGCATGATTGCATCTGATTTAATAAATAGAGGAAGAACGGCAAGGAAATCCACAGTACTATCTTATAACTTTCAAAAGGGAGACTATGATAAAATCAGGACAATAGTTAAGAAAAAACTAAAAGGAGCAGCTGCAAAAGTTAAGGATTTACATCAAGCATGGGCATTGTTTAAAAATACTATCTTGAAAGCCCAGACCAGTTGTTATTCCACACTTTAAGAAGTTCTGAAGGAAGGCCAAAAAAACAGGTAGCATGGTTTAAAGGTGAGATCAGAGAGGCTATTGTAGCGAAAAAAGCATCTTTCAGAAAATGGAAAAAGGAGACAAATGATGAAAACTGAAAACAGCATAAGTACTGGCAAGTTAGATGCAAGGCATTGATAAGGCAGGCAGAGAGAATTTGAAAAAAGCTTGCCATGGAAGCAAAAATGCATAATAAAAACTTTGTCAAGAACTTTCGTGAGAGTTAGTTGGGCCATTAGATGGTAGAGGGGTAAAAGAGGCACTAAGAGGGGACAAGGCCATAGCGGAAAGACTGAATGAATTATTTGCTTCGGTCTTTAATGAAGAAGATGTAGGGAAGTTACCCATGACTGAAATGGTATTTAAAGGTGATCCACTGGAAGAACTGAAAGAAATATCGATAAACTGGGAAGATGTATTACAACTATTTGATAAACTGAAGGGTAGCAAATCACCTGGACCGGATGATATATATCCGAAGGTTTTGAAAGAACTGAAATATGAGATTGCAGACCTACTATTAGTAATCTGTGAACTTTCATTAAAATCATCTGTAGTGCCAGAAGAATGGCAAATGGCCAATGTAATGCCAATTTTTAAGAAGAGTTCCAGGGGTGATCCAGGAAAATATAGACCGGTGAGCCTGACATCAGTACTGGGCAAAATAGTAGAAACCATTATAAAGAACATAATTACTGAACATGTAGATAGTCATGGTTTAATTGGAAAAAGCCAACATGGATTTAGCCAAGGAAGGTCTTGTCTTACTAATCTGTTATATTTTCTTTGATGATGTGAATAAACAGGTAGACAAAGGTAAACCAGTTAATATAGTATATCTGGATTCTCAGAAAGCCTTTGATAAGGTCCTCATGAGAGACTTGGTGAAAATAAAAAGTCATGGGATAGGAGGCAGTCTACTATTGTGGATCAGGAACTGGTTAAAGGACAGAAAGCAGAGGGTAGGGCTAAATGGCCAATTTTCTCAAAGGAGAAAGGTGACAGTGGAGTACCCAGGGATCTGTGCTGGGTCCACTGCTTTTTAACACATTCATAAATGACCTGGAAATGGGAATAACGAGTGAGATAACCAAATTTGCAGATGACACAAAATTATTCTAAGTTGTTAAAACATAAAAGGATTGTGAAAAATTGCAAGAGGACCATGATCAACTGGAAGACTGGATGTTCAAAAAAATTCTAAAACAAAACAAAGGATATTATGATGCCTCTGTATCATTCCATAGTGCGACCACACCTTGAATATTGTGTGTAATCCTGGTCGCCATTTCTTAAAAAAAGGATATAGCAGAATTATAAAAGCTACAGAGAAGGGCCACCAAAATGGTATGTGGTTTACACATAGGTGAACTGCTGTACAATTATCCTTCTGATACCTAAATTAGCATGTACTAATGGTTATCATCCTGATTTTATATATTATATTGGTCCATTAGATGATAGAGGAGTTAAAGGGGCACTAAGAGGCAACACTCCTGCCCAATCGGGGCAGTGGGAGACCCGACCGGGCAGCTCCAGCCACCTTAAAAGCGGCGTCCCTGCTCTGAGGGAGCCGCTTTGAGCCAACCCGCCCCCAGCAACACTCCTGCCCAATCGGGGCAGTGGGAGACCCGACCGGGCAGCTCCAGCCACCTTAAAAGCGGCATCCCTGCTCCGAGGGAGCCGCTTTGAGCCAGCCCGCCCCCAGCAACACTCCTGCCCAATCGGGGCAGTGGGAGACCCGACCAGGCAGCTCCAGCCACCTTAAAAGCGGCGTCCCTGCTCCAAGGGAGCCACTTTGAGCCAGCCCGCCCCCAGCAACACTCCTGCCCAATCGGGGCAGTGGGAGACCCGACCGGGCAGCTCCAGCCACCTTAAAAGCGGCGTCCCTGCTCCGAGGGAGCCGCTTTGAGCCAGCCCGCCCCCAGCAACACTCCTGCCCAATCGGGGCAGTGGGAGACCCGACCGGGCAGCTCCAGCCACCTTAAAAGCGGCGTCCCTGCTCCGAGGGAGCCGCTTTGAGCCAGCCCGCCCCCAGCAACACTCCTGCCCAATCGGGGCAGTGGGAGACCCGACCGGGCAGCTCCAGCCACCTTAAAAGCAGCGTCCCTGCTCCGAGGGAGCCGCTTTGAGCCAGCCCGCCCCCAGCAACACTCCTGCCCAATCGGGGCAGTGGGAGACCAGACCGGGCAGCTCCAGCCACCTTAAAAGCGGCATCCCTGCAGGGCGCGCCCGCGCCTGAGGGCCTCGCCAGAGGGCCCTTTGGCGTGGCCCTTAGGCGCGGCACAGAGGCGCAAACAGCTCCACTAAAGCAACACGAACGCCGGAACAAAAACAGTGAAAAGAACAACAGGAAACAGGAAATCCACTACAGCAGCATTCCACTACAGCACCGATTCACTACAGCACCGAAGACACAGCAACGGCAACCAACGACCTCACCGCTCCGTGCAATCAACACCGAAGCCCAGCCTGGTCCCCAAACACCAGGTACCCTCACCGATTATGCCACCTTTCTTAGCCCCCATCTACCTTCTCACCCCCCTCTTGACCCTCTGCCCCCCCCCCAATGCACTCAACAACCTACTCTGGCCCATTCAATCCACACTCACACACAAACCGAAACAAACTCACTCACAGGCTCAGCACACATCCACTCACATCACCAACCCCCCACCCCATCTCCACATCACCATCTCTCTAATCAATGCACGCTCTGTTAGAAATAAATACCACATGCTCCGTGACCTAATCACAACTGAGCAGGTAGACATCCTATGCATAACAGAAACCTGGCTGACCGACACCGACACAGTACTAATGAACCAACTAGCCCCAGAAGGATACACCCTCCATCACTGCTCCCGAGAGCACGCCAAAGGAGGGGGTGTCACCATCATAGCAAGAACCGACCTCCACTTCAGGACCCATTCCTCGGAAACCACCACTGCAGCTGATCTCCTCACCCTCACCAACAAACACCTCTCAATATGTCTAATCTACCGTGCACCCACCGCAACCACTGACCTACTAAGATTACTACAACAGATATCAGAAAGCACCAGCTCGACTAAGGAACAAATCATCCTAGGAGACTTCAACCTCCCATCACTTCAAGAAGAACATGCAACAACCTTCCACACCGCTATGACTGCAATGGATCTGGTACAGATCATACAGGAACCCACCCACGAAAAAGGCAACACACTAGACCTCATCTTCCTCAACTCCACAACCACCGCCTCAGCAAAGAACCCACGGATCTCGCCAGTACCTTGGTCTGACCACCACCTCATCACCTTATCCTACACATACCAACATAAGACCAACAAGGACGATAGACACCACATAAGATGATTTAAACCATTTAACAAAAAGGACTTCTTAGAACAAATTCTACCCAAACTACAAACAAACTCCAATGACATCAATGACCTCATAGACAACTGGAATACTACGATCTCCACAGCGTCTGAAGCTTCAACAAATATAACCATCACCAGACCCCCTTCCACAAGGGCTAGATGGTATACTCCCAGTCTCCGAAAGCTAAAAACAAAACTCAGGAGAACTGAAAGAAAATGGAGAAAAACCAACGACGAAAATGACAAAATAAAATACCTATACAAACTCAACGCGTATCACTATGAGACTGACAAAGCAAAGAAAATCTACCACATGAAAATCATCAATACCTCCATAAACAAACCTTGTGAGCTCTTTCAGATAATCAAAAAGCTGACAAAAACACCACACAACTCTGACCAATTACCGCAGATTCCACCAGAACTACTGGCCCATAAATACAAACTACAACAACCACAAAACCCGCAGCTAACCTCACAGCCAACTACAGAGAACCTCCACCTCAACTTGCACAGTGACTGGACCACCTTCAAAGAAACATCAACAGAAGAACTTTCAATCACTATCTCATGCCTCCACACCACCACCTCACCGCTGGACCCATGCCCCACTGACTGGATAAAGAAATCAAAAAACGAACTGAGCACACCATTAACCCGTATCGTCAATGAATCCTTCTCCAGAGGACACATGCCAGACGCACTCAAAACCACGATCATCCGACCTTCCTTGAAAAAGCAAAACCTGGATCCTCTCAACCCTGCATCCTACAGACCCATAGCAAGTCTACCTTTCACAGCCAAAATAATCGAGAAGATCGTCCAGCAGCAGCTTCAGGAACACCTGGATGTTAACAACATACTGGACCCTCAACAACATGGCTTCCACCCGCTACATGGAGTCGAGACCCTCATGACCACGCTGATGAACACCCTCCTCACAGGAATTCAAGGAAGACACTCCGGATATGCTATGATCTTCCTCGATATATCTGCAGCCTTTGACACCATCTCCCACAACATCCTCATACACAGACTACAGACTATTGGGATCAAGGACACCGTGCTGAAGTGGTTTCAATCCTACCTAACTAACAGACAACAACTAATCCGCACCAGCGCCTCAACCTCCCCCCCATTCCAACAACACCAGGGAGTACCCCAAGGATCCACACTATCAGCCATGCTCTTCAATATTTACCTCCAGCCACTCTGCACAGTCATACGCACCCACAACGTCAGCTTCCACATCTATGCTGACGATATCATGCTCTTCGCCCCCATTACAACCACAAACCCAACAAACACCCACCTATCAGCATGCTTCACCGCAATATCTGACTGGTTACAAACAAACAACCTATCCATCAACATAAAGAAAACTGAAGCCCTCATAGTGACAAAGGACCCAGACTTCACACCACCCACACACCTCAACATAGGAACTACAAGCATCCAAATACAACCACAGATAAGATACCTGGGCATTATTATTGACCAAGCCCTCACCTTAAAGCAACAGATCACTAAAACCTCCGGAACTATATTTCATAAGGCAAGAATAGTGCAACGTCTCAGACCCCTCCTGGAACATCAAGACTTCCGAACAGTGATGCAAGCCATGACACTCCAACATCTGGACTACTGCAACATAATCTACCATGGCCTTCCAGCCACACACACCAACCCCCTCCGAACTGCATTAAACACCACTGCGAGAATCATTCAGAGCGCAAAGAAAACCGACCATATCACCCCAATTCTGAAAGAACTACACATTCTCCCCCTTGAAGCACGGACAAAATACAAAGCCATCCTACTCACCCACAAAGCTATCCATCAAACACAGGACACCCAGCTTCGCACCCTATTGGCTCGTCCAGCCCACGGCAGATCTACTAGACAAGCCTCCAGCATTTCCCTCACCGTCCCTCACAAAAGAACCAAATGCTCGCAAAGAACCTTAATCGAGCCTTTGAACTTTATGCTCCATCCTTATGGAACTCTCTACCGAGCTATCTCAGAAACAATGCCGACCTACTATCTTTCAGAAAACAGCTAAAAACCATCCTTTTCCAGGAATACCTCAACTCGAATCCCACCGAAAAACCCACAAACCCCTGATCTCACCCACAATGAACCTTTAACTCAAAGCTACCCTAACCTGTCTATGTCCAACATCTGTCCTATGTCCAAAGTCTGTCCTATGTCAAAATCATCAATGTTGCCTCCCCGGTGATGGCCCCACCCTTGTACTTAATTCCGCCACCCCCTATGTAACACCGCTTTGACCCGGTGAAAAGCGGTATATAAATACAGCTAAATAAGAGGTGACAAGGCAATAGCGGAGAGACTGAATGAATTCTTTGCTTCGGTCTTTACTGAGGAAGATGTAGGGATGTTACCCATGACTGAAGTGGTATTTAAAGGTGCGGAAGAATTGAAGGAAATATCGATACATCGGGAAGATGTATTACAACTATTAGATAAACTGAAGACTAACAAATCACCTAGACCGGATGGTATACATCCAAGGGTGTTGAAAGAACTGAAATATGAGATTGCAGACCTGCTATTAGTAATCTGTGAACTATCATTAAAATCATCTCTAATACCTGAAGATTGGAGGAGCGCCAATGTAACACCAATTTTTAAAAAGGGTTCCAGGGGTGATCCAGGAAACTACAGACCGGTGAGCCTCACGTCAGTACCGTGAAAAATGGTAGAAACCATCATAAAGAATAAAATTACTCAGCATGTAGATAGTCATGGCCTAATAGGAGACGGCCAACATGACTTTAGACAAAGAAGATCTTGTCTTTCTAATCTGTTATGTTTTTTTGAAAGTGTGAATAAACAGGTGGACAAAGGTGAGTCGGTTGATATAGTGTATCTGGACTTTCAGAAAGCCTTTGACAAGGTCCCTCATCAGAGACTTTTGGCAAAACTAAAGAGTGATGGGATAGGAGGCAGTGTACTACTGTGGATCAGGAACTGGTTAAAAGATAGAAAGCAGAGGGTTGGGCTTAATGGCCAATTTTCCCAATGGAGAAAGGTGAATAGTGGTGTACTCCAGGGATCTGTGCTGGTTCCACTGCTTTTTGACATATTCATAAATGACCTGGAAAGTGGAATAACGAGTGAGGTTATCAAATTTGTAGATAACACAAAACTATTTAAAGTTGTTAAAACCCAAGAGGATTGTGGAAAATTGCAAGAGGATCTTGATAAATTGGAAGACTGGGCATCAAAATGGCAGATGAAATTTAATGTGGGACCAGTGCAAAGTTATGTACCTAGGGAAGAACAACCCAAACTATGGTTACACGATGCTAGGTTCCACATTAGGAACCACCACCCAGGAAAAAGATTTAGGCGTCATTGTGGATAACATGTTAAAACCCTCGGCCCAGTGTGCAGCGGCAGCCAAGAGAGCTAATAGAATGCTAGGTATCATAAGGAAAGGAATGGAAAATAAAACAAAAGATATTATAATGCCTCTATATTGTTCCATGGTGAGACCACACCTTGAATATTGTGTGCAATTCTGGTCGCCGTATCTTAAAAAGGATATGGCGTTATTAGAAAAGGTTCAGAGAAGAGCCACCAAAATGGTAAAGGGGATGGAAGGATACACCTATGAAGAAAGGCTAAAAAGGTTAGGGCTCTTTAACCTGGAAAAGAGACGGCTGAGGGGAGATATGATAGAAGTCTATAAATTAATGAACGGAGTGGAACGGGTAAACGTAGATCGATTGTTTACTTTATCAGAATTTAGAAAGACTAGGGGACATGCAATGAAGCTATAGGGTAAACTATTTAAGACTAATAAAAGAAAATATTTTTTCACTCAACGTGTAATCAAACTCTGGAATTTGTTACCGGAGGATGTAGTAAAGGCTGTTAGTGTAGCTGGGTTTAAAAAAGGTTTGGACAAGTTCCTGGAGGAAAAGTCCATAAACCATTATTAAGAAGGGACCCAGGATATCAATGCTTGACCCAGTACAAGCATTGCGGAACCTGTGTCTTTTGGGGAAACTGCTAGGTACGTATGACCTAGATTGGCCACTGTTGGAAACAGGATACTGGGCTTGATGGACCTTGGTCTGACCCAGCATGGCATATCTTATGTTCTTATGTTCTAATTCATGAGTTCAGTGCATAGTGTGGAATGGGGCATAAAACTGTATGGGATGATGCTTGACACAGCCTCAATAGTTAACATAAAAGCCTTGCAGTTATCCCAATTAAAATATTAACAACTAACACATTGTAATTGGAAAATTTTACCACAAGTGAAGGTGCCCCATATATCTGAAAATAGATAACTACATGCATTGTTGTTTCCCTTAACCTAACACTGCCACACATCCATGAAAATGTGGATATAAGTAAGTACATTGTGGACAAAGGAGCACACTGGTAACTGCATACTGGTAGATAATTTCCATAAAGTTCACTTGGATGCAACATCCTTGATGAGATCCCATCAGTGACTTGCACAGTGGCAGTATCATCTTTTCTGCTCTCTATATAGACTCTAGAATTCTTCTGACTTTTACTGCTGCCTTGTCAAGCTGGTTGGTAAAGTTATCATTAGATACGATCAACGTTTGCTGCACTCCCTATCATGTACTATGCTCTATGAAGACCTGGACTTTAAGACTCATTATAAGCCATAAAATTCTATTGTTTGTCACCTTCTGATGACCCATCAACCTCTATCCCCTACCCACATCTTTTCCCTTCAAACTATCATTGATTCACTTATAGTTTCTGGTAATGTCATCTTTTGCTCTTTCTGTTCTGATCTGAGGTAGGGAATGTTGGCCTCCAAAAGCAAATCAAGAAATGTGCAAAGTATTAATTTAATCCAATAAAAAGATATCCCTTTATATTTCAGTTTTTTTCTCATTTGTATTTAAGAACATCCCATAAGAACATAAGAAATGCCATATTGAGTCAGATCAAGGTCTATCAAAGCCCAGTATCCTGTTTCCAACGGTGGCCAATCCAGGTCACGAGTACCTGGCAGGTTCCCAAAAAGGTGCACCCTTATTTCTATATATTATCAAAATCCATCCCTTCCTTTCAAACACACTACCGAAAATGTTATCCACTGACAGACTACTGCAGCCTGCACATCATAGATTGTCATTTATCGTTGGACAATGTTGTTACACTCATATAACTCTTCTTTTTAAGTTACTACTTTGACTCTCTATCCACTTTCTTACTCAGTTCAAGCTTCTCTTACTCACTTATGAACATATTCATCAGGGCTAGTTCAAGAGTATTGGGCTAGTTCAAGTGTATTAGGCATCGTAGGAAAACCTACAAACATTCACCTTTTCTCAAATTATTTTCAGGCCTATACAACCCATCCTATTCCAAAGGTCTGATAATTAAACACTTCAATCATCACCCTACAAAGATCCTTAAAACCTGTAAATGGACTATGGAAATTGCCCACCTCCCTGCATGTATAAGCACATGCTGATGGTTCTTTGAGTTAGTATGGTTGTCAAGGCCTACTGTTTTGCCTTGACTGTAGTTGCTCTTTACTACCTCCCTGCCTAATGGTTAAGCTAGCCCTGGCATTCATTCCACAGTTCTTCACAACTACTCCTCTCATACCACTACCTGCACTCTTTTTTTGTGAATTCTGTTCATCAAGCAAGTCACTCATAACTATATCCTTTTTCTTTAATGCCAACGTCTGACTCTACACTTTCCAAAATGTTGCACTATATACTTGAAATAGGTTTCCTGAGTTGGTATGTCATACTTTTTCTGTGGCTTTATTCAAATCCATTCTAAAACCCCACTCTTTTCTAATTGCTTTTAAATTTTAACCTTTCTTTCTTCTGGTCATGGCTTGTTAGTTATAACCATTCTCTTAATAAATGACATTCCCATACACTCTTCCATATTTAATGTTCGTCTTAAGTAGACTGTAAGTTCTAGAGAGAAGGGGCTCTTTCTGTAAAGGGGGGTGGAGGAGTAGCCTAATGGTTAGAGCAGTGGACTTGGAAGACCTTGAACCAGCTGGAGTGAAGTATGTGCGCAAATCAAATAGGACACCTTCCACAAGGCAGTGTAGAGCATTGCCACTTAGACAATAAGTATGCCTATGTCCGTTTTTAAAAATATTTCCCAATCCATATTAAAACACATTTTCACATTGTTAGAGAGCTGGTGTGTGAGAACACAAAGCCCTAGCTGCACAAATTAGCGTGGTTTATGTGTCTATGCAAAACATGTAGTGATTCAGGTCTTTTTATTGCACTGCATTTGTTCTTAGTGATAGCATCAAATAATTGTATGCAAAAAACAGTCTAAAACTTACTAGATCCTTCTCAGTAGATCCTGTTGTCAAGAATGTTCCCAAGAAATATGGTACAGAAGATAAACCTCCTTGTTAATAAAATGATGATAACCAGGTGTCTATAAATCCAGACCCAAATGAATTATCCCGGAACATCACTATAACAACTATTAAATTGGCATTATTACAAGACATGCTATGACACATCACAGGATAAAACGGTATTTAAAATATAGAAACAAGTATCCTGGAACGAGGCAATTGCTTTAGGTCTGTTAATAGAAGTGATTAATAAAATGGAAATCAAATAAAAAAAATGTCTGTGCCAGTTCTGCAGTTCACATATTCTGTATATCCTGAAAGTGGAGGAGGAGGAGGAAGAAAGGGGAAAAGGTGACAAAGAGCACTAACTGTCATTTCGAAGTTCTTCCCTTTCATAGATATCTCAAGATCAAAGAAGGCAGTAGGTTAAGAGTAGCTAATCTGTAATAATGGTATTTCAGAAAGGATTTGGAAATATATGTTGCCAAAGATATGACAAAGTAGTAGATATTTTAATTTAGATTTACAATGTCTTGCCGTTAGAGTGCTAATTTTGGCTTCAAGCTAGCAAAATTAAGAGCGCCATAACAAGGTAGCAAGGATATGCAAGGAAAGAAATAAAAAATATATATCATCCTTCTGCATCTGCTTTCAGGGAAGAAAGGCATGTGTCACTTCATTCTATTATACAGATCAAACGCCAAAGGTTTCTGGTTTCTATTTGTTCTCTTATCAGCGGTTCTGATTGAATTTGGTAGTCAAGTGTGCAAGCTCCTGCGATTTTCCTCTATTCTGGGGTTACACACTGATAAGGCCAATAATTGACATTGTTATTCAGTAGTTTCTGCAGAAGAAATAAACATGGAAAGAAAACAGTGTTCTTTAGAAAGATGTGTCTCTAGTGACAGCTGTGAATTACTAAGTAAATGGAAGCTGTGCCAGTGCATTCAGTTGGGTAGATCACTTAAATTGCTTAGGAAACAGCAGTTTTGTTTTTTTAACATTTGCCTATGTTCTGTAAGAGCTGCTTTATTTGTATTTTAATCGAGCAAATATGTAGATACATTGCTAGCAAGGGCAGAAAATAAATGAAAATATTATATGACAAAGAAAACATGCCTCAAATTAACTGGGAAATGTCTGACATGAAAACTTTTACTTACCCCTAAATTCAATGCCTTATCATATAAATGACAATTGATTTAGAACTTGATTTACTAAGGCCTTTTTCCTATTCTGTATCTACGGAAACAAAGCTAGAGAACAAAGCCAATCCTTACTTTGAAGGTATGGCAGAAGAGTTCCCAAAGAAATCATTTTGAACTTTTCTCGGAACAGATATTTGTTCAATTCTCTGAGGTCTAGAATAGGTCTGTGACCTCCTGTTTTCTTTGGAATAAGAAAATAGGGGAGAAGAACACTGTACCCTGTTGAAGAATGGGCACCTCCTCTATTGCTCCTTGAGCAAGGAGTGTTGAGACCTCTCGATCCAGTAGATTGTCTGTAGAGGTTTTGGAATTGAACTGTCTTATGATTGTAGGAGGGGGTATACTGTGAAAATGAAGTTTGTATCCCTCTCCCACAATGGACAGAGTCCAATTTTCTGCTGTTATTTGATGCCATCTGTTGGCAAAATGACACAACTTGCCTGGAATGTTTAGGGGTTCTGGACCTTTCAGAGGCAGGAAGGCTAAGTTCTCTATGAAGGAGTCAAAGCCCTTGAGGGGGCTGAGCCTGTGGAGCTGGTTGAGCTCTAAGGCCTTTTGGCTTCTTTTGTTGTCTGGATTGTTGTTATTGACCTTTCTGGGCAACTTGACCCTGAGCTTGCCCTTGCTGGGTATAGGATGGATAAAACTTCCTCTTTTTGCTGAAAAAGGTTTTTTTATAGGGTTTCTTTTTGGCTGGAGTGGCTGTAGATTTTGACAATCTATCTTAAGTGATATTGTCAGCATCTATCTCATTAGCCTTTTCCTGCCAATTCTTGCCAAAGAGGTGTTCTCTCCTGTGCAAGGGATGTTTCCTAATTTATCCTGTACCCAAATCTCCAAGTCTGATGCCTGAAGCCAGGCAATCCGACGTGCACCAATGGCAATAGCAGAGGTTCTGCTGATGCATTCAAAGCTGTCGAAGGCTGCACGATTCACAAACTTGGAGACGTCTTGAACATGCTTGACAAGAGTAAGGAAGTCTTGTCGCTTGTCATCAGGGAGAAAGGGGGCTGATAAGCTACAAATCTCCCGTGACCTCTTTGAGGAACATTCCCATATATAAAATATATGAGCTGAAAGCATGGAAGCCTGAAATGTTCGACGGCCAAAAGCGTCAAGAGTCCTGCATTCACGACCTGGAGGAATGGATGCATGTCTTTTTGGCACTTTTCATCCTACGCATGGCTGACTCCACTACCATTGAATGGTGTGGCAGCTGAGTCTTTTGAAACCCAGGACATGGTGGAACTAGAAACATGGTATCAAGTCTCCTAGAATGAGGAGATGAGGTCAAAGGTGTCTCCCACATTATAAGCATCAAATCATGAAGAATTTCATGAATGGGCAAAGTGGCTGCCTCCTTGGGAGCCTTAGGGTATTGGAGAATTTCCAATTCCTTTGCTCTAGGTTCTTTTTCAGGAGTTACCATGATTGAAAGGCCTCGGGCCACATCACAAATAAAATCCTGAAAAGACATGTCTTCCGGAGGAGACATTCTGTGTTGGGGAGAAGAGGAGTCTTCCGGGAGAAACACTCTGGTACCGGCAGAATTATCAGAGTCATCAGAATTGGAGGATTCGAAGTATCTCTGATCCCGATGTTCATGCAAAGCACGGTCTCGGTATCGATTGAAGTCGGTACCGAGTTGGTCTGATACCGATCTGTCAATGCCAGAAAAAGTCAGCATGGGAAGAATTCCCACCGGTGCCGGTACTGTCGGTGCTGGTACCGGTATTTGTACCGGTGCTGGTACCGGTGCCCGTTGAACCCCCGGTGTCAACGGTACCATAGCTGTAAGGAGAGCTGCAAGACTGTGTTCTATAGCGAGGAATCTCTGGTCTATTGACGCTGCCGATGCCTGGGTATCGGTACTGGGAAAAGCGGCCGGAACCTCTGAGCATGGCACCAGTAGTTCTGCTGAGGTCGAGGCCTCAGGAACATCCTGGAACCCCGTTGATGCTTTGGAGGCTGAAGCCTCCCACCGGGGCTGTTTTGCCAGTGTAGTTTCCTCAAGGGCAATGCCAATGGCCTCTCGATGTTTTGAAGGAGAGCTAGCCTTTGAGGACCTGCTCTTATGTTTAGTTACCTGAGATCCATGGGAGGAAGACAAGGCTCTTGAAGACGTTGAAGCAATGGAACTGGCATCTGAAGAAAAGAGGGTACCAAGCTTTGCAGCCCAGTTCTGTCTTCCTCTTTTAATCATCCCCATACAAGAGGAACACTCAGATGGAGAATGGTCAGGGCCTAAACATTTGAGACACCAGTCATGTGTGTCGGTGATGGAAATAGTACCGCCACACTTAGTACATTTTTTAAAACCACTAGCTGGTTTTTCCATATTCTAGGCAAAATGGGGCCTAATGCCCAAAATGGCGCCTAGCACCAAAAAGAAAAAGTTTCTGAAGAGAAACAGTTCAGAAAGTATCTATCTATCTATATATATATATATATTTTTTTTTTTTTTAGAAAAGAAGAAAAAAGAACCGGCGGTACCGGTAGGTGTCGTGCGGAGGCAGACGCGACCACAAGAAAGCAAGTTTAAAGAAGAAATTTTCTGTGGTGACAGGGTATGTGTCCTGTCGGCTCCACGGAAAACGAAGAACTGAAGAGGGACAGTTGGAAAGGCGGGAAGGCAGCACGCATGTGCTGAGGGATGCTCCCAAAAGCGTTCTTATTGGACACTGGGGAGCGTTCCCGTGCAGGCTCCGTCGGTACCGATGATACCCATATGTGAAGACTACATTCCTGCTTGTTCCTGGAGATAGCCCTATCCAATCATATACAGGGCCAGGTACCAGTTGTGCTTAAAGCCTGGGCATTACTACCAAATGTCTAGCCCTTAATCCTTCCAAAGACCAGCACCCCTCCACCACCATGGACCATCTGTCCTCCAAAGGAACTTTCAAGGGACTGAGGAATCCAATTAGAACAATGAGGACATTGAGCTCACTCGGATGAAAGGAAGGTGATTAGCGGGTTGCCCCAGGGTTCGGTCTGTGCCCAGCACTGTTCAATGTATTTGTGAGTGATATTGCTGAAGGACTGCATGAGAAAGTCTGTCTTTTTGCAGATGACACGAAAATCTGCAACAGAGTAGACTCCCCTGAGGAAAGATCTACAAAAGCTGGAAGAATGGTCTAATGCTTGGCAGTTAAGATTTAATGCGATGAAGTGCAGCGCCATGCACTTGGGAAGCAGAAATCCAGGTGAAATGTACGCGATAGGGGGAGAGATATTGGTCTGCACGGAACAGGAGAAGGACCTTGATGTGATTATTTCTGCGGATCTCAAGTTGGCAAAACAGTGCGACAAGGCAGTGGCAAAGGCCAGGAGGATGTTGGGTTGCATACAAAGAGGAATTGCCAGCAGAAAGGAAGAGGTACTAATACCACTGTATAAGTCACTAGTGAGGCCTCACTTGGAATACTGTGTTCAGTTTTGGAGACCATATATTGCAAAGGATATAAAAAGACTGGAAACTGTTCAGAGGAAGGCAACCAAAATGATTTGGAGCCTGCGTCAGAAGCCTTATGAGAAGAGACTTGAAGATCTAAATATGTACACTCTGGAGGAGAGGAGGGACAGGGGAGATATGCTTCAAACCTTTAAATACTTAAAGAGAAATAATGAACAAACAAACCTCTTCCAAAGACGGGGAAGCTGTAAAACTAGAGGGCATAACATGAAGCTGCAAGGGGGTAAATTGAAAGGCAATGTCAGGAAATACTACTTCACTGAAAGGGTGATGGATGCTTGGAATGCCCCCCCCCCCCCGATGGAAGTGGTGGGGGCAAATACAATGGATCCCTTTACAGAAACAGGATAAAATCAAAATAAACTTAACTAACTAATTTCTCAACATACAGGGGTGTACTACACGGTGCAGTGGGTTCACCCATATAAAAAAGACATGGGGAGGGGTGGCCTGCACGGAGCAGCTGGTGCAACCTACTCCTGCCATCTTACTGGGCAGACTAGATGGACCATACTGGTCTTTATTTGCCATCATTTACTATGTTACTATATTTATAGCACAGAGACCATGCATGTAAAAACCCAACTGGCTTTTTTCCTTTTAATTTACTTTTTCTCGAGAATTAAGGGGGAGGGGGAGAGGAAAGGAGCTCCTAACAAGAGGAGTAACTATGGTGGCGTTTCCTATTCAAAGCTCCTCACATCCATGGTCTTCATCCCCACTGGTGCTGACCTTGCAGCTGTGGCTGCATGCTCTCTGATGCCAGTTACAGCTGCTGATGACAAAGCTACGGTAACCAGTAAACACCGCAATGGGGAATGATATCCTCTCTGCCGGCCACACCAGACACAACTAGAGAGGAAGCCTGTGCACCCCATTCATCCCCAGGCACTGACTTTCATCTTCACAAGCCGGTGCAAACAGCCTCCCTGCTTTAACGCCTCCAGAGCAATGTTTTTTTGTGTATTTTTGTAAATTTATAGGCAAACTCACTCCTTATCTGGCTCTCTCTTAACAATCAAAGCAGAACCTGCGAAGAGACGGCACCACTGCACCTCACCGCTTTCACCCGGAAAACAGTGGTATATAAATCCAGCTAAAGAAAGAAAGAAAGAAAAGAGGCCTGGCCAAGAGCCCTCCAGGGGATGGAGGGGGAGAGCCTAGTACCACCGGGTTCTACATCCCACACATTCTGCCACACCTTTTCATTTACCACTTCTTCTTCCTTGAGGGGGGTAGGCGAGTGGGGGAGGGGCCCAATTCCATCCTTCTCAACACCCTCGGGCATTGTAGATGCCATTGCCACCCTATGTCCAGCACTCCAAGAATCCTCATCAGAAAGGTCTTTTCAATTCAACGCCGACTGAACAGGTTTAGAGAATGTCCATCTTCTGAAAACTGTAACTACTGGTGAGAGGACAACTGCAAAGGACCCTTATAATGTGACATCACCAATTAGTAGTTCTTAGTCTCCATCTGCTGGCAGGAGTGCATAAACTCTATGCGTCTGGACTGGAGAGACAATGAGGAAATTATTATTTTTTTTGGAGGGGGGAGGTTGGTGGGTGGCATACAACTGGGGACTGATTAAGGTCATTTAAATTTTTTTATTGTATTTGTGTTTGTGGAAAATTTTATGTATGCTATTTATTATATTGCTGGTTTGGTCATGTGAACTGCTTTAGGGTAGTCTGATATTGCTTGGGGAAGTAGTTAACTAAATAATCACTTTCCAAGGTGTTAAATTGTGCTAAAGATGCTTACAAAATATCACAAGATTGCAAATTTGTAATTGTTGTGCATCAGTATTGTATCTAGCAAGTCTACAGAAGAAAAATACAGCTTGAAAAGCACTGCAACATCAGTGAAGCCTTCTTGTATGAAGTGGAGTACTGCAATCATCCTGCCATATAATTTACTTTTCCATATTCTGTTGAGATAGCAGGGCTTTAGAAAATACTTATAGAAAGCTTTAATTAATACTATCCACTTGCTGATTCATATGGTTAAATCATGTTGTTTTCTATATTTCTATTACTGCTACACTGTTTTATGCTGAGAGTTTTACTGCAGTTAAAACAAGAATCAGAGATTTGATGATAGATCACATGACATTTCAAAGAATGGAGGATCAACACTTTATTCACTTGCACTCTCTCTCTAACACATGAACATCACCAGACAAAAGCACTAAGCAACTTTAGCGGCCACAAGATTACTTAATCCCATTTGTTTTTCTGTGAGCCATTATCCAAAAATGGATATAGCATTTTTAAGGTATATAAAGTAAGAAGTATAGCTGTTCTAAAAGTTGGCAAATATAAAGTCCCAGTTTGCAAAGTATGTCTGGAAGGAATTGAGACATCTAGATTAGGACATTCTTAATTCTCCAAGTAATTTAAAAAAGGCTCTACTGGCCAGCATGTACAGCATGAGCATTGATTTCACAATATTAAAGGGCTATTCATTAAAGTGATTAGCCATCAACAGATATTGGGGCATGTTTACTAATATGGACTATCCAGTAGCACAGGGCTGGTATGCAGCATCGGCGCTGTGCTAAAACGTAGCATGCTAAAAACCCTGCACTATCCTTATAACACATACCTGGGTAACAGATGGGCAGTACTGGGACTTTCCGACTACGGCACTGCTAGTGTGGGCCTTTGAAGACTGCAGGAAGCGTGGATGCAACTAACGTACATGGGCACATACACATGTTAATGATCCGTTTCAAAATACTGGCTAGTTTAAAAGCGCACATGCTGCTGCTTAATGGCATGCACTTAGCCAGAGTGTGTGTGCATGGGTGGAGTTTGGGCAGCGCATAGTATGCATGAAGTGCTCCAAGAAGGCCGTGCCACTGTTTAGGTCTCACTTGTAAAAGTTTCTGAATATAGGTTCTGAATACAGCCTTTCCCAGCCAATAAAGTCAAAAGACTTGTCAGCTTAATAGTCACTCTTTCATCTCATCTCCCTTTTCTTTTTCTCCAACTTCCTTCCAGTGGAGTTCTGCAATGTGAAGCTCCTCTCCAGCTGCTGAGGACTGAGAGACTGGTTTCTGGAGCCTAAGGAGGGAGCTTTTCTACTGTGACATCAGAAACCTGACATGCTCAGTCCTCAGCTGCTGGTGGAGGGAGACAACCCACACATACTAGACTGGACTTGGAGGGACAATAAGGAATGAAGTGTTACAGTCTGAATTGTAATTATAGCCTTCTAGGAAGAAATAATAGTGATATATGGCATTATTACAATTTCAGTACCATTACTTACAGATCCGATTGTATTTTATATTTTTCCATCCAATTCAGATAAACTACATTCAATTTTTTAAAGAGCATGTGGCTTTTACCAAGGAATAAAGTCATAAGTATTCTATTCTGCTGAGAAACCTTACAGTCCTGTGGGAAAACATGCCCTCATTTGAATTCTCATTCAACTGCCACATGTAGCCCGCACAATGGCAAAAGCTGTTTCTCTAGGGAATTTCAGAACTGCTCTCCATAATCTATATATGAATTTCAGACTTCATGAATAAAAATTCAACACAGAAATTCCATACACTTTAATCATAGAATCTTTCGAGACCGACAATAGGGAATAATGAAAAAGTAGCATGTTTACAATCTTCATATGAAATTAACTAAGTCACTTTTCCAGGGCTCATACTGATACCCAGATAAATTTGCTTTAGAATCTGATCTTCTATCTAGTTCTGTCAGATTATCTAGTGCTATTATTATGCTGCTATGAGCATATTACTGTATTCAGTAAGACTTGAAAGTACAAGATTTAAAAGGAGAAATTAGACCAGGGGTCACCAACCTCCAAAGGGCCGCACAGCCGACTACCGGCAGACTCGCGGGCCGCACCCCCCCCCCGAAACCCCCCCCCAAAAGAAAACTGCTCGTACCTATACTTCATGCCAGCTCCCTCCCTTCTTCTGCAGCCGCGGTTCCCTGCCTCTTAGGGAACCGCGGCTGTGTTTGTAACATCATCGCGGCTCCGTGCAGCATTGTCCCACCTCTAAAGGAAGTTGTTTACCACTTCCTTTAGAGGCGGGACAATGCTGCACGGAGCCGCGATGATGTTACAAGCACAGCCGCGGTTCCCTAAGAGGCAGGGAACCGCGGCTGCAGAAGAAGGGAGAGAGCTGACATGAAGGAGTCTGTGAGTTTGCCTTGGCGGGCCGCACCGGGGGAGAGTCTCGCGGGCCGCACGGAAGGCCCTCGCGGGCCGCATGCGGCCCGCGGGCCGCAGGTTGGTGACCCCTGAATTAGACCTTACCTGCTGATTGTCTGTCCTTGAGTTCCCTCCAGGCCAGTCCAGGTATGCAAGGGGTTTGTCACCGTCCTCCAGCAACTGAGAACTGAGAATGTCAGATTTCTAGCAGCCCAGCTTAAGAGCTCCCCCTTCTGCTGCAGACTCCCACTGACAAAGCAGCTTCGAACAACACAACTCTTCCGGCACTTAAAAATCCAGCCTCCTCACTACTGGCCATGCCCTGAACCCTAGGGCAGAGAAGAGACTTGCCGTTTTGAAACAAAAACAAACCATTAACTAATTACATCCTTCCAGGCCCCACAAGGCATGGAAGTAGAAATGTTGTAGGAAAAAACCCCCTGCCTACAGAAACACTCCAGTGCGCGAATGATGTACTTCCCTCTCTAAATACACCACTTCCCTCTGACTGAATTCAACTGTGTGGGACTTGCCACAAAACTTTGTCCCAGATTCCAGGGGAGGGCCCGGGACTGGCCTGGAGGGAACTCAAGGAAAGACAATTAGCAGGTAAGGTCTAATTTCTCCTTCCTCTTCGTCCCTCCAGGCCAGTCCAGGTACACAAGGGATGTATCAAAGCAGTACTCATAAATGGGAGGGAACTGCGAACATCGCCTGTTAAGACAGTGGCCCCAAACACTGCATCCCTTGCTGTATGTATATTGAGCCGATAATGCAGAGTAAATGTATGATGAGAGGCCCAAGTTGCCGCCCTGAAAATCTCCACTAGCGGCACTAAGCCACTTTCTGCCCAGGATGTCGCTTGTGCTCTGGTCGGATGGGTCCGCAGGCCATCTGGGGCCACTTTCCCCTGAATATAGGCTGAACAAATAGCCTGCTTCACCCATTGGGAAATCGAGGCCTTGGACGCCGCCTGCCCTTTACGGGATCCTCCAATCAACATGAAGAACCTATCCGAATAGCGAAAAGGCTCCATCACTTTCAGGTATCGCTGGAGGACTCTCTGCATATCCAACAGATGCAATTGCCTGTCCTCCTACCAACCACCTAGGTCTGAAAAGTCTGGTAAGGACACCATCTGATTCATATTAAAAGGAGAGAACACTTTGGGGAGAAATGAGGGAACCAGCCATAATACCACCATTTCCTTGGTCATAAGCAAAAAAGGCTCCCTGCAGGATAGCGCCTGAAGTTCTGAAATTCACCAAGCTGAGCACATGGATGCCCTAGCCAAAGGTTCAAAGGGCGCCCCTGACAAACTGGACAGCATGTGCTTGAGGTCCCAGGGAGGAACTGCAGGCATCTGAGGAGGCTGAACCAGCCATACTGCCTGCAGGAAGCACACCACATCCAGGTGTGTCCCCAAAGAATGACCTTGCACACGTCCACGATAACAAGAGACAGCTACGATTTGAACTTTCAATGACCCAAGAGTCAAACCCTTCTCTAGGCCAAGCTGTAGGAAATACAAAATATCAGAGAGCGAGCTCCGCAGAGGGCTGATATTCCATTCCGCACACCAGTGCTCAGAAATTTGCCAGATCCTAACATATGCCAGTGTGGTGGAACACTTTCGTGAACACAGCATTGTGGCGATCACCGATGAGGCATATCTCCGTCATCTCAAGCGTGCCCTTTCAAGAGCCAAGCCATAAGCAAGAACCGATCCACCTGAAGCATGAGAACTGACCCTCGGGTAAGAAGATTGATCCTGTCTGGAAGCCTCCAAGGAGGCGCCACCAGTAGCCATCTGAGGTCTGCATACCACAGTCTGTGCAGTCAATCTGGTACTATGAGCAGAACCAGACTGCCATGCCTCTCTATTCACTGCAGCAGCCGCCTGATCAGCAGCCATGGAGGGAACACATACAGCAGCCCTTCCGACAGCCACACCTGTGCCAGCACATCAAGGACCTCCAACATGCAATCACTGCACCTGCTATAGAAACGACTCACTTTGGCATTGTCCTGTGTAGCCATGAGATCCATGATAGGAACCCTCCAATGCACTATGAGATCGTTCAGCTCCCACACGCGCGAATCCAAGTGGTGCCGACTGTGAAAATCCACCTGAATATTCTCCTTGCCTGCTATATAGGATGCAGACAGAGCCGCTAAGTTCTGTTCTGCCCATGACAGTAACACCTGACTGTCTTCCAACAGTGAGGCACTGCCCATTCCTCCATGCTTGTTGATATACGCCACTGTGGTCACGTTGTCAGAGCAGATCCGCTCTGAATACTGAGCTATCAAGGGATGGAAGGACTGCAGGGCCAAGAAGACTACTCTCATCTCCAGACAGTAGATGGATCATGAAACTTGCTCCTGCATCCAAACTCCCTGCAATGGGCAATGCGCCCCCAACTGGACAGCTGGCATTCGTCATCACCAAAATCCACTGTGGCAGCTCCAAAGGCATTCCTGCCATGAGAAATTCTGACTGGAGCCACCAATCCAAGTTTGCCTTTACATTCTCTGAACATTCCAACCTCCGAGACAATGGGTGGGACTGAGAAGACCATCGGAATAGCAGCATATGTTGCAAGGTTCGCATATGTGCCTGTGGCACCAAGTCCAACGCCACTGCCACTGATCTGAGCAGTTGCAGGTAACACCAAGCTGCCAGCACCTTTTTCTGCAAGAAGTGGCACAGCTGTGCTTGTAGCTTCTGTACCCTTTCTATGGGCAGGGACAGCATGCCCACCTGCGTATCAAACTGCATGAGCAAGTAAACGAGGCACTGAACCAGGTGGAGCTGACACTTGGCCAGATTGACCACCCAGCCCAACTCCTGTAGAAACTGCATGACCCGCTGTATGTTTAAGATCGTCTCACTCTCTGACTTCACTCAAATGTGCCAATAATCAAGAGTGCACCAGAGTACTTTCACTCCACAGCACTGCCGCTGCCACCACCATGATTGACCTTGGTGAATGTACACGGTGCGGTAGCGAGGCCAAACGGAAGGACCTTAAACTGAAAATGTCCTATGGGCAGAGCAAACCAAAGAAAACATTGGTGGTCCAGCCGAATATGGATCTGCATGTAGGCCTCCTTGAGATTCAGAGTGGCCAGAAATTCATCTGGTCGCACCGCCAAAATGTCGGACTGTAAGGTCTCCATGTGGAAGTGAGGAATGCACAAAGCCTGATTCACGTGCTTGAGATCTAAAATGGGACAGAAGATGCCCTCCTCTTTGGGCACCACAAAACAGATAGTGTGCCAACCAGTCCCACACTGGTCTGGAGGGACCAGAACCAGTGCCTGCAAGGTGTCCCTCATCGCTCTCTCTTTTCCTGCTGCCTTGCAGGGAGAGAGAATGAAGCCCTCTGCGAGGGGCTGGGCAAATTCCAGTGCATACCTCTTCTGAATTATCTCCAGAACCCACTGGTCGGTCGTAATGCGAGCCCAGGCAGGGTAAAACTGTTGTAGTCGACCACCTATCTCCACCACCTGGGCATCCCTGGCTTCAATGGAGCTTTTTAATGGGAGCCATGGGGGCCGAGAAATAGCCCCTGCTGGCCCCCTTGGAGTCTTGAAAGGTCTGTCTCTTGCCCCAAAGTGATCCTGCTGATACAAAACGAACCTTGGGCCCTTGAATCTGGAGATGTCTTTGGATTGCCCTCTCTGGGCCGTGCCCTATTTAGCCCATCTAGGCTTATCCTCTAGTAAGCAGCCTCCCTTAGAATCCTCCAAGTCTTTTACTATCTTTTCCAAGGTTTCCCCGAATAGGAGCTTACCCTTGTACAGAGGTTTACTGAGCCTTGACTTAGAGGACGAGTCCGCCATCCAATTCCACAACCAGAAGAAATACCTGGCTGCCACGATAGAGGCCATGCCTTCGATGCTACGTGGCCAAGATCGTAACAGGTATCCGCTATATACGCAGCAGCGGACTCAAGTCAACAGCTTTCTGGAGCTATCTGGCCCCTTGGGTCCATCAGACTCCAGCTCTGAAGACAACGAATAGTTTCCCTTGACACATGAGCCCCACACACTGAGGCCTGCAGCACCAGGGCACTAGAGTCAAAGCCTGCTTGAGCAGGAATTCCAATTTGAGATCCTGAAGATCCTTCCACGGGGACGGTCATCTTCTTAGTTGCTGCTGACATGACAGCATCCACCTCATTCTCCTCTTGGGGAAGGGGATATAGGCAAGCCATTGTCCCACTACTCTGCAAGGTGGCCTCAGGGAATTCCCATTCCGCCTCAATCATCTTTATGATGACCTGGTGTAAAAGCATGCCTGCTACCCCTTGAACCCTTGTAACAGGGGGTCCTCCACTTACGCAGGTGGGGGGCAATGTTCAACACCACCAAAGAATGTGCGATCATAAGAACATAAGATATGCCATACTGGGTCAGACCAAGGTCCATCAAGCCCAGTATCCTGTTTCCAACAGTGGCCAATCTAGGTCATACTTACCTAGCAGTTTCCCCAAAAGACATAGGTTCCAAAATGCTTGTACTGGGTCAAGCATTGATATCCTGGGTCCCTTCTTAATAATGGTTTATGGACCCTTCCTCCAGGAACTTGTCCAAACCTTTTTTAAACCCAGCTACACTAAATGCCTTTACTACATCCTCCGGTAACAAATTCCAGAGTTTGATTACACGTTGAGTGAAAAAATATTTTATTTTATTAGTCTTAAGTAGTTTACCCTGTAGCTTCATTGCATGTCCCCTAGTCTTTCTATATTCTGATAACGTAAACAATCAATTTACGTTTACCCGTTCCACTCTGTTCATTAATTTATAGACTTCGATCAGCACCTAGCTCTTCCCTATGAAAAACCCAGACAACACTGGGGTCTTCTCCGGCCAGAATCACACCTTCTTCCAGCTCCAGGATCAAGAGGTGCCCCCCTAAGGTCTGAGGTTTCTTCCTCAAGATCCGTGGAGGTCCGAGATAAAGGAGAGTCCTGACCCAGCCAGGTGGCAGTATCTCCCTTACTTTCTTTTCTGAAGGGCCCCCTTCAAAGAACTCTTCATGCAGGGTCTCCCCCTTCTCTAGAGATGCCCCTATCACATCTGCCCTCTTCCCAGCCTGCTGTTGCTTGAGGCAGTAAGCCTTATGGAAAGAGAAGATAAACTCAGGGAGAAAAAGGGCTCCAGGTAAGGCAGCTAATCTCTGGGGCTCCACCGCAGGCCCCACTGCCTGTTTTCTCTTACTTCTACTCTTTCCCCCACTTTTTTCACGCTTGGCTGATGCACCAGATGGCTGTCCGTTTTGGTGGGAACAGCCAGCTCCCAGGGGTTCTCGGTGAAAATGCCCGCTTTGTCCTCCTTACTCCCCGTGGACAGACCTGCCGAAACACCCTTGCACTGCCTGGAACAAAAATGGCAAAGCCCCCATGGCGCTATTCCGCAGCTGCCTTCACAAAGGATGCACCTGACCAGGCCTGACAGCATGCAAGAAACCGACATGTACCTCAACTAGGCCTGTGCACCCCCATTGCAAACCGTCTCTCCTGCCATCTATACCACTCATTATTCATCACACTGGGATATCTGACACCACTAAAGGCAAAGCTTCTGAAGCCACACAAGGCTACACTGGAGTGGAAGTACTGCTAACCAACATCGAAAGGAACCCCGGTCCTGACGCTAACAGGGTCGCAGGAGCCTCCCCCACAGCTGAGGTGAGAAAGAGGCTTGGGGCTCCCAGGGATATACTCTGTATGCATTTACTGTGTTCAGGATAAGGAAGCTGAGTAGGCTCTGCTGCGTGTCCCCCTACACTCCCCTGCCCCCACAGACAGGAGACCTCAGCACCTCTCTCTTCTGTCTCCTATGGCCCCAAATCACATACTGGCCATCAGCCTTCCAGAGAAGGTTTCTTTCTCCTCATACCTTTCTTCATTGATCCCTTTTTTTTTTGAAAACCTAATGCCTATCTAGGAGTCCACCAAGAGCTCCATACAGCTGCTGAGAACTGAGCAAGACTGGACTTTGGAGCAGAAGAGGGAGCTCTTAAGCTGGGCTACCAGAAATCTGACATGCTAAGTTCTCAGCTGCCAGAGGATGGAGACAACCCCCTTGCATACCTGGACTGGCCTGGAGGAAAGATGAGGAAAGTCACATTTATAAAAGGAAAAGCACACAGAGTGATTTCATTTAGAAATTATCAAGAGTACATTTGTGGTGTGTGTGCACTGATGGATTTTCACACAGAAAGTCAACAGGGAGTTTACCTTGGAAAATCAGTGAACAGTTTCTTGGGTACCCAGTACACATCCATGGATTTGCAAGCTGCTCAGGAAGATTGCAAATTGCTCACTTATTTTATATTACCATGTGAAAGAGACTATCGTTATCCAAAATGTCTTTGATTGTGTATACACCCTAAATAAAGCTCTAAAGAATGTTACATTACAGCATATAAACTTTATTATGAGCTGAATGATATTAAAGCACACAAGATCTTGTATATTGCTATCATACTTATTTACTTTGTGGAAGCACCAGTGAAGTAAGATTTTACATGTTTAATAATATTTTCGCCCTAAGTCTTTCTCTACTAGATTTGTCTCTATTTTCAGTTTGAATTCTCAAAGGACTTGCATTTTAACGACAATGTGCAACTCAACTTCAGCCACAGCCTGGAACACCATGAAAAAAAATTGAAGTCTTCAACATTTATCAAACAGCTCAGCTAAAACAAAACTACATCATTATTCAGGTTCACATAATGCCAACCAAACCAAAAATCCAGAGAAACATCAAGGGAATACTTTAGTGATGACTACACAAAAATGATTCTGTATAGCCTATTCTCTAGAGCTTGTTATTAAAACAGCCTTTCCAATACATATTCCATGTACTCTTCAGTCATTTTACCTACTACATTAGATATAGTCTATTAAAACTACATTTAGCAGTGTTATTTAATATTTACGTTTTATACTCTGCCACATTATCTATCCTTCTGGTTTCAAAATAATTATAGTAGGGTTGGTCTTCTGATCATGAGAAAAATGTAATGCCAGTCTGTACATATTCTGAGGGTGAGTTTCTTATGAATCACAATGGGTATTAAGGTGATACAAATTGCTTGGACTGAGCCCTTTCGGCCTGCAATTCAAAAGTAATCCCATTTTAACTACAATCATAATTACAAATTTTTCCCCAATAAAATCAAATGAATTTTTATGGTATTTCTTTTTATTTATTCCTTGTTATGACTTGTCATCTTTGATTAAGCTCAGAATTTGTTACAATCCTACTTATCTCTATTTATGAAAATAGAACTTTCTGCACAGTTGGAAAGGATTTTCTTCACCGAAGTTACATCCTCCTTACTCTACAACCCAACAGTGGCATTGTGAGGGTTATACAGGAAAGATCCCTGGTCCTCCTTAAGTCCAGCCTACCTTAACAAGGGTTTAGCTCGGGAACCTAGGAGTCAATATTCATAGCACTTGGCTGGCCGGTTAAAGGCACTCACCACAAAATTCATCAACTTGTGCAGGGGTGGTCCATGGACAGGGAAGGGCAGTGTTGGCAACTAACCAGATAAAAGGTGACATTATTCGCAGCCAGTAATAATCTGCCGAACTTACAGGCCGATGCAGAAAACTAGTGTGGCCTTTAAGCACAGAAAATAGCACGTTCAAGAACACATTAAGCACATTTAAGCTACCATCAAATGCAGAAAAGAAACGGACGCACGCATAAGCAGCGACAGAAAAACTAGCTTACAATTAACGCCAAGAGTATTTAAATGTAGGCAAATTAGCTGCACATACTAAACTGGTATGCAAATAATGGCTGCGCTCAATGCAAAGATAGGCGTAGAGGATTTCACAACCAGCTTTAGTCCCAGTATCTCTACGCCTGAGTCTGAGATGGCTTAAACCTCTAGCACGTGCCCCCCGACAGTATTTTGATGGCATCGGGGGCTTTTCCTGCTGCCGTGATCGCCCCGATGTCATCAAAATACGATCAGGGACTGATATGCAAATTAGCCACATGGTGCCTGTTTCTCTGGGAGAGCATGCCAGACTAGAGCTCATTTCTTGTGTGCATGTGGTTTGGCTTGCTCTCCCAGTTTAATGCTGACATTTTGTGCTCAGTTGAACGCTTGGCTAGTTTGCATGCTAGCCCCTTTCTGCATACTCGCGCTGAAGTTGTGTCTATCGGTGTGCTCAAACAGATGTAAGAAGCTGGTAGAATGCGACTTCAGTACCAGCTTTCTGCATTGGCCTGTTAGGTAGCTTGAAAAGCTTTCATGTGTAGCACCTAATTAATTTATTTTTATTATTTTTATTTGTGTGTTTTATATACCATCATATCAGGTAATCATAGCGGTTTACAGTTAAAACAACCGATACATTAAACATTGTGACAATAAATGGTGCAATAACAGGCAATCAAGAATGTACATGATTCAAGATAGTTTTAACTTATATACAGCATAATTACAGTTCTGTTGATAGATAATATCCATCAGTACAGGATGGGGTTAAGGGATGGGTGATTTAGTGACCAGTTTGATTGGTTGGATAGCCTAGTGGCTAGGAGGGGGGAAAATTATGTTAGGTCAGTGAGAGTTGTAGTTTCATTTTGACCAAAATGCTCTGGGAAGAGATGGGTTTTGAGTTGGGAGTGGAACGAGGCTGTCAGTAATGTTTCGGAGACTGAGTGGTAGGGAGTTCAAGAGCATTGGGGATATAAACTCAAATGCTCTGCTGCTGGTGCACTGTTTAGACTTATGGAAAGCTGATGAGGTAGAGAGAGTGTTGGTCATTTGTTCTCTTTTTAATCGATTGATGGGGGCCACTTTAATTAATTGGGAAAGGGTTTGGGGAGCTATTTTTCTGATAATTTTGAAAGTGGTCATTAATATCTTGAATTTGATAATGACAGGAGTTGGCTATTGAACTTGTGATAAGGAAGCTTATCATAGCTCAGGAAGGAGCTATAGAAAAGGTGAAGTGTCTCTGAACAAGCAACCTGTCAGTGCTGGTAGAAATGAGAAAACAGAATTTTGCCATAAAAGACTACCAGTCCCAGAATGCACCAGGTTTCCAGCAGCCATTAGAGGAGCTGAAGTGGGGAAACGTGTGTTCAATCAGGAGGGCTATGAGGTAATCCCTAAGCACTCATCTCAAAGGGCAGGGCCTGATTCAGCACAGCTGCGCTGTGTTAGGGAGGAGCACTCATCTAGGCAGAATAAGAGTAGAGTTTATTCTACAGATGACCAGCTTCATGATCACCTTGGATATCCAGAGAATTGTCCTCAGTATCCTGAGAATCAGCTTGAGTTTGATCATCAGTTTCATCTGAAGGATCATCAGAAGCAGAAGCCAAACCGGACGGACAGAGAGGGAAAGAGACCCTTTGGAAGAAGGAAGAGAAAAGCCTTTGAGAGGTCTAGAAGAGTCCAAAGCAGTACGTATACTGGGAGGTATTCCAAGGGCCAGCATACACCATTGGACTGGAGAAAGCCAGAGGAATGTTGCTGCAGAGCTAGGAATCACCAGAGGCTACCTGTGAGGGAGACGGCTGCACGTGGAAGGGACTCTAAGACCTGTGCCAGAAGGTATGTGAAGAGAGATCCAGTGTCCAGGGATCAGGACTGGAAGGCTGGACATAAGAACTGGACTACATACTGGCCAGGCTATATAGAGAGGAACTATAGCAACAATGGAAGCTCAGGTATGAACACTGATCTATGCCCTAGCTATAACCTTGAAAGACAGCAGGGAAATAAGTGTTCTCCTGAAAGTGCTCCATTGAAAGATTCATCTGTGCCAATTCATGATAGTGACCCTATGCTTGTTGATGAAGGGGAAATAATAGCAGATCAAGATATTGTTTATATGGACTGCTCTCTATCCAAACTCTGTTGGTAACTTTCTGTGATAAAACACAGCAGCCATCACAAAGAAATATAAATTTGTTCTTTATTCCACTAAGAAAAGCTCCTGAAGCAGGATTTGACTCACACAGTAGAAAACCAGCCAGCTAAAGGGTTTCAGCTGGATAACTGATAGCAATTGAGCTGCACCTAATTGTTTGTGAGCTAGGAGAGAATTACTTCTGGATCTGTGTGGAAAGTAATCAGAAGTTAACCTTACAAGAACAGTTTATTTCTTTCTTTGTGGCTTTTCGTTTGTTAGAGATATGCTAAGAAAACATTAGCTAATTGCCTGACAAGTTTGAAGGTTGTTTTCCTGATTTTGATTTTTGACTTTGTTTTACCAAGTTAAACACTGCAAGCAAGTAACCTAATTTATGTGCTACCAAGCATATCTGTGCTGGAAGAAATAACCCCATAAATAAAGAAGTATCTTATTGGCTTTAACACTTGTGCACAACTAAATTATTGTCAGCAGCTGTATCTGGTGTGAATGAACTACATTACCCACAATACCTTGCAAAAATCATATAAATATATGCATTGTCAAGACTGTGAAGATTCTCACCCAGGCAGCCGTCTGACAAACTCTACCGGCCCTCCTAAAAACACTTCAGAGTCTCATTTTATCCACTTTATAGCTCGGCAAACTCCATGGAACTATCAACTCAGGCATATTGGGGAAATTGCTAGGTACGTATGACCTAGATTGGCCACTGTTGGAAACAGGATACTGGGCTTGATGGACCTTGGTCTGACCCAGTATGGCATATCTTATGTTCTTATTTTGGAGTAATTATTTATTTAACAGGTTTTATATACCGCTTTATTATTTCAATCAAACTGGTTTACATTGAAACTAAAACTTGGTAATGTACATTAAACAGGGATATTGATAACTTGGATTTTTCTGAGGCAATGGAGAGTTAAGTGACTTGCCCAAGGCGTGCTAGTGGGAATCGAACCCTGGTCTCTGGGTTCCCAAGCCAGTGTTCTTAACCATTAGGCTACTCCTCCACTCCAGATTGCAGATTATTACAGATCATACCGGGTTTGCAAAATTTACATCCCCATATGGTTTGTTCCCAGAGTCATCATTTACGTGACTTACTGTGTTCAACAGCTCCATCAATCAACTCATTTATGACAGGTACATCTCCTGGACATAGAGATTGTGGCCGGTGCTCATTATGCAAGATAATGTTGACCCTGGCAGTGTTTACTTACCATTCCTGTGAATACACTCTGTGTTGGGCCACTACATGTTAAACAGAATGTGTTGTGAATGTCATTCTATGCCCTTGTGGGCTTGCTTATGTCGATAAGAAAAGCGTCAACTTAGGTTGAGACTTTTGGAACATCGCAGCAAATTGAAATATAAAATTAAGGGGGCTCCACTAGTCCATCACTGCTCTGAGATCCCACATACACTTGAAAATTTAAAATGTTTTGCACTGGACTATATCCCCCTTTCTAGTTTTGGAGGGGATTGGGATCATTGTCTTGTTAGGTGGGACAGCAATGGATTTTCCATTTGGGTACTTTAAAACCCGGCAGTTTGAATGAATACATTGATTGGCGGGCCTGCTGACAGTGTGATCGTGCTGTTGGTTAGGTTATTTAGTGGAAGGTGTGGGTGGTTTTATGATTCTTCTTTTGTCAGGTTCATAAGGGTTTCTCCAGCATGGGGAGTGACGTCAGCATACTTGTGGTTATAAATACACATGCTCGACGTCTTTTTGCTATACCAGTAAACCGGTATTGCTTTGCCGTTTCATTCATCGGGGCACTGCATTATTGTGAGTGTTAGATATCTGCAGTTTGGTGGTAAAATATGTATCACTGAGTTGTTTTATTCTTAAGGGTTATTTTGAGATTTCTTCACAAAGATAGTGGTTTGAGTAGCAATGGCTGAATAATAGCCTGTAGTTTATGTTTATAAGTAGGCTAACTTATAAACATAAACTTTAACAACAGTTAAACTTTGCAGCAGTTTGAGCATGAAGCCTGATTGTCCATCTCCCTACTGCAGCTTTGGCGAAATGCCTGGCATAGGAGTGGCAACATTGTTGGTGGAAGGCTGTCCAGTTCATGTCGTTTACTGGGTTAAACTAAGTAGCTGCTTTTTGATAAGTTTAACGTTTCACATGCATACCAGTTTATTTGGTGATTGATTATTGCAACTGAATTGCATACTTACAACTCTGGAAGTCTTTTATGACCTATGATGTTGATTTGGACAGCGTTGAGCATCCGTTTCTGGCCTAGAATGAGTAGTAGCTGCCAAATGCACTATATGTGAACTGTTGCATCGATGCTAGCTTTTTCCTGCCACTGAGTTCTTTTTTTCTACCAGGGAACTGTTCACTGTTCAACAGCCAAAATGCTTCGGCCACGAAAACAGCTGTTCTAAACTAATTTAAGGCTGCTGAACACAGAAATCATAATGAAAATGAATGATTAGGTCTAGTTGCTAAGATATATGCTATTAATTAGTCATTAGGGGCCATTAATTGTGTATTATGCAACATTTGTGTGAGATTGCATAATCTCTACTTGCAACCAATAGAAATATCTGTCCAAAACCACATAATGCAATCAGTATTTAAATTTGCATCACTTGACAGTATAAATCTTAAGGTGCATTAGTCAAATGCCGATAGGTCAATCATAGCGTATTTGGCAATGCATCATACTTGTGTTAATAATGCAGATAATTTCTGCTATATTTGTGGTGAAGGGACTTTTACATCACAAAAACGGAATATGACTGTGGCGGTTAAGAAAGCCTACAACTTATATTTTGGCTGCAGAATAGGAGATCAGGATAAGAGCTGGGCGCCCCACATATGCTGCAATACATGTGCAACAAATCTCAGGCAATGGATGAATGGTAAAGGGCAATCAATGCCGTTTGCAGTTCCAATGATCTGGAGAGAGCCCACAGATCACGTCAGCAATTGCTACTTCTGCATGGTTCCTTCAATTCAGAAAGGCATATCCAGGAAGAGTAAGTGGACCGTGCAATATCCAAACATTCCATCTGCAGTACACCCAGTGCCTCATGGAGAAGGGTTGCCGATTCCCAAAATGTCAGAATCATTATCATTAGAATCAAGTGAGGAAGAGGAAGAAGTTTGTAGTCATGAACGGTCAACCTCACGTGACCCAGAGTTTCTTCTGGCCACTGCTAATGAGCCACACCTCATAACGCAAGGTGAATTGAATGACCTTGTCAGGGATTTGGATCTCCTGAAAAATAAAGATGAACTTTTGGGTTCCAGACTACAGCAGTGAAATCTTCTGGCTGGTGACGTTTGAATTTCTTTTTTCTGGGACCATCAGAAAGACTTGGTATCATTCTTTTTCAAAGAAGGTGATTTTGCTGCATGCAACAACGTAAAAGGTTTAATGGCAGCACTCAATATCAATTACAATGCAGATGATTGGAGGCCCTTCATTGATTCACCCAAAGCAAGTCTTAAAGCTGTATTGCTGAATAATGGCAACTTGCTACCATCAATTCCTATTGGCCATGCAGCTTTTATGAAAGAGACTTATGAAAATATGAAACAACTTTTGAAATGTATAAACTATGATCAACATCTATGGTCAATCTGTGGAGACTTCAAAGTGGTCGCCCTCTTGCTTGGTCTTCAGGGTGGATACACCAAGTACTGCTGCTTCCTGTGTGAATGGGATAGTCGTGCTAGAGATTGTCATTTCATCAAAAGGGACTGGCCACTCCGTCAGTCACTGGATCCTGGAAGCAAAAATGTTCTGTTTCCAGCACTTGTAGACAGCAACAAGATTTTGATGCCTTCCTTCCACAACAAGTTGGGACTAATGAAAAACTTTGTCAAGGTGATGGATAAAACTAAACCTGCTTTCAGGTATCTTAGTGGTAAATTTCCTAGGCTGAGTAATGCCAAAGTTAAGGAAGGAGTTTTTGTTGGCCCTCAGATTCGTGCACTTCAAGATGACGAATTTCTTCGTTTATTGCGTGGAAAGGAAAAGGCTGCATGGATAGCATTTGAATCAGTGAGACAAAATTTTCTTGGAAACAACAAAGCAAATAATTACCAAGAGATTGTTCAAGATCTTCTCAAGGCATACAAAAACCTTGGTTGCAACATGTCCTTAAAGATTCATTTTCTACACTCTCACCTAGATTTTTTCCCACAAAATTGTAGAGCAGTAAGTGATGAACATGGAAAACGATTTCACCAAGACATTGCAGCCATGGAAAAGAGGTATCGGGGTAAATGGAGTCCATCAATGCTTGCAGACTACTGCTGGACAGTGACAAGGGATATTCCATTTCTTCAGTACAAGAAACAGATCAGGAAGAGTCGTGAAGCCACTGAATGAGAACAAAACTTGCTAGAATGTACTTACAAATGTTCTTAATGAAAGTTAAATTGCAGACATAATTACTCCTCTGTTCCTTCTAAGTACGTTTATGAACTATATTTTATAAAGAAACATGCTTGTTATTGTGCAAAGTTTCATTTGTAATAAGATTTTGATTTACATCTAAGGATTTAGGCTCGATTTTCATCACACATAGTGGTATAATGTGAATTCTTCAACATATCATAGAAACAGGAGCTAATTGACAAATTTCACTATCATGTTTGAATTCAGCGTATCAAATTCATTAAGAAATAGCACATTTAATTTCTGAAGCAAACAATTTTTGAAAATTTGTAGAACAGTGGAACGTCTACTGATTTACTATTTGCATGAGAACTATTTTTTTCTGATTTTTGAGCTTGAAAAGCAAGCCTAAGTTGCAAGGTAGATAGGTATGGCTGAATATCAACACTAACAGGATGAAGTCTCCATTTCTCCAGTTAGCATCGCTCAGCCCAGATATTCAGCAACAGCTCCTATCCAGATACTGCTGCTGAATATCCCGCTGAAATTCAAGTGTCGTGGCTGACCATCGTGGCATTTGAATATGCGCCATTTTGAAAACTGGCCTCTTAGAGTCAAAGACAGGGCTCAGTGGAAGAAGATAAAAATCCAGACCGAGGGTGAAGCAGAGAGGCTCAGATAAGGAGAAGGAAGACCCCAGGAGTATCGCTGCACTGTGTATGTGTGAACCTGCTGGCATACTGCATATAAAGCATTTACTTTGTATTAATATGAAATAAAGACTGGCTTTTAGTGGAACCTGGGTTAAACTAGCTTTTTATTTGTATAACCAGTCTTATCACTGACCCAGAACCCTGGCAACTTATTCACATTATAACAGGCATACTGAGAGGTAGGGATGAGACTGGAATGGAGGGGGGGGCATAGCTCCAAGGTGCCAGTCTGAGGGGTGCTGCTCAAGGAGCACCCAGTAGCACTGAAAATCTCAGTAAGCATGGAGTCTTTCATCCATTCAATGGCTCAAGGCCCTGCTGCATCCCTACCTTTCAAAAACAGGAAATGTGTGTAAAGGGAGTGGGGACACAGTAGGGCCTTGAGCACATTAAAGACTCAACAACTGGATGGTGGAGGGGAGAGGAGAGTGAGGGATGAGGAAAAGGGTGATCATGGACATGGGGGAAGATGAGAGGAGGGGAAGAGACAGCAAAAAGATACTGGGCATGCTGGAACCATGTGGATAGGCAATGAGGGATGCATTTATAAGTAGATGAGTAAGAGGAAAATTGAAACAGAGCAAAAGCAGTGATGAAAAGAAGCAATCAGAGATTGCATAGAAAAAAAAGAAACAAAAAAGGGACTGGAGGTGGGGGAGGGGAAAACCAAAGGGGAAGGTGCTGGGGCTAGTGAGACAGAGGAAACTAGATCCAGGGTGGTGAGGCATGAGTACAGATGGAGGAAATGGAGTAATGGGAAGTGAATTAAAGAAGAAGTGCCTAGGAAGTTGGATGGCGTAAGAGACAGGAATGGGAGGGCTAGGTATAAGTTAAGTAGGGAAATGGACTTGGAAGTGAGAGAAAAAGCTGAAAGGTAGGAGAAAGGTAAAAAGAGGCAGACTGGGGATTAGAGGGTGACAAGGAGTGGTCAAATATGAATGGATAGAGGAACAGATGAAAGGAAAAGATCATTATCAGAGTCAGAAATAGGGAAAGAACAGGAGGAGGACAGAGGAGAAATAGAAAATGGACAGGAGACCCCAGAAAATGTTAAGGGGAGACAAACAGAGGAAAGCAGAAAACAGTTACTTAGACCAGTGAATCTGGAAAAATAACATTTCTAGACAACAAAGTTAGAAATAGTCATTTTATTTTGACTTTAGTAAATTGAAATATGTCAGCTTTGGCAAAGATGCATCACTGATGCTTTTATATTTTTTTTCAGTGTAGGTTCAATATCTCCAGTGTTGCAATGCATGCCGAGTCTGCCTTCTTGGAACTTCTCGTTTAATTTTTGCCTGCATATTTCTATTTCTATTTTGTGGCCCTTTGTTCAGCATTTGGTGGTCTGCCAGTGTTTTGCATGAATGGCCATGGTGACGTATTTAGTGTCATGTAGTTTCTGTAGTATTCAGTGTAGAGATCTGCAGTATTCCTGCTTGTTCTGTTTTCCAAGGAGGAAGTGTATTGGGGTTCTTGGGCCTTTGTAATATTTGTAGTGCTGCCTTTTGAAAAATAGATTTCATACAGTTTGAGTCTTGGCAGTGCTATTATGGTATGGCAGGCTTGCTACAGGCTCTGAGTGGTCTTTTTGCAGAGCGTTTATCATGTACCTGGCAGGTGGAACTGGAAGGAAGATGTGTTACTGTTACTGAGGTGAAATCAAAATTAAAATATTCATTTAAGGTTTAATATTTAGAACTATGATATCCACATATGTGTTTTTACTAAAGGTGGGCATTTATCAAGTTAATAGCAACATTAAAACCAAAACCTACCTCTACCTTGGCCCCTCCCTCTGGAATTCACTACCCACTGCCCTCCGTTTGGAAGAATCATATCCTAAATTCCGTTCCCTTCTCAAGACTCATCTATTCTCCTCTGCCTTTCCTGGATCTATCAGATTTTCCTGACTTCACTTTCCCTGTCTTTCCCCGTCCTCTGTTTCCTATCTTTTCCTTCTTCAGTAATTGTAATTCTTTTTTTTTTTTCCTTTTCTGACTTGATGATTTTACTTATATTGTAAACCGCCCTAATGTAACGGGGGGCGGTATATCAAATGTTATGTAAACAATAAACAAAACAATAAAACATTTTAGTGCAATTAATTACTTTAGTGACAGCAGCAAATTTTAACGTGCTAGAACATGTAGCATTAAAAGCTTACCGAATTAAAGAAAAATCCTAATGACTTGTTGACTGTTCCAGTGTGTAGAAGCCTATAAAATGTGCTAAACCTGAGGGTGATTAGAGGGAGCTATTTAAAAGTCCATTGTTGCTAGATGACTTTGATGGACAGCAGTGTTGCCACGACTGGCAGAGAACCATGAAGGAAAGAGCTGAAAAGGCTGAATAAATGACAAAAAAGATCTCTTTGTTAAAAAATATATATTTTCTACTTGTTTTCAGCCTTTTCCTTTGCAGTACTGTGCCATCAGTGGCAGCCCTACTGTCCATCAGAAGGTTGCCTAGCAACAACAGAACTTTAAATGGCCGGGTTTTTTTTTACAGGCTCCTCAATGCCGGCAGACCAAGGCTTGGTAAGAATTTTCTTTTTCTCCCCATAAGCTAGTTAATGTGTCTGAAAGTTTGTACTTTTTAACCACAGAAAAAATATTAGAAAAACAGATCTCTACGTTTTTGAAAACTCTTCAGGCTTCAAAGGATTTGGCAAAATCTCAATATTCTAAAACCATACTGAAGGAAAGGTCTTCAGACCAATACTAGTTCCCGGACTAACAAATTTTCTACCCTCTGATCAGTGTGAAATTAGACAATAGCACCTCATTTTTTTATTTTCTCATCAAAATTAACAAGGATTTGGAATAAGGGTAAGTGGTGTGAAAGTTCTTGGAGCCTACACTGTATGCTAACCACTCACGGTCTTTCTGCAAACTATCTTTTCTTCAGCAATAGAAAACTATAGCATGCCAAAGACCACATCAGCTTCATTTGCGTCTCTATTCCATCTTTCCTTTTGCTTTAAAATTTGGAAGAGAGCTCACTGGAGCTTTCATTGTTTTCCTAGCTGCTTCTTTTGGCTATATGTACACATGTCCTCTCAGTATGAAACAGCCTATGCTTTTCCAGGATGATTTTCTGGAGGGGGAAGGCAGAAATTAATCTTTCAAGAAACTCAAGCTTATGGAAAATTCTTCCTGATTGCTTCCAGTTAAACAAAAACACACAACATATAATGCACACCAACTGGGATTGTTCCATAGAAAACCACATTTACTGTGCTACTTGATATAGATGAATAACTTGGCAAAATATATTTATGTCTGGGCAATCTATATAGAAAAGGAAAAAACAGGCCAGTAATCACAAATCAATGCAATCTGTACATTAAGGGTTTCTTCAGTAACCACTAGTTAACAAAGCTACTGTTTGGAGATGGATCCACCCTGAAAATCCTTCTCCTGAAACCACTGCAGATGAGCTCCTGCTGAATCCCACACAAACCTCACATCTACAGGATTTCCACTATTCTGGCAGTTTGCCCTTTGACTTCTACAAACTCCATATCTTTAGACACTTGAGGTAACTGTTGAGTAACTATAGGAGTATGGGTTTAAATAAGAACATAAGAAATGCTTTACTGGGTCAGACCAAGGTCCATCAAGTCCAGTATCCTGTTTCCAACAGTGGCCAATCCAGGCCACAAATACCTGGTATGTTTCCAAAGAGGCACACAGATTGCCGTTGCCCGGTTAGCTTCTGTGGCATCTTTGGCTGTGCGGCAACACTGAATATTCAATGCTGTGGCCATATATAACCCCGACATTGAATATCCAGGGTTAAAGTTTGGTGGCAACGGCTATGCACCATAGAGATGCATAGCCATTGCAAATGAGTATTGGTGATCCTGTTCTTATGTTCTAACATAAACAGTGGTGCAGCCCTAGAATCTGCCAGCATACTACTGCCAAAGTAGATCTGAAAAGCACTAGAAAAACAATGTTAGACTCTTAGAAAATCCCCCTGTCACAAGACAGTGAACTAACTTATTTATTTAGAAGGATTTAGTATACCGCCTTATCATTAAATCAAGGCGGTTTAGGCACTTCAAACAAACAAACAATCATAATAATGTGTGGTCTGTAGCATGCAGTGGGAGAGCTGAGAAGAGTAGTGTGTGGTGCAGTGTGTTAGAATTTTCGGTGATCTATTTACATAGTGATCTATATACATATATACACTAATGTGGCTGTTTTTTAAGTTGCGCTGGGATCAAGATCTTGTATTTCCTTGAATGTGGTGAATATGATCCATTAATATGAGGTCCTTGAAATGTTCTGTGAATAGGGCAGTCTTAAGGAGTTTTCTGAAGTCTTTGATATTCTTGGTTGCCCTTAGTTGGTCTGTCAAGGAGTTCCATATAGCGGGTGCTGCCAGGGAGAGTGCTCTTCTTGAAGTGGACTGCTTTGTTCTTGTAAATTCCTTTGGAGTTCTGATGGTGTCTAGGGTTGCTTTTCTTCTTGACCTCTTGTTGTCATCTGTTTTTATGAGTGGATGTAAGCTGTCGGCTGAGAGGTTGTGTATTATTTTAAATGTGTGTAGTAGTACTTTGAATTGGACTCGTGAGCTGACTGGGAGCCAGTGAAGGTGGTATAGTATTGGAGTGATGTGGTTGTAATTTGTGCAGTTTGTTATGAGTCGTGCGGCCGTGTTTTGGGCTAGCTGTAGTGGTTTTATTGGTAGTCCTTGGTAGATGTGATTACAATAGTCTAGAGTGGGAGTGATTACGGCTTGACATACCGTTCGGAAATGTTCGTGGGCGAGGATGGGTTTGAGCCTACTGGCTGTCCTCATTTTGATGTAAGCGCTCTTTGCTGTTTTTGCAATGTGGGACTGGAGGTTAAGGTCCTTGTCGAGCGTTACACCTAGGTATTTAATTTCATGTCTTACTGGTATGATGGTGCCATTCAGGTTGATGGTGGCTGATGGTCAGAATTTCTGGTCTCTTGTGATGAATAGCGCTTCCGTTTTGTTGTAATTTATTGCTAGGTTGTTTTCCTGTAGCCAGGCTGCTATTTGTTGGAAACAGTTGGCTATGTTGGAACAATCCCAATAGTAACTTTGTTGGAACAGTTGGCTTAATTAGAACAATCCCAATAGTAACTTTGAGGTTCTAATAAATTCTGAAAAGAGATTGACAACACCTGGAGAGCCTTAGTCTGCCTGGTCGGGTCTGGACTGGTCAAGCACGACTCAAGGAAAGAAAATTAGTAGGTAAGAACAAATGTCACCTTCCTTATCTTCCTGCTAGACCAGGGGTGGGGAACCTTTTCTCATTTGAAGGCTGCATAAGAGCTAACATCCTTCCAAGAAGGCCACATTCTAACCCCCCCCCCCACAAATTTACTGCAAAATGCAAATAATTTAATACTAATTTAGCTTTTATACAGAATTAACCCTTTCAAGTATCTTATACTACCATACGGCAGAGTGCATACTAACAATGTTTCAATACAAATATATATATTATTTTAAACAACTAAGCTAGCTGCTTACCTTTCAGTGACTCTTCTGAGATTGTTTTTTGCGAGAAAGCAGTGATATATAAGGCTGCAACGTGGATGTACGTAGTCTTAACTGGTCTTTTAGGTGTTCATCTGTAATTTGTGATCTTAAGAATGTCTTAATTTGTGTTAAGTAGGAGAATGTAGATTTGCAGTGATATGTTGTTGAGAAGCAGGACAGCAAGCGTCGTGCGTGTTCCCTGAGGTGAGGATATTCAACGGCATTTTTCCATATTTGAATGGGATCTTTTTTGCTGTCAAACAACGACTTCAGAATATAATCTTCTGAGAGCTCAATTAACTCCATCTGCAGCTTCTCTGGGGCCTCAGATACATCAACTGAGGTTGAAAAGCCAATTTGAGGGTCATGTCATGCTTCTCAAAATCTCTGAACCTTTCATTGTATTCCTTGATTAGCGAGTCTATAACCAATTCATATTGTTTGAAACATTCAAAAGAATATTTTTCTTTATTAATCATTTTTACTAGGTGAGAGAAGTGCTCTTCAGGAAGCTCATTTCAGCCAAGAAGCGATTTAAGAAATGTTAATTTTTTTCTGAATATTTTTATTTCTTGCCACATGTTATATATAGACTTGGTGTTACCTTGCAATGAAACGTTCAAGTTATTTTGCTTTGTCATTATATCACACAGAAAAGCAACATTGCTATGAAACTCCTTACATGATAATTCACAGTGTTCATTCCTTTCCTCGAAAAATTGGATTATTTGTTCATGCAAATACAAAACTTTGACTAAAACCTGTCCTTGTGATAACCAGCGCACTTTTGAATGGTAGGGAAAATCAACACTAATTACCTCATTATCCATCATTAGCATCTCACGAAACTGTCGATGTCTCGTTGCATTTGCTCGAATATCACAATTCCTACAACTTTCTGCAAAGTGTCATTTAAAACAGTGGATTTGGCACAGAGACTTTGTTGATGTAAAATACAATGAAAAGAGAAGATCATTTTGTCTTGAAACCTCTTTTTTAAGTTGTGCGATAAAGCCTTCGTTCTTCCCTGTCATAGAAGGTGCACCATCTGTGCATACACTTACTAAATTAGCCAGATTCAGTCCGAATTCACAACATTTGTCTTTAAAATCGTTAAACACATTGATTCCTTGCGCTCTGCTCTTTAGAGTGCTCAGAGTAAGCAACTCTTCGTAAACACGAAAATCCTTAGTTATGGCGGAAACAAAATACAATACCTGCACTGAGTCAGTGCAATCAGTTGATTCATCCAGAGCTATTGAATAGTACACATTTCTTTTTGGCTTATTTCTTTCAGTTGATCTACTACATTGAGTGCTAATTCATGCTGCCGATCAGCATTAATTCTTCTTGAAAGAGGCAGTTGTTTGTATTTGTTAACCTTATCAGAATCTAAGCATCCTACAACCTCTACGATGCAATCTTTTATAATTTCCGCATCACTAAATGGCTTACCTTTTTTCCCATGTATATACACCACTTTATAAGTAGCTTCTGCAGTTGTGTTTCCGATACTTTGCATTGATTGGAATAACTGCCTCTGCTTTTGCTTCCCTTCTTTCAATTTTTGTAAGGCAGTCTTTCAGGATTCACCTTCTAGCTTGACATATTTATTGTCCTTATGAGTAGAGTAGTGTTGATGTGCATTGTACTTTTTTACCATTGAAATCACAGAATCACAGAGCAAGCAACTCATTTTATCCTTCTCAAAAACAACATAGTATTGCAATTCCCACTCATCATTAAACACTCTGTGTTCTTCTTTCAGCGACCTTTTTGTTTTTTTCGACATGATGGAAAGCAAAAAAAAATGTAATCAAGTGACAAACACACTCTGAAGGAAGGAACCACAAACGCTGCACTCTCTATGTCAGACAGTTAGTAATTGTCACCACAGTGTTGCCAGAAGGTGGAGAAGAAATTTTGGTTTCAAAACTAGTGCCAATTCTTTTTTGTTGCAATCATGAATTTGTTTCTTCACATATAAATTTGAACGAAAATGTTGAACATCTATTCAACATCACACACCGGGTACCTCCTCATACCGTGGTTTTACATCCTACACGCACCAAGGCTGAGGCACACGCTCCTCTATGCGACACACTTCGACTCGCACGCGCGACCACTACGCTTCACCGCCAACTCCAAACTGATTCGCTAATGTGTTCTCTCATTCAAAATCCAACCTTTACTCTTCCTCCGCATTTTCCTCTGAGTATCATCGTGATATATTTATCCGAAGGCATGATGTTACGCCACGCCAGTTCTGCGTCTGTCATCAGGTGTAGTGTCTATCGCCAGTTCCCCGTACCAACGTCGCCGGCAACGGACATTTCGGGTGACCTCTTTATCGCCTCCAAGAACTACAATTAGATAAGCGATACCACCTTATCGCGGCCAGATAACAGCTTTTTCTGAAAATCACCTCTTAGTGGAATCGCCATATTGCCAAAATCAGTTCACATGTTAATCAATGTCATATATATAACAATATGAAAACTTGTTTAAGAAGGCCGGAGAAGGCCGCACATCATGCTCCAAAAGGCCGCAGGTTCCCCACCCCTGTGCTAGACCATTCCAGATGAATGAGGTGTGATGGGACAGACACAGTGGATCCATTTACAGCAACAGGATTAAATCAAAATAAACTGAATCATCTAATTTCTCAACAAATAAGGGTGTCCTACATGGAGTGGTGGGTTCACCCCTAAACAAAGACATGGGGAGGGGTGGCCTGCACGGAGCGGCAGGTGCACCTACTCTTGCCATCATACTGGGCAGACTAGATGGACCATACTGGTCTTTATCTGCTGTCATTTACTATGTTACTATGTTTCAAAGCTTTACAGTACCAGGGGAGGGGGGGGGGGGGGGCGGACAAGGCATCCCAGACAAACAGATCACCTAATAAGGCATGCTTTCTATATCAGCTTTCCCTGTGGCATGCTTAAGCAAAAAAAGACTCAAAAGGCTCCCTTCATCAACATCTTGTCCATCGTCATGTATATCACTTCTGAAAGCGAGGGCTACCCAATCAACCAGAGGACTCCAAGATTATGAGAGCCAAAAGACAACCTACTCCAGCGAGCTTACCCAGGAATGCTAGCAATACCACAGAAAGCACCACATACAAAGGGCTCTAAGGGCAAACTCAATATGAGCCATATTCAGGGGCCAATGAAAAAAAGAAGCAAGCCCCTGGTCAAAAAGCTAAACAACTAGAACCAATCCCTAGGGATAGCAACCCAAAAGCTTTCAATAAATGATGTGCCCCTAAACAATGTTCACAAAAAGACCTGTCCAGAAGGAAGAAAAATAAATGTCAAGATGATCCTGCTCCACCTTGACAGATCAAGCTAGCCGCCTTCTACAGCAACTAAAAACCATAGAAGCTGTTCCCCAAGAGATAAGCGGCCTTCCCGACAAGACCTAGAGTACTCAGCGAGTGAAGACTGCTGAGAAATACACATAGGGCCCAATTTTTGAAAGGCGTTTACAGTCCAATAAACCATGTAAATGCCTTAAAGGGGGATATTCTATGGCATTTACATGGTTAGTGTCGTTGAATATCTCCTTCTAACTCCCCTACGTGCCCCGAAGCTATCCAATTAGCACTGGGGCATTCTGGGATGGAGCACAGGCGGAGACTGCTGCTAACCAGCAGTGGTGATATTTCACCATTACTCGGTTAAAGATCTGTGGCTAAAACTAGGCCAGCTTTTGGCTCTCCTAGTTTTAGCCGTGGATGCTAACCGGGTAGCAGTGCAATATAACCGCTACCCGGTTAGGCTCTGCGGTGGTCTCCTTTGTGCACCAAACCCAGATATTCAATGCTGTTGCCACGGCATTGAATATCCAGGTTAGAGGTGGGCGGGGAGGGCTTTGCACCGATGCAGCACATAGACCAGCGATGGCGAACCTATGGCACGCGTGCCAGCTGTGGCACGCGAAGGCCTTGCAGCTGGCACGCGTGAAGGTCCGCAAAAAAAGAAAAAGCGGGCTCTGGCTGCTGCCGCGGACGCGGCAGCATGCAGTGTCCCGCGGGGCCCCCTCCGCCCGCTAAGCCCCTCTGCAAGGGCTTTCAGATTCGCGAGGGAGACAGCGTCTCCCTCGCGTCTCTGTTAAGCCCGTAGGGGTTAATGGGAAATTTCCCATCAGCCCCTTTAGACGCGAGGGACTGATGGGAAATTTCCCATTAGCCCCTGCGGGCTTAACACGAGACGCGAGGGAGACGCTGTCTCCCTCGCGAATCTGAAAGCCCTTGCAGAGGGGCTTAGCGGGCGGAGGGGGCCCCGCGGGACACTGCATGCTGCCGCGTCCGCGGCAGCAGCCAGAGCCCGCTTTTTCTGTTTTTAAATTTGCCGGGGGGGGGGGGGTTAGGCATGCTAATGGGCTGGGGGGGGTTTGGAATGGAAATGGGCTGGGGGGGGGGGGTTTGGACTGCTAATGGGCGGGGGGGGTTAGGACTGCTAATGGGCGAGGAGGGGGGGGGGGTTAGGACTGCAAATGGGCTAGGAGGGGGGGGGTTAGGACTGGGAATGGGCTAGGGGGGGGGGTTAGGACTGCTAATGGGCTGTGGGCTGATGGGGGCTTTCTGGAAATGGGGTGAGGGGGGGTTAGGACTGCAAATTGGCAGGGGGGTGGGTTAGGACTGCTAATGGGCTGGGGGGGTGTGGACTGCGAATGGGCTTGGGGGGGTTAGGACTGCTAATGGGCTAGGAGGGGGTGGTTAGGACTGCTAATGGGCTGTGGGCTGATGGGGGCTGTCTGGAAATGAGGTGATGGGGGGTTAGGACTGGTAATGGGCTATGGGGGGGGGGGTTAGGACTGCTAAGGGGCTAGAGAGGGGGGGGGGTTAGGACTGCTAATGGGAAAGGGGGGGTGAGGACTGCTAATGGGCTGGGGGGGTTAGGACTGCTAATGGGCTGGGGGGGGGTTAGGACTGCTAATGGGCTAGGAGGGGGGGTTAGGACTGCTAATGGGCTGGGGAGGGTTAGGACTGCTAATGGGCTAGGAGGGGGGGTTAGGACTGCTAATGGGCTAGGAGGGGGGGGGTTAGGACTGCTAATGGGCTAGGGGGGGGTTAGGACTGCTAATGGGCTAGGAGGGGGGGTTAGGACTGCTAATGGGCTAGGGGGGGTTAGGACTGCTAATGGGCTGTGGGCTGATGGGGGCTGTCTGGAAATGGGGTGATGGGGGTTAGGACTGGTAATGGGCTATGGGGGGGGG